>OU744721.1:74955688-76317846 GCA_916613615.1 Steromphala cineraria
GCTTAATACAATAATATGTTGTTATTTGTATTGAACTGGTTAAATGCACCTGGTATATTGGCTAAACCTTACTGTGGAATCATATGCCATCCAGCTAATACACATGAACAATAATTTCAAAACGAGATTACAAATGTTGTCGGTTTCTAAAATAAAGACTCTATTCAATTAATTGAATAATACAAGGAGGCAAAGAAACTTATGTTGATGCCACTGGATGTGACAGGAACAGTTTCTTGGCATTTGCGTAATGTCAAAAAAGTGTATTTCATTTCGTTGGTGAATTTTTCAAATTATCTTTGATTACACTGAATTGTCAACTATTTGAATACTTCTATTACTGCCTACACGAAGCTTAAATATCTGGTGTTTGATTGAGGAGCGATCTTGCTTAGTGTCACTTTGTTGGGCTTGGTTTGGAAAAACTTTATTCCTACTCTTATTTATTTGTAAGCTGTCAGTTATTTCCGTTCTGTTGGACGTAACATGTTTTGTTTTAAAAAGTAGATTTGAAGAAGGCTTGGGACAAGTTGAGTCCCTTAATTAACCCCTCTGCAATTTATGTGGTAATTGATTTACAAATCTATCCTGTGCGAACAAAGAATTGGTCAGAGATTAATTTTAAATGTTCTTTCAAAATATGTTTTCCTTCTTGAAAAGGAACCTGACGTTATGCTTTACATGCGTAAGTTTTATCCGTTGAAGTAGAAAAAATGATGAAGTGGTAAACCGTCTGCTTCTATCTTTAAAAGAGGTCACAGTTATTTCAGATAATTCGCACGTCCTATCTGAATGCCGTTTAAATAGAAACCGTAGGGCTATAATCTAAAACTGATTCACGGAATACATCGGACAATGCTGAAATGCGACAAGCCTCTAGGAATGTCAATTTTTGTTAATGAAATGGTTTGAAAATGATTACTAATAGTTACAATCATGCATATTTCAGGACTTTTGTGATTTTCGCCAAGGACAAAATGAGAAAAGTATGGATAATTAATACTTAAAACTATTAGTAACCTTATATTTATGTATTCATTGAAAAGTGTATCAAGTTTCTTATGATCTCGTACATATTAGTACAGTAAAGCGAGCTAGACTTCTTGCTAATACGAATGTCTATATAACTTTATCTCTTAGATTAGCAATCAGATATTGTAACTTGAAATCCGATATTTTGTGTGATACGAAAAAGACAAGGACAACGTTCAGGACAATAGGCAGTTGTAATTTAATATCAACCACAATTAACTATATTACAGATTTAGATTAAGAATCAATATACACTCATTGTATCAAATTTTAACCAATGTCAGCAGTTGCAACAATTCGGTAAATGTAAACTTATATTGCAGTTCAATGGCCTTCTGATAAAACGCTTCAAGAATGCGTCAAGAATGTATTCTATAGTTCCAATAATTATAGACACAAACATAGACCAAATGTACAACATGTATGCTCCAATTCTAGGTAAGTGTTTATGTATGTGTATGTAGTTACTTCCAAACAGTATTAAGCAAGGTTTAAAATGTGTTGTGTACAAAACAGGTCTAAGAGATATTTTTGTGTGGGTTTTCTCATTTTTAAATTAATAGTTATGGTGTACTCATGTATTTTGTCATACACATTTAACGAAGCTGTAGGAACAGTGTTGACGAGTGTCTTTAAAAAAGGTTATCAACACATCATAGGACAGAAAGTGTTCATACTTAGAAATATACCACACTTTACACTTATACTTATACAAATCAAAATCATACTGCCAGATACTGTTTATATGAACCTTTGATTTGGTTATAGAAATAACAAAGTTTACTAGTCAGGTTATTGACATCATCATTTGTATAACTTGTTCAAATAAACAAGGGGTGGAACAATTATGATATTTTCTCCACAGAATGTTGAGGGATTCATTGGGAAAATTAATAAGATATGAATATTCAGTACAAAGGAGATGTTGTCCACACAAAACGCCTTGTAGTTGATGCATCAAAGAAGTATGACTTCCAAAAACACATTAAAATGCCCTACGTTTTTAAATTGGTCAAATAATGTGTCTAGCTTTAGATTGCGATAGTTGGCTCCTGAAGATATAATGTAACAATGTGTTAGTTGTATCTGTTCTTTGTTGGTTGAGTCATCTTTCTTTTCGTTTCATGTATGAGGAAATTTCAGTTGCAGGGGAATATTTTCATCTAAGTTTTTCAGATATCTCATACTCTGTTTTAATTTAATCTAAACAGTTATTATTGTTTTTGCATGTCTTAAACAACTTACAAAGGTATAAGCACAACAATCTTATCTTGATTCGGTGATTACATGTTTACATATAGAGAAAGCACATACTGTGATGGCATTACATTGTGATATCATTGTATATCAACATTTTTTTTATTTATTTATTTTTTTTTGCTTTTTTTTTTTATTATTACGACAGAAAATTGGTACATTGCGTATGAAATCGGTACAAATGAAATTCACAATTCGACAAAGGAAATAACATTTCAATCATATAAATTTACAAGCAATGATAGCAATCATCTGGAAGAAAGAAGAAAGCAAGAGCGGACAGAAGAAGAACAGATATAGAGAGAGGAGTACGGGAGAGGGAGAAGCAACATAATTGAAAGTCGGAAAGAATGTTTTAATGTTATTAACACTGGTTTGGTTTGAATCAATAATTTCATTATATTTGCAATGGGGCCCTTTTCTTTACAAAATCACTTTTGTTTTCAACTATGTATTTTTCAATGTTGTGATAATGTATTACTTGTGATTGCAGTTGTATAAAATTTGGAGTAGAATTGTTATATTGACAATTTTGTATGTGACGTTTTGCAATTATAAAAAGATGGTTTTCAAGAAAATTCAAATTTGCATCGCCAAGGAGGAAGCGTATAAGATTTAGATTTAGTTTTCGACACGTTTTTGATTCATTCCAGCTAATGAATTCGCTTAGCAAAATTTGAACCTTTTCACATGAAAAAAATAAGTGTTCGATTGTTTCATTTTCAGATTGGCAAAATGTACATAAATTATCCTCTTTTATTCCTATTTTAAAGAGAAATGATTTGGTCGGTATGATACGATGTAAGAAATTGTATTGGAAGTTTCTTGTCTTACAGTCAGTCACACAACACTGTATTGTAACAAAACATTCAGAAAGGTATTTTTCTGATATTTGAACTCCTAGTTTGGAGTTCCATTTCGAAGTAAGGTTTTGAAGAGAACATTTACCACCGTTTGTACGAATAAGTTTGTATAAAAATTTACAATCTGGTGAAGCGATAATGTCCCTTAGAATCTTACAATTAGTTCCATTTTCTTGTTTATCAGCTGGCTTACCCTTTGAGATTGTAATCCATGAATTAGGTAAGAAGCTCACCAATTTGAAATAGAAAATAAAATTGTCATTTAAACGAAAGTCCCTTTTCAAAACGTCGAAGTCTTTTAAATGTCCAGAGGTAGTCATTAGATCATGAATAGATCTTATTCCACATTGATACCATTTAAGATATGTTTTAAAGTCTTCATATTGGACGTAACTCATAAATGGGAGATTTCTGAATTCGACAATGTCCTTTATCTCGGAAGTTTGTAAATCATTATAAATTATAAGAACATCCTTCCAAAAATCATTGTATACATGTTTGATTATCCTTTTTATTTGATGTTTTGGGAAATTTAGAATAAAGAGACTGTCAAGATTTACCAATGAACGCCTGGCTAGATGTTGCCAGAGGCCATCCTTGTTTATCATGCGTTTAATCCATTTCATTTTCATGTATTTACAAAAAGCTTCAACATCAACCATGCCAAGTCCACCTTCTGAGTAATCATTCATCAACATTCGTCTTTTTATTTTATCTCTTTTTCCATTCCAAATGAACTTAAACAAGATTGAGTTAAGCGATTTAAAGAAATTTTTATCTGGTAGCGGAAGCGCTGAAAATAAATGTGTGAATAAGGGGATAATTTGTGACTTGATAATTGTGATTTTACCATTTAATGTTAAAACTCGCTTTGACCAGGAGAAACAGATTTTCCTTGTTTTATCAATTTGTTTATCAAAATTCATTGGAATGATTTGCTTCAAATCAGTCGAAAACATTATCCCTAGAATTTTAAAAGGTTCCTTTGACCATTGGAGAGGAATGTGGGGGCAAAGTTTTTCATTTGAGTTCTTTTTTGAACCAATCCATATAGCTTTGGTTTTGTCACAATTTATCTTCAAACCCGAAGCAAAAGCAAAGTCTCTCAGGGTCCCGACAAGTTCTGAAAGTCCCTCTTGTGATCCTTCTAAAGTAAAATTCGCATCATCAGCATACTGGAAAGTAAGATATTCGACACCTTGGATGTCTATTCCTTTTATCCTTTCGTTGTTCTTGATAGATATGGATAGTAATTCTATGCACAAAATGAATAGATGTGGAGAAATAGGGTCGCCCTGTCTACAACCTCTTTCAAGATTAAAAAAATCAGAGATGTGTCCTGTGTTTATTATCGCGCTATTGCTATTATGCTGAAAGAGTTTGATCCAGCGTCTAAGAATAGGCCCAAAATTAAATGCTTCTAGAGCTCTGTCTATGAAATTCCATTCTACAGTATCAAAAACTTTTTCGAAATCGACAGTTATCAAAAGTCCAGGTTTTTTGTGTACTTCACAGTAACTCATAATATCATATAATATTTTTGTATTTTCCCCAATGAAACGGTCCTTAAGAAAACCTGTTTGTGTTTCGCTAATGATATGTGGGAGAACGTTTTTCATTCTTTTTGCTATTACTCCAGATACTATTTTATAGTCTACATTCAATAGTGTTATTGGTCGCCAGTTCTTAAGATATCGTTTATCCCTGTTTTCTTTTGGAATACAAGTAGTAATGCCTTGATTTTGAAAATTTGACAAGGTTCCATTTTCGAAAGCATACGTTATCGATCTAAGGAGAAGAACCCCAATATATAGCCAGAAAAACTTGTAGAATTCGGCTGGGAAGCCGTCTGATCCTGGACTCTTTCGGTTTTTCATACATTTAAGGACAAAAGCACATTCATTAAGAGTAATAGGATCTTCACAGCTGTTTCTCTCATGTTGGTTTAATTTGACGTCAATATTTGTAAATTGGTCAGCATAAACTTCCCAGTTTTCCTCATGCTGGGTGCTGTAAAGGTTATTGTAAAATTTTGAAGTTTCACTGACAATGTCAGTTATGCTTGTTACACGTTTGCCATTTGAGTCAAGTACTTCTTTCATATGTTTATTTAAGTAGTTTCTTTTCTCAAGATTAAGGAAATATTCGGTGTTTTTTTCACCTTATCGTACCATTTTGCTTTACTTCTAAATATGATTCCTTTTATTTTTTCTGTTCGAATGGTCTCTAGTCTTTCTCTTTTTTCATTTAATTCATGTAGTTTATCACCCGAAAGCCTGCTATAGTTTGATTCTAGGTCATTTATCTCATTTTCAAGTGTCTTTTCTTCTTTATCATTACATTTTTAGCTCATCTGGCCTGTAAGGCCCGATGGGCTTATGGCATGGCATGGTGTCCGGCGCCCGTCCGTCCGTCCGTCCGTCCGTAAACTTTGTGGAATTTCGTCTTCTTCTCCAGAACCATAAGGCCTAGAAAGCTGAAACTTAGTGTAGAGACTCCTTGGCTAGTGAGGATTATAAATTGTAGCTTTGGTGGCCCTGTGACCCCTGATAAGGGCCACAGGGGCCGCGCCCTTAAAACCTATTTTCATCTTATTCTCCAGAACCATAAGGCCTAGAAAGCTGAAACTTTGTGTACAGACTCCTTGAATAGTGAGGATTATAAATTGAAGCTTTGGTGGCCCTGTGACCCCTTATAAGGGCCATAGGGGCCACGCCCTAAAAACCTATTTTCATCTTCTTCTCCAGAACCATAAGGCCTAGAAAGCTGAAACTTTGTGTACAGACTCCTTGGCTAGTGAGGATTATAAATTGTAGCTTTGGTGGCCCTCTGGCCCCTAATAAGCGTCACAAGGGCCACGCCCTTAAAACCTATTTTCATCTTCTTCTCCAGAACCATAAGGCCTAGAAAGCTGAAACTTTGTGTACATACTCCTTGAATAATGAGGATTATGAATTGTAGCTTTGGTGGCCCTTTGACCCCTTATAAGGGCCACAGGGGCCACACCCTTAAAACCCTTTTTTCATTTTCTTCTCCAGAAGCATAAAGCATAGAAAGCTGAACCTTTGTGTACAGACTCCGTGAATAGTGAGGATTATAAATTGTAGCTTTGGTGGCCCTGTGACCCCTAATAAGGGCCATAGGGGCCACGCCCTAAAAACCTATTTTCATCTTATTCTCCAGAACCATAAGGCCTAGAAAGCTGGATCTTTGTGTACAGACTCCTTGACTAGTGAGGATTATGAATTGTAGCTTTAGTGACCCTGTTGCCCCTAATATAGGCAACAGGAAGGTCCTTCAAATCTATTTTCATCTTCTTCTCCTGAAGTATAAGTTCTAGAAAACTGAAACTTGTCACCTATATACTTAATTTTATGTTTGGTGGCCCTGTGGCCTATACAAAGGGGGAATCACATTGGCCACACTCTACAGCATAATTGATGATTAAGCCTGATGAGCTACAGAGCCAATGGCTCTATTTTTTTTGTTTTATTGTGTAGGCTATTGTTGCACTTCTAATTTTCATTTTAAACATTTCAAAAATAAACTGGTCATTCATTTTGAAAGTCATACTAGAAATATCATCGCTAGTTCCCGATATTTTTACATCATTCAAAGTATTTTGTATAGTTTCCTTTACAATTCTTACATAGTCTTGATCGTAAAGCAGGTTTGAGTTAAATTTCCAATATCCAGGGCCTCTTTCAATAGGATTAAGGTCTAAATCCAGGATTATATAAGAGTGGTCAGATTTGTAACTTATTCCAATTTATACTGCCTTTACGAGAGATAAAATATCTTCAGAAATAAGGAAGTAATCGAGTCTACTTTGCTTCAATGGATTGGGTTGACGATATGTATATTTTCTTATGTCAGGATTAAGAATTCTCCATATATTTCCTATATCAACAGAGTATGTTTAGCAAACGAAAATAGCAAATGTCCTTTTGGAAATACAGTATTATTTTGGTAAATTATCTAGTAACAGAAAATAAGTGTACAAACTGAGTGAAACAGCAATTACACATTTTTAGTGACATTTCTGAAAACATGCAAGCTTAATCTTAAAATAAAACACGTGTTTCAATCTAACACATTATCTGCTTGCCTTGAAATACTTGGAAAATTGTTTTCAATAGATAAATGTCATTTGGAAAAGCTGGTTTGCATTTCACTGATTGTTTTGAAGATAGCATAATCCCCAACTTTGATAGCTGACACTCCAGATAAATTCAATTTTTCATTGATCCATATATATAATATTCAATTATCGTCTTTGTGTTCTAAACTCAACGTTAGATGTTATCAAACTTCAAAGGAGTCATCATCGTGATCGCATTTTTGGTTTCATGTCAATAAGGGTAAATGATACCATATGGCAAGAGTATTTTTAAACTTACAAGGGGTAGTGGTCTTGTAAGAGTATCAACACTGCCAAACGATTTAGAGTTTAATCGTTTGTAAATGATGTTTTAACTGCTTTATGTATCTATATAAAGTTACGTAAATAAAAATATGATAATATATTTGATATTTGAAATACGATAAAGCTGCTGACAAATGCTTGGTTACAAATTTTGCTTTCTCAGATTTGATGAAGAAATATCATGCTCCTTTTGTGTACCTTATTAGATGAAACTTATAGCAAAACATCAACATATCTTGCTGCTTTAGATCTACTTACCGATGAAGGTAAAATTATCTTCCCCTTGTTCAAGATAAGAAACACTCGGAACAGGTGATAAGTGTCATACTATCAGGGGCTTCGATTCCCATAATAAATCGAACCTACAAGAGCACAGCATTTATTGAACCTATATTGTTTTCACACCATATGTGTGCTTCATTTTTATTCCAAACGTGGTTGTAGTTTTAATATGATAAACATTTTCTAGATTTAAACCAGGATTTGGATGATGTTAGACAATAAACGTCACCACCACATGACAATCAGAGTAAAAATATAGAAATTTGCTACCAGTGTATGGAAACTTTGAGTCAAATTGGATATATGTCTATACAAGTCTTTGGACTTCATTTGTATACCAGTGTTATTCTTAAGTGAATTGTTACTGCTACATGGTCGAAGAGTAGTTCAGCTTCAGTCATAATAGTTTTCAAAGAAAGTCAATGCTGTCCCTGCATATCAGGATATCTAATATGAATGGTGGTACACTTCTTTCAGTATGATTTTGATCATTTGGGTTTCAACATAATCACGTTTGTATTTCTTTTTGCGAAGAGTGCTTCATGTCAAACTTCAGATGTTCCAAAATAAGCAATGTCTCCCAAGACAGACATGAATTCAACAGAAATGCCTCAATGGTAATGGTAGTATAAACCTTTCATATTCCATTTCCGATGACAGACGCATTAGCGGTTTAGCAAAGTATTCATAAATCCTATGAACGACAGTAAAAAACTATTTGTCTCATGGGTCATCGCGGATTATAGCTCAAGCAATAAAAACAGCTATCTGTGGTGTGTTATTCGACATCTAAGTACTTTTGCTCTCTTGGTGTTTACTGATAGGTTGTGTTTGTGCATCGGGACTTTGAGGTGAACAAGATTTCGACACGCTTTCCAAGTTCATGTATTAGATTTTTGCCTATAATGACATACATTTCATTATTACCAATAGTAGAAAATATTTAAGTTATTTGTCAAACACTAACCATGGACATTTGTTATTTTACTCAAACGCAAAATGGAACCATGTTCCTTACGATTGATTGATAGATAATTTGCCTTATGTTTTCATGATTCATGACAGGTTTTAACTTGATCCTTGTCTGATCCGCTCTGCTTTTGTATGCATGACGAAAATAATACCACGACTTTGTGTTAAGTTGGCGACCTGAAATATTGAATAGCGAGACTATCCAAACTGACTTGAATTCTGCTTGTTTATGTTCCAGAACATAAAGAATATCCCGAAAAAAGTCTTGATAGGAACCTATTTTCCTTGATAGGAACCTATTTTCAAATTTAGAAGGATGGTGATCAAACTACCTTAAATTGAAAAATAGTCGTATTTTATGTCCCGAGGTTACAAAGGTTTGAACAAAAGAATAATAATCAAACATTTAATCTCGTCTTTTCAAATATAGAAACTGCTCTTCGATCATCACGTTCATTGTGCATCAAATCATTCTTGTGACAAATTCTTGGTTCTGCTATCAACGTCTTTTGATTTTTTTTCCAAAGGTAACATCTATTGCTAGTTTATATATCTGAAAACATTATGCTGAATCTTTATAGTGATATCAAGTAAATCCTCTGATTTATCATTTAAAGAAAATACAGATTGTAGTACAATGTGCTTGTGAAAAGAAGTTGTATGAATCATTGTTATCGTTCATTTCATGTTTTATAGAAGTAATCTTTCCTTGCACTGTGAATGTCCAATACATGTCTTTTAAACCGGCCTTATAAGATGCTAGGCGACCGTCTGGAGTGTCTTTAAAAGGGAACTATTGATTACAACAGAATAGCTAATCTCCTTTCAAAGAAAGAGACAGGTTTTTGATTGTTTTTCCAGTCGAAATTCGTTGAATGGAAATGATTAGATAAAGTAATTCGTTCCTGTTTCAAAGACGTTGGATCAATAAACCCAAAATATGTCATTCTTTGAGAACAACGCAAATCCAAGACATCCCATGTTATGTTTTATGAATTGACAATTGAATTAAAATGGCCATCTATATTAAGATTTTAGAGGCGTTATTTTTATAGAAAAAGTTAATCACTTTTCAACTATGGTAGTAAGATAAGGTTCACAAATATACACGTTTTTCATAAAGTGATCATTGTTGTCTTTTAAGGGGAAGTGTCACGTTTTTTAGAAATATTATCTTTCTAATTTTCCACTGATATTTGTATGTCAATGCTTCATTTTTTGTAAGAAAAAGGAATCGCATGGTGGAACTATATATTATATATTTCATTTATTACTGCTTCATTTAGATTAAATATATTCTCTTTCAACTGGACAAATTTATTTAAACAAATGATACTTCTTGAAAATCAAACTGCCTTTGATGGAAGTGTACAAATAACTGATTTGGCACCACAAGGAAAAACGTTTCCGGTTCTGAAATTTAAGTCATCTGCACTATAAGATAAACATATAACGACAAATCAGTGCATAATCTCATAAACTGTAACGTAACGAACCAATATTGACAGAAATGATACTTCAAAAATGTAAGAATTGAAGATGTGTGACTTGAATTAAGGGTATCGAATCCGGCTTTTAAATTCATAGCCTGCTGCTCAAATTAAATCAGAGGCAGAAAGATGAGACTAGAGTAGCATTAGTTACTCACTAGTACATGAGAACTGCGTTAAGTATAACTATAAAACATATTTTCTAATAGCATTCACAGTCAATGAAAGCTGTCGCATCTGTGGCAATCATGCAAAAACTGCAAGTAAAGAATGTTTCTTTACTTTCATCAACTCCCATATTCCTTTCTCAAGTCCTATGTATCTTCCAGTATTCCTCGTTAAAATCGTAATAAGTATCAACGGAAGCTGCTGCGTGTTATCCCATCGGCGATTAATAGAATAAACTTATTATTATGGAATTTTAATGCCAGAATATGTCATCCGATCTTCATGTTAATGTGTGAAACTGTACAAAGTTTCGTTAGGTTTATTTGAAAAATGCTTTTGAAAATTATTGAAGTCACACTGTAAATGTATCACTCTTGTCAAACACTACTATTTGCTGTTACAAATGAGTCTGTGTTGTTAAAACTGTTATGATCATAACATTTCTAGTAACACTCCTTGAATGAAAAACAAAATAGAACATAGCTTTTTGAATAAGACTGGGGAAATGATTAAAGATAATTTTTTATTATAACAAAATATGGAAACGATATTTATTCCTGCGTTATTAAATATGTCATAATATTGATTGCAGGAAACTGTGTTTGTAGCAATAATACATTGTCCTCAGTACATCAATGCTTCTTTACAAAAAAAACATTAAATATCACAAAATTCTTAATAAAAAGTTTCTTTGTGAAACTATTATTATCCAGGAACGAATATAATTCAGAGGGCAAACTTCTCAACATCAAAAGAGGTCTTGCATTGTTATTCACAGTGACATGGACAAATGACACTTTAAATAGAGTTATATTTATATAGAAATATGTATAAATATATATTTATCAGAGTATTTGTGGTTCTTATGTCAACTTTAAGTCTTGGTCTTGGTTAATAGATGTAATTATTGACACATTTCTGATGTCATAGATTGATATGTTAATTGATATATTGTAACTTTTTGAAAAAGTAACCTAATTTCAATGGGCCAGTGCAGCTCTCTTATCGGCAAGCAGAAAGGATAACGTTTATTTGTTTTATAGCTTGAGCTAATGACGTTATATTGGATATGTCCGAATCAAAGACATTTCCTTACCAGATCAGCTCTTATCAACTGACTTTGAAAGGAATGATGATATAGTTATGTCTGGCTCTTTGATCTTTTGAAGGTTTACTTCAAAGATCTCCATAAAACGATACCATTGTCTGGTTCCAAATGTTACAAGATTAAGGAGTAAGTGAAAAGCTTTCCTGGCTTAATTGATAGGCATTACAGTTTGTTCAATGTCCATTCAGAGAGATGTGTGAACTGTTAGTTGGTTCGGAACAATAGTGAACCAAGCGAAGTATCTCCTAATATTTTCGGTTACAACCAGTGTCACTGAGATGGGGAAGAAAAGCCATGATGAAGCGTTTGACTCAAATGAACATCGTTAAGTATCATGATTGCGTGTCGATTAAGTTTGTACGCTCAGAAAACGTATACACACAGTTGTTCCGATAGGTTATTGCGAGTCTGTTCAGTAAAAATATAATTTGTAACGTGTTGTCAGCAATATTTAGCTTTTTAGCACGTGGATGTTGCCATCCAAAAGAGAGAAGACAGATCTGAGTTGAGGCAGATCAACAGGATGAGGTTACAGACGCGTAAAACATAGTGAGATTCGGCAGGTTTAAGAACGATTCAAATTTGGTCTGGCTTCTACCCGTTGACCTGTCCAGCTGGTATACTTTATAGCACACGAATCGCCACAACACCATAAGGTAATGAGTCAAGTGGTGGAAAAAGAAAGATATTATGCTTGGCCATGTTTGCGTTTCATGGTTAAATGTATATGTATAGCGTTCTTTCTCAAGGGAGGACCTTTAAAATGTCTTATACAACAATAATAAAACACCGCCCACGTCGTCCCATGTGCTGTTAATGACTCTCCTTGCAGCTATGTTCATAAGAAGTAACCGCTATTACCTTTTTTCTGCCACTAACTTTTTTTCTATTGAATCGAATGTAGGCAAGGTTGACTTAAAACTTTACTTGACTTGACCGGTCTCATTAAGTCTTAATTCATGAATATTCATTATCATTATACAATGTAGCTGAGTGATTAATCCCGAGTACAAATATATATATATATATACTGTGCACGGTTTTGATATAGTTTAAACACCAAAATGTACATTTATCTTGTCAACAGAAACAGATTGTGAAAAGAGATGTAAGCTTAGGTGAAAATCGAATCAACTTAATTTGCTCGATTCGAAATGGAGCTCTTCTAATTTCGATAAGAATCTGGCAAAGAAGCAAACTTTACATAGTCTTTTTTTATTATAATGACGAGAGCACTGAGAAACGTTTTAGATTTGTCTTTTTGGGAATTTCATCATTGAAATTGCTGCCAGCAAAATAGTCTGTTACACTGACTTTTACATGTTTATAAAATTCAAAGCAAATAATATGGAATTAAAAAACATGTGCATACCATGTCATTGAAACAGTTATCCTATTTGAATAATCCTTTTTCGTCTAAGGGCATATAACCATGTCAATAGTTACTCTTAAGTAAAAACTGAAAGCAATGAAATGCAGCTAATGTAAACGTTACTAATGATTGAAACTTAATCCTTTGCAGCTTTGATCTTAACATAATTCAAAAGCGCTATGTTACTGTAGTTAAAGGGGCAGTAGCACGTTTTTAGGGGGAATATAAGGTGATGTCAGGAAAATGAAAATTAATGGTTCCAATTGAAAGACAATGTATTTAAACTAAATGGAGCAGTAATAATTCAAATATATAACGTAAAGTTTATCCATGCGATTCCTTTTTCTTACACAAAATGAATTAAAGGTGTTCAAAAAAAATGGCCGCCAATGGATTTTATGTGAATCTTCATGCTTTGTCCTCTGACTATGGATAATTGACTTGTGTAATGAGATTTTTGACACTGTCAAAATAATACATTTAACATTTACTTACAATTATCAGTGAAAAATTTAAAATAAAAAATGCTCAAAAAACGTGCTACTGCCCCTTTAAAGTATATTTGCATTAACCGACTTTCATTTTAACAATATATGTGTATATCTTAGATTTTAAGAAAGAGTAAAATCATGAAGAACGGCTTGAAACATACTCTTTTCTCTATTTTCGAGAAAACAAGTACTCCTTATCCTTTGCAAACCTGACATTCCCCTTTGTCCGCACTCTGCGAGTTTCGTAAATCAGGTTTTTTAACCTTTTTTATCCATGAAAGATGCAAATGTCAAATGTCGCTGTCATTCTCAAAACAATATCAAAGGAATTGATAAGTTTGACACTAGAGAAACCCTCTTTTTAAATGTTTTCATGATTTATAGTCTCTTATTTTACATTCTCTGAGATTGTACGTGCCATTTGCTCTTGTGGCTTTTGAAGATGTGATACTTCCTTGTTTCTTAAAAGTCGGTCAAGTTTGTTTATACCGTGTTGACGTTGATGTCTTTGAATTTTACTGACAACATAACAACTACTCGGATTTGATGTTACTGCATTTGTGGTAACGGAACAGAGTACCAAGGTATCAAAGAAAGTCACAATGACTCATGTGGAGTTCGAATCCAAGACATAGAGCATACTATGCATCTCCACACCTTGTATCCAGGTCCTTTATAAACACAAATAATTTTGATTATCCATTCCAATGCAGAGGTGCCGTGTTTGACAACAGAACAGAGATATAGCAACTTTTCTTCAGGCAATTTGAGCAGTCGTAGATCGTCCTGGACATGGGGCGCGACCTGTGATATCATGTTAGCCCGACAGCTTTTTCTACGATTCGCACATGACAAAATGATTGTACAAGCCCAGTGAGAATGGTTGGAGAATGTTTGAACAAGACGACGTCATATCAGTGCTCATAAGATACAAAAACGTCTTGCAGCTTATAACATCCAGTGTCAAAAAGGCTTTCAATAACCCGGTCACATTGCAATAGCACAGACTTACCAGACAGCAATTGGCAACTAACAATGTGCCATTGTCAAGTCGGTTAAAACTCATATGTCGTCTCAGAGGTAAAAACTGGCCTTACATGAATCCAAGGGGCATTAATTTTATTGGACGACACGGACGATACTGACATAAACTACCCCTCCTTCTTTTCTCTTTGTTGTGTCGTCACATATTGTATCTTAACATGCCCAGTCGGATGTTCAGATTTCTAAACGAATAAACGTTAATTCAGCTGATTGATGATGATTAGATTTCGTTTTATTTACCGATGAGTGTAATGAACGCAGATATTCCTGTCTTAATAAATGGACTCTTTTTCTACAACAAAGAAACTTCAAACACAAATATGATATCATTTTAAATTTATCACACGTTTTTAGTAAAAGGCAGAAACATTATAGATATAATAGATTTGAATATATAATGTGACGCATCATCTTTTTTAAAAAGAAGTTATAAACCATACATGTATATCTACATGTATACTTCATTTCATTAGCATTCTAAATATTTACAAATATCTTTTTACTTTATTCCAAAACTGTATCGTAATAAAAGAGCTCAAGGGTAATCATTACTAGCACAGTTGTGAATATACAGAACCGAATGTTCTTTTTACTTCATAAAATTCATACATGATGTCCTAATTTTACACTGTGATAAAACAATCTGATCTCAAACAGGACATAGTTTCTCAACTATCAGAAATGTAACCTATTATATGATAGTTTTTTGGGCAGTTATTTTCACTGCTTTTAGACGAGCTTCCGCCTATCGGCTGATTTTATGGTATTTTGGCTTTAGGCAAATCTACTCCTCTGATTCAGTCTTTTTTACATGGAAATGTGTGTTCAACATTTTTATTCGACAAGTTGATAAACAAGAACTCAGTGAAACCGTCGTCCAAAACAACGGAAGCCATTAATTGTTGCTACGAGTAAAGGTTTATTTTACGGCAAAACACGACACTGTTGTTAAGTCTTATGATTCATCAGTGTAAATGCATCGAGTCGTGCTTTTCAGAAAGTTTTGATTTTTTACGGAACTTCCTGTTTGAAAGAGACCCCTGTCTTTGAAATGAGCATGTTTACCTTGAACCGTGTAATGTAGTTTTTATTATGTTTACCAACAATCAGCTAATGTCTTTTGTGATCAAAAAACCTGTACGAGGCGTTATCATTTCGAAAACTTGGTTTTTGGCCTGGTTATTTCAAATACTAAAATACTTTGAAATTTCTCAAGAAGAAAAAAACTAATAGGGAATGAATACCTTTCTAGGTTTGGTAAAATGTGCATTATTTAAGATTGGTGTTGGACAATGTGTATGTCATATGCGTTGGGTAACTTATAAGACCAGGCATACATGGTTATTCCTGCCATTCACAATTCCAGTCCAAGACGTGCTAACAAAGAATGTTAAACAAAATGGCTGCATGTATTCTTTATCAATGAATCAATAACTCACCTTCCCTAAGATATGATGTTCATATAATCAGTCAATTTAATAATAATTCCATATCATTTGCTCATTAACGACTTGGATAACATATTTTTCTGAACGCAATTGTTGTATGACTTGTTTTAAAACGATGCCCAAATTGATCAACACAAATCATCTGGATCCACAAGGAACATGTATAAGTATTCAATTAAGGAATTGTGTATCAAGGACACAGCGGCAGATGATGCATACGCTGAGTAAGTGATGCCTTTGTCGTGAATCAGGGTAAGATTAAACTTGGAAATTGGAGTTACAGTAAATATATATATTTCTATCATGACTTGATACGTATGCTTGGATAAAGAAATTAAATATATCACTTTTGAAATTAGATTTTTTTTTCATGCATCATTTGCATATTTAGTTTGATAAGACACAGTGCCCACTTTTAATGTAACACTTTGAATCATGTCTCTACCATAAACATGTTGAGTTATTTATAAAAGTACTGCCATCACTGATCTCATAAATCAGCGTTAAAGGGGCAGTAGCACGTTTTAGGGGGTGATGTCGGGAAATGAAAATTAATGGTTTCAATTGAAATACAATGTATTTAAACTAAATGAAACAGTAGAATCCAAATACATAATGTAAAGTTTAGCCATGCGATTCCCTTTTCTAACACAAGCTGAATTAGAGGTGTTCACACAAATGTTCGCCAATGGATTTTATGTGAATCTTTTTTCTTTGGATGATTGATTTGTGTGACGAGATTTTTATGAACTTTTCAAAAGAGGTGCTACAGCCCTTGTAAATCAGTCAGTTTTGACAGTCAAATGACGCTACGTCCAATATCTGTTACGTTATGCGAGTTCATTTTGATCATTATTAATCCATTATGGTTCTTTTACTTGATATATTTGTCGGTTGTGGAAATATTACCCGAAAGCATTGACATGACATCCTTCACTCAAGTGTCCAGTTATTCATTAATATTTCATCTAATCATGAAAGTTATCTGTATTATCCAGTATCACATATGTACACGTGTAGGTATATAAAAATTAAATCGAATAAAACAGATTTTCATCTGGTTCAGTAAATTTGCCATTTTACTTGCATCGGAAGTAGTTTATAAACTCCGAGGCATTAATTTAACACAAAAATACGTCTTGATCAGACAAAAGATTAGATTGTCATAGATAATTATATTTTAAACATCGATTTTAAGAACACAAATTTCAAGAACACACAAAAGAACTATCGTACATACAGCTAACATACGATATCATATAACTAATAAACTTCTTATAACAAACTTATAACAAAATATGATATGATTAAATTAGAAAACAGGAGGCCTGAGGGTGAAATGATTTTTCCTAATATAATTAATTTCTTCAGATGGAAAGGACAAACAGTACAAAGAAACTTTCCTTCTTTGAAAGTAGGGCCTGCTAGACATACATAAAATAAGTCATATCGAAATACATTACATCAATAAATGATCATTTAGTGACATCAAGATAAGTATATGATTGAACACATGTCATTGGATGATATAAGAGTTTGACAGGTCTGTTGGTAAATGTTGAAGATACCGTGTTCATTCCCCTTTAATAAATGGGCGTTTTTAAAAGTGACATTAAGGGAAAAACATTGAAAAAAAAGAATATTAAGATGTGCAATTATCAAACTTCAATGAATTCAAAGATATTCAAACATACAAAACATACATACAGTTGTCGGTAAAGTATTGTCATTGCATTAATTGTAAAAAGTGTACAACAGAGCAAGATTATTTTTTTTACCCACAGCACAGAACAGTGCGCTTTAGTCACAGCGCTTTTATAGAGAGACAATCTTCAAAAGGAATATTTGCCTGTTTTTTAAATTCCAATCACATAAGAGAAATAATTCTGGTTTCACGAAGGTTGAATGAGACAAAAGTTCAATGTTACTATAACGGTTTATTGTCATAAAAAAAGGTCTTTAACCAGGACTAGAGGATGACAATCAATTGAAAATTGAATAAATTAAAACATTCCCTTTTGACATGTATAATATACACTCAGGGGCAAAAGAAACGATACCAACTTTTCAAAAGAGTACAAAACAAAATCCTGTTGTAAATGAAATGCGACTACGAGCCCTTGTGATAGGCACATCAGATGTGAAGAAGTATTCACAATTTCAAACATCAAAGTATAATACTTATAATTGTATGACTGTTCAAATACACGAGGGGTCAAAAAACAGCTTTTTCAATGTTATTTGTGGTCATAATCTTTGGAATTGGAATAAAAGGATTATGAAATTTAAAAATCTATAAAATCTAAGAAGTTATCAATATAAATAACCCTTGTAGAAGTTAATTTATTCACGCATTTTGCCTGTATTTTGGTTTAAAAACAAGAAAAAGGGCCATTCTCACTTTCCTATCTCGTCTAGTTAAGGAGATTTTTTAACAGCGTTTTTTGAAAGGCTTGTATTTCAAAAGCATTAACAGATATAGCTCTGAAATTAAAAACTTAGTTCAGTTAGCTCTTGAATACATGAATTAACACTGTTTCAGTCGTAACTATCAATCGTAGATTAACCTATCATGCATTTTATATGGCATCGTTTCTTTTGCCCCTGAGTGTATATCGTATCTCGACCCGTAACATAGAATCAATTTGGCAAGGAAAATATATCTTAGCATCATGGGCAAAAGGTTTATCACTGACATCAATTTTTCATCTGTCCTATGCAACAAATCTTACGGGGTTGTTTTTTATTCTATCAATCAATATTGAATTTCAAACCGTACTAGTTCGACGAGATCACGAGTTACAACTGCGGCCACAGAGGGCATTAATGATTGACTGCATCGGGCAACAAAACCACATCGTGAAACTGATATTAACAAAATTTCAAATATTTAAGTAGGACCATTCGGTCATAGTTTTATGAGAGTTTGAATATATGACCAGAGGATTCCTAATACATTAACATCATACCATATAAAAGTAATTTTGAAAAACTTGTTTAACATCGCTTAATCATGTTTCATAATTTTACCAATTAGCAATAGAGTTTGTACTTGTGACATCCTCCAAAAGAAGTTGAAATATTCACCATTGCACCTGGTAATGAGTGTAAATCAATCGTGAAGTGTGTTGTGAATAATGGTTTTTGAAACTTGAACAACACTTCGAGAGAATGTTAGATCAATCGATAAGAATAAGAATTCGAATACAGGGTAACAGAGAATTCAGGAACCAACAGGTGATGTCCCTGAGGATTTCAAGTGACATAAGGTTAAAACGTTCATTTCCCGATGGTAATTTACATTAATTAAAGTTATTTTTGACATGCTGTTACATATTAAAGATTAAAAACAAAATCGACTAAGTAAGTAGTAGAAGTATTTAATGAAACTCTGTTGCCAGATGCATTTAAAATAACTGAATCGTTTGAACAAAGTTTTTACAAATCCTCCAAATACAAATAAATCTATTTATCTCATGGGGTATTGCAAATTATGGTTTAAGCAAGAAAACTGGAAACATTGACAGTAATCTTCCGAAAATAAAGATGTCCCTCTGGGTCCTTGACAGTTTGACAGCCGACAGGTTTTATGCTCAGGGACTCAAGTTTGATAAGTACGTTAACTTTGAATAACACATTTTGCAGTCAATTTTCATTAAAGTACAACTGTCTGTGTAACCGACTGTCAAATATACTGACAAAAGCATCAAGCTCAAGTTTGTAGGTTGCGGTGATTTGAATAGGTATTTCTGCCTTAACCCCTTGTCTTGAGAACACAGCCTGTTAGGGACAAGTAGGTCAATATATAATTATATAAGACCTCGGACTCAAGCTGACGAAAAATATTATCCTTGGTCAACACCATTCTTTCAATTTTCCAAAAGAATAACACTAACGTTTCCGTTGTAGTTGTAGGATCTTAAACTTGTTGAAATAAAGAAGAATACGTTTGAAGTTTTTAAATTTTACTTTTCAAGTTTGAACAGCTCGATGCAATAATTTTGTTATGAACCAATTTAATGATGATAGTATCATATCCGTATATAGTTGTGATAGACATTGTGCAAATAGCAAGGAAATGTTATATGATAGAAGAATATAGTGGGTTACAGGATCTGATAAAAGGCAATGGAAAATCATTGTCGTTTTTCATGAAGCGAATTCGTTAATTGCTTTTCATTCAAAATGCTAAATCCAGCATTTTTTCAGAGACATTTAATGAAAAACATATTACGTTTGTCAAATTCTAAAAATGTTTTACTGAGACAAAGTCTCGTCTTAAAGTTGCACTGCGAGAGTCTCAAAATGTTCAATACTCCTTTGTCAAGCAAAAAACCTTTACGTTACTCTTGTGTGATGTTAGGAGAGAATACATTTTTAACAGTGGACAGTGCCTTTGAAGTAGAACATCGATTACGAAAGAAAAACTACGGTCTGTTCAAAGAAAAAGACAGAACGAATGATTTTGATTGTTTTCCCAGTAGATATTCTTTTAATTTAAACTTTGTGAAAGAGAAATTCCTTCCTACTTCAATCAAAAAGGGTTAATGTGATTCTTGTTTAATCAATACTGAATCCTTTCAAACAAACTCAGACAAGCATATCCTGTTTCATGTTAAATGAATTCACAAAATAATTTAAGTTTGAAAACAAATTATGTCCATGCAAAGTTACATGTTCAATAGGTTCATCATGTTCGAAAGTAAAATGTTTCACAATAAGTCATACAAAGGTTATAAACTATGGGGAAAACCATGACCTTGATCTGAGGTCTTGTGTTATCTCCAAGTAAAAGCTTCTTAAGAGTCTTAAACGTTATAGATAGTATAAGTTACCATGTGTTCGCGAGTTTGTAATGGAGATTTATTATGTGTTTGAGTAAAATATCAAACGAGAACGAAGTTCAAGTTTTATATTCAACTCGGACACATGATAAATCTCTATATCAAACTCACGGACACATGGTAACGAATTTAGCTCGACGAGCCAGTTTTCTAAATGCTTTAAATCTGACTCGCCGATAGCCAACCTTGAGTGAGCGAGTCAAAATGCTGTATGACTTGCTAATGTAGTTTAGCGGTACCAATCTTTTATTTGAAGAACATTTTACTTATACCTTTAAAGTTATTACATAAAGATGACTTCAGCATGTAGGGGAATTCACCAAGCATACATGACATTACAGCAATCGAGCGTAGCGTAGCCTTTGTTTACCGAACAAGGGCAAGGGAGATAACTCTTGACTCCATCGTTGCTTGTTACTAGGGCAGCGCGTGGCCCAGTTTAACATAGCTAAATATACCTACGGCACGTGACCTTTATTTACCAATGGTAAGCTGACATTACTGTGCAAGTCGAGATAATATATAAAATCTAGAGATCATAAACAAATTTAATCCCTTTAATAGTGGTAGGTATTACTGAGTACATGTATTTACTTTTAGCAAAAAGCAAAACCCTTTCAATCATTGCAAATAATATGTTTTTATGAATATCACCAATTAAAATCTTCATCTTTTAGTATGCTACGAGTATGTATCAACCTGCATCATTACATGTCCTATTATTTTACATCATATTATTGCGTGAGAGTTAGTGTGAAATTTTTATTGCAACAAAAATAACTTTCCAACGAAAGTCAACAGTAGCGCATGTTCAAATACATTTGTGTTCATAAATCAGTACTGAGTGTGACCACTGCTTGCATCAACACAATATTGACATCTATGTTGCATGTACAATATCAGGATGGTGAACATGATTGTGGAATATCATTTTAAATATTAACCAAGGGTTGCCTCATGTCGTTTAAGGTCACTGGCTTACGTTGACGTATTCTCAGTTTTCGTGAGATAAGAACGGCTATAGGAAAGTTCTGATGTTCTGTTGCACAACAAAGTCGTTTACAACACACGTAACATGTGGTTATGCATAGATATATCTCATCGGAAGCTAATGTATTTGTAGGGTACCATATGAGGAAGTAAGATGCTTGTTAGCTGGACATTTATAGTGAATAGATTTGTACTTTTTTATTTCATACCAAACATACAAAAGTGGTCTTTCCATCAACATTTTTAAGTCTTGTAACGATGTAAATAAAGCATTGACCTTTTTAAAGCTTGTGTGTTTCATATATGGTTTTAACATACTGTATTTTTGAACATCAACATAGTCATATACTTATTTACAATAAATATCACGTTTTAGTGTTACTATTCAAGAACCATTTTCTTTGCTTTACATGTCCTAACATTATGCAATTCAGACTTAGTTCAGTTTTTATTCTTGTTTTAATTAAGGCATTCTTAGCAAAGATATCAACTTACCAAACTCACCCAAAGTTGACAAATCTCTACATGCGTGGTGTATTCACAGTGGAACACATCTAATCTTGATAATCATTCAAAACAGTTACCAGTCATTCGTTGACTCGGCATATTAAACATCCCAGCACTTTATTGAAGTTAACATCAGCCATAAGGATCCAAGATAGATTCTGCAATATTGTTATCAGATACCAATGTTATCGATGGCATGTTACGATCTCAAAGTCCCATTGATGTATATAAGTTAGCGGATAACAATAATAAGCTTGATTATATTGTGGATATAAGAAGATCAAAGAAAATGGACAGCTTCCCATCGGTTGAATAGAGACTTGATTTGTTCATTTTAATGCATTGTAATATCTGATCTTATTAGCTCGATTAACATCTCCTGGCCATGGAAAATTATGCTGCGAGTCAGTTTTGTCATCCGAGTTGATATACCTTGGCTAAATAAACTTGTGTTATCAATTACCTTGTATCTCATCACACTTGGATGTTATACGAATGTTTTGTTGTTGATATTTATGAAGCCATAAATGAGAAGATGAGTTGGATAACTCACATTCCGTCGCCTATGGTTTCGTCAGAGCAAGACATTCAGAATCTACAACAGAACGTGAACATATTAGTTTGATATACTTTGGCTAGATAAACATTTGTTATCAAATGCTTTGTATCTCAGAGCGCTTGGATGTTATGTGTATTTTTTTTTTATGACGATTCTTGCAGAATTCATAGTTATGAAGCCAAACTCACAATTCATCGCTTATGGTTTTGACAGATAAAAGGTATTAAAAAGGCAAGACAACATAACAAGAACATATTACTAGTTTGTTATCAACAGTTTGCTTAGAGTTTCAACGAGTTTTGTTTGCTATTGAATTCATCTTTGCAGCCACAAGAGTTTTCCTTGATTTCTGGAAGAGCAGTCTTTTTCCACGGGCATCAGTTGTTTAGCTGTATATATTGAACAATCAATCCATTATGTACTATTTTGTAGAAGTTCTTTTATCTAATTCAGACAAGTTTTTATTTGCCGAAATCAATACTGTTTTAATCAAGTGAATATATCGCTGTGTATAATGGGTTTTGTGTTTGCCTTTTAATTCTTTCGCTGTTACAAATACTTATTACTGAAAACATTTCCTGATTGTGATGTTCCTTGTCGAAAAGGAAAGCTAATTGTGAACACAGGTGTTTCACGATGATCTGATATATACTCTACAACGGAATGTAAGGATCAATCTAATTTTCTGTCTAACATGTTTGTTTGCACCATTCTCTCCCAACAGTGGCATCTCAGTACGAGCAAACTTCTGTTCCTATGAGCCAAGTACATGGGGTAGAAATGTAGAAATCTGTTAGGAGGCAATCCAAGTTAGTTTTGCAATCAGCGACGCCGTATCAAAAGTGCAAAGCTTCTTTCCTTTCCGTATGCTTCGGCAAAGCTATCAATGAATTTTGATATCCAGTTGGAGATAACTCTTCCTTTTACAAACCATCAAGTTTAACCTTCTCATATGTTTTCTTTTGGTTAATTAGTAAAATAAATCTATCATAAAACAAATAAGAATTTGCACACTTATAAAACAGTTACTATCTTATGAAAAACCAAATCATATCTGATTTTTCAAATATCTGATTTTCCCCCATATACTGTTAATGAAAAATAAACACAAGGCATCGTAATTTCCGTGTCACTATATGATGAGATAACAATCAGTAGCAGGACACGACATAAATATTTATGTCTTCTTCTCAGGTTGTTACAGAATGCCAAACATCAACTATAAAATCTTAAAATAATTTGTTGGATAATATGTACGTCATTGATAAGGTAATTGATATAAGATTTATTGTTCTGTACCGGAATCGATGTGTCAGCATATTAACAATTCTGCGTTCATGTAAATAATTATGTTTAAGCGACATCCTCTCCAATTGTTACACAATATTGATCAGTTTCCGTTTCTGCTTTTCTTCTTCTTTATTTTCTGACAGCAAATGAGAAATGTTCTTCTGATAGACACATTAATTTGTAATCGTAATTGAAAGCGCTTTCTTTGGTTTGGAAAGCTTGTTTCTTATTGATGCTAGTTCACTAACAAAATGTGTATGTCACATCTTTATAAAACATCCTTTAACTATCGTGCAGTACACTATATTTTCATCATTGAATCTTGAGGTTTTGTGATGGCAAAACGTTCACAACGAACACTCGTAAAAGTTTTTAATTAATACAATTTGACATTATTGTATAAATGCATTCTTTTTAGAACAAAGTTGAAACTGTAATTTTTATCTTAAATGAATATATGTTACTAACGAAGACACAACAATGACTCTCACAACACATGAAATGCACATGTAATTATTCAATGATATGCGATATCATTCGGATCATATTCACGGTGCTATCAAGGGGCTCATGTACCACTGTTTGAGACTAAAAATCTTCTTTTTTCTCTGAATTTTGGTAGTTTATCCAATCTTCATAATATACGTTGCGAAAAAAAATTCTCTTCTTTCAAAGGTTGTTCAAATCATATATGCCCTCTCTAACTTCGTATATAATTCAAACACTATCTGGGCTATAACTGAAGCTGTCCATTCAAAAACAAAATTAGAATACCTCATCATAATACTGTATATCTATTTTCATAACAGAGGAAAAATACAAGCTTGTAGATTTACAAACATTAATTATATAACACTCGTTCGCAAATATCAAACGGTGAATGTTAATTGGGTAAAAATCTCACACTTATTACAAGAAATTATTTAGAAATCTCATTAAACTTTTGCTTATTTTTGACAAATTAAATACTAATCATTTACAATTCTCATATGACCAGTCAGATTTAAATGTTACTATTTAGAAAAAAAGTAATTTAATTTCACGAAAGATGATTTACCTCAACTCCGTTTTACTCACTAAAATATTTATTTATAATTCTAGATATATGAAAATGAAATATCCAAAATGGTCATATATTTCTTTCATATCTGTTGTGATCCAATAACATTGATTAGCAGATAGAAGATTGTTTATAAACATTGGGTGGATGTAGAATATGTTAATTGAATTTTCAAATAACACATATATCTATTATGTACAATTCCTTTATAATCATTATAGCAGAGCCCAAATAAATGTGGCAGATCAAATAGGAATTTTAAGGTGGAAAAACTAATAAAATCATTTAAAAATAAGAAATTGACAATGTAAGGGAACATGAAAATGTGTTGCAGAGTTAAGCAGTTTATAAATAATTTTGTTAATATTGGTTGCAGTATCTCCATACTTTTATTACCTTCATCTTAGCAATCATCGATAATAGCAATAAAATGTTGTTGCACATTAGTACCAAAAAAATGTTATCTGTAAAATAGAGTCATGTTTACGGCGTAATCAACAGAATGCCATCGCATACATGTTTCGTTTATTCATGTAAGTACTTTTCAAATGTGTCCCATCTCATTTATTGTGTCTTCATATCAAATTCATTGCGATAACCCACATACTATCAAAATGTTATTATTTCCAAAGGTTTTTTTAAACTGAAGATTAGTGCAAATGTCCTAGCAATAAGGCATATATATAAAATATCAAAGTATCCCATTTACATATATAGCGATACACAATAATGAGGGTTCTACATGATAGATCTTTCAAGATTAAAGAGAGAGAACAGATTCGCCCCTGGTATGAATATAGGATTGATTAGATCTTACTAATGTATTTCAGATATTTGATCTAATTGCCACAGTACAGACGACATACAGACTGTCTGAGGGCAATGAAAGATGTTGCTCCTGGTAATTTGATTGTAATCTGAGTAAATCATTTACGTTGCTGGTTAAGTTCCAAATGATCGTCTGAATGAATTACAGAAAACATTCATTGCAAAGATCGTTGTTTTATCGGTAAATAATTTAATTATGATTTAGAAAGATAACCTAATTGAAGAATCGGTATCTGATATCATTAATTGATTTTGATGAATTATCGGTTATTAGTTTGATGAAAAAGTTATTGGAATATTGCACAAATAGGCTCGTGTAGGAAAGATCGTCGATTTTGGGTGAGAGATGATTTGGTAATGAGTCTATCAAAAAGATAAGGTCACAAAGCAATGAGAAAATTACACAAGTGGCCTTAGAGGACCATACAGATTTTTTTGTGAGGACTGTTTTGGCAAACTTGAGGTTCTTTCAATGTGACAAGTCTTCGTTTTAGTGTAATTACTTATGCAGACACAATATGCATCAATGACTTAAGCTTGGGACAATGATTTGTGACTGATGCAGATCTTCATGATGTAATCCTTGTTATAAATTTACATATGTTTACCGCATGGTTCAATGGTAAACAAGCTCATTTTGTCCAAAGTATAATATGTGTTCGTTTTAAAAAGTTTTACCAATTTCATCGTTGTACATTGCACGTATTAACAGTGTGTGTGTTTATATATTTAAAACTATTTTCAATAAATATCTCAAATATAAAGCTGCCAATGTAAGTGTTACATTTTATATTTGTTTCTTTCCTAAGTTTTAAATTAACATGTTGCTTCAGCAAGCTTGTGATGTTTAATGTTTCGACAATCAACGTAAACAGTGTACCTGACATCGTGAACTTGTACAACAAGGAATCCATTTATGTCATTTGCGCAACTTCAGGCAATTGACCCGATTCTAAGAAAAAGGGATTTAAAATGTAACAAATGTCATATCCAATATTCTCTGCCCTTTTCCCAAGGCAGTAATGGGATAAATCAATTTGGTTTTTATAATAAAAAATAACATCAAATTGCCAAAAGCAAGTCACAAAAATGTGTCAGTGTTAAGTAACTTTTTCATTTATCTAGGAATAAACTTGTATGAAAAGCCATTTTCTATATTTCACCGAGAAGTTCAACTTGTTTCTAATGTATAACACAATTATAAATAAACCTCTGCGATGAAACAATTTTCAGAACCATCGAAATTGTCAAAAGGAAGTCACAAAAACGTATCAATGTTACATACCTTTTTTATTTACATGAATAAGATATAATGTTGGTTTCTGAACAAGTTATAATTGAACAAATTAACGATTACAACCTGTGAAATACACATGAATATGAATATGATATCATATTTTTGGGGCAGCAATTTCTGCACAAATAAACAGATACCAATTTGTGCTACGCTTCATTGTGTAATACTCATCTTCATGTCATGTTTTCGAAACACCATCAATGCTTACAAATAAGACCTTACTAACTTCTTACATCTTGTTCTTCTGGTAAAACAGGAATATTATATACATGTGTATGTAAGTAATGAATCAAGATTTGGGAAGAATTGAGGAGAGCAATCAGCAACACGTTGTAAAAGCTGGATTGGAGAAATTTGATTTAACAAGTTTCATTTCTAATCCTTCTCGTGTTTTGATTTTCACCAGTGGTTTAGTGTCACCAGTGGTTTAGTGTCGTCACCAGAGGTTTAGTGTCACCAGTGGTTTAGTGTCACCAGTGGTTTAGTGTCACCAGTGGTTTAGTGTCACCAGTGGTTTAGTGTCACCAATGGAAATGAAATTACGTACCTGTATACTTTTGTATGTCGCTAAAAATGGATATCATCAACCCAAAGGAAGCAACTGCAAACGTCATAACAATGAACTGGATGACTGTCCAGTGCCCAATCAAGTGCATTGTCTGTGAAAAGTTCTCGTGCCTTATTTCTTTTGAAAAAAGCACAATTCACATTTCAACTTTTAATGTGCTAAGACGTTTCAACGTGACATATGTTTAAGAGTCAACACAACCCTTTTTAAGTATCAAACATTTGAATAAACTTTATGTACATTGGAATCATTGGGAAAAGAGTGTGACTTCATATAGGCTAGTGACCTAACCGTTGTTGAGGATTTTATATCATAAACATTCAGATGCTTGATAGTTATGTTTATTAGACACTATAACCTACTGGTTTCATATTTTAAACATTCCAAACATTCAACATAACCAAATTAGGAAAAATTGCTTTTATGGTATTTTCTAAGCTTACAATTAAATTCTTGTATTTATCCTTGAGACACCACACATAATCGAGTTTATTACAGCTTTTATCCGAGCAATAACAGTGTCAACTTACTCAGCACTCTTTTGTTAGTAGTTAATTGCTCCAGACAATACTATCCATAATGGGGATTTCTTTGAAGAAGACACATTAAAGATCACAGAAACATCCATAATTGAATTTTCATTCCTTTCACAGTCAGTTCACAAGAACTTATCTTTAAAGGTGATAAAAACTGCTATCAGAAATTTATCTTACGATGCATTTCACTAAAGGAACATCAATAGAATGAGTCCTCTCTTTGTGCTGGCAGATCTTTAAGTTTTTGTTTTATTTAAAGAGAGTTCTGGTAAATAAAAGATTTCAAAATGAAACTATACAATAGGTTCACACAAAATATTTCATGAATCTGATATGTAGGCTGTATGTTATGTATGTTATGTATGTTATGTATGTTATGCTATGTACATGTATGTTATGACTGCAACAATGTATTTTCAATATTTTAGATACAATCATTACAATTAGATAGATACTACTGGTGGTGTTACACGAATAACAGCGTCATACATGCACATTTGTTGCTAATAATCCAATTTTACAATAAAGAAAATAATAAAACCTTCTTGTTTGCTTTATTGCCTGAAAGGGTAACTCAGCAAGCATCGGTCTTTGTGTTTTAATCGATTTGATGTCTATCAAGTTTGTACAAAAACTCGTAAACATTTTTTGAAAATAACTCAGTCTTGAACTTTGAAAAGAGCATTACACAGTTTCCGTTATCAATGTTTTTATTTTTCAAACCAAAACATTATTTAAGGAGATTTGATACATTATAGAAATATCATAATATTATTAGTAGTTATAAGAACATTAAATTCTTATCTTTATTTGAAATGTCAGGTAAATATTTTATTCACAAATTCGTGAGTTATTGAAGTCAAACAATTTTCATGGTAGGTATATATGTTTTTCCATTAAATACTTCTTTTGATGTCAGTATCATAGGAAGCCAATTATGATATTCAACTTATTTCTGTACCAAATAAAAATCTAAAAACACAATTCAATTATTTTCTAAACTTAAATCCTGTGGATTGATGACATTAACTTTATATTTTACAAGTATATATTATGTATAAGAAAGAAATAAAAATAAAAAACTCAATAGGCTAAAACAGAAGATCACATTACAATAACAAACAATACTATTAAAACAACAGAGACAAAACTCGATAAATATTTGTTCGTATAAATCCATTTAACATTAAAACACTTAAGCAGTATCATTTAACGTCAATGTATATGTAGTAGATGGCTTTGATAATTTGAACAGAACATGCTTCTCCATTTTGGTTTGATATTATATAAATGATAATTGAAAATTTAACATTCTTGAACAATGAACTTAACTTGTTCGTAATTTGCACTAGCCCATCAAAACAGACAAAGCTTGATGACGTTTCCCTACTCCTGTTCAAAACCACGAAGGTGTGGTTTGACTCTTATGAGACATCAGTCGAATATTTCTACAAATCATCCACCAAATTACTTACCATTAATCATTTCCTAAAAATCAAATAGTTGCGAAATTATCAATGTAACAGAAGTATGACCTTTTAAAGAGCAACAAGTGTCACTATCTCATTTTCCGTCGTAACCTGTTTAGTGATATAGTCATTAGTTAGTACTGTTTCTTTGAAGTAGGGTTTCAAAAGATAAAAGAACATCAATCAGTTAGTTAATAATTTCTTTCATAGTCACTTCATTAGAGTTTCTGTGGTCTGGCAATTACTAGAAAGATATTTCCTCCACTTGAGATGTAGCACAAGCGATCTGAATGAACACTTCAACGTGTGGTGGTCAATCTGTGACCACTACTCTTCTATTGAAAGAATTTTTTATTGAGTTCATGTTAATAAAAATAATAGACTTATTTATATCCATGCCTAGATATTAAACCATTCTAAAATTTCATAGTAATTACCATCTGTTAAATAATGAGCTTTTAAACAAAAACTTGTAATTACATTTCCGTTCTTGGCTTATCGAGTTTTGACCAAATAAATGTTATTCTATACTTTTTTGCCAAAGTTGTTAATAAGAGAAACAATTGTCTGGTTTACAAATGTTGTGGATATCTGTTGAACAGCTTGACTGTGTATGTCGTCCGATAACATTTTTCAAAATGGTTGAAATAGTATGTACTTATTTTTCTTAAATATTCAAAATATAACTTACTGTAATGTAAAGATCATAAGAGGTGAAGTCATGAATTGTATGATCTGAAACAAATTTACATTGAAAGTTGTGATTTATTTAATTTTGTTTTGACAGTGTTTATGAATGAATAATCATGACATTGAACTTCCCGTGACAATAAATAGTTTGAATGTATCTATGATTTTGAAAACCTTTCATTCATATCCTTTTGACATATATCATAAAAGATCTAAGATTCGTATGACAAAACTGTGACAAACAATGAAGTTCTTTCGATCATAAACAAATATTTCAGTGTATTTTTATCTTCAAAGATTTTAATTATCTTGTGAATCAACTGAGCATGAAAAAACATTGTTTGTCCAAGTTTGTTTGAAAAAGCGACATTGTCATCACACATTGATTCAACAAGAATTACACTTCTTTGAAGTAGGGCGGATTAATCTTTAATCAATGTTTCAATTAAAAAGGAGATCTGCTGGGAAAACAATTAAAGTTATTATTAGGTTATGGCTATCCTGCTGAAATCAATGATTTCACTTCAAAGACATTGTCCTATGACTACTGACCACAAGCAAAGTGAAGGTTATTACTCGACGTAGGAGTATTGAGAATGTTGAGACATGTACAGTGATACTTCTTATAAGTAACATGTGTTTCTAGTTACACTCTCTGTACACATGATTTTAATGAGAACCTCTTTTACAGAAACCTAGTTTTGTCAATTTTAGCATAAGCAATTTCATTTGACCAGTTATGCTCGCGGTTGTTTTCCAGGAAAAACTGCCATATTGATTAATTGTACATTGAGACTTGCAGTATAATAATAATCAGCAATATATACATTCAAACTTATTCGTCATTATGAGAATGATCTGAAATGTCAGTTATAAATGTTTGCATTGGACCCTTTTTATCTTATGACCAGGCACATACATTCTCAGGGTGTTTAACCTGTTTGTTTCAAACGGTTTATTTTTGAGAAAACAAGGCTTCAGTTTCGTATGATTAAAATCAATCATTGTTGAAACTAATAGGATTATGGTCTTTATATGGATGTTGTTAGGAGTTAATAAAAGGTAATTTGTGAGTTGAAAATAGTCTTATTTAGAAGTCTGGGAATGTCCAGGAACACTTTAAATTGTGTGTCGCGTATTGAAAGCTGGCAGAATATTCTTCCTTATCGAGAAATAATAAGTTTATGCATCAAAATTTTAACTCAATTTAAAAGTAATGAATAAGTTAAACACGTACAGTTATAAAACTTCCTTTTAATGCATGTTTGACATCTAGTTTCATAGACATTTGAACTTAATAAAATAAATTATCTGAAATTTGCGCTGAATGCCTAAGTCATTTCAGACTTCACATACCTTACTAGAAGAAAGTGTTTTCATAAAAACAACCTGTCAAAACTACCAGTGAGACAATAGTACTTTTCAAACGATCACAGTTAAAGATGACAGTGTAGGTTGCTTTAACCATAATCTATAGAAATGCATAATGGGAAAATTGATGAGACTAATCGACTTGTTTGGAATTTGGTATCTCCTAGTTAGGACTGACTGTCTCATATTTAGGACATAGCATCGCCTTATTAAATTGCTCTCCTGTTTATCAAGCAATAACTCATAAATAGGAGTTCATATTAAAATTAATCACACAATCTTCCTAAAACCTTATTCATGCCTTGTAAAAGAAAACGATGAAAAGATAGACACTAAGCATTAATTCATTTTACATAATGTAATAATTTTACAATTATTTTGACACTTTGTCGTTTAAACATAAACACAATATAATTTCTTTGCGGAAGTAATTTCGGTAGAGGCTAATTTCGCTCAACATGAGACAGATGTCGACTAGAATTACCTATTTATGAGCACAATTTGTGTGCTGAAATGCATGCATAGATAACGATATGAGTTTTGATAAGAAGTATTAAATGATCGTGTTTTCATACGTTTTCGATTTCAAGTTAAAATTTACTATCTATCAATCCAGTCTCTGATTATCAAACGCACTTGGTTTATCTCCCAAAGAAACCATTCGCCATTTTAAGAAATGATATTTCATCCCCACTGACCAAGAGAAAAAGACAAAGTGTTAAAACCACCAGTACGTTTGATATATAGCACATCCTTTGAAGACTCCAAAATAATTCCCCACAAAGGTTATATATGATCATTAACATCGATTTGAGTGTAGGACGTTTCTTTGTCAAATACACTGTTACACATGAACTTGCTTTCTCTTTTATCGAATTAGAGACCATGGACACACAACTTGAAGCAGCCTTCGTAAATATTGATCACATCATTATCTTGTGATCTTGTTGATTTTCATGTACCACCTTCTTCCGAAGAGAAGACGTATTTGCTATAGAGAGATTACAATGAGCTATGTTTATTTCATTTTCGAATTTTTGAAGTGTAAATATCTGTCAATTTTTAAATGTGTGGATTTAATTTATCCAGTGTTGAAATAAAAATATATCTTTTATCTGAAAAACGTATATTAATTAGCAATGAGTTACTTCCATTGAATCCAAACCAAACCAAGGATGTTGTAACATGTATGTCATAAGTCTGTTAAATAGCATTTTGAGTATTATAAGTTTTTAATCTTTCCAAAAGGATCATTTTACAGCACCTTCCCAATAAACCCCCTTCTCATTTTTGTCATTCCAAATAAATATCCCCTTTTGCCGTTGAGCCAATCAAAATTGCTTTAGTCTTTACATAATGTAAAATGTTATAATAGTTTCAATAGCAGCATAAGAAACCTCCATCGGTTCTATCCAAAAACAATTCAGTTTCATCAGCATATTTCAGCATTTATATTCTTCACCATCAATTACAATACCTTTTATATCTTCCATTTGTCTTATTTGTCTTATCTTTTATTTTATTTTGAAAGGGGCAGAAGCAGGTTTTTTGAAAATTGTATATTTAAATTTTCTCTGACAATTGTACTTTGATGGTAAAACCAATCATCCATACTCATAGAACAAATAATTAAGTTCACTTAAAGTTAGTTGGCGTCATTTTTGTGTGGGAACACCTTTAATTCATTTTATGTGAGAATAGGGAATCGCATGGCTAAACGTTACATTATATATATGATTTATTACTGTTTTATTTATTTACATTGTCTTTCAATAGGAACCATTTGTTTTCCTTTTCCTGACATCACCTTATATTTCCCCTGAAAATGTGCTCCTGCCCCTTCAGGAAATTATGATGAGAAATAGATTTACCTCTAATGTTCATTAAAATGTTTCTAGATATAAGCTTTCATCATCTTTCGTTTTGTTTGTGTAAGCGCCACCTTACAAATGTGTATGTCATTGTAAAGGATTATTCATATGTTTTGGCATGATATGAAAAAAGGCATATTTGCTTGTTGCCGATTTCGTCTTCATAAAATACACTATGTTTCAACTGTGTCTTCTTTAAATGTGATTTCTCGGTTTTGCACAATATTGATTTAGGATCTGTTTCCTGATCTTCTTCTAATTTATTTCTGGAAACAAATGGGATCTTTCTCTGATTGACACACTAATTTGTTAACGTAATTGATAACTTTTTCTTTCCATTCAAGATTACTTCTTCCTTACATAATTGAATTTTCCGCATCATCTTAAATAAATAAACTCTCTTCCCACTTGTTACGAATTTATATCTTGATCGTTACATCTTCAAGTAAAACAAATGTTTGTGTCCTGATAAATTGTTCACAACCACAATCTATACAATATCATACTACTTTCCATTCAAAATCTGTTATTGTAAGAAAGTTTTCAGTCTTTATTTCAAAATTTATCTTAATATGAATGTTAATGGCACAGATGAAGATTGAGCACATTCACTAACAAATACATTGTACTCATATATTCGATGGAAAAACACAAACGTAAAGTAAATTCATGACATGTTTTAACTCTCAGATGATATTCACAGGGTAGTAATAAACAGTATAGAAACATTAGACCTTGTGAAATTGACATATTTTGTCTTCTGTTTTTGCCAAAAGATCTAGTGGTTCTGCACAATAAATGAATCCAATCTCGTTCATTATGTTATGTTATGTCATGAACACCAATTTTCTTCCAACAAGGGAAGCTCGAGTCATATTTTTCAAACATTCCTCCTTCATTATCACACCAGGAAGATTTTTTTTAGGAAAATGGCATCAATTTTCTTTGAGAGGTAATTTGGTAAACGTTGAACATATTAACACATCTTATTCCTTATGGATTTACCTCTGCTCTATTGAATTTCGACAAAGCCCCTGGCAGTTGCTGTGTTATGAGACATTCGTGGTAAATAATTTCATATCGTTTTCACGTGAGTTCATTGAATTTGCAAACAAGCTCTATTTATACTTCGAAAAATTATGTTTGGTATCATGAGTTGCATGACCAAAATGGAACATCGGAATAAATAGAATAATGTTTTCCTTTTTCAATTTAGACGGTACTCTTCAAAGACAACCTATCAATTTGACAGAACCAACAAACTATCTGTATATTCTACTACAGTTCATTACAGTACATTGTGACCTTTCTTTACCAATATACTTGTCACAATGTCTCTAATTCAAGATGTAGTTTACAATGTTTTGGAATATAAACATTCAATGAATTTATTCTTACAAATCATCAGACAAAGTTTGAGAATTTTGTCATAATTTTTCGGCAACACATACTTTAGCATGTCTTTTGAAAAAACGTAAGTCAGCATTCTCTACAGTAACAAAGAATAATCATTTAAATACATACTTGTTCCTTGCTTGCTGAGAATGATGATAACAGAACTAGCGGATAGGCGCATTCCCTGGTCATATCATAAATGGAAGTACAAAAAAGGAGTAGAATTCAAGGATGTCCCAAGACTCAAATAATTAACATTCACATATTTATATATTGGTATATAACGTCTAAGCCTGTGTTGACCAAAGTTAACACGTAGAAAAATCATTTTCTTCATCCTTTTTAGAGAAAAATTACACACAAAATATTTGTTCAAAGTGAACATAAAGGAAATTCATTGGTCGGCATTTGATCTTCATTGTGTTCATCATGAAATGTTCAAAGTAAAATATTGAGATAATTGTGTAAAGTCTTATAAAAAAACACAGATTTGATAAAAAATTAAGCCAAAAGCTTGATTTGATAATTGTTTTGCAGTCGGTTTTTGATTTTGACAATTGTCAAGGTCGCGGTGGTTCAGTGACAAAGCTTGCGATTGTTTCCTGCCTGCTATTGAATTATACAACAAGGCTACCTTGTCAGCCCCGTCCATATGATTTACATAAAAAATATAGATTGTGATTAACAAAATCGAAAGTTTAATTATTGTGGGTACTGATACAAGGAATATTCTTTAAGTCCAATATATGTTTTTGAAAATTTCATACTTTACATACAGTTCACCGATATCACCAACATCCCGATGTTGAAAGGATAATAGGGTAGCTTTTGTGGAGTGATTGTGAATAATTGTTGATGATTATTAATAATTTCATTTATTTAGGTTCTTTCAGAAACGACTTGAAACAATTGTTCAGCCAAGAGTTTCCACTTCTATGCAATATGTGACTTCTGTGGAGAATTTTTGCATTTTCATTGAGGCGCATACAACAACGTCTACCTGAGTACGATAGACGTGCTTCATCACACACAAAGGGTCTCCGTGGCGACAGAAGGTTATTACAGTTTTAGGACAGAGCAAATGCACGGTAGTAACTGTTGAAAAAACGAGCCGAGTTATTCTGAAGGAATGACAGAAAGACGGGTGTTTTAAAGCTGTAAGCACTAAGGCATAAATTACCCCATTTCCGTCATTGTTTCAGTAACAAGATATAACCTGCCATATCCGCGACAATAATTGTTTAACATTTGAAGTGACATTATCAGACAGGTGTTAACCTTTGTTGTATTCAATCTAATTGTGGACTAAAACAAAGAAGTAAGGTTTACTTAACAATTTAAAGTCATTTGCAGCTGTGACCAAATTGTTCAAAGATATTTTGTCAGACTAACTGAAACTAATGCTCAGGCTTTGACGTAATTCATGAGGATTTTCTGTAGTGATACGAGCAAGGATTTGGAAGTTTTGTAGCAATTGCAGCTGTATCAAGAATCAACGACTTTCGTTCATAATATTTTCTTGTTCTGATAAGATAGCTACAGTATTTTGGGTAATTCAACAAGTGTACAAAATTTAATGTCCATAAGCGTGCTTAACTGGCATCAATTACTTGTCTTAATTATGGAATCATATTTAATTAGCACATTCATTTTTTAAAACGTGCAAAGATCATACGACTGTTTACACAGTGTCTTGAAACGTAACCTGATTCCACGCAATAAGAGATGAAATTAATGTCATAGTCATCTAGCTTTTCCTCAGGCAATAATCAAAAAGATTGTGCTATTTATAAAGATATATATATCCCATAACAAAGCATATACCTATATTACAATGTAAAGTTCTTAATTAAACAAGGAATAATATTTAGGGTATAGCTCAAGGCCATGGTTGTATTTTCTATATTTATATATTTTCATTCTATAAGATATGAAGCGTTTGAGAGTATTTTCTGTCACAAATATTACAAAACGGAAACACTTTGACAAAAACATCGTTATCAATTCTCAGCTTAAGGCTCGAACATTGAATTTTAAGGAAAAAGAAAAAAACATTTTTCGAAGATCGCGAACATTCATCATTAATTCTGTCTGTGATCATTGTTTAAAGAACCTTCTCACTAAGACCGCAGACAAAGCACGTTTTTTTCTTTGTAAATGTATTTCACAGCAGCCATCATTCCTTTCAGGGCACTATCGTTGTGGATGAAATTTCATATGAATAGTTGAATAATGTTAACCTTTCTCAAAAGCAGTAAACACTTTAAGAAGATGTTTTATATTTTTATATACTTGAAAAAATAATAGTATTTAAGTATTACACTCACTAGCTGTGATATTTGATTTTGATAATTACAGTTTTGTGTTATACTAACGTGAGATAATAATAAGTGTTATTATGAATGTGTTAATACTGAAGCTTATCCTTTTGAGCATATTTAATGTACTTTCCAATATCAATATAAACAGTATATCATGAAGTGTATTAATTTAAAAGACGACTATTTTTTTTAAATCATAGAACATGAAACTAGATGTGTTAGTCTACAATTGTTTGAAATAGTGACTATTCTCAAATATTGATCCAACAACATCCATGCTAACATTTTCTTCCTTGAAGCAGGGACGAATAACACGGACATCAATTAAAAAAATATCAACTGGGAATACAATTAAAATCCTTCGCTCTGTCTTGTCTTTGAAAAAAACCTTATCTGTTCTTTCGTATTCAATGTTTCTACTTCAAAGACACTATACACTGCTAAAAAGTTTCCTCTCACAACAAGGCACGAATGCAACGTAAAGAGGAGTATTGAACATGTCGAGAGTATCCTTATCATGGCCCCTTTGAGAAGTGAATATGTTTTTCTAGTTGGAACTCTCACAATGGTTCACAATACTTTTTATGAAAAACATCCTTAGAAGATACCTTAAGTCCATTTTTATTGATTAAATTTTTAAGATTCCCTAGCGTTTATCTGCTAAATTTAATATGATATTGTTATTTCAAATTGAACTTGGTGTTTGAAAGTCAGCAACAATATCAAATATAGTTATCTATGAATAATAAAGATAAAACCTACTCAAATCAATAACCATATATATTTATATTCTAGTCATGTAACTTGGATACATCGAACTTACTGATCATAAATGTTTATTCTCATCACTTTCGCTTCCACTCAATACTAAATCGTGTTGAGGTGGTTAGCGTATATCAGCATTAATGAAATTGTCATTGAGTTTAGGAGAACATAGTCTACATTTGATAGTATGTGCATTGATGGAAATGATATACAAATAGTAAATGAATAAGGACGTGGGTATCATTGATTCTAAACACTCCTGGAATGAGAATAATGAAAAACTTTATAAAAAAGCATGGCAACGTTATCCTTCTTGTGGAAAATACTTTAAAATTGATCAAACCATCATGATGGTGTTTTGCAGAACATCATTCCAGTATCCTCACATTTAACTTTTTAAAAATAGATACAAAATGACAAAAAAATTTAATACTGCAATTAAAATTACTTGGCTTCCAATTGTAATGATCGGCAGTTATCAATAAAGAGGAAACAAAATCGTAGATGATTTTTCTTATTAGTTATCATCACTTTGCTTGAGAATGGTAATCATACAAAACAAATTTCCCTTTTTGGACAATAACGTTTATCTAATCTTCTCTGATCTTATCTTATCTTATCTTAATGACCCTGGCTGAGCCTTTGCTCCTTTTCTTCCATCCACTGTCATGTGGATGACGTCATCCACATGTTGAATAACTTAAATGTGTTTTAAATGCTATAAATTCTAACTCGTTCACTCGCGAATCATTTCTATAAAGCAAAAACCATATATATATAGACTTGGTGAAAAAGTGGCATGAATATATCGATTACACGGTAGTACTCACAGATGGTATAACACAGCGATAGGCATGCATGTGTTTGACATACAATGTGGGTCCAGAGGACTTTTGGGGTGCAACAAGTCTAACGCCCCAAGAAATGTACATGAACTTGGAAGACATTACACCGATTGCAGTAGATATCCAAAGATCCTTGATCAAACTTTTACGAAAATATTATCCTTTTTTCCACTTTATTCTCTAATGCATGATGGACGTTTACCTGCAGTTGACATGTGGAAGCAGTGCCGACAAAATGGCAGAAAAAAAGACCGCCAACCTGCAAGACCCCAAACACATCCATATCAAGTCTGTTCCAAACTGCTGGTCCAACTTCTTACAGGATTCAAACCTACCTCATGACGTTCTGGCGATTGTCATGCTGGTGCAGAGTTGCGAGCAATCGTTTTGGCGATGAAAGCAGCATTATGGTTTGGGGTGGCATCTCCTCTGAACACAAGAAACATGTATTGAATGTATGTTCTTTGTGAAGCACAACATCAGAAATCTCCCATGACCGCCATTTTTCCCGGTTTAAACACTATTAATCATGTGTGGCAGCCTGTGACCTTAAAGGGCAGTATCAGTGAAATATAAAATTGTCAAAAAACGTGATACTGCCCCTTAAAACGACCTGAATGAAACCTTAGTTGACATTTGGAATTTCACAAACCTTTTCCATTTACCTCAGTTTCTAATTTTCCTAGTATAGCCATAATTGCTGAATCAGGTGGTGATTACCCTTTAAACAAACTCTCGTAATTCCGAAGAAGTAATATTTGTAAAATGTGAACATTAAACCTGATATTCTGATTCTTAAAATTCTAATTTCTATCTTTGATAATCTTACACCACATAAATGTCAAATTACACAGTCTTGACATTTCGATACATAACATGGAAATCTATTGTGTATAAGAAAATCTTAAGAAATGACAAGCAATTCCAATTGCTAACAAAAAGGCTGGTACTTTGCAGAATATGTCAAACTGTTAAGACTAGAGATATAAGATGTCGATCGATTGAAGAAATGATCATTAGAAACGAAGCAAAAAGTGGTTGTGAAACCTTTTCAAATTGAAAGTATTCTAACTGAAAGGTTGAATTTCCCCTCATCTCTCTTCACGTTGCAGATGTTAGTGCTTTTGCTATTTGTATTTAATAAGTCTCTCCGATGTTATGTTATTTCAAGATGACATTAAAGTTAACCAGGGCGGATATAGGATTTTCGATTTGAGGGACGTGGCCTCGATAGTTTTACTATTAAAATTAGTATTTCAGATTAGGCAATATTTGTACACAAGATCATTGGCGTGTTTGTAGACTTGAAGTTGGATTCCCAACAACTGTTTTATGTAATTATATCATTTATGAGAAATAATTACATTTCCTGTATTTAGACATTTATGAATAGTAATAACATTTCCTGTATTTAGACATTTATGAGAAGTAATAACATTTCCTGTATTTAGTACTCTTTCATCCGGAGCATTGTAAGTCTAGTTTTGTTTGTAGTTGTGTGTAGACATCTTTAGTTGATAGGGGAGCTCTAATAGATTTCACGAAAAGGTTGAGCAGAACTGACAAAACGTTCATTACATCTTACTGAAACACCAATTGATATGCAATCTAATATTTGTCATTTCTGTAAATTTATTTATGTTTTTCTTGTGATGATTGCGTTTTTAGTAGGGCTGATTTTACTTCATCAATCAGCCATTTCGATTCTTAAAATACTATAATTTCTTGTAATGATAAAACTTGAGGCCCATACATGTCAAAATACAGAATCTTGTCATTTATTTACATGTACGAAATATGTTATTGTATTGTCTCGCATGTAAAAACACCTTGGGACAGAAACAAATTACACAGCTATCACAATAGGTTTAATAGAACTGGCATTTTGATAAACAATTCCAATTTGACAGCGTTATAGACATGTCAATCAATTTCAAAAGTGTGGATAAAAATTATTGGATACTCTAAGAGTTGAGTATGTTTCATGAACAGATCAGATAAGTCGCTTTAGTACTTCAATTGACATCAATTCGTCCTGCGGTTGTTCATCATTGTCAATTCGAGTCGTCAGGTTTAAAGGCTGTTTCAGAAAGGTTATGATTACATGACAGTAATGCGAAAATGACATGCAGAAAGAACGAACCTTTAAACTACCAGTTTTACCAGTAGCTTTTTAGTGTTAGTTATTATGGGTTTAATGTTAATAACTGTTTAAGGATGTTATTACTTTATGGTCAATTTGTGTTGTGTTGATAAGTAAAGGATATTTCCTTTTCCTGTACCAATTGTGAGAATATTCACCTGTTCTTCTTACCAATTGATATAAGCCGAACCTTTGTTTTGAAAAGGCAAATCTGCAATTTACTATGCGATCTACATGCTCCGCCATTTGAGCACATTTTCGTTGATAAAGAATGTGTCAGCATGATGTCATGAGTCATGAGACATCATGTTGGCATGATGGGCGCGCAATATTAGAAAAGAACAGGCCTTGTTTTATAATGTTTATCCCCCCCCCCCCTAGTGACTGATTATAAGGAATATGTTCATTTACAAATTCAACTACACTTCAACTTTACAGCTAACCTTTGATGCCTCGTAAGTATTGAGCAACGTCCTTATTAAGAGTCTAACTCCATAAACAGAATTGTAAGTAAATACATAAATGACACACTCGTAGGGAAATTATATGTTTTTAAATATGAGAGACAAACTACTCTATTTTGTGATCTAAATCAGCAAAATACATCGTTTACAGTTTTTGATTGATACTTAAAATGTTCGGGTTGAATGGTCCATTTGTTACTTCATTTGTAAGTGATTAATCTTATTTACAATACGATAGAAACTACACTTTGTGGACTGCTGCACGTAAACATTATGTGTTATTTAAACCTATCGCACTGTTGACAAGTAGTCCATCTTCTGGGTGCTTACTGTCATAACAATGTCCTGTAATTATGTCTTCATATTAACAAATGTTCTGCGAATTTTAATAGAAACCTTAAATGAATGATCACCTACGTAGATGCTTTAGACATTTGTGCATGTATAAAAAAGACAATGATTTATTGCAAGGTCAGTCACTGGATATCCACGAAAGCAAGGACAGATGTTTTTGAAATCCAAAATATTATGTGAGCGTTCTCCTTCTGTTGTTTTGCTACAGGTCAATGTTCGTCTGTGTTTGATACAATTGAACAATTAATTATATAATTTGGTTATCGTGACACGTCAGACTTTGTATTCACCAAAACGTTTAAATGCAATAGTGTATATGGTGTATGTATATTGTACCTGATTTCTGATGCACATATTGAACATCAAACAGAATTAATTGTGTTTTTATTTTGCAGTCAGTATAAATAAGTTAATGAGTTAAGTTTATTAATACATGAACAGATAAGTTTGCTTCTGACGGATTTGACTCTTTACATAATCAAAATGGAGTAATCCCTCAACCAAACTATATTTAAGCCGAATAACGCATTGCTTGAAGAAGCGTCAACAATAAAAAATTGAATGTATGATAATATAGTATGAAAGCAATATAATGCAGTGCGTAATCACAACCAAAAAACGCAATTTAACACTTCAAACCATTACCTCTTCAAAGCTATCTTATAACGTAATCGTCCTTGTTAAAAGCTATTACACTAATTCGGTGTACATTAAATGATTCACTGTGAGATTTGTCGGTTGATTTGAAATGCTTTATATCCAAACATTTACTTTCTTCATGTAAATCATTACAGGAACATAGTTATACATAAAGAGATTATATTGATTTTATATGAAAGAAAATTGATAATAAGTTTTATAATTTCTTCATGTAAGTTAACTTCCTTCATATCGTATAACATTGTCTTTCAATAGAATTATTCTGCTTTAATTTTACTGTCTACTATGGTGTTAGCTTGAACACACATGCATTACTAATTACAATGTTTTGTTTCAGCTGTCCATTTAGAAATGTCGTTTTAGCCAACATGATCAATTACCAGCGTGTTCATTCTGCATTCACTTGACATTTTAAAAACGTTTTTACAATTTTCATGAATGTGATAGTGATTTATTTCCTTGCGTTTTTGAGAAAATGATTTACTGCTTTGCGATCACTGACAAGATACTTCCTGAACTGAATACAAGCTGTTGCTGTGTTTTGTATTCAATGGTTGGTGCAGTAATGATATGCATTTGCCAGCTTAGTTTGGTGAAATATCTAGTCAGAGTTGAACCTTGTTTATATCATGTATCATTTATATCATTTATCGAGAACAGCAAAATGTTTGTCAAACTTTTATTCCATATCTATGTTAGAGATTACAAAAGCTATTATGTACGATACTCCTGCCTTTTACAAAATTGTCAAAGTCAATTGCAGTATCAATACTGGTACCAACTGATGTAATACGATTTTAACAAACCTCACTTAAAACGCACCCATGTTCATATTATTGACTCGTAGCAATGGATCTTTAAATCATTTTACTGAACTTTCATCATACATGTACATGTAGATTGCGCGATCAATTTAAACTGTTATGTTTATATAATCTCTGAAATTATTGTAAAACTAGATATATGTGCATGTGTTGCACAGTGATATCCCCCGCCCTAACTTTCTATCAGAAAATTGCCCTATATACTATCTGTACTAAGTTCAAATTGTTTCCATGGAAACCAGCAAAAATGAAAATTCAGGCAAAAGGCACCACTCCACCACTAGGTCTAACCTCATACCAGATTTCGTAAAGAAATATTAAATAGTTCTTTTAGCTATGACCCAGAAACAGACCCTACTCCCAATACGCACTAAGTTCAAACAGTTTCCATGGAAACCATAAAAAAATCAGAATAGCCAAGATAGCAAAAAGCACTACTCAACCACTAAATCTAACCTAATACCAAGTTTTGTAAAAGAATATTGAAAAGCTTTTGGTCTATCCAGACACACACACAGTAAGTTTAAGTTGTTTCCATGTGAGAAAAAATTGTCATTTGCGTAAAACTATTTTTTTCAGGTAATATGAAGCCAATTTTTCATTTTTCTGAAAACAATGTTCATTATTTTCTTATGTGTAGTTTCATAACTCCGTTAGTTATGATATGATTAATTTGAAATTGAAACATATACAATGTTTTTGAAGCGAAGTGGTATTAGTAGCCAGAGGCGCCAAGAAAAAGGAGGACTATCTATTTGAAGGTATATCACATTTGGTTTTTGATAACTATACTTATTAGATGTCACATTGAAACACAACTTGCAAAAGAATCATTTCGCAAAACAAGTTAAAGATTCATCGTACATATATTCAATATGTAATTCACATATTTGAGGGGCAGTAGCACGTTTTAGGGGGAATATATTTTGTTATTTCATGATATGTACACTGGCCCAAAAAAGAAACGCATAACAGAAAAATCAGAGTTTATTGTCATGTGTTTACAGCATAATTGCACACTAAATATGGAATGTACAACAACCAAATTTTTCACAGCATTAAATGCATGTCTCCTCAACTAAATGCAGTCATTTAATCCTCCTGTGGACGTCTGTGATTGTGACATCACTGTGACGAAGTCAGTACCGGGTGCTACCACCACGAGCATGGATCACTGCTCTGCATCGCCTGGGTATGGATTGAATGAGTCGTCGAATCTGGCGTTGTGGAATTCTTCCCCACTCATCCAGCAGTGCGTGGGTCAGTTCTTGAAGCGTCTGCGGTTGATGTTGTCGTCGTCGTACCCGTCTATCCAACAAATCCCACAAATGCTCGATTGGGTTCAGGTCTAGAGATTTGGAGGGCCATGGCAGTACATTCACATTGCTGTTGGCAAGATAATCCATGGTAACACGCGCAGTATGCGGTCTGGCATTGTCCTGTTGAAAAATTTCACGTCTGACGTCAATTGCGGGAAGAAGGTGACGTTGCAGGATTTCGTCTCGATAGCGTACAGCAGTTAAATTTCCTTGCACTTGAACCAAATTTGTCCTACCATTAAAGGATATGCTTGCCCACATCATTACACTCCCTCCACCGTATGCATCGATTGCACGGATACAGTGTTGAGCGTAACGTTCATTTCTCCGTCTATAGACCCTCATCCTACCATCGTGGCGATGGAGCATGAACCACGACTCATCGCTGAACCAGATTCTTCTCCAATGCACTAGGGTCCATGGGCGAACGTTTCTGCTCCATCGCAGAAGTGCACGACGATAATGGCGTTGCAAAGATGGCGCTGTATATGGTCGCATAGGACGTATCCCATGTTGACGAAGGCGATTGATGATGGTCTGCGCTGATACTCTACGAAGTCCAGGAATGTTGTTGGCTGTGTAGGTGGCACTGACTGTCCTGTTGCGAAGATGCATCACCCGGATGTATCGGTCCTGCGCCGGAGTTGTCACCTTTGGCCTGCCGGATCTCGGTCGATCTCTCGTGGAGTTGTGGACTGTGTAGCGGTGCCAGAGACGAGATATGGTACTCTGAGTAACGTTGAAGTGCCTGGCTACTGCTGACTGACTTTCACCAGTTTCTAGACGACCAATGGCCTGGTTTCTGCACTCTTCATTAAGTCTTGGCATCTTTAGAGTCGTGTATACGGAGCATCCGAGAGTGATTCGCAATGGGACTACCCAGGTTTTATACCCATCGGTATCAAGCCTAAGTACCCGTATTTGCACGTGCAACATGCTTTAGGATTTTTCTCCATGCACATTTTTTCAGGTTGGATTCAAGCTGATTTTGGCGGCAATTCACAAATTTTTGTGTCCAAGTGCAAGAAATTGTTGTAAAAACTATAGTCTAACTTTAGCAGTAACTTTTACAAAATTTCAAGCCTTAATTTTAAAAATATCATACTTTGAAAAACACATTTTCGCTATGCGTTTCTTTTTTGGGCCAGTATACTTCTCTCATCAAATATTTCGAACGTAAATATTATCAAAATCATCTCAGCTTACTGTGTTAGTGATTAATCCTGAGAGGATGCTTGATGCCATAGTTCCTTCGACCTACATGTACATGTATCACGCAAATTCCCAATCTGTCAAAATATTTGACCTCCTAGATTTTTATGATTTATTTGAGCTGCATAGATTTAAAAATCATTTATACATATGTATAGAAAGTATAACGAAGTTGATATGGCGATTTTCATGTAAAACATATATTTCACTGAGATTTACATTAATCAATATTCACCTACTGTTTTGTATATTGCCAATGAAATGCCATGGTTCATTTATTCTTTAAAGTATCATATGATCATACATTGACCTTGATAAACTGTAACTGAGTCAACTAATCATACTGATCTAAGTGTATTGACAACAATGGTACATGATTTACATTGTATGTTCTCCAAAGCACATTTACCTTCTGAAGTTTGCTAGTTTTCACCAAATCCGATATTGTATTACATGAAACTAAATGTTTAATATAAAACTACAAAAAAAAAATAATTTTCTAAATATACACTCGGCCACAAACGTTTCAACTCCTGGACAGTAAATTTGCAAAGATTTCGTGTACACAGAGCAATATCAACATCATAACCAGACGCCATTGTCACTGAAATGGTGATGTAAACTTATGTCTAAATTAATCTATTCTTCAATCAAATACGATTCACAATCGATTATGACCAACAAAGGCAAGATTAGCAAATCTGTTTACATCAAAGAGCTCTTTCAGCATAATCTAATAACCTCAGCTGCTTTGTAAATAATACAATAGTTGAATTATTGACTTCATAATTCAAATATTGATCCAAAAGGATATTTACTTACTTGATCTTCTTAAAAGCAGGAACGAATTACATGGTATCAATTACAACAATAACTTTTGTGAAAACAATTCCCTATTACTTATATGTTTAGTTCTTTGTTAAGGTCTTTCATAATCATATGTTTTACTTCAAAGACACTGTCCACAGTTAAAAGTCAGTTAAGCAAGTTATCTCTCACAACATGTCAGGAAAGCAGCATAAAGTTGCTTTGTGTAACAGAGGAGTACCTGGTGAGACCATCACCAATATTTCTCATTGAGTAGTAATTATGTTTTTCTGTTTTGAAAATATTTCACAATACTTTCATTAAAATATTGTAAATGAATGAAATGACCTGTGATTTGCCCCAAACTAAACTTACGTGCTTGATTGCTTTTGATAACAATGAACCTCGAATCCCAACGAAAAAGCCTCATTTGGAAACTGTCAGATCAGATGGATGGACAGACAATTTTAAAGGTGTTCAGAGATAATGAAATAATCTTGCCAGTCTGATTAATGTCCAATTTGGCTGACGTGCTTGAGTGACTAACAACGATGACACTAACAAGAACTCAACTTAGTGACGCATAAATGCAGTTGTTGCCAGTAGTTTGTAAAACACTTTGGCTTTTGTAAGATTATTTTTATACAGTAAAGAAGATTTACCTAGAATATTTAATAGGGGTTATGGTAATAAGTCGACCTTGCCAGATGCTTACTGTTGTTACTCTGTATTGTAATGATGATGTAACCTCACGACAATTAAGACGACAAGGGTGTTCTTCTTCTGTCCTTCTTTTCTGAATGTTAAGAAGAATATATTGTCTGACTAAACATTGTTCTTTTATTAATGCGAGGTCGTTACAAACTCATATTTCGAAAAAATGTTATCACATTATCTTGAATAATACAGATTCTTGTACTTTTTCGGGCGGTGTCATTTTTATATAGGCTCTCCTAATGCTGAAAAGGATTATTTTTACAAGTGAACATTGAATCCGAGATTTTGATTCTCAAAATTCTAATTTCTCTCTTTGATACCTGCGTAAACCGGTAATTGTCAAATAACATACTCTATAGTCAGATTCGTAAAGTGTATTGTAACAAAATCTATGGTCTGACAAAACTGACACTCAATTCCAATTGTTAACTTACAAGATGGTATCTTAATAGAATATGCCAAACTGTTAAGGCTAGAATATAAGACGTTGATCGATTGAATAACAATGATTAGAAAATATGCAAAAACTTTATGTGGAAACACTTTTAATTGAAAGTATCTGTTTGAATTCCAAGTCCCTTTTCAGTGGCAGATGTTTTTGGTATTTAAATTAACAAGTCTCGTCTTGTAAGAAAAGGCCTGGTTTGTAAACGGAAAGGCAAGATGACGAGGTTATGTGTAGTGAAACGAACGTGACAATGAAACAGCTTGTAAGCAATAAATATCATCTCATCCGCAGCAATGTAGTTATGTGAGATATTTCGTTTAAGACAATTCATTAATGATTAAAATAGCACATTTAGGTTCCTGAAAATGGTTGTGTTGTGTTTTGGAGATCTAATTTACATCGAAACTACGGATATGTAGATAAGGTTGTAGTTAAAAGTGTTGACTTCTATTTCAAGAGCATTATACACTAGGATTAATTCCAATTATGTCACATTCGATCCTCGAAAGATCAAACATCAGAAATGTTATTCATTTGTAGATGTTAATAAAAGCAATTGTAATGAATATCAAGCTTTGCTTCTCAAAACCGAACTGTTATCTCTTTCGATTTAAACGCACATTTTTGTCAAACATAGATTTTATTAACATTGACGCTATTATCCAACATGTTCAACCTATTGTTTCCATCTACGGATTGTGCATGTTGCTGAACGCAAATTGGGTTACACTATACTGAAACTCAAATAAATTTTATGACTTGTAATGTTTCTTATTTTTGGAAACAAATTAATTTGTTGTTTTTTTTGTTATGACTCTTGTTTTACATTGATTCTTTAATAACTTCGCCATTTGAACAATAGTTAAGCCGACTTCACTGAGGAGGGAAATCAATATATGTGTGGACGATGCCAGTTAAATTCTTCAAATACTGTAGTGTCTTTCATGGTAAAACTAAAAAAACGCATGCGAATAACTCAACTTAAAGAATATTATCGTCCAAGTACACAGCGAGTTATTGTAATGCTTGTACGAAAACCCTGGATCTGAAAAAAATAACTAAGCTATCCCGTTTGCTCACAAAGCACTGGCATTTTAATCAACCTTGCTAAACTGGTCAGGATTATTGAGATGACAATCAATTTCACAAGTGTGATTAGAAATGAAAAAGAAAGCTCTCCCCTTGACATCGATTCATCCTGCTGGTCTGTCTGTCGTCTGTTTTGGAAGGTTGTTGTGTTGTGATTGAATGACAGTAAATACCCATTTACTCTCCAAAAAATGAAACACGTGAGTTAACTCCAACTTTTTAAAAGTGTTTTTAATTGTTTAATATACGTTATACTGTCATTAAAACACTCATTAAATGTATATGTTGCAAACTGGTTACTTAGATAGAAACAATTGTCACTTTTACATTGAAATTGTTAAAAGTTTTTGATTTCAATATTTCAATGCATGTTGGGTGGTTCATATGTTTTTAAGTGATTAATCCTGTAAATATATCATTAAAAAACTATATCATTAACGCTTGCATATTGTTTGCATTGATTGTAAGCTGATGGATTCAGTAACATTTGATAGGATAACACACTTTTGACACATAGTCCATATTCTGGTTGGTTTCTGTCATAGTTATGTCCTGTAATTATATTTGCATGTTTATAAATGTAGAGGTAATTTTGATAGACACTCGCTGTAAATTATCATCTATCATAAGCTAGATCAAGTAGAAAAGCAGAAAAGCAACGAAATGTTTTGAATATCACAAAATATTAAGAAAGTTTTATTTTAAGAAATAATAAGAAAGCAGACTCTCTATTCTTTTGTTTTAAGTCGGTATGTATCTGTGAATGATAAGATAATACTTATTTGATAATCATGACATGTAGGACTTAGTATTCAATCCGTCAAACATTTAGACTCACGACTGTTAATATAGCCATAAACTTCCCTACCAGATCCGTGATTCACAGATTGTACAGCAGACCAGACTTAATTCTGTTCTTTATTTCCATTCTGTATTCAAATTTGTAATATATTTACGGCTTTTCCCTGAGTGAAAAACAAAATTATATCTACTTAACATTTCCAAGTTGCATACGGCAATGCTAAAATCTTAAAAATGTTTCAAACGAGCTACATCTTTTCTAATATATTGTGAACGAAATATAGTGTAAATTAAATACAAAACCCTAAACATCTTACATGTCCAACTATGACCACTTCAAGGGCATTATAAATGTTATAGTCTCATTATAGTAAGATATTAAGACTTTATTCTGATTGTATATTGAAAACATTTTACGCAATAACTACATGTAGTTGTTAGCATTTCTTTCAATCTCATCTTTATTAATCTCATGTTGCGTTGTGATTCAATGCAATAGTTCTACTTTATTGCTGCATTACAGTTCTTCTACTGTGAGATTTTGCAAATATATGCATTAATAACGGAAAACGTCTGTTTCAGCTGTCTTAATAAAAATCAATGATCAACTAGAAATGTTGTTAAAGCGAAAATGATCAATTAACGGCAGGTTTATTTTGCATTCAGTGTGCATTTTAAACAAAGAACTAGGATTGACGCGTCAATACTTAGGTCTTCAAGACTTCCTGTTTGACCTTCACACAGTGTTTGATCCTCGCATGCATTTTTGTCTAAGAGGTATACAATAACTTATTCATCATAAAAATGTTTTAATTTCACATAATATTCAATATTTATGGCTTTTCAGAAAGTCCATCATGGCGGCCAATGTCAGCTATGACATCATTCTTCAGGGAATATTACTCCTAGAAGCAGAAAAAAATTTGGTTGAATTATCTATCACTGTTTTCAAGATACATGTGATTAAAGGCTGTAATGTAAAGTTGACTGTTTCAGACCCCTGTATAATATAATGAAACCTAACACTTTAACTATTGATATTTTAATGATAAGGTATATCAAAAACAATGTTGGTCTTGTTTATCCACATACAAAGATGTTTGTTTTGTTTTGATTACTTAAAGGGAGTAATGAGCTTTGGAACTTTATTGAAAACACTGAAATTTGAAGATTTTTAGACCCCTACTCCATGTTGGTCCCTCTAGCTCCTTAACTATGAACATTTTTATGATAAAGTGGAACATAGCAAAAGTTGTGGTTGGAATAGCGCATGTGAAAATACAATCAATTTAGAGATATCTTTCTTAATAAAGAAACTGTGGAACTTTGAAATGTGCCAAAAATGAGGATTTTCCCAAAATCGCGATATTCAAGGACAGGTCATGGACAAAATTTTTTTTATCATGAGTTGTTGATATTTTTTTCTGTCTACTCATTACATTTGCTTCACAAAACATCAACAATAACATTTCTATCTGTAACAGTTTTGGAACTAAAATTCTCAAAGTAAAATAACCCTCGAAAAGTGTTGAAATCATCGAAAAATGTAAAAAACCTCTTTATGTCCACATATTTCCTTTAATATCAACTTTTATATGATAATGATCTGTAGTGAATTTGTTCAACTATCATTGTAGAACAGAATGCAATTAACAGATTTCTTATTTGATGTTTCCTTACAGAGAAATGTCCGTTTGAACGTAACATGAAAAATGACCCTTCAAAAAAACGTCGAACTTCAAGGGCAGATAACTCGAGTCACAGATCGAAATTAAAAATTCGCTACGCAAAGTTTTTCACACACTCATTTAGCTTTTGAACGAGCTATCACACAAGTCTGTAGGTATTGCCGTTTGTGAGAAGAAGATTTTCAAAGACCCGCACCATCAGAACCGCGAAATTTCAGAAAATTTTCAGTTTTTCGAAAATAGCAAAAAATCTATTTATACGGCCGAAAACGGCATAGAGTACATTCGATGAGGAATAATGTTGCCCACATTTTGGTGAAAGTTTTGTGAAATTATCTCCCATAGTTACCGAGAAATCGAGGTTTGAAGTTTTTCCTTTAAGGGGAGATAACTCGAAAACAAAATCGAAATTCAAAAATCGGGCTCGACACAAAACGAGTTCATGATATGGGCTACAATCCCTGAAAATTTCATGAAATTCTGCTGGACCGTCTCTTCAGAATCTTTGCCACAAAAAAAGTGCAAATAATAAAAATAATAATAATAAGAAAAACAAAGATAATAACAATAGGTCTTCAGACGTAGTCTTGAAGACCTAATTAACAATATTTTCATGAATGTGAAAGGGATTAATGTTCCTGACTTTTTGAGAAAAGAATCAACTGCTTTGCTGTAACTGACAGGCTATTTCCTGAAATGAATACATGCTGAAGCTGTGTTTTCTATTCAATAAGGGCTGCAGTAATTACAAGATCGTGCCGGCTTGATGTGGTGGAATGTTTGAGAATGTTTGAAACTTCTTCATTTGTGCATTTATCCAGACTGACAAAACTTGCTTCTGTCAGGTTGTTGCTGACACCAGTTTCTGTAGTTTTATTGTATAATTAATGACAAGGATTTTGGCCCTAAGACCAATATTTCCAATGATCTTTGCTGTATAAAAATGCCCTTTTGTCCAAAATGGTGTTATAGAGAATTGTACCCATGACTTGTTAATTCATAGATTAGATCATTTAACAACTACAGACTTTTCTTCATACATGTGGGTTGTGGAATCGATAGTACTTTTTATCATTTAAGAAAGAGGAAATTAGTTTTAAGCAATTTTTGTAATATAATCTGCTTTATTAAAGAAAGTTGTTGAACTTTATATAAATTTGCTGCATTTTATACGAACTTGAAATGGAAAATTTAACAAGAATTTTTGTTTGTGGTAGTATTTCTTTTGTCTATCTTATGTGGGTACGATCTTGGAAATTTGCATTAGTAATGGCCTTAATTGTAATAAACAAATTTATCATTAAACTTCTAAATTTAGCATCGATGTGAATAATATTTTCTATTGAAGGTAACATCACATTGAACTAGACTTCACAACTAGGCAGACACATCTTCTGTTTTACATCAAAATCCTGAAGCATGAGTCGTGTTTTTCTTGAACGTGCACTTTTATTTGATGTTTACAACCTTATCTTTCCATTATATACGTAAATGGATAGCATTTCAAATGCACTAACTCCCTTCAAATAGCTCCATATTAGGAGCGGGATATAATTACCTCACGTTGTTAGTTTGATAACACTAACACTGAAGGTGAACCTTAACGGGAGAGTGAACTATTCAAACATTAACAGAACAGATTTGGAAACATCATCACAGTTTCATTTTCTACTCGACTAGGTCCTCCACTAAACATATTTATCTCGTCAAGCACGTAATAAGAGCTTGATATCATTACACTTTGTCAATGAGGTACTCTCATAAATGCGGATATTTATTTGTCAATTGACCATGTATCTGGACATCATTGTTCGCCATGTATGTTTCATGTATGTAACAAGCAAGCAAACGAAGCATTATTGAGATGTAAGTAAATGTATGAATGTACAAGAGTTATCATACTGTTTGCTTTCAAACGACACATTAATATGCTTTCAAACGACACATTAACTATATAAATCAACTCATTCATTATGTTAAACATTATGTTATGACTAATTTCAAAAAGTAGCCTTGCAATTTGTTATTCAAAAGGTTTAAACAAATATTATGGTTTATCCCGTTTCATTGCAGTTACCAATCAATGTATACCAATAATTACGGAATTATTTTTGTCTCTCTGCTCTCGCTTCTATGATTTTCACAATTTAAAAACTCCATTTCTTTGTATAAATTAACCTGATATGAATAGTTTATCCATTGCCTTACAAAAACGTTTTTCACAAATAATGCAATCATCACTTTATTTTGTATCAAAGAACTGCAAAAGTTAAAAAAGACTGCTATGTAAGATTTATATAACATACATAATGTATTAAAAACCACGACTAGTTTTATTTATATAACACTACGAATAATAGTATATCTAATACCACGATTAATCATAGTTTGTGCCTATTTAAAACCTGTTAGTGACATCAGGATCAACAAGGAATGGTATTATAATTAGTCACATTCAAAGCAAATATTATAATACTCCAAATGGTATATTTACAATTCATAAAAATCAAACACGTTATAATATATTTTAATCAATATCTTATAATTATGAGTTGTTGGTTTGTTAATACTATGATGAATAATGTCCAATTTCGCTTCTTTCCAGGTATTGCTAAGCGATCAGTTTACAACTTCATCTTTTTTTATATTAAATTTCGATAATGAGCACGTATACCTTAGATTTAAGAAAATGTCAGAACAACCATACTACTATGAACAATGTGCAAATAATTCTAAAATATATAAAAATGACTCAACGCCAATACGCTGACAACAAACTGTTAAAAAATAACACCCGACTGATCCATTTTGTATGTGAAAGTTTGTTTTATTTTGGAAACATTAACTGTTTAAAGAAATATCTCTTGGTTTGATTATCTATTTTCATAGTTTGAAAGTGATTTTTTAAGTTAAGGTTTCCTAGTATTACTAATTTGAAACCGTTATCTTTAATAGTTTTGACCTTTACCGAAAGTGTTGTAAAATCATTTTCCTTTGCAAAAAATATCCTTTTTCTAGTAACATAATAATCTTTTCGCTAAATCAAATTGTGTCTAGTTTCCCAATTCAATTATATTCATATGTATAATGCTGAGTCTTTGCAAATTGAAATTGTAATATAGATTTAATTAAAATAATATTTAGAGTGTTATTTGAAGCGAAATGAAATTGGCAGCCAAAGGGACCGTTAAAGGAAGGGATATGAAATTGTATGTATATTCAATTTTGTATTGTGATAAGTTTACTAATTAGATGTCTCATAACCTTAAGGGCACTACTCGTTATGTGCTTTGCAATTTGAAATTGTTATATATATTTAATATAAAGAATATATACAGTGTTATTAGAAGCGTAATAAAATTGGCAGCCAAAGGGACTGTCAAAGGAAAGGATATCAAATTGTATGTATATTCAATTTTGTATTTTGATAAGTTTACTAATAAGATGTGTCATAAACTTAACTACATGTTATGTGAAAAAATGAAAAAAGTATAGTTTCCGGGAAAAAATGATAATAATTATAGTGGAAATCTGTAATGCGCCTGCATCCGTGCATTGAATGCTCGCTCAAGGCACTACAATGAATGAAATTGCAAAATAAAACATATATGCTGTTAATAACCTATTCACATTTACCTAATTTGTTTGCAATAAATTACGAACATGGTGTGAAATAGAATAACGGGACTGAAATCATTTTTGAAAATACATAAAAGGTGAATAGTTGTCTGACTCTAGACCTTATGGCCAAAACGATTGTAATTTTTTATAACAGTATGGTACAAGGATATCGATTACAATACAAATAAAACAATAAAATAAAGGTATCTTGATAATGGAATAAAAATATTTTGGGAACTCGAAATATAATTACAACATAACCGTTATACTATTTAGAAGTGTTCTAACCATGATCAAAACGGGGTAACTTGAATATTTAGCTTGTTTTCACACTTTATATTGGTAGAGAATATCAGTGTCACAGAGTTTCTATTGTTAACTAGTACAGAACAACTGATTAAATTAAATGTTACTGCATTTCAAAAAAAAAAACCACACAAATGCTAACTTTTTTGTCATCATGTCAGGTTTCGTGCTAGATTTTGTTCAAGATGATGATATATGACTAGCAACGGAGTCAATTTCATATGTTGATATCTATCCTTGGCAAAAGCGAAAAGCGATCAAATTTATATATTTTGATGAATCAAAAACTTGTTTTGATGTACATGTATACATTTGAATATTGTTCCAGACAAAATTTTCTTATCTAGAATATATTTGTCATTTTGACAAGATAGAGTATCTATTGGTGGTAAGTGGTTTTGTATGAACATAAAGGTTGAGTAATCAATACACTTGTCAAAGACTTTATAGAATTCTTATCTTGGAAGACAAATTGTGTTGCGTCAAGCCCGGGAGTTTGGTAACATTTTGTTGTCACAATACAGTTACCCAATTCCATTATTGAGAACAAGTATAACATCAAAGGGTTAAACAGAGTAATCACGAGTTTGTCATCAGTAAGAGGACATTTAACATGAACTCCGTATCCACGTTTTAGATGTATAAGATATCATTATTTCAAGTGAATGAACTATTCCAATGTATCACCTGTAAAAATTGAATCTTAATCTTTGCCTATTTTTCTTCACGATTTGCATTAGTGTCTGATTCCTCTCCTCAAAACTTTTAACACAATAAAAACATATTCAAATGAAAGTGCAAAAAACGGTTTCTATGTCATTCAAGATGAAATTTACAGTGCATACAATGACAGTTAAAAATGTTTAAAAAAATTGTAACCTTGGCATAAGCTTTCTTTACATCATGTATGAAGGACAACGAAAATGTTTATGTTAAGCTACATTATAATTAAAGATACATTTTAACTGTCAGAGATATGTTTTCACCGGGAATCATTCAATATTTAATGCAAGTTCAGAAGTCTGTTTAAACGAGAAGCACTTTCAGAGTAATCTAATAATTGAAATTCCTTTCTTCGTAGGACAAGGGTTGCGTGGGTGTTGATAGTTGCTGTTTTATTGATTTCGTTGCAGACAATGCAAGTTTGTTATATTCTTAAGGTGAAACTATTTATCTATTTTTCTAACAGTAATAGTTTGAACTGGACCAGTTTCCATTACTGAGAAGAGTATTTAAGTGATCTGGCAGTATGTCTGTCTGTCTGTCGATCTGTAATAAAATATTGTCGATTTGCTTCTGCCTGGAGAATAATTAAATGATTAGCTCTTATGAAAACTTTATCACACAGAGATCGAGTTTATTCTAGTGTCGTTTGCTAATTTCATATCCTGCTGTTTCACTGAAAAATAATTGGTTGTGAGAATTCAAGATATTTCACATGTGCATCAACTCAAATACTACTTTATAAGCGTGCTTAACAATATCATTAACAGCAAATAAAACGTTTTTTAAGCACAGCTACTTCATATGTGATGTTGAGTGAATAATTGAAAAACGATTACATTGATTACATTGTGTCAAATCTTCAATACAATTTTAGTTCTTGCTGCAATCTGATTTGCTGAGGGGTCACTTTGTTCTCAATTCCACTTCAATCAGTATTACTTTTAAAAGGAATGAACCCATTGTGAATTCTGCCCGAGATCAAAGAGTTTCGTTCTCCATGCCCAGGGCATATTAACCTCGTGTTTCATCCACACGGATATGCTTAAGGAGAGTATGAATCAATTTAGGATCATCGCGGACTGTTAAGCTGAATAAGTATGAAAATAAGATGAAGCTGTCTGATGTGATAATGCTCTGTTTTGTTTAAAATGTCATCGTTAAATTTTTATAACTAATATTAAATCTGTCTCCCACTTAAACACATTCTCTTGACCAAGGCTCTTGTAGAGGACTGTAGCATGAGTTGATGCAATTATGCAGGGGAAATCAGGACAAACAGCTACGTTTTCCTGATTCAATTCGACGTAAGCTGGTTCTACAGAAGTGAATTGCTTACAAAAAAATTGGCATTCTCCCTTCCATTAGAGAACTCAAGCGGGAGTTGAGTCTCTCTGACATCAATTTAATAATTTAACATGTAAGATAGTAATTTCGTTGTATAAATATCGATATCAATTTGAAAACTGAGATTGTCATGTCTTCTTTGACCTTGCCTTCCATCAAAATATAGCCTGGAATGTACTCTCCCTAATAATTAATTCAGAGTTTACTCAAATAGGAACCATTATATCTGTCGCTTAAACACATTCCTTTGACTCCTGATTCCTTTGAGGGCTCTTGTAGGAGACTGTAGTAAGAGTTGCTGCAATAATGCATATGCTTTCCTGATTTAATTCAACGTAAGCAGGTTCTACAGAAGTGAATTGCTTATAAACAAAATTCGGCATTCTCCTTTCCATTAGAGAACTGAAGGGGATTGAGTCTCTCTGACATCAGTTTAAAACTTTAACATGTAAGATAGAGATGAATCGTTGTATAATAATCGATATCAATTTGAAACTGATATTGTCATGTCTTCTTTGACCTTGCCTCGAGCCAGACGGATATTGTTATGTTATAGCCAGGCCAGCCTTCTGGTCTGCCGGTTGGTTTGATCTAATTTGTGCTTCCATCAATATATAGCCTGGGAGTATGTACTCTCTCTAATAAATAATTCAGAATTTACCCAAATAGGAACCAGCATCATCTTCTATTGCTTCTACTGTAAATGCAGCTTTTAGGCTGTATGTCTTCCTTACTTATATTGTATCAAAATAAATCATTGGATTGTTAGATTGTGAAAAGCAAAACATTTTTAGTTATTTCACTGACAAACTAAATTTACTGTCTTCAAACACCACAACTATTTACACGTTTATTACCATGTAGGGTTCACATGTCATTTGTCGTAGGAAAGGATATGAGAAAACTTTATTACAAAGTGCCTTTAGTAATGAAATTATGAAAATTAGAATAATATTTTATTATGGTTTTCGAAGTATCAAGGCGATAGACATATTGTAAATTACTTCGTTAGAAAACATGAAAACTGATACATTATCCATAACTTTTATAGCGTTTTGAGATGCATGTAAAAATGAATTTTTTCATGTCATGTTCCATCATCTGATATAACTATGTTTAGCTATTCCCACTATTTAACCCTCAACCAGGTACTATATGGACATAAGCTCTGATACCTGTTCCATATAAACATCCAATGCTCTACTGTATCATTAAAGTAAACACTGCTTTCAGGCGAACACCTCTTCACTTCTTGATTAGTGTCAAACCAAATACCACAATCACTTGTCCCCTGAGAATAACAGTCAACAATGATATACGCAAGGAACCCTTGACAAGTGAAGCTGTAAACGTGGTGGTCACTTGTTTTGAAATTCAGATCATGTCTGTTGTGGTACATTAACGATAATTTTCAAGATTTGTTGTTTCTGTCTGGAATTTCCTCCATAATCATCACAACTAAAAGGGCGTCTATGGCATACGTAAAGACATATGTGTTTGTTTTAAATAAATTTATTAGATGCTGCGACATCAGTTTGGTACGCTTTAATAAATTCTCAGTCAATCAATTTATCAAGAATCGAGAGGATAAAAATTTGATTGGTAACTGAAACAAACCAAGAAAGAATATTGTTGCTTTGGATTCTATTGAAAAGTCTGATACCAAATATCATAAGGATAAGTGATGTTTCCGTCCGTCTGTCTGTGATCACATTATTTTCGGAGCAGAATTTGAAAACCGTCACAGTTAGCTTAATAAAATTTGGTGTATTGACTACTCATTGCATGTGGTTGTGCCGTTTTGATTATAAACTTTCTGGAGTCTTTGAGGCTTCCACGCAAATGCAACTTCGAAATGTGTTTCCGGAGCAGAACTCCAAAACAGTTTGGCCTAGTTTTATGAAACTTGGTATATGGACTACTCGTCGCATGTGGTTGTGCTTTCTAGGGTATTGAAGTTCCTGGAGTTTTTTATTTTTGTGGTTTCCATGGTAACACAACTTAGAAACGTGTTTCCGGAGCAGAACTCCAAAACAGTTTGACCAAGCTTAACGAAACTTGGTATGTAGACTTATCATCACATGTAGTAGTGCCTATTGGGATCTTCAACTTTTTGGATTTTTTTTTTCCAGTTTCCATGGATGCATCATGTACATTTAATTGCATTTCCGGAGCAGAATTGGAAACCATTAGAGGAAGGAACCCAAGCATTGTAGTTTTGTAGGTTATTTCGTTGAAGAAAACTCCTTAATGATTAAGAGAGCTCTAATGGGTCCCTGTTAATGGTTGTGTTGTGTTTGAGAGATAGAAATTTACATAATTCATTGATAACTGCGATCAACATTTTTCTATTTAACTATTTTCTATTTGAATTGACATTATTAAAAATCAAGTTGCTTATTATTAATGTATGATTATTACGACATACTTTTAAGGTCCCAACCATTGTTTCACAGAGACCTTTTTACTCAGTACATGTATATAGATAAGGTCGTAGTTCAAAGTGTATACTTCTAGATGAAGAACATTCTACAATATGACTCATTCCAATTATAGCAAATTCAATCTCTAAAAGATCTCTAAAATTTACTTTTGCATTTCGTTTAAAGCATTTTTTAAAAGTTTAATTAATTCATTCATTTTTAAATGTTTATATAGTCACTCGATGATATCATGCTTTACTTCCCAAAGCTGACTTCTTTTCTCCTCAACACACACTTTTGTCAGACATAAAGTTGCATATTTGTCAACATGCTCAACCTATTGTATTTATGTACAGATGGTGCATACTACTGAACCAAAACTTGTATATTTCACGTTCTCATGTGACCATCATCTGGTCATGTATCCTCCAATACGTGGGTACTTGTATCTTATAGTTATATCTTATATATATAATGAGTGTACATTTCTCCTCACAAAGGTGAGAACATTGAAAGAACAATGTGTGGTATGGTTTTAAAACCTGGTCGCCTTCGCTGACTAGGCCATTGTGCTCTAACAGAAATGTTTTCAGAGTGACAATCTAATGGTAAATCATGTAATAAATAAAATCGAATAGTGTTAGTTTTACTTCTGTAAAAGGATTTTGATGTTATTGAAGCATACAAATCCTCTGCCACTTACACGTGAGATGTAAATATCGATGAATGCTTATGACACGTGGCTAATAAGACTGATTAGTTTTTGGAGCCAAGTTCATTATATATTTACTGAAACACATTCATTTTATTTGACTTTTATTGTTTCTTAATTTCTGAAAAAAAGGATCATGTTTTTTTTGTGATGACTCGTGTTTTACAATGATACGTTAATACTTTTATTCTAATGATTTCGCCATTAGAACAATAGAACAATAGTTAAGCCAACTTTACTGAGGAGGAAAATCAATAAATGAGTAGACTCTTCCAGTTTGATTCTTAAAATACTGTAGTTTCTTTCATGGTGAAACGTGAGACACGCATGCACAAATGTCAACGTATACAGAATATTACACAACGTTTTTTGTAATGCTTGTAAGAAAACCCTTGGGCTGAAAAACAATTCTAAGCTATCCCCTTTGCTTACAAGGGATTGGGATGTTAATCAACCGTGCCAAACTGGCCAGGGTTATTAAGATGTCAATCAATTTAACAAGTGTGACTAGAAAATAAAAATAAATCCTTTCCCTTGAAATCGATTAATCCTGTTTTTCATTGACATTCCAGTTGTCAGTTTTGGAAGGCTGCAATGTAGTGATTAAATGACAGAAAATACCCATTTACTTTTCCAAAAATGAAACACGCGAGTGAACCGCAATGTTTAGGTACGTGAGAGTTGAAGAGAAATCATAGAATGTACCTTATATTGTTCTTAAGATACTCAAGAAGTGTATAAACAGACTGCTCACTAATATACAAAATACTTTTAAATAAACCCTTTAAATGCAATTGTCCTATACCATTACACTCTCAAAAAGTGAAACACAAGGTAAACCACAGTTTTTTAACAAGTGTGAACTAACGAGAGATTGTTTAAAATACGTTGTTTTATTCTTATGACACTTTATAATTTTTTATGTGGCAAACTGGTCTCTTAAATAAGAAAAGTTGTTTAAATTAACCCTTAACGTGACATTGTTCCGGACAGAACTAAATTCTAAAATGATAAAAATCGTAATGTTTAATCCTTTAGGAAATAAACGTTGTTTTTCTCCATTGTCACCAATACAGAGGTTATACATTGTCATTTTATTTTAGAGGCATTTTAAGCTTAAAAAGAAACAATTTTATATTTATTGTTGAGTATAAAATATTATTTTATTTAATGCTTATTTGAGAGTTACATTTATCTTTTGCCAAAATTCTTGTTTTTAAGAAAAACAACATTTTGCATCTTTGAAATCTAAATGTCCATTTACGAACAATATACCTTTAGAATCGCCAAATCATAAGTAGGTCAATGTCACCATAAAAGTACAGGATCGCTGTAGCACACTATGCAATTGATTTTGTAGGACTCTGTCTACTTTCGTTTGGATGGCAACAAGCACGTGGTTAATAGCTGTAAAGTCTTGACAACACGTTAAACTCACTCAATCACTTTTACCACCAATCTGAATAACGGTGAAACTAGCCAACCCTTATACCCTACTTGTTCATGGTCGTTTAAAAAGGAAAAGCCTTTTGGTGCCACATAGGCAGATGGGGGGGGGGGGGGGGGGGGGGGGGATTGTGATAAGTGGACCCATTTGGGTGATTAGAAACAGTAACAACACTTAGTAACAACACTAATATTAGCACGAGTATAATCAGTCAATCAAATTTAATTTCACAAAATTAATTTCTATCAACACAAGTTAATGAAAGTTATGATTATGTTTACATTTATCAACGAGTGTTGGTATATTTCATATCAAAAGACACGAGAGTGATATTCTATTTATCATCAAAAGTCACTCTTTTTCACAACGCGGAGAAAAAATGGTGGCGTATTGCATTTCTATCTACAGCTATGTTCATTGGTCATTGTATTTGGATACAACACATGGGAGTGGCGTGGCTTCCCTATTAAAATATCAATAATAATAAAGAAATAATTTCAGCAAAGTTTGATAAAAATCAAACCATTACAATGCTTATGCTTGTGTCCGTCTTTCAATGTTTTTTTCCTAGGAGCAGATTACACGTTTGATTTGTATTTTCAATACTCCTTACTTTACAGCTAACCTTATCTGACTACAAGGTTTCTATATGTTGAGTCATATTTTATTCTACATTTTATCAAACATGACCCACAAACCAGTCTATTGTCTGATCTAAATCAACATATAACATTGTTGAATTCACTTTGACAATGAAATCATTTAAAGTGTTTGATCTCAATATTCAAATGTGCATATGTTTTAAAGTTAGTGAACTACTTTAGAATAACCATAACATTAACGCTTGCATTTTGTCTGTTTGTAAGCTGACGGATGCAGTTTAATTTGTGAAAGTTATTAAATCTGTGACAAGTAGTCCACCTCCTGGCAGTTTCTGTATATTGTTATGTCCTGTACTTCTATCAGCATGTTTATAAATGTTGATGTATCTTTTAATATACACTGGAAGTGAATTATCATCCATCTTAGACTAGCTCAAAAATAATATCAGAAAATCAATGAAACATGTTTTAAATATAATAAAATATACAATATGACAATAATGACATGTAGGACTTAGTATTCAACCCGTTAGACGTTTAGACTCACAACTGCAAATAAAGCCATAAACTTTCCTACCAGATTCGAGATTCACAGATTGTACAGCAGAACAAACTATATTTTTTTCTTTATTTAATATAAGTATTCAAACTTGATATTTAGGGCTTAGGGATTTTTAAAATGAGTTTTATCAACTAAACATTTCAAACTTGTATACGGCAATGCTAAAATCTTTAATATGTTTCAAACGATCTACATCTATTCTAATATAGTGTGCACGAAACGTAGTGTGTATTAAAGCCAAAACCGCACAAATCTTACATGTCCAACTATGACCAATTCAAGGGCATTATAAAAGTTATTGTTACACATAAAGTAAGACATGAAGACTTTATTCTGAATTTGTATTGACATTTTACGCAATAATTAGTTTTTAGCATTTCTTCATATTGCTAAACTTCTTAGTTAATTAATCTCATGTTATGTTGTGTTTCAATTGAATAGTTCTGCTTTATCGCTTTGCAGTTCTTCTGCTGTAAAATTGTGCAAATATATGCATTAATAACGAAAAACGTCTGTATCAGCTGTCGTAATGAAAAGGTATAACAATTTAAATTTGTCGTTAAAACGTAAATGATCAATTATTGGCAGGTTTATTTTGTATTAACTTGGCATTTTGAATACAGAATTAACAATATTTTCATGAATGTGATAGTGATTAATGCTCCTGAGTTTTTGAGAAAATAATCAACTGCTTAGCTGTCACTGACAGGATACTTCCTGAAATGAATACATGTTGTAGTTGCGTTTTGTATTCAATAATTTCTTGTAATTACAAGATCGTGCTGGCTTGATGTGCTGGAACGTTTAAGCAAAGTTGAAACTTCTTCATCATGTACATTTATCTAGAATGACAAAAATGGATTCTGTCAGGTTGTTGCTGGCACCTGTTTCTGTAGGTTTATTGTTTAATTAATGATGGGGATTGTACCTTGTAAATCCTGCCTTAGTCAAATAAAACATATGAATTCTATATATTTTGAGATAACCTTTGCAGTATGAAAAAAAACCTGCTGTACAAACTGGTGTAATAGAGAGTTGTAACAATTCTCACTTAAAATAAAACGCAGCCATGAATTGTAAATTCATAGATTTGGATCATTCAAATTTATTTCTAGCCTTTCCTCATACATGAAGGTTGTGTGAAATATGTCAGTTTTGATCATTGTAGAATAAAGGAAATGAAATTATTTAATGAATAAGCAATGTTTGTTATATTGTTATAATCTTTTTTATTGATAAACGTTGTTGAACGTAATATTAATGTACAGCATTTTCTACAAATTCGAAAAGGAGAAATGAACAAGAAGTTTTGTTCATAGAAGTATTTACATTTGCTATCTTGGGTGGGAACATTACTCAAAAATTTCCATTAGAAATTACCTTAATAGTAATAAACAAGTTTATCATTAACATTTCAAATGTTAAATTCGACCATTGCTGTTTCCTCTTTAAGGTAACATTACATTGAACTAGAGTTCACAACTAGGCAGACACATCTTCTGTTTTACATCAATATCCTCAAGCACTGGTCGTGATGTTCTTGAAGGTGCACTTATATTTGATGTTTACAACCTGACCTATCCCTTGTATACGTAAATGCATAGCAATTAAAACCTTCGAATAGCTCCATATTAGGAGCGGGATATAATTACTTCACGTTGTTAGTTTGATGACATTTGGTTTAATATGTTTCTGATAACACTGAAGGTGAATCTTAACGGGAGAGTGAACTATTCAAACATTAACAGAACAGATCCATTATAAACGTAAATGCATAGCATTAAACCTAAAAACCTTACTCCGTGCTGTGAGAGTGGTATAATGACTCGACGTTGTTAGTTTGACGACATTTGGTTTAATATGTTCCTGATTACACAGAGTTAATTGAAAGGTGAATCTTAACGGGAGAGTGAACTAATCAAACATTAACAGACCAGATTTAGAAATATCATCACAGTTTCATTTCCTACTCGACTAGGTCCTCCACTAAACATATTTGTCTCTTCAATCACGTAATAAAAGCTTGATTTCATCACACCTCTATCGATTAGCCACAAAGAAATGCGGACATGGATTTAGCATTTGACTATGTATCTGGACATCAATTATGTGTTCGAATATTTTTAATTGTTACCTGAAAAGTCACCATCAACCCTCCTTGTCTTACTCCAGTGAGACAGGGGAAGTAATCTGAAAAGGTGTTATTGAACTGGACTCTTGATTTTATGTCTTTGTACATATTAATTATAAGAGTCACGATGCCAATTTAATGCCAGTTTTCTTCCTTTTTGTCCATAATTTTGTTCGCCAAAATGTATCAAAAGCCTTAGAGAAATTGATTAAAGCACAGTACAACTTTTGTTTCGATAATTTTAGGACATTCATAAGTAAATGAAGCACGAAGATGTTATCTGCAGTCATGAAATGTTTATGAAATGCAGCCTGGGCGGATGATAAAATAGCATTTTTATCCAGGAAATTTGTGAGACGCGTGTTTAGTATTCTCGTGAACAATTTGCCTAGACAGCTTAGAATAGTAATAGGCCTGTACATTACTCGGTGTCTCCTTTATTCTAATATATCGGTTTTATAGTGCCATTCAGCCATAGTTCTGGTAGAGTACCCTTATTGAGAATCAGGTTAAATAACTCAACGTACACTGGTCCTAGGATATTGGCAGAGTCAATGATCTAATCACAATATGAGCAATTTGCAAAGTTGTTTGTTATGGTTTTGAATTTACGAAATGACTTGAAACTTGGCCCTTGCATATTTATAAGAAAACATCTTTTACCCATTTTTCTGTGAGCTTTTGAAGATCAATAAGTATGAAAATAAAGTAACTTGTCAATCTTCAAAATACAAATGTGACTTAATCATGATTAAAAGTTTTACGGGACTTAACATTCACGAGTATGTAACCAAAAAAATATCTGAAAGACAAAAAGCTATTGGTCAATCCTTGTATACAAATCACAGATCTTATTATTAGATCTGCCTCCATGATTACAAAGAAATAGTTTATCTTTTAATTGTTTATTATTTTGATCTATGATGAAATTTTTTTTTATCATTATTTAAAATGTACTTTTATGTCACGTTTTAGACATGTTTAGAGTACTGCTGAATGTATAAAGCAAACATCAATGATTTAAAAAATTGTTAGAGCACGTGGTCAATGGTATGTTAGGTGGAGTGAGTGAGTGAGTTGGTGTTTTACGTGTTTTGAACAATATTTCAGTTATTAAACACGTGGATGTTGCCACCCAAAAGAGAGTAGACAGATCAGAGAGAAGTGATCGACAGGATGAGGGAAAGGACGGAAAGAAAGGCATAGTAAGAGATAGAAAGCAGGTTTTAGAAGGAGGACTCACATTTGGTCTGGCTTCTACCCGTCGACCTGTCCAGCTTGGGTGACCCTACCAGGAGCATGTAAGCTCCAGCTGGCATAGCTCTCGAGGTCGCAGAAGCACACAAACCACCACACCACGATAAGGTAATGAGTCCAGTGGTGGGTATGTTAGGTAAAAGTGTGTCATCAAACAATGCTGTTTAACTGTCTTGTGTATAGTCTGAACAGGATAAGGGCTCTTTAAGAATTATACCATAGTTTTTGATTTTTTAAAGTAATTACACATGAGGTGCTTCTGTGCATGTTAATTTAAATTTTGTAAATAATAGTTTTTTGTTGCAATATATTAATGAATTCATGAATTTCCATTGCAGGAGTCCTGTTAAACTGGCAAATTGTCAGCTGACCGCAAGCTAAGAGAAGGACGCGACGCATGACGTCAAGTTCAGCTCAAGATCTCACATTTCACTGACAGAGGAGCTTGACTCCAACTTTAGGAAACCTATTCAGTCAACACTGCATCAGCTTCAATCGAAGGATGTCACAGTTAAAGAGTTTCTCACACTTGGAAGCATGGAAAAGGTATGTAACTTTGACAAATTAAAAAATTGGTGTCAAGAAATAAAGCTCATGATACTAAACAGGGGTAGAAACTAGTCCTATTTGGGTAGTGGTATAACGATACGGCAATACATTACCGCAGGGTTCGAAATTAGCACTAGAGCGGTAGCCTAAGGTTAGTACAAAAGATGCTGGGCTGGTAAAGTGCAATGACTGGTAGTTCGAAGGTCTAGTTGAATTTAAAGAAAATATGGGATGCATAGAATAATGATAAATTCTCAATGTATGTGCTCAAAACTGAGATATACATAAAAACGTTACTTCAATATACACACATGAACCTCTTCTAAAATTTGGAATTTGGATTATATTATAATTTCATCAAAAAAGCTACAAGTAATTTCTTTGCAAGATTAACTGACTCAAATATTTTGTCTAAATTCAAACACTAAAATAAATGTGTTTCAGGTAACCTACAGACCCATGATTTTTTTCTACTGGAAAGATATTTATGGAAAATAATGCCAGTTAACAATTACATTTCAAGGCAAACGTGTCTTAATGTTAAAAAAGCAAATTAATTAAATTAAGAGAAAGTTCTGAATTAATAACCCATGTTCTTAATAAATCAATATACAGATGGAACATTATATGCTGTAAACTTGTTTCTTGTTTTCAATTTGGTAGTTTAGAAGTTCGAAGAACAGAAAGAGTGCTGTTAGATAGAATAGTTAACAATGTCATGTTGAGAACCAATAGACCGATCCAGTCTGTCAATCAAAATCATCTAACGCATGCGCGATTTGAGCCAATCAGAGCGGCGATAGCGCCAAGCGATTTTGTCAACTTTACTTCCGGGGACAAACAACAGCTAAAATGCCGGTCAAGCGGTGTTCTTATGGCTTGTGCATTTCCGACTCTCGGTATCATCTTCGTACCGCGGGGATACATTTTATACCCTTTCCTAAACCCAAACGATCACGAGAGAAGTGCATGAGATGGATAAAGTCCTGTGGAAGACCCCACGAACAACTAAATGTTCAAAACATCGGCCATGGGATGTACGTCTGCTCGAAGGTAAGAATTGGCGATTTTCCCGCACTTTCGATAGCTGCACCTGATTGATTGCATTAATGGCAACTTTTCATGCTTGATAAATGTACAGATCGTGTGTGATTTTAACATTGTCCAAATTTTCAATGGGTGGTTTAAATCGCATTTTCAATAGAAAATCTCGGTACGGCAAAGTAACGTTTTCGTTGTAATTTTGACAGTTGCAGCGGTCAAAGGAAAACAGTTTTACAAACAAGATCATGCAGCTTTGGGAAATGTTTACAACGTACAGTTCTTATTTTCATGACATACACATCAGGTATTCAGGTATCAGGTATTTTGTAAGACCAAATATACAGAAGCACTTTGGCAAATAATGAAATATTAATAATATGTCCTTTTGTGTATCAGTTATTTGTTGATGGTGTATTACAGGGAACAGATTATAATATTACAGGGACCACTTAAATATATAATTCAAGATATATTTATTTATGCAATTCATGTTGCAGTTTCATGAGTAAAATTGAATGTTAAATATAAACTGTTTGCAATTTTTGTTTTTTTATATATTTTCCTGCATTCTCCCAATCTAGATATAAAAGTACTTTAAATAAATTTCAAAATGTCAAATTTCAGCATTTTGTTGATGAGAATGGTCCCACAGACAACTATCCTGATCCGATTCCAGTTGGTGGTGGCATGCCATTCAGGGCAAGAAAGAAGAGGAAACTTGAGTAAGTAAAATGACACAGTGAGTCCACACACTTGCTTTGATAATGGTTGCGTTAATCAAATCATGTTAGGTCTGCAATTACCAATTTACAGATTGTGAGATACAATTTTTGCAATATGATTTTCATATCGCAATATATGGCACAAACATATTTTCAGTAAAATATAAGTATTTATCTTGTTATATAGGTATAAGGCATATTTAAATAGGCCTATTATATAATAATTGCCATTAAAAAATTACCAATTATCTTCAATAATGGAATATTTGAAATGCATTTTCATTATAGGCTGTAATGTGTAATCTAAAATAAACTAGATTAGCGTTTGCGGGATATTGCAAAAGCAGAGCAGCCCCAGAACTTTGGGTTTCGCCTTACCCTGTTCCGCCTTTTACAGGCCTCACCAAATTGGGAATTGTCTCGTGACCTTGACCTTTGACACTCAAGGTCACAATAAATGAGTATATTTCATTGAGTATAACATTATTGTAATGAAATAAAGTGTTAAAAATTAAATTAATCCATTTTCTCCATATATGTTGATCTTGCTGTGACCTTCGACAGTTAGTACCCAAAACTTTTTGAAAATGTTGTACTTCTCAAGAGATAATATATACAAAATCTAAACTTCATAGCACAAAAACTTTTCAAGTTGTTGTGTTTACAAGGAATTGCAATAACTCATATCTAATGACCTTGACCTTTGACATTCAAGGTCACACAATAATTGAACACTTTTTATTGAGTATAACAATCATGTATTGATTAAAAGTGATCATAGTTAAAATTAAGCATGTTCGCTAAACCATGCTTTAGTCATGACCTTGCTGTGACCTTGACCTTTGACAGATTGTAGCCGAAACATTTTCAATTTTTTTTACTTTTCCAAGGATGATATATACCAAGTTAGAGCTTCATAGCACAAAAACTTTTCAAGTTACCGTGTTTACAAAGAATTTTGTGGTGATTTTATAACTCGTGACCTTGACCTTTGAACTTGAAAGTGAACATGTCATAATGATTCCCTGGAAGTATTAACATTTAGACATGTTCATGAGTTCTGAAAAGCTAAATGGGATAAAGTTATACCCCAATTTAGTGCATTTTGTAATAACTCATATCTCATGACCTTTAAGGTCACACAATCATTGAACACTTTTTATTGAGTATAACAATCATGTATTGATTAAAAGTGTTCATAGTTAAAATAAAGCATTTTCGCTAAAACATGCTTACGTCATGACCTTGCTGTGACCTTGACCTTTGATGGATTGTAGCCAAAACCTTTTCAAAAATTTTTACTTTTCCAAGGGTGATATATACCAAGTTAGAGCTTCATAGCACAAAAACTTTTCAAGTTATCTCGTTTACAAGGAATTCTTAGAGTGAATACATAGCTCGTGACCTTGACCTTTGACCTTGAAAGTGAACGTGTCAAAATCGTTCCCCCGAGGTATGAGTAGTAAGGTATGAATAAGAGTTCTGGAAAGCTTAGTGGAAAAAAGTTATAGCTAGTAGTACGAGTGCGGCGGCGGCGATGGAAACTTCAAAAAAACTGATAGCAACCCCGTCCTTAGACGGGGCTGCTAATTAGTGTAAACGGTAAGCATTTGAAATTCCATACACAAATCTTATCTCATATGAAAATCCATTTTGTTTGTAATGATAAAACATAACATATCCCATTAGTAAGGCTTCCATGAGCCCATATGTACTCGAATGTTGGTTCGGACTTGTTGACTCGAGTACTCAAAATACAAACTTATTAGCTTACAAAACACAATAAGATAATTGGTTGATCATGATATTTTTTATGATGCACAAGACATGTTTTTTTTCAACTGAAACAGGTACTCTGTGACATATTGTTATGAGAAAGTAAAACACATCTTCAGATACAGGTTTTAATATTTAAAATACATTTCATGTTGTTTATTTTCTTATTTGTCATCCACATTTGATATTTTTAAAGTTAATAAAGTAACTGTATTTCAGGTCTGTCAAAACAGAGTCAGTGATGACAGAGTCGAACATAGATGTCAACCTACCCGAGACACAGACAGAAGCTGAAGCCATCACTAACCAGCCTCCAGCAGATATCACCTCCACAACATCAACTCAGTGTGATCCAGTCCTGACAAGGACAATATCCACCCAAACAGAGGAAACTAGTAAGACCAATAATATTTCCATCCTCTTGTCCTCTTGAGTTATACAATATTCATTCAATAACAGTGATGTAATTTTAAGCATTTAGGAAGTTTGAATGATGAGTAATTGTCAACAGCCTTATTCATGTGATGTACTTGAAAATAAATAAATTTGATATATTTGGCATTTGACAATAAATATGGGAGTAGACAGAACAAAATGTAACCTCATGTGAATACATATTAATATTAAACTTCACAATCATTCAATTACTTAGTTTAGGTATACCTGTCATGAAATGTTGAAATACGAATTCAGGTTAACTGGATTCTCTCTGGACCATAGGAATTGCATGAATTTTATAAAAATTGCAGAGCTTTTCCAAAATATAACTTTGTAGTTGAAGATCAGGAAGGACTTTTTGACAGAACGAATCTTTGCGTGTGTGAACAACATCGTAACAAAAGGGGGCACCGGTTACTAGCAACTGTCCCTGAACCTGAATATAGTGGTCATGATTCTGATTTATTGTCAAGTGTCCAAGTAGATCCCCTTTCAAGCAAAAGCCTTGAAGAGTTTGAGCTGCTTCTTTTAGATTCATGTCCAAGGCTGTGTACGGACATTTAATTTCAAGTAGTCCGGTCTGACCCGCCGCACAAACCTTGCCATCTGGAGAGGCGCCCAGGAAACTGAGTGCAGGATTCACCACTAACCCACAGTCATGAACGTGTAAATGTTGGTTCTGCTCTGTAAATGACCTCTTAGCACTTTCCTCATTTGCTTTGCCATATGATGTAGGTACCGAATTAAACTGGCGCTCCTTTAGAATGCTTTCAGTGAATTTTTCACTAATCTTTCTTTGTCTTTTCACAATCCTGTGAAACTGTGAAGCGGTGACCCGATTGTTCCTTGATCGGAACCAATTTAAATCGCCACTCAGTTTCCTTGTAGTGCTTTCCAGCTCAGTGGGCTCCTCTTGACTTATGGGTGTAAGTGACATTGCTGTCACTTCCTCAGATATAGCCAAGGGGCTTGGAAGTGGGAAAGCTGTTGTACCACATTTTGATGTGATTGGTGTAGCTTTGATGTGGGTTTCTTTGTATGAATCAAGCTGAAATATAAAGATAATGAGTTTATAATTATGAATTCAATTGTGCCCTTCCTCTGATAAACATTACTTTGGTTTTGTTTTCCTTAATTTACTTGTAATCATAATACTAATCGTTACAATAATCTAGTATTTCCCACACATGTTACTGACACTAAAAATCTTTTTTGCAGTCTACTCTGAGCTGGATGTCCAGGAAAAAGTGAAGAAATTGCAGAGAGAAATTGAAGATCAGAAGCCGAGAGGGTGGTACAGAATGAGTTTTACCCAGAACATGTAAATGGATCCAAGATAAAGAATCTCTTCAAATATTACACAGGGCTTCCTTATGCAACTTTTCTGGTTCTATTTACATTTCTTTTCCCTAATGGAGAAATTGTGTACAGTACTCAGAGAAAAGGAAAGACATTAGACAAATTTCAACTGAAGATCAATTGTTTCTGGTACTTTGTAGGCTTAGAAATGGCTTCCATTTGAAGGATCTTGCATTCCGCTTCTCAATATCTGTGCAATCAGCCAGTGTAATTTTCAATAGCCTTATTCATTTCATGTACTTGAAATTTGGATATCTGTCATATTGGCCCCATAGAGATGTCATCATAGAAAATATGACTCCTGATTACAGAAAGGAATTTCCTACATCTATAGCTATTATTGATTGTACAGAACTTAAGACACAAGCACCATCAGCTTTCGATTGTCAATCTCAGTGCTACTCTGAATATAAGTCTAACACCACATTAAAATGTTTAGTAGCTGTTGACCCAAGGGGATCTGTTATGTTTGTTTCACTTCTATTTTCAGGTTCTATTTCTGACAATGAAATTTGTATTGACAGTGGTTTTTACAATCACCTTAGGAAGTTAAAGGAGCAGGGATATATTCATGACCGAAGTGCCATATTGGCTGATAAGGGTTTTCGTATTGCTTCAAAGTTGTCAGAATTAAACATAAATTTGAATATACAACCTTTTGCTTCATGTACATCACAAATGCAGTAGGAGATGTCACAGAAACAAAGTGAATTGCAGCCCACCGGATTCATGTTGAACGATCAATTAACAGGATAAAAAAACTTAAACTTGTTAACAGAAGAATACCAGTCAGTTTTTTTCATATGATTAATGACTTTTGGTTTGTGTGCGCCATTTTGACAAATTTTCTACCTACTCTAGTGAAAAAATAATTCAATTCTATTGATTTGTTCATGAAGTGCAATGTTTTACTCACATACTGAGTAAGGGAAGATCCCAGTTGTACAGGCCCTAGGGCTAGATTCTCCTCTGGAGCAGTCTCCTTCAGTAGGTAGGACAGGGGTGAGCTTGTTAGACACGTTAGTGCTTCAATTGATCAACTCTCAGGTTGGGGAATTCTGAAGCATATATTCCATTTTATATTGTTACTCTTTAAATCTTTGAATAATCACATGTGTTCAACAATTGCCGGTTATAAATGCTTCTTGAAATAACTGATTGCCTGCTTTGATTAATTACCTTTTGTTTACTTAAAGTCAGTCAGGGACTTGAAATTTCATGTGACTGGTCAACATCTTTTACTTATCCGGTATTTTACTTATCCAAACCTGTGAAAATCTGGAGATGATAACCTAATCAATGTCAACAAATACATGTAGTTACAAACTATAAGACAGCAACTTTATGTGATGACATGATTTATTGCATGTTTATAATTGATTATGTACATAGCACTGTGAAATACAAATGTATAGTGGATCATTGTTAAAAAAAACTGTCATAAGAGATTGTCTCTTAGCAAAGCTTTTCTTCATGTCCTTTTCTGCAACATAGTTTGCCACCATGTTGAGGCCTGTCATTACAGTGTCAGCCCTTGTATATGGGTTATGAGTACTCAATAATTGAATTGTTTTCAGTGTTTGTATAGGTGATTGGTTTGGTCATTTATACTACCGGTATTTCTCAGTACTCTACCTAAACTTGTATTCACTGTGAGTGCATAACTGTTTAAAACATGTAAAACATAATTTCCACTGGCCATTGTGGTCAATATTTAATCAAAGCACCTGTTGATAATGATATCAATCAATGCATTGGATATTAAATATATGAAATATTATTACCTCTCACTGTGATAATAATGTGTTATGTAAATTGTTGAGGATAAAAGTCATGTTTTTATACTCGTTAAGTCTATGAAAATGTATTTAATAAACCATTTTTCTTCCAAATTTTGTTTTTTTAATATTTTTAAATTTTTTAGCTCATCAGACCTTAAAGGTCAGATGGGCTTAAATGGCATTGGTTGGCATCCAATCGTCAGGCGTGGTCCGGCGTCCATAAACTTTCCACATGTTTTACTTCTTATTTAATTTGATTTAATTGGCATCTGTCAACAATTTTCAAATTCATTTGTCCAGGTATTGTGTGTAATTAAGTTTATTTCTGATGAGCTACAGAGTCCATGGCTTTATTTAAACGAATAATTACTACAAACCTTTGTTTGGATAAATTTGCCATGACTGGCTTTCTCTTTTTGTTTGGTATTGTTGGTTTTGCCAAAACCATTGCGACAACTGGGGCGGGCTTGATTTTGGAGCCCCTTGGTTTATGCCACTGCTGGGGGAGTGATGTGACAGAGAGGTCAGCAGGTACATCTGTCAGACCCATCTTCTTGTAGTGGGACAGGGTCTGTACTAGACCCACAACGTGGGCACATGTACCAGAGGCCCTATAAAATATATGACAAAGATTAACATCAATGTTTTAGGATGAGAATGCATTTATTCAACATAGGGTAATTTTTCAGATCAACTAATCAGAATCAAGTATACACCAAAGTCATGTTACAATAGACTATATATATATCTTGTAGCACTGCAGTACTGCAGTAGGCCTACCGATTTTATGCAAAATATACCCCTACCACAGGACATATCCGGATTTATTTATTTATAATTTCACATTTTGAAGTTTACACATATTCCCGAACGTTGATTGGTCTAGGGCATGGTCATGTGATCTAAGTTTCGTCGATTCATTTCCCATGAACTCACAAAAATAGTGTTCATACTTGTGTGAACGTTCACCGGAACTACTTTAATTCTTCGCCCAACACCAAATCAAATGTTATCAATATTTTTACCAATTGAACTTTAATGATTTTAATCATATCAATGTTTGCCAAGTAATGTACTTTGAATTTTTTATGTAAAAACATTCATTGTATCATTTGCTTTTAATAATAAGCTAAACAATTGATGAAGAATAAATCTGATCAGAGGCATTTACGTGTTCTATACAGTATACAGTAGTGTTCCTGATCTGATCGAGAACGGAACGAGATGCATCCACTGATGCTTTATAATTTGACATTACGATCAATATAGGGTTCTGTACGCCGTAACTAAGACAACCATATACTCACGATGTATACACCAAAGACGAAAGAGTGCTGATAGAGCAGTTATTATAATAAAAAATACCACTTTTGTTCACATATTTTGACGAAGATACCCCTGCAAATGGCGGCCGGCATGACAGTGAAGCGACGTTATGCATAAGGCAGATAACTCTGATCTCCTGTCCTTGCGCGAGGAGATTTTATCATAGTGTGCGCTTCATTTAGCATATCGTCGTATAGCGTGTTCTCTAATTATACAGAACATTGACAAATTCCGATAACAGTCAGATTGTTTCCAAATTGGGATTATTTCTTGTCGTATGTCGCAGTGTTACTCGTTCAAAGGACAAAAAAGGTTTATATCAATCCGCCGTTCCATTCCATATATGGTGCGAAATTATAAGAATTGAATGTCAGTTTGTGTGTTTGCACTGGAAAATGAACGATGTCAAAGCTACATTCAAACTCGTGTGAACCCGCTCGCAAGCTCGCTGGGTTCACACGAGTTTGAATGTAGCTTTGACATCGTTCATTTTCCAGTGCAAACACACAAACTGACATTCAATTCTTAAATAATTTCACACTCTGAAGTTTACACATATCCTCGAACGTTGATTGGTCTAGGGCATGGTCATGTGATCGAAGATTCATCGATTCATTTCCCATGAACTCACAAAAAACAGTGTTCATACTTGTGTGAACGTTGACCGGAACTACTTTGATTCTCCGTCCAACATCAAACCAAATGTTATTCAAGAATTTGTTAGTAAAAATTACCAATGGAATTGTAATTATAGCTTTATTTTCCAAGGAGATTATTTTGATTTGAAAACATTCACTTTTATCATTTGTTTTAGATCAATTGATAGGCTAATCATTTAGATTGCAAAATAGCCTAGTAGATCTGATCGAACGGAACGAGATGAATATTTACATTACGGTCATTATTGAGTACTGTAAAGCGTAACAAAGACAGTCTTCATACTCACGATGTATACACAAGAGATGACAATTATCGATAGAGCAGTTACATGTCACTTATTACTGTTGTTTACATATTTTGACGAAGATACCCCTGCAAATGGCGGCCAGCATGACACGACGTCTAATGCATAAATGTAAGGCAGATAACTCTGATCTCTTGTCCTTGCACGAAGGGATTTTATACAAGTTTGCGCTTCATTTAGAAATTCTTTGTGCATCATGTTATCTTATCTCATATATAACACAGACTTATTTTGATAAATATTCAGTTTCTTTTCAAATTGGGATTATTTCTGGTCGCATGTCGCAGTGTTACTCGTTCAAAGGAAAAAAACAGTATTCATATCACTCCGCCGTTCCATTCCATATATAGTGCGAAATTATAAGAATTGAATGTCAGTTTGTGTGTTTGCACTGGAAAATGAACGATGTAAAAGCTACATTCAAACTTTCATGTGAACCCGCTCGCAAGCTCGCTGGGTTCACACAAGTTTGAATGTAGCTTTTACATCGTTCATTTTCCAGTGCAAACACACAAACTGACATTCAATTCTTAATTGTTGGGACACAAGTTTCATTATAACACCGAACCTGATTGACATATGAACACAAATGACAAAAGATTCTATCGTTTCCTAATATTTGGCAACAGAATGACGGAACTACGTCCTGGGACATTTCGATTGAATGACCTTGACCTGTCAAATTTACGCAAATTAGCCATGTGCTTCATTTTGCTGCTTCCAAGCTGCTACGAAGTTGCAGATTTCTCGGAGAAAGGTTATTTGTTACTTACCCTGCCTCACATGTGCAATGACTGAAGGAAATACATTTATTTGGCTGGCAAATCGTCAAGTTGACCGTGTGAGGTGGCTCAGACTTCCTCATAGAGCGGTATGAAAAACATCGAACATCTGTCTCATTCTCGTGGACACTGTACAATTTTACGCCAAAAATATAGCCTAAAACAAAATTAGAATAACCTCGCTCTTTTGCCCTCTTTGAAAGCGTCAGGGAACGGAAATATTCAATGTTTATGTCGTCGCTGAGAATATCGAGTTTCGCGGGGCGTGACGCCATTACGACAACTTTGTCCCCCCTAATATTTCAGCCAATCACGTTGTAGAGGCCGGGGCTTATCGCTCCGGACTGGATCGGTCTATTGCTAGGACACGTTAAACACCACCTCACTCACTCACTCACTATTGCTAGGAGACAAGTAGCTTAACAAGTGAACATTATTGTACCACAAGTTCAACCAACCTGAAAAGCTCTATGGATATAGTTTCACAGGCCCGAGAAGCTTTATGAATATGGTTTTAGATGACCATATGTGTTGTCTATTATTCATTGGTGTTTGTCTTTTTTGATGATGGTGCTTAAATATTTTGTTGTGATATAAATATTTCATAGTTGATGTGGCCTTGAACCGATAACGTCCATCCAGTGTTGTGCACAGACACTTTGACATGGATTTTTATTTATGAATTTTATTGACCTTGTTGTGTATATTTCCATGAAAACATAACCTAAACATTTTTTTTAAAGAACAAAGCTTTCAAAATGATTAGACCTAGCTCAATGAAACATGGATTTTTTGGGTTGTCCAACTTCTGCAGATCTTCAAATTTTTTCAGTTTTCATAGAACAGGAAACTCATTTTTTTCAATCGCTGACTTTGTCCTTTTAGTTGTTTTATATATTTCAAGACAAAGATCAGTGGGACTTATCCTATAATGACTACTGTTGATAATTTGATATAAACACGCATGAAGCTTTTTTAGTTGGTCATGGAAAAGTCTGTGAAGTACTGTTGCTTTCAAGTAATAAACCCTGTCTTGATAACCCTTGAAAAATGTTGATAGATATTGTTTCATAATAAGAATCATTATTTTGTTGCTAAATTTAGCAATTTTGTCCATGTCATGTCATAACTAAGAGAAAGGTTTAACCATGCCCGCAAAATGATTTTGCATTTTGTGTTGAAACAAATACTGTCTGCAAATAAGGTTTAAAAGTGTTAAAAGTGATATTTTACCTAATTTTGATTCAAGTAACTGTCTTGTTAACAGATACACCATTAAAAAAAATTGCAAGTTGTCTGTGTGAGTCACAATGATAAAAGCACCTTCTTGTCACCTTAATGAAAATAAAGTTTGGAACATTCAGCATTGCAACTTGTCAATTGATGATGTACAGATTTTTAAGCAACAATAGACAATCTCTTGGAAAACTAACAAGTAACTAACAAACTATAAAATCGAATAATTTTTTTTATTTAAAAATGTACATATTTATTATTTTACACTTAATCACATTTTTAGCTCATCTGCCCATGTGCCTGAAGCATAAGCTTAACAAGAAACCCAACATTGTTGAGATGTAAGTAAAAGTAATTAAGTGCGTGAATGATTGTACTGTTTGCTTTCAAACGACATATAAACTATGTTAATAAACTCACTCATTACGTAACACATTATGTTGTGACTGATTCTAAAAAGCAGCTTTCGAATTTGTTATTCAAATAGTCAACAAATTAATTTGCTGTTTCTCGTTTAATTGAGGAAAACCAATGTATACCAATAATTACAACAAAAAAATTGCCTCGCTGCCGTAGGCTCTTGTCGATATGAAACAAATGTATGTAATTTTGCTTCAGTCTGATACAGTGTTACATGTATAGTATAATTTTCATAATCATAAAAACCCTTTTGTTTGCTTGATGCACTAGCCCGATATATATTGTATCCCTTGTTAAAAAAAAAGTTTTCACAAACAATGCAATCATTCTTTCAGTTTGTATTAAGAACTGCAAAAGTCAAATTGAGACTGCTATGTAAGACATATACTAAACACCATGAATAGTATAAATTGCACTACATGTCATATTTTGTGCTTTGTAAGAGATCATTTTTAGAGACAATCATAGACAATTGAAAAGTAGATATTATTTCTATAGTTGTTTTAAACAGGTCACGAGTCATGAATTCAAATGGAAATGACATTTACAGTTCAACTTTCAACAATTTTGTGTAATAATACCTCTGTTATGGCATTAAGATTCGTTTCCTATTTGAAATTATACAATATGTCTTATAAATTGATTTATTATATGTCCTGCTTTTAAACAGTTATCAAAATCTCCAAAGAAGTCGATTGAACTTTTTCAATTAATACAAATAGTTAAATTTAATAATTCCACAAGTTACACTACATTATGATGAATATGACACAGGGTCTGGTATTTTAATCAGTTACATTAAAACCTAATAAATAAATTGCATTTGTTTTGCGTGTATCTGAACACTGTATAAACTAAATTTCGTGACGTCACATAATATTAAGCCACGCACCTCATGACGGAACTATTTGTAAACATTGCGTGTTGCTAATAATAGAATACCACGTTGTGCACTGCCACTTCGTGAAAGTCCGGTAACTTATCAGATAACAAACATTTAAAATAGAATAATTATTTTATTCATGATAAATTTATGACATAATTTACTTAACAAAGTAGGTAAGTATTGCTTAATCATAATAAATAAATCAACAAAAATAAACATATTACGTCACGTTGTCGTCTGCTAGATTTCACAATCTTAAGATGTACGGTAATTTTGACAAAGAATTATTTGGAGAAATTGCCACAGTGAATACAAAAATAGAGCCATGGGCTCTGTAGCTCATCAGACTTTTGATTAAAATATGTTTTGACCCCTGTGACCCCATTTGGGGTGATGGGGTCACGGAATCTACAATTCAGAATCCCCATTTGTCAAGGAGTCTACACGCAACTTTTCAGCTCTCTAGACCTTTTGGAACTGGAGGAGAAGGTGAAAGTAGGTTTTTAAGGTTTTGACCCCTGTGACCCCATTTGGGGTCATTGGGTCACAATATCTATAATTTAGAATCCCCATTGGCGAAGGAGTCTACACACAACTTTTCAGCTCTCTAGACATTCTGGAACTGGAGAAGAAGATGAGAATAGGCTTTTAAGGTTTTGACCCCTGAGACTCCATTTGGGGTCATGGGGTCAGGAAATCTACAATATAGAATCCCCATTTGCCGAGGAGTCTACACACAATTTTTCAGCTCTCTAGACATTTTGGAACTGGAGAAGAAGATGAAAATAGGATTTTAAGGTTTTCACCCCTGTGACCCCATTTGGGGTCATGGGGTCACGAACTCTACAATTTAGAATCCCCATTTGCCAAGGAGTCTGCACATCAAATTTCATTGTCATTGGTCATTGGTTTCGGAGAAGAAGGTGAACATGTGACAAGTTTAGGGATGGACGGACGGACGCCGGACGCCATGCCATGCCAAAAGCCCATCGGGTCTTTCAGACCTGATGAGCTAAAAATGGAGAATGAAGTCGAAGATCTTTTAGAATTCGAGAACATCTTGGATTTTCTAACTGAAGATTTTGAATTTGAAGTCACGGATGCTGTTGCATCCAACGTTTCGCCTAATGTGAAAAGGGAAACAACAAACAATTGACGTAAAATCACAAAAGGATCAGAGATTCAGGAAATTAACGGAGAATGATCTGACAAATCTGGAAGACAGCAGGCAGTCAATTTCAATAAAGAAGAACACAAAGTGGGGCGTTAAGATGATTCAAGGTTTGACTAACTCAAAATTATTACTTTTTTAAATAATTGTTTTTCGTAAAAAAAAATACGACTAAGATAGAAAATACGAGAAGATGGATAAGATAATCGTGACGAGAAACGATAACAAAAATAAAGACCCAAAAATGTGTCATTGGTGTACGGGAGGCATTTCGTGGGCGTCAATATAAACAAAAATCAGCTGTTTTCGGTGACTTGGCCTAGATAAGTTTTTTTATAAAGGGTCCTAAATGATGCCCCCTCTCCCAGAAATTACCGTTTCAATTCAATATTTTAAATGCTTGACGAAAGGCATAGATCAAGGCCGGATGAGACCCTCAATATTATTTGTATATGTTTTCAGAATGGTTTCGGGAGAATGAAGGGGTGGAAATCGATTTTCGAAACATGGTACCTGCAGATCTATGCACGAAACTACGTCGCTTTTATGCACAACCTAAAAATATTGCCGAAAGGTCCGAAAAAATGCCAGAAAATCAAGCCGGTGAATATCACAAGAATTCTATGAAAAATGTCAGGTCAGCAATCAATCGGCACCTACGAGATCTAAGCAGAGACGTCGACATCGTGAGAGACAAAGAATTTCGTCCTGCAAATGATCTCCTTGATGGCAAACTAAAGTTCAATGCTGAATATGGATTATCTCGTCCTACATCACACAAGGAAGTAATCCCAGTAGGAGATTTGTTAAAAATAAATGCCTACCTTAATTCTGAATCAAATCCAGTAATCCTTCGGTACCGTGTATGGTACAATTTGGCGATCCATTTTGTCTCCAGAGGTATAGAATTCCACAAGCAATTAAATACACATTCCTTTTTGTTCACACATGATGAATTTTGTAGAGAATACGTCTCAATTTCACATGACACAAAACAGAAAAACCATCAAGGTGGACTTCAAAGCGACGAGGCCGAATCCGACAAGCGCATGTATGCGACAGGTGCTATTGGCTGTCCAGTCGAATCTCTCAGGCTGTTCATGCAAAAAACTGATCCATATGCCGAATCTCTCTTCAACCATTGCAAAAAGGAAGCAATGGAATCCCCTGACACACATGATACTTGGTATGACACAAACGCAGGCAAGCCGTATCAATTCACTCGCTTCATGGGTGACATTACACGGAAAGCCGATTGTTCCAAGGTGTACACTGCTCACTGTCTTCGGGCCACCAGTATCCAAGCCATGAACGATGCAGGCTTTGAATTACGCCATATCATGTTCATGAGTGGTCACAGGAATGAGAGCTCTGTCAGAAACTACAACCGATCATGTTCCACAACTCAGAAGGCAAATATCAGCAGTGCACTCGCGGCCGTTGCAGGGGGGGTCCGCCATTGAAATGCCGCCAACTTCAACGGCCGTGTCCAGCGTCGTTCCAACACAAAATTTAGTGTCACGTTTGCCGATGAATGTTGTGCCGTATTGTCAAGCTTCTAACACCACCAGTATCTACAAGGGTTAATTCGGCTGGGTTTCTCTCTCATTCCACATTCGCAAATTGCGTTTTCAACTTCGACAAGTAGCAATGCCAAGGCCACGCTACGCTATTCTGAATGTCAAGGAAAGTGTGACGTCAAGTTCATGACAAGTTAATACATAGATTTCATTGGCTGATGAAGGAGTTTGTAGACGGGGCTTATGATCCCACGACGTTTGATTGACAGTTTGTCTCTTTCATGTTGTTGAAGGTTGAATTCATTCGCGTAAATAGTGCAACTCTAAATATTGCAAATTTGTATATTCCAAGCAATAAAAACTTTAAAAAACATCGAGTCAGTATGTATTTATTTATAAGAATTTACTTCAAAATGTATTAAGTTCATGGAGGTATAAACTTAAAAACCGCTGTGCAAACTTGGCGCGGATTTACACAGTTTGCACAGCGGTTTTAAAGTTTATACCTCCATGAACTTAATAAATTTTGAAGTCAATTCTTAAATATAAAAAAACTCCAATTATATATTTACAATTCATAAAAATCAGACAAGTTATAATGTACTTTGTAATGTCATTGTAGGTGCGTTAACACTATGATGAATAAAATCCAACTCCGCAACTTTCCACGCATTGCAAATCATTTAGTTAACAACTCCATCATTGCTTACATCAAATTTTGATAATGAGCACATGTACATCTAATATTAAAGAAAATGAGACAGAAAACCATACCATTGTGAACTATGTGCAAATAAATCATAGAAATGGCTTAAAGCCAATAGGCTGTCAATAAAAGTGTTAAACAAAAACGCCGGACTGATCCATTTAGTATGTGAAAGTTTGTTTTAGGAAGCATTTTAAAGAAACATAAACTGTTTAACGAAATGTCTCTTGGTATTATTATCTAGTATCTCATGATCTTTAACTTTAAGTTTCCTAGTATTACTAGTTTGAGACCATTATCTTAAATGGCTTAAACAGTTATCAAAAGTTATGTGAAAGCATTATCCTTTGCGAAACAAAATCCTTTTCTTCAGTCATATGATAGTCGTTTTGCTAAATTAAATTGTTTTTCTTGTTCGGGCCTAGTTTCAAAATTCATTTAGATTAATATGCATCATGAAGTTTTTCCAAATTAGAATTGAAATAAATTGAAAATATATACAGTGTTATTAGGTGCGAAATATAATTGGCAGCCGGAGGAAAGGTAGGGATATGAAATTTTATGTATATTAAATCATGTATTTTAATATGCTAACTATTTAGATGTCACAAAACCTTAAAGGGGCAGTCGCACGTTTTTAGGGGGAATATAAGGTGATGTCAGGAAAATGAAAATAAATGGTTCCAATTGAAAGACAATGTATTTAAACTAAATAGAGCAATAGTAATTCAAATATATAACGTAAAGTTTAGCCATGCGATTCCTATTTCCTACACAAAATAAATTAAAGGTGTTCACAAAAAATGGCCGCCAATGGATTGTATACTTTGTACTCTGACTATGGATGATTGGCTTGTGCAATGAGATTTTTGACACTGTCAAAATAATACATTTATCATTAACTTACAATTATCAGTGGAAAATTGAGAATATAAAATTATCAAAAAACGTGCTAATGTCCCTTTAAGGACACTATTAATTTTTTACTAGTTAGAATGTTTAAAAACAACTTGAGAACAAGCTTCATTTTGCATATTTTCATTTAAGGTTATTCAAATGCATCATCGTCCAATGGTTAAGAGGTTTAAATGACATACGTTCAAACACATATGCTGTGAATAACCTATTCACACTGACTTCAGATCCTTGCAATAAAGTACGAACATTGTGTAAAATAGAATAATGGATCTGAAATCATTATTTGAAAATGCATAAAAGGTGAAAAGATGTTTGTTCTATTCTAGACCTAATGGCTAAACGATTATTATTTGAATAACAGTATGGTAATCAGATATTGATAACAATTATACATATATATATATATATATATATATGGTATTGCATTTTTTTAAAACAGCAAACAAGTGCTCACATTTTTGTCGTCATGTCGAACTTGTGCTTAACATTAATCATGATGATGACATAAAACTAGCAACGGAGTCAATATAAAGATATTTATCCTTTAGCAAAACCGATAATATTCATTTATTTCCATTAATCACAAACATGTTAAGCTACATTTGATGTGTACATTTAAATGTTGTTCAGACCAAATTTCATATCTAGAATATATTTGAAATTTTGACAAGAAAGAGTATCTATTGGACACCATAAAGATGTGTTTTAGTTATATGTCGATATAATTGCTACATACAATACATCTATCAACTGTATCCTCATATAACTAAAACAGAATGTAAATAGAGCATATTTAATGTTAATGTAAGCATGAGATAAGGGTCAAGAACCTTGATTTACTTTAAACATAGTGGTTTGAACGAACATAAAGGTTAAGCAATGCCTTTATAGAATTCATAACTTGGAAGACAAATTGTGTTATGTCAATGCGGGAGTTTTGTTACAGTTTGGTTGTTGCATACTGATACCCAACTCCATGATTGATAATAAAGATAACATCAAAGTGCTAAACAGAGTAATCGCGATCGCCATCAATATGCCCAGAGTCAGTGTAAAGGGACATTCCACATAACTCTGTATCGACCAGAATTGGATAATTGTTTCGGATATCATAAAATAACATTATTTCAAGTGAATGAAATAACCAAAGGTTTAACCAGTAATATTCGAAATGTAATCTTTGCATAATTTTCTTCACGATTTGCATTAGTGTCTGATTCCCTCCCTTAAAACTTTTAATACAATAAAAAAGATATTTAAATGAAAGTAAACTTTTGGAGTGTTCATAATACACCATTGACATTTCTTTTAGGTAAAAAACAAATTTTCGTTATCCAAACATCAACTCCTAAAATCTAATATTTCAGACGTGCACAAACCATTATTTTGAAATGATCTTGTCCCGTTGTGTTTAATCAATTTGAGATCTTACGACGTCCACTTACTCACTTCAATACATAACCTAAAATTCTAATCTATCAAAATATGGATAGCAATGACTGATTTGAGTTTTACTTACGACAAATCATTTGATCAATGTACAAATTCATGATAAATCGGGGCTATGTGACAAATGTTTGTTGAATAATATATCTATCTCATCCTGTGAAGTTGAATTAAGTTGTATTAAGAGTGCAAGAACTAGCATCTATTTAATTCAATATGAGATTTACAGTGCATTCGATGAGAATGACCAAACATTATTCAACCTTGGTCAAAGCTTTCTGTACCGCATATATGCGATTCAACCAAAATATCCATGTTGAACTACATTATAATGTAAGTAACATTTCTAATTTTCAGAGAGCCAGTTTAAACGAGAAGCCTTTTTTGTCTAATCTCATTAACTGTACATCCTTTTTTCGTATGAGAACAGCTGCGGGGATGATGATAGTTGCCTTCCTTAACACTTAACACAAGCGACAAAGCAGATGACAATGGAAAATTATCATTTGTTAAAAAAACAGTCGAATAAAATGTCAAATTGAACTAGAAAGTGTTTTTACCCGTAAAAACAGATGTCTCCCCCTTCCTCAAATGCTCCAAACCTATAAACAATACTATCATAAAGCACCATTAATGTTCTCTGTATAATTCAACTTGAATAAATAACCTACAAATAGCCAACAAAATATTCAAAATTGCATGGAAATAAACAAAATAATTTGTTTTTAATCTCGAACCTCCAAAAGGCAAATCTACATGATATGGAGAGACAGTATACCAAGTTTGGTGATGATCGGTCACATAGTTTCAGATATATGCTCCGGAAACGAAATGGGAACGCCGACGCCGACGTCAACGCCGACGGGAACTCAGCTAAAACCAATATGTCTCCCGACCCTTCGGGGAGAGACATAATGACATAGGAGAGGTTATTGCTAAAATGCTAGGTGAAATTTTATTTATTTACGTTGCAGACAATGCAAGAGATTTTTATATTCTTAAGGTGAAACTATTTATTCCATCTCGTACACTAATGCATGACGATTATCCAACGAAGATCATTTCTTGCGTGTTAGCAGAATGGTTCAATACTGCTTACCAGAATTGCAAATATACTGCTTTAAACAACCGCATAGAAATGTGATACTTTTTCAATGACTAAGCGTTTGCATCTAAACAATGTGTACATAAGGAGAGTAGTGAACATTTATTACGTTTTCCGGGCTTGAATCCATTTTCATGTAAAATTTGTTTCCAGATGCAATAAAAGCTGATTTTTATGAATAACGCCAATAAGGTAATTTTTTTAACAAATGAGCTCTTGTTTGCATTTAGATTTAATAAAAAAAATTCAATTAAACCCAGGCGTTCTGAGCTTCGGATTTTGTTTTGAGAGTACCTGTCAATTATGATGTTAAAAGTAAAGTCATGCCTAACTAAAAAATATTGTAGAGAACAATACCATGTCGAGAGAGGTGAACACAACCAGGGATTTCGAGGTTATCTAATGTGTTCCAAGGAACCTTATGAAGCTTTTTCCAGTAGTTCAGATGCATTTAACAAAATTTGATTCTGCTGGGTACAGAACACTTTGGATGACTACTTCCATCTCGGATACGACGGGCTGTCTTGGTTAGGTATGTAACATACTCATATGCTCATATACTCTACCAAGTCTCTACTTTCAGTTGAGAGTACATGTCAAACAATAGCTTCCTTACTCTAGAAAATGATACACAGGCTTATTCGCAATTCATAAATAAATAACCACGATTGCCTTTGGTTTTCAATAGTTTTGATATGAAATATTGCCTAAACCCTTGGTTAACAAAAAACAACTTTGGCTTTTACAGTCTACTCTTTGAAACAGGATAACGCTGGTTCAGTTTCCCTGTATTGCGAGAACACAAGTGTCTGTCTGTCGAACACATATACACTATGGTCGATCTGCTATACATTTTGTCTGGAGAACAACTACAAACCGGAAAAGAGTTATTTTGGAAATTTTGAATACATAAGCGATCAAGTTTATTTAAGTGTCGTTTTCTTGCTCTATATTTTGCTCATTCAATGGGAAAAAATTGTTGTGAATATTTAAGATCTATTTAAAATGTCCTTAATTCATAAACTACTTTATATACGTGCTTAACAATATCATTAACAACAAGTAAAACGTTTTTGAACCACAGCTACATCAAATGTGATGTGAAATGAATAATTGAAAAACGATTACTCATTGTGTGAAATCCTCAATACAATTTTACTTCTTGCTGCTAACTGATTTGCTGCGGGTGATTTTGTTCTCAATTCCACTTCAATCAGTATTACTTTTGCAAGGAATGAACCCATCGTGAATTCAGCCCGAGATCAAAGAGTTCCGTTCTCCATGCCCAGGGCATATTAACCTCGTGTTTCATCCACACGGATATGCTTAAGGAGAGCGGGAATCAATTTAGGATCATCACCGACTGTTTAGCTGAATAAGTATAAATTTGAGTTGAAGCTGTTGCAGACCTCTATTACGATAATGCTTTGTTTTGTTCAAAATGTCTCCATTAACTTTTTATAACAAATATCATATCTGTGTACCACTTAAAGACATTCGTTTGTAGAGGAATATGTTATGAGTTAATGCAATTATGCATTGAAAAACAGTGCAAACATTTGTATTCTGCTGATTCTATTCTACTCAAGCAGGTTCTACAGAAGTGAATTGCTTATTAAAAAGATTGGGCATTCTCCCTTCAATAACAGAACAGTTTAGTCTCTCTGACCTCAATTTGAACATAAAACATGTAAGATAGAGAAGAATCATTATATAATAATCGATATCAATTTGAAAACTGAGATTGTCATGTCTTCTTTGACCTTGCCTCCAGCCAGACGGATATTGTTATGTTATAGCCAGGCCAGCCTTCTGGTCTGCCGGTTGGTTTGATCTAATTTGTGCTTCATCAATATATAGCCTGGGAGTATGTACTCTCTCTAATGATCAATTCAGAGTTTACTCAAATAGGAACCAGCATCATCTTCTATTGATTTTACTGTAAATGTAACTTTTAACAAGGTGTATGTCTGCATTACTTATATATATATATAAATATTAGTACATCGGCTTCTTAGATTATGAAATTGAAAATGTTTTTAAGTTCATAGCTGACTAACTACATTTACTGTCCTCAAAGATGAAAGCCATTTGTACGTTTATCACATGCCATTTATCTTAGGAAACGATATGAGAAATCTTTATGACAAAATACCTTTATTCATTAAACTAAAAATTGAAATTTAGAACATGCTAAATAGTTCAGAAGTATATTTGATGCATGTTAAAATGACCTTCTTTAGTTTGTCTGTTTCCTTCATCTAACTACATTTCACCATTAATAGCTTTCTTATACCGCGCATATATCCATAAGCATGCTCAAAGCACCATGAGTATTATTACCCTTGAGGGATAGTATTTTCGGTGCCGCCGATTAAACAGCGCTCCGCGCGACCGTATAGGTCCATACTTCCCCTTTGTTCAGGTACCCATTTGTACAGCTGGGTGAACTGAGTGCAATGTGGATGAAGTGTCTTGCCCAGGGACACAACACAGGATGAGATCCAAGTCACAAATTGTTGGTGTCTCCACCGGGATTCGAACCCGGGTCTCTGGCGTGAGAGGCAAGCATGCTAACCACTACACCACTGTGCCACAACCATTCCCACTACTTAACCATGAAACAGGTACTATAGACGTAAGATCTGACTTGTGTTCTAAATGAATATTCAATACTCTACTGTATCATTAAAGTAAAGACTGCTTTCAGGCAAACACCTCTTCACTTCTTGATTAGTGTCAAACCAAATACCACAATCACCGGTCCCCTGAGAATAACAGTCAACAATGATATAAGCAAGGGTCACTTGTTTTGAAATTCAGATCATGTCTGGTGTTGTAACGATAATTTTTCAGAACAGTTGTTTCTGTCTGGAATTTACTCCATAATCATCTCAACTAAAAGTAGTCTATGGCATACGTAAAACATACGCGTAGTTTGAAAATCATTTTATAAATGTCGCCAAGTGTTTTTGGTACGCTTTATTAATGTAAAACGAATTGAGAGAAATTAGGTGACAATCAATAACTTATTGTATCAATAAGAAGTCATATTTACCACGGCGAATCGAAGGCTGCAAACGTCACCAATTAAAAAAACTTAATGAGATATTAAATGTTGATAAGCAACTAAACGAAAACTATAAAGAAGAATGACGCTTAAACCGTTAAAAAGTAAGCGAATTACCAATATTTTACTCGCGCTTCTTGAATAATGATTTAGACACAGACGCAGATGTAGAAGGAAGCATGATAGATAGAAGGTCTATGATTGTTAATGAGGTTGGTTACATATTATCGAGGTATTAAGAAATAGCTAAATTTTATATTATTTTGTTGAAAAATATGTCTTGAATACGTCTTAAAAATATCATCATGTCACCACAGTATCTGTTTAAAAAGTGTCCTCCCGTTAGGGCACCCAATATCTAAAACAAAACAAAATTTTAAAACTCTTTTTCAAGTTAACCTTTTAATTTTAATTATGAAGTTTATGTTGTTCTATTAAGGCATTGCACTGTTGAAATAGACTAAATTGCATAAATAATAAGCTTTAAAGTACATGTAATATGAAGCAAATGTTGAAAATGATGATTTGTGTTGAATATTAATTCTTGTATGAAAGGAATTAACTTTTTATTTAATTTTTTAAAAACAATTATATCTTTTATCTATGTCACCAGAATATAACAGAGTAATTCACAGTCAAATTAGCCTAATCAAAACATTAACATCCAGAGGAGATAATTCTTCATTGTCGACATTAGCATTTTTATATCTTTCCTTTGTTATTAGGTTTAATTAGTAAAATAATTTTACTATAAACAAACACTTGTCAACAAAGTTATAAAACAACCATTACTTTTTGTTAACCTAAATTATTTTTTAAGTTTTCAAATTGTTGCCCTCACACTGTCAGTGAAATATGAACAAAAATTATAAACTTTTCCATATCACGATTTGAATGTTTGTTTTAAGTGTACAATCAGTTGAACTGTGTTGTGTTGTATTTTGTATTGTGTGATGTGTGAACTCATTTCTGTCTCTGTTAGACGTTTTCTGTAGTGCCATATTAACATGTGCTTTATGTGATTGTAAAGTATAGTGTAGGCCTTGTAGGGAGTTAGGAGTTTTCATGTGGTTGTACCCAAGTTGATCTACGCTTTCTTGTACGCGCTCAGGTGGTAAGTCAGTTGTGACTTACTCTCTTAGTAACAAATACAAATTATTACCCTTAAATTTCAATGGTGGTGATGCTTCGTAAATGTCTCATCAAACATATTTTATGTAGATATAGATTTATTGATTCTGGTCCAGTGAACTAACCGTCGTCACCAATGCGTTTAGCTGATATCAGGAAGACATTTTAGTGACAAAGTGATTAAATTTAAAAAAAATATTGATTTGATTAGGTTAACCATTAATATTTTAATTCTAACAATCTGCGGTTGAACACATCCCTTTATTAACTTTGAAATTAAGTATTGTCACTCCTCAGTACACCACATTAAATTACACTGGTTAATCTTTCTGTTATGTTTGCATGTACATTTCAACGTGCTGCACGTGCGGCAGGAATTTCTCAGACTTTTGTAACTGCCAAAGTTAGACACCGTTGGTTTCTCTACGCCATTGGTATTATGGCAATACAACTAACAAAATACTAGCCTGTTTTATTTTACAAACTTTTTTTTTGTTTTTGAGTTTTTATTCTGAAATTGATATTTGATTGTTGAATTATTGGGAATTGAGTTACCAGCCCCGATGTTTGCGTGAATGAATTGGAACATCTAAGCACATGCAATGTAATCCCTGGACGCTTCTCGTCTCGGGATCACTTTCGCACTTGCCTTGGTGTTTGTAACTATAACTGAAAGGTAAAATGTCTGCCTAACCACACTGCCTCTCCTTTAAATTTAAGGCACCATCCTAACTGTACATTAACGGATATGGTAGAAAATATCTTGCTCATATCGGTAAGTGATTTCAATAATCCCTTTGCTGTTTCTTTAAAAAACATCGTTTAGTCTTGCTTAATCGAGAAATAACACTTATCTCCGTAAGAGTTCGTCGCCTAATTTGTACATCATTCACCTCATAACTAATAAAATAAACGCGATATTGCAGCCATGAATATCTCAATTTTGTAAAGAAATATTTAAATTTTAACCTTATTAATGAACAATGTATAATAAGGCGACGCCACTGAATACTGTAACAACCCGTTCATAAAATCCAAACATTAGATCGATAGGGAATACATAATTGTTATTGTTGAGCCATTCCCCAGTAAACAGGTTTCAACAAAAATAATGGAATAATATAGTAATATATATATAGAACGTCATTCTAGTGCATTTTTTCGTTTGTATTGAACGAGTAGATGTCACAAAGAGCAAAGAAACAACGAGTTCGCAGAACGAGTTGTTTCTTTGCTCTTTGTGACATCTACGAGTTCAATACAAACGAAAAAATGCACTAGAATGGCGTTCTATATTTATTACATACCCTTTTTCGTTTAATTTACTTCAAATAAAGCCTTACACGGAAGAATGTTTACGTGTTATCTTGACCTGAATAAATTACTCCGCCAACCCTTTCACGAAATATTACGTCATCACATTCCTCCACCTATGACGTCACATGACAATAGAGTGCACACCAAACTGTGATTAATTTTGATGAAAAACAGACGCAAGATTTTTGTTCATATGTTTAAATTTCTTTAATGACATGTAATATCATAAATGTATATCAATATTTCATTCGAATACAATATAAACGTTCATAACTGAAACATTCGTTGACATTCGACAAAGTTCGGTCATAACGTATTCAAACGTGAACATGGATAGATGTTGTTACATAACAGTTCAGCGAGAGGAAGTGACAGAACTCATTCAGAATCGGAATCGCTATCAATGATGGCACGTCTACGTTTTGGAGGGACATTCATTGAATTTGTTTGTGAGGAAAAGTTAAAGTTAATATGAAACGATCCCCCGTGAATGTTGCTGCCGCTGAATAGACCGGAAGTCATACTTTGACCCCTTGAAACTATGTCACTGGCACATGTGGCAGCACTGACATCGTTTTTGTGCGATGGTACAGAATCACAAGACTTACGTTTTTTCACAGTGGAATTAGTGACAGGCACAAGGGATTTACTCTGACCTTCAGACAAAATATCACACATTTGTTTCTGCATGGGGATTGATGCAACGGCATAGTTATTTAAACTATTGACGTTTTTGTGTCCCGATAGCTGACAAATCGTGGTTGGTTCTACACCGGCATGAAGCAGTTGAGTGCACATGGATTTCCTTGCGCTGTGATTCGTGATTTTCCCAACAAGACCTGAACGTTCCGCCATACCCTTCATCAAAGATCCAAGTGTATTTACACCAAGAGCCATATTCTGGAACCAAGGACCATCATATTTTCGCCTGTGATTAATTGCCAAGTAAAAGGGTGCATCGTCCAACATCATACCTGGCGGTCTCTGGACCCTGAATGCTTTGTAGATAGTAACAATACATCTATCGGAATTACCAGTGGCAGCAAAGATTTTCGGGTTAAACATCCGACTGTGAGCAGAATTTCCATCACGTGTTTTCGTTGATCGTTCCCAAAATTCAAGGTATTCAAATCCATTGGAGTCTGTCTTCAAATGAACATCTCCCCACCGAAGCTGTCGACTTTCATCTCGTCCTCTCAGACCGAACATCTTGGTGAAAAAATACCACAGTGTGTTGATCATGGCAGCTGGCGAGTGCGACCCGAACTCACGTGCATTCCACAGGCGATCTTCGTCTTCACTTGACAGAGAATCAGATTTATTCGGACGATTTCCCTTGCCCTGTTGTTTTAGCTCTTTGCGTTTTGCTTCAAGAACGCGACGACTTGTCTTGAAAATATCTGAATTGATGATGTTGTGCGGATAGTCATTATCTCGGAGATACCTGTCGATGGCACGGTGATAAGAAGTCAAAGTGTCGGGTTCGAACGGAGATCCATCTTTCTTTCTCAGTGTCAACAGGTAGGAACCGATGTAAACATCAAGATCCGGAGCCGGGATATCAAGAACTCTTCGCTCTTCATTGTTTTCCTTCAGGTAAGTTGCAAACTTCGTTATCACACTTGTTGTTTTCTTAACGGTATTCACACTCTTCTTATTGTCGATGTAGTTTTTGAGATCAATAATACTTTTCGTTGCGATCGGCGAAGTGTCCGCTTCATTTTGTGTATACTCCATGTCAAAATTTAACAAATTTTCGATAATATACTGGTCAATGTCTTCTTCATCAACAAAACTTATGTTTTCGGCCATCTTGACCACAGGTACACAGAAAGCAGACGATGGTTCACGTGAATGACGTCATGTAATTTACTTAATTTTTTTATATTTTTTTAACTATAATGGTAAACAATGTAAATTTATTCTGTTAAAAATACTCAGAGATGTCTGAATCAAATTATGTGCGTTTGTTTGCATTATTGGTGTGGGGTTTCCCCTGACCTAAATTCTAAAAATAGCTGACGTGACACCTCTCTCGCTGAGAAAGTAGTTCCGTGAGAAGTGCAATACGGAGTGCAATACGGATTGAGGAGTGCAATACGGAATTCGTTGTATTTCATTACGTATTACTATCGTAAGATTACATGGGTATGTAATAAAACGACACTCATCACACATCTGTAAGGTATGCATCTTTACAAAATCAATGATATTATCTGACATACAAGTTTTGGCACGGACGGCTTTTGGGGGGGAAAAGTGATGCACTCGTAAAATCCTCTCATTGAAGACGTGTTTATGGTCAAGATGACTTCTCTGCTATATCGAGGGTCTATTCTTTTCAGTTTCTGATCAACATCCCCCGTCTCCTTTCATGTACACACACATAAACACAGAAAAAGAATTGTCCAATATCCGTCACAATGAATTAGCTAAAGGACATTTTTTAAATTCCTGTACAATGAATTGGTCATTGTGTCCTCATTTGGGTGGTTAAAGTCATAAAGTGCTACGCAAACCTCCGTATTAACTCCGTATCACTTTTACCGGAAATGTTCCTTCGAAGTGTCTGCCAACGCTGGGTAAAAAGAATCCATTTAGTTGGTAAATGCATTTCCTTATCCTATGAAAACTACAGGTCAATAACATTGCTTATGTAAATACATTCTCAGTTGTCGGATTGTGTATTTCTACGGTAGCTTCATTACTGGCTATTTAAACTTTGTTGTCTGACAAGACGATTAATGGAATGACTACATCCATTTTTGTGGCGAGTGGTCATATATCCAAATTGAAGTTTAGGCGCAGTACGCTGATGAGCAGGCATGACATATTTTGTCTTTCTCAATCCGTGTCATTGACGATACTGAGACATCATTATGAACAAGTTATATCTATTATCTAGTTCTGTTCTGCTGCTTTCGAATCTGTTAAAATTAAACATCGTTATTGATTTCCTTGTAGGCCATTCCAGACTTTGAGATGAGGTTCTCAAGCAAGGGATGTGAACGACATTAGTATCTATGTCGCATAGTCTCAAACCTCGAAAAATTAATTGGTATACCCATAATATTGCCTTCATCTTCTTCATTGTTGCAGATGTTCCATCCACGAATTCTGAGTTGTTCCAAAGTTAGTTGTATCAGACTAGTCTCATCTGTTAGACCACGAAAATAAAAACATAAATCAGATCATTAAATTCAATCATTTATTTCAAAAGTATATACAAATTGATATGTCACTTTTAAACTCCTGTACAAAATACCAAAATTTCTATCTCAAAACTAGACGATTTCCTATCTAAAAAGGTCCTATAGTAATGTTTTGGCTTTTTGTTTCAACATTTTTGTATCAAAAGTGGGTCATAATTCTTCTTTACATCGAGACAAACCATCTTTCGAAATGATGATGTTTGACTATTTTAATGTAATCTATTATCTTTTATTCTTATTGATTGCATACATGCATGCGCTCAACAAAACTTTTACATTTGAACTAAACATTTGGCCAGACAAGGTTTTATATCGATACCAGATGAACATCTTTATCTGTTGAATTAGCAGGAAAGCAATGTCATAACTCGTCTATAATAACTGCTCATGTTCTAAACGCAATATTGTCAGCAGTTTTTCTTTACTAAAAGCTTAATAGTATAGCCAGCAGCACGGTATAATTACTTTAATGATTGGAAATGTATTATGGTCATGAATATGTATAAAACGGTCATGATAGAGTGTATGATGTGCATTGGAGTTGCTTTAATTGGATAAACGAAGAACCCAGGGTAAAAACTACGATTAAACTAATTACCGAAATGTTTCTTATATCTAAGCATACTTCACACAGCATTTCGTCAGTACATGGAAATATGATGTCATGAAATTATCAGATTAATGACGTTTTGCTTGTTTCAAGTTTATAAGTGCTGATATATCTTAATCAGTATGTCTCAATATCAATAATTTCCCCTCAACTTGGCATATATTTCGGTTTGGTATTCTTTCATCCATAAGAATCAAAGTTGTGCCTAATATAAGAAGTATGACACCTTAACTGCAGATGCCAGAAGAGTTAGTTCTCCAGAACATGATTGACCTGCCTCTTGTGACCCTTTGAATAAAAAAGTTGTGCTATGAAGTTTATAATATTATTTCCCTGGACCCTTGGAATGTTCGCCTGACCTCACTCACTTCTTGTATTTTAACGAAATCCTTCAATAATGACCAATTTAACCTATTATAAAAGCATTATCTTAACTTGATATCGATATCCTAAAACATATTATATCAATGGTTGAAATGTCTCACATATGCAATGCAACAGTCGATGAAATGTGCTGATAACGGACAATGTAAGGTGTAGCACCACTTTGCACACAGACTAGAGACAACAAGCACACAATGAGGATCCAGCTAGCTTTCTACAGTCGCAGATTCAACCTTTATACAAGTATCTCGGCCATATAACAATTTATCTGCATACATACAATGGCAAGTTCGCTGTTAGTATAAGCACTTACTTGCAAACATTTTACATTGTAACAACTTTATAGAATATGTCAAATTAACTCAATGAATTGACAAGCATTCAATTGCGCATACACTAAGTTATGTAATGATGTCATTGCAAATGATTTTAATATCATGGACATTAATCACAAACATAACTTTGTACTTATATGCTTATGAAGACAATGAACTTAAGATGGTCAAATCGCTTATCAACAATCGTATACTCAGCTTTCAGGATGTGAACAACTTATCACAAACAATACCCTATAAAGCTTGGAATACCCTTTTATAAACCTTCAACAATCTTTTTGGACATTTGAGAGATTGGAAAATCACACCTTAACCATAGATGGTCCACACTTACAATGTACATGTCAAGATGGTCAACTGGCTTATCAACAATCGTATCCTAAGCTCTCAGGATGTGAACGACTTATCACAAACAATACCCTGTAAAGCTGGACATACACTTTTAAAAACCTTCAACAATCTTTTTGGACATTTGAGAGTTTGGACAATTCCATCTTAAACATAGATGGTCCACACTTACAATGTACATGTCAAGATGGTCAACTCGCTTATCAACAATCGTATCCTAAGCTCTCAGGATGTGAACGACTTATCACAAACAATACCCTGTAAAGCTGGGAATACCCTTTTAAAAACCTTCAACAATCTTTTTGGACATTTGAGAGTTTGGACAATTCCATCTTAACCATAGATGGTCACCACTTACAATGTACATGTCAAGATGGTCAACTGGCTTATCAACAATCGTATCCTAAGCTCTCAGGATGTGAACGACTTATCACAAACAATACCCTGTAAAGCTGGACATACACTTTTAAAAACCTTCAACAATCTTTTTGGACATTTGAGAGTTTGGACAATTCCATCTCAAACATAGATGGTCCACACTTACAATGTACATGTCAAGATGGTCAACTCGCTTATCAACAATCGTATCCTAAGCTCTCAGGATGTGAACGACTTATCACAAACGATACCCTGTAAAGCTGGACATACACTTTTAAAAACCTTCAACAATCTTTTTGGACATTTGAGAGTTTGGACAATTCCATCTTAAACATAGATGGTCCACACTTACAATGTACATGTCAAGATGGTCAACTCGCTTGTCAACAATCGTATCCTAAGCTCTCAGGATGTGAACGACTTATCACAAACAATACCCTGTAAAGCTGGGAATACCCTTTTAAAAACCTTCAACAATCTTTTTGGACATTTGAGAGTTTGGACAATTCCATCTTTAACATAGATGGTCATTACTTACAACGTACATGTCAAGATGGTCAACTCGCTTATCAACAATCGTATCCTCAGCTTCCAGGATGTGAACAACTTATCACAAACAATACCCTTCAAAGCTGGGCATACACTTTCAACACATTTCGACAATATTTTTGGACATTCGAGACATCTTAACCATAGACGGTCACCACTTACAACGTACATGTCAATCAAAACGTATCAACAATACCCGTGGTAAAAGGTGTCGGACAGTCTCATGATATTAACAAATCTCCCCTGATCTCCTCCAGGTATAACATTGTATCACCTAACATACGTAGAGGAAACCAAGTGGCAACAGTACCCGTTTACATTTATTACCAAGCTTTCATCACATTGCTCAAGTTCAACAACTATAGGCTTCTATATCACTTAGCAGATGGATGCATACATGTGGACATGAGGAGATCTATAACAGATGAATATATGTCACAGTGAATGGGAAAACAAAAATATGGAATTAGTAAGACAGTAAATAGTAACATTTAAAATATGATCCGGGATAACGATTAACATGGATTTGAATTAGATAATGTATCAAGTAATACAAATTGACATCTTGAATTTTAAATATTTCAGTTTTTGAATAAACATCTGTCAAAAACATTTGCAATTAAAGAATGTTGTGTCAAAAATATTTTGGAAATTTTGAGTAAGTATATATTCGAAGTATGTCATCTGATTGATGAATATTCTAAACAGTTCAATAATCATGTGCGAAAGAATATGTTTGATTTGATAATGATATGCAATATGATGATATGCAAAGTTCATACACGGAAATGATTGCTATATTTGACGATAAAGATATGTCGTGTCTAAATATCATTCTCTGACATTTTGCAAATCTAACAGTACGATCGACCTTTATAATATTATATTTGTAGGGCTAAATAACGTAGTATATCAGTGTATATTTAAAGCATTGATTAATATAGAAAGTAGAGGTTTTGTCAACAATCACTGCTTTTGATAGCAACAATATACGGTATATTGCAACATTTGTATACGGAACAGACAGGTTTACACATTGTAAATAGATACAATACGATATTGCATTTGTATTTTATCACAGGATATTTAAACAGTTTCTTTAGAAGAGAGGTAATGTCAGATATAACAGAGTTTAAGGATTTCAGTTATATATCACATCTTTCGTCGGAATAAAACAAGTTAATGGAATTATTGACCTCGCCATTCAAAAAATTTAGTCTATGTCCTTCGTTTGAATATGTTTTGTATAAGCAACAAATAACTTGTTTTCAGTTTCATGGAAATGCTAATTAGATGTCATTTTTGCTATAATAGCATTAGGAAATGTCACATACGTCACAAAATAAGTGTGGGTTTTGTGACATCAACAGATGATGATATACCGTTGTTTATGTTGTGATGCAATCATACTATTTACATTGATCTATAAAAAGCATACATCAACAAGTTGTATCATGGTAAAGGGCAACCTTAGTATATGGTAACAATGACGTCAGTGTGTGTGAATGAGTCTACTCTGCTATGCATGTGAAGGATGAAGTTAGAAGATTTGGCACTTGTCTGATGGGTTCATGGGCGTGTCAGGAGGGCACTTGAAGGCGTTAGCGAATGGACGGAAGTTCATCAGTGCCCCCTGTACTCTGAAACATAATAGTATAATGGAATTAAAGGCAATTAAAACTCTTAAAAAAATAAAAACGAAGAATACATGTAAATCTTGATAAAATTCTTCTTTTAACATTGGAATACTATCCTTATTTCTATACCGAAATTCACTTCGAATTTTCCCGATGTCAAATCCTCCTGATTTTACAGATCTCTTGTTTTTAATGACCGAACGTAATAAACCGCCAAGCAAAAGAAAGTACACACCTCAGTTTTCATTTTACTTATTATCTAAAAGACATTTGATGTAGTCAGCTCATGTAAAATCCAATACCCAGTCAAGTATACTCACCTAAACTGAGCAGGGGGAGATAACTGTGTGTCGTCGTTGATGTAGTGTTCTATCAATCCTTTCCTACTTACTTTTTCACACATTGTCTGCCGTAAAAAAAACGATGTTAAAACAGTATTATTTAACTAACAATATGATATATTGTTTGATATGTTGGCATCGCCATTATCACATTTAATTTAAATACATCATTTATCATTTATCGTTCATCATTTATTGATACGAAATTTTTAAAAACAGGACCTCCAAATCTGAACTGTTAAACTTAAAAAGCCACTCCATGATTTTCATCACATCTTGTCTTGTATGATTCTTAAAAGTAAATGGCTTTTACGGTGAAGTAAATTCAAAACGTCTCACATATTCATTCCCAAAATGGCAGTTAAATGATAAATACTTGTTTACAATGAGAACCTTAAAACAGTCCTATATATTCGCGCATCCTAAATGTATGTACATGAATACTATTTACATAATCTATCAAACATGATTAATACGTAACTGTCGTTTTGATTGCTTCAGATAATTTTCGAAAATAACGTTTGACTAATGGATGCGCGTCACTGTTTGGTTTTCGATCACAATCGCGACTTTAAACCTTTCTGTTGTCATAAGACGCAGTCTGATCGGCAGTGTAGTCGGCCTAGTTTTGCCGCTGGCTCGTGATTGGTTAGCTGAGTAAACGTGAAAACATGCGACCTACGGGGATGCGGTCGGACTCAGAGGAGAGGAAGCCCATTGAAATAACAAAAAGAGTTAATATTTTCAAACGTTTATTTCTCGGAACTAGGAATAACATACGTCGGCGATAAGATGTAAAATGTTTCTTTCCTGCAACAGTCCATACTTTTTGATCGGATGCCACTAAAGTTTGGTATACTTTAACCCTGACATCTCACCGAGTGACTCTTTAAATCAGTTCTTACCTGTGCATATAATATGAAGAAGATCTGTTCGTGACTGTACTTGAGACCAGGAATGATTACTTCTTTTATTTGACTTGATTTATCGTATCGCCAATTCTGTAAAATGATACGGAACAAGGATCATAAGAAAATATTTAACTAGATTTTTACACATGTAAAGCACAAAACATATAATGTTAAGGTTGTTAGAATCTTAAAAGAGGCATTCATTGTAGCAAATTTTGACTAATATTTATGCAAATAACGATAATGAAACAAATCTATATCCTTATGATATTTACTAAGTCTTCCATAATTGGCTAATAATATCCGAGGTTTTTGTAGAGAAGAAATGTAGGGTTATGAACGTGAACTATCACGTACCTCATAGGCAACTTTCAACGACAGATGATCCTTCCAGTTTTCGTTTTTCGCTATTGTTCCTCGGACCTGCAAGAAACACAGATAACTGACAAACTACATGTTACCTATAGTTGTCTTCACCTTCATGTAAGTATATTGGTATCTGAGCGCAAACATGATGAAAGTTTTAGTAAAAATATCGTCTGATAACAAATCATACACTTAAAGTCTAGATTGAATTTAGTTTCAGTTCAGATGGTTAAATGTAATATAAGTTAGAGTTGTATGTACCAAACTTACATGTACACATTCATTAAAACTACATGAGGTACAGAAGTTTTTCTAAATTACAAAGCTTCTTTTCTTTTTTTCATTGTCTTATGTGATATCACCATATGCATCTGTAATGTGTCAAATAATTCCCTTTTCAATATATATAATCATGGTTTGCTATTATTCTATGGTTTGCTATTTCGAAAATCGAAAATTTAAGACTGGTAATATTTTGTTATGTATTCATATAGGCTTAAGTTAGGTTCTAGTTGTACAGAGGATCACAGGGGTGAACAAACCTTTAGAATGATTTTGTAAATTCCTATTTATGTATCATCGTTTTCATCGTTTCAATTTCCAGAATATCGATCATGTAATCATTTCTATTCCAATATCAATCAAATGAAAACCGTAACACTGAAGTAAGTTAATGGTATTTTCTTATGTGTGAAACGATAAACAATATTTGTCAACTGGAAGGTTTTGTAACATGAAATAATTACCTGATTTCATATATCATATTAGTGTTACCTTAAAAACAGTATTTCCTTGTCTGAGTATCTCGAACTGGTTGTATAAGTCGACGAGACACTGCAGTCTGATGGCAAGATATAACACGGCACTGTCGTTGAGAATGTCGTCAGCGTAGTGATCCAGCAACACTGGGGGAGACAAGTGTCAAAATGTTAATGTTCTCTATAACAGGAAAGTGTCAAAGCGTTATTGCACTTAAGGACAGAGAAAGTGTTAAAGTGTTATTTCATTATAGAAGAAAAGTAGTACCAAGGTGTTATTTAGACACGAAGTGAGAGAACGTGTGTCAATATGTTAAATGGTGGAGGGGAGAACAGGGTCCAAAGCGTTATTATTCTCGTTATATATTCAAGTGTTAATGTAACAACACTGACATTGACAGAAAATGACAAACTGTCGTGAAATCAATGGGAGAAGATATACTAGAGCTGAGAATTGAACTTAAATAGACACAGAGTATGTTGATAGGATCACATATGTCAAATTTTAAAATCGATGTTATTACATCGGGAACCACTAACTGTTACTGAAAATAACAAGTTAAAGGTCAATAATTACATTAGAGCGAAAACACGGCCATTCAAAGTCGGGATTTTGATCGAAAACCGGACAATGTGGCTCGAGTGGCGCGCGCAAATTCGCCAAACGTAATTTTGAAACCTTGTCATAAACTGACAGGAAGATATATTCGATTCGATAGTGTTTATTAGGTATTGTAGCTAATAGGTAGACTAATTGGATGCATAATTTCGAATATTAAACGTATTTAAGATGTTTTCTTGATTCTTCCATAAAATCAAGTATTTTAGAGATGTTATGCATAAATGGATATATTTGCAAGTCCAGGGATGAGATATGAACTTTAATCAGCATATTAGATATTTTGTAGCTTATCAAAACCAAATAACATTTTAAGAAAGATACTCTGTGTCACTTTAAATCACATACTCACTATGTACGCCCTATTCTATATCATCTATGCAAATATGTTAAGTTCTCTGTTCAATGGAAAACCACTTGGATAATGACGAATTATCACGAAAATTAAAGTGAAGATTAAAGTGGGTATGAAAAATACTTCATATCTTTCCATTAATAATGATTTCGTTTTTTTGTCACACCATGACCATGACATTAATTTGGCCGTTTAAGAAAACCAATTTCACGATTGGTAATTGATCGAAAATATTTGACAAAACTGGTAAAATAAAAATCCACTGAGGTTATCGAACTTTAGACAAAAAGACCTAAATTTAAAGTAATTTTAATAAAGTTAAAATGTAAATACTGAAAACTAATATTTGCTCTATCAATTAACAAAACATCGTCAATGTTTAACCTTCCCCTAGTCAATTATAACACTACTTCAATATATGGTGACAAAAAAGGAACCTTCACGAAAATACTCATGACAATTGCTAATACGAGTATCGATTGCGCAACTAAAATACTTCAACGCTAATAATTATGTGTGTTTGCAAAGATTGATCATCTGTAATACTCAAGTGTGCAACAATCGATTAAAACAAATGTAAATGTAGAACATAATAGGCATGTTCATCCTCTTAGCACCGGGTGTCAGCGCTCTAATCATTGCCCAGTCTCCAGCTCACCTTGTATGTCGAGTTTATTTGCGATGTTGCGGGCCAGATAGCTGCCTATAGAACCGTAATGGACGAACGAGGGATTGGGCGCTGGAAACCAAACTCCTCCATACGGAAAGCCCACCTCTGTAACACCAAATACTTGCAATCAATAATTAATTTCGTATTCGTATAAAAACAGGCTTTCAAGAAAGTAGCAAGTCGATGACAAAACGATGATTAATTTCTATAAATGTCAATATTCCAAAGCTAAACTAATACGCTGATGGTTTTAATTCCCAATCTGACACGGTTTAGTCTTCAGGCTGTTAAACTATTTTTCAAATATAACTGAATGGTTGAAAAGTGTTTGCGTTTCAATCAAAACTTTGCAATTAATCCCAGCAAAGCATTGGCAAAATCTCAAATGGAGCTCTGTCTTGTCGAATAAAAAAACAAAGAATTCATCAAAATAACAATTTTCAACTTCGGTAAACTATCTTGAATAAGCAGTATACCAATAAGAGATAAGACTTCAATAAACAACACTTCAATTTCATTCATTTTTCAAGAAGGATTTCCACTATCATTAATTTTCGAGTTTAAAGGAACCTCGTTTGCTCTCAAAACTTAGATGGAAACTTGATGCATTTTTATTTAAGTATTCCTATTAGAGTGATTGTGAGTTTGGCCAGTAATTTCCTGACATATCGCCCGTCCGGTATGTGAAGAGGACAGAGGGAGTCAAGGAGACATTCCATCTTACAGAGGATCCTTCTAGCATTCAATCACTGTCATATAAAATCAATCTCATTCTTTCTGGGAAGTAAAACCTTGGTGAACGGCTACTGAGGACGGGCTATTTTGACAACCCTTGTCATATTGTACTTGTCAGCAGACACCTCTTTTCAAGCTACCAAATGGAATCAATTTAAGGGAAAGACAGCAACAGCATTTTTTGTTGCAATGGAAAACTTTAATTTGAAACGGAAATAAGCGTTTCCAGTTTCAGATATCAAAGCAACGTTTTCTAAAATAGTTAAACATTAAGAAAATACTTTGTGTGTGACTTCGTGGAAATATTGGAAATTCAACCATACTAAGATAATGGGATTTGTTAAAAAGTATGCTCAACAATACAAATCATACAAATTGTCTTTTAAAGAAAACAAATTTTTGTAATGATTTTCATCAAACATTAAACCAACTCAAAATCAATAAAGATGTATGTAAGTATCATATCATATTTTACACAATGTTTATGATCTTTCATTATTAATTTCATTTATATTCTCAGTCTGTCAAACATATGTTAATATCCTTTTAGTTCTACGTTAGGAGTTAGTTAGAATTATCATAGGTTCACATCATTAACTTTTTAAAGCAATATTCAATGTAAATGATAACACTTTTAAACTTTTAATATAATATCACAGGCTCCAATTTGTATAACTGTAATATTATAGATAATGAAAGACAAAACCTATTTGGAAACTTACTATCGCGAACAGTCAAATAGCTTCCAAAAATAAACGGTATCTAGTTTGAAAGTTTACAAATTATTTGAATATTCATGTGTCTACTGTAACGCAATTAAACACCAATATCATCATGATCTTCAATAAACGAATGTCCATCTGTGGTAAACGTAGTTTGAAACTATATCAGATACACTGGACCAGAGTTCACCATGTGCTTTCTGGCCGTAGCTGATAGACCAGGCCAGACCAGGCTGATGAAAGTGGACACGATAATATCCTTAAATTAAGATGTTTGCGGATGTGAAGCTATAGGTTGTGTCTGAGAAGCTGTGATCCCATCTCCCGCCCGGCCTAGCCACAGTCTCCACTACACCGTCATCACAGCACATTGATTCCACAAGGCTGCCCAGCCAGATAAATAGCTTAACAAGTCAGCACTAATCTCCTGTTTCACGCTCAATATATCTGCCCAAACATAGAATCTTCTCCCTCTGCTTTGAACGGTCTCCTTTAAATATTGGGTTCAATTCCAACTTGGGTTTCATTACAATGTTAGAAAGCTCGTTATCTTATTTTGATGTTAGTGGGTTAGTCGAGGTGTTGGGTTAAACAGGCGAAGAGAGATATGTTGTCAGCTCTGAACACTAAGAATGGGATTTTATTGCTAAGTTACACATAGACTGGCCAGGCGGACAAATCGATAAGAAAGGTTGGCCAATAAAACACTAGTAGAAACAGCAGCGAGAATGACCGGCCTGGGAGAAAGAGACATCGTGTGCGTTTTATTTGTAGACATGGTTCTAAAGATGTCAACCAGAGACTACAGGCGTGTAATACGAGATGATGGAATGCCTATCGAGACTTATACACTCACATCATTGAAGGAATTTGGTTATTCAGGAACGTAAAATTACATTCTCATTGTTTGATATTACCGTTTAAGAGGGAATCAACTGTCAATCGAAAAGGAGTAGGCCTGTTCATAACTTTGTAATGTACAAGCAAGGTAATAATTCCGTTTAATGGTACAATAAATAGACATTTATTTCGGTAGTTAAATTGGAAATTGCAATTGCATCCCAATAAATACCATGCATTAAATGATCTTAATTCATCGCAATGATACTATTTCAAATTTCATTGAGTTCGATTGTCGTCACAAACATTTATTGATAACTTTCTTGAAGGAAAGTCCATGACAATAGACACGAATTATGTCCAAGTTTATCGTGTATGGGTGAAAACAATACTACACTGATTCCCTTGTTTCTTGCTTACGCTCCGTTGATTGAATTACATGAGCAACTGTACGTATTAAGACACGCGTACAAGGTAATGTGCAGCTGAAGTTGATGTATTGGACTGCAGCCGTACGAGTAGTTTCTGGTTGACAAAGCAGCCTGCTAAACAAACAGTGAAGTACGAGACATGCGCTACTTATTGACAAGACCAACTCCAGACACCAAGCATAGTACGCCTACGTCATGCTGCTGTTCTGGAGCCCAGGCCAGAGTTACACATGTGGAATATTACTCAATAATCTCAGTTCTGACTGGGCAGACACTTCAAATTTATTTCTCAAAGGGTTTGAAGCATAATGTTAAACCCAGTCACCAGATATAATAAAATTAAGACGTTTCTGAAAAGAGTTTGAAGGTTAATGTTTATTTTAGTCTCTAGGTAACATAAAATGAAGACTTTTCAAAAAGGGTTTCAAACTTTGGTATGGAATCGAACTGACAGGATATCGTTAAAAGGGGAATTCTGAAAAGATTCCAAACTTTATATTGAATTCACCTGACAGATTGCTTTCACAAGAGACGTTTGTCAAAAAGTTTATCGCTCTTGGTTGAGAGTTTGAATTATAGTGTTCATAAGTAAACCTTATATCAAAAGATCCAAGACCTAATTGTCTTGACGAATTGTCAATGTGAATGAAATATTATATAAGAGAATGATGATTGTACACTGGAATATGTTAGACGCAGGTAAGATTAAGAAAAATAATATTTGAAGATGGGGTAGGACTGGGTCAGTTGAACCACTGGGTTAGTAATTTAAATGAAAGAGACACAAACAAAAAAACAAACCTGAAGTATTCACAATCATTATATTTTGACAGAATACACTCAGGGGCCAAAGGAACGATACCATACAAAACGCATTATAGGTTCAGCTAGGAGAGACATTTCCGGCTGAAACAGGGTTAATTCATGTCATCAAGACTTAACTGAACTAAGTTTTTAATTTCAAAGCTATATCTATTCACTTTTTTGAAACACACGTCTTTCAAAAATCGCCATTTACAAATCACCTTAACTAGACGAAAATAGGAGAGTGAAAATGACCCTTTTGCTTGTTTGTAAACCAACTTATAGGCACAATGCGTGAGCAACTTAACTTCTACCAGGATTATTGATATTGATAATATCTTAAATTGATTAGATTTCTACACACATATTTTATTTATTCCGATTCCAGGGATTATGACTAAAATAACATTGAAAAGGCTATATTTGGACCTCTCGTGTATTTGAACAGTGATACAATTAAAAGCGTCATACTTTGATGTTTGAAATTGTGAGTACTTCAGGATTTTGTTTTGTATTCTTTTGAAAAGTTGGTATCGTTTCTTTTGCCCCTGAGTGAAGTTCGTAGTTATTATGATATAAGTCTCAATGCATTTCTCCTAATGGGAAAGTATATTTTGAACTATGGTCACAAACATTTGAAATCTTTACATGAATTTTCGTGACATTGCTGTTTTTGTTAAGGTGATGAATGTTTTGCTAAGCTTACAACTTAAGAAACCATGTTATGTAAGTGTTCCCGCTGTAAAATAAGTAAGGAAAATATTATAAAGATGTTTTTATTTTTGTTTGAAATAATCATTGTCTAAGCCATAGAACATCGGTAGGGCTTCATAATAATGAATTTTAATCAATCAGTATTTGTCATATACTAGTACTATTATATATTTGATTTTTTTAAATAATTCTTATTGAAAATCAATGGCCATAGTGGTTATCTAAAATGGCATATGTCATGTGGTTGTATTCGATAAGTAAGACCACGGATATGGTTGTTGGAAACAGTTTTGTAAAAAAAATAATCCCTAAGTTTGTATTCACTACTGAAGTTCTTTAGTAAACTAAGATTTACAACAGTCACTTATAATTTTGCCAATAAAATATCTAATTATAATTGATTAGACGTATATCCAGACTAAGTAAGCATTATTCAATTCCACAGACACGAGTGTATGTAAGGTTGTATTCTTGTCACCTGTCTAATCACCATTAACTTGTCCCTAATAGCGGAGGTCGACAGATAATAGTTCCGCTAGACATTATTGTCACTTTAAGTCGCCCGGTATTTACGCCATGAACCTAGTCCAGACAGTTGGAGCTCTTATTGTGCATCACTTATCTTTCCGATGCTTATTGTTCACAACAGTGCAGGATACCTCATAAGTAACTTCCTTTTAATTCGAAGCAAACATACATGGTGATACGCCCTAAGGATTATATTCAGGCTTTTAAAACACAAATTATATTCATATAGAATTGTATCATCCTAACTACGTTATTTCAAAAATATTGTTTCTACATATATAAAAACTGATGGCTTGTGAAATTTTGCTTACTGTTTTTTTTTCGAAAAATGTTATTCATCATTACGAGAAATCCAATCTGTTTACAAAGTATCATCAATACATATTTTCCTATTTTCCTATTTCTGTGGCATTCATTGACAGTAACTTAGTTACTTAGAGGAGATGGATCCTTCCTTATAATGATATATAGCCAGAAGCTTGCTAAGTGATATAGGTAATAGAATGTGTATAAAACATTGCGTCAGACATGATCGAAGACGTTCCTCTTGGGAAGACGCAAACAAGGTGATGTGGCTACTAACTGTGTCCCACTTCCGGTCGTATATCAACATCCCCGTCTCGTGTTCAGGTAATTCCCTTCTGACTCACACTGCCTCGTGGCATTTTACTTCATTACGAGGCAGAGCTTACAAACCGATTGCGTATCTCAAATGACACCGGAAGATCATTAACGGTTTATTGGACATGAAGTGAACTTTGTCACAGAGCTGTTTGTTGTTTTGTAATTTCAAGGAACTTTATATAATACCTCTCTCTCGTATACTTATGGGTCTTTTGTCTTAAGTTCAAGTATTAGCAAGATATTAAATCTATCTGACGTTAAGGTAAGCACATGGCTCAGACACGGGTATAAAGATAGGTTAAAGTAGTTTCCTGACGTAAAAACTTACAGGTACCCGTATATTCATTCAGTTTAGTGTCTGAATTTCTTTTGAAAAGTATAGCTACACTTGATACATAGAAGAGGCGTTCAGATGCATGCTTACCTTTACATCCTGCAAGTATTCCCATGACTGCCGGTATAACGGGGTTATATGGTCGCAGTGTTTCTCCACGCATATAACGTCTTGTCCGTAACTTGATTAAGTCGATAAAGCTCTCAAGATACGATTTGTCACTTCGTTTGGAGCCCAGACGAATGTCACTTTCTTTCAGGAGCTCAACACTGAGCCATTCTTTAGCAACTCTTGACACGGTCTCATTAGCAATCTTAAACGTCTCATCCGTAGTAATGCCAAACAACATCGAAAAGGTTTCAGAAAGAGATCTTTTCAAATTAAAAAATAACGTTTCCATGAGCAACTGTGCTTGAGAAAATCTTTCATCAGTCGTTGAACATAAAACCGAATTCGGAAGAAGATCTGTTAACACATGCAGGCATTGTTCTTCGATCGTGCCAGAATCATCAAAAGGTCTTCTAAACACTTCCAATTGTCGTCTCAGTGTTTTTGATTTGGGTAACAGCGTGAAGAGTCGTGTGTTCAGTAAGGTGTGGATTATGACGTATCGTTTTACAACGTAAGCTGGAGTGTTCTCAAGCAGTTCCTGGAGTGCCGCACTGAGATGGATATGGCAGATGGTGAGGGAGTTGATGTCCACCGTATTCATCACCTTCTTCAAGAAGAAGCTCCAGTTGAGCTGGTACCCCCCGAAGTTGGTGTTGAGGTAGGCGAGAGGAGACTTGTGTCCCCTCCAACATGCTTCCACGTCCTCCTCTGTCCAGTCCACGTCACTGTCATATAGGACCTGCAGTATAGAAACAGGACACATATATGATATGTAAGTCAACATTGCTATATTTCGGATATGTTTATAAGTATGTTTTAACTAAAACACCATGAGTTTATTCCATCAGACGATTATATATGAATAGGTAGTCGAGAGGTTTCAAGTTTGCAATTTCATATGGTCGTTTGGAGGAACTTGTCATTAGAGATGTGCTATCACGTTCATAATGTCAATGAAAACCAAACTACATATGCCCAATATAGATCAATCATCAATACATGTAAATGCGACCATAACATACAGCTATATTCAATGTGAACTAAGCAAAGGGTTCATGACGATTAAAGATACACTAGCGATGGACTTCCAACATGTGAAGCGTTATAGTCATTGGTCCATGAGGCCATCAAACATTGTTATCTAGGAGTCATCATTACCCTCTATATTGTCAATATAACAATTTTATGTACAGAGATCATCTTAAGGGTAATAGTGTAGGGGAACATGGTATTGTTCAGTTCTTACAGATAAATAGCAACCACATCGTTTCCTATACAATAATTGGTTATATTTTACAGAGCTCTCTAATGCTTGCAAATGGATATTCTATCTCGACAACAGTGTCTTATTCAGTTTGATATCTGCCTATAGCTGTAGATTGCGGTTGGATTATTGCATTAAATATCTAAATGTCCGACAACTTGCCATTTAAAGAGAAGGAGAAGGCGACACACGGTGAGCGAAGTAATTGCAAGAGAGAGATGATCTCGTAAATACTGTGACCCCTGACCTCCGTGTCTCTTTAATCTCCATATTGAAGACAATGCAATCAAAGTTATGTTTTAGTTAAACAAACCACAGATGATAGAGAGAGGGGTCCCTCCAGCTATATCGCGAGCTATCTGTAGAGAGAGCAAATGTGTTGACACCGAGGTTATCAAGGGCTATTGGTGAACTGATGAAGATTAATCACATGATACCGCCTCTATCCCCCCGTGACCATCTCGGCCAATGTACCCTCTATCACAGACGCCATCGATCCTTATAAAGGGAGACAACTCTCAACACGTCAATCGTGGCTCCCTAACTTAGTTACTTAGAGAGCGTTTTTCAGTTGTTATCTAGTTTCAGGAAATACGCTCTCTACAACGACCGATAAAACCAAAATATCGATTAACACGTCGATCTAGAAAAATGAATATTAAATAAATGAAAAGAATATGTGTGATAGATTGCTTGTCAAACTACCGGTTCACCCCCAGCTTCAAAAGGTTGGAAAGTTGTTAGAGGCACATTAGTAGAGTGGGAAGAAACATGTCGGTGACATATTGATGAATATATCCCACCTTATGTAACTCGAGTTGAAAGTAGAATACTTCTTCCACCGCCCGTCTCGCTACAGTCTCGCCCTGTGTCCCCGTCAGCCGGGAGACTACAGCCCACAGCAGGGTCTTGAAGGCGCTCAGCTGAGGGCACACAAACAGTGATTCATCATTAGTTAAGCAACATTTATCAAAACAAGAAGACATCAAGCTTTGTTTGTGTTCGATGAGGATGTATGATCTTTCCATTTGAATTGTTTGAATCACAAGAACCAATTACAACATTAACTCGGAAGCTAAAAAGGGTAATTGATGTCGTTGTATTTCTTTCTTTTAAAATTGGTTCCTGGGAGTAGCCGTAGGTGTTCACTGAGATGTCAGGACTGTTCGCCTAATGCGAGCCAGTCGAAGGACAACATCATCACTCCGTTTGAATTTGTTTTCCAATCATTAGCAAAAGGTAAAATGAAGCGCGCAGTCGTATTTCAGACGAAACCTATTAGTCTGCGAAGAGCTTTGCTGAGTAGTTCTGTTTTACTTCATTACACTATTTACTTTTAACTACAATATATATATGTTCGCAAAGTAAAAAAAAATATGTTTAAACAAAGAAAACTAACTTTGAATAATCTGAAATTTAACGGAGGTGTTGACAGTTTGCTGAAATTTCGAAAAAATGAATTTGATGGATTCTCTTCGATTGTCATTTCGTACACTCAACATGTGATTAGTTATGGATTTTACACGGTGTTTTCACGTTCTTAATGAGAAATGGATCTTTTTATTATCGCTACAGACGCACATAGTAAATCACAATGCAAAAAGCTAACATGCATATGTCGTTTTCAATTACTGTTTGAACAATTGTGAATATGAAGAGGGCCAGTGATTGATTGGTGTTGGTAAAGAAAGGCGTTACAATTAAATTGATAGATTTTTCCATCTAGATATATGGAATGTTTCCTTAATGTGAGCATAATTTGAATGCATGTCTGCTTAATCGAACTTCAGCCCATCGATAAAGGCAATTTCAAACTCTCCTTGAAAGACTACTCTTCAAAAACTGTTTATCATCAGTAATCAATCATATACTTCATTAAATTGGATTCCCCACCGTACACGTTATTGTATGTGAGAATTCAAATTCTCTCCTAACCGATGATACTCAATTTATATATGTCATATTAACCTCTGTTACTTTAACAGTTCTCTATTAAACCTCCGTTACTTTAACAGTTCTCTAATAAACCTCTCTTACATAAACAGTTCTCTATTAAACCTCTCTTACTTTAACAGTTCTCTATTAAACCTCTCTTACTTTAACAGTTCTCTATTAAACCTCTCTTACTTTAACAGTTCTCTATTAAACCTCCGTTACTTTAACAGTTCTCTAAGAAACCTCTCTTACATAAACAGTTCTCTATTAAACCTCTCTTACTTTAACAGTTCTCTATTAAACCTCCGTTACTTTAACAGTTCTCTATTAAAACCTCTCTTACTTTAACAGTTCTCTATTAAACGTCTGTTACTTTAACAGTTCTCTATTAAACCTCCGTTACTTTAACAGTTCTCTAATAAACCTCTCTTACATAAACAGTTCTCTATTAAACCTCTCTTACTTTAACAGTTCTCTATTAAACCTCTCTTACTTCAACAGTTCTCTATTAAACCTCTCTTACTTTAACAATTCTATATTAAACCTCTGTTACTTTAACAGTTCTCTATTAAACGTCTGTTACTTTAACAGTTCTCTATCAAACGTTGTTACTTTAACAGTTCTCTATTAAACCTCTCTTACATAAACAGTTCTCTATTAAACCTCTCTTACTTTAATAGTTCTCTATTAAACCTCTGTTACTTTAACAGTTCTCTATTAAAGCTCTGTTACTTTAACAGTTCTCTATTAAATCTCTGTTACTTTAACAGTTCTCTTTCAAACCTCTGTAAATTTAATAGTTCTTTGTTAAACCTCTGTTACTTTAACAGTTTTCCAGCAAACCACTGTTACCTTACAGTTCTCTATTAAACATCTCTTTTTTCTATACAATTCTCTATTTAACCTCTGTTATTTAAACTATTTTCTATTGAACCTCTGTTACTTTAACAGTTCTCTATTAAAGCTCTGTTACTGTACGAATTCTCTATTAAACATCTGTTACTTTAAAATGTATCTACTTAACCTCTGTTACTTTAACAGTTCTCTATTAAACCTCTCTTACTTTAACAGTTCTCTATTAAACCTTTCTTACTTAAACAGTTCTCTATCAAACGTTGTTACTTTAACAGTTCTCTATTAAACCTCTGTTACACTAACAGTTCTCTATTAAACCTCTGTTACTTTAACAGTTCTCTATTAAACCTCTCTTAATAAAACAGTTCTCTATTAAACCTCACTTACTTAAACAGTACTCTATTAAATCTCTCTTATTTCTATACAATTCTCTATTTAACCTCTGTTACTGTAACAGTTCTCTATTAAACCTCTCTTACTTTAACAGTTCTCTATTAAACCTCTCTTACTTTAACAGTTCTCTATTAAACCTCTCTTACATAAACCTCTCTTACATAAACAGTTCTCTATTAAACCTCTCTTACTGTGTCAGTTCTCTATTAAACCTCTCTTACTTTAACAGTTCTCTATTAAACCTCTCTTACTGTGACAGTTCTCTATTAAACCTCTCTTACTTTAACAGTTCTCTATTAAACCTCCGTTACTTTAACAGTTCTCTATTAAAACCTCTCTTACTTTAACAGTTCTCTATTAAACCTCTCTTACTGTAATTGTTCTCGAATACAGCAGACACAGGGTGTGATAAGTAAATTTCTTCGACAATGGCGATCCTTCATTCGTTCAATACACAAATACCTCTCAACGACTGTTGGAAGGACAAACAAGTTAATATACGCTAGTTGTCACGACATTTTGGAGAAACCACCTTACCTGCTTTCAGGTTGGAGGATATGGTTTTATAAATACCTCCTTATTGGAGTTCTTCTGTTGATCTATTTCTCTAAACATGTCCCAAACATATGCAAATAATATACTTTATTTGCTCATGTATCGCTTTCCTTTCAATTATCAGACACCAATTATTCAGACAACAAAAACAACATGTAAAGTTCAGTGAACAAAAACAAATCACAATCTTCATAAAAGTTTATATTTATTCGATTATTGATTATGGAGTAGTGATGAGGAGCATGCTAAAATTCAAGACAATGTGACGCAATTCACGTAAAATGGTTCTACCATATATATCATTGCATAGTAGCCAATATGATACATACCTTGCTCTTTTGTGCAAATCTTGGTATGTAGTCGCTTGGGTTTAGAAATCGAAAACTGCCAACATCGTCGTTAATGTTCCTCAATAGACTCACTATATGGTCCGAGTATCGGTTGATCAACTGCAAGTAAACCATGGTATTTGAATAAATACAATCATAATTGTCCAACATGAACCCTTATAAAATGGTGCCACATCTGACAACAACTGTAAAATAGAGACGTTGGCGTACAATGAACTATTCCTACAATTCAATACGAAAAATAATAATGAAGTACAATTATCATTTTCACAAATCTAAATTAAAAGTATACAGCTTTTGTGGTATTATTTCAACAATTTTAGATAATAAAACTATAATAGTACTATGTTCCATGTCTTCAAACATAAATTTAAAGATTAAGCCCTTTGTATTATAATTTCAAAAATCTAAAATAATAACCTATTGTAGTACAATGTTCCATTTCAACAATATCACAGATTAAAGCAATTGTAATACAATGATTCATTTCAACAGCCGAAAGGAATAACGATTGAAGTACGGTATATCAATCACGAATATTAAAGGGACAGTACACGTTTTAGGGGGAATACAAAGTGATGTCAGGAAAAAGAAAATAAAATGTTCGGATTGAGAGACAATGTATTTAAACTAATTGAAGCAGTAATAATAAAACAAAAAATGTAAAGTTCAGCCATGCGATTCTTTTTTCTTCTACAAAATGAATTAAATGTGTTCTCAAATGATGGCAGCAATGGACTTGCCAATCTTTTAAATTTGTTCTCTGACTGTGGATTATATGTTTATGAATGAGATTTTTGACACTATCAAAATAATACATTTAGCAATTATCATCGAAAATCGAGAGCATAAAATTTTCAAAAAACGTGCTTCTGTCCCTTTAAATGAGGTTGAAAAAAAGGAAATCTCATATTTTAAGATATTTGTGATAACCTAACTTAAACCATATTCAACTTGAATATATTGTTAGCATCTGGAGGTGCACAGCATAGGTTGTAGAAAAGATTACTTCAAGAGTTATTTTGTTGTCAATAAATTCCTCGTTCCTCTTAAAGACAAACGTGTTCAAGAAAGTCCTTTTGTTAGTTCTTTTAAAAACGTAAAACGAAAATGGCAGTCATTGGATAATTTCATTAGAAAAGTAAGATTCAAAATGAAAACCTACTAACATTACTTCTATGAAGAATGCTTTTATATTGTGATTGCCTCATCCCAACACAATAGGGGACACATCTGGCATGTTGTAGTTTGATTGCCCCGTCAGTTTATATACAGCCTCTCTTATCTGAATAATCCCTATGAGGACAATATTTTTATGCATTGTTTATTAACCTTATTTGAAAATAGAAGCTAGTGGAAAAGTTGGTGCTCCCTTATTTATCAATGGGGAAGCAGGTGTCAGCTTAATTATTCGTTCTGATCAGACCGTCCAGCCTCATCCGTCCATATCCATAAGCAATGGGACAGTTGCTATTCGTCTGCACATTGGCGGAGTCTTTATTTAGTAATCATATTTTGTATATAGAGCATCTGACCCAACTGTCTTCTGATATGAAATATATCAACACAAGTTGATAACAGTTACAAATATCCGTGGCTTGACGATGATATATTTACTTTTATCAACGAGAGTTGATATATTTGATATCAAAAGATATGAGGGTGATATTCTATTTATCATCCAAAATTATTCTTTATTTTTTCATGTAAAATATAAACTTATCTGAGAACGAAACTGACATTTGGCTTTCAGGGCTCTGATGTCATAGCATGGTGACGTCATCATGTTTCTGACATCATATCATTGTGGTGTCATTACTTGATGATTAAAATGTATTGTGGTGTCATGTAGGTGATGCCAACAGAGCATTGTTTATACCTACTGTCAAAACGATAAATCCTGAAGAACCCAGGTTGACTGATAAAACAAATTAAAACTTGATCCGGTCTTGTTAATTCTATATCCATTTGAAATGTGCACAATAGTACAATTGTTTTAACATAGCATATGATAGCTAATTTGTTGTTTCTGAAGTAAAAGGAAATTTTAAAGATATTCTTCAACGAAATGTTGAATGACGTTAATGATTGAATATTGTCTACCACTGTTGTTTGAAAAGGTCTAGTTGAGCTGAAGAGTTTTCCTGAATAATGGAATCGATATCAACAAATCGGAATATATGTCTTTAAATCTAATAAAATACATCTTAATTTCCATAATATCAGTAATCGTCTACTGCAATAAAATCTGATCAAAGACTATCGAAGACTGTTTTATCTTAATTGTAAATTGGACCGTCCATCATTTCCACATGAGAAGAGTCGATGTGTAAGATATGTCCAGCGCGAGAAGTGTTTGATAAGTATTTATGCAGTCCTCGTATTTGCCGCCGAATTCGTCTCACTAGTTAGAAGTGCCCAGCAAGCCATTTCCACCCATCATAAGCGAGGAAATCAATCGCGTGAATTATACCAGTTTATCAAATAATCGAGCATATAATTGACTATTATCTGTTTGGTTGGAAAGTCACGGCAGTTGATTTGGCACGTATGTAAATCCCCAATTCCAGACACTCTGTAATTTATCAGTAGTAATCGAAAAGAGATTTACGCTTTCTGATTGCCACGTGGTCCTAACGGAACGTCCGAGGAGAAGAGAGTGGCCATGCAGCAAACTAGCAGATTGCCTTGGCAACTAGCCAGGGGCAGTGCTTCCCGCAACACAGTGGGTGACTGTTTGGCGCCGTTATAACAAACTCCAACATTTGTACTTGTCCTCTACAACAACACTGTAGACTTGATACACTTCTGGGGGATAGAGGATACATTTCTGTTATTATTGGCAGTCTCAAAATTGTCGCAGATTTTAATTAAGATTGATTCGAAGGGTTAACACGAGATCACGTGGAAAGGTCTCTGACTAATTCCATTGAGGGTTTAGTCTGTTTAATTACATTGTCGTGTGAAATACGCAGAGAAGCATCCCGAGTTGGCGCTAAGGGTGCTTAGACAGATTTGGGATTCAGCGACGTCTGATACAGCATTTCAACTGTCATGAATCAATCTCCTAATTAATGATCCCTTGTAAAGGATAACATTTAATAGAATAATGTACAGGTTTTAAAGTGTAGTTTCAAAAACTGGCAAATTACACGTACGTGTTGTCAGATTGCAAATAACGCAAATGCTCCCTCACAGCCGCATATTAGGGAATGACCCCTGTTTATTGCAGCAGTACTCAGAACCAGCGGTCAACTTTCAAAAGCAGTAATTTGCCATTTACACCAGGACGTGAGTGCCTTCTCATCTTAGTCTAAGCTAGTCATATTTCACAGTCATCTTAAATACATAGCGGATCGTGCTCTTATCCCATATATTATTAAACTTTCTGATAGTAGCGCACCGGCATTTCGCAGTCTTAGCTCTTAATCTAGGTCAAGAGTAGTGTATGAGAGTTTAATCCTGCGAGATTAAGATTAAGGTTGGTCTTGTTACAAAATAGGGATGACTGCTTCAGACTGTTGATACTGTGGTCTTTCCTTCCCCAGACATCATCTAGCAATGGATCCGAAACTTGTTTAGCCCGTCATGACTTCAAGGATTTGATTGCAAAATTTCCTGATTTCCTGTTATCGATGACTTGGTATGAGAGAGGTTGCCTGTATGTTACCGCCGAGTCTACAGGCCGGTTTGCTCCTCCTCTGAGAAGAGTCTCCACAATGATGCTATACAGCCGGAGTCAAACAGCTGATTAATGACACTATCATCACCCCAAGTTGTCTATTCAAACTTGAGTCGGACTGATGGTGGCAATTAAGAGGCATCAATAGGCAGCAAGCCCTAGCTAGTCTCGCCTGACATGCTGGTCATTGGTCAGACACCCAGCAATGGACATTCGACTGGACCGAGTCATCTACGTATGACACTAGAAGTAATATGCTGGTCAAGTCACTTGAAAGAGGTCTGCTAGCGTACCAATGTGTTGCTGACCCTCGGAACTGGAACCCTTATGTCCACATCGCTACCCAGATGGATTGGATAATAATATTATGCTTTCTCCGTATCATCAGTTCAGTGTTTGTACAGTATGCTACGAGATATGCGTATTGGCAGATAGGTTACCACAAAGGCAGCCTAAGTTGATTACGTAGAGATCTATAAGGCATATCATTTTGGAATGTTCCACTTCGGTCCGCACTATCAAAATTATTAGGTATCAAATGCATTCAATTACCATGATTCTTCGTTTTCACCCAAAACCAATAGTACTGGCATATTGTAGTACACAAATTCAACGAAAGACGAATTAAAGAAGTATATTCACAAGGATATTGATTTAGCACCCCCAATTTTTATCAGAACATTTTTACTAATAATAAACAATAAAAATTTCAGGTAAAAAATGTTTGTTTTCGATAGAACGACCAGCAGTGTAGAAACGAAAACTTCACTCGATGGACGTTGCACTGTCTCTTGATAACTGTTTTTACAACGGCTCGGTATTTTTGTTTCAAAATCCAAGTTAACATTGAACATAAAAGTCAATACGTGTTGCTGCAATGTGATAATTATCATTCTGTTGACCGAATCTATGACTTTCTAGTCAATGACCAAACATCAAAAATTAAAGTCATTAAAGCAGTCATTCTCTCCCCACAGTGGCAGCTCAGTCATACCTGAGTTAGCCTCTGTTCTATTACACCAAGATCCTGGGGGTCCGGCAGATTGCCCTAGCGGCAAAAAGTTGTAACTTAAGAGATCTCCCTTATTTGCAGCCAATGAAAACACCTTTTGGATATCCATGACTTTGGGAATTCTTAACGGTTTTAAAGTGACATTGAAAATATCATGCCTTTATGATTATTTTTCACCAACAGTGTAAGAGGGAAAATATATAAAAAATCAGATATGGATAGGGTTTTTCATTAGATAGAAACTGTTTTATAATTGTGTAAATTATTATTTGTTTTATGATATATTTTAATTTACTAATCAACCAAATAATGGCTAATGAGAAGATAATAAACGATGGTTTGTAAAAGAAGAATTACCTCCAATGGACGTTAAATTTCAACGAAAGCTTTGACAAACCACACAGAGATGGCCGAGGTTTTGCGAATGACCACTTTTGAAAGGGCGTCACTGATTGCACAACTAACTTCGATTGCCATAAATCAGATTTCTACTTTTCTATCTCATGTATTAGCCGTAATAGAACAGAGGCTAATTCAGGTATGACTGAGCTGCCTTTGTGGGGAGAGAATGCAAAGCAGTGTGTACCTTCAAAATCACAAAATTATCAAATATCAAATTAAAAGAAACTGCACACAGAATAAACTGGACACTGTTAATGATAATGGCCTATCTAAAGGGAAAAGAAGTTCAACTCAAGGATCTCAAATTTACTCACAGATTTAAGATTTCTAAATCATTGATGAAAACAGTATTAAATATTCAATGTCCTGCTTGCATCTTTTCATGCATGATAAAACAGGTTTTTGTATTTGAATGTCAACTAGGGATAGAAACTGTTATTTTGATTTCAAAATCAAAAGTATAATGTGTAGTTTTTCCTAAATGACAATAGTTAGGTTTCGGCCAAATATCAGTTGTCTCACATGAGATCAAATAAGTTCTTTGTGTATAGTTAAAATAGTCAACAAGGTTCTTCTAGTCATTGAGCATCTTCTGGTGAATTTATAATGATTTGTTGGTGTCTCGTCGCCATACCTTTCTTGTGTAACAGCATAATTTACCACTTTATTAGTTTCATATTCATTCTAAAACAAACAAAATTTGACAATCCTCATATTGTTAACAAAATAAAACACTGACAAATAATTTTGTGTTTATAGATAGTCTTACTAATCTTTATTGTGCCACTGAATTCGAATGATTTATTCACAATTAACAAATTGCATTAGGTAAGCTCAGGTCAATAAGGTTCGTTTTTCATCGCGCTTTCACTGATAACTTAATATTCTTAACTTATATATACAAAATGATTTACTGAATAACATATGACCCAATCCTTCATGGATGTTATTAGCCATAGAATATCTTTTTAATTATAATTTTCTAACACTTTTGATTTTTGATCAAGAAACGGCATTTAGTAATTGCACTTCATTTACAAGTCCAAAAGACGAATAACCTTTCTGGGATTATTAGAGTGTTAATGTAAGATTGCAGCGTAGAGGACTGGAAATGAGCTTAGAAATAACATACCGTGTCTGTGAATAATGTCAAGACGGGACACGTGTAATCAATGCAGAATATGTTTCGCCAATATGTTAAAGTTTGATACACATTCAATATGTCAGGTTTTCCATTTGACCTTTGAGAGTAGTTTCCATTCCCACAAAAGCCTAATTAGCAAAATAAATCGCCCAGTATGAAAACTGGTCAATCAATCTGATTTTAATCTCAGAAACGATATAAATAACATTAAGTGGACACGCATATAAAAACGTACAGTGGAAAGTTTTCATAAATCGAAGCAAATGAGTTTAGGGGTATCAGATTTATTAGCTTGCTACACACCGGCCTATGGAGGAGAGCTGTGCAGGACACTGAAGCAGTGAAGTGGATAACTACAACATGAGGAGGCAGTTCCTCCCAGAATCGACCTGCCTATCTGTAGCGCTGATCTCTGAATAGAGATTCTTTACGGTCTTATGGTTACATCTCCATAGAAGATTGTGCCTTGTAAATATTACGCTTAACGCTGATCAAAGCCTTCAACGATTAGCTGTACACATCACTTGTTAATTATGACATCAAAGTATGATATATAGCAGCAGAGGGTTTATCTGGTGTCAAGCCGTGCTATGATAACAGGCAGGGGCCTAATAACGCCATTCAGTGTATCATTACTGCCTACAGAGGCCCCTATTGATGCGAAGCAAGCAGGACATCGAGTGCGTGGTAGATAACAGAAACCAAGCGTTAATACCACGCAGCATTGTGCAGATAAATAGTATTTACAAGCGCGATTGAAGCTATGTTTGACAAATGCGATCGAGCATGCTTTGTGTCAACTTGTTGATCATTTATAAAGGGGTGACCATGCTACATGGATTCTAAAGTGATAGTTTTATATTAAAAACATCCTATTTACCTGATATGTGAAAAGACCTTTACAATTTACAAAAAATTGTACATTCCATTGTACATTTATTCTCAAAAAGGATTTTAAGATTTTTTTAGTTTTTACTATGCATTAAAAACGTTAACTTAGATTAGCATATAACATGTTTTTATGTCTTGATAGTTTGGAAAACATACTTTGGCAAAGATATTAGGAATTATTTTGCCATGGTGTTGGTTTCATAGTGTTGTGCGAGACAATCAGGGACGTCAACAGATTAATTGCCGAATTGCGCCTTAGACCAAAAAATATCTCCAGTTAAGATCACGAGAGTTCACGATATGAATATTATTGGACCTCTAAAACCTTACTACAACCTGAAAATATTTATCAATAATAACTTCATATCATTTAAGAAAAATGTTTGTACAATATCGCTTGGGTTTGCTAAGTTTGATGATCAATGATGGGGTTGAAACAGCTATCGAGAAAGAAAATAACATATTATCCTTTATGCACAAAGGGATAGGGAATGAAGTGCATTTTACATGTTCATGCCTTTGTTATTTGAATAAAGACAGAAATATATACCAAACAACGGATGCCTACATGTACATGTATACTTCTTTATTGCAAACTAATAATGAAGCTATTATTGTTCAATTATCATCATATATAAACGTGCAATAGAAAAAAGAAATTGTTCATTAACCAATTAAAAAAAACCTTAGGTATTGCAGTAGAATTTTGCTTTACGTAACTGTATATTCCTTTCATGTACTATACTGTAACTCTTGTGTATATGGGCCGGAGGCCGTTATATAATTAATACAATAAACATCTTTGATTTGACTTTTACAATAGCTGCAGGGCATCTCAATGTTTTAACTCTTTTATTATGTATACTTTGGTAATGATCTTTAATTATCAAATTTCCCCATATTTGAAAACTTAAATTTTATGTAAAACTTGATGATTTACTTACTGATAATTTCTTTGGTCCATGGACAAGAACTTTAAAGAAAGGCGTAGCTCCGTATAGGCGAGTAACATTGGCCAATAGTGACGTCATATCAAACGAGCTGTCACGTGTCTTGTTTGTTAAATGGAGTCCGCCAAGACTATCCAAGAACTTCGAAACTGAAAGTTAAAATTAAAAAAATACTTTGAATAAAATAAATCAAAGAAATCTTGAAATGTAAACGACAAACAGCTGCATTCTATTTACAAGAAAACGAAACTAATGTAAAAACTACGCCTTTAGGTATTCACACGTGTTCATCAAAGACATGTTTCAACATCTTTTCGAAACGTTAAAAACTTTAATGTGTGTTATTGCATTCAAACGAGAAACATCGTAAATGAAAAATTACAAATGCAGGGTAAGTGTAAAACAAATTCTATTTGTTATTCAAATTCAAAAACTTGAACTGTTTAAGGAAAAAAAGAAATAAATTTACAGAAACAGGAATTAATGTAAAGTATATAATACTTTGTTTTTATCATTCTAATATGTTTATCGAAGTGTTTCAAAAATGGATTAGTTAACAAATAAACATTAAATAAATTATGCAATATCTTTATTCATATATATCAAATATGCAACTAACAACATGCATAACAGCTAGCCTTATGCATGATCATCTAAAATAAATTCCAAAGAAATTGTTTCATTTAAAGGAGAATGATTAGATATAAACAGTCCTAATAAAAGCCCAGCAAAACATTCATGCAAGCCTTTCCTGTTTTCAAAGAACTTCGTTCTCCAATCATTAAGATATTATTTTTTCGATTTTATGTGTGCATCTTTAACAGTCTCGTTTATTGCTCATTACAGAAAGGTTATCACTTGAAACCTGCTATCAAAACTTGAGAGTGCATTTGTAAAAGACAAGAAGATGAAATGCACAACGAAATGGATTCCGATTGCAAAAGGATTGACAAAAAGCAGCTGAAATCCATTACAGATGGAACCGTGTCAGAGCGCCGTGTGTAGCGGTGGGAGGCGCGTTATTGAATGTTAAAAGTTGATTTGGAAGTGTTAATGACTTGGGGAGGTGATAGTTTCCTGTTGGCGAGAATTGAGGTAGGAGATAAACAGAAAGCCGTCAGAGTCTGTCAAGTGAAGCCCTACACCGATCTAGCCAATCGATCGCAGCGACTATCTCCCATCCCTGACTCCCAAATTAGTGAGATGCGCTCCCCGACATGTCTAGGAGTGGACCCTTGCCGTCACCACAGTGAGAACTTCAAAAAGTGTTTGGCAGGTTCAAGTTAGAAAAGACATGAAGCATCTGATATTCGTATTACAGCACGACACTTGCTGAGAAACCTTGTTGCCAGTCAAATGTCCGTACATGTGGTAATTGTATGAAAATGTGAAGCTAAGATTTCTGATATGTAAAAATAAACCTTCCACTGCACTTCGAATCGCGGAGTGATTCGTTAAATTACTTAACTTCTTGACGATAAGGTATTGGATAAGAAAGAAATGTCAGAGGTGAAACTGTTACCATATGATCGATCTTGGCGCTTTTTTAGTCAATCCCATTTACCTTCCAGTGGTAAAAGTTTCTTTCAACTTTAGTTACAGAACCTATTAAACTTGTATGTTTTGAAAACATTAGACCTCAAGACTCTTCTGTCTCCAGTGGCCTGAAGAAAGTTCACTATTTATTTATAGATTTTCTTTTTTTCAAACTGATGAATTGAGAATATTTCTAAATGGAATGTCAGGAGATATATTTCCGTTCTGGGTACAACTAATGGCATAAAAGTCCTACTTGTTCCCCTTGTGACGTCATCGAGATGGGGAGATCTTGAGATGCAGGACTTGAAGACGACCTGCAGTGCTTTCACCCCTCGACTATCACTCCAGTGGTAACCCACAGACAGTTTATCTGCAGAATACAAGATTATACACTCTCAGTTGCTTTATAGTGTACATGGACTGCAATAGCATTAACATTAAACTAAAATGTATTTCAAAGAAAGATTTTAAAACTTGTTATGTTCTTTTTATATTAGGCTTTATTGTAATGTTGAATTTCCTTTAATGAAATAACAGCTTACTATTTTAAATAACAGTTTGTTATTTGCAACATGCCACGCTTATACATTATTTCTGAATAATCCTTCTTACAACTTGAATGATTATATTTTTTTTAAATTAAGTCAAAATTTCATTTTTTATCAAAAGTGTTTGGCTTTACATTTGAAGGCTTGGATGTCGATCCACAAAATTGTTTTCAACAGAAAGCTTTTTGAGATTTCACTATTTGGTTCAAAAGATGAGCTGTGAAATAGGAAGTTACAGAGATCAGTTGTTTATTTGCCTCAGGGTTTACAAATGATCTAAAGGCTTTAAAGTCACTACTAGGAAAAACAAAAACACACCAAACTGAATTTGAAATTGAAAACAGCTTCAGGTCCGGTCCGTGTCCCTTTCAGCCTATTGGAATCACTGATAGTGATTTCTCTGTACAACATCATAAAATGTCGTTGAGTCAAAGTACGTCGTTTAATATTAATTGTAAATTTACCTATAAGGTATTTCTCGTATTTTGAAGACAGGTCGTCGGGAATCTCGCGTATTCTCGTCTTGTTCCAAGTAAGTCGCGTTTGACTGATGAACCCTCCACACGCAAAGTTGTAGAAATTCTGCAAATAAGCAAATAACATATCATAATATCATAGAAGTATTATGAAAGTGAAGCAAAGACAACAAAAAAAGTTTTGTCGCCAGGCCAAATAAATCAGATTAAATTATATTTAAGGAATAAATAACTTATTTTAGTATAGGTGCCGAAGGTTTATACGTGTGAAAACACCATTATAAGTGTCAAAACTACATTTTAATGTAGATCATGAATTCAGGTAAGCGCTTAAATACGGATGTTTTACCTTGTAAACTCGGGTTATGGAAGGTTTACTGTTCACATAACCTTTTAAGAAGGAAGTATACTACTTGGATTTCAGAGTCTAAAGTCGTATATTTCATCATTACATTTTGAATCCTTATTATAAATAACAGTAGTCCAGATAGAAATAGGAGTAGTCTTAAGTATATTCATAAGAACTCTTGATAATAGTACAATTTTAACGCCAGCTCCTAATTTAATTATACGCTACTCCATTTATTGCAGAGCTCATAAATATGGGCAGAGAGTACGAAGCAGACAGAGTTAGCTATGGTTGACGAAATGACCACTGGTCAGCTAATAAGCCGGGTCACTTCGAATTGGTGAGGTCATATGTGGGCAAACACGAGCAAGGAAAACTAATAGATCTCCACTACCACTGAAATTACAAGTTTGGACATCAGTTTGGATCAACTAAACGAGTTATCGGTAAACATTTGTCTGTAACAACGCCGTTTTAGCTCGTAATCAAGATCTCTTTGTTGGTTCCTCTACTTGAAGCAGCGCCGGTGTCCATCTTGACGAACATGCTCGCGATGGTCAAGTAACTGGATAAGCGGAAATGACCCCAAATCCCGTTAATCCGAGGATCTAATCAAATATCTTATTTCCTCCACCTGCTTTCGATTCTTAGCCACTCGATGGTTCGGAAATAATCGTATTAGTGTAGCCGATTCTCACAGTTGTAGGCCTGAGACAAATAGATTCAACAAATTGAGAAGTGAAGAGCGTGGAATTGCTAGGACAATCTCGCCGAGTTGGAACAGTCCCTATTTCAAGCGTGTTGATAGTGTATTTGATGAGGTAGGCAATCAGACTTTCCTCCGATGAGGAGTGGCGTGGTGAAAGAAACAGAGGTTGTTTGGAATTAGGAATCAGAAAAGCCAAGTAAATTCGCATTTTGCATGATGAAAAGGAATTAGAATTTCCATCTCAGTACAGCCAAATTCAAAGCTGTTTAGCCTGTGCTAACAAGCGTGATCCTCGACCGATTTCTAGAAAAGCTAAATGTCCGCGAGTCTTTGATTGGCGTCAGGAAGAGAATTCTTCTAAGAGTAAGAAGGGGCATTGTTGCCCGCTGCTATTGAAGCAATGCACAATGGCTGATCACCAAGGCAGGACGGGGCTTATGCATGGACACAGATTTTTGGTACATTTGTAAAGCGTGATGCTAACTGCATATTCATGACGTACAACCTACTCCATGTGCTCGAGATTCTCCGAGATCATTTCTCAACTCTTCACAGCCCTTCCTGACTGCCACTCAATTAACCTCTGATGTTTTTCTTCAGCCAACACGGCCATTTTCCAAGTCATAGAATTTATAAATTACCTCTCACAAGCTCGTCTCAATAGGAAAATTACGAACATGTACATTGTTCGTGTACTGTTCAGTCGCACTTGATCGATAGTTACGCAGGCTTTGTGCTGCCAAGCAGGTAGCCAATATCCCAAGGCTGATACATTGACGCCTAAACTGAGAATAATTAAGTGCATTGCGGTTTATTAATTGACTGAAGAAGGGTGTTTATAAGTATACAGAAATAACTTTACGTTCTGTGCACTTAAGGGCGGGAACAAAAAAGATGAATCAATACGTATTTGTTAAAGAAAATAGCCCACCCCGATAACCTCAAGTACCATGGAAAAACAAATGATGAATATTACATGCACTGTAAATATTGGCTACTTTCGTTTCCGCAGTGATAGTGTAAGTAGCTGATGGTCAATACATATGATTGTTTTCACTAAGGATTTCAATGAACCTGTGAAATGCTACCGTTTTATTTGATGAAATTGTACACTTTGGTGATCGATTCCCTCTGATCCATATATCCCTAAGATCAATGAGCGCCTGATACGCCTTAAGAGTAAACTTGCCATGCGCTTTTAGCTATATTCACTTATGCTGTTTCGCAAACAGATCAGTTTACCTTCAGACAAGCGAGCTGGTTTTAGGTTGTCAATCCTAACGGTAGTTACTGCCGATAAAACGATAATTTCAAATCTTACCCTTTAAATTGTTTGTAGTTAAGCGTTCGAGTGTGTTCATTTGTTTAAACAAGTTCAACCTGTCGCGTATCGATAAAATTCGACACGATCTAAAGGGTTTCTGGTTCGATTTTATTGACAGGGTAGCTTTCGTGGTATTGATATTTGATGAAGACAGCTATTAGCAATTAATTCGATGATATGTAGTAATACGGCTCTCATTTATGTTTTCAACGTAAAATATCTTATACTTTGATATGCGGGTATAACACTTTTCTCCATGTTCAAAACCAAACACACCATCCATATGCCCTATTGCATCGTAGTGGCAACCTAATACGAACTTAACAGCCCTGCCATAGTAAATTTTACAATTATGTATATTTTTATTGTAACCTATATCTATGCTTTGTACCATGTTGCGAGCTTTAAGGTCAAGAGAAATGTATAACTAGGGGATATTTCATTATTGTCATTACTGGTAGAAAAGATGTACATTGTATTATTTTTTCGTAACTTTTTCTTAGAAATCGATATTACATTAATTATTAGTGACTCTACTTGCATCAATGTTTAATTATATTAGTGCCGATTAACATCTTAAATCAAATCAATCTATCTTAAAATCGCATTTTGTATACACACTTTGCAGAATAGCCAACCTTCCATAAATCAACTCTTTTTAGATTAGGGCATCATATTCGGTATAAAATTACGTCATCGTTTCACTCATGTCACCTTTAATGATCCTTTGAATGACAAATGAACATTCAAATGTCTCATTTCATTGTAAAGCCAAACATCTGATCACATCCAGCGCTTTGGTTCATCCTATTAATCCATTCCAAGTAGCAACCTTTCTATCCATATTTCTCTTCCGCGTCGTCAATTTCACTGAGACGAGCCCTAATAACCATTGAAGGAGTCGGCTATCTAATGTAGGTCCCTATTGTGCACATTATACAACTGAATGTTCCAAGTTCCGTCTACATTGATAAAGGCATGTTTCTCTTCTGTTCCCCTTCATTAAATAATCATACAGCACATCAATTGGCTTAATGAGAAAAGATAGAAGACAATTTACAACACTAGTTAAGCTTTGCCCGCGATATTCTCGGACTCTTGCATTTGAACAGTATCTTTTATACAGGCGACTAGCGTGACTGGCTCCCATACTTCATGGGTTACGGGGATTTACAAAAGCTCTCAGATTCCAGGCTTTGATACCAGAACTGACATCTCTCCCTCTGCCGTTCTTTTCAATGTCAGTCCAATTAGCTGTGGTTATACGACTTTAGTATTATGTTCAGATAAAAAGCCATGTATGCACAACTTGGCCTCATAGAAAATTGCATTTGCATATACTTGCAATAAAACCTCGATCAGTCTGAGATTGGGAATCCTCGTGCTAACTTATTTTGCCTGACCTTTACATGATGAGTGTTCCCTGCATTAGAGTCCTGCTCTTATGTCTTAGATCTTACGCTCTGGAAATATGAAATCATGTTTCAGGAAATGAATTTATTGTCTTAAAATATGCCAATTCCTTCAAGTTAAGCCCTTTTTTGTTTGTGGATCACACATGTCAATATATGAAATGAAAAACTATGTTTTAAGCTTTCGACGCTTTGTGGAGAACTATGAGCTTAGTTCCACTTAAAACAGTCAAAAATCGTACACTTTGCAAAGAGGGTGTAAATGTCTGCTTCAGCCTTATAGAATTCAAAGACCATATTATTCACATTAACTAGACTAGACATGATTTGAGGTGACGTAGACAGAATTCTAGATCAGAGCTGATCAAAGGGTTTTTCACTGAGTAATTAGAACGAAAGCTCATTATACTGTAACTGTACCTATTTAATCACCGCAGAGTTACAAAACTCAACACCCCAAAAGACCTAAAACATGGTTCAAGGAAGCACAGTGGCTTATCAAGCTCATTCCAGTATTTTCACGACTTCAGAATAATAGAGCATGAGCCATGGATGGTGTTTCTGATTCTCTCACACCTACAGAAGCAGGTTTCACATGCACCAGCAGTCGTCCCTGTGATAACTGAAGCCTGAACTCAAATCAGTGAGAACAAATCATACATACTAAGTCCCGAGACGGGCAACAAATTGATTTCTCAATATTGATGTTCGGGCGTCTTGATTGAAAATTTGATCTGGACCTCTTGAAACAATAAAATCGTCATCATTGGTCGAATTAAAGCAAAGCTTCAGCAATCTCGAGGAGGAAAATCGAAAATGAGACGTATCTAACAGTCAGTGGCAATGCCAGACATAATTCCAGAATAATGGCGACTGAATTCAAGACGTTAAATGGAAGACATCATAAATAAGTGAGACAATTTTGTCAAATTGCTGAATAAAAATGAGTTCCTTGGTCCGCGTGGCTCCACTCGGCTCTTTGAAATTAGTTAGGTTAAACAGACTCCATTGAAGTATTATTTCGTAATAAGGTAATGGTAAAGATTTAGGGCTAAAGGGGAATTAAAATAAGCTTATATATAAGAATGCATATTCAGCAATGAATGAAGCAATATATGCTTTTAAGATTGGTTTAACCTTTTAAACAATTGACAATGACTGTTATTACAGAGAATTATGGATACGTATTGCAGCAATAATCGTTTGTTTTGTTATTTTCAAGGTAAATTATTTCAGAAGTTTAAATCAAATGATAGGATATCATGACTTTATAACTTATCGATTTTCAAATAACAAACACTCTAACATCTCAAGCTTCCAATGTTCAATGAATCCGTAAGCAACACAGATAATGGTCAATATTGACACCCATATAAACCCCATAGCTCACTAATTAAAAAGATACTTGGATTGACATGAAGTGGATATCTTTAACAATTGAAGCTCCTTCGACTGTTTACAGTTGTCAGTAGCAATCATTTGATTGACGTCTCAATTATGCCTATATTGATTTCAATCATGAATTCATTAGTCCTGTCAGTGATGCTCCAGGCTAATTGTTTGCAAACGTATGTCATGCAATTGTATCTGCTCTTCAAAAAGACTTTGAAACTTCAAAGCCAGTGTAAGACTTTAATAAACACTTAAATGTTTGATTAACTACTGACTAGACAAGTGGTAACATAATATTATGTAAAAAGAGTCCTAAGATTTAAAATACATAAATTCAGGAGGTATAGGAACAATGAAATAAGACAGAATGTAAAGGTCTACGATGATCTATTTCATTACTTCTGTTTAAATTAAATTTTTAAAGTCATTTCACGATTAATAAAGACCTCAATACTGGCTTAATATCACCATCTCAGACCTGCTGGGAAACAGTCTAAATAGTCTTAATAGTCAAACCGTAGCGTGATTAAAAGCCAATTACTATATTGCCTGATTGACATATATAATGACAAAATCAAACGACCGAAGGTGACTGACTGTGAATTAAATATATCCGATACCGCATTGACCACCTAATGACCTTCACGCTGGCCACTCAACCTGCGGTAGCCTTGGGGAATTCTACATACCAAATTCGTTCTTCTTGTAACTCTGTCTGCGAGTAAAGTTGATCGACATATTGGCTGATAGTAAACGATGCCATCATGGCAATTATCCTAAAGATAGATATCCTAAAATACCGGTCATCTGCGTTAATTGTTATACACTTGTATTTCAATACAATATACGTATTCGTGTAATCTTTGAAAGGCATTTCGAGTGAACACGTACATTTTCTGGAAAACTTGTCGTTTTATTGTGTGCTTGAGACGTTTTGGAATATAGTTTGTACTTTCATCAGGTGAATTAACGGGAGTCCAACATTGGATAAAAAACGTAAATGTAGAGTGGAGAATTGTTTTCTATAATAAACGTTGTCAGAGCTGTAACGATAGCCTGTATAAGGAGGACGGAGCCAGAACAAGGAAGTGCTTGCTAGGCCGGTCAGTACTAGGATCAAAGCAGTACATGGTAGGCCGGTCAATACTAAGGAAAAGACAGTACTTGATAGGCCGGTTTGTACAAGGAAGAAAGCGGTTACGGGTACATGGTAGGCATTTCTGTACTATGAAGAATTCAGACAAGAGACACGAAAATGCCCATACTATAGAATCATCCGTCCTGCTAAACCTCCCCCTACACCAATCTGAAGTGTGATGGTCCAATTACTGATATTGAGGTACTAAAGACAAGTGAAGAACACTACTTCTGATGGCTAGCACCGGTTACACACTACTCAATAAATCACATGTTGAAAGACATCTGGATAAGGGTTTTATAGCACGGTCAGTATGCTGACATTCAATCAGAACCAGCGTTACACTTTAGCATATCGAGGTCGCTCCATAGCGCTGCTTTCAGGGTCACCTCCTTCACCGTGACAAGTCCATTAGGTACCGCTGACCTTACGAGGGAGGAAATCGACATCACCGTAGCACTTACTTGTGACATACACATATCGTCATCACCGTAGCACTTACTAGTGACATACACATATCGACATCACCGTAGCACTTACTAGTGACATACACATATCGTGTGTTAAATGAAAACAATAAATGTTATTTAAGGATACATTTGAATGCGGGATGGTAGTTTCAAAATTGCGCTTCCTCCTTTAAAGTTAGAAGGAAATCTAATAGGGAACAAACCTTTATGACTGACCAAGGAGCAATAGAAAAGTCATTTTCAAGTAGTCGGAACACGAATTTCAATATCGTTGACACAGAGGCCCTTTATTGAAATATGTTACATTCCCTTGTTTCTTTATTGTGTTAATATCCAATAAATGTAGATAACAGAACTGCTATACAAAGTTATGGAATATCTCGTTGGTTTTATCTCAGTTCCCAATATTACATTTGCTCCTTCTCTTTTGCAATCAAGTAATGATTGACGTTTATTGTGCCTCTTCACTTAGATATGCGTGTGCTATGTATCAAAATGAAATTAAATGGTACTTATTGGCCTAATCCAGATGTCCCCAACCCCAGTCCGGCCAATCTCCCGATGTCCAGAAGAACGCCCATTACTGCAGATGCCTGCTAAGTGAATTAGCCTCGCCGATGGTGCCACTATTCTGTAACTGGTGTGTGATAATTTTCTGTACGAGTGTCCCAGGCCAACATGACGAAGTGACCTGCAATATCTATCACAGAACTGACAAAATGTAGTAATGGTAATTGTGCTCGAGTGCTTTACAGTAAACGTGCTAGCCTCTGATAACGAAGAATTATGCCTCTCCTTACCCTCTTCATTTCTACGATTAATCAAAGTTAATGTGAATAAATGTTTACTCCATAGCTGGAATCAGGTGGTAAGGACCATCACTGACAGATTGGTGATGTGAAGGGTTTAGCGGGGCTGCAATCCCCTCTATGTATGGCTAACACGTTCTCCGGATCTCCTCTCTATATTGGGTATGACCATAAGAAGGCCGGGGTCAATGTGGCCCACTAGATCACACTTGCAGGAAAGAACTCCCACCATCTTCCGTTCAGAACATGGAGAGTCGGGAATTCCTTCAGGCCAACAAGTTCTCGGTAAACACGACGAATAGTCATCCACAGGAACCCTTTCAAGTCAGACACAAGTGTTAAGCTGCAATAATCGTTTCAAATAGATTTACACTCTATGTCAAAGTCTAACCGTATATTTGTGCACAGCTTTTATTAACAAAACTAATTTTAACATGACCCATGGACCCACCATTTATGGAATCTCTGTCCTGAATAAGATTATAAAGTTGACCATTCTTATGCCGAATTTATTTTTACTTTAAACGGCAAGCATAACCCTGCGCATTATGCACAACTCTTATTATTGTGACCAGCGTATTTAATATTTCTATGAATAGAATATGCCGTTTGTGCCATATTCAAAAGCACATCCATTCCTATTCGTTATGAGGTATTTCGACAGGCGATGTTACCATCAAGGCATCCTTATTTTCAATTAAATGAAATTGAAATAATTACCTGAAGACATCAAAGGCATCTTATTAAGATCTCGCATCCACTAACTTAGTATGCTACGGTTTCAATAACCCTTATTCAATCCGTTGATTGGCACCAAAGGCACCTCTTTATTAAGACCTAGTATCATCTAACTCATATGCTATGGTTTCAATAATCCTTATTCAATCCGTTGCAGGTATATTACACTATAGGCAGCTTCTACATGCCACCCTTCAGTCATAGAGTACTTCCAGTAGGTATAGGTATATGTATGTATATAAAGGAGCGTCAGGAGCACGTGGGGAAGCCTAATTACATCTAGGCACCTGCCAACGAGCACGACTAGCTCTCCTGCCTGACGATCAGACCGAGCTAGGAGCACCTGCTGTGTTTTATTATAAGTCTCTAGTGGCGTGTATTGTAAAAGTGATTCAATGTCGGAATTAGAAGCCAATGGCTGTTTCCTATGCGTGAATTCTAACCAGACAGGCTACTAGAGGCATGCAAACTTCTCAGCCCAACCTCTCTAAGCCATTTCATTTTCTCAACAAGGGGGCAATATCGAATTATTATGTTATTGAAGTCGAGCTTTTTCATAATCCCAGTTTCTAATCAAATAAAACTATGATTAGGTGGTCGCTGTTGGGGATTAAATATTGGAAATATCATAAAGTGCAAAATACCGATTCGGGATTTTTAGATGAAACGAATTGTTAGGGTAATTATTAACGTAACTATCGACACAGTGCTTAACCCACAGGCATATCAATAAAACAGCGAGCTTTGTAAGCGTTTGAACGTATCAATTATGTGGTTATAAAAGCGCTGACATGACATTCTTGCTAATAATATAACCTAAATCATTTATAACAATTCGATTATCCTTCAATTGTTCAGCAGGAGAACTGACCGAGGTTAATGGGTAATATATTCTACCTGGTTAACTCCTAACTAACCTTGATTTAACAACCAAAAGACATGCAAATAACATGTAGCTAGTGATTAAAGTTAATGATATTTTTAAAAGCGCATTTGCAATATCATTATAATCGTTAATATTAACAATGACTCATATTTGTTACGGTCAATTTAGAATGTATGTAATGATACACAAGTTTTAAGCTTCACACATGGTTGAATTAAATGTTTTATCAAATCAACCAGCTTATTTGGCTACTTGTGTGATGTTAGCCACAAAACGGCAGACTAAGTTCACAATATAAGCAATTATGATAAATGAAGTAATAAGAGATTAGAAGATCAGTTGAAATACATTTGATAATGAAGAACAGGTGTCAATTTAAATTCCATTTATCCACGCACTGACGTATCAAATCACTGAAGAATGATAGTGTAGTGCAGTTGAAAGAGATCACCTCTAAATCGTCACCTTTAAAATTTTCCTTTACACAAACCTTTTCATCTTGCGCCCGAAATAACAAATTTCTTTCTCAAGACTAGGAAAAACGATTTTGGGGTAAAATTCAATAGAGCTATTTTCCCAAAATATGACTTTAAAGCAGCACGGGACTCATGAACGTACATTATTCCCTTCATTGAAGAGAAGGTATCATTTTCTATCAATGAAGCAATCAATGAATGATTACAGATCCACCAACCTGGCACGGCTGAGCACTGAGGTTCATTCTGGCCAGCACGCTGCCTGCCGTCTCTATACACTCGGGTGTAGAGCAAACCTGAAAGACAGAACATAATGTATCAAGTCACTCATCAAGGATGGTCTACATCAAACGTATACTTACTCAAATCACAATAAGATTAGGCTGAAGTCGTTTTTCTTTCTTAATTGCGCTGCTATTTGATTAGCCTACAGATAAAAGACATCTTATAACTTCTTCATGTTAAGAATCTTTTGACATTTCCCGTTTCTTTCATAGATTTTCTCTTAGGTTAGTTTATACCGACAATGTATATATACATGTATATAGTTATCAACAGGAGGGTTGATTACAAATATTACGTTTTCGTGCCTCTGTGATATGCTAATATTGATTCATTGCTCAGAATTTAAATATGCACATGACCCACCTTTTTAACAATAATTGCTATCAAATTTAGATTCTTGCTATAATACATTAAGTAAAGGAATATCTTAGCACGCATACATAATCATCAATTTACAGCAACAAATGAGGACTGAATTATTTAGGTTAGATTAAAGTTAGTTTATATACTATACAAAAAAAGAAACGCATAGGTGAATGTTTTCCGGATAAATGAGTTTTCAAAACGAAATATGTCCATAAAACATGTGAAACACAATTGGTTGTAGAAACATTTTGATTGTGACCATTTTGAATGTTTGAAACTGTCACTGATTTCAAAATTGTGAATTTGAAAGCGGTTTTGACCAAAATGAATAAGCATGGCCAAAACGGAACCAAAAGCACTTGGAAAGTTGAAATTATTGGAAACATGCTTGTATTCACATTCTCCACAAAGGGCTTTCACCGAACACGAATTGCAATAGGAGTTTTACAATATGAAGAGTAAATGCAAATTGCAAGTTTTGGCACTGCAACTCGAATCACCGCCATTGGCAGAATTCAGACTGGAGAGTCGCAAACATTCCTTGCCAGGGGTCATAACGTCTAAAAGAGCACAAACACTTGTCTTTTAGAACGCTTCCAACAATTTGGTTCCACCGATGATTGTCCACGTTCTGGAACACCATGGGTCATCACAGAGGGTCAAGATCGCTAAATTTGGTTCCTTCACCCATGTTACCGTATTGTCAATGCTGTGTACACAGTTGTCAGGGTGCCAATACTACACAGAATTTCGCCACAAACAGTACGGAATCGTTTGCAACAGATCAGATTGAGAGTCAGGAGACGCTACTTTGGCAATATGTTATGACGTCATAATTGCGCGCAACGTGTTCTGTGCTGTAACAACGTTCAGGTCTGGAACCTAAGACATGGGAAATGTGTAAGTCTTAGCGATGCATCAGGATTTCTTTTGCAAAGAGGAGATGAAAAAGAATTGGGTATACAGACGTGTACAAATGAAAGTTATGCTCCAAACTGCCAAAGTCAAGTCGTTAGATTTTGGAAAAGGTAACCTGATGATGTGGGCGACCGTAGGCTACACATTTCTTTCTGGTTTCATTCATTTTCAAGGTAGTCTAATGGGAACACGTTCATAACACACTATCATCAAACGACACGTGCTTCCAGTAAATGACGTAGCGTCGTAACGTTGTCCACTACATCGCAAGAGCACATACTGTTGGTGTCACAATATCATTTCTGACATGTTACAACATCAATGGGATCCCCTATCAATTACGTAATCAAGATCTTAACCTGATTGAACACTTTTGAGATGAACTTGATTGACCTCTCTGGTAGCGTTAACGTTTACGTCAGATGCTTCCAAACCTGGCTCAGTTTTTGCAGGACAAGTTGGAGACCATAATCCAAGCATCAACATAGCGACTTATACAGTCTATGCCAATGCGTTTGAAAATTGTTAGGCGTTCACGTGGTGGTAAAAACAGACAATGACATTCAAGTGACCTCTGATTAGCTAAAGGAAGTTAAAGTCTTATGGCGTGTATGATATCATAAAGAGCAATGATCCTGTTATCTCCATGAGAAATTTCAGTTTCTTATACGCATTTACTAAAAGACAGTGTCAATTCAAAATTGACTGTAACCACACCTAGAAATATCCAGCTATGCGTTTCTTTTTTTGTATAGTATATTAACACAATCCTCAGCAAGCATTATTAGATACTTTCATTATTAGATAAGTTCATACCCGGCAATTGCTGTCAATTGCACAGTTACTAAGGCAACGCACGTAATACATTTTACATAAGCAATAAACCGATGTTGAAAATGTCCTTTTAAAATTATTAAGAGACTCTTCCATCATTAACCTTAAAAAATTCAAGATGAAAAAAAAAGATTTACTTCAATTTTGTCTCGGTGCAGTATTAACAATTCTGATGTTAAAAAGGTCATTAATATTTGTGTTTGATTATTAATTTTTGTAGATTACTAAGCGAGAGTGTTAAGTATTAAGTTTTTGAAATGTATGTTTCTTTTTTTATTATATACACCCTTTGGAATCACTACTGATGCTAGTCGATCAGTCAAACTATTTATATCTTAAATTTCTAAGACAATACTGCAACTATTGAAATACATTTTATTCTTATCAATCAGCAATATCAGCATAGTATTTATTGAACGTAAATTGTAAACCATTTTTCAAGTGTAGTACGCAATAAGAACAGATGTATTTAAGAGTATGATAAATAAAGACAAGAAACATTGAAATAATAAGACATAAACGCAAATCAATTCAACAACTGATAACTCTACCGTCAGGGAAGCATGTCAAAATATGAAATATAGATACACATTCTAACAACCGATAATGAATAAAACAGCATTGTACATGATACTTTGATGAACCGTGTTAATTCAAAACCACTTGATTTTAACATATACCGTATCGGTTCATATAGGCATAAAATGACTGTAACCTTCACGCTTCAAGTCAGCTGATGGTGTGATGATACGATATGAAGCCACTTAATCCACTGCAGAAAACAATGGAAGATCGTGACGTGCCAGTCTTCCAGCAGTGTAATGGAGTATCGACCTCCAGCATCTTGTATAGTGTTAGTCAGATTGATTCCCATATTTTTCTTCAAGAACATGTTCAACGAGAGAATAGACAAGACAAAAAGCTACGGTCGTGCTGCAAAGGGAGAAACGTTTTCACGATGTTAAAATTGATATTAGTGTCCCGGATTAAATAGCAGAGCGGGCCCTCTTTTGCAAAATTAATTACCGTTCTAACCTCCATAGTTTGGTAATGCTGGCAACACAATGAGATTTTCTGAGGGATTAATGATAAAACGCTGAAGTTATCTTCGATTCGTGATGGCTGGAGTGCCGCCTGTTACTCTCCGTTTTTACACTCGGGAATCCAATTCGATGAATCTTATCAGCAAAACAGTATAATCAATTGGAATTCATACAAAGGTTATACGAAATATTCCCCCGTACCACTTTTTAATACGTTATTTTTCACAACGGATATTTCACGAACAATGCAATTTCCTTTTTTCGCATATTGTTTTTACGCTTTAAGATATAAATAAAATCTATCAAGCAATTATATTTATACAGTTGCGCATAATCTTGAAATATTTTTTTTAGATATTAAGATAGAAATATTACGGTACAAATAATCATTCAATTTCCTCTGATTGTTATTACATAACCTTTCACTTACGGCGTTATATAACAGTTATACAAAGAGAAAATCCCATATTGTTGAATGTGACATTGAATAGAGATATAGAATCGTTACAATACAAACGCCAACCTTTCCTGAAATGAATATCTCAATGATCCCATTGCTGCCACAGGGGTCAAACGCGTCGAGCTGCTATAAAAGTTGTCCATCATGATTTAATGAATCGATAATTTATACCTTTCATATTAAGAAATCTCAAAACCTTCAGAATTATAGAAAGGGATTTGAATAGAAGACAAATTCCACCGAGCTTTGAAAAAATTGATAAGAGAGTAAACGTTTTAAAGAGGTTAATTGGCCTTCTCCGTTGGGCTCAAAATAATATTGAAAATGATAAATGTGAAGGCAAATTTGAATGTTGACGTCAATGCAATCAATGAGATATTATTATAATGTTTATATGGAGGTTGAATAGAGATCTCAGAGGGTCAACATTGTAACAGCAAATTGTCAGTGTTCTCTTTCAGAACATGATCGTCGCTGACGGTGACATTGCTGGGATTCTACATATACTGAAAAGTTCTACCCCAATGCAGTACGCATCTGATGCAATACTTGTCTATTTGAATGTAGTACATATCTTATGTAGTATTATGTATATTATTCGACCTTTCGACCCATGATCGAAGGAAATAATGGCACACGCACGAACAGCTTTAATTATTTGTCGGATATTGGATGTTGAATAGAGCTTTCACAGGTCCAAACTCGAGAACTCAACGGGTCAGACTCAATTCGGACCCGAGTACCTGAAATTCTTATATTTACCCAAAAGATCATGTAATTGTTGTTCAGTACAGATATCCACACAAATGTTGACTAATACATGGTCACATAAAGAATCTATTAACACCAATTTCCGAAATGGTCATGTTCATCATCTAACTTCTCATATCACACACGATCAGTCTTAAAAACTTAAATAAGTAACAGTGACCACTCCTTTTCGAGTACTCAAGTCTAAGAAAGTGGACTCGAGTCCAGCTCGACCCGACTCGGGCTCGATTACTCGAGTACCCGTGGAAGCGCTAATGTTGAATTTGCTTAAGTGAACCGTACCATAAACATTATACCATTATATTAAACACGATGTGAGGAGGGCAATATCAGCTGATAAATCCTTCACCCCTGATTTAATCTGAACATGCCCGAATGATATATGTAACCCTCAAATCACAATTAGATTAAAATTAATCTCAATGGTACTTTACAAATACCCATGTGCATGATATCAACATGGCCATTTCTTTGTTTTTTTCTTTCATTCTTTTGTGGAAAAGGTTTCAAAGTCTTTTTGAGAGGTGATCACAAAGTGAGGATATACCCCATCTGTATCAGACGCTCCTGCGCGCTCCTAAAGCCCTGAAATGTTCGGTTTGATTGTCAGTTTATGTGTTTGGTCCCTCTCCACATGCGTCCAGTGCTAGACTGTCTCTTCGCCTTTGCAACTTTCATTTTACAGTTCTTCCCAGGGGAGTTTCCGTCTCATTGTAGCTGATGGAATGAAACGAAACCATGAAATCAATTTAGTCCAAGTTTGTTCTTAATCAGTTGAAATCCTTCTTTGATGATTACACGTCGACTGCGCATGTCTTGTACAGCTGCTTCTAACTATAAACCCATCATGCTTAATGTCGTCTTAGACAGAAATAAACTTATCAAGCAAATATAATTAAAGTTTCCTCAACCCATGGTCTTCTTTTTATCCAAAATATAAGGGATGGGAAATTCGTTAGGATTACGAACGAGGCCATGTCGGCACTAGTTATGGACATTAATAGCAAATGTCAAATGGTCATTTCTAGAAATCGGCAATTGAAGTCCATCGCAATCCGCAATTACGTAATTGATTATTAGTTCATTTATGTATACCCACAACAAGCTGTTATTTGGATCCGTATGTCAATATATCAAATGATCTTATTGAATATTATCTACATATGTATATTAGATACATCAACTATAGACAAAATAATCAATACGATAAACAATAATGTGTGAGAATCAGGCACGTTCTTCAACTTACAATTCCTTCAGTTGTGCGTTTTTCAACATTTTTCAGTAACCGGTTCAATATTCTCAATAATTTGATAACAAAGCTTACGTTAAATTGAAGTCTCGACTTTCTGGAATCATTAAAATCATACCAGATACATGTCTACTAGGTGTTTAAAACAATCTTTCCCTTTAAATTAGTACCATCTGGATTAGAACAAAGAAGACCATCCATGAGTGTCTGCATGTTACTAAGTTTCTTATTAGATTATTTACCGCAGATCTGTGGGATTTGATAGGCGAATATTGAATGCATCTGTTATGCACACTCAATGTAATGAAGAACTTCAGATTTTGTCCAAAAAATACTTGTTAACTACTATGTCTGGCTACGAAAGAGTTAACCCTTCATTTTTAATTACTGACCTATATTTAGATCGACTGCTTTGCCGCACACAATTATACACCGAATCAAAAATTAAGAACCAACTAATTTTTATCTGCGAAAAATGCCCGAATATAATTTTTCAGAAAACATATTAGCATTTAATGATATAATATTATCTAACATTTTAGAAAAAGCAAATACATGCACATAATGCTTAGTACGTTATTGACTCAAAGCCTAATGCTAAATGATCCTGGTTGTCGTAATGTGATGAACTCTTTTCAGTTAATCCGTATTTACAGAATTGATCACTAATTACTGATGAGAAGTGTTAAATTTACGGATTGCATCCAGCGGAAACAACGTTGTGTTCCTATATTCTCTGAAAATAGCCTTTTCGTCTAGTATTGTTGAGCTTTCAACATTCTATTTGTTTCTAATAAGGCACAACAAATCATATTTGATCTAAGAAGTTGAGCTGTGAAACCAAACGCCTATCACATAGTTTTGATACAAGATCAATAGTTTCAAATTTGTTACACAATCAGTAGCCTACCATTATGTACTCTAATGTCAATATGACAAAGCTGTCTTTGGAGAAATTAGTCCTAGAGTCTACGGTTGACATGCTGACATAAGTGTTCTATTAACCAAGTATTCCCACAGCACCACATTTAAGGGTTGGTGTTTAACACTTTGACTATTTGAAAAGATAAATGGGAAGGATAGGCAACCTTGTCAAGGGTTTAAAGCGGCAGATAACTTTTCAGTAGAACTTCAAGAACAATAAGTTGTTGTTTTTTAAAGCTTTAGAGTAAAATTAATGTTAAAATCTTCTAATCATTGACCTGAAAACGCAAACAATACCAATGACATATATAATATTGTTTGAAAAAAAATGTCCTTATTTACATTATTACATTACGTCAACAGACGAATATCGTCTCCATTGAAATAGAGATAAGTTTCCCTTGTCGTCAAAAATCCTAGCAAGACAATTAAATGTTGACCTTCCATTTTACAATTGAACTGACAAATTGCAATTCAAGCAGAGAAATCATTATTCTATCATTATTGGTCACGTGGCATTTTTCAAGTTTTTATTTTTACTTGAATATTTCACTTTCATGCAATAACGCTTTTGCACGTTTCACACAAGCAAATTTTCTTGGCTTTCCTTATGACGGTTAGAACAACAATAAACCCATCAAAGAAACGCAATGTCAGAGACGCAGGACAGAGGAATTCCTTGACGCCTTCCAGGAGAATTATTCCGTCAGTGTGGCTTATACAGCTTGGGTCATGAAGCAATTATTTACCACTTCAAAGCCCATGTTATTTTTTCACAGATAGCATCAGTATGTCAGGTGCTATGTAAGAATTGATTGCATCATATGTGACAGGAAAGCTATCAACCTGAAATCTTTGCACTGCTTCCACCTCGATTTGCGTCTTTCACACGCAACCCTACAGCTGACAATGCGTACAACCAATAACAGAGAAGACTAAATTTAGTCAATCAGATATTGTTTCTGTGTCTTCGAATAAAAATAGTTTTTGCGTTTACGAAAGAGATACTACTTGATAAGAAAATAAAAACTACATGTATTATATGTCAATTGTACCGTTTTGGTTTTGATTGTCTCTTGTTAACGATATACAACATCAGAGAAGTTGAGATAAACTGTAATGGAGAAATGTGACATATATATATGTGTTGTACATGTAGCTCTGCATATATGTTAGTTTTGATGTTTCTCAAATTGGGTTTATATCAAATAGACTTTAATCAATTCTTTTGACTTTGTAAGTATTATTCCAGGGATCACATTTCAGTTACAATCTCAGAATTAATGATAATTGCACATCATTCCTTTTCTCGCTAAAACCTTTCACTTTTTGTACAAATCAGGCAAATTAGAAAAAGAATTTTTTCAAATATTTCAAGTCAGGGCCTCAAGGTGATTTATACAAACACTAGATATTTAGTGAAGACGACATCAAAGTGACCTTTCTGAAACCTCGATTAGTCTTCAAGAATGGTTCAAAGCCACGCTGGCAGGTTCGCATGGTCCTTTCTATGGAATCAAAGTTCTCGTTGGTTTGTGAGATTAAGATTGCACTTGTGCTTTTACACGAAAACATCAATCGTGAATGTATGAAAGCAAATTATTTCTTCAACTAACGTAACATGTGTTATCGGTCGAGAGCCAAACATGAGAACGGTGTTAATGAAGTTATGTAATTTCATACAATTAAACGTAATACGGTTGGCGTTTAAACCAAACCATGTATTAGGTTTGTGCATTTATTGGAAGTTTTACTTTTTTAATAACATGTTAGATGATTAGAATATACTGACGATTTATGTTGAATTGAGCATGGGATGAGTTTGGCCGAAAATCTTTTGATTTGTTAAAGCAAATGAGACAAATAGGTTTTAACAGTGAAATGTGGACTTTTTGTTAATTTCACCATTGCATTTAATATTCGCCTTGTATCCTCATTCATATTGAACATCTTTGTACATGTAGCTGAACACACGTCAATTCACTTGTTGTTATACATAGTGATGACTGTCACGGTTCGCGTCTTTGCCAATAGAATTTAGACTTTTCATGCTCCTTGTTATCTACATGTGATATTTCTGACAAAGTCGACTACTCATAAAGAAACTTTGAAATTTGTAATTTTTGTTGCATCAACCCCTGGACGACTATCTAACAATCTCTCATCTTTTAGCAAGTTTGTTCACGTTTTTTTACTACAATTAATCCCGAGGTTATGGGACGATTACAGATGTGTCAATAAGGTGAGGAGGTGTTTGTGCTAACAAACATAAAAAGGAGGAAGACGACGCTAGAAGATAGCATATTGGTAGCCCGGCGCTACAAGCAGGTCGGCCGTGTACCCTTGAAAAACAACTGTATTGAGACGTTGTGTAAACAAAGCGTAAGGGATAACTCAATGAACACTCGGGAACACGGCCGTCCCTCGGTGAGATCTACTGGGGGATTGGATTCGAATCTAGTTATCTCGATATTCATTCCTCCGTCGCAGTGCGGAAGCAGATGTTACAAATAGCTTTCTGAACACAGAACTTTTTTACCCTGTTGAAATCGAAGGTGAGGTGAAGGGGTCAATACAGTAGACAATATCTGTCAACGCCCGCGGGCAGAGAGACACAGTGAAATAAAAGCCGAGGGCCCTTGCGTCGGGCTTATTTGTTGAAGTGAGCTGACGATTGCATTACGTCGGCACTGTCATCTTCTTGAGGGAGGAATACTAATTCCCGAATCATTGGTCAAAGACTCAAGCGACACATCCAAAGTTATAAAATTTGAAACGAGAGGTCGAGACGTAATTTAATCTAGGAAATCAATATTTCTTCTTCAATTTCTAAATTGAGTTTATGTGTATCCGGAGGATTTAATTAATGCATTTTTTAAGTTTCTTGTACGTATTTTGTAACTGGTTCGTGGCAATCTTAAAATCTCAACTCAACGCGTTACGAGATTTCCCATGTGTTTGAGTAAACTGAATTAAGGAGCTTGAATAAATCTACTGATTTACACTGACACGGGAAAAGTAGTTAATGCTTATCAATTCGGTCTTCTTAAAGACGTAACAAGGAAGACCATATTGTAGCAAAAATAATTAACTTGTCAATCATTCTACAACATAATCAAATAACATAGTACAGTGACGTTTCATACTGGGAGATCCATCTTAGCAATAGGCTACTACAGAATATATATAGATATGTAGATATAGAATTAAAAATGTGTAAAAAAGGCTAAAACAAGTCATTGCCTCTCTTGAAATGTAAAAACATTTACTTCTCTTTGCAACTTTCAAAATCTTAAGTATGATACCATAGTGAAAGTAATCTGTGGTTCTTTATTAAGTCAACCCATTTGCATGTTCTTCACTGTGCATTCGGGGACCTTTTGAGTACAGCACATACCATACGCCTAAAAGCTAATGAACGTTACACTGTAGACATTTCTAGATATCATATTATATAAAGCTTAAAGTTTGAGCATTGTCATCTCAAGTCTTATTTTCATCCATTTGACTGAAGGCAACTCCCTTAATATTCTAATTAAACATAGTTCATCTGCGCATTGTTAAATTGCTTATCCTAATAATAAATCTTGTAAAAGCTATTGCTCCGAAATTGATTTTAAAAACATTTGTCATAGTTAATGAAGCGACGTTTACTGATCTACTCTTAGTATCATGCCTGAACAGTGGACAGGTAACCCCCTGAACAGTGGACAGTATTGTTGAGGACATATAACATTTCAATATTTTTTAAATCTAAGTTATCAAAAATATTCACTTGTGTTACTGCCGTGCCTGCCAAATATGTGACCATTTGTTTTAACGATATCAAAGTTTGACGTTACAGTAGGCCCTACCGAACGTGTACAGAAGACAATATTAACCGGCGTCTGTGAGCATCTGTCCTCCACTACCAGCCCTTGATTGGAGCCAGAACGTGGCTCTGGACAGAGCACACATTAAAGAATATGAACTAGCAAATCATATTATCATTTTGTAAAAGTCGACACAATTAGATTGCTCTGGTAATGTCACTTTTTAATCTGCAAGTTGTCAATCACTTCATCCCGAGAGGGTTATAAGGTCACTGTGTGTTCCTTCCTTTGTCCAATCAAATCCCGTCCTTTAAGAACCAATCTTGGAGACAAGAACTTACTGTTTGAACATTTTGGAATTCAAGTTCTGGGTTTGGTAAATCAGCTATCTTCAAAGACATTTCTCGTGCACAGTGTGGGGATTCCTGAGGGACTCGCCCAAAGAAGAATCGTCTTAAGATAAAAGATGCGTACATATGCTCCTGGTCATGGAATTTGACAAAGTACCTATCACAAAAAGTATTTTCGCTGTCAGGCTGCTGACACTTCTGAAGTAATATTTCATAATTTAAAGGATCAAAGATAAGTTTGGACATGAGGGAATACATTTCACAGTATACATGTAGGCATGAAGGGATGACATTGTACGTTGCCGGTACATAGTCGTCATAAACTATCACATTAGGTTTCTACATTCTAGACACTTAACAATATTTCTGGGCTTAAACATGGTTTTCGTTATATTTATCAAAGTTGTTTTCTTTTGTAACCTAAACCACTAGAAACTGTAATAGTTTTAACATTGTTAATTAGTGATGATTCAGTTTTCCCCAAAAGCAACTCGATGACATGGTTCGTTGATTGTGTTTCATTCAAAAGGTATATGTGAATTATACAGCCGTTAAGTGCGTTTTTTAAAAAAAACTTGTATTTAGTTACATACCTAATATTGCATGTCTATTGCTGACAAAAGCACTATTCTAGTAATTATATTAACAATGTTGAGAATAGCGAAGAAAGTCACTGAAAAAAGTATACAATGAACCTAATTCATCAGTAATTATTTCTTTATAATCAAAACAAATGTCAAAAATTCCTAAAGACAAAATATTTACAACATATTTTCTGACATTTTTATCTGGTCAAACAAAATACGAACGTAAAGGGTTATTGTACATCACCAATTGATATACCAAAACACAGTTGGAAGAATATTTGACATTCGATTTTATGGGAAATTATTCGGGTCTTTGGTTATAACAGCCCTGTGGGGACACGCAATGTACATGTATAGATGCGAATAACCCAAATCATAATCATAATGTTAAAAGAACACACAAAAAAGTTTAAAACAAATTACCTCTTATCAATCCATCATTCAAACGTTCAACTAAGTTTTGTAATAAATTAACCTAAAGGGAGCAGGGGTCAAAGGTTTTGCTTTCAGACTTTCGTTGAAATGATTTCTATTTTCTTCTTCTTAATAGTAACAAAGTGTATTAATGAAATATTGTACAAGGTATGGATAATGCATTCATTCACTCATTCACTTCCAAGACTACCATGTGTAACGAAACAATTTAAGCGTCAAATGGCGTCACACGTCAACAGTTTCAGCCTTGACATTAAAATCTGTTTCTGAGCTTATCAATTAATCGAAAGTTGTGATAAAGTCTAACGCGTCATTTTGAAACGTCTTTGAGTAGTTGCATCAGTGACCAGCCTTGAGTGCTTAACATAAAACATGCCGACCTTTGATTTATTATATACTCATGTAATCTTAGGATAGTAATACAAGAGTGCAATACGGTATGCGTCTTCAAATTCCGTATTGCACGGCAAATTCCGTATTGCACGATTGCCGGTTCTACTTTTTACAAGCTTCGGCATTTCTCGCAACTTTCCGTACGTAACAATAATTTTCCTCATTAGAACATCGGATTTGACATATCTCAAGGCATTGGCAACAAACCTACTTTCTAATACGATATTGAAGAATAATATAGTGAGAAACAAGTGCTATCGTTAGTAAAGCAACTGCAACTCACTTTGAAAAAGGAAATCCTAAACAAAACTCCGAGAACATCGCCAGCGACACTTCGCCCTTATGACGTCATAGCCTACAACGATTATAACGTCATTTCCATGATGACGTCGTTTGAAAGAATCCCGTCGCTCGGAATCCTGAACTTACGTTTAGCATACTCAGAACCTTATAAATAACTACTAAGGGATAGCTTTTATCAATTTATTTTGTTTTCACACTTAAGAAAATTGCCTCTTACGTTTAACTACGCAAAGTTATGAGAAAATAAAAGATAATTGAGGTATCAAATCATCAGTCGAGCGCCTTGTTCGCATTAGGTATCAATGCGCAGTGCGACGTCTCGGATTATTTAAGCAGTTCAAAATGACTGTTAAAAAGGTTAAAAAGAGAGTATATAATAAATACAGAATTCCTCCGCGTCCATGACATCTACTCGTTCAATACAAACGACCCAAATGCACACGTACAGTATGACGTTCTGTATATGTATACTATCCACGGCGTCACTTAGGTACAACGTTGGTGGTGGTCTAATGTAAAAGACATCGGACGTCATACAGAGACAATTTTTGTGTGTTAAATTTTAGGTTGTCAATAATCCTTACAAGTTGCACCCTCTCTGTTATGTTAAATGGAGTTGCAAAGAGAAAAGGATGAACAATGTCGATTCTCGTGAAAAGGGTAATTGTTGTTCATTAAATCCGATTTTTCGCAACGTGATTTAGCACCAGCATGAAAGTAGAGTGATAGTGGCCATTTTGCAATTTTGGCTTAACAAATTGAATAGAATATTGCTCCTTTAAAAGTTTAAACTATGCAACTATTCAATGTAATCTTAACTGACAACATACATATCTTTTCGATATTTCACTTGAGAATGGTAATCTTCTTTTGGGCGTAAGTATATTTCTAATTATATATGTCCTTTGCGAATGAGAAATTCGTATGTCATTATAATGTAACAGGACAATCCCATTTTATGACAAAAAATATCACATTAAAACAGCCACATTGACAAAGTTCCTTTAAAGAAACATAGCATTTTTTTCATTTTTAAATGTTTTTATTTCGAATGAATGTTACTTCATACCATGGTAAAACTTCTCATTACTCAATCAAATAATGTATAGTAACTTGCAAAACCCATTCGCGATAATTTCTTACGAACACCTGAGTCATAAAAGGTAACGAATGGTTCGCGAAGTTTAACTGAACATGGTAAGTTCTTTTTTAATTGGGTTCCTTGATTGAGGTCATTGCCTTGTGATTGGCAACATTTATTTTCGTTTTATTACGATTATTTCATTCACATCAACACGCGCTTCTGCTCTTTCTAATCAACATATTTCTCATTTTATTATCTACTTATTTTCAGCCAAAAATGCTTCCTAAAGTTTAGATAAACAAGTTTATTTCAAATCACCTTTTGTATCTTTAATCAATTGATATATTGTCTTCTGAGTGGATCTGTAAGTGTCATTAAACAATCACTTTTAATGATCCAATATAAAAGTCACAAAATGAATTCTTATCTTTCAAAACTATTTGTTTTATAAATTTGCCATGCTTTGGTGGAACAATGTTCCTTTATGTGTTCCGTAAAGTTTGATTACGACAACTATAAACTTAGTCTAACACGGAAACGAAAATGAATGTTACCGATTCGTGACAATGTTTCCTTTACACTTCCCTACATCAAGTGTATAAAAAGGTGTTCACCAAATATGGCCTGCAAATGTTTTGTGCTTTGTACTTGGAAATTTATTCACCAACAAATACAGACCGGGTTGAAAAGTGAGCTTAGTGACCAACATATGCTACATTTGGCATAAATTATGTGTCAGTGTCCCTTTAAATACATAGGAAGAAAACACCAACGGATAAATATCAATTGTTTCCAGTAAACATGAATGATCTATTAACACAAAAAAGCATAAATGTTTCATTAAAGAAGACGACGCTGACTTTAACATTTGAATTGATATATTTCTATACATAATTTTATATAGCAGTTTTTGGGTTATTACATTCATGATTTTCATAATTGGAGTTCCAGCGAACATATATGCTTCATTTAACTTCGACGATAATCACATTCATATTTGAATTTATATATTTGTATACACATTTCACTCAACACTTTATGGGCTATTACATTTATGATAATTTTTCAAACACACATTGGGTGCGGAAATCGCCATTGTGATTTTCTTTTGCCAACAAAATGCTTGGAATGAAATTGTTAGAATATGTAATAATAAGTAGATTAAATAATAAAAGTCGAAAGTCATAGAATATGTAAGAAAGACGTGTTCACTCTTTCTTGCACCTAGATAAGGAGATTCTAAAAGACACGATGTAAGTATGTTTAAGTTGTAAATTAGCTTGAACTAAACTGACAAGCGAAAGAGGATTCAGACTTCAGTTGAAATTATCATATGTAAGATTTTCAATACTAATATTTCAATTTTTTCAAACAGATAAGACAAAGAATAAAATCATCTTTCAAAGAATACCTTTTAAGTGTTCTTAGTTTCCTATTTTCAAAAAATGAAATTTTATGTTAATGAAATGTTCCAAGATAAATTTGATGTATCACAAACATTCATCAATAGGGAAGGCATATTCTATGATAATCAATAAACCTGCCTATTTTTCCCCCATATTGACAACCTTTTAACCATGGTAGGGGTCACGATAGAGTGAAATATATGTCTTACCCCTGGTTACATTAAAACGATATTTTAACACAATATAAACAAGACACAAATTATTTATTCATACTTCTGAAAATATGTGTCATTTTAACGGGCCTTAAACGAATAGACCACATGTCTCTTAGATATTTAGATAATTTTAACAATCTGGGATGTGTATACTTTTGCCTACCGGTTTAGATTGAAATTGATGTGGTACCGTTTCAGCAACTTGACAGAAACCTTTTCAGGATAACAACTTCTTTATTGATAACATCAGGATCCTTTTGGGTATATTCTAAATCCTTCAAATCCATACAGTCTATATACCCATATCATCAGAACCGTCGTTATTACACATTGTTATCCCGATGATATTGTGTATGCTTGCAACTTATTAATTCTCTTTATTTGAATAATTCATTAAATCAGAAATACACTAGTACTGTCATGATGTCACTAACGATGACGCTGACTGACGATTTCAGAACATACTTCGCTAAATAACGTTTGTTTATGAAAAAAAGAATAAATGACTAGTAACATGGATAGGCAGAGGATGCCTTAACCCGCGTATATCTTAAGCTACAATTCCTGCTTATCTCAAAATACTTTTATTATCAAAATCGAAGTACTTTTTTCCTCTTGTTTTACAAAACATGATAAGAGTTCTGCATTCATGGAATAACGTAAGGTTGTTCAGACAAACCTATTTCATTTAAACCAAAAGAGGGATTGCCATCACATTTCACTTAAAATACTAAGTATCTCTAACTTAACTTATTAATCTTATAGAGAACAAATTTACCCTACTAAACAAAATGATCACCAGAGTAGTTATTTTACCTTCGGTTGCCTAGTGCTTTCAGTATTAACGTTAATCCATATGGCCATTGATTGCTACTAATGGAAACCCTCTTACGTGACCTTAAGCGTTAATGATAATGCTCTAATGGTCGAATGTCAAATGAAAAAAGACATCGAATACAACACTTCATCATTGTCACATTTCTCTCATGCAAATGGAGTCTATAAGAATGTGTAACGGATTTCCCTTTTACTTGCGGTACATAACATTCACGTTGCTGCCTTAGAGTATTGTTCGCAAGACAGCTTCATGACGAAATAGCACTATCGTGCAGAATTATGCTTTATATATAGATTCCTTCATCGACCCCGCGACATTTACCACGTGGATTATTGTAAACATCTAATTATGCTTACCGACATAAACTTCGAAAACATGACTTATTTATTTTGAAAGCTAGTTTACTTATATTTTCCATTCATGAAATGAAAGGTAAGAAAAAAGCTTCTGACTTCAAGTTTAAATAAATCGCGGTTTAGTACTGTTATTTGAGTTATATAGAACTTGTTAGGATTGTTATTTGAGAACTTCGTGACTATATCAAAGATTATTTAAAAATTTTATGATTGTCAACCATGAATTCATACTTATCAAAGGAAACGGAAAAGCACAAATGGCAATGAAAATAATATTATATATCGAAAAAAAATATTTGTTCAAAGAAATCAATGCATTATTAATTAACTATTCTTGGAGTGTGAGTTATTGACTGTTAGTCCGGAACAGGTGGTGTATGCTGATAATCACGACGGAAAGCATAGTGCTGAAACAGTATTCTCCCAATTAACTTCTGGATTTGTGTTACATGGTGTTGGGAGCTCTTACTTACAGCAAAGTATTCCATACCGTTTGGTAGATAATTAGCCTTATTCCCGGCTTTATTAATCGCGCTTTGTTAGTCTGTTTTTGCTCTATTATCCCTGATAACAATGATCACCTGGTGATGAATATTCATCCAAAGGTGCGTAAACAGATCACGGAAATCAAATTACACGCGTTGCTAAGCATCGTCATGGTTTAGAACATGTGGTCTTGCGTGAACTGGTAATACCGTGTTGGTTGTCTGTAACTGATAGACGCTCAATGTTTTACTAATCCCGCTGAGGGATTATTACCTGACAGCTTCTTCAGAGAGATTAATCCGTGATAAATTTCCAGGATGGAACGGCCATCAAGACCGAAGTCGGTCAACTGAATACAATTTCGCTGTTTTACAAGATAGCCCTTTGTTTCAAACACAAATGAAGCGAAAGACTTAAAATTCCTTTCGATAAAAATCTCATTTAAAAGCTGAATAATTTCTATCGTAACGGATCGTTTTAATAAATTTGAAAAAAAACCCGAACATATTAAATAGATTTGTTTCTCTTTTATAACTTTGAAAGGTTTAATGAAAAGCAAATGGGAGCCGAATTATAGACTAATCCGGAAATAAACGGAATATCCAATCATTGCAAATATGGTAAACAAAATAACGAGTTTAGGGATTACACCTACAACAAATCAACACCTACTATAATTCCTAATGAAGGTTATTTTTCTACTAAGCTGACATATGTTATATTTGATGCCTGCCAAGACTGTAGCTAATTCCCCCGTGTTACAATTAGCGGTCGGTATGGCAGTGGTACAGCTGCCTTGGTTCAGAAGCGAAGTACTCCTTCCTTTCTGCATAGTTAGCCGGTATATGCACTTACATACTTGCCAACTTATCTGTAATACCCGGCGATGCGTGATACAGGATATTAAACTGGCCTGGTCTAGTCGGGTTCGCGATGAGGAGGTGAACGTAACGCAGAGTGTAATGGTGGGAGAGGGCAATCCAAGTTATTACTAACAAACGAGAAGGCTTTAAGTTCCCTGACACACCTGCGGAGTATATCCAGTGTTTATGTACCACGTTACCTTATTGATTTCCTTAGCTTTATACATGTCAGATATTTTCTTCTCTCAGAATCCGTTATATTATCATCTAAGAAAGTCATATTAAATCAAAATGTAATTACTTTTTAAAGAGTAATTATAACCGATAATCGAAAAGTAAAAGCATTACATTTATAACTGATAATCGATAAATAATAGAATTTCATTATAATAAGCTACTTCATCAACCCAAACTTTTATCAAAAACATTCTAACCACTTCAAAACTTCTCGGGTCCTTTCCCGATTTTTCTCCAATATTCCAAGTGGCTTCGGATAGATTAATGAAAGGTTGAAGATGGTCCTAAACAAACTGAACAAGGATACCGTGATCGTTAACTTACCTGGGGCGCTTTCTTAGCAAGTCCCTCTCCGAAGTAGGTAAGATTGACGGAAGTCCCCCGTGTACCGTTGTTGAGCTTCTTGTGCAAGTGGTCGGCGATGGTGAAGTACCCGGTGTAGATGAGGAGAATGAGAGCAGCCAAAACAGCTGTGGACAGGAGGAAGATACAGAAGAGACAACACAAACACCTCTCCCGTGTCTCCCTCTGTTTGTCCGGAACCTTCCCAAACTCATGGGACTGTCTCCAGAGCCTAGGAGAGGGGAGGGAGTCCGGACTCTCAGACCCCCCTTGGACGATCCGCGTCGTTTCATTGATATTGGAGTCCCTGAAAGTGATACACGTGTCCTCCTGACTGTCGCACGTGTCGTCTCCGGCCACTGTAAAAACTACCCCGTACTTCTCCGATGTTCGTCTGGTCATGCTTACTACTTACAGTGTAAGCAGACGACGGAATGGAACAAGACTTGTTGGCTAGCAGACGTCAATGTTTGATCTACCACTGGAGTGTAGCGTCTGCTGCCAAGGGATCGAAGCCCATATGACAGAACTGTTTGAGGAGCAGAAGATAACTGTAACTTTGCGACTCACGACCAAAGTTACTCTTCCCGGCGACCGTCATGCAATGCGAGGCGGCCTGTGATCTAGGCTCGCTTGGCACCATTCAATACTGAGCAGCAGACGGTATCGGGCTGACGGACGGAAGGTAGGACCTACACCCGCGCGATCTCAGCGGCCAGGGAGGAAGCTTCTCACAGCTTTCTGCGCTGGAAATCACAGATCGGCATGGGGCTATTTGATTATCGAGGCTGATCAACAGCACTCTGAATTGGGTATTGAAGGACCCGGTGGAAATATTTTCATGCTACGGATGTCCCTGAAAGAAGAATCAATTCAGCTCACGAGCTAACACATTTGCCAATCGAAACGTACACATGGTGAAAAGAACATCACCCGAATCACGCTTTTGGTAAGATTTGAGGAAATATTTTTCTTTTGACTAGAAGATTTGCCGAATGCGCAAGTTGATGCAAAAACAGGTTCCAATGTTAAATTACGGTCTATACGCTATTGTTGGACGTATACCGTTCATGCCAAGTGAAAATAAGCTAGGAAATGATCAGAGAGAAGATCTTTCTCAAACAGACCCGTCATCGCACTTGATATAATTGAATTGATTTCAAAGGCTGTTTTCATTGGTTTTTCACCAGACTTAAAATAGGATCCCTTTGACTTGAGTGGCCCCGTGTGCGCCGGGATAAAGCTTATGAATGATTAAATTAGCTTCTCGATATGTCACTGATTAATAGAGTACTATTTCACTGAAGCATTCAATCGATTTCCCTGTTATTTTCTAACACGACTGGTGTTACCATACGGCTCTGAGACACACACGTACTAACCCAGGCATTACAAGTGTCCATGTTCATGTGATACTACACCCTGCACTGTGTTTGTCATGTTTGCTGGAGCCGACTGCCTTATTCCAGGACAGCCTTAACAACATCTTCTCGCTCCTGAACCGTTAAAGGATGTATCAATTTCACTCTCATCATTCAAAACTTGCAAAGTTTTAATTCTTTGATCTCGAGCCATCCTTCTAACAGATTTGCTAGCATCTCCTCCAACGAATCACAGCTCCGTCGAGCATCTCATAACAAGGTACACTCATTGATTCCCACTTGGGCGCTTGTAGCTTTGTTCTTGTGGTAAGTTCAAGCACTAGTCAAGGCCCCTGGGGGAGGGAAAGCGTTTTGCTTAAATATTTGCTCGATCAATTGCGATTTAGATCTTAATGGGCCTAACAAAAGTTTCTGAAAGCGCTACTCATGCAGGTATCATACAGACTATTGATCATCCCATCAATCTCCTCACCCTTTTATAGACTTGCTCGTTTGTTTTACGCTCGGCTTACTCGTCTTCGATGATCTCGCCTTGTGTTCATTAGAACTATCCACAGTTGTATCTTCAGATGTGAAGTGTTATCATTCCCATACGAATTGACTGATACGCAGGTTCTGTAATCGTTCTATTTCCCGAGATTTGGTTATTATTCATTTGCTTTAGGTTACATCGTTCCGTTCCTGTATATATTTTGTATAATGTATAATGTACTTGTGGTATGATATATTTGATTTATAGTGTTTTTGAAGATTTACCTTAAAAGTTCATAATCCGGGAAAATCTATGTCGTGATATTAATAATAATCAATTAGTCCGGTCGACATCTAAAACAAAATTCCTTCCTTCAGACTTTTCAATTTAAATTGACCTTATCAAAAACTTGTCTATTTCACACAACTAGAATAGTTGACCAACATACAAATGTTGTAAGTTCCGACAGCCAGATATAAGGTTTTGCCTTGCCTGCCAGACCCGTAGCAATCCCGGTAACTCTGCAAGGTGCTGCAGGAGCGAGTCGATACAATCAGGCGGACAAGCAGGGATAGATGAGTGTCCACAATACCTGTGTTGTATCCAATTAAGCCCACAGCTGAGTGTCCCAGACGGCCGTGGATGATCATTAGACTCTGAAGACTGGGTAAACACCACCCATGTCCTCTCCCCACTGCACCAGTCAGCTTTGTTCCTCACGCTGGGGATACCGCCGCCAGCTCTGACAAACACAAACACAATTAGACCTGTAACAGTGCTGCTCTGTACTTAACTCTTCATGCATACAGAGAAACAGCATTGGATTGTTCCTCGCACAGTGAACCTGGGACATTGTAAGAGTTGCTCAATACCTGTTAGATGGTATACACTCGTCTACTGTTATTTAGAACAACTAGTCGATTTTTTTGTTAAAAGTTGGTAGAAAGTAGACATGTGACACTATCAGTATTCCAATTCAACTATTAAATTGGTTTATCAAACTTCTCGATTATATTAAGACTGTGTGACTGAAACTGTAAAAAAAGTGGCATTGGGTGATGAGTGATTTGTTTATATTGATTGTCATTAGCGTTTTGTCACCAGTGCAATCACACGATCGCAGGTTAAAATGCAGTAAATAACTTCACTAAAATTTCAAGCATTTCCCCTACAATGACGGTTGATGTTAAATGATGATGAAGGTGACATTAAATTAATTTTAACGTCAACTCATTTCTTTTGATTGAATAATTTTATTGAAATAGTATATCCTATCCTGTTGAAACATGTAAAGTTGCTGTACTCCCAGTTTCCCATTTGCTTGAAAGCAGTATAAAAATTATACCGAAACGTCGCTACATTCTACAATAAGGAAGTTGATAATCCATAAAGTCCTTGTCTTCTTGATATCTCCGACTTCTAAAATGTTTCTCAAACAATTGAAAATGATAAGCCTAAACGAAGTGGTCACAAAAGTAGACCGAAATATACCCAAAGCTGTTTTGCAATTTGTTGATCTAAATGACCAGTTGATATCTCCATTCCGCTCTATAATTTATCACGTTTCGCGATGCAAGTATGTCTTTTCTTTTCTCCATGTAGTGTTTTATTACCCAATGTCGATTGTAACGAATGCAATATATAATGTATTTACTGTTCTTTTTCATATCTCTTGCGAGATATTGAAATCCTCTGTATCCAACTGAAGTGAATAAAAAAAATTTCCAAAAAAAAAAAGTATGTCTTTTCTACCATGCCAATATAGATACTGAACAGTATGTTGGAATTGAAGTTTTCAATCTTCCAGTGTTGTTTTTGAATCACAGCCTAAATCAATGACGTATTCATTTCTTAGAATTTAGGTCATTCAAATTAACTCATCACGCAGTTGTTTCGCACTCGAACGATTTCTATCCCTATTGAATCTGGAGATAGAAATCTGTTCTCCTCATAATTGCACTGGACGTAGCTGTCAGAACATTGTGTAAATCACATCCAAAACATTTATAATTCAACATGTGGATGTTTTCCCATTGATTATAACTGAAGACTAACAGAATATGATACAAGTCGGAAATATTTTTGATAACGGACCACGAGTTAAGAATAGCCATATATCAAGTGATATCACCTAAGATATATCATTTGGATGGCTACATTCCGCACTGGTCAGTCATGGTCAGTTTTAACTGCAATGACTCCCAATACAGTAATATATAATCTCAATCTCAACAATCTACATGTACATGTATGTCAAATGGATTTGCGTACAATGTACATGAAACAAATATTTTTTTTCACTTAAGTACCGTAACGGATAATGATTTAGGAAAATCATAATAATATAACTCTGTGTCCTCTGGTATCTTTATATTAACAATATCACATAGATGATAAAGTAACCCTGCTGTTGAAATAAAACTCACGTAAAAGAAGTTCACTATGATTGTATAACACCTTTAAGACAATAAGGTAATTGGGTGCGTGCAATTGATACATGTGCATGTAAATGAAAACAACATTTTTAATAACCATTATCTTTATATTACCTGCAAAATATAACTTAAAAGTGTGATGTTTCAAAGCAAAGCATAGATTACCTCTGTGTGTTTATAGTTATGTTAAACGAAAACATTTGGATGTTGACCGATAATGTCCTTTCAAGTGATGCAAGTGTTGCTACTTAGCGCATTTTGTCGACACGTTTGCCGTAATAAGTCAAAACAGAATAATATTTATCTTTGTTTGATCTTTCTTTTGAAATTGATAACCATTCTTCTAGATGTTCTTTTCATCTTGCCCTCTGATTTCACAGTCATGTCTTTCAATGTCATTGGTGATTATTTGACCAGTTGTGCAACATTTTAGCGAGTCACTTTAAAAAATCTTAATTCTAGAACATACACTCAATGGCAAGAGATAGTTATCACTTTTTGAACTAAAATCTTAGAAATATTTAATTTAAATTTTGACAGTTAACATCGCAAAAAAATGCCATATTCCTTAATTTGTGTGTTTTAACTTTCTCTTGTCGATGGATTTTTCACAAGATTTTTACATAAAAGGTCAGGCACCCAAGGAGAAATTTACACGGATTTATAAATGTCTATTATTCTCAACCGGTTTTAGTACGGTTTCAACATATCTTAGGATTCTTAAACCCACACCACAGTCTTCACTTAATATCGATATCACCAGGATATTGTAAGATACAGCATATGGTTTCGTTAAGGATAATTAAGGTTCTTAATTAGATTAATCAAATTCTTAAGTTTGAAATCTTATTTGATATTCCATGATAGAAGGATGAATTACTACAACTGACTGATATGGCTCGAATCCTTTCCACAAGTAGGTGTCCCACTCACTTAAAGGCTGAATCCGTTCGCAATAAAGAAGAATTTTACAGAAATCATGTTTTGAATTTCGATGAAACGTCTTTTAAACTTGTCAATTAGACTAATAGAGACTAGTTTTACAACATGCATGTTGCTCAGTTGGTGAAAATGTGTCATAATGTCCCTATATTGTGGAGCCAATCCATAGAAGGATTTAATGCTAGTTATCTAATGAATATGAACAGCCAATGTACTATAACCATTCATGTTACACCTAAGTTTGTGTAAAGTTTTAGTACCAACATCCAAGTACAAGGTACATAAAACAAATCACAGTACTAACACATTATTTATAAGGTTTTGATAGTGCTTGTGAGCTTTACGTGTAGTCAACAGTCTGCGAAACTATCTGTCACCTTTCTTCAGGTCTTAGATGATTTTTACGATAAAACGTTAATCTTGAAATGTTCAACATTTTTTCGACCTAGTTTTCTGAGATTAACATTGCTATTTGCTCTCGTGCATCATTAATTCTGCTTGTAAGGGGATTCGAATCATTACAGAGAGGAGTGTGACCAATGACTTGAGTTTAAACCCATATTAATCATATCGACCAAATCATTTAGTTTATTTATCACCAAATCAACATTCAGATCTTGGATCAATGTATTTCTTTCGCCTGAGGTGGTTTTCAAATCAATATTAAGGGAGATCATACAAAACTAGAAATCAGATCTCAGTTATTTGTGATGATACATTTGTGTTAATATCCTGGAATGGGTTGTTATCTTTTTCAAAAATCAAGTTTAAACGCTACATACATGTAGGTTTTAAATGTTATGACAATTTAAAGAAAGTGTTCAACTTTTAGTATTATGGACGTTTAATGTAATGAACGTGTGTAATCTCTCTTTTAACATTGTTTCATTGAAAGCATTTAATTTAAACTGTGTACTTCCAATGTTGGAATGGTTCTTTGTCTTTGGTTAATTCATCTCGATTAGGAAAAGTTGCTCTAATCACCGGTAAAATTGACAGAGTGTCCTTTATTAATTTAGCTCATCTTTATGAAAAACGATTTTTGAAATTAACCCTAAAGATTTTGTTTGATCCAAATCATGTGTTACACTGTAAATTTCTAAAGCTTCCCTCTTGAAGAAGATATTTATTACCACTGTATTAAACCAATAGGGAAAAAATTCCTTTATTCCCTGCAGCGTTCGTCTTTTAAACGATCTTTCTGCTGTACACATATATGATGCTTGTTTATATTGTACAATGGCTCTGTGATAGTTCCAAATAAAATCCCTCTTAAATTTGAAATTTAGGGGTGTTTATTTTTACCATATGTTAATGTAAGCTCTGTATGGCTGATCAATGTGAGCTCTAAAGTTGTGTGGGATAAGAAGATAATATGGTCAATTATTCCTATTTATTTCAATATCAGCTTCCCTCCTCTATTTGACACTGACAATATTCAGTATCCTTTAAATCAAACTTATTACCGATGAATTGCTCCACTGTCATTGATCATTGTATAATTTTTTTAAGCATAAAAACCTTAAGCTCTGTAATGTTATAAAAGTGTCCAATTGGATGGTAATAATGAGTAGTGCAAGTAATGTCTTTTTGACCTTAGCAGATATATCCAACTCGTGGTCCATATCTTTGCACGTCAATTCAATGAAAGCTGACAATTGAAGCTTGGGTGATAACACTTACACAATAAAATGTACATGTATAGAATGATTTTCAACTTTCCCCAAAGAACATATGAAAACTGGATACTAGAAATATTATTGTTTTGATAAAGATTTTGTGAAGCAGCTATTAATGAAACATTTTAAATCAATCACATAATCCATGGAAAGCTATAGAGTGGAATTGAAACATACGAAATAATAATATTTGATTGATTATCTAAAATAAGACAATTTGTCCTTTATTCAAACAATTTAAATCACGAAGAGCAACGTCTAATATAATCCACTGAATGTTCTTAAAGCAAAGGAAAGTTTACAGGAACAAAGAACTCAGAGGTAAACCAGTCACTGTTACATCGAATTGCTGCTTCCTTTTGCCCCTAATTTCCGTCAAAACGGCACTCTGACGCTCTCATTCTTTGAAGTTGTCACTGACTGCAATGGAACGGAACTTCGTAATTACTGTTGTTATCAGTTAAGAGGATTAAACCTTCTTAGATGTCTCTTGAATTGGCTGTGTTTTCCTTGCATGACAATCATTTTGATTTGTTGTGCTTTGGTACTTTTCATAGCTTAAATTATGAAACTGCATGCACAGTTTAAGAGGGTTACTTTTCTTGATAATAGGAAAATCAATAAGCGTTTTACTTGATCTGAATTCGCTGAGGATTTGTTACTTTGAAAACTTTCTCCTGACAAGAGACTTTTTTATTTTTTTCTGAAATGGTGGTACTTACTAACAAAAGGGAACATCTTCGTTTTGTTTTTTACACCTTTACTTAAGCATGTCAGTGATTGTGTCTTAAATATGTCCTATTCTTTACAGTTGTTTTATTATGTCGATTAAGGGGTTTTCTTCTATATTTGATTTAAATTAATTATGTACATAAAAAAACGTTAATAGACCACTGATTATGCTACCTGAGGGATCAATATCTGACATCAGAATGGTATTGATCTGATAATAAAAACAATCAAACACAACAATCTTATATAGGTTTATAATATTGACTCTTTTGAGAGTGTTTGTCAACACATTGAAGTTTTTTTAAATGAAATAATTCCCCTGACTAAAATAATGATACAAAGTTTTCTGTGATAGTACGACCCTGATGAACGTTTATCTACTATCTCTGCAATATTGCAAATATCTTCCTTGAAAAAAACATTTCCATTCACTGATATTGATTATTAAGCATTGATATTCGGAAAGGTCATTTGCATACTGATACCACTTTGGCATTTCCATTCTATAAAACATTTTTATTTTGACTAATTAGACCATTGCTTTTAACTGGCCCACATTATGAAAAGTGTTCCAGGAATTGAAATGACGGTTCGCACTGCAATATTTGCTGATCCAATGAATCTGGAGATAAGAATCTCTGTTCTTCTCATAATGGCTCTGGGCGAACCTGTCAGAACATTGCGTAAATCACATATAAACCATTTATAATTCAGCATGTGGATATTTTCCCATTGATAAGAAGTGAAGACTAACAGAGTATAATATAAGTCGGAAATATCCTGGTTAATTATATGTTTGCGTCAATAAAGAAAGGATGTTCGTCATATAATTCTGGTATCTTTTTATTAACAATATCCCATATATGATAGCAACCCTGTTGACACAGAAGACACGTGAGAAAAGTTAACTTTATGATTTAGCAACATCTTTAGGGCAATAAGGTAATGGAGTGCATGCAATTGATGCATTGCTTATTGCATGTGCATGTTAATGAATACATCATGTTTAATAACCATTATCTTAAAACTGCATAAATATAACTTAAAGAATAATATTTCTGACAAGAAAAGATTTGTTTCAGTGTGTTAGTTATGTTAAATGAAAACATTTGAATGTTGATAGATGATGTCCTTTCAAGTGATGCAAATGTTGCTACTTAACGCATTAACATGTTTTCTGTATTTAGTCAAACAGAATAATATTTATCTCAGTTTGATCTTTCTTTTGAAATTGATAACCATTCTTCTATCTGTTCTTTTCATCTTGCTTACTGATTACACAGTCATATGTTTTTATCAATAGAACATAACGACAGGAGAAAATTATCACCTTTTTAACTAAAACGTATAAAATATTGCTTAAGGACAGTTAAAGGTTAAAGTTACACAAAAATGGAACTAATTTTATATGAGTGAATGGACAAAAATTATATTTTAATTATGATTGGGAAATGATGAGAATAGTTATTGTTTGCTTTACTAAATTTAAAAATGTATGTTTACGAAATAAAACTTCATCAATTCAAAACGTTCCATTTCAAATGAAAACAACCCATGGTTTATCTCCCCCTGATCGATAAAAGAGAGGAATGGAAATAATTTAATGGAGCAATATTAAGAAAAATTATAGATAAATGTCAGTGGTCATCAAATAAAATTAATCAATGATAACAATATAATTTACACAGTTTTGAGTTTTTTGTAGATTAACGATATATGAAGTCAAAGTATTAGTTTACTGTCTCAAAAGTGTCATATGTTATGATTTGTGAAAAAACATTTGTCACATTATAACTTTGGTTATAATTTCATATATGTATATTTTTAATCTTTATCCTCCTATATATGGCTTCATTTACTTCAGTGTAAAATACATTTTATACAAGTATTTGTGAAGAGCCAGTTGGGAATAATATTGTTTTTAAGGAAACTTTACATACATATATGTATATTTTTATCAACACTTAATTTTGAAAATATGTTAGAAATAATATATGTACAAGTTGTTGAGAATATTGATGATTGGACCACATTCATTGACATCAAGCATCAAGTCAGGGTCCGTTTTCCCTGTTTTTGACGCCAAACTAAATATGTGTTGCTTTCAAGATTCAAATAACCTTTTTGTGACATTTTATCACCTGAAATTTATTGCAAATGTCTTTTTGAGAGTATCTCAAGTTATCAAACGTGATTTTACCAGCTTGTTTTTTTTAGTATAATTTTAACCTTTAACATCGAATCCATCAACATAGCTAAGGATTTTAGTATAGTCTTCACTTAATATCGATGACCAGAATATTGGAAGAAACAGTTTATGGTGTTAGTATGGATAAATAAGGTTCTTTATTAGATTAATCAACTTCTGAATTTTAATATCTTGTTTAATATTCCATGATCGAAGGATGAATTACTACAGCTGACTGATAAGTTTCATACCCTTTCCACATGCAGGTGTTACACTCACTAAAAGGCTGAATTCGTTCACATTAACGAAGAATGTTACGAACATCATGCTTTCAATTTCGACGAAACGCCCTTTAAATAGAAGATACATTTAACAAAGCATCATCTTATGTCAAGATAACGTTATAATACCCATATTTACCTCGAAGAAATGAACTAAAGAAAGGGTTAGCCTTCTAACAAAAAATATCTCGAGAATTATAAATGAGAGTATGAGAGTGTGTTACAACAGGCATGTTGCTCAGTTTGGAAATGTGTCATAATTTCCCTATATTCTCCCAGGTATATCTTGACATTTCTTAATTCAATTTTATCCTGAACTGAGACACTTCTCGAAGAATCGTATCACAAATAAAAGTTTCTGTAATCTCGAAATATCTTCATGTAATTGGCTAATTTGCTAGTGTGTAAAAAGTTCAGAACCTTCACATTAACCTAAAGTCATGTTCATAAGAACATACCTGGCTTAACTGGGTCTATAAATGTGATTAGTAGACTAAAGATTACATGCTTAAGAGGTGGCTTAAGAGGTGACCATCGCAACACCAGTTATGAACAAATTCAAGTGTGATTAAAAATCAAGTCTGCATTTGAATACCATGCGTCTGACGTTTAGGTTATTGTCTATAGCTGCACTAGTCAATTCTGTAGGTGTCGAGTAGCGCTGTTGGTGCTGGTTACTGCTGAGAGTTTCTAAACACATCCTAGTGGTGATATGTTAGAGTGAGTGAAGCAGTGAGAGTCCAATGGAAGGAAATCAACAGAGAAGAATCAGGCGGACTCCCGGTGATCATAGGAAATGGAAACTTTTCTGGGACCGTTTCTCTTGAGATTTGTCAGCATAGTCACTAGTTTTGTTTAAGCCAATGGGTACATTTCTAACTGAAACTGATAACATATTTGTATAACTGAACCTTAGAGTTTACATTGTATTGTTTCAGTTCAGATTAATTGACTACTGACAATGTATAGCCGTGGTTCACTTTGGAATTTCAAGATGCTTTAATAATGAATAAGGTTCTAATGAATTTAATAGACAAAAAAGAAAATACTGATGGTAATAATGTTGAGTACCACATAGGACAAATTTTTATATCAGTCCATGTACATCATCTTTATAAATTCCTCACACGACTTGTAAATTGTAGCCTAAGGATTTGATAATAACTTCCTACTGATATAAAATGAATACCATAATACCAAATGACAAAGGTTCTGAAATGAAGCCAATCCATAGAGGGATCCAATGCTAATTATCTGATGAACATCCAGTGTACTATAACCATTCATATAACACTAAAGTTTGTGTAATGTTTAAGTACCAACATCCAACTACATGTATAAGGTACATAAAACAAGTCACAGTACTAAAACATTACTTATAACGTTTTGATAGTGTTTTATGAGCTTTACGTTTGTAGTCAACAATCTGCAAAACTATCTGTAACCTTTCTTCAGATCTGAGATGATTTTCACGATCAAACAATAATCTTGAAATGTTCCATATTGTTGCGACCTAGTTTTCTGAGAATAACATTGCTATTTGCTCCCATGCATCATTCTTTCATTTGACACTGGCAATATTCAGTGTCCCTGAAATCAAACTTACTACCGATGAATTGCTCCACTATCATTGATTGTATAATTTTTTCAAACCTAATGCTCTGTCATGTTATAAAATTGTCAAATCAGATGGTTGTGCTTTTTGTCACAGTGTGTTTCGTAATATGTGATGCAGCACTTCATAATGAGTAGTTGGAAAGCTATAGAGTGGATTTGAAACATGATTAATGATAGGATTTGATTAGAGTATCTAAATTAAGACAATTTATCCTTTATTCAAACAATTTAAGTCACGAAGAGCAAAGTCTTATCTAATCCACTGAATGTTCTAAAACCAAAGGGAAGTTTACAAGAACTCAGAGGTAAACCAGTCACTGTGACATCGAATTGCTGCTTCCATTTGCTCCTAATTTCCACTAAAACGGCACTCCAATGCTCTCATTCTTTAGTGTTGTCACTGACTGCAATGGAACGGAACTTCCTAATTACTGTTATAAGCAGTTAAGAGGATTCAACCTTCTTAGACGTCTCTTGAAATTGCTGTGTTTTCCTTGCATGACAATCATCTTGATTTGTTGTGCAAGGGTACTTTCCATAACTGAAATTATGAAACGGCATGCACAGTTTAAGAAGGGAACTTGTCTTGATTATAGGATAATCAATAAGAGTTATACTTGATCTGAATTCTTTGGGGATTTGTTTCTTAGCAAACTTTCTCCTTGCTAGTACGTTTTGTATTTTCTTCTAATATGATTGTGTTTATTCTTTCGTTATATTTTTAACACATTTCCTACAACATGTCAATGATTGTGTTTTATATATGTCATGCTCTTTACATCAAATTTTGTATGTGGATGTAGGGCTTTTTTAATGAAATGTTTAAATCTTTATATTTTATAATGTTATCAATCAAGTTTTCCGAATTGGTCCGGTTACAGGTCCGAGGTCTGCTGTATTGGCCCATGCAAAGTCAACGGCCAAGTCAGCAGAGAGAGGACCTGTAACTCGAACAATACTGAAAAAACTTGATTAATGAAATTGTTATTAATTAACGTCTTTATGATTTCCTTGCAAAATATTTGAGAGTTCATTTTCTTCTAAATCAAACTTATAAATGATATATACCATATATGTTAAAAGTTTTGAAGCAATAGCTTCAGACTTTTGCAATTTGTGTTTATGCGCATGCTCCGAATTGTATTGGCCCAGTCTCCTCGTACTGCCCCAATTTTGCAAGTATTGGCCCTGCTTACCTGTATTGGCCCAGTTGTCGAATTTAATTGGGACAGTATATATTGTTTAGTGTCATATCATTGATAGTTAATCAACAAGCAGTGCTAATACAATATTGATGAACCTGAGTGATCAATATCAGGAATGGTATCCATCTGGTATTAAAAACGATCAAATATAGATAGATTTTAATATTTGCTATTTACTGGGTTTTTTATAACATGTTGGACTTGTATAAAAACTGTTTGAAATAATTCCCCTGATATACTATCATCATGAAAAAAAAGATTTTTACATGACATTACAGTTCCTATAGACGTTTATCTTTCTTATCTTATGAAAAATATTATACTGAAAAAAAAACATTCCCAATCACTTCTATTGATTTCCCACTATACTAACTATTCTAACGATGAAGGTACTGATACATGTACCATTGTAGGAATTTCCATTCTGTAAAGTATTTCAAATTTACTTCTAACACGATTTATGTTAGAATTGTACCAGGAATGTAAACAAAATAAGTATGTTTCGAACTCAAACTTTAACTGTGTCAATAATTCTGTCCCTATTGATGTTATTTTAATAAGAACACTGGACGTTGCTGTCAGAACAAAGTGTAAATCACATCCAAGTTATTTATAATTCAAAATTAGGATGTTTTCTCATTTATTTTATAACTGAAGACAAACAGAGTATATTACAAGTCAGAAATGTTCTGGATAACTACATTTGTGTTTTGATAGTGTAAGGAGGTTCGTAATTCATGTTCGAAGAATTTGTTAGCACAGTGACTTTCACATTAACTTAATTTCCATTTTAAAGAAAACACCTGGCTTATAACCTTTGTTATAACGGACATATAACTTACATGTATCTTTGTATAACTGCACCTTAGAGTGTACATTGTATTATTTCAGTTAAGATAAATTGACTTTTTCCAGACACAATCTTGTGTGCTGTATATTGTATAACATAATCACATCCTTTTAACCAAATCTGTTGACCTTTCAAATAAAATTATAGGCCATTTTCATTAAAGAAAGGAAACAGTACTGAACTGTACAGAAACATTGTTTTTATTCTCACCAAACCAGATTTTCCTTAAGATTAAAAAGGTTGACCCTCCGCTGTTCAAAACACCTATGACGGCAATTGCACACTTTCACTGTGCGTAAAACGATGACCGTAACTTTAGTTACGATCATCCCAACATGGCGGCAGATAATACGCTTCGGAACTTTTCACGCGATATTCTAGTTGTTCAGATACATAAGGATAAATTCAATAATGCGCTTAATTGCAGGTTGACGTGGAGACGAGATTCTAAAAATGCTATGTAAGTTTCAGGGCTTATAGGGATTCCTGATAAGGCGAATTAACGTACCTACACCGGAAGTTGATTTGTTTTTAGTATTTTAGTACACGAAGGTTGTCCAAATTAAATTGTTGTGAGCATTGTATCAAAAACTACATGAACATGTTTTTCAGGTCGGCATTGTGCTTATGTTAAAGTTGTTTAAACCATATAGCCATGGGCTGAAATACTGATGTCGTGTCTTACAAAGTATGTATAACCAATATTTTGTGAAGACAGATACAACAAATGTATTTAATTCTGTGGCACTATAGACATTAATTTTGTACAAATATGTTTTAGATATCAGTTCATGCGAAAGTGATGAACTGATGCAGTATCACAAAAGACGAACAACAGAAAAACTGATTCCACGTCTTATTCTATTGTGATATTGATATAACAAATTGGTCATCCCATATATGGTTCCAAATATGTACAGTATGAAAAACAATCACAAAATGTTCTGGAAAACCTTACATTTTATTTGTTTCATTGAACACAAAGTTACTAAGCACAAATAGTATACGAAAGGTTGCTTCGAAATCAAATAGAATTAGGAATTAAAAATACATGGATTGAGTAAGTCAACCAAATGTGACTGACGCCTATTTGTATCCACGATTTTGTGTTTGGTGAATTGTTGTTTTGTGAAAGGTAACATGTTGAAAGGAAATGTTTAAAATGTCACAATGAAATCAACTATTATGACTTAATGGGCATTCAAATCAAGTCGGTAACTTAAAAACTAATATATAAAACACTTACATTCCGCAATCTGGTTTTTAACTTAGATCAGGAACACCAGTATGTGTATCTGTTAGTTATGTAAGTTATTGTATCCTGTAAAATGTATTATGTATTTTAAAGTATTATTTACCAAGTCTTCATTTTAAAAGGTTGTCTTATTGAAATTATAATGATAACTTTTTAATGTTTATGAATGAAATTGTCATAAACAATGTATAACACACACAAAGGAAACATTTTATTCAACAAGAGGGCTTCCCAATTTAAAGGTTACCTTCCAGAAACGTTACAAATGTGATTGGTTGAAAATGGAATGGTCATAAATCTAATATTTCTATGAATTAAAAAGAGACCAAATATGACATCCTTAAGAACGAATATCTATTTTGTTTTTCTAAATGAAAAATCATATTCAAATTGCCTAGTTTTTTAAGTCTATCGTATTACACTTGTCATTCAAAATTCTGGCCTGTCAGTTGTTTACATCCATGTGTGCCACATTGAGATATAACACATTCTTTGTTTTGTCAATATTGAAATTGAAGTAGCAGAGGGTGACAAAAGAGCATCCCCTGCCAATCATTTGTAATCGTGTCATTCAATTGTCTCAATTGTGCCCATGCGGTTGAAATTATTTCAGATTAGGACAAACTTTATTGATTGCCACAAACATCATCTGACTGCAGATTTCTATATTTTTATTAAAAGCAAGAGATAAGATGGGTCAGTAAACATGACTTGCCCGTACAAATGGGTTCAAAACGTAAAGGGGGTGTCTGGAAGAGGGTGCTTGGTTTCATAGAGTTAAAACTGTTTTGTCCATCTATCGAAAAAAGGGCATCACAATGAATAGGACTATTTCCCTGTAATCATATATTGAACACGTACATGGCATAATGACTTTACAAATTAAAGCGGAGTTACTTATTAATGTCAATCTTCCTACACAAAGTCTTGTTTTTATTGGTATATCAACACAGACGTGTTTCTAACTTATTTCTAACACCAAGGGAAAAACTCTGAGGTCACAATCAATGACAGCTAGGAGAGCTTGCATCACAGTTATTAATCACAGACTATATTTCTCAATGGGTGGCTTGGAACCAATGCTGTAAAGTAATAATAGGAAAGGGAATGATGGAAGTATATCTTAACAATGTCTCGATTAGTAGTTATGAATCAACATTTTAGGCGACAAAAACATCCCACTTTGAACTTATAACATTTTTTTACTGCTCTGTAATTTGCTTAAAATTTTAACCCTCTATTCTACTGCTTTGTTTTTTAGAATTTTACAGGAGTGCTTTATATTTTGAACAAGTATCTCATGTTTATGACTTAAGGTTCTAGAGAAAGATGTCGGCTGGTCGGAGAATCTAATCTACAACATGTCTACTAATAAATAAACCATTGAAAATAATGATTGGACCAATATAAGGGACTGCTGCTGCTAAACTGGAGTGTAAGTTTGGCCTTGAGTCATGGGAATACACGGCAGAAGACTCAATATATACGGGAAATCAATACAGATAGAATATAATAGGATAAGGGAAAGGTGGTATGATACTTGAGGTATGTCTTGGTTTATTGGTGAATTGACATTCAAGAAGACAAAACCCATAAGGTATGCTTAGTATGACGAGTAAGCATTCTGTTAATGTTTTTTCTGTATGATTAATCCACATGGTACATACATGTACAAAATATGTGCCTATCATGGTTCTCCAGTATTCAGTCGTGACAATATAGATTTAACAAGTGATAATTTAACCTTAACTACATGTAAGGTATTTTCAATTCTATTACGAAAATAAATTACTCAGGTGATTTCATAATCGCGATTGATTATATTTGATATACCGTTTTATTGCGATAATATAAAACCTTGATTGTTCCACAAATCCTTATTTCAGACGCAAAACCAGCTGCTTCAATATTGTGACTTTAGTAAATGATGGCGATGGATGTAATTATCTGTTGTTATATTTTATCTAACGCTGAATATTTTTCTATGATATACTTACAAGATTATTGAAAGTTGTTGTTACTGAAAAGACTTTGACCTACCTAAACCTAGGGGCGTGAAACAATCATTACGATCGAGGCTTGACCTACTTAACACAATAGGACTGACAATAAAAGTGCCAAGCCTTACTGTTCAGCTGTGGGTCCCAGGAGATCACCTTGAATAGTCTATTTCAAGACTTAAGTTCTCAAGGAAATAATAAACAAGTGTTTGTCACTGAGGTGACATAATCCCCCGCCGCAAATTATCAATCAATTATTGGCTGTGACCTCTTATTTGTTGTCAGAGGGTCACGAAATCTATAAACTGTGACCTTGAAAATAATTAGAAGGTCACCAAAATCGACTGGGCCCGGTGCCTTCCCAATAAGATGCTTTGTGTAAATTATGAAGAGAATCCAGTCAATGGTTCTTGAGATATCCTGCTGACAAGCCTAAAATGTAGGTTTCAATGCTGAAATTTTCAAAGTCTCGCTGTGACCTTGAAAATAATGTGAAGGTCACCAAAATCGACTGGACCCGGCGCCTTCACAATAAGACGCATTGTGTAAGCTATGAAGAGAATCCAGTGTATGGTTCTTGAGATATCCCGCTGACAAGGGTAAAATGTCAAAGTCTCGTAATGACCTTGAAATGAAGGTCAAGGTCTTCCCCAGGGGAAGCTATATGTAAGATATGAAGAGAATCAGGTCAACAGTTCTTGAGATATTGCGCTAACAAGGGTAAACATGCAAGTTCACATGTCCAAAAATTCAAAGTTCTGCTGTGACCTTGAGAATTATGTCAAGGTCACCAAAATCTAATCAGCCCAAGGTCTTCATCAGGAGAAGCTATATGTAAGATATGAAGAGAATCCAGTAAAAAGTTCTTGAGATATCGCGCCAACAAGGGTAAAATGACAAAGTGTCCTTGTGACCTTGAAATGAAGGTCAAGGTCACGAAACCCATTTGGACAATTACTCTCACTGAGGTGAACCTATATGCAAAATATGAAAAGGATGTAGAGAATAGTACTTATGTTATTCCATTTCGTACGTACGGACGTACGGACGGACGCTGCCGAATACTATATCCCCCGCTTCGCGCTAATCGCGCGGCGGGGGATAATAAAGGGATCGTCTCTTCTTTAAAAATGAGAAAACATAAAACATCATTTTACTTAACTATACTATGAATAGAAGTTCGAATTCTTACCCTGAATATAACTGGTTGATGCCTTCTTAGGAATCGTCCAACAGATCTGACCTTATAGTGAAGAAAGTCGTCAAACGAGCTCACCTTCAAATTTAACGAATGAACATACATAATTTTCTAAAACTCACTACAGCAAGTAGATGAGTTTATTCTCCGTCTGTCTGCCACTGTCCTGTCTTTAACAGTTGTGTTAAACTTCAATGTAAAGAAGTCATATGTTTATGATGATGTTGTTTTTCTAGAGAATTTTCATAATTCATTTTTTTTCATAGATTACTGTAATAGTACCCTATTTAATTGAATTTACCTTCATGCGATATATGATATTAAAATTTCAAATCTTTTAAAGGAACATACATTCCAGTACCTATGCCTACGATCCCTTGCTTCAGTGCTGTGTCGTTTAGTTAGTGAATTGTTGGGAAGTGTTTTGAAGGAAAGGAAAGCTTCTTTTCTGGATAAACTAGGACTCAGTGTAATGATCGACATGATCAACCTGTGCGATCCAAAAAGGGTCGATTCCCAGATTGAATTATTATAATTAGCTGTCAAAATGAAAAGTGCCATCTTCTGCAGTCCCCTAGGCCTTAACCTTTGATGAGATTATCAATTATCTTTGTATTTTGTTTTCAACTGATTTTGCTTAAGTAAATTATTACGTACAGAGCACAAAGACCCTGTTTGCATCAATGTTAACATTAGGAAAATTTAATTCTTGGTTTTGTGTAACTTTATATTTCTACTCGACTTGATGTATCTCTTGTTTGAGGTATTAACAGTTTTATTCAAGATAATCACAAAAATATTTAATAATGTCAAACCATTGTTAGTAGAGTAAGATGAAGCAATCTTAGCGAATTATACATGTAGTGGCAGTGCCCTTGTATCTTTGTAAGTATCTTGGTAATTGAGACCTGAGATAATAATGGCTCTAATTGTTCTGAAAGATATCCATTTGATTAACTAATTTACTCGTTAACCTTGAACTATATATATGAACCATTGTATAAACTCCTTTTGATAACCATTACACTCGTCACATCTATATTAGAAGTTACGATAACTGTATAGATTATTTCACTTTCTACAAAAAGATAAAATCTTGAACATAAAACAAGAGTTGATGTTGCAAAAGAAAAGAATTTGTAGATAGTAGGTATCCATTTTGCAAGATGACCCACTTCAAACCGACAAAATACATCGGTGAATAATATTTAAAAAACTATATGGAAAGATACCTATTTTGGAAAAAAATTCGGTTACAATGCAGATAGCTTGATATATGTAAAGTCGGTTTTATATTATATGAATGATAAACTTCTGTTTGACTTAAGAGTTGCCTAGATTGTCCAGTCTCTTTCTGAAATAGTCTCTGAAATATGCTTATAAGCCAAGAAGTTTGTAAACAGGAAAACTAATTGATTAAATCATTGTCATGCTTGAAAGGTTTAGTTATCCATTCTGTGCTTTTGATTTCCCATTCACATCTTTATTGACTGTAAAGACGAGTTCATTATACGGCAAATTAATTTGTCAATCTCAACACTGATTTGTGTCTTCTGCATGAGAGAAAATGAAAATTCATTAGCAAGACACGGAGGGACTCAGTTATTTAGACATGCATGCAGTTGATAATTCTGCTTGGATATTTTCAAAACAAATAGGTAAGCCATGGAATAATCGAGCAATTAACTTGAAAGACCGCTTTATAAATAGACAAAGCAAAACTATGTTACAACGTTATGTGCTTGGTTATTTGGTCATTATTGTAACAAGACTTTGATAAATAATTGATTCTGATTGGCTGATAGGAAAGATGCTGAATGAGAATAAACACCGGTAAATTTGCTGATGGGATTCACTGCGAACGATACATAATGTCCACTCGATTCGGTTCTTCTAATTTCTGTGCGTAACTCAAATTAAACAGATATCGTTCTACCTTACATTATCCTCTCGATGCCACGATTAAGTTTCAATTTGCTTCAGTTTTATGTAACTAAACTGTTTTAAGTGTCGTAACTCCCCCTTATTGCCATCAAGTTTCTTTAGAAAACCGTTCCCATTGCACAATGTCACAAAGGTCAACAGTTAAGACGTCATAAGTCAAAGTTATTATGATGGCGACACTGTCACAATGATCAGGGGTAAGTTGATATATTCTTTCTTAGGTTTTCCTGTGTTGGTGGATGGATCATAAAGCATATAACTAAAGTTACTAAGACACAAAGGCGAGGACAAAAACGCATTTAAAACCACAAATAGTCTACAGTAGAACATGGATAAAACGAACTGAAGGGACCAAAGATTTTAGTTTGCTATATCCGGTGTTCGCTTTACGCATATAATTTTAATGATATTATATAGAGACGGGACCTAAAAATTTCATCACTAAATCCGATTGTTCGGTATGTCCGTGTGAATCTACTGTATTTGGTACATTTTATTTTACATATCAATTGGATCTGCTGCCTTAAATCTTGTTTCTCAGTTCTAGGTGTTCGTTTTGCATCCAATTTTGTGTTCTGCTGATAAACTTTATTCAGCGTTTTGTCAATATTGAAATAAAAAATCCCAAAAGGTGACAAAAGGGTCATTTACCTGCCAATGACTTGTAATCTTGTCGCTCAACATACTCATAAAAGGCGTACTACTGCAATCGTGTGTGATTTTAGGGCATATCTAATTGATTATGAACCAAAATAATGTTATTTTAATGACAGCATAACGTGACAAAAAAGTGGGTATTTGAAAGGCAGATACATATGAATTTTTTTACAAAAAGCATTTAAGAACAGTCAGGTTTCAAAGTCATTCAGATGCCACAAAAGTGAAAGATGGGACATGTAAAGTGTTAATCGCTTTTTCTTCGAACCCCATCTTCTTTGTGGCCACATTTTATTTACAATTCTGAACGGATGATTGTTATACTACAATAAATAATTAACGAACATAACAAGTGTCCATTGTAAATAATTAAATATTATTGTAAGATACCTGGTGACAGTGGAGATGATATATCTAAATACAGTCTTTATCACTCAATTCATATCTGATAAAATGTTGTTCAATGAATCGGATCGCAGGATGTTCTTATTTGAAATTATCTAGCCAGGTTCCATTTTCTGCCTTTCCTTGCAAGATTGAACTTGGCGTACTGAACTAATCTTGACAGTGTTAATATGTTTATTATAAGGTTTTAATTGACTTGATTTAATCAACAAATATCTTTTTTTTATTCAAGGCACACTTCTGCCGTTTATCGTTCCTCAATTCAACTCCATTCATCAGTTATCATCACTAACTGGATTTCACAAACGATATCATCAGATTGAGATGAATACTTTGATTTCCTAAAGCTGATGTCGTAAGACTGCTTTATCCTTTTTTATTAAACGTTCCAAAAATCTCGTTGATTAAAGTGAACAAAAAGGTTATTTGTAACTTGCAATTGTATCAATGTGTGTTGATACATTTCACATCAGAAGATACATGGGTCACATCAGAAGATACATGGGTGAAGTTCTAAACTTGTCCCTTGAAGGTTTGAGCAGGTTTGAACGGTAATTTTAGTTTTCACAGTCGTATTCTCCATGCAAATCTACAGCTCGATGTAATACAAGCTAAATACTTTCTGAGCGTTTTTAGACCAAACCTAACTTCATTATACAGTTCAATATGATCGAATAGTTTCCCTTACTGTTGCATTTGATAGAAGACAGGGGACTTCTTTGGAATCTATTTCATTCGATAGTCAATGATAAATGTGCTTTCCATTTGTCTTCATTTAGCCATACGTCAAATCCATGTAGACAGCTTTAACAATAAAGGTAAGTGACTGTATCAGTCATTTTGATGTAACATAAACCCTTCGTTTTGTCCCCGCCTGGTTGAGATGACATTTCCATTCAGTCTATGAAAGGCACTTCCAAATGAGCCGGTCACTAATTGGATCCACAAACAGCAGGTATTGTTAACTTCTGTGGACGTTGTATTATCTTTGATCAATATATGCTATTGATTAGAATTTACTTTTTCAAATACCATATGATATCTTATTTATGAAAATGCGATAAGATAATAGGTGATTGACCGATGTTAAGAAAAATATGCATTCTAATCTCTACATAAACTGTATATCGTATATACTCTAACAATTACCATGTTTCATTTAAGATTAAGGTGACGTTTAAGCTATTTTTGCTTGAGGATGATGGATCATATGCCGATTCGACAGTGCAACTAAGTCTAATTTTAAACTTAAAGATATTGATAACATGCTATTCAATATGAATATCGATTTGTCGATATGGCAATTATGCCATTATAACTGCTTTTAATGTATCAATGTGGGTCGTGTTTTGACACAAGCATGGTATTGTTTATATTTAAGGTAGATAGATTTTTTATTGTCTTTTACAAATCAAAGTATGTGAATAAGACATGAAATTTATGTTAGGTCAATATCTTGATTTTTTAGGAAGACTTTATAGAATGAACGCATGTGCGAAATCACTCATTATATAGAATTTCTTATTTCCTTTAGAACAGCATTTCTAAAATGAATGCAGATAATCATCTTATAAAATAATGATATATTAAAGTTGAAAAACTACGGCGTATTAAACCATTTTAAACATGACCAATACAACCCTAAGAATAACAGTGACCTGTACATATCATGAAGCCTGGAATCTTCTTATCTTTTCCATTGCAGTAATTAGGACTCGTACTGTTATCCTGCAGTTTTACTGTACATCCAAGCTACACGTGACTTCCATGTGTTTAAGAACTCTTTGTGAGTTTGAAATGAATGAAAATATCAACGGACAAACTATTTTGTGCTATGTTTGTTCTTAAACTTATTTTTAGTCTGTAAATGTAAGTCAATGAACGAGGTCTCTGACGAGGAATTGAAACGACTTAGTTTACAAATAACAATACAACTAGTAGGTGTCAGAAAGCTGGTGTCATAACTTTAGAAACATTAATACATCTTATGTTAATGTATGTAAGTCTTTTCAAGTTTTAATGATTTGAACCATAATGACACATGTAATTTTCGAGAAATCAATGCAATAGTTTATGCATATATCTTAAGATTAAGCTTTGAAAACAAATATTAAAATAATGAAGTTACGTGCGATATCCTTCTTCACATCCTGCTACTTCAGCTTATATGTCTGTACATGTTGCATCAAATGATGCCCTTTCATCATTATACATTTAAAGGAGGAAACATTTATTAAGACAAAGTGAACACGCAAAAACAACTTTGTGAACCTGTATATTAGATGAATATGATTAATACACTTATAAAATTTGCTGAATGAATTATTTACATTTCATATGATAACCCATTTGTATACTTCTAATGTTAGCATGACGTCTACCAAAATGTTCCCTTTAAATTATGCCTCGCTATTTCATTCAGATATGAAACACTTCCGCAAGTGCGCGACAAACCAACCATGATCATCTCATTAAACATCTAACACAATGTGAAGGCATAGTTCGTTTATCTAGTTATCTAATATTTTATTATATTCTGACATCCGTACATACATACATATACAAGATAAAACTTGAATCGAAATAAGAATAATTGTTCTCTGTACTATGAGGACTGCAGTATTAGAGATCATTCTTCTTAATTGAACGTGTCTGTATGTGAAGAACCTGTTTTGCTATTTCAAGTTACAAATGACTAAATGCTTTGTATTCTTTGTGTCAGAGATTAAATCAAAATTTGCTATATTGAATATATACACTAGGGTACTTATAACTCAAAATTGGAAGTATCAGCAGAATAGCAACAAATCTGGGCTACTCAGATGTGTGATACTTTCTCTATGTTAAAACGATATGTATGACAACAAGATTTACCAACTTATGCCTATCTGTCTCTTTTTATCATATCTCTTCTGCCAATGAGGTCAAACAGTTTTGGATATAATTGTTTCACGCCCTTGAGTTGTCAGTAGGTCAGTAGCTATCATGAATGATTTCCCTTTTGCACAACTATAAAATTTGTGTGTTAGCACTTCGTCATTAGCTAAAGGAAAAGCAGTGAAATGTTTTGATCGAAACAAAAACAATTCTTTTCACATTCTGCAGCAACATTTAAAAAAAACCCACTTTTTATGAAACTGAATGATGAATATGGAGTTTTTTTTAGTTAAAAAATGGATATAATATGTTACCAAATGATAGATGTTGTTGGTCTGGAATTTAACATCTTCTTTCACCATAAGGTGATGTCGCCGACGAAAAATTAATAGACAATGTCTCGTTCCTTAAATGCAGTTGCCAAACGAACATAGCATGTTCAGTCAATGCTTCAGTACATGATTATAAGTCATCTATGTTGAAACAGGTTACTTGGCTAAAGTATTTGTTGTTTTACACCGATAGGACTGTCTCTTTAAACCATTTTTTTTACACCCTATGGTATTATACTGATTGTTACATGAATAACAATGTAAGATGCAATAATGATCATTGCTTCAATTAAATAATTGGTGAAAACTTGAGATGATACGCTGTTGAAAATTAAATCTTGAAAATCTGTACACTCATGTTGTCGATAAACCAAAAATATATCAGTAGGTTATCTAAGACTATTTGTTCAACAATAAGGCGTCATTATCGTGTAGTGTCTGTCCAAGTACATTCGTTTTAAGTAAACATAAATGTGATTTATTTATTCATAATTATTTTTTTCGAAATAAAAGGGGTTTTGTCGGTTCATCGAATTATATTAACATTTGTAGCATCATATATTAAACAATATTTGTTGGACAGTTCAATTTTCTGACTCCTGCATGTTTAATCTCAAGCGTGTTGTGATTCTAGTACATTGATGTCTTTCTCAAATATTTGCAACATTCATTTTAAATTATGAGAACTATACTTTGGAAAAAGAACCTTGTTGATATGGTCTGTATTTTCAGCTCTGTAAACGTATACTGTTTATGATATTGGTTATTAACATAGATGCATATAGCTGATATATGAACGCCGTGTACCGAACAAACTTGAATGAATGAGAATCAATGACATTACTTATCACTAGAGTATGCATATCAGGATCAATATAAGACGATAGGAAATCAATTATGTCTTCAAAGATATCTTCAACATCAAACCTTGTGATCCTTACCAACGTCTTCCATGACGTCAGAAACTAACAAACAACTCCCATTGATTATCTACCGCACTAGATCAAGCAAAATACATATCATGAAAGGGATAACATTACAGGCATCACAGGTATTGGCTTGATTTTAGTTTCGCAAATCATTCTCCAAGGCAAGATGTCATTCTTGTAGGTTTAACTTAGTTTCCTCATCTCGTCCTTTGAAATTGATATTTCCATTCATAGTTATTGCTCTTTGGACAAAATCTGTTAACATGTAACTGTATAAGTTATATAAATGTTGCAGCAAAATCGACACATGCCTGATTTGCAATCGAAACTGTGTAGGTTAGAAATATCAAATGAATAATTAAATACAAATTGAACAATTTAAAAGTGAAAGTACAAATTAACCATTTGTTGTAAGTTTGCTATCAAAACATTCAGAGGTAAACCAGTCACTGTAACATTGAATCGCTGCTTCGTTTTGCTCATAAACTCCGCCAAAACGGCACTCCGACGCTCTCATTCTTTGAAGTTGGCACAGGCTTCAATGAAATGGAACTTCACCGCTATAAACAGTTGAGAGGATTGAACCGTCAGAGAAGTCTCTTGAAATAGTCGCATGTTTCTTGCATGAAAATAAACTTGATTTATTGTCCATAATACGTTTGATAACTTAAGGTATTAAAATGAAAGAGCACAGTTCAAGTGGGAACATCTTTGAATAACTTAATAATAGAATAGTGTCATACTTGATCTGAATTCTTTTCTGATGATATGTACAGAAATAGGTCTATTCAATGTTATCTAATATGTTGCTCTGACTGATTAACCATAAACGTCTGCATTTTGATTTTAACAGTGCCCTACAACTAAAATTTGTGTTGCTTGGTACACAGGGTATTTCTCTAAGATATGTCATTGTTAAGTGATCAGAGGGACCAGTTATGTATCTACTCAAGAAGGGCAGCATGGAAGAACCCCTGATGAAACATAGTTATAGTGTTTGAAAGGAATCAAAACTGTTGTAAGAAGGTCCATAGTTTGTTGATTTTCTGCGACACATCCCTTACACAGCATGAAACCAGGGTGAATCCAAATATTGGATTCATGCCGGATACAGCCGGATACTTACCCATTTTAAATCCGCCTATCCGGCACCAGATACGCCACCGGATATGCTATTCGGCCGGATACTGCCATATTCTCCACCGGATACTCATTTTTTCTGTTTCCGCCTATCCGGCACCGGATACCCCAACGGATATGCTTTCCGGCCAGATACTGCCAGACACTCCACCGGATTTGCTATCCGGCTGGATACTGCCAGACACTCCACCGGATTTGCTATCCGGCCAGATACTGCCAGATACACTACGGATATGCTATCCGGCCAGATACTGCCAGATACTCAACCGGATATGTTTCTCTTAGAATCTAGTTACTTAAACATAAATAATGGTCAAAATGATTTAAACTTATTCAATAACATTTACTATTTCCCTTTCCTTTCCTTCATAAAAAAAATAAAGTGTTATCGGAACATTTATATACAAATTGCTTGAATAACTTTGTAATAAATTAATGAACGGAATGTAAACTAGCAGATGTTAAATACCAATTTGTAGGGTGGGAAACATTTATATAGACCACAAAACACGAATTGCTTTCTAATTGTTTGCCAATCAAATGACATGAACTGTTGACAAAATTCTGGTTTTATGTAATAGAAAGTGTCAAACATTATATTTGCAAATTGCTGTTGTAAACAGTCATATCACCCAGAACTCACATGGCTAGAGTGCTGATTATGTAGTGAACTCTTTGAACTGGTAGCAGTAATGCTGAGCCTTCGTTTTGAAATTTAGAAGACGATACTGATATGGGATTGAGGTATCCAAACTGGTTGTCTGAGGGCTGAAACCAGTCAACACGTGCAAAGACATGCGTTACAGACGATGCTAGCAGCTGGAGGTTCTGGATGATGAAATGCTTGATCTTGGCAGGTCGTATCCCAGTGGTTGTAGAGATCCTTGTGTGGTCATCTGCCCACATTGTGCAAACAATTCCATTTGCATTTAAAGCATGTCTATCTTCAACTAAGGATGAATTATTCCACTTGAGTGAGGAGACTTGTTGAGCAACACGTGAGAGTGTCTCAAGATGAATGTTCTCCTGGTACAGATGGCTGTAAACTGTCTGGAGGCACTTCAAATCATAATCATTGAGGTTCACAAATGACTCACTGCTTTCTGGAAGTTGTATTGACAAAAAGCTACTCCAAACAGAGGGCGCAATTCCAGTTATCTCTGAGGTGGAAGCACTGAACATATCAATTGTTGATAGTGCCACATATACTCAAATGGCCAAAATGTTAATTATGACGTGAAATGTATATATGATAAACAAAAAGAACAAAGTTTAGCAATTCTCAAGACCCGAATGTGACCATCTATGATGTTGATTTTCTTATGTTTTACATTCTTTTTACTTTACTTTCATTATCCTACACGAGAGTGGTGCAAACTTAGGGGCAGCAATTCTCTCAATACACACCATGTTCTAGCCACTAATAAAAACAAGAACAAAACAAATACAAAATATAATAACACTGTATGGTATACAATATCAATGGTTTAAAGTATTCACAACTAAGCAAGGCAAATGTTTTTCAATGAGAAACATTTATAATGACCACAAAACATGAATTGCTTCTTATTGTTTGCCTATTATTTATGAAATAGAAATTGTCAGACATGATATTTGCAAATTGCTGTTGATACCGGTCATGTCACCAAAAACTCAAATAGCTAAAATGTTAATTATGAAGAGGACGGTGTGTATGATATACAATATCAAAAAGAACAAAGTTTTACAATTCTAAAGACAACAATGTGACTAAAACAAAACCCATACAAACAAAACAAAAAATATCACTGTACAATATACACTATCAATGTTTTAAAGCATTCAGTAAACAGGGCCAATGTTTTTCAATGAGGTTATAATGCACTATTATGAAGAGACTGCCAATATTCTGCCTGTCAGGCTTGAATACACATTAAACATCTGATATCTAGATCTCCTAACAGACCTCATTAACCACTTCACTGATTGCAATTAGGCGATAATTGTATATTGCAGTAGCACCGGGGTATTGGGGTTAGGTTGGGGTAGGGTCGGAATGCTCAAAGAGTTGACTAAGTATAGGTGAATGTCTCTGATGCTTGTCACAGTTGTTATTTTTATATTATACTTATATTTCCTTAGATTGTATATTGCATAAGGTTAATGTCAAGCATGATATCATGTTAACTTCCATCTTTGTTACAGACCTACAAAGCTGAACTCAAACAGAGAGTTAACAAATATATTTAGGAAACAAAAAATCAGAGCAACTTTATTTTCAGATAGAAATTAAACTAAGAAGTGAATCATGAAGTTATTAAGATAAACATAAGCAAATTTATATAAATTGTCAATACTGCAGCCATTTATTAAAAGTGTATAAACAATAATTGGGGCATTGATTATTGACAAAACGCATAAAAATAATTTTAGTTGTAAGACAATTCACTTAACTTTCTCAAACCCTGTGCCAAACAGGAACAGTTTTATATAGTCTTTTGAAAAAAGTAATATTCATCTTAAAACACTGTACATAGGACAATTTCTTAGGTAATTGGAATAACAGCGTTAAATATGTACAGAAACCAATTCATTTGTCACATTCCACATATAACATTGTTATATTCAAATCTCTGTCCCTTTCTTGGTCAGCAAATTTACAAATATTGTAAGGAGAAGTTAAACTCAAACAAAACATATTAGAAATGTTTAAATTAAACTTAATGTCGTAATAAAGTCGCAAATTAATAAACAATCAAAAAAATGTACACATTTATACCTTTCCCACAGAATCATAACAAATTGTCTCCAAGCAAAACATTTTATTATGTCTTTCTCTGCAATAGATTTTACCACCACGTTGAAGCCAGTTATAACTCTGCTTCATTACTAATTGTTCGCTCAATATTGATGAAGTGCCTGTTTCCAGTGTCATGTTAGTATATCGTTTTGAAGAAGGCGTTCTTTAATCAAAGTTAATAATTTATCAACAAAATTTAATTTATAAACATTTTCATCAAAGTCAATATTTTATTAAACGTCCACAAAAATAATCATTTTCAAAATTGTTTTAATAATTTCATCAATCAAGTTTTATTTCCAAACAAGGTCAATTCTTCCATAAAAATATTTTTCATCAAGGTTATTATTTTATCAAACAAGTAAAACATCCTATTTAAAATATTTTCATCAAAATTAACACTTCATCGGGTGAGTCTCGTAACAATCCAAATTTCATGAAGTGAATTTAACTTTGCTAATATGATGAATCGTTTAAAATCTCTCTTGAAATAACATGCTGAAAGCTCTCAATGAATTTGTCACATGCTGCAATATACATCACTATTGTAAAGCTTGCTTTGACGAACACAAAAACGGGTTGACCTGTCTGTCTGTCTGACTGCATACCCCCCCCCCCCCCCCCCCCCCCCCCCCCCCCCCCCCCCCCCGCCGGTCCCACTTGAGTGATTTATTGCCCCATTGACCTTGCGGCGGTAACTGGTCTCAAAGGGTCTAATTATCCCATAAAAGGTATAATTTTACTTTGCCGACAGACAGATTGTTAATTAAAGTTTCACCTCAACTTTAAAATACACACATTACATTGGGAAAAGAATAAAAAAATGACCCACCCCTGTAAGGAATTATGCGAGACTAACGTTATTAATGTTGAAAAAAGGAGTAAAATGTTTGCTTAAAATAAACATTATTATATTCGAAAAAATATATTCTTTACTATACCTTTGGCCACCATGTAAATCATTAAAACTGTTACATTTTGCTGTACATATTGTCAATACATTTCACCACTAACATAGACATTTCTAATACTTGCTTTCTATGTCTCACTATGCCTTTCCTTATGTCTTTTCCCTCATACGTTTAACTTTCTCTCTAATCTCACTACTCTCTTTTTGGGTGGCAAAATCATTGTGTTTAATAACTGTTGTAAATAGTTAAACCCGATAGCTCTCTCCTAAATTTGAACATAAAATTTTCAAAAAACGTGCTACTGTCCCTTTAAAAGACCATACATGATGATTTAGTCGTTCTTCTTTAATCACATGATCTGTTTTCGTTTTATTGTGGAACACCTTATTATTATATGAATTTTTATATAGCGCGCATATCCATATACTCGTGGTTGCCCAAGGCGCTTACATTGTTTCTCCTGGTCAGTGGCATTCTTTCACCGTCTGATCATATTTTTCCAATTCATCTCCCTGAGGAGTATTGAACCGGCATCCCAATATGTTGCGTTCAGGTAAGGGACCATTCTATGCCTCACAGGGTACCCATTTACAGCTGGGTGAACTGAGACACATTATCAGGGCAGTTTGTCCAACACTGCTGAACGCTGATAACCGACAGCTCGGCGTATGCACGTGTTCATGCATCCACCATTCAGCCACTAACATGAGTTCGTGGGATTTTAAGTGCGCAGTTTTTGTTGCACTACACACTAGGGCTCCAGGATGACGCTGATAGAGTTCTAACAGAGGTGAACTCTAGGTTTTTACACCTTGGCCTGGATGGGATTCGAACTCCGGACCCGAGCACCGTGAGACCGGCGCTCATGCCGACTGAGCTTTACCGTACCCCATCATGATAAAGTTAGCAGGAAGTTTTGATTAAAATAGTATTTTTTCGAGAAAACATTTAACACATTTAAAGATTTACACACAACTCAGATCATATACAAAACGAAAACGGACAAGCAAACAGGCAACAAGTGCCATCTGAAACAAACATTAAACGATTGAGATCAAAGATACATATTTTTGTGGAAATATAGGTGGGTATTTAATTATCAAATGAATTCTTCAGGGCTCAGTGATAAGTTCTTTCTTTGATGGGCATTCTAGAAGTTGCGATGATGAAGAAGATGAAGGCAATATTATGGATATACAACTTCTTTATTCAGGTTTGCGACGTTTCGACATAGATACTAATGTCGTTATCAAGCGAGTAATGCAGGTGATACAGTAAATCAGGATATATATGTACATGATGTTTTTACAGCAGTTAGGGAGTGAGTTGTTTGTATCAGTGATAAGGATTCGTCGCCCATAGGGAAACCTTGCAAGATTATAACAATTTGAACAATATTTGTTTGATCAGAAGCTATCATGTAATGGTCAAGGAAAGAAATCATGACAAGAAGTTTAACGCATTAAGTCTTCATACATACAATCATACGATTATGTCCCAAAACTTAGACAGCCATAACTTAGACAGCCATAACTTAGACAGTGGAGTAGGTGATTAATTAACACAACACCCATAGCTGCAATGGAACAGTCCTAATCAGTGTTTTAATTGACCCATAGGGAGATTAGGTTTGTGGGGCTGAGATGTTTTCATTTGAAAATGCATGTCTTTGATGCAAGTTTGATTATCAAAACAAAACTTTTGAGATGTTTTCATTTGAAAATGCATGTCTTTGATGCAAGTTTGATTATCAAAACAAAACTTTTGAGATGTTTTCATTTGAAAATATATCTACCTTAGAACTTGGTGATTATTAAACATTTAACTATGTAGCTGAGATGTTTTGATTTGATCCATCTCGGATAGACACTTTGTGAACATTTGAATGAACTTCTGAAGATTTGTGAACAGAGAGTATTAAATTATTAGTATTTATATAAGTAAAAACTTGATCAGTTATGAAATGAAAGAAATGGTACTCTCGGATAGACAATTTGTGAACATTTGAATAAACTTCTGAAGATTTGTGAACAGAGAGTATTAAATTATTAGTATTTATATAAGTAAAAACTTGATCAGTTATGAAAGAAATGGTACTATATGTATTGTTTTATTCTTGTTAATAATCTGCTTTAACATACCAATGATCAGTTATACTTGTTAATAAAATAAAACATACCAATGTTACAATTTGTTGTTGTTTCGAACTGGCTGTCTAAGTTTTGGGATTTTTTATAGATTTTCTTGGACTATTCCATTATCAAATGTAGGTAACAGGTTGAGGATTAATTGTGTACTTGACCATAAATGTTGTTGTTTTAAGCTGTCTAAGATATGGCTGTCTAAGTTTTGGCACGATACCAATCATACACTTCAAATGTAATGTGTAATGTCAATAAAGTTTTTGCTAAATGGGCCTTACTATATGCTCACAGTTATTTAAGATTTACGTATATGTATATACATCAGAATCCCATGTCTTTGTTTACATAACACATTAACTTAAAAAACTTTGTTGTTTCGAAATGTAAAATAAATCTTGATTCAAGGAAGGATAAACTGAAAATTGAAAAGCTATTAACAGTAACATACCGTTTAGTCGTAGATTTATCAACATACTCTTGCGTAATGATAGCACAGGTGATAATTAGTGATTATCAAGCGACACGATGGCAGTGAATACCGGTCTTGCCTAGTCGTCATGTATGATTGATGACTAAATGAGCAGGACTTTGTACAAAGTGTGTGTGAGAGAGAGAGAGAGTTTATTTGATTATTTGAGTCTGTTTAACTATCCCTATATCATTAAAGACAACAATGGTTTATATAGTTGTTGTGTACTTTACATAAATTTACTTTGAATATAGTCTCCCATTTTTGGAATTGCCCTTTTTTAGATGTATATATGTTATAAATGTGTATCTATACGTTTTGAACACCCATTTGATGTTTTAGATAGATTAACACTGATTGAACCGTATTCAGCTAAATACATTTGTATATTCTTTTACCGGATTTTGATAGATAGTTGAGCCTAGTCAGTCACGGCTTAGTGCACATCCGCTACAGTTAACTTTCCCACGGCGTTCGGCTTCAGTGATCAAGACTTAATGGGCCGACCTTCTGTTAAGTCTATGACAGACAGACAGACAGACAGACAAGTATTTTATTAAAGTCTCACTTGTGTACATTCATTTTATATTTACATAGAACAGGCAATAAAATGCACATATGCGGTTAAAAGTACACAACCAATGCATACGTATGCATACGTATATCGGTTAAAGAGAAGAATTCTTACATCAAAGTTCGCTAATAAACAACCGCAGATACACAAGTCCCTTCAATAACTTGACTGGTGATTTCAATGGCTATTGTGGGTCATAAAACAGGTTGGAGGAGATTGCACGATTGGGAAGTGAATTCGTGTTACATACAAAATGCTTGACATTAAAAACACATATCTCTCTGCAATACTGTTTTTAAAATCACGATTTAGTAAAATATGTAATAAATTGATAGCATGTGTTCAATGTTTTGTCTGTACAAATGTATTTTTAAGTGTTTGTTATGTTGTAAATCATTAAGTGTTAATTACCTCTTATTATGTGACAACCTCATATCTGACCCCTCTGTCTTATAGGGTAAACTTATCTCTTTACATATTGGTTAAAGATTTTGACAATGGTGTATTTTATTCAGTAAAAGTGACGATATCACACTTTCTAAGATATTTTTTTCATAGAAAACATTACACAGTAAAAGTCTTTTTTTTTATCAGGAACAAATGTGCTGTATTAATCATGTATTCTCATTAGTTATTTAGTAACTGATGAAGACATATAACTATCATGCGCAGGGAAACACTTTACAAATCGTCTGTACATCTTTTACACCTAAATAAAAAAAAATCAGTGACAAATTGAATATTCCATAAATCATATACCTTAGCAAACCTTTGTCTGAATAGTACCTAACGTCACAAACTAACATACGCGGCAAATCTGACATATCTGCATACAACAATCAGATATATATTTAAAACACTTTGGAACAACAAGAAATCAGAGCATATCACAGTCGCAAATGACTCGTAAGTATGCTGACAAGAACCCAATTGTGATGTCAAATTAATTAGTAAATAAATGTTTACTACGAACATAGCTATGCTAATAATAATCACGAATTTATAAAGCCCCTAATATACACCATTAACATGCTCAGTGGCGCTCAGAAACATTTCCGTTGCTTTTCACTTTATTTTTTATTCACCTATACATAAAACATGCGCTCAATGTAAATAAGGACCTAAAGTTTCTGGATTGAATATGTGTTTGCGCTGGATAAAATATTAAATAAAACTATGATTATGTAGTAAATAATACCCCGGTCCGTTTTATTGATACACTTTGTGGGTTTAATATGTTCTGACGTACCTAAACATATAGAATACTTACAACACACTGTTTGACAAAAACTAGGTTTCTTGCATCAAAACTAACTCATTTCAAAATAGATAAATATTTATAGAGGAAAGTAATAATACAGACAGGGTTCAACACAATTTACATCGAGTTGCCGGTCCTCGGTTGTAACGGCGCTGCTTTACACATAAGGTCCCGGATTCGAATCATACTTTAATGATTCATAAATTCGGATTTTCGTGTTTGATAAAAATTCCAAATTCATCAAGTTAATATTTTGCGTGTGTTAACTATTTCATAACCCAACAAGGTGGTTATGAGATAACCACCCGATGCAGAAATGATAACGGCAGGAACATATAGCCTTCTACTAAAACAAAGGTAAAAAACCTCCCAAATGATTTAAGAATAAATACCCAAAGACGTGTAGTTACGGGATAAACAATTTGAAAATAAGATGTGATACAACCACCAATTGAACGTAACATTTAAATATTCTAACTATATGAATATATGAACAGCTATTTGAAACTTTGTACATTCGCCAAAACACACCAAAGAGTGGGAGTCGTTTAGCAAACTGATTTTCGGTGATTTTCATAATGATTTATCTGAAAAGGATAGAGTTCAAATCGCATGGTTATTTCTTATTGTTAATGGGAAAGTTTCATAATCAATGTTACGTCATATTTTATAATTGTTATCATAGTTTTCATAGCTATTTACCATAGACGAAATGTTCATATTCTCTTTTGTCAAGACTTCCCACAACATAATACTATAATATATACACTATACTTCTTCCCAACAATGATAATACATCACAATAATTATGATTAGGAAATTTCTTTCCTCATTTGAATAGCCATTTGTTTGAAATCTATCCTTTACAATTGTACCGCCTTATCAATAAATGTAGATCGTTTACTGTATATTTTTCATATTGCAGACATGCACCTTATGATATATCTAACAAATTCAAGATAATGAGGTTCATAAATAAAACAACATCATCACGGTATTTGGAGATTGAAAGTCTTGTGATAATCTTCTGATGTGCCAATCGTTATTATCCAATGTCATATGTATGTATGTATGTTTGTATGAATGTCTGTTTGTCCGTAGCAAAGAAAAAGCGCACAGAGTCCTCTGAGAGGAGAACTGCGCTATAAAAGAACTATACATTATTATTATTATTATTATGTATGTCTGTCTGTCTGTCTGCATGTACGTATGTATGCATGTGATATATCTCTCATATATATATCTCTCTCTCTCTCTCTCTCTCTCTCTCTCTCTCTCTCTCTCTCTCTCTCTCTCTCTCTCTCTCTCTCTCTCTCTCTCTCTCTCTCTCTCTCTCTCTCTCTCTCTTGTATAGTACGTCAATATCTTTCAAAAGTTGTGAAAGAGGTTATGCAATGAATTTTTTTAAGAATGATAGATCAATATCTCCAGTACCATTATTTATGAGAATGCAATGACCATATAATTGAGAAAATACACACATAAATTAGACTTTTATTTTATACCCCGTTTTTAGAATGCCGCAGAAATTAACAGGCGAACGCTTTGAAAACTCATTAGAGCGTGACGCCCCGCCGGACACACCGGACCGTCTCCATTTGCGTATCTGCTTCAAGTCGTAACTATCAAACACCTTGCATTAGGAGTTTAAGGATTTATTAGTAGAGCCGGCAATTCTTTAATGCCATTCAATTTTGAGTAATAAGATGTTTTATTTTCTAGTTAGTATGCACTTTATAAGTTTGTTATATTCATATTTCTTACATCTGTTTTAAGCCAAAAAGAGTTGCTTTACACAAAACTTATGCAAAATACAATCTAAGGAAATATAAGTATAATATATAAAAAAACTGCAACAAGCACTTAGTCAACTCTTTGAGCATTCGGCCTCTACCCAAACCTAACCCCAATCCCCCGGTGCGACTGCAATAAACACTAAGGTCTTAATTGCAATTAGCGATGTGGTTAATGAGGCCTGTTTATGAGATCGAGCCATCAGGTGTTAAATGTGTATTCAAGCGCGACGGGCGGAATATCTGCGGCCGTTGCAAAATATGCTCTGGTTAACTTGGGAATGCTGTAAAACATTACATATGATGTTTATTTTTTTTTTTTTTTATAAGCTATTGGAAGTTGGTATGTAGAAAGAGAGTTGTTTCCCCTAAGTTGGCAGCAGATGGCATACTGAAACTAGATTACAGAAAATGTAAACCTTTAGAAGTTCAACGAAAAGTAGATCACGATTGGTCGTGAGAATTGTAAAACTTTTTGTAAATCTTACATCAATATCACTTCATAATTAACATGTTGGCCACTTGGCTCGTACGGCTGTTAAAACAGCGATTTGCAAATATTATGTTTGTCACATTCTATAACATTATCAACAAGACTCGTGATGATAGTTCATGTAATCCAACTGGCAATTGATTAAAAAAGCATTTCACGTTTTGTGGTGTACATAAATATTTCTCATCGTTATCATTCTACAGATTGGTATTGAATATTTGCTAGTTTACATTTCCTCAGATTGACTTTCCATAAGTAAGAAATTTGGATGTTTTAGTCTATGAAAGGTTATATCAGACATCCTTGTGAGAAGACAGAGCAGAGCTTCATCTAACTATAGATAAGAATTTGTCATCAAACTGTGGGAGTTCAAGCGATATTCCTTGGAGAATTATTATCACAATACCCTGTTTTATAAACGCAATGGTGTCACAGTGCTATGACAACACCACATTTGAGTTTTCAGACCGGAGAAGTGTTGATAGATGTTAATTGTCATGGAAACTTTAGATTTTAGATGATGGATAGATATCAAATATATCACACTCTTTGATAAAAGTCAAACTATTTGTAACTTTTATCTACTCGTGTTGACATATTTGATATCGATAGTGATGTATGTATGTACATGTATGTTTCTGTGTATGAATATCTCTATGTGTGTATGTGTATGTGTATGTACCGGTATATGTTTGTATGAGTGTATATGTATGGGTAGGTTTGTATGTATCTATTATGTATTATGTATATGTGTATATTTGTGTCTATCTGTTCTGAGGTCTATGTTTCGTTATGAGTGAATTTATGAAATAAAATTTATACATGTATACATGTATGTAACGTAAACTTTGTCTCTTAGATACTTTTACTGCATATATTTTTATGTATTAATCAAGGTGATATTTATGCATCCAAAGGCCTGGTGTTTGTATTAAACTGTACCCTAAATGTTCTTTTAAGCAATGTATCACATGACACTTTATTAAAATATATTATTATTAATGATTCACAGTTTCTAGGCATATTTCTTCTGAAGTGAGAATTAATAAGCCCAGGAAGCATTGAGTCCTGATTTGGGGTCACAGGATCACAGACATTCATAAATCAAAGTGACTGTATCTAAAATTCAGTACAGTTTAAAACGGAAGTCAATATACAGACAGAACTAGAATCTTGCCAATGAAGTACTTAAATGTTAATTTAAAGGAACTAATCATGATAAGTCTTCCATAATTATTTACAAAATGAAATCAATCATTAAAGGGGCAGTAGCACATTATTTTGAAAAACAAAAGGTGATTTGGGGAATGTGAAAATGAAGTTTCATCTCGTTACAATTGAAAGACAATGTTTTTAAACTAAATGAAGCAGTTATAATCAAATATATAATGTAAAGTACAACCAAACATCATTTTTGTAACACAAAATGAATGAAAGGTGTTGACACAAAAATGGTCACCAAAAGACTTCATGTGAATCTTTATAATTTTTTCTCTGACTTTTGAAGATTGCATTGAGATATGAGATTTTTGACACTTTTAAAATAATACATTAAGCATTAACGTACAATTATTAGTGAACACTTGAAAATATAAAATTAAAAAAAATTCTACTGCCCCTTTAAGCCTTGAATGAGAAAGTTTGAGGATTGTCATATATCTAAAATGTTTATGAATTTTGGCAATAGTCAATGTCAAATATTTTGTTGATATACTATTTGTTATTTGAAATGATCTATTTACAAAGTATGTAAATTTATTTTTGTTAATTAAATAATCTAATGATTGACATATTTTCATATTATCCAAAAACGAATCTTCATTAAATGTCTTTGTCACCTCAATTTGTTTGTTCGCTCTCTGTTTATGTTTAGTTCTGTAAGACTGTATCAAATGGGGTATCGACCTCCTTTTTTTCTTTATCTATCAATTGAGGTGATAGAATTAATTGATGTCATTACATATTGTTTAAGCATTACAGATGTTGCTTTACAACTAATGCATTTTACAATCTAAGGCGAAATATAAGTATAATTTACAAAAAAACAACTGCATAAGATAAACTCAACTATACTTCTTTGAGCATTCTGACACTACCCAACCCCCTGTGCTACTGCAATATACACTTATCGCCTAATTGCAATTAATGAAGTGGTTAATGAGGCCTGTTAACGAGATTGATGCATCAGGTGTTAATGTGTATTCAAGCGTGACAGGCAGAATATTGAAGGTCTCTGCATATCAGTGCATTATTACCTCATTGACAAATATTGGCCTGGTTTATTTGTGAATGCTTTTAAACATACTGTATACCATACTGTGATATTTTTGTATGGGTTTTGTTTTTGTTTTTATTAGTGGCTAGAAATTGGTGTGTACTAAGAGAATTGCTGCCCCTATGTTTGCAACACTCTCTCGTGTGGCATAATTAAAGATCAACATCATAGGTGGTCAAGTTGGGGTTTGAAATTGTAAAACTTTTTTTGTATTTGTATATCATACATTCGTTTCATTTCATAATCAATATGTTTTGGTTATATGACTGTTCACAACAGCAATATACAAATATAATTTCTGACACTTTCTATTTCATAAACGAGACTTCTGACGACAGTTCATGTCATTAAAAATGGCAAACAATTAAAAAGCAATTCATCTTTTCAGGTGTAACAAATGTTTCACATCATTATCAATCTACAGATTGGTATTTAACATCTGCTAGTTTACATTCCTAACATTAAATTATTACTTAGTTATTCAAGCAATTTGTATATAAATGTTCCGATAACATTTTATTTTTTTTATGAAGGAAAGGAAAGAAAATAGTAATTGTTATTGAATAAGTTTAAATCATTTTGACCATTATTTATGAGTAAGTAACTAGATTCTAAGAGAAACATATCCGGTTGAGTATCTGGCATTATCCGGCCGGATAGCATATCCGTTAGGGTATCTGGCAGTATCTGGCCGGATAGCAAATCCGGTGGAGTGTCTGGCAGTATCCGGCCGGATAGCAAATCCGGTGGAGTGTCTGGCAGTATCTGGCCGGAAAGCATATCCGTTGGGGTATCCGGTGCCGGATAGGCGGAAACAGAAAAAATGAGTATCCGGTGGAGTATATGGCAGTATCCGGCCGGATAGCATATCCGGTGGCGTATCTGGTGCCGGATAGGCGGATTTAAAATGGGTAAGTATCCGGCTGTATCCGGCATGAATCCAATATTTGGATTCGCTCTGGTTTCATGCTGTGTTATTCCTTCAACAATTATACGACTGCAAGTTGGTCCTCAATGAAGGAAATTTTTGTGTACTGCACAAAAGTATAGACGTCTTGGTAAGAAGACAGATTTAACCGTTTAAACATGTAATTTGCTATCAAAAAAGGTTTGCATTTTAAACTATATTTTTAAAGTCAGCTAGATAATATGTACATCAAGCGAACATTTCTTAGACAGTTGAATTTCCTGACTTTTCATCTTAAATCTCAAGATTCTAAGATAGTAATTTGAGCACAGCAGATCTCTCAAATATGTTTTAACGTTCATGTAAAACTGTAAGCGTTATGAGGTGCCTGTTACAATTTGTTTGTAGCATGAAACTCCCTTATGCTATGCCATACTTTTTATTCAATCAATATATAATAATTATAAAGATAAAGCTTAAAGGTTAAGAATCTCCTATTTCGAAACCAGAATACATGATTCTGTTGTTATATGATTAGAGGTTAACTGAAGTATTGACTAAGGAAAAGTTGAGAGTACATTTTATCTCTTGATTCTCGAAAGAGGAAGAATAAAAATATTCAGGTTGACATATATAGAAATTGTGACTTAAGTTTAACGATTTATATATGTAAACAGATACTTTCCTTGTGATAAAATAAGGTAATAACATAGAAACTCTAGCTTTCCAAAAAAAACATGTTCTTAAGTTGACTTTCGTCAAAACATCTTTCATCTTTCAAAATTGTTAAGTAATTGGTTGCAACAACTTCATTCTTATTTCTAAAATTCTAACAATTATCACAAAAGCGCTTCTGTTTAACATATGTTGTTTGGAATAAGATGAAAATCATGTGATTTCAATTCAATAATAAAACAATAATCAATGTTTGTTTTGCATCATGGACTTAATGCAGACCATATTCTATCATCCAAGTTATATCTAAAGCATTTTAAATATATATTCAATGGTTTTAGGAAATTCGTCATTTTTTATTCTTTATTAAGACATTTTAATTTCATTCTTCATTAAGATTAAGTCTGTGTTCTTATGACACTTTTGATATTTTGATATACATTGCAGATAATACAATAATAGAACTGAACATATTATAAGTGACTCATAAAAAAGTAGAAATATAACGTCTATAAGGACAATAACATCAGAAAAAATAAGTGAAATCTTCGTGAACCATTATTGAGCTCATACCAATAATACAAATAATGCATGTGCAGTTGCCATAAGAAGTGTGTATCTAAATATCATTACATTAAAATACCATTGTCTGAAGTTAGCTGCACTATTCAATTCTGTAGGTGTCGAGGAGCGCTGTTGGTGCTGGTTACTGCTGAACGTTTCTAAACACATCCCAGTGGTGACATTTGAGAGTGAGTGAAGCAGTGAGAGCCCAATGGAAGGAAATCAACAGAGAAGAATCAGGTGGACTCCCTGTGATCACAGGAAATGGAAACTTTTCTGGGACCGTTTCAATTCAGAGTTGTCAGCATAGACACTAGTTTGTATCGGCCAACGGATACATTACTAACTGAAACTGTATAATAGAAAACCTTTTGTACAATCAACAAATAACTTATCTTTCAGATTAATTAACAACTTATCGCCTTGGTATACTTTGAAACTTCAACATAATTAAAAGGTATTATTTAAATTTAATAGACAAGAATGAAACTACTGAGGGTAATTATATTGATATGCACAAAGAACACATTTGTATATGAGTAGTTGTTGAAGAGTGTTACTGTTACTCAATGTTGATATCAAAGGCTAGGTAATGATCAGTAAAGAAAAATACTCAATCATCTTTGTAAATTTGTGACATGGGTAATAAATTGTAGCCTAACGATTGGATAGTAATTTCTCACTGATGTAAAATGAATACCATATGCCAAGTTCCGAAGGTTCTGAAATGTCGCCATTCAAGTAACGCTAACGTTGGTGGAAAGTTTTCGTACCAGTGGCTATGTACAATGCATATAACCAGTCTCAGTTCTAACACATTACTCATGACGTTTTGATAGTGTTTTGTGAACTTTACTTTTGGACAATCTGCAAAGCTATCTGTCACCTTTCTTCAGATTTTTGATGATTTTCACAATAAAACGTTAATCTTGAAATGTTCATTATTTATGTGTCCTAAACTTGTGGAAATAACATTGCTATTTGCTCATGGCAGAATTAATCCTGCTTGTAAAGAGATTCGAAAACTTCGTAATTACTGTTATAAGCAGTTGAGAGGACTCAACCTTCTTAGACGTCTCTTGAAATGATTTTGTTTTCCTTGCATGACAATTAACTTGATTTGTTTTGTTTTTTTAATTATAAAACTGCAGGCATAGTTTATGAAGGAAAGTTTTCTTCATTATAGGATAATCAATAGGGGTTATATCTGAACTCTCTGAGGAATTGTTTCTTAGAAAACTTGTTTTGTATTTTCTACTAGTATGGTTGTTCTTGCTATTAAACATAAACATCTTCATTTCGTTTATTACACATTTAACTCAACATGTCAATGATTGTGTATTGAAGATGTCAATTATTTGTAGGGGCTATTTTTCAATTTATTAAAAATGTTTATATTTACAGCGTTTATAGTTTGCTGACGATGAGGGATCAATATCTAACACCAGGAAAGGTAATATCCTGATGTTAAAGAAAATTAAATGTACGAATCATTGATATATGTTTAATATTTTATTAAGGTTTTGTCATCATGTGCGGTTATATATATATGAAATAATATTAATGCCCCTGATATACTAACATCAAGATAAAATATTATCCTGTTATGTTTAGGTCCTAATAGACGTTTATCTTTGCAACATGACAAATATCGTCCTGGAAAAAACAATTCCCATTCACTTATATTGATTATTAAGCATTGATATTCGGGAAGGAGAGATCACCACTATACTAACCATTCTTAGGATGAAGGTCATTTCTATACTGATCATGATACCATTGTAGGAATTTCCATTCTGTAAAACATTTTGAATTTGACGCCATGTATGTGAGCTTGCCCAAACAATGAAAAATGTTAAAAGACATGAGGAAACGGTTGTTTAGCACCCCAACTATTACTGTGTCAATTGAATCTGCAGATAAGAATCTCTGCTCTTTGCATAATGGCACTGGACTTGACTGTCAGAACAATGAGTTAATCACAGGATTAAGAATTCAACATGTGGAAGTTTTCTCATTGACTACAAGTGAAGACTTACTTATGTAAGGATGTTGTCATTGATGATTAAAGGATTTGTTAGTATAAATGAACATTCTGCACTTGTCTTCCACCGTCAATGTCATTAAAAGACAATTTTATCTGCAATGACTCGCAATAAAAAAATAAATCATCTCAATATCAACAATCTATATCAAAACAATTAATGTGGTGACGTCACACCACCATCACTTCAATGAATGTGCGTGTAAATGAACAGTTCAATATTGGATAATGGATAATGATTCAGGTCAATTACAATAATCTAACCCTGTGTCTTCTGGTATATTTCTATTAACAATGTCAAATAGATGATATAGTAACCCTGTTGATACAGAAGACACCTCAGAAAAGTTCACTACATGTATGAATGTATAACACATTTAAGACAATAAGGTAATGGGTGCGTGCACTTGATACATTGCTTATTACATGTGCATGTAAATGAAAACAACATGTTTAATAACCATTATTTGAAGATTGACCCATTTTGTCCTTTCAGGTGATGCAAGTGTTGCTACTTAACGCATTTTGTCGACAGGTTTTCTGTTATTAGTCAAAATAGAATTATATTTATCTCTGATCTTCTTTTGAAATTGATTCTTCTATACTTTTTCCATCTTGCCCACTGATTGCACAGTCTTTTGTCTTGTAATGAATTTGAAGTCTGTAGAATTGGTGATAATTTGACCAGTTTTGCAATTTTCAGTTAATCAACTTTTTTATCATATCATATCATCTCATTCACTCCCCCTGCAAAAACTATAGAAGATTTCCAAAGGAAATGTTACCAATTTATTTGGAAAGGGAAGCCGGATAAAATCAAGAGGGATATTATGAAGCTTCCACCAAAATATGGAGGTATAAGTGTTCCTGAAATAAGTACATCTATAGCAGCACAAAAGCTGAGTTGGATAAAAAGACTCTTTTACAAAAATGCAGTTTGGATAAGTGTGTTCAAAGAACATATTGTGGACATTAATTTACTACATTTGGCAGATTCCAATTATATTTTAGACAATATAGTCCCAAAAATCTCAAACATGTTTTGGAAAGATGTACTCTCCGTTTGGGCAAAATTTTTACATTGCTGTGAAAAAGAAACTACTGGTGAAGAAATAATGATAAAATCAATTTGGTTTAACAGTAATATCAAAATTGATGGTGACACTATCCATATTAAGCAATGGGATAAAAAGGGTGTAACTTATATATCCGATTTGATTGATGAAAACGGAAAAATATATGAATGTAGAGACTTTGTCGAAAGATATAACATCAAAACAGATTTTCTAACCTATGAAGGAGTTAAAAGATCAATATCATCAATACTACACAACGTCAAAGCAGATACAAACCAGCTCCATAGGCCCATTCTCCCTTTCAACATATCAAAAGTAAATAGTCAACAAGGCAGTTCAGCATTTTATATGACTTTATTAGACTCAAAGTTCACAAAATCCAGAACCTTCTTGAAATGGGAAGACCATCTACAAAAAGAATACACTGAATTAGAGTGGACAAATATCAATCAAATGGCTAAGAGATGTACACAAAGTAGTGAACTAAGATGGTTTCAGCATAAGATCATTCATAACATTCTAAGTACGAACAAATTACTGTTTAGAATGGGATATATAGAATCATCAGCATGTTCACTATGTCATGACCCAGTAGAAACCATTTCACATATGTTATATTCTTGTCAATATGCAAATAGCATCTGGAGTCAATTGTCAGATTGGCTGACAAACTATACAGAAGGAAACATTGATTTCAATGAGGAAAATATACTGTTTGGATTTAAAGGCATAAACAACAACCCTTTGAATGCACTTGTTCTCATTACAAAATCGATGCTGTACAAATGCCATATCAAAAAAGTTATACCAAATTTCAAACAATTACAGCTTGAAATAGTTACATACTATCATATAACAAAAATGATTGCTTTTTCAAGTTGCAATTATGCAAGATTCTATGCCTTCTGGTCATCACTCCATATGCTATTTAAGAATTATGATATTTAAGAATCATGTGTATATATCATAATCAATGTACCTTGCAAGAAGCCATAACTGATTGTTGTATGTAAACTTATGAATGATGTATATCTTGAATGTACATGTGAAATGAATATGAGATGCACTATATGGAAATGTACCAAAAATAGAAATAAAAAAAAAATAAAAAAATATCATATCATCTTTTCGGCAATAGAAAGTGTTCATTTTTTTAAATATAATCGTAAAACATATTCTATATAGATTTTGACAGTTAACATCACATAAAAGGGCCTTATTCATTGATTTGTGTGTTTTTACTGCCTCTTGCGGATGGTTTTATACAAGATTTCGACATGAAGGGTCAGGCACACAAGGCAAAATTTAAATAGATATATGTCTGTCCTTCTAAACCTGTTTTTAGTACGTTTTCAACATATCTAAGGATTTCTAAACCCTCAGCATAGTCTTCACTTAATATTCATTTGACCAGGATATTGTAAGAAAAAATATATGGTTTCATTAATTTTGATATCTTATTTGATATTCCATGATTGAAGATGAACTACTAAAGCTGACTGATATGGTTTGAATCATTTCCACAATGAGCTGTCATACTCTCTAAAATACCGCATTTGTTACAATAGAAAAGAATTTGACATAAATCATGCTTTCAATTTTGACGAAACGTCCTTTAAAGCATCCTCTTATGTCAAGATAACTTTATACTTATAACTTTTCCTCAAAGCAATGAATGGAGAAAGGGTTAGCCTTTTTTCAAACCAATATATCCCTAGAATTATAAATGATAATATAAGAGACGTGTGTTGCAACACGCATGTTGCTCAGTTTGGAAAATGTGTCATAATTTCCCTATATTCTCCCAGGTATATCTTGACATTTCCTAATTCAATTTTATCTTGAACTGAGACACTTCTCGAGGGGTCGTATAAGAAATAAAAGTATCTGTTATCTCAAAATATCCTCATGTAATTGGCTAATTTGCTGGTGTGTAAAAAGTTTAGAAGCTTGGCATTACCTTAATGTCATGTTCATAAGACAAAACCTTACTTAACAAGGTTAACTTGATTACTAGACTTAAGATACACGCTTAAGAGGTGACTATCGCAACACAAGTTATTAACGATTCATGTGTGATTTAAAATCAAATCTGCATTGAAAACGCCATAAGTCTGACATTATTAGGTTATTGTTTATAGTTAGCTGCACTATTCAATTCTGTATGTGTTGAGGAGCGCTGTTGGTGCAGTTTACTGCTGAGACTTCCTAGTGGTGACATTTGAGAGTTTAATCATGTATGAGAAACAAATATTAATGAGTTGTCTAGAACTAGACGATTTTCTTTATTTCAACCATCTAAGTCACAAAAACCAAAGACTTTTTCAATTGATTGAATGTTTTTAAAGCAAAAGGAAGTAAAGAATAACAAAGCTTTCAGAGGTAAACCAGTCAATGTAACAACCAATTGCTTATTCGATTTATCCCTTATCTCCACCCAAACGGCACTACTACTCTCTCATTCTTTGAATTTGGCAAGGACTTCAATGGAATGAAACTTCGTAATTACAGCTATAAACAGTTAAGAGGGTTCATCCATCATATAAGTCTCCTAAAAAATGTCTCGTCTCGTAAAAAGTTAGCACAGCAGATCTCACAAATATATTCAACTTTTATGTAAAACTGTAAGAGTAATAAGGCGACATTTTGTTTGTCGCATGAAACTATCTTATAATATAACATACTTTTTATACAATCAAAACATAATAATGATATATATAAAGGTAAAATTCAGCATCTCTTATGTTGAAATAATACATGATTCTGCTGATATGTTATAAAAAATGTGACTAAATTAATAGCTAAGGAAACGGACATTCTTTCAAGTATTTCTCTATAGATAAAATATTTGAGTTGACATATTTAGAAATAGTGACTTACGTTAACAATTACAATTACGATACTTAAAGATGTATGTATGGAAACAGAATTGTAAATTGTTAAGTCATTTGTTGCCACCACTTCTTTTTTATTTCTAAAATTCAAACAATTATCACAAAAAGCCTTCTATTTAATATTTGGGAATAACACAGAAATCTTTTTAAATTTCATTTAATTCATCAATGTTTGGTTTGCGTCATGAACTTATGCATACCATATTCAATCATCCAACTAGTATTTGAAGCATTTTGTTTCCAACTTTTCAATATATATTCATTTGATTTAAGCAATTCTATCATTTATGATTTTCATTAAAACATTTGCCAAGAAAGGATCACATTTTAGTTTCTTGGACAGCATTTTATTTCACCCTTAAGATTAAGTCTGTGATCTTATGACCATTTCTTATATTTTGATATACATTGCAGATACATGTAATACAATAATAGAACTGAACGTGCTATTATGACACTTATAAAAAGTAAAAATATAACGTCTAAAATGCTAATAAGATCTGAAAAATGAAAGAAATTTTCCTGAATCATTAAAGAGCACACAGCAATAAGACAAATAGTGAAAAAAAAAATTCTATGCCATTACATTCTGATATCCTTGTCTGAAATTAGCTGCACTAGTCAATTCTGTAGGTGTTGAGAAGCGCTGTTGGTGCTGGTTACTGCTGAGAGTTTCTAAACTCATCCTAGTGGTGACATTTGAGAGTGAGTGAAGCAGTGAGAGCCCAGTGGATGGAAATCAACAGAGAAGAATCAGGTGGACTCCCTGTAATCACAGGAAATGGAAACTTTTCTGGGACTATTTCAATTCAGAATATTAAACAATCGTGGTACAATCTATAGTTGCTTTTTCATAAGATGCTGCTTTTGATTGAGATATTAGCAGAATAAGTGTTTCTTTATAAATGTCTCAACATTGACTATATATCATGATGTAAACGGTTATATTTATCATAGCATATTTCATGACAAATATTTAATCTTTCAAGTCATTAAAAATCTTTCATATATTCGTTCAAATAATAAATGTTGAAATCAGAGATATAAAGTTTTGGTTTACGCATTCATAGGTGATGAATTTAAAATCAGTAGTCAACATTAGTACTCTGAAAGAATATAGTGGTAACAGATTCGTTGATGGCCAGAACAGGTACAAATAAAAGATGTTATAGGGACAATTTGTTACAATTTCTACAAATTCCTTTATGATTTAAGATGTAGAATGTTTCTATAAAGGGATATTTTGTATAATTGTGTTGTTAGGAATCAGAATTACGAAAGTGTTTTAACTGCTGTTGGTTTCATATATACCTGAATATCAAAAATGTAATGAAATTACTTAATCTGTCTACATTAGAATATATTAAATAAGCACTTGAGGGCAACAAAAGCTACAGGGAACACATTTCATTACAGGACACTTACATCACTTTGTAACTTTGTAATCAAATGCGGGAAATAAGTTGTTGTTTTTAAAGATAGAGTCATCTAAATGGACAACACTTTCGACTCACTTAAAATAATTAGTATCATTCTTTTCCAAAGCAAATTACACTATTCTCATATTACTTTGGTTTAAGTCGAAACAAATCTAGTGTCATATTTAATTACATGTATAACTCATCACATTGCTTGAGAATTGTTATTAAAATAAACAAATTTCCATTTTGGAACAATAAAGATGATCTTATTGTATCTCTACTCCACAGTTACATGTATGAACGCCCACAAATTAGACATCAAAAACAGTTACTGATCATGATGTGTCCATAACCAATAAAATCATAACATTTCATTTTAATATTTGATCTTTTTGATAATATTTTTCATGATATTTTAAAAGGTTTTTCAAACATTCATTTAATTGATATTGGAATCAATAACATTATTTTGATTTTAAAATAATATTTGTTGAATAAAAGTTAAACTTTTTGTGATGTCATATGAAGTAATAATTCATACAAAGTTCTGATCTTTTCTTACTTGTAGTTGTTAGCAAAGATTGAAACATTGTTGATGATTAGAAATAAAAAAAATTAAATTCCTGGAAGGGTTCTCATTTTTTGGACCAGCTAACAGAAATGGCAATGGTAGTCAGAGTCAAAATGTTTTTGAGAATAGAAATGCCTATAACAGTAGCAGTATTCGAATGACCTTAAAAATGCTTAGTATGGAGCCGGACTATCCTTCCCGATTATCAATGCTTAATAATCAATATCAATGAATGGGAATGGTACCATTCCAGGATGATATTTGTCATGTTGCATAAATAAAGGATAAACGTCAATAAGAACCATACTATCACGGAATATTCTTTTGTCATGATTAAGTACTAGTATATCAGGGGCATTGTTTCAATGCTTGAAACATTTTTAAAAAAATCCCATATGTTGACAAACCCTCAAGGATTCTTACATTTAATCATGATGTAAGATATTGATCCGTCAGAAAACAGGGATCTCCAAACGATGTTGATAAAAACATTTTAAACGAATTGTAAAGATAAATGACATATCCAAAACATAATTACTGACATGTTTAAGTACATAAGTAACAATTAAACATAGACTTTAACTTTCGTTTAGCATGAACAAGCAAAAGAAGAGAATTACAAAACTCTCTGTCTAAAATCAAAGTTTCCTAAGAGACCAATCCTCAGATAATTTAGATCAAACATAACCCTCATTGATCATTAATTAATCCTATAGAAATCCTTCTAAGCTGTGACTGCAGTTTGATAATTTAAGTTGTGGAAAGAACCCTTGCACAACAAATCAAGATGATTGTCATGCAAGGAAACACAACCATTTCAAGAGACGTCTAAGAACATATTCAAAACACAATCATTGACATGTGTACAAAACGAAACGAATAAGTAAGAACAGCCATATAAATACAAAACTCTCTAGACAGGAGAAAATTTTCTAAGAAACCAATCCCAAGGGAATTCAGCTCAAGTATAACTGTTATTGATTATTTTATAATCAAGAAAGTTCCCTTCTTAAACTGTGCATGCAGTTTCATGATTTAACTTATGGAAAGTACCAACACAAAACAAATCAAGATGATTGTCATGCAAGGAAAACGCAGCCAATTCAAGAGACGTCTAAGAAGGTTTAATCCTCTTAACTGCTTATAACAGTAATTAGGAAGTTCCGTCCATTGCAGTCAGTGACAACTTCAAAGAATGAGAGCGTCGGAGTGCCGTTTTGGCGGAGATTAGGGGCAAATGGAAGCAGCAATTCGATGTTACAGTGACTGGTTTACATCTGAGTTCTTTGTTCCTGTAAACTTCCCTTTGCTTTTAGAACATTCAGTGGATAAGATAAGACTTTGCTCTTCGTGACTTAAATTATTGGAATAAAGAACAAATTGCTTTATTTTAGATCATCTTTTTAAAAAGTATTATTATGCATATCAAAAATCAACGTGATAGTTTTGTGATGGATTATGTGATTGATTTCAAATGTGTTATAATAGCTGCTTCACAAAAACATTTCTCGTTATTTTGAACTCAGTGCAAATATTATGTCATATGGTGATCTCATTCAGACATTATTGTTTCAAAAATTGTGATTAAGATTTTAAATATTATCTTCTCAACACAAACATCAACACAACAACATGTATCGATGATGCTTATCGTACTTCAGAGACACATTTGAAAATGATTTATGCAAGCTGAGGTCCAAAATGCAAATTTTTGATTATCGTAAATGACTTCCTAATAAGAATGTTTTTTGTGTATATTTTACTGTTAACGAAATTGAATATTTTGGCTGAAGCTTTGTCGAAAACACGATTTTTGAATTTGCAGAAGGAAGAAGAAATTCTTTCTGCGTGCCACGTATCTGATCATATGCATGTTTATGTAATGTACCGAAGTAGATCTCCATCAATTTGCATCTGAGATTATCACAAATAATTAATTGAGAACTATGGATATATTAAGAAAAACGTATTTTTTCAATAATATATATCTGTTTAGGTCTAGATAGACATTACTTGCACTACTCATTATTAAGGGCTGCATCAGATAATTAGAAACCCTTTGTTACAGAAATGCACAACCATCTGGTTAAACATTCTTATAATATTACAGAGTTTCTTCTTCATTTCTCTCGTCTGCTCTATATGTGAAATATTTATACTTTTGTCAATCAAGTTTTTCCAAGGTGGGTGGTACTTCATCAAATTTAATTTACATTTAAAGCAAAACTAAAAATATCAATTGAAGACTTTATTAACCCATACTAGTGATTAAGATGATTTTTTTAATATCAGAATAGTAAGTCTACCAAACGTAGATGTATTTTATCTGCTTTAAACGTTCAAATTAAGATTTGTTATTAATCAGGTTTTGCCAATAGGAGGGTGCGGGCACATCACCTTTCGTACAATGATGACAATTAAGTCAGATTTAAAGCAAAACTGAAGGCTTAAAGGAATATTTTCATTTATTTTTCTACATAAAAATGTGCATGTTTTTTCTTTCAAAGCAATATATGTTTGCTCAAGTTATTTGCAAATATCAAATTGAAAAATATTTGTATGCTGATTCATATAGTTTCAAGTGTCAGTATAATTAATAGGAATTTGCTTGAGGCTAGCATTTATATTCAAAACTAAGTTAATATTTGATTAACTTTTAAGTAAAATACAAAGATTGCAAGAGTATGTTACCTTCCCGCACATTATTCCCAACATTACGAGGACAAAGTTAAAATGTTTTCAATGAAATAAGTGATAAAAGAGGTATAGCAAACATTCATTTACATTAAGTGTCCATAACGCTATATGTGGAACAATTGATTTTTAATTGTCAAAACACTTAATTCCTATATATAAAGTTTTAACTTGATTTTAAGATCATAAGATCATATACCATTCCTGAATATTAACACAGATGTATCATCACAAATAAGTGAACAAGATATGAGATTTCCATTTTGGTATGATGTCCCTCTATTTAACCCTCTCAGGCGAAAGAAATAAATTGATTCAAGATTAGAATGTTGATCTTATGATAAATAGTAAATCATTAGATCAGTACAATAATTATCGATTTAAACTCACACTCCCTCGTAACGATTTTGAATCTCCTTTCAAGCAGAATTAATGATGCACGGGAGCAAATTGCAATGTTATTCTCAGAAAAGTAGGTCGCAACAATACTGCAATATCATCACAAATAACAAATACATTTAATCCCATCTGCGATTTCTATTTTGGTATATTGTCCCTCAATATTGATTTGAAAAACCTCTCAGGACAAAGAAATACATTGATTCAAGATTTGAATGTTTATTTGGTGATAATATTTTAGTCAATGTGGATTTAAACTCAGGTCGTTGGTCACATTCCTTTCCGTAATGATTTCAAACCAAATTTTATATAGATGATTGAGTATTTTTCATAACTGATCATTTACTCGCTTTTGATATCAAAATTGATTATCAGTAGCTCTCTTTAACATCTACTCATATACAAATTTGTCCTTTCTAGTAATTTCATTTTTGTGTATCGAACATCAATAGTAAACCACGGCTAAACATTGTAATTAGTTGTCAATTAATCTAAAATGAAATAGGACAATGTAAACTCTATGGTTCAGTTATATAAAAATATGTTATATGTATATTGTACAAAAGGTTTTCTATTATATGGTTTCAATTAGAAATGCACCATTTATCCGATACAAACTATTGACTTTGCGGACAACTCTGAATTAAAATGGTCCCAGAAAAGTTTCCATTTCCTGTGATTACAGGGAGTCCACCTGATTCTTCTCTGTTGATTTCCTTCCACTGGGCTCTCACTGCTTCACTCACTCTCAAATGTCACCACTAGGATGAGTTTAGAAACTCTCAGCAGTAACCAGCACCAACAGCGCTCCTGGATACCTACAGAATTGAATAGTGCAGATAACTATAGAAAACGATTTTTAAATAGAATGGTATTTAGATAGTCAAAACAGTCTCACATGCATCCAGTATTTTCAGACTATGTGGGTTAACTCTACCTATAGAGTTTGCCTTATTTCAGATTCGTTGTTGTTACATCCAAAAAACGTGTTAATTGCAAATCACTCCGATATCATATTTTCTACAACATTATATAACTTTTATATGTAGCGAAGTAGTAAGTTAGCAGATCTGTCCTAAGAGCAATAACCTTTAAAGTAACCAAAGTAGCTCTGATAAACCAAATTGCAATAACCAATGTTGTTCTGAAACAGATGGATAAATATTACACAAAGAAGACTTATTATATACAATATATTAATTTAATCTAATGACAATGGTTTTCAAAAAGGGTTATGGGCATGATCATATTTTTCAAATAATTATTTCGGAAAAGGTTCCTATCAAATGTATCTAATCTTATTTGTTTCATGTTATATATCTCGCTTGATCTGCTGAGGTAGATAATCAGTGGAGTTGTTTGATAATTTCTGACGTCATGGAAAATGCTAGTAAGGTTTGATGTTGGAGATATCTTTGAAGACATAATTGATTTCCTATCGTCTTATATTGATCCTGATATGCATACTCCGATGGTAAGTAATGTCTTTGATTCTCATTCAGGTTTGTTGAGTCCATCACGTTCATTTATCATCTATATGCATCGATGTACATACCCAATATTATAAACAGTATACATTCATAGAGCTGAAGGTATAAACAAAATAAAACAGTTTATCCCTGTAAAATCTTCATAATTTAGAAAGACGTCAATTGCACTAAAATAACAATACTCTTGAGATTAAAGACGCAGGAGTCAGGAAATTGAACTGTCCAACAAATGTTGTTGAATATATGATGTTGCAAAATTTATAGCGAATTCGATTAAACCGACAAAAACACTTTTATTCTGAAAAAAAGAATTATTAACAGATGAATCAGATTGGTGTTAACTTCAAACCAATGTACATGGTCAGATACTACATGAGATTGGCGCCTTATGGTGAAAGATATAGTCTTAGATAATGTACTGATATATTTTTGTTGTGTTACCAACATGATTGTAATGATTTTCAAGATTTCATTTTCTACAGCGCATCATCTCAAGTTTTCACCAATGACATTGACACCAATTGAAGCAATCATCATTGGTCTTTTTGCATCTTTCATTTTTATCCATAAAACAAAAACAATCAATGTCATACTGCAAAGACGTAAAACAGATATGGTTTAACATTAAAGATGCTGAAGAAGGATTTCAAGACGTTTATTTACTTATCCGATAGGTACATGTTTATCTTCAGAGAACACATCATGCAGATCCTATATGCAATAAAGCTTAAAATATTACGTTTTTCAGTTGAAACAAAGAGAATGATTTATGTAGCTTAAGTGAACATGCTACATTCGTTTGGTAACTGCATTTGAGGAACGAAACATTTTTTAACCATTACAATCAAATATTATCATTTAAATGATATCACCGTTTTTCATCTTGAGAGACGCACAGGTTATTTAATGCGTATTCATTATTCAATTGTTGTGTTATACCCAGGACTGTAAGTCTACCACACTTGGACAATAGCATTTATTACATAAAGAGTTTTTCACCAACATGCCTTTTTTAAAAAACGATACCATTCAAAAGAGGCTGCATTTTATGTAAGTAATATTTCTTCCTTCTTTTAGCAAAAATTGTTTGTAATGACACAATCATTCTCATGGCTTTCCCTTAGGCTGATCGATAATTGCTAACAAACAAGGTTTATAGTTGTGCCAAGGGAAATCATTCATGATAGCTACTGACCTATTGACAACTCAAGGGCGTGAAACAATTATTTCCGATTCTGTTTAACCCTTTTGCCAGAAGAGACATGACAATAAGAGGGACAGACAGGCATGTGTCTGTAAATCTTGTCGTTAGGCATACCGTTTTTACATTGAGAAAGTATCACATTCGGTCTTAAAGTAACCTACATTTGTTCAACTGCTTCTCTGTAGACAATTTCCATTTTTGAGTTTTAAATTATGTAGTATATATATTTAATATAACTTATTTTTATGCCCCCGAATCGGAGATTCCGGGGGTATATTGTTTTTCACCTGTCCGTCTGTCCGTCCGTCTGTCCGTCCGTCTGTCCGTTTGTCCACAAAAACTTTAACCTTGGTCATAACTTTTGATTGGTCAGAGCTAGGTCTTTGATACTTGACATATGGATCCCTTGTGATGAGACCTTTCAGATGACACCTTGACATTTGACCTTGTGACCTTGACCTTGACACAGCGAGCCTTTTCCGAAAATTTTAACCTTGGCTATAGTTTCTATACTGTCAGTGCTAGGTCTTTGATACTTGACATGTGTATCCCTTGTGATGAGACCTTTCAGATGACACCATGATATTTGAACTTTTCCGTCCGTCCGTCCGTCTATCCGTTTGTCCACAAAAACTTTAACCTTGGTCATAACTTTTGATTGGTCAGAGCTAGCTCTTTGATACTTGACACATGGATCCCTTGTGATGAGACCTTTCAGATGACACCATGACATTTGACCTTGTGACCTTGACCTTGACACAGCGAGCATTTTCCGAAAACTTTAACCTTGGCTATAGTTTCTATACTGTCAGTGCTAGGTTTTTGATACTTGACATGTGTATCCCTTGTGATGAGACCTTTCAGATGACACCATGATATTTGACCTTTTCCGTCCGTCCGTCTGTCCGTTTGTCCACAAAAACTTTAACCGTGGTCATAACTTTTGATTGGTCAGAGCTAGCTCTTTGATACTTGACATATGGATCCCTTGTGATGAGCCCTTTCAGATGACACCATGACATGTGACCTTGTGACCTTGACCTTGACACAGCGAGCAGGATGCATCCGGGGGCATTCGTGTTTCACAAACACATCTTGTTTTATAATCTCAGAAACAATGAATATAAAGGATCAAGTCAATTATGACATGAAATAACCAAACAGATCCTCACATACTAAATGTTTCAATGAAGGATCTCTAATACTGCAGTTCTAATCATGCAGAGAACAGATTTTCTAGGTTTCTAGGTTTATCTCCTAAGTATTGAGGCCAGGTTTACTTATGCTGATTGATATTAATATAATAGCACTTGTTAATATAAACTTGAACAAAACTAAAATCACTTTCATGTCAATATGATTATTTTTTAGATTTATAAAACATATAAATTATTGTCATTTTAAATGTTATAAAAATTAACATATAATTGAATTATGACCGACAGAACAATGGATGTGTAAGACCATAACCTAAAACGTTGCCAATACCTCTTTGCTTCCTGTCGTTAATCTAAACTCAGATTTAGAACACAGACCACAATTATTCCAAATTAAGTAAAGGCCAAGTCAGCCAGTCGCATTAGTGATTTAACCATTGATCTATGTCTAAGTCTCGAAACTAGTTTTCAATAAGGCTTCAGCATGTGTAAGGTATCAAAGCTCGTCTTAGTAATCTCATCAGATTGATACGGTCAAGAGTTCTGTTTCTGCATTCTGCTGAGCATACTATCAATAATTATAGTGTCAGTAATAATGCAAGAAAATAATGTTACAATAACTGTTTACGTTTCATAACATTTGATGTTTTATATCAAGTTCTCAGATTAAAAGGGTGTTGTTGTTGCTTATTGTGTTTCATTTCATTTATGATATTATCAGTTATATTATGGAGTTTGAGTAATAAAATATTGATAATGGCGTTGTCTTACGAGATTTCAGTTCTATGGTTAATCGGGCATATGTACATATCTTAAGGTAACAAAATTGTGATATCATTCAAATTGAGTTGTTGCCGGAGAAAAATATGAAATTAGCAATTGCAGACCACATGTACTGTCACTGTCTTCGTACTTTTCATTATTGGCTTTGATGTTTTAATGTGCTAAATGGTATGTGAGTGAGTTTTCTCAGCTCTACATAAATGTTCTTGCCACTGAAATATTACAAAGGGAAAAACAACATTTGTACAATGGTTTTGCGTCACTTCTTCAATCAACACGATTTTATCACTGTTGTGATACATCCACAGTATGGCGTCGCAAGGTAAGTCAAGGAGTCAAGAACTATATATATATATGCAAATTTATGGTCATGTTTATTAATTGCTGGTTTATAATTATCTTGGTGAAAGTGAACATCATAACGGTATGCTGTGAGTAAATATATCTTGTCCATCAATCTGTGGTCACTTGATTTAAATCATGTTTGAAACCTATTCAGTATAGTTATTTGAATGTTATATCAACAACGATCTTGAGCTATGATATGTTAATTTCAAGCTCAAACAGAGTTTTTTTTAACTCAAGGAAGTTACGAGTAGCTTTGGACAGGATTTACAGTACAACTGCAGAAGAAGCACATAAGCAAGGTTCAATATACGCACGTGCATTCATGCACAGGGCTACTAGATAGATGCAAGGTGCCAGCTCCCAGTTCTCTATTCAAAGTGTGAAGTTGGCACCGGGTTCATTATTTAACTTTAGACTCGCTCACGCCCGTTTCACCTGTTTGATAGGTTTATTATTGAATAAGCATATGTTAGGTCTATGTCCAGTGTACCTGTGCACATAAGCAAGGTTCAATATACGCACATACATTCATGCACAGGATAGATAGATCTACTAGATAGATGCAAGGTGCCAGCTCCCAGTTCCCTATTTAAAGTGTGAAATTGGCACCGGGTTCCTTGTTCAATTCTAGACTCGCTCACACCCGTTCAAAAATAAGATATGTTTGTAATTGGATAAGCATATATTAGGTCTATGTCCAGTCTACCTTTTATATAAGAAATTAAGGTGCAATATACGCTCGTACATTTATGCACAGGGCTATAAGATAGATGCAAGGTGCCAGATCCCAGGTCACTTTTCAAAGTGTCACACAAGCTCCCGGTTAATTATTCAACTTAAGACTCGCTCTAGCCCGTTTCAAGATATATATGTTTGTCATTGAATAAGCATATACACTAAACCCCAACGGAAACTTTCCATTTTTAGAATTCAAATATATTCTTAATTTACTTTAGCTAAATGTTAAGTTTTATGGAAACAGGTCGCCAAAACGTAACATTTCAGTTATTCATCTTAGAAATTGATTAGGTACGTGATTTTCATGACTTTTGTTGAAAACTGAGAAAACACGTTTTTCTTTGATCATTGTTTCGCACATTCATTGTTGAAAGTTAGTTAGCAAGCGATCAATTCGCATGTGAGCCAGGTCATATAAAACCAATTTTAAAATGCCTAGATTGACCCCAGAACAGCGCGGCAGGGCCTTGGGTATGAAGGACATGGGTGCTTCAAATGCTCTTATTGCAAGAACATTCGGCTGTCATCGAAAAACCATCGAAAATTGGATGAAACGTTATAGGGACACAGGAACAACATTAGATAGATCACGTACAGGTAGACCACGTGTGACGTCACGTCGGGAAGACCGATACTTAAGAACTCTCCATCTCCAAAATCGATTCCTGACAGTTGCAGAATCGGCGTCTACGGCTCTCGGGAGGGTGCTTAGTCAATCAATCGTCAGGAGGTTAAGAGCAGCAGGGATGCGGGCCCGTCGACCTTATTGTGGCCAAACGTTGACACGTCAACATCGACATAACCGATTAATCTGGACAAAACGTGTACGAAGGTGGCAGCTTCATGATTGGCAAAATGTTATGTTCACCGATGAAAGTAGGTTTTGTTTATATTAGAATGATGGCAGAGCCCGCGTTTATCGCCATCAGGGTGAAAGAAACGTTCCAAATTGTGTTGCAGAGGTCCAGGCACACGGTGGGGGAAGTGTGATGGTTTGGGGCGGTATCCGAGGAGAAAACAAGTCGTCATTGGTGATTGTTATGGGTAACATGACTACGCAAAGATACATTGTTCAAGTTCTTCGTCCTGTTGTGTTGCCAATTCTTCAGAATCACCCGGGAACTTTGTTTTAACATGATAACGCGCCTGCACATTCAGCAAGAGCAGTGTCAACATTCCTGGACAAAAATAACGTCAACGTCTTGCCGTGGCCGTCACGTATTCTTGATCTCTCTCAAATTGAACACATGTGGGACTGCCTAGGGAGGCGAATCAGGAATAGAGCAAATCCTCCAGTCAACCTGAGGCAGCTGGAACAAGCCCTACAGGATGAATGGGGGAACATCCCTAACGCCACCGTCAGATGTCTCACGACATCAATGAGACGTCGAGTGTTTGCCTGCATAACAGCTGAAGGTGGACATACGTAGTATTGATGACTATGGACTCCATATTCCATAAATTCATTAACATATGATCAGAAACTTCGATTTCTAAAAATGGAAATCCTGGCTGTAAGATAAATGAGATATTGCAAAACAAATGAAGTTAGATGATGTGCAAATGATTCAGTATTAGATAAAATGTTGTTAGGATAGAAAACCGTGTTTTGTTATTTTTCAATGAAAATTTGAATGAGTTTCTTTTGCGGTTAGGTAGATGTCAAGTCTACCTCTGTACATAAGCAAAGTACAATATACGCTTGTACATTTATGCACAGGGCTATTAGATAGATCCAAGGTGCCTTCTTATCCTCACGTCGAAACAATGCTTTTTTATCCATGAAACATCTTGTTGATTAAAGTAAACATATCTTCGAAAATCCTCGGTTATCTGCAACATGTATCAAGGTGTGGGATACACTTCACATCAGAAGACATATGCACTTTGGACGGTAATGTTAGTTTCCATCTTCGTTTTTGCCCTGAATACAGCTTGACGTAATACAAGCTAAATACTTTCTGGGCTTCATTTTGCACTACAATATGATCGAGGAGTTTCCCTTACTGCTGCATTTGGTAGAAGACAGGGGACTTCTTTGGAATCTCTTTCATTCGATAGTCAATGATAAATGTGCTTTCCATTTGTCTTCATTTATCCATACGTCAACTCCCTGTAGACATTTGTAACAATAAAGGTTCCTGACTGCATCAGTCATTTTGATGTAACATAAACCCTTCGTTTTGTCCCTCCTTAGTTGAGGTGACATTTCTATTCAGTCTATGAAAGGCACTTCCAAATGAGCCTGTCACTAATTGGATCCATAAACAGCAGGTATTGTTAGCTTCTGTGGACGTTGTGAACCTTTTTTCAGTGTACACTTATTGGTGAGAATATACTTTTTCAAATACCATATTTATGATATCTTTTATTCAAAAGTGCGATAAGATTATGAGTCATTGGCCGATTTTAAGAAAACTATGCATCCTAATCCCTGCATTAACTTTGACTTATATACTCTAACAATTACCCTGTTTCAGAAGTGTAACAGGCATCTGTTAACAACCGTACATAAAATGTGGCCACAGAGATGACGGGGGTTTGAAGGAAAAGAGATTAACCCTTCAAACCTCAATGTCCCTTTTTTCATTTCCTTTTAAACGCTTTTTGTATAAATAATTCATATGTACTTGCCTTTTAAATCTCCACTTTTTTTGTGACGTTATGATGTTATTAAAAATATCGGGATATTTGTGTAATTAGTTGTGCCCTTAAATCACACATGATTGCATTAGTATGTGCACAGTTTAGAAATCTGTTGAACGAAATGATTACAAGTCATTGGCAGGGGAATTATCTTTTTGTTACCTTTTTTCATCACGTTTTATGTTCAGGTTGCACGTTTTAAATGCGTTTTTGTTCTCTCTTTTTGTGTCATTGTCAGCATGATAACTTTAGTTATATGCTTTATGATCCAACCACCAACACAGGAAAACCAAAGAACAAATATCTCAACTTGCCCCTGATCATTGTGACAGTGTGGTGATTAATATGGCGTCCTAACTGATGACTTTTGTGACATTGTGCCATGGAAACGACTTTCAAAAGAAACCTGCAGCATGAAACAAGATGGCACATTAAGAGGAAATTAGCTACTTAAAAACAGTTTAGTTACATAAAACTAAAGCAAATTAAAAATTATTTGTGGCATCAAGAGGATAATGTTAGCTCGAAAATGACAATGATATATTTTCAAGTTGAGATATCTGTTCAATTTGAGTTACGCACAGATATTAGAAGAACCGAATCGAGTGGACATTATGTATCATGTGATTCACCTCAGAAAATTTAGGGGTGTTCATTCTCATTCAGCATCTTTCTATCAGCCAATCAGAATCAGTTACTTATCGATGTCCTGTTACAAATATGGTCGAATAACCAAGCACATAACGTTGATACATAGTTTTGTTTTGCGTATTTTTAAAGCGTTTTTTCAAGTTGATTGCTCAATTATTCCATTTATTAATACTTTACAATTGAAGGAAACATGGCTTGATTATTTGTTTTGAAAATATCAAAGCAGAAGTATCAACTGCTTGCATGTATAATTACACTATAAATAATTGAGTCCATCCGTGTCGTGCTAATGAATTTTCACTTTCTCTCATGCAGAAAACACAAATTGGTGTTGAGATTGACAAATTAATTTGCCATATAATGAACTCGTCTTTACAGTCAATAAAGATGTGAATGGGGAATCAAAAGCGCAGAAACGTATTGATCACTTTCTTTTTCAAGTTTACTAAATTCAGGGTTCTTGGCTTGCTATAAGCATGGCTTGCCATTTCACTGACTGTAAAATTCCTAAAATTTTATGTTTTTGGAATTTAGTATTTTGTTGAAATGTTTCGTGACATACTGAGTTTTTTCTTCTTTTATCCTCTGTTTAAAGAGCACCACCTTGCTTCCCTAAAATTCCCATAGAGTTCAACATTTGCAAATCGGATAACGTATTATCATCATTCTACATGTATTTCATCATACAATAAACGATGCACAATCTGTGAGTGAGTTCTCTCTTCTGTGTAAAGCACACGGAGGTTAAGAAACTGTCCTGACAAAAACTTATTTAAAACTTTTTTTTCACATCAATACAATGTGATTATTTTGAATGACAGATGGTTATCTAATTAAGTAAACTAAGTTCTGAACTTAACATCTAGACAAAAAACTCCTTTTTTAAAACCAAATTAGAAATATTGAATATTTAAGGTAAATGTCGTCTGTTTAATTTTACAGTCAGGTAAAACAACACACATTACCGAACATGTATTTGTCCTTAACTACTTAATGGAACTCGTAGGAGATCAAAATATAATTTGATCGACTAACTACAGCCCTATTATTATACTTATTTATACTGAGGTACGTTTTTGCGTTGTATAGTTCTTCAAATAAAATACACGTGTATGCAAAACATATGGTTTTCTACATAGGCTAAACACTTTTATTAAAATCCAAAGTCAATATTCATAAACACATCTATGCCGTTTTTTATAGTTTGACAAGTCTATGGGTTTCAAGTCATTAGTTCCATTCTGTGTATCACTTAGTAAGGAACTATTCTGGCCCACATTAACAGGATCATAAAGAAAACCCGTAATAAACTTATTTATCATTCAAGTGTGTGTGAAAAAAGCTCAAGGTATGTTATTGCTATTTGTAAATAAGCAAACAAACTTTTAAGTGAACTGACTCTCTATGAATGCAACACGAACAATCTCATCATTTTTTTAAATTTAAAAAGGGCAATTGAACTGACAGAGTACGGATTACGGAAACAATCCAACAACAATGATCTTTCTTGAAGAGGAAGATGTGTGTCAAAAGCTAATTTGGATTTAACCTTTTCCTTGAAGCTAACGAGTTAACTAGTTAATCAAATGCATGGATAACTCTATGTTAACATATAAGAGTTCCCTTATTGAACGTTACGTAACGATTCAAGCAGAGTCTTTGTGCTTTGCATGTAACAATTTATCTATTGAATAAAATTATTTGAGGAAGAATTGTGAACTATAATTGATAATTGAATCAAAAGGTAAAGGGGACTACAGACACATTTCATCTTTACAAGAAATTATTATTGTTAAATGATGTGACAACGCTTAGTTAATAAATGTTTTCTTTCGTGTAAACTAATGTCAACTCACGGTTTTTCTATCACCTGAAGTAAAGCGACGTTGGTAGGATAGGCTATCAACATGCATGTACACTTGCAGGGTGATTATTGTGGGAATCGTACCGTCGGGATCCCTCAGGTTGTGACAGCTGACGTTGGAAATAGTTTATCTAGAAAATGAAAAAGCTGGTGTTCCTTTCATTTTAGAACACTTCACAACACCTCACAAAGTAAGTTTGATATGTACTTTTCCTTAAAGCTTGAAAACATTTGAAATTAAATTTCAATATCATGAAGATAAATTCATGGAATAAGGTACTACTACAGTGATACTGGAACACAAATAAAATCATAAAACTGAAAAGGAAGATGAATGAACATTATCATACACAACTTCTTTACATTGAAGTAAGACACAACTGTCGAAAATAGGACAATGTCAGACAGACGAAGATCATACTCATCTACTTGCTACTTGCTATAGTAGACATTCGAAAAGTATGTATGTTCAAAAAGTATGTATGTTCATTCGTTACTGGTTACGGGAGCTGGTTTGATGACTAGCTTCACTGTTAAGTCACATCTGTTGGACGATTCAAAAGAAAGCGCCATCAAATTAAATAAAGGGCGAGAATTTTAATTTTAGAAAACAAATACTATTTGTTGTCCATTATTTCTAAAACGTAGACCCTTTTTTTTATTTCCTTGAGAATTAAAGTCTGCAGTCTCTGCTTGAAACAGACTATTCAAGGTGATCTCCTGGGAAACCACAGTTGCACAATAAGGCACATACATGTCAGCTTGGCACTTTTATTGTCAGTCGTATTGTGTTACGTAGGTCAAACCTCCATCCGTAATTATTGTTTCACGCCCCTAGGTTTAAAAAGGTCAAAGTCTATTCAGTCACAACAACCTTCAATAATCTAAGTATACCATAGATAAAGTGTAACACAGATAATTATATCCATCGCCGTTATTTACGCAAGTCACGCAAAATTGAAGCAGCAGGTTTTGTGTCCGAAATAACAACTTTTGTAGGAAACAGCAATATAAATTTGTGACATAATCAAGGTTTTTTATTATTGTAATGAAACGGTATATCAAATATTATTGTTTATGGAATCACCTGAGTAATGTATTTACGAGATAAAATTTAAAATACCTTGCATGTAGTTAAGGTTAAATGGTCACTTATCGTGATTAGTATTTAACGTTTGGGTTAAATCTATAATGTCACAGGTAAATTCAGGAGAAACATGATAAGCACAGATATTTTATATGTACATGTATGTACCATGTGGTTTAATTCTACAGAAAAAAACATTAACAGGATGATTACTCGTCATACTAAGCATACCTTTTGGGTTTTGTCTTGCTGAATGTCAATTCATCTATAAACCAAGACATACTTCAAGTATCATACCACCTTCCATTTATCTGATTATATATAATCTGTATTGATTTCCCGTTTATATTGAGTCTCTTGCCGTGAATTCCTCGACCCAAGGCCAAACTTACACTCCAGTTTAGCAGCAGCAGTCTCAGTCCAATCATTATTTTGTATAGTTTATTTATTAGTAGACATGTTGTGGATAAGATTCTCCGACCAGCCGACATCTATTTTCCAGAACATTAAGCCATAAACAAGAAATGGTCATTCAAAATACAACCCACTCCTATAGATTCCTTACAAACAAACAGTAGAATAAAGCATAAAAAATTCAAACAAATAACAGAGCAGTATAAAGATCAGAATGTTAAAAATTCAAAGTTGGATGTTTTTGTTGCCTAAAATGTTGATTCATAACTACTAATCCAGGCATTATTCAAATATCCTTCCATCATTAATATTCCTATAATTATAAAACATTGATTCCAAGGCACAGATTGAGTAATATAGTCTGTGATTAAAAAATTTCGACCAAAGGTCTTCTAGCTGTCATTGAATGTGACCCCAGATTTTCTCTCGCTGCAAATGCATATCGTTAGAAACAAGTTAGAAAAACGTATGTGTTGATATACCAATCAAAACAAGGCTTCCTTTAAGAAGAGTCGCATTCACAAGTATCTCCTTCTTGAACTTGTGAGTCATTATGTCATGTACTTTTTAATTCAACATTCCGTTTCATTGTGATGTCCTTTTTAGACAGATTGACAAAGCAGTTTCAACTCTATAAACTTAGTACCCTCTTTCAGACATCCTGTTTTACGTTTGAACCCATTTGGATAGGCAAGTGTTGTTTACTGACCCTAATTATCGTTTCTTTTAAAAAGATGTAGAAATCTGCTGTCATATGACGCTTGTGGCAAGGCACAATTGAGACATAAGTTCAGCGACAAGATTACAAATGATTGGCAGGGGATGCTCTTTTGTCACCCTCTACTGCTTAACTCAATGTCAATATTGACAAAACGAAGAATGTGTAATATTTCAATGTGGCAAATATGGATGTAAAGAACTGAGAGGTCAGAATTTAATGAGAAGTTTACTCAGAAAGACTCAGTAAACTAAAAACATTTCCGTATGATTTTTCGTTTAGAAAAACAGAGAAGATATGCATTTTTTAGGATGTCATTTTTTGTCTTTCTTTTAATTCCTTTCCATTTTCAACCCATCGCATGCTGAAGGTTACCTTTAAAATGGGAAACACTGTTGTTGATTAACATGTTTCCTTTGTATGTGTTATACATTGTTTATGGAAATTTCCCTTTTTCATATATTGAATTAATGATAGAATAAGACTTCATTTATTGACAATATTTTCATAAATATCAATAACTGTTTGCCGTCAAATAATATTTTCTTTGGTTCATCTTTTGTGATAGTATTGCATCAGTTCATCACTTTTACATGAACTGGTATCAAAAACATACTTGTACAAAATAAATATATGAGGTGCATCAAGATTGAATGAATAAGTATACAATGCATCTATATCTATATCTATATATTGTGAGACACGATAATTATATTTCAATTCATGGGAATATATAGATAAAAATCTCTGTACGAGCGATCACTTTAATGTTAACATGCCGACCTGAAAAACATTTGCATGTAAATTTATTTTGGACAACCTTCATGTACTAAAATATTAAAAACAAATCAACGTACGCTGTAGGTACGCTAATTGGCCTCATCAGTAATCCTTGTAAAACCCGAAACGTTCTACATAGTAGTGCTAACCATGCTGACATATTTAACTTGCCATGGTAAAACTGCCTTTTTCTATTTTTATCGTTCAAAGTTGCTCCATTTACCTCGCAGGTGTTTAAGAACAGCTTATCTGAAATAATGAACAATATATAGTTGTCTCTAGTCACTTATAAGCCTTTATCATACCAAAGATAAACAAAAACAAAAGAAAAGATGTGTGTAAAAGGAGATAAAGATGCATCATACATGTAGCTTTTGTACATGTCAATAAAACAATTGCATTTGCAATAATCAGTCGACGATTCAAGTTGTCAAATGTAATAAGTTTCTCCCAACAAACTTAATGCTTTGCTAATGGATGTTTTTTATTCTATCATGCAGAAGACACAAATCCTCATGGAGATTGACAATTTAATTTGAAATAGACTGAACTCGTCATGTGATCAATGAAGATTTGATTGCCCAATCAGAGGCCCACACTGGTTTATTAGACCATTTCCTCGGAGTTGTTTCCTGCATGAGAGCTTGTTGTGTTTATCTCTTCCTGTTGGTGGAATCCAGTTTCCGGATTTGTGAATCAGAAACGCGGTCAAAGGAAAGATTATGTTAAAATATCATTCAGTCGGAGAGTAAGAAGATATTGACATCTGGGGGAAGATGATAGAGTCAACACCATCACCAATAAGGCAGGCAACATGTGTTTTTTGTAAATGAGTCTGAAGTTGCATTAAATTCATACTTTATATTGAAATTGTTCATTATCATCCTTTTGTTATGCTATTTAATTTCGATGGTCTCTAACCACTTACTGAAAGTGTCTAATAAAACTATATATTCTACAAACATTAATCTTGCATTGTAAAATTTTAGAACAAATGCACAATGGATGAGTAACTCATTATGGTAACTAAATGAAATCGAAGTTTAAGTGTCACAGAAGGTAGTGGTGGGAATGATAGAAAATGCCTTTTGGAGTTTCATTTCACTGAAAATGAAACATTATTTTTTGGAAATATCTACTTAATCTTAGTGTTTTAGTATCTTTCAGTTCCTGTGACACCAACCATAACTATTTGAAACACTAATTTATGAATGATATTAGCATAACCAACTTTGAAAACCTTGAAGATTAAACAATGTTTTTTCTAAACAATGACGCGATATGTCAATAAGGATTCTTGATTTCACAAATCAATTAAATACTTGTACATATTTAGATCAATAGTATTACTTGAGTACATGAAACAATAACAATAGACTGGAATATTCAATGGCTATTTCTAAACCCACGTATGTATACTCGGTCAAAATCATTTCCCTCTTACCGTTCATAAAAAAGGCCTGGTCCTATATTAATTATGTCTTGAAAAAACCTTCCGTAAACAATACACAAATAAGTGTAATCTGATTGAATTTCTTCGAACGACGGGTCAATCAACAAACAATGTTTTGTTGTCATCAGGTTATTTTGATAACTCAAGATAATACAATTTATAGTTTACCTTCACTATCAAACACGCGAATGTATTGATAATGATTTAGTTTTGTAATGAATTGAAAAGTTTTTTTTTATTATTCCTCTATCATACATCATATATTGAAATAACTTATTCTTAAAAAACTTTTGTTTTAAAACAATCGCGGCAACATTAATGCTGCTGAGGAAGAATGATTAAGATATTATTTTTATTGTTTATGTAATTTTGTGCACAAATCAACTGAGTATCTGCCGACATAAATTCTTTCATTCCCTCTGATTGAAAAATAACACAAACAAGTGCTGAAACTTCACGATATAAAAACAGATACCATGATTATGTTGGGAAATGAATCCTTCTTATTTCGCTACCATACACATGTTCCAATCAGGTTTGACATTTTTCCAACACTCATGCATAAACATCCACCTGCAAGTTAAAACAATTCCTTGCAATTAGTCTGTTCCAGAACTAAAAGAAATGTAAAATGAGATTGAAATTTACGAGATTTCATTGAATAAATCTACAAATACTAACCTAAGAAATTGATACTTTCTATGCATGTAGTTCTGTTATGAAAGGAATAATTGTGTAATGTATGTTTTTGACAATTCTTCTTCGTGAATATCACATCAGCAGACATAAACGTTTAACTTTGTTTGTATCAACACTTTAAAAAGAAGTTCTAATTACTGGTATGCTTAGAAGGAAGTACATCCCATCTGTTTATGCTTGTTTGTGCCTTCAAACTTCATTCCTTGTTAATGAATTTTCACTTTCTATCATGCAGAAGACACAAATCAGCATGGAGATTGACAAATTAATTTGGCGTAGAATGGACTCGTCAATGTGATCAATGGCGAGGTGAGTGCCAAATCAAGACACACGCTCATTTTATTAGACTATTTCCTCAGATTCATGCATGTTCTCATTCTCTTTATATCTCCATGCCATGTTCACAGGTTTTATGATCTTTAATATAGATGTAACTGAAACATTGAGCATATCTCGTTTACACAACTCAACTCCAATGTTATGGTATTTAATATTATGTAGTCTCTATCCTTAATCTATTTTGAATGAATTGATGTGCAGTCTTGCAATTCTGCATTACACAAATCATATACATGTTTGCAGGAATCACTGCCAATGTTTATTTTTATGCACAGTTTTTTTTATTGAAGTAATGGCAGATAAATGTTTATTTCGGCTCAAGTGTGTAAACAAATTCTGAGAGTTACCTATTTTGAGTATATAATTACAAAAACACGTTGCAGAACTGTACAGATTTTCGGAAACAAATGATGGTTATTGTTATAAGCATTGTCAATACAAAAACTGTACACAAATAATGAATTATAATATGTAGGACCAAGTAACGACATACAGAAATCACATTTTTAATACACAGTTCTTTTAATTGAAGCAATGTCAGATATGTTTATTTCGGCTCAAGTGTAAAAGAATTCTGAGATTCACCTTTTTTTGTAAATGAGTACATAATTACAAAAGCTAGATGCAATGTACAGAGTTTCGGAAATAAATGTTGGTTATGAGCATCGTAAATACGAAAACTGATACTGAATTTTACCTTTAAATATATATATTCGCCTTTATTCATATAAATACTATCAACATGAGGAACATTTTAGAAACTCTTTCAAGCATCAAAGTGTCATTACGGAATCTTGATGACAGTTACATACAAATGTAACAAATACTTTTGTTTTTTAATTTCTTTTGATGATGAATATTCAAATACAATGCGACCTTTCAAGCTATTTGTTAAATTAATAGTTAAAATCGAATTATTCTTAACTCTGATACTATTAAAAATAGAGTTGACATGGACTTAAAAGCAAAAATACAAGAATTATTTTTGATTTAATACGATAATATAGCTAATATTATATAACATTTCAATTCATACTTTCAAAATGAGCTACTAGAATATGGCTAGAGCTTTTAATCAATCATGTCTGCCCTCCAATCCCGTAAATCAAGAAACATTGGACAATTTGGCCATTCGTCGGATTACTGGTTACATGTGATTGGCAGGATGAAGACATTTTTCCACTAATTCGGCCACATATTTATGTCAAATATTGATAACTTGATCTTACATGGTGCTGCAGTTATTTGAGGAGTTTTTACATAGCTAAGGGTTGAGGTAACAGCATTGGTGTCTTTACTATGCTAACATTTCAATGTTCTTATATATCTAAGTGATAGCAACAAATTTGTCTTCAATTTCAACTTTCAACTTCAGTTGTATGAAAAATATTGTTAATATTTGATGGTTAAAAAATATATTTTTATGTAAATCCTTTTTTAAAACTCTCTTCCTTTAAAAACTATTTTCAGTACTCTTTGGAATGATAGAACATAATTTCATGTTCGCTATGTACTGCAGCAGACCCTGCAAAAGAACAAAAATAATGTTTTGTAATTTGAATGTCATTTTAAAACTATAACCATATTTCTCACGGTTGCTTTAGAAGTTTAGACCTTGAGTAATTTCTTCTGGAATTTGAAGTTTTTTCATCAATTCGATAACTAATAAGGCTTGACATGCGAGAAATAGCCCAAATGTGTCACCCATCTAACCTTTCTGGCCTCTTATGATTGAAAAATAATATCAACTTGAGGAAATATCAAATCGTCATTACATATATAACAATGACAGACATTACGAAACTGTTTACCATGCAGCTCTCAGGGATTGTATGAGTTCCATAATCTAAATGCCCTTTGGAAAATATAAAATAGTCATAACAGATATTTTAATGACAGACATAAATAAGGAAACTGTTGAGCAGCTTTAAAAGATTTCTAGATTTCATTTTATGATTTCACTAATCTAGAACTGCTAAATGACTTCTGTGAAAATGTATTTAGGATTTACTTTTGAGAAAACAGCAAATAATATTTTCAAATATCAAAATGATATTACGAAAATATTTACATGTAAGTCTCTCAGACATGCCAGACTTACCTTTTACAATATGTGCCCAATTTAGAAATATAATGCAAAATTTTTATGAATACAAATGGTTGAGACAGCAAAAAGGTCAGTTATCATATTTGAAGATACATTACAAACATGAGGTTAGCAACGGAATGACTGCAGATTTGTCTTCCAAATATTGCTATTCACCATCCCAAAACGAAAGGGAATTACGAAAGTCTGAGTAGCGTTTTTCATCAATTATGCCTGTCTTTTAATACCATAAATCAAGTAACCCGGGACCAATTTGGCCATATGTTGGATGGCATTGTTGCAGGTGATTGGCAGGACGATGACATTTTCCCCTCTCGGTGCTCCAATTTATATCAATATTGAAAAACCTGCTCTACTACTGCTCTACTACAATCTGACTAGACCAATTCTGCTCTTCTACAATCTGACTAGACCAATGTTAGGAGTATTTTGTGGGGCTAATGGTCGAGGGAGAAGCGTTGGTGTTTTATTGGAGTTCTGAAATCGTCACACTGGCTGAAAGTGCTTAACCTTCAGAATTTATGTTTGAGACGTTTAAACATTAATTTGGGTAGAAGCAAATTTATTTTTATTAGACTCTATTTATGAGGCGTTTCTTATACCAAAAAGATTATTGCTTACTTTTATACTTTTCGTGTGTCAACTCTTTTGCATTCATTCTGCTTTTTTATTACACTGCCATATATTGAGAAATTTCTAACATGTACAACAACATAAAGTAGAACTCAATCAGTTGTTAAATGTCTATTGTTTTATCGTTTAAACTGTAATGCCATATTTTGATTTGTAGAAAATAAATGTTAAGTGTAAAATGAACTTGAAATTCCATACTCAAGCAGTACTTAATTAGTAACTTCAATTGTCTAGGTACCATTTGCTATAAAACCATGCGCAAAGTACCCTGAAAATCTCCTCATGACTAACCCTATAAACAAACACGTCCAACTTTTCAAAATGCACTTGTTAAAAATAATCGGCATTTACAAATTCAACAATAAAGTAAAGCATGGCAAATACGTAGATCCAAAGCCATACAAATTTGGAGAAGCACGTCTTAGTTAATAATGATCCTTGAAAGCTAAAAGTTACATATTATAATGTAGCTGAAGCATCGACCTAAATCCAGTTTGTTTTAAGATTGTAAAACTTTAAAGACCTTTGCTAAGGCAACCAACCTTTCAAAATTTGCCTCCCTAAAAAATGCAATTTTTGATATAATTTTTGCATGAGAGGTTGATATTGTCAAGATTTCTCCCGTAATTTCCATTACATTGAATGGTCAAACTTTGTCTTTTGAAAGGGGTTGAATTTGCTGGGTATGTATGAAAGGACAACAAATGGTTTCAGACCCTATTGTGATTTTTAAAACACATTTTGAGATGAATTATTTTAGTTAAAAGGCATTTAACATAAGTAAAGGTAACTCTTAGAAATACATTCTGAATTTGTTCTGCTTAATACAATATTAAACATTAAATATTATCTATGTTACTTGTTAAGGTCTGGTTGTGTACATCATCTGAATTTAAAATTAATTACCATACCACATTAAAAATAAATTATGGAATCTATATAACTTGGAAAAGAAAATCTGTCATTCCCCACCAGCTCGTTATTGTCTTTAATACAAGTAAAGCATAGAAATATTACACATTCTATCTATCAATGACTTGTACAAGAATAGGATGAAAAAAGTAAAAGGAAACGTTCCATCGTCATTCAAATTATTTTTTCGGCAAAAAAAAATGTTAAGGCTCACCAATGACAAAGAGTGAATAACTATCCTATGCTTTAAAAGAAAAACTTTATTTTTCTTTTATTCAATTATTTTCCACCTAAGCTAACAACTGCAAGCATACGATATCTTTTAAATATTTCTTTTAGTGTCATAAACAAATCTTGTATATGATTAAAAGTAATATTCTTTTTCATTGATCTAAATTCAATTGTTTGTTAACATGATTTATTGTTTGGATACAAAAGCAAAGTGTGTTATCTTGGTTACCTTATCTAATCAGTATATATAAATCACATTTGTGATTACTAAGGAGAAAGAAACATTTTGCAAAGCTTTCAAGAAATGTTAAGCATATTATTATTTCTGCTCATTGAAATTCAATGATATTAACTAGTACATATGTTTTACATGTCAATAGATATCTAAACTAATGGATCGCTAACATTCATCTATGACATATTGTATTTTATTACTCAACCGTGGTGAGATCACTCATTAGATAACAATGAGTTGGTAACACACATGTGTGTTACCATCTCGTGCAAAGAAACGGAACTACTTTCGAACGTCACATGACAATGTTCAATCACGTGACTTAAAGTGGCGACGGTCAAATTTTACATTCTCAACAAAATGTTAATTTAATTTTATGTGAAAGAATATTATCTAAGCGGTTTTTTAAGTGCATTATCTTTTTGCTACCCAGCACAAATCAATCATTCCCTTGATCACTTGTCCATCTTCTGTGCCGTCACAAGGGGTGTTGCCTCATCTGCCTACCGTAACATTAACATGGCGCTTCGACTGTTTACTTGCTCCGATGCCACCATAACCTTTCCCTTCCACAAGCACACAATCCAAACATGTTATCGTGTACTGCCTAACTACCTTTACACAAGTTATATCTCCCGGTTCCTATCAACACTTTCTGTAACTCATGTCCATGTAATCAAATTCAATCAATGACACTGTTCGCCTACATAGCGTGACCTAGAAACAGGACACATTCCGATGACGTCACTTGGCGATCTGATGACGTCACTTTGTGAGTGCATGATGTGTTGACAGTTTTTGTTGCTTCTTATTGTTTATTTTATCAATGCATCTTTTGATAATGAAATATTGCTCACCAATATACTTTGTATCATGTTTATAGGCGTATGATATGTGTAAACATCCAAAATATATCGAACTATTTTATTTGGACTCATGGAAATTCATACGCTGGTTTCCCCGACTGTTCTAAGTCAGCTGATTCTTGTTTTGACGATTTGTTTACATAAATATTGATATGAGGGTTGAGTAATAAATAAAATACTAAACTCATGGTAATGTGATAACATTTTTAAGCAACTCGTGAATAGAATTTGGTATCAGACTCACTTTCGTTCGTCTGATACCAATTCTATACACTCGTTGCTTAAAAATGTTATCACATTACCATTTGTTTAGTATTCTCTATGAACATACTATGCGATCATTCTCGTCCTGCTATGAGACGAATCAATACTCTTACATCACCAGTCAACATCGGTAACTGACATTAGTTTCACTGGCACCATTTGTAGCTAATAACTCTATTTTAGTTAGTGCCAACAGACCAGGAAAACAACTAAGGTATAATAGTCATTGTTTATATCATGGTTCCTCAAAATAGGATCACATGAAGCAAAAGCTACAATATCTAAAACATTTCTCTGTATAATTTTTGATGGCTTTACCAATTTTGTGACATTTCAGTTAGTATTTCATTCAAGGACATAACTCATCGGCAAAAGAATGTTTTCACTGTTGAAACTCAAATCGTGTACAAAATGTAATATGAATCTTGACAGTAAACATCGCATTGTGAGCGCTTTATATCCCTCAATTTATGTGTTTTATCAATATTCTCCCAAGTGTCATGGATAGTTTCTCGACAGTTCTTAATCAAATTTTTAATATGATCTTCAACTGAGACCCTTCTTAAGTAATTGTGTCAATCAAATAACAGTTTCTGTGCTCTCACAATATCTCCATGTAATTGACAAACTTGTGAGGGCATTAACATTATGTTACTGTCATGTTTTTAAGAAAATAGTTAGCTTAACAAGGTTTGTAACGTAAATTGTAGACTAAAGATTACACATTTCAACAGCGACCATCCTGGGATGGGTAATCAACTAATTCATTCAAAATATCATGTTTTTTAAATGTTGCAGAAAATACGATATTAGAGTGATCTGCAATCAACACGTTGTTTTTTTGTTGCAAAAACGAATCTGAAATAAGGTAAAATCTACAGGAAAAATTACGACTGAAGATACTGGATGCATGTGTGACTGTTTTAATTATCTAAATATCATTCTATTTAGAAATCTTTGTATATAGTGAGGTGCACTATTCAATTCTGTAGATGTCGAGGAGCGCTCTTGGTGCTGGTTACTGCTGAGAGTTTCTAAACAAATCCTAGTGGTGACATTTGAGAGTGAGTGATGCAGGGAGAGCCCAGTGGAAGGACATCTACAGAGAAGAATCAGGTAGACTCCCTGTGATCACAGGAAATGCAAACTTTTCGGGGACCGTTTCAATTCAATTTCAGTCAATACTTTGTGTCAGCCAATTGAAACATCTCTAACTGAAACTGTATTATTGAAAACCTTTTGTAAAATGAACATAAAACTTACCTTTGTAGCAATAAACCTTAGAGTTTACATTGTGTTATTGCAGTTCGGAATTATTGACAACTATTGACAACTTATCATCGTGGCTTACCTTGAAATTTTAAAATAATGAAAAGGTATTATTTAAGTTTAATAGACAAAAATGAAAATACTGATGGTAATAATATTATTGGCATCAACAAAGGACAGATTTGTATATGAGTAGTTGTCGAAGAGTGCTACTGTTACTCAATGTTGATTTCAATAGAAAGGTAATGATCAGTAAAGCTATGTAAATTTGTGATATAAGTAGTAAATTGTAGCCCACCGATTGAATGATAATATCTCTCTGATGTAAATGTGTACCATAGTTATGCCAAGTGACAAGGTTCTGAAATGACGCTAATACATACAAGGTCTTAATGCCAATTATATGATGAACATGAATAGTCAATCTACTATCTCCATTCATATAACACTAAAGTTTGTGTCAAAGTAAAAGTCTAGTCTCAGGACTTACACATTAATCATGACGTTTTTTTCTAAAACAATAAAATATATATATGTATAAGGAAATATTCTCCAAAGAACATATGAAACTGGATACTTTGAATATTGGAAGATTTTATGTCAATGCAGATCTTCTTCCATATTGGTGTTCTAGAAATCTAACACATTATCGACAAAACTTCTGCAGGAATACTCAATATTGATGAAAGTATAGTATACAAAATGTTTCGAAGTGCAAGTAAATTAGATGATCTTTAAAAAATCATTTCGGACCTCAATTTTGCATAAATCAAATTGTGTCTGTAGTACTATGAATATCATCTTTAGATATGTGATTTTTTCCTAATCTTTATAAAAGATTTTGTACATTGCTGACTGTGTGAGACGTACATAAGTCAACACCATATTACGTTAATTAGTTCAGAAGTATTGTATCAATCTTAAAACATTTGAAATCAATCACAAAATCTATTGAAAAGTAGTCCTAAATATGAATAATATTACTGTTTGATTAGAGTATCGTAATTAGGCAATTTGTTCTTTATTTCAATAATTAAAGCCACGAAGAGCCAAGTCTTTTCTAATCCACTTAATGTTTTTACAGCAAAGGAAAGTTTATATGAACAAAGAACTCAGAGGTAAACCAGTCACTGTAACATCGAATTGCTGCTTTCATTTGCCCCTAATGTCCGTCAAAACGGCACTCCGACGCTCTCATTCTTTGAAGTTGTCCTGGCTGCAATGGAACGGAACTTCGTAATTACTGTTATAAGCAGTTAAGAGGATTAAACCTTCTTAGACGTCTCTTGAATTGGCTGCGTTTTCCTTGCATGCCAATCATCTTGATTTGTTGTGTGTTGGTACTTTCCATAACTGAAATCATCAAACTGCAGGCACAGTTTAGCAGGAATTCTATAGGATTACTTAATAATCAATGAGGGTTATGCTTGATCTACATTTTTTGAGGATTGGTATCTTAGAAAACTTGTTTTGTAAACTACGAGTTTCGTATTTCTGTTCTATTATGGTTTCTCTTACTTGTTTATACACATGTATACATGTAGGTGATTGTGTTTTGTAATTTTCTTTACATTTATTTTTATTATGTCGATTCATGATTTTTTTGGAATTTATTTAAAATGTTTATATATACAAGATTAAGAGATCCCTGATGATGCTATATGAAGGTTCAATATCTTACATCATCATCAAAATTACGAATCATAGAGGATTTGTCAACATATGAAAGCTTTCAAAGTGTTTCAAGCATTCAAAAAATGCCCCTGATATACAAAATCGTCCCAATAGAGTATTCCGTGATAGTACGGTCCTTATAGGCGTTCATATTTTATTAATGCAACATGACAAATATCATTCTGGAAAAAAAAACATTCCCATTCATTGATATTGATTATTAAGCATTGATATTCGGGAAGGATAGTTTGCCACAAACTGTTCTTAAGATATAGATCATTCGGATGCTGATACCGTTGTAGGCATTTCCATTCTCTAAAACATTTTGATTTTCACTTCTAAGACCATGGAATTGACAAATATTATTTTTAATTATCATTATCAACGATGTTTTAATCTTCGGAACAAATGGAAATAAGAATAGATCAGAACTACAATTTTATGAATTATTGCTTCATATGTCATCACAGAGAAATATAACTTGAATTCAATAAATATTATTTTAAGGTCAAAATCGTTTTTTTGCTTCCGATATGAATTAAATGAACTATTAAAAAACCTTTAAATCAACATGAAAGATATACTCAAAATGATTAATTATGTAAATGAAATGTTATGCTTTTATTGGATTTTTGCACCTCAGTATTATGTCATATATAATCTTTGGACATTCATTCATGTTATATTGGAGTTAAGATAAGATAAGATAATCTTTATGGTTCCAACATTAGTTTCATCACAATTCTCCAGCTTTTTCATGAGTAAAACATCAAATATGTCACAAAATATGTTATATCTTTAACCACAGTGAAAAGAGAATAAGGTAATTTGTTTTGTAAAACAATGAAAAATAATTACTTGCTACCTTTACAAAACAAATTTAAGTTGCCCCATTTGATTACTTAAATCAAAGTGATAATTTGTCATAAGTCTTGTCAGTATTACGTCCGTTATTTGTCTTAATGATACTGTTTATGTTTTAAACAATATTTGTTAAAACATAATAGAAAAACGAAAAAATGGAGAAGGCACAAGTATTTTCAATATCTTTCTCTCTCTCACTTCAATGACTTCTTAAATGCTGAATATTATCAAACGTCTATGTATTTACTACATAAGTTCATGTTGATACACTCGCCTAACTAGATATCTTAACTGATTGCTTTGAAAATAGAACAATAGAAAACAAGGCATGAAATTTTCAGGTTAAATTTATTCGCCAATCAATCTCAACAAGATCCTTTCCTTACAAAATAGGTGTTTGTCAGGACTATCTATGTACCTTTTGTGGTAGAAAAACATTTATTCTATTCATTCTTAGACAAATGTACATGTATTGATAAACCACATCCTTATTATAACAAACGATTTTATTAATAAGATTTAATCCTGATGATATAAATTTGAATCACCTAATTCCTTTCATAGAATATCACTAGCATTTAGAACAATACATATATTCGGAAGATGACCTCTTTCTTTAAAGAAAATGGTCAAAACTTTTCCAAAATGAATAAAGTATTGTGAGTCCTCTTACCTTCTCTATTGCTATCCACTATCTACTTTCATCTAATCTCTTTTTTCGTTACAACCTGCTGTCTTGTATGTAATCTTGATTGAGTACGATCTTTTTGTAATACATGGACAAAAAATAAAAAACAAACTCGTTGAAAAATGCTGAGCTCATAGCAATCAATCAATTGTCCTTTAATAAACACAATGCAGAATCACTTTGTATATCATTTGTAGTTTGATAATGGTCATCAGAATTAGTTCTTACATTTCAGTTGCTCAATTTCTCGCTTGTACAAGAACCTGCTAGTTAATCCATAGTTATCTTTGTGAACCAACTCCTTATCGGATTTATTTTTAAGGAATGAGGATAATATAAGTTACATCATTCAGAGGCGCTACGAGCTGAGGGCGAGTTGTATAACAGCAATCCAGTGGCTGATATCTCCTTATGCACCCCCCCCCCCCCCCCCCCCCCACCCCACTGCATGACTGGTATATCGTACAGAACGCCTAAAGTATTAAAATATAGAGTAAGAAAAACGTTAACTGCGTAACCCCTTTGACTATAGTTTGTTCAAAGCTACATTGGTACAGTTGATCAAAAGTAACCAGCTTGATCATGTGTTCGAGGTAACATACATTGTACATTTTCAAGTAGCTCAATCTGCATGCTTTTTCATGCTTTTTGTGTGTCGGGGTATAAATAATTTTATCACTACTATTGACTACTGATTATACATGTACATTCTCATCACATATGAATGCTAAAACAAAAACTCTTCTTCCAAATTTCTTACTTTAAAACGTTAGACAGAAAGGTTTTAATTGACTTGAAGGATTTAATAATTGTCATGCAATATGTTATATTGCTTAACCATTACCATCTAGATATATAGTTGATGTTGATACACACTTATTGTGCTATTGTATCTATTTATAGCAGTCTGTTGCGCAAAAAAACTATAGATTGTACCATGGTTGTCCAATGTTTTGAATTGAAACAGTCCCAGAAAAGTTTCCATTTCCTGTGATCACAGGGAGTCCACCTGATCCTTCTCTGTTGATTTCTTTCCACTGGGCTCTTACTGCTTCACTCACTCTCAAATGTCACCACTAGGATGTGTTTAGAAACTCTCAGCAGTAACCAGCACCAACAGCGCTCCTCGACACCTATAGAATTGAATAGTGCAGCTATCTTCAGATAATAACCTAAATATCAGACACATGGTATTTTGACTCGACTCAAATCAAACATGAATAAGTTCATAACTCATGTTGCACTTGTTGCCCCTTAAGCCTGTAATCTTTAGTCTTTTAATCAAGTTTATAAACTTAGTTATGCGAACTATTTTAATGTTTTTGGGGTTTTTTTTTACTTAGATTAGTCACACAAGCATCCGGTATCTTCAGACTATGTGTGTTAATTTGTACCTGTATATTTTGCCTAAGTCAGATTCCTTGTTGTTACAACCAAAAAAAACATGTTAATTGCAAATCACTCTATTATCGTATTTTCTGCAACATTTATATACATTTTATATGTGCAAGTTAGCAGATCCCGCCCTAAGACCAATAACTTTAAAAAGTAGCCAAAGTAGCTCTGAGAAACCAAATTGCATTTATAAATAAGCAATTTATTCTGAAACATTTCCTTGAGTTGTCAAGTTGGATAAATACAACACAAAGAAGACTTATTATGTACAATATATATATTTTTTAAAACGTCAATGGTTCTCAAAAAGGGTTATGGACATGATTATATGTTTCAGTTACTTATTTGGTAAAAGGTTCCAAACAAATGTATCTGATGTTTTTCGTTTCATGTTAGATATCTCACTTGATCTACTGAGTAGATAATCAATTGTTTGATAATTTCTTACGTCATGGAAGAAGTTAGTAAGGATCACAAGGTTTGATGCTGAAGATATCTTTGAAGATATAATTGATTTCCTATCGCCTTATTTTGATCCTGATTCTCATTCAGGTTTGTTGTGTACGTTCATGTTCATTCATCATCTATATCCATCGATGTACATACCAAATATTATAAACAGTATACATTCAAAGAGCTGAAGCTGCAAACAAATATTTATCCCCTGTATAGTCCTCATAATTTAAAATGAATGTTGAAAATATGTGAGAAAGATGTCAAATGCACTAAAATTACAACACTCTTGAGATTAAAGACGCAGGAGTCAGGAAATTGAACTGTCCAACAAATGTTGTTGAATATATGACGCTGCACAATTTACAGGGAATTTGATTAAACCTAGAAAAACACATTTATTTTTTAAAAAAGACTTATGAACAGATGTATCAGATTGGAGTTCGATTGATATTTGGTCAGATACTACACAACGATGACACTTTATGGTGAAACAGATATCCTAGACAGTGTACTGATATATTTTCGTATGTTTCTAACATGAGTGAAGGGTTTTTCATGATGTCATTTTCTACAGTGCATCATCTTATGTTTTCACCAATGACATAATAGAAGCAATGATCATAGGTCTTATTGCATCTTCTATTGTAATCTATAAAACAATCAAGGACGTAAAAAGAAATGCTTTATCATTTTTAAAGACGTTGAAGAAATTTCTTGAAAAAAAGGATTTCAAAATGTGTATTTACTTATCCGACATCCACATGTTAATCACAGGATTTGAGGAATGAAACATTATCTAGCCATTACTATCATAGATTTTCGTTTTAATGATATCACCTTTTTTCATCCTGAAAAACGTGCAGGTTATTTGATCTGTAATCATTATTCAATAGTTGTGTTATACCCAGGACTGTAAGTCTACCAAACTACACTCGGACAATAGCATCCATTACATGAAGGGTTCTCCACAACATGCCTTATATACAAATTATACTATTCCAATGAGGCTTCAATATATGTTAAGAACATTTTATCTTCTGTACATAAACAATATTTCTTACAACACAGTAATTGTTACTGATTTCCCCTACGTTACTTTACAATTGCTAAGACACACTGTTTATATTTGTGCCTAGAGAATTCATTCATAATAGCTACTGACCTACATGTACTGACAACAATTATATCCGGTTCTGTTTGACCCTTTTGGCAGAAGAGAAATAACAATACCATTGCCAAATAGACATGTGTTTGTTAATCTTGTCGTTAGACATAAGGGTTTTAAATAAAGAGAGTATCACCTTCGGCCTTTACCTCGACTAAATTAGTTCAACTGCTAATCTGCTGATAAATCGTATCTTTGATTTTTAGTTATGTAATGTGTATATTAAAAAAAAATGTTATCTCAGACACAAAGAATAAAAAGCATTAATCATTTGTAAAATGAAATGAAACAGGTTCTTCACATACAGACACGTTCAATTAAGACTAATGATCTGTAATACTGCTGTTCTTATAGTACAGATAACAGATATTCTTATTTCGGTTATAGTATGCCTTCATATTATGTAAGTTATTTAATGAGAGGTTCAAGGATGGTTGGTTTTGAACTCGCAAGTGTTTCGTATTTCTAAAATGAAATAGCAAGACATAGTTAAAAGGGAACATTTTGAAAGACATCATGATTTTGGTTTTACTTGCAGTCTAACATTCGAATTATACAATTTGTTTACTATTTGATATATACATGATTCATACAGCAAACTTTTAAAGTGTATGAATCATACTCATCTATTACACAGTTTCATAAAGAACGTTGTGCATGTTCACTTTATCTCAAGAAATGTATTGTTTCCTTTTTTAAGTAAAAGTATAATAATTCAAATAGATAATCTCTGGATGTTACCACTGTTAGAGTTTTCACGGATTGACACTTGTTATTGAGCTCAGAGTCTGCCTTTTCTACTTTTTTCAAGTGATGCACCAGCGTTTCTTTAAAGGATAACTCTTGTAACTTTAGTATTGTAATATTAGTTTTCAAAGCCTTATGTTATGTTCCAACCTAAATGTATATGCATAAACCATTGTATTGATTTAAAAAAATACATTGTGTTTGTATGCTACAAATTATTAAAACTTGAAAAAAGTTACACATATTAACATACAATGTTTCAAAGACTGAGTTTCTATTGTTATGCTATCTGTCACCAACTAATTGTATTGTTATTTGTAATCTACGTGATTCCAATCCCTCGGCAGAGATTTTGTTCATTGACTTATATTTACAGACTAAATAAAAGTTTCAGAATAAACATACCTGTAATAGCTTTCGTCCATTGATATTCTAATAGCACTTAATTGAAACTTGTAAGACAACTTAATTTTTTTTACCTTGATAAAAGATATATTTACTTGTACTTTTAATGTTATTAAAATTACATCACGATTATGAACGAAAGAATAATGGATGTGTAAGACTGTAACCTTAAATGTTGTCAATATGTGTTTGTTTCCTGCCGTTAGTCTAACATCAAAATAAACATGTACTTTTATATAGATAGATAAGATAGATTTTAGAATTTAGAATACAGACCACAATTATTCCAATTGAAGCACAGGCCAAGTCAACCAGTCTCAGTGCATTATTGATTTAACCAATGTATCTATGTCTAAGTCTCGGAACTAGTCTTTTATAAGGCTTCAACATATGTAAGGTATCAAAGCTCGTCTTAGTAATCTAATGAGATTGATAAGGTCAAGAGTAGTGTTTCTCAGTTTGGCTGAGCATACTATGAATTATCATTGTGTCAATTATAATGCAAGACAATAATTTTACATCAACTGTTTATATTCCATTACATTTGATTTAATATATCCTGCTCTCGGATAAAAATAGGCGTTTGTTGTTGTTGTTTGGTATGTTTCAGTGATAATTATAATATTAGATAAATAATGACGTCTCTAGAGGTTTAAGTAATGAAATATTGATAAATGCGTTTTCTTACAAGATTTTAATTCTGTGGTAAGTATTGCCTATGTACAAATGTTGGACGACACATTTGTGATAATTATCATTCAGATTTAGTTTTTGCCTATGCAAATACCTAATTAGCAATTGCATACCATATTTTTTTCATTCCCAATGTCCCTTCTACCCAATGTCACTGTATTTTGATGTTTTTCATGCTAGACTGCGATTTCTCAGTGCTGCAAAAAGAATTCTCGCCACTGAAATTATCACAAAGGGGAAACCGACATGTGTACAATGGGTTGAAGTCACTTCTACAATCAACACGAAGTCTTTCCCGTACGATACAATCATTGTGTGACGTCGCAAGAAAACTCTTGAGTCAATAACTTTACATATTAGCAAATAATTATAGGTCACTCTTATCTCGGACCTTTTTAAATATGTTTTTTTTTAATTCGACATAAGGATGCACTTTGATATTTTGGTATATTGCAATACAGGAACAATGTGATATTTACGAATCGGTACACACTGAAAATCGAAAGTTTTAAAATTTAAAATTGCAAAAACATACAGCAAAATAAAACATGATTAACGGAAAGTTTTTAACAAAGTGTAAAGTTGTGTTGTTAAAATAGCTCAAATATGCATGTATACAGATCATAAACAGTGATTCAGAAAATATCCCTTTTCTAAGCCGCTCATATTTAGACAAGATAACATGCACGTTCTTGAATTAGAAGTACCAAGATATTGCAATACGCTTTTCTGTATCGCAATACAATGCAAAACAGAAATGGGGAACGATGCCTATCCTTAACACGCCAATAATAATCAATAAAGCACAAATAGATGAAACATTACCTTGACCTTAAAAATAAACATACAACTTAAAAGTGTCCATGGTAAAGAATGACAAAGTTAAGAATATTTGTATCCGTCCAAAGATGCCTGGTGTCAGTTAACATGACATATCTACTCACAAATTTAATAAACTACACAGAGAAAACTTATAACTGCATTCATTTCTATATACATCTACTACAATGCATCGATTTTTGCGATTTTTATCTCATCTTGTGTAAACCCTTGTCCCTTTAGTTGCAAGAACGGACTTGTAAAAAGTGTTGACAATTTGGAAATGAATGTTTCTTGGATAACATTTAAGTTGACTAAGATCAATGACAAAATATCTTGTATGTTATTACTTTCTACCGTCGCTACTTGCATTTATGGTTTCTACATTGCTCTCCGTTCTTCAGTTATCATCCAAAACTGGCTTTCAGAAAGATCGATGCATGCTTTTATTTTCTAATGCTGATGTCGAACAATGCTATATTCTTATTGTTTTATTTATGAACAATCTGGATTAATTTAATATATCTTCGAAAATCCTCCGTTATCTGCAACATATATGAACGTGTGTGGTGCATTTGATATCAGAAGATACATGTGGGCTTTAACGGTAATGTTAGTTGCAGTCGTGTTGCACATACAAAATCTTAACCTTGACGTAATTATACAAGTTAAATATTTTCTGAGCGATCTGAAACTCAACCTAACTTCATTTTGCAGTACAATATGATCGAAGAGATTCCCTTACAGTTGCATTTGATAGAAGACAGGGGACTTGGAATCTATTTCATTCGATAGTCAATGATATATGTGCTTTCAATTTGTCTTCATTTATCCATACGTCAAATCCATGTAGACATTTGTAACAATAAAGGTTCCTCACTGCATCGGGTCGTTTTGATGAAACATGAACCCCTCGGTTTGACCCTCCTTAGTTGAGGTGACAATTTCATTCAGTCTATGAAAGGCACTTCCAAATGAGCCTGTCACTAATTGGATCAATAAACAGAAGGTATTGTAAACTTCTGTGGACGTTGTATTATCTTTGATCAGTGTACACTTATTGATGAGAATTTACTTTTTCAAATACCAAATTTATGATATCTTTTATTCAAAAGTACGATAAGGTTATGGGTCATTGACCGATGTTAAGAAAAAAATACATTCTTATCCATACATCAACTTTCATTTATTTCAATATTGACAAAACGGTAATTGTAGATTGCAAGCAGGACGCAATCATTGCTGAAAAACAATAACTCAGAACTGAGAAAGCAGATTAAAAAGCCAGCAGATTTATTTAAATGTAAAATAAAATTTACTCCAATAGACTATTAGTAGTTTTAAATGCGTTTATGCTCTCCCTTTTTGTGTCTTTGTCTGGCCCCGACCTTTGTGACAGTGTCGCCGTATGACGTCATAACCATTGACCTTTTATGACATTGTGTGAACGGCTTTCGAAAGAAATCTGCCGAATGAAGCAAAACAGCAATTCTGGGGGGAAATACATGTAGGCCACCCAAAAAACAGTTTAGTTAAATTAAAGTAAAGCAAATTAAAAAGTATTTGTGGCATCCAGAGGATAATGTAAGGTAGAAAATTACAACGATATCTGTTAAATTTGAGTCACGCACAGATATTAAAAGAAATGAACCGAGTTTACCTGATGTATCATTCGCAGGGATTCACCTCAGCAAATTTAGGTTGTTCATTGTTGTTCAGCATCTTTCCTATCAGCCATCAGAACCAATCATTTATCAAAGTCTTGTTGCAATAATGGTAAAGTTACAAAGCAGATAAGGTTGTTACATAGTTTTGTTTTGCGTATTTATAAACCGTTCTTTTAAGGTAATTGCTCAATTATTCCATTTATTGATACTTTACAATTGAAGGAAACATGGCTTGATTATTTGTTTTGAAAATATCCAAGCAGAAGTATCAACTGCCTGCATGTCTAAATAATTGAGTCCCTCCGTGCTTTGCTAATGAATTTTCATTTTCTCTCATGCAGAAGACACAAATCGGTGTTGAGATTGACAAATTAATTTGTCGTATAATGAACACGTCTTTACAGTCAATAAAAATGTGAATGGGGAATCAAAAGCACAGAATGGATAACTAGGCATTTCAAGCATGACAATAATTTAATGAATTAGTTTTCCTAGTTACAAACTTCAGAGTTCTTGGCTTGTAAGCATATTTCAGAGACTCATTCAGAAAGAGACTGAAAATCTAGGAAACTCTAACGACAAACAGAAGGTTATCACTCATTTTATATGAAACCGATTTTAAATATATAAAGCTATCTGCAATGCAACTGTTTGAAGTGGGTCATCTTGCATCTTTCAAACTTTCCCTACGGTGACAGTTTGCAAAATGGATACCTACTATCTACCAATTCTTTTAGCATGATAGTTTAACCGAATATCCTAACTCTATTGTTTTATGTTCAAGATTTATCTTTGTGTAGAAAGTAAAATAATCTATACAATCATCTCAATAGTATTATGAGTGTATTGTTTATCAAAAGGTGTTTATACAATGATTCATATATCATAATCTGTATGGGATTTTTCAATTTATATGTACGAGTCTCATAAGCCATTTCACTGCCTGCGCAGTTCCTAACATTTAATTTTTTTGGAATGTATGAACTTGTTGAAATGTTGCCTGTCACAATGAAAAAGATTTCTCCTTCTTCTATCCACCGTTAAAAGAGCACCACTTTGGCTCCAGCAAGTTCCCCTTGTGTTAAACATTTGCAAATCGGATACCTGTTTTGATATTTAATCATACAAAAAACTATGCACAACCTGTGAGTGAGTTCTCTCTACTGTGAAAAGCACACCACACAGGTCAAGAGACTGTCCTGACAAAAACTTATTCACAACCATTTCCTCAATTGCACATTATGACAATTTGATTATTTTGAATGACAGATGGTTATCTAATTCAGTTCCTAGATGTAATATCTACGTAAATAACTCATTTTTAAAACAAAATTAGCAATATGGAATATTTCAGGTAAAAGACATTTATGTTTAGTTTTACAGTCAGGTCATAAACAACATACAATATCCAACATAGATCAGTCCTTAGGATTTTACAGCATTTTTTGTTTACATCTAAATGTCATTAAAAACTACTTAATGAAGCTTGTAGGAGATCAACGTATCATTTACATATTCGATCTACTAACTACAGCCAAATAATCAAACTTAATTAAACTGAGGCACGTTGTTGAGCTGTATGTTTCTTAAAATCCAGTACATGTGTACCAAAAACATATGGTTGGCTACGTGGGGTAAAAACTTTTATTAAATCAAGAGTCTTCATTCATAAACACATCTTTGCTGATTTTTCTTGTTTGACGTGACTACAGATTTCATATCATTCTAAGATCCATACTGTGTATCATTTGTTTATTTAGAAGTCAACTCTTCTGGCCCAAATTAACCGTATCATAAAGAAAACTCGTAATTAACGTATTTATCATCAATTTCATGTGAAAAAAACTCAAGGTAAGTAAGTGCTATTTGTAAAGAAGCACAAAACTCTCTATGAATACAACACGAACAATCTCATAATGTTTACAGTGTAAAAGGGCAATTGAACTGACGGAATACGGAATACGATCCGACTACAATGTGCTTTCTTAAAGAGGAAAATGTGTGTTAAAGCTAATTTGGATTTAACCTTTTCCTCGAGTTACTTGGTTAATCAAATTGATATCTCCCACAACAATCAGAACCCCTATTATCTCAGGTCTCAATTACTTAGATACTTACAAAGATACAAGGGCACTCCGACTACATGTATTATTCCCTAAGATGGTTTCATCATACTCTTTTAAATATTATCGTGATTCATTTGAATAACAATGTATATACCTCAAGCAAAGGAATCATCAACTATTGCAGAAACATGATGTTACACACAACCAAGAATCAAATTTTACATTTTACAGTTCCCTCTTTGAACATTTGAACGGTCTTTGTGCTTTGACTTAATTGTTTATCTACTTCAAAAAATCATTTTGAAAATAATTGTGAAAGATAATTGATGATGAAATCAGATGGTAAAGGGGACTGCAGACGGGGACACTGGACAACCAAATATAATTGTTGAACGATGTAACAACGCTAAGATGATATTTTCATTCCTTTAAACAATTGTTCACTCTAGATTTTTCTATTACCTTAGGTTAAGCGTCGTTGGCACGATGGGTAATCAACATGTCCACTTGCAGGTTGATTATTGTGGGATTCACACCCTCATGATCACACAGGTTGTGATAGCTGATGTCGGTCATTACACTGAGTCATCGATTATCCAGAAAATGAAGAAGCTTATGTTCATTCTATTCAAAACACTTCCCAACAATTCACAAACTAAATGACACAGCACTGAAGCAATTAGATCTAAGGCATAGGTACTGGAATGTTTGATATATACGTTTCTTTCAAACTTGAAAATATTTGAAATCAAATTTCAATGTCATTATCGCATGGAGATAAATTTATTTGATAAGGTACTATTACAGTAATCTTTGAAAAAAAAAAAAATTATAAAATTCTTTAGAAAAAACTAAATGAATGAAAATTATCATGCACACACATCTGTATAACTTATTGACATTGAATGTAAATCACAACTGTCAAAAACAGGACAATGGAAGACAGACATAGACACTATACTCATCCACTTGCAATAGTTAGCATCAGAAAAGTAATTTCGTATGCTCATTCGTTAAATTTGAAAGGTAACTTGTTTGACGACTTCCTTCAATTTTAAGTCCGATCTGCTGGATGATTCCAAAGAAAGCGCCATCGAGTTACATACTTTAGCATACTATAATAATAATACTATATGTTGTCCCATTTTTTTAAAACGAAGACCGTTTTTTTACTAATTCCGTGAGACCTAAAGCCTACAGTATCTGCTTGAAACAGACTATTAGAAGTGATCTCTTGGGACCCACAGCTGAATAAGAAGGCACATACATGTCAGCTTGGCACTTTTATTGTCAGTCCTATTGTGTTAAGTAGGTCAAGCCTCGATCGGTAATGATTGTTTCACGCCCCTAGGTTTAGGTAGGTCAAAGTCTATTCAGTAACAACAACCTTGAATAATCTTATTAGTATGTCTTAGGAAATTTTTCAGTATAATAGTATAACACAGTTTATTTCAACATTCATGACCGTTAATTACTAAAGTTTGTGTCTGAAATTATGCAGCAAACAGCAATAATTATTTACGGAATATTCACGGTTTCATATTATTGCAATAAAACGGTATATAAAACATAATCGTTTATGATATTACCTGAGTAATGAATTTACGTGATAAAATTGAAATTACACTAGTTACGATTAGATAGTCACTTATAGTGATTTGTATCAAAGGTTAAATCTATAAAGTCACAATTGAATTAATAAGAACTAAGAAAAACATTTACATAAAAACAAATTTGTTCCCTCCCAATATTTCTCTCATTTTGGAGCATGTTGTTGTTGCTACATTTAACGACATCTGTTCTTGGTTTACTTTTCTATTGAATCATCGTTTTAAAACAGGAATGTGGAGTAGGTGTCCTAAATGTATATCTATGTCTACAGAAATAGATAATGTTTAATTAAAATGAAATTAGACATAAGTAAATATCTTAAGTATTCTATCGTTATTTCCTACGACCCAAGGTCACACCTATGCTGCATTTTAACGACAACAGTTCCTGTTAATGGTCTTATCATAAGATTCTGTGGTTTATTTATTAGAAGCCATTATATTCATTTGGTTCTCTGAGGAGTATTTTATCGAAGCCTTTCTTGTAGGCTTTATTAAGTTAAGTCACAAAGACCATATACTATTAAAGGAATGTGTCTGTTTCCTTTTTCTTATAGATTACCCTCGTTTACATTACTCGTTTACTCGAGCAGTTATGTAGAATAAAACGTTGAAAATGAGACAAATCAAAGAGTATTACTAGAATCAGAATATTTATTGTTCACTTTTTTTTAATCATTGATTCTAAGAGCCACGATGAGTAATTGATACTTCTGCTGTATATAAATAATATGCCAATCAAAGCGAGATTCCTATTAGGCCAGTGACATTGATAAGTATTTCTTTCTTGAATTTGTCATTATGGAATGTACGTTTTCAATATGTGATTACAGAAAATATTTCTATTCATTGTGATCCCCATTTTTAATAGCATTTTCAACTCTAGACATCGAAGTACCATTTTCCAGACATCTCATTTTACGTTTTGAACCGATTTGGAGTCATGTTTACTGACCCATCTTAACTCTTGTTTTTATAAAGATAAAAATCTGCTGTTGTCTGACGCTTGTGGCGATCGCTAAAGTTTTCCGTAATCTGAAATACTTTCAACCGCATTGGCACAATTGAGACATGTTTAATGACACGATTACAAATGATTGGCAGGGGATGCTCTTTTGTCACCCTCTGCTACTTTCAATATTGACAAAACGGAGAATGTGTTATATCTCAATTTGGCAAACTTGGATGTAAAGACCTGACAGGAAATTTCAATCATAACCATTATTAAAAATACATGTTTCCTTTCTATGTGTTATACATTACTTATGGCAATTTCAATCATAACCATTATAAAAGTATCATTATCATTTCTACAACACAACCTTTTTAAAATGAATACTTGGTAAATAATACCTAAAATACATAATACATCTGAAAGGATACACTAACTTACAATTTCCCAATTTCAGTCAAAATCTGATGCAAGTGTTTTACATATCTATATATGAAAATATATTTGTACGACATAAATGTCTGAGGTGCCGCAGGATTCAATGAATATGTTTCATTTGCATTCACAAAATATTGGTCCGTAAGTTATTTGTTAGACACGATAATCATATTTCAACCCACTTTAATGCCGACCTGAAAGACATTTGCATTTGGGTGTTGCAACAGTGCTCTCTACAATTTAATTTGGACGACCTTCATGTATTGAAATGATAAACACAACTTACGCTGTAGGTATGCTAATTTGCCTTATCAGTAATCCTTGTAAAACCAGAAACTTTCTACATAGTAATGCTAACAATGCTGACATATTTAACTTACCATGGTAAAACTGCCTTATTCCATTTTTATAGTTTAAAGTTGCTCCATTTACCTCGCAGGTGTTAAATAAGATGTGTGTAAAAAAAATAAAGATACATCATAGCTTTTATACATGTCAAAAAAACAATTGTATTTGCAATAACCAGTCAACGATTCAAGTTGTCAAATGTAAAAATATGTTTCTCCCTACAAACCTAATGCCTTGCTAATGGATGTTTTTTATTCTATCATGCAGAAGACACAAATCTGCATGGAGATTGACAATCTAATTTGAAATAGACTGAACTCGTCATGTGATCAATGAAGATTTGATTGCCCAATTACAGGCCCACACTGGTTTATTAGAGCATTTCCTCGGAGGTGTTTCCTGCATGAGAGCTTGTTGTGTTTATCTCTTCCTGTTGATGGAATCCAGTTTCCGGATTTGTGATTCAGGAACGGGGTCAAAGGAATGTTAAAATATTATTCAGTCAGAGATTAAGAAGATATTAACATCTGAGAGAAGATGATAGAGTCAATACCATCATCAACAAGGCAGACAACGTGTTTTTTTGTAAATGCGTCTGACGTTGCCTAAAATTCATACATTACATTGACATTGTTTACGAATTATCATCCAATTGTTAAGCTTTTTCATTTCAATGGTCTCTAACCACTTACTGAAAGTGTCTAATACAACTATGTAAATAAATATTCTACAAACATATTTCTACAAACATTAATCTTGAATTGGAAAAGTTTAGATCAAATGCACCTATAGATAGGTAACTTAATATTGAAAAGTAAATGAAATCGTAGTTTAAATGTCCCATAAAGTACTGGCGGAAATGATAGAAAAATGCTTTTGGGAGTTTCTTTTAATTCCACCGTAAATCAAACAATATTTTGTGGAATTATCTACTTAAATCTAAGTGCTTCAGTCTCTTTCAATTCCTGTGACACCCACATAACTATTTGAACTCTTGTTCATGAACAATATCAGCATAACCAACTTAAAGATGAAACGATTTATTTTCTAAACAATGACATGATATGCCGATCAGGATTCTTGAGTTAACAAATCAATTATATTCTTGTACATGTACAGATGAATAGTATTAGTTGAATACATCTAATGATGACAATAGACTTGAATAGTTCAATACCTTTTTCTAATTAAGCGAATGTACATGTATACTCGGTAAATATTGTTAAAAAGAACATTGCATTTCTTTGGAGGACGGGTCAGTCAAGTCTTAAAACAACGTTTTGTCGTCATCAGGTTATTTTGATAAATCAAGAAAATACAATTTACCGTTTACCATCACTATCAAACACGCATATGTATTGATAATGCTTATATTGATAATTTTGAATGAATTGAATGTTGGATTTTTAATATTACTCTATCATGCATCATATGTGGAAACAACTACATCTATTATATATTTCATTTCCAAACGATCTGCAACTTTCTGCTGAGGAAGGATCATTAAGATGTTGTTTTTGCTTTGTAAAAATCGTCATTTATGTAATTTTGTGAACAAATCAATTGAGTATTATGTACGTCATTGGTATCAACTGCCTTATGAAATAGAAACCTTGACATTGTGAACTATCTTAAGACATAATTGCAATTTAATCTTTTGTCCCTACTTTCGTTAACGTTCCTCTGAAAAATAATACAAGTGCTGAAACGTCATGGTATAAAAACAGATAGGTATACCATGATCATGTTTGGAAATCAATCCTTCTTATTTCGCTTCTAGACACACACGCTCATGCAAAAAACCTTTCAGCTGCAAGTTAGACCCTTGGAATATATCTTTTCTAAAACTTTCTCAAAAGAAAAGTTAAATGAGATTGCAATTTGCGAGTTTCTAATAAAATTGCTAACCAAGAATAACCTACAGGTACTAGCCCACGGAAGTTAATAGTGATACTTTTTATGCATGTAGTTCTGTTATAAAAGGAATGATAGTGCAATGTATGTTTTTGACAATTCTCCTTCAATGAATATCACATCAGTAGACATTGATGTTTAACTATGTTTGTATCAACATTTTAAAAGGAAGTTCTAATTACTGCTATGCTAAGCAGGAAGTACAGACCAGCTGTCTGTGCTTGTTTGTGCCTTCAAACCTAATACCTTGTTAATGAATTTTCACTTTCTATCATGCAGAAGATACAAATCACCATGAAGATTGACAAATTAATTTGGCGTAGAATAGACTCGTCAATTTGATCAATGGCAAGGTGATTACCAAATCACGACACACGCTCATTTTATTAGACAATTTCCTCAGATAACGTCCATGCATGTTCCCATTCTCTTTATATCTCCATGTCATGTTGGCAGGCTTTATCATCATTATTATAAATGTTACTGAAACATTGAGCATGTCTCTTTTGGAGAAACCCCGTCACACAACTGAACTCCAATGTTACAGTATTTAACATTATGTAGTCTCTATCCTTACTCTGTTTTAATGACTTGCTGTGCAGTCTTGCAATTCTGCATTAAACAAATCAAATACATGTTTGCAGGAATCACTGCCAATGTTTATTTTTATACATAGTTTTTTTTATTGAAGTAATGTCAGATAAATGTTTTTCCGACTCAAGTGTAAACAAATTCTGAGAGTTACCTATTTTGAGTATATAATTACAAAAACAAGTTGCAGAACTGTACAGAGTTTCTGAAACAATTGATGGTTATTGTTATAAGCATTGTCAATACAAAAACTGATATTGAATTTAACCATCAGATATATATATTTGCCTTTATTCATTTAAATACTACCAATATGAGGAACATTTTAGAAACTCTTTTAAGTATAAAAATGACATTACAAAATCTCGATGACAGTTACACAAAACTGTAACAAATTCTTTAGATTTTTAACTCCCTTTGATTAGAAATATTCAAATACAATGTGACCTTTAAACCTATGTGTTACATTAATAGTTAAAATTAAATTATTCTCTGATACTATTGAAAATAGAGATAACAAGGACCTAAAAGCAAAAGTTCAAGTATTCAACACGATAATGTATCTAATATGATATAACATTTCAATTCACACTTTCAAAGTGAGCTACTAGAACCTGGGCATACTTATAATCAATCACATCTGCCCTCATTGGACAATTTGGTCATTTGTCGGATTACTGGTTACATGTGATTGGCAGGATGAGGAAATTTTCCCACTAATTCGGCTACATATTTATGTCAAATATTGATATACTTGCTCTTCTCTGATGCTGCAGTTATTTGAGGAGTATTAACATAGTTAAGGGTTGAGGTAACAGCATTGGTGTCTTATAGAATGCAATCATGGTCGCACAAACGATTTTATTTCAGTGATAGCAACAAATCTGTCTTTATTTCATCTTCAGTAGTACGAAATGCCTTTGTCAAAAACATTATTGATAATATTTGATTGTTGATAAATATATCTTTATGTAAATCTAGTTTTAAAACTTTTATTCTTAAGTAACTTGTTTCAAGTACTCTCTGGAATCATGGAACATAATTTATGTTAGCATGTACCATCATTTATCGAATATCAAAAGTCACTGTGTTTAGGATTTACATTTGAGAAAACAGCAAGTAATCTTTTCAAATATCAAAATGACATAAAGAAAATATTTACATGTAGGTCTCTGAGACATGCCAGACTTACCTTTTCCAATATGTGCCTAATTTAGAAATATAATGCAAATTTTTTATGAATACAAATGGTTGAGACAACAAAAAGGTCAGTTATCATATTTGAAGATACATTACAAACATGAGTTTAGCAACGGAATGGGTGCAGGTTTGTCTTCCAAATGTTGCTATTCACCATCCTAAAAAGAAAGGGAATTACGAAAGTCTGAGTAGCGTTTTTCATCAATTATGTCTGTCTTTTAATACCATAAATCAAGTAACTCGCGACCAATTTGGCCATATGTTGGATGGCATTGTTGCAAGTGATTGGCAGGACGATGACATTTTCCCCTCTCGGTGCTCCAATTTATATCAATATTGACAAACCTGCTCTTCTAGAATCTGTCTAGACCAAAGTTAGGAGTATTTTGTGGGGCTAAGGGTCGAGTTGCAGCGTTGGTGTCTCATTGGAGTTCTGAAATTGTCACACTGGCTGAAAGTGTTTAACCTACAGAATTTATGTTTGAGACGTTTCTACATTTCTTGTAATAAAGGCAAATTTTGTGTTTATGAGACGTTTGTCTTGGGTTGCTCCATCATATAATTGCTTATTTTCATACTTTTGTGATGTCAACTCTTTTGCATTAGTTTTCTAGTACACTACCATATATTGAGATATGTTGACAACAACAATTATTTTCTGAAAATGTTTTATGAAAGAAGTAAATATGCGTATCTCCAAGAGTGGCATCACAAAATATTCACATCAAGTTCTCTTAACGTTTTACTATATGACAAAACATGATTTCTGTCCTGAGAAATACTTTCATAAACAATGCGACTTCACGGAGATGCCTGTCAAAGTTTCGCTGTAATGTAGTATGGATTCAGATATCAAAATCCAAATACTTCTTTTTCTTTTTGTAAATATCAGTTAGAAAATGGATTCCATGTTGTTTTTATATTGCCCACATATTATGAATTAAGGGCGTAAATATCATCCAGGTTATCGTAACCACGACCCACACATGTACAAATTGATTAACCTGTTTTAACTGTTGATTTTGATAATCTTTTCAAGCTTTGTCTATTCTAAGGAAAGGTGTTCAAACTGAGAAACAATGTGTCTGCTTTGTGTCAAGATTTTGTTCTGTGGCGCAGTTAACTTTATCTATCTAGTTTTCTACACATGTTGTACTTTTGGCCACATGGCCATTTATACAAATTAAATGAACATATTGAGAAGTGTTTTACATCTACTTCGACATTACGTGGAAATAAATTAGATATCATATTAGATATTTATTGTTAAGTCATTCAAACTGTTAGAAAATATAATGCCATATTTTGGTTTATAGAAAATAAATATTTAATAAGCATAAAATTCAAAACTCAACTAATTACTTAATTAGTAACTTCGATTGTCCAGGTGCCATTTCCTATAACACCATGTGCAAAGTACCCTGAAAATCTCTTATGACTTATAAAACAGACGCAAAGCACATCCAAGAGTGTCAGGAGGAATTGGATCCGGAAAAATTTAGGTCCAAATCTTAACATTCATTGACATGATCGCGAGACTTTAAACTTGTGAATTGTAACTTGATGGACGTCTTCCATAAGGTAACTCAGTTTTAGGTAGACATTTTAAAAAGCCTTTCTGGAAAAGATATTGAGCTTACTACTTTTATCAAGAAACGAACAATTTAAATAATATCATAAGCATAATTATAACCCACCCTTGTAATACTTTCATTTGCCACTCACATACAAGGTTCTGCTAAAAAGTAGAGTGTACAAAAACCGATTTAACTCTTCTGAACAGTTGATTACGTGGAAATGTTAACAGTTCTGTTAATAAGCTGGGTTCAGCAAAAGTATCTGAAGACAACATGGCTTTGTGTGTTGAGCTTTCTTTCCTGCTTGAAGATAAAGATTTGATGACTTACCTTTTAGAGTCTTTATTGCATGTATTTTACTTCAAGACATGGACCATGAGTGTCATTTGCAACTTCATTACCCAGGATATTTATATCTTAATTGAAATTTGAAACATATCACCTTTTTGCCACGCATGTTATACGACCGTATTGTTCTATTCTCATGGGATAAAAACATCCAATGCAGTTATTTGTTTCTGTTTTAATTATTTAGTCATGTGCATGGACTCTGCATGTACCCTCTGGTAGTAATGACATTCATATGTTGATCAAATAAGCAAATGGTAGTATAAGCAAAGCTTAAATTACTATACATTTTGGTTCTGTGTAAGTCACACGCTACATCATAGGAATTAATTTTGAATCAAAGAAAATGTTATTCCTTAGACAACAAGTGACTTCTGAAGAACAATTACAAAACAAATTGATTTCTAAGTAGAATTTTAACAAATGTAACTTTTCCAAAGGCACTTGCTCCACAAAAAGAGCATAAACAAATACTACACAAAAAGTAAAGCAAAACAAATTCGTAGATCCAAACCATGCAGTATGTATTAAAGGACAACAAAAGGTTTTGAGCACTATTGTAATGTCAAACACATTTTGAAGTGAATTGTTTAAGCTCGATGACATTCAATTTCAATGAAGGTAACAAATAGAACTAAATTCCGAATTATTTTGTTTAATGCAATATAAAATATTAAATATTAACAATGCAACTAGTTGCATAGATCATCTGAATTTAAACTAACTCCGAAAAGAAAATATTTCATTTTACGCCAAACGTCATTGTCTAGATATCAGTAAAGTATATAAATATCTTCCTTTCTATCTATCTATGACTTGCATAAGTATAGGTCAAAAAATAAGTCAAAGAAAAGGTTTAACGTCATTCAAATCATTTTTACAACACACAAAGATTGTTAAGATCACCAATGACAAAGTATTAATTACTGTCCTATATGCTTTAACATTAAAACTAAAAAAGCACTTTACTTTATTTTCCAGTCGATTGAATTGTTTTCAACCTACCTAATAACTACTGCAAACATACGTTATCTCTTAAACTTTTTTTCTTAGTATCGAATAAAAACAAAGAATTCTATTTTCATAGATCTAAATTCAATTGTTTGTTAACAAGGTCTATTCGTTAGTTGCTTTTGTATCAAAAGTAAAGTGTATTATTTTGATTACATTATCTAATCAGTTCTGTGTAAATCACATATGTGAAGGGAAAGATATATTTTGCAAAGCTTTGAGAAATGTTAAACTTATTATTTGGCAAAATTTCTTCTCATTATAATGTTATAATATAAATAAGTATATATGTTTACTTAAGGATTGTTTTACATGTTTAAGCCTCTATCTATGTATAACAGTGCCTCTACCGATGTATAACAGCAATACGCTACGCGATTTTATACAATTTGTTGCTGTTATACATAGATAGAGGCTTAAACATGTAAAACAATCCTTATAATTACAAAATCAACCTTTTAACTAAGTTTTTCTTAATTATTTTGAAAAATCTAGCATCAGTTTCGTGAGTTTGTCGTTTGTTACACGAAACAATACAAAGTTGAATAAAAAATGAGAACTCAATAAACAAAAACGGCAGATGATTAAATTTTGTTTTCGCAACCATTGACACCAATGCAATCACAATTCGTTTTATCCGGAATCCGCATTTTTAGAATTATCCTTATTAGTATATCACTCGACGTTCAAAATGTCCGCCGTTTGCAAGACGCTCGGACCAAACAAGCTTGAGGACTCGTAGTTATTAAAATGTAGCCTTTCCGGTGAATGTATGGATTGTGTTAGGGAGAAGAATGTATTTACTTGTTACAAACGCAGGTGGGAAGTGATAAGATATGTTAAATCAGCATTTGCAAATTTGTATGCATTCATCGAGAAATGGCAGCAGGTTTTTCAGCGCTCTCGTCCAATCAGAATCGCGGAAATTAGTGTAACAAAATCATTTTGTAATTATATGACAATGAATATCAAACTAATGGATGGCTTACATTCATCTATGGCATATTGTATAAAGTATTCGACATACTTTGCAGCATTTTACGTCATGCTATGAGACGAATCAATACCCTTACACCAACAGTCAATATCGGTCACTGACATTAGTTCCACTGGCACCACCTGTAACTAATAACTCTATTTCAGTAACTGCTAACAGACACCAGGGAAAATATTCATTGTCGGTAAGCTGTATTTCATGGTTCCTTAAAATAGAATCCCGTACACAAAAGCAACAATACCTTATATAGTATTACAACATCAGAAACAAATCAGGTTATGTCTTATTTACAAAACTTATAATGAAATTAATCTAAAGATCACCAGCGACTTTAGCAGACTGTTTCTGTTTCATTTACTCTGCATAGATAACACGTAGACGCTGCTCACCACTGCCAATAAGCTGATCTGAAGGTAAGTTCCGCAGGATATTGATCCAACAAGCAACATACAGATAGCATGATATTAGAAAACGTATAGACTAAAACTGCATATACTAAAATTGAACATTTCAGATGTTACAGTAATCCATGAAGTTCAGAAGTTCATCTCATAAGCTGAACTTATAATTAAATTATAATCCCTTTCTTTATTAAGTCAAGGTTGACTTATTGACTTACTATGACCTATGTTTTTTGTGAAAGAAGTCCCTCATCAATTTCGTAAGACTATCAATTGATTATGATTGCATATGTAACTACATGCTAATTCATTTAATAGCTATGTCAGCAAAAGATGCATAATTTTTGTATGAGTATCAAATTGTTTTAATTTGATACTCTGTCATACATTAAATTATTCATTCATGTTATTTAAAACTTACATTTTGTTTGATAGACTTTATGAATGAAATCCAGAAGTCCTGTGGCTCAGTTTAGTTAAGATAGATAAGTTATTACTTTTGACCTAAACATTGAACAAACACTAAAAACAACATTGCCAGGTTCATGCAACAAAGCCACTAGTGAAGTTCATATCCAATTCTTAACAGGAGTGGAAATCATTCTTTTTTTAATATCATGAGTTAAACCAAAATACATTTAATGAGAACACAAAAAAGGAATTTGGGACCAAGATTTATTGAAAGTTATCGGATATTATACATATATCATGAAAGTTATCAGCCAAATAGGGGATTTTTGCTATGTGTGACAATATAAAATGGAGGATTGGTTGTGATTGATGAGAGAAGACACGTGGCAGATGGTGGTCAAATCAAATTTCAATCCTGGCCATTTGCTTCAGATAGTGGTTCGGTCGATTATTAAGATGACATTAGCACTTTGTGGCTTCATTCTAATTCTAAAATGTGTGTATGCTGCCTACATGTATGTGTCCATAACTAGCCATGAAATTTTTTTCACGTGCCACTTGACTGTTATACGGATACGGCAAAACTTTAAAACACTTTATAAACATACTGGAATGCAGAAATAGGCCATATCATGGGCAAAAATAACTATTTAAATAGACTCCAAGATATTATGATGTTCCCTTGTACATTTTACTTAAAGAGATTCCTCACTAGATTGTTACAAAAATAGTATTTCAAAAATAGATTTCCCTCTATCAGTATAAATTATAAATAAATGTCATCCCTGTGTTTTGGTGTTGATGTCACACTATGTTATAGGTTTTGAAATAACTTATTATCTATTCAAAACGGGGCTTAAAATTTAAAAGAATTTTTCAGGAAACACGTCAGCAGTTTTAGTTTTTAACACGAAACTAACAAACGCTAAGTTTATTTCATTAAAGTCAGTAGCTTGATTAAAAGAGTTGATAGTTCAACCATAACACATACCAATCGTTGGCATAAGAGGTATTGCCATGATAATCAATCATGAGACATACCAGTTTCAATTCCTTGATGTACATGTACATCATGTACAAAATAGAAATTGTTCTATTTCAAACGTACACAGATATACAAAGTTAATGTAATGCATCCTATGCAACATTCCAAATTGGGTAGATGTCTAAATTATTGGGCATAGGATGCAGTATGGTCTACGTTCTATTGCATCTTTTATGAAAAAAGTTAGTTTTAATTGAACCGCTTTTTAAAAGAGTTGCATGGCGCGTCCAGTTTTCGATCATGTTTTAGCAAATGGATGGTCCGCTATTGTGTTTTCTACATAACAGGTCGAGATTCTTTCTAAAATATCTATTTCTTCACCGATTAAAGGATGTCATCTCACCATAGGAAATATGAGTCCTAATTCCTCTTTAAAGGGGAAGTAGCACGTTTTTAAGGGTAATATCCTCGTCCGGGGTTCGGACAGTCTTGACTTATCCTCGGACAGTACCACTTAATGATCTCGCATACAGCACAGCTTTAATATATGCCCCAAAAAGGTTAATTTTATCACCCAACACACATTAACTCGTTTATTTACATTGAAAACCGATAATAAACGGCTTCCTTTCCGAAGATAAACTTCTCGGCAACTCCCGAATGCGCCGCGAGAATCTGATGACGTCACAATGGCATGTGCATGCATTGACGCTAAAACACTGTACAGGCTAAACTAAATGATTTAGGAGTAAATAATTTTGTAATATGTGTTAGTTGAATGTTTCTCCATGTTTCCTTAGCAGTTGTTAGATAATTTATATGTTTTTCAATTCTCTATAAAGAAAATATATAAGTGTCCGAACCATGGTCAAAACTGTCCGGACCAAGGCCATTTTCATATATTTCGAAAATCCCGATATTTACTTCTAAATTAACTTTTTAATTGCAAATATTTATCGGAGTGTGATTACATAGTAGTTTCTCTTTAAAAACAAATAAAGCATATGATCTTTTGGCGCTTCTTACATTTCCTGAAATTAGTGCAAACATTTACATGAAAACAAATATTACGCCATTTTCCTCCATGAACCGGTTTATTTCCCCTGTCCGAAAAAGTAAGTTGGGAAATAGGTACGATAATAAAATGTTTATCAAGAGAAATATATATCAAGACAGATTACAAAAAAAAACATTTTGAAACAAATGACAACTGCGTCAGCTTCTAATCAAAAGTGTCCGAAGTTCGGGCGACTTCGGGTGGTGTCCGAACCTCGGTCAGTTTGCCCTACGCTTTTTATTGTCTTTGACGTGTACCTACACACAACACCAAATCATTTAATTAAACAGCAGCGGAAATATTCTGACCATCAAAATCGATATTGACAATGCTTTACTAGTGTGCATGTATAAATGTACTGTTTTAAATAGTGGAAACTATCGTACATGTGCCACTTAAAAACATCAATAAACGGAGACATTTTGTCCAATCTTGCTGTCAATATTGACAAACCTGCTCTTCTATAATCACTTGGCCAATTAGAGGAATATATGCTGGGCTAACGCCGTAACTTTGGGGTCTCCTCGAAATCCTGATATTTTCACACCTATCTTTAACACTTCTCTTTCAAAGCAACAATCTGGTTTACAACTGGAACTGTAAGGAATATCGGTGCTATAACATTTCTTACAATTATTGTTGATTAAGACCAAATGACATCTTTATGTCTGTTGTTTTTTTCATCCTTTATTCATTAATTTTGAGTTTGCAAACTTAAAAATTGATATCAAATTCGAAAGCTGCAATTTTGATTCGAAAAAAGGTATATATATTCCTTCACAAGTCGAGTGGATTTTGAAATCAATTATATCTGTCCTTCAAGTTCATTCATAGGTAACCTTGAACCGATTTGTGTAAATGGTGAATGAGATTGGAAGGACGGAGACATTTTGTCACCTCTTGATGATCCAATAGATGTCAATATTGACAAGTCTGCCACTATACGAATGACTAGACTCTGTTGCATGGGGAAAGTAATTATTTCGTGTTACTGAATTAATTTAACTATGAAAGAAAAAACTTTTAACAAATTGTATATAATATGCTGAATATATCTTGTATTATCTGAGTAGTAAGTGGGATATGCCAGTGGAACAGTTGCGTAACATGCTGAAAGTTGACATAATTATTTCTGGAATTCGAATTTTATCAAGTCCAGTAATGGATAATGCAAGTTAAGCAACAGAATGACATATGTCTGACCTATTGAAACCTTTTGATCTCTTCTGATTGAAAAATAACATAGACTTTATGAAACAGCAAGTAGTCACAACATATACGAAAATGTCAGTAATGAATTCTTTACCATGCAGTTCTATGACAAGTGAAATGATTTGTGAAATGATTTGTTTCTTTCTTTAGAATCTGATTTTATTCCAACTATGTGCATATATACACAAGAAACTTTAGTAAACCACCCCCCTATTTTGTAATCTGGATTTTGGCGATCTTGGAAAATGGTTAATTTGATGTATTGACGACTCAAGATATATCAAATGATTTGCTATTGAACTAACAATCCATAATAGAGTGCAAAGCAGACTCTAAAATATGAGGGAAAATGTGAGAGAACTGAAATTTTGCCAATTTAAATGATTTGTTATTGTGATAGGAGAGAAACAACAAATCAAACTTTGGATTTTTTTTTAAATCAAAAATAACATTTTTGATCCCTATTTGACATTCATACACGAAAACCTTTTTTATCATACATGATAGAAGGTGAACAGGAAATTTAATATGAGTACTTTGTCCGCAATATTTAATAAAATGCCTACAATCTTAAATCTGTGAGTTAATTTGAGATTCTTTGACATGAAATTGCTGATAAAACACTTCTTTTCCATTTTTAACAGTGACCAGTTTTGTCTTTTTTTTGCAGTTTTCTTTAAATTTGATATTTGATAATTCTTAAGATTTAAAGGATCAAACTGTTTTAACGACTAACTTTTCCTATGAAGTATTTTACTAAAAGGTCAAGAGAATGTTAATTATCACATTGCAGCAAACAGTATTGACTTTCATTTTTCAATTTAAAGGTAACGTAGATTTTTACCAAAGCAATACCAAACCCTTGTAAAAGCAATTATTCAGAGACAGTGAACTGAAATTGCATGACGTTTTATTTCCACGCTGCTAGATGAATTTGTAATGCTTATCATGAGCATCAGTTTTCTGTTTGATAAATGAGGGGGGGGTGCTTAGTTAAGTTGTTTTTGCATATATCAAATGCAATTGTAACCTTTTCAAAAGTGTCCTTGTCAGTAATGAATAATCAATATAAATCAAATCACTTTTTATCAATATGTTATATATAGTATATGTAGTTTTCAATATATCAGTGTAATTCAAATGGTGTCACAATTCTTTGCTGCAGAGTTCGAATGTGATATAAAATTTAACATTTGTGTCCTTCACACGTTGCAATTGACAATGCTGAACTGGAAAGTCAATTACGGACGTCTGAGTAGAGTTTTTCATCAATTATGCCCGTCCTTTAATCCCGTAAATGCAGTAACCTAGGACCAATTTGACCATATGTTGGATGGCATTGTTGCAAGAGATTGGCAGGACGATGCCACTTTGTCCCTTCTTGGTGCTCCAATTTATATCAATATTGACAAACCTGCTCTTATATAATCTGGCTAGACTAACTCTAGGAGTGTTTTGTTGGGCTGGGGCCTGAAGTGCAATTTACCTGCCTTTTTGAAATGCCGAAATACACTCACTGAAAAGTGATCGAGCTTTGGAATTCGTTTTGAACACATTACTGAATCGTTTTTGTATTGAACTATTTTTTTATCATGAAACTGTAATTGTATGAAATTCTTTTACATTTCTAAATTTTAAGTTCTTTATTACCGTACACAATGATTTTGTATTAAAAGGGTTCCACGTACTTGTGTTTTGGAAAAAGTGATGGAAAATATCCTTTCTCTTTCTTATAGCTTACAACACGCGCTGCTATGAATTCCTCGCATATTCATTGTAAAATGCTAATTCTTGTACCGGATGAAAACCCAAAATGTTCTGGGTGAATATCCAACACTGGCCATGAATATCTACAAAGCTATAAACCTTTGTTTAGTCTGCACAGAATGCAAACAAATCATACCAAATTGTTCTTGTAAAAGCAACCAGAAGTTAGCACAAGATTCAAGATTCAACATTCACATTCGAATGTTGAATATTGAATATGGTGCTAACTTCAGGTACAAAAATCAACATTCGCGAATCTGAATCTGAAATTAAATTTCACATTCACATTCGAATCTGAATGTTGATTTTTTTTCAACATTCACATTCAAAATGAATCTTGAGTTTTTTCAATTTGGGCTTTCAAATCATACCTTATAGACTCTACATTCACGAATCTGAATCTGAAATTAAATTTCACATTCACATTCGAATCTGAATGTTGATTTTTTTTCAACATTCACATTCAAAATGAATATTGAGTTTTTTCAATTTGGGTTTTCAAGTCATATCTTATAGACTCTACTATCGCGAATCTGAATCTGAAATTAAATTTCACATTCACATTCGAATCTGAATGTTGATTTTTTTTCAACATTCACATTAAAAATGAATCTTGAGTTTTTTCAATTTGGGCTTTCAAATCATAGCTTATAGACTCTATATTCGCGAATCTGAATCTGAAATTAAATTTCACATTCACATTCGAATCTGAATGTTAATTTTTTTTCAACATTCCCATTCAAAATGAATCTTGAGTTTTTTCAATTTGGGCTTTCAAATCATATCTTATAGACTCTATATTCGCGAATCTGAATCTGAAATTAAATTTCACATTCACATTCGAATCTGAATGTTGATTTTTTTTCAACATTCACATTCAAAATGAATCTTGAGTTTTTTCAATTTGGGCTTTCAAATCATATCTTATAGACTCTACATTCGCGAATCTGAATCTGAAATTAAATTTCACATTCACATTCGAATCTGAATGTTGATTTTTTTTCAGCATTCACATTCAAAATGAATCTTGATTTTTTTCAATTTGGGCTTTCAAATCATACCTTATAGACTCTACATTCGCGAATCTGAATCTGAAATTAAATTTCACATTCACATTCGAATCTGAATGTTGATTTTTTTTTCAACATTCACATTCAAAATGAATCTTGAGTTTTTTCAATTTGGGCTTTCAAATAATATCTTATAGACTCTACATTCGCGAATCTGAATCTGAAATTTAATTTCACATTCACATTCGAATCTGAATGTTGATTTTTTTTCAACATTCACATTCAAAATGAATCTTGAGTTTTTTCAATTTGGGCTTTCAAATCATATCTTATAGACTCTATATTCGCGAATCTGAATCTGAAATTTAATTTCACATTCACATTCGAATCTGAATGTTGATTTTTTTTCAACATTCACATTCAAAATGAATCTTGAGTTTTTTCAATTTGGGCTTTCAAATCATATCTTATAGACTCTATATTCGCGAATCTGAATCTGAAATTAAATTTCACATTCACATTCGAATCTGAATGTTGATTTTTTTTCAACATTCACATTCAAAATGAATCTTGAGTTTTTTCAATTTGGGCTTTCAAATCATATCTTATAGACTCTACATTCGCGAATCTGAATCTGAAATTAAATTTCACATTCACATTCGAATCTGAATGTTGATTTTTTTTTCAGCATTCACATTCAAAATGAATCTTGATTTTTTTCAATTTGGGCTTTCAAATCATACCTTATACACTCTACATTCGCGAATCTGAATCTGAAATTAAATTTCACATTCACATTCGAATCTGAATGTTGATTTTTTTTCAACATTCACATTCAAAATGAATCTTGAGTTTTTTCAATTTGGGCTTTCAAATAATATCTTATAGACTCTACATTCGCGAATCTGAATCTGAAATTTAATTTCACATTCACATTCGAATCTGAATGTTGATTTTTTTTTCAACATTCACATTCAAAATGAATCTTGAGTTTTTTCAATTTGGGCTATCAAATCATATCTTATAGACTCTATATTCGCGAATCTGAATCTGAAATTTAATTTCACATTCACATTCGAATCTGAATGTTGATTTTTTTTCAACATTCACATTCAAAATGAATCTTGAGTTTTTTGAATTTGGGCTTTCAAATCATATCTTATAGACTCTATATTCGCGAATCTGAATCTGAAATTTAATTTCACATTCACATTCGAATCTGAATGTTGATTTTTTTTCAACATTCACATTCAAAATGAATCTTGAGTTTTTTCAATTTGGGCTTTCAAATCATATCTTAAAGACTCTATATTCGCGAATCTGAATCTGAAATTAAATTTCACATTCACATTCGAATCTGAATGTTGATTTATTTTCAACATTCACATTCAAAATGAATCTTGAGTTTTTTCAATTTGGGCTTTCAAATCATGTCTTATAGACTCTACATTCGCGAATCTGAATCTGAAATTAAATTTCACATTCACATTCGAATCTGAATGTTGATTTTTTTTTCAACATTCACATTCAAAATGAATCTTGAGTTTTTTCAATTTGGGCCTTCAAATCATATCTTATAGACTCTACATTCGCGAATCTGAATCTGAAATTAAATTTCACATTCACATTCGAATCTGAATGTTGATTTTTTTTCAACATTCACATTCAAAATGAATCTTGATTTTTTTCAATTTGGGCTATCAAATCATATCTTATAGACTCTACATTCGCGAATCTGAATCTGAAATTAAATTTCACATTCACATTCGAATCTGAATGTTGATTTTTTTTCAACATTCACATTCAAAATGATTCTTGAGTTTTTTCAATTTGGGCTTTCAAATCATATCTTATAGACTCTACATTCGCGAATCTGAATCTGAAATTAAATTTCACATTCACATTCGAATCTGAATGTTGATTTTTTTTCAACATTCACATTCAAAATGAATCTTGAGTTTTTTCAATTTGGGCTTTCAAATCATATCTTATAGACTCTACATTCGCGAATCTGAATCTGAAATTAAATTTCACATTCACATTCGAATCTGAATGTTGATTTTTTTTCAACATTCACATTCAAAATGAATCTTGATTTTTTTCAATTTGGGCTATCAAATCATATCTTATAGACTCTACATTCGCGAATCTGAATCTGAAATTAAATTTCACATTCACATTCGAATCTGAATGTTGATTTTTTTTCAACATTCACATTCAAAATGATTCTTGAGTTTTTTCAATTTGGGCTTTCAAATCATATCTTATAGACTCTACATTCGCGAATCTGAATCTGAAATTAAATTTCACATTCACATTCGAATCTGAATGTTGATTTTTTTTCAACATTCACATTCAAAATGAATCTTGAGTTTTTTCAATTTGGGCTTTCAAATCATATCTTATAGACTCTACATTCGCGAATCTGAATCTGAAATTTAATTTCACATTCACATTCGAATCTGAATGTTGATTTTTTTTCAACATTCACATTCAAAATGAATCTTGAGTTTTTTCAATTTGGGCTTTCAAATCATATCTTATAGACTCTATATTCGCGAATCTGAATCTGAAATTAAATTTCACATTCACATTCGAATCTGAAAGTTGATTTTTATTCAACATTCACATTCAAAATGAATGTTGAGTTTTTTATCCATTTGAGCTTTCAAATCCTATCAACATGAACTAATGTTGAATCTGGATTTTATTCCCACACATTCCCTTATTTGATTTATAAAACCTTCATATCCAAAATATTTGTGAAAACAACGTGTTTGTAAATTTCGAAGACTTTAGTATGATACCACATTTAATTACATTTTCTTAGCTTTATTTTGAATTGGCTGCTCATGCAGTTCTACTAATATTTTATAGTACTTATAATAGAATTCAATAAATATTTAGGATCGATGTAACAATTATCATATGGAGAGCTCCATCACAATGGGAACATGTATAATAAAATTCTAAGATACTAATATTTTAGAGGGATTTAGGGATTTCTCATATGTTTGTATTTTAAGATCAAAACCTTTATTGTAATAAAACATTAAGTTAATTCCTTCCCTTTTTGCATAAAAATACTATTAAGTTTGCAACTTCGTCTTAATATATTGTATATGGATATTGATGTTTGTAAATAGTTCATGTTGAAATTCTCAAATCGTTGAAATTCGGCAAAACATAAAATCTTAATTCGCCTACACAATCTTGGCACGACAAAACGTAAATTCAATGATAAACAAACGATCTGAGAGACAGCACTGTCTGTTATACACAGGTGTGTCCCAATTTGCTCTACGGTGTCCGGCCACTTGAATACACATAACGCTTGAGTGCACTCTATACTCCGGGTGTTTAATGCGCTCGAATTTTTGACAGTGGGGAATGCAAAGATGAGCATAAGAACTTGTAATAGATCAGGATGAATATATATGTCCTGTTCCCCAGTGGTCAAAAGCTTTGTCTAAATTTCATTTAAAAAAAAATCGATATTAACATGGGATTCCGAAATAGATGTTTCAATGCTTGAAAAGATGTTTATAAACTGTTCAGTGTTTATAACATTTTCAATTTTACATCAATGGATGATTTAGTTATAATTATGTTATCATAAGCTTTATACACCCCCGTTACGAAATAATCGGGGGTATATAGCAGTTATTCTGTCCTTTCGTCCAGGTACATATTTCGAAAACCGTTAGAGGTAGATCAATCAAACTTTGTGCAGGTGTTTGTGGATTGTCCTCATGTTGCAATTAATCAAGTTTTTTTCATATTTCTTTATGTAGTTATGGTCCCTGGCTCTCTCTGTATTCTAGCCTGGTATAAATGTCAATGACTATATGACTTTGCTTGTATATGGAATTGGGAACATAAATACATTCATTTTAGCTAACTAGCGCTTTCAGCCATGTTGGCTTCTTCAGGTTAGTTTTGAATGTCAGTTGTCACGCTGATTATGACGTAACGCTCCTTATGACGTCATAGTGGTAGGGACGTCATAAGACAAGTTCAAGGAAATCTACATTTTAGCATTAAGTAATGGTTTAAATTGTTTGACAAATCCATTCTCCATCAGTTCCAACAGCCGCGGATTATCGTATTTCACTTTATAAAAGGGAAACACTTTATATTTTCCACCAGAACACTTTTCTAAGTGACTGCTTAAAGGGATAGTCCTATTTTCGGGCCGGTTTGTGAACGATGAAGATTCATTCTTTCACTAAATCGCCTTTTTGTCTTGCCGATGTACAATTCTTTTTTCTTTTTTTCTTTTTTTTTTTCCTTTTTATTTCCCACATTTTCAAGTTGCTTACAATTCATGTCATACATAGGTAAAGGCTCCACAATTCCACATGATGTATCTTCAGTTCATTATTAACAGTTATTATAAACAGGGTGAGGAAAACAATTGTATAATATATTTGTATCAATTATTCACATTTTCAATTCAAGACATTAAAGTTGATACTATTGTAATTGCACACATCACTATGTTTCATTTTTTATCTACCATGACAAGTTCTAATATGTAATCATTTTTTATATTATCTTAGTATTATTCTTTAATAATACTATGAACAGATCTATACTATGAACATCACTTATTGAAAAGATTATGGAAAGTTGACCAAAATGAGAAGAATTTGGCATAATTGCAATTTGAGAAATCAATTGTTTTGGAAGTTTGGTAATATCTAAGGATTTCTTTCTGAAGGGCTTTGAAATATAAACATTTTGTTTGCTTGAATTTTAAATGTATTGTTTTGCAACCAAAGCAACAGCATTTAATGGATTATTATTTGCCCCTTTAAATCCAAAAAGAATATTTTCATTTGTGAAAACAATTTCTCCTTCTGCTACTGTACAGAGCCATTCTGCCAAGTTGTTCCATAGTTCAATTACATGTTTGCACTCACATAATAGATGTACAATATTTTCATTTTCCTCCTCACAAAAGAAACAAAGAGGGGATTCACAGTATCCAATCTTAGTAGTTTCTTGTAGCCAGTATATTGTGCAATATTTTAAATTGCAACCATTTTAAATTTACATAAACTTTACATCTATATGCCATTAAATTGTAGGTACTTTTTTCTCTGGTATAGTTCTCTTTAAAGATAGTCATCCATCTCTGAGAGCTTGCTGTTTGTATATCTCTTGCATTTAATAAACTTTTATAAAAATATTTGCATCCCTTTTGCTTACTGTATAATATGCTTCTATCTTAACAATCTTCCCTTTTACAGTTGATTTTAAAAACATTTTAATTGCATTTCTCATTGAAAGAAACGTTAAAAAGTTAATATCCAAATCATAAAGAGCACGAAATTCTTCAAAGTTAAACATTTCTCCATTTTCCTTCACAAAATCATTAATATACCAAATACCTTTATTTTGACATATTTTGTTGGCTAAGTATTTATTGTCTACAGATACATTATAATTATACCATACTGATTGGGTCATACAGTCTGTGGCATCCTTACTAGCAGAGTCATAAGTCTTAAGAAAGTATGTCCATGCACATAAAACATCTTTCCAAAACACATTTCTGACAAATGGAATAATATGTCTATTAATATAAGTTGAATCTGCATAAAATATCCTTTCAATATTAGGAATGCAGTGTGATGAATGAACATACCATTTTACCTTATTCTGTATTCTTTTAACCCAAGATAATTTCTGTGCTAATATTACACATCTGATATTGGGAACACTTATGCCTCCATATTTGGGTGGAAAAGTCATAACTTCCCTTTTAACTTTATTGTTAATGGGATGATCTAGATTTTCTTAAGAATATCCCTGAACACAGATCCTAAAAGTAATTTTGTGAGCTTTGATGTTGTTAACCTTTACAGTAACATTGATCTTCAAGTAGGACTGGAAGCTGTGAAATATTGGATCAACAACTATAGCAATGAAATACAAGATAGATTTTCAGAAGATTTTATTCTCAAATCACTTGAATTGGTGATAAGCAATAATATATGCTACTTTGATGGACAGTACTACTCACAACGTAAAGGAGTTGCCATGGGAACAAAAGTAGCACCTACCTACGCAACTCTTGTCTTCGGATATCTAGAACTTCAGCTTTATGACAGAATTGAAAACCAGTGGGGAATTGAAAAAAGACAGGAAATTGAACGTGATTGGAAACGCTTTCTAGATGACTGTTTTCTTATTTATAAAGGAAAAGAGGAAGATCTCAACGCCCTTAGAGACATGCTTAACTCTTTGGACCTGTCGCTGAAGTTCACCATGGAAATGGATCCAAAAAGACTGAATTTTCTTGATGTGATACTTGTTAAAGACGAAGCAGGAAGAATTGAAACTGATCTTTATTGTAAACCTACTGATAGTCATCAGTACCTGAACTTCAATTCGCGCCACCCTTCACACACTAAAAGAAATATTCCATATTGCCTTGCAAGAAGAATCTGCACTATAGTATCAAGAGACGACTGGCGGATATAGAGACTTTTGGAATTGAAATACTATCTTTTAGAACAGAATTATCCTGAAAACCTTATCAAGGATTGCATTGAAAAGGCAGTGAATTTAAACTTTGAAGTGTTGAGAAGAGACAAACAGACGGCTCATCCTCAAACTGTTGATAGAGAGATTTCTCTTGTGACCACCTTCAACCCGTCACATATCAACCCTCTTCAAATTATCAATAGCCAACTCCCGATTTTAAAACAAAGTACGAAAATGAAGTCAATTTTAAAGAAGACAAGATTCATAAACAGCAGTAAGCAACCACCAAATTTAAGGCATATTCTCACAAAGTCAAGATTTGACATGTCAGACCAGGGTGAATCTAGAGTTTCAAAATGTGGAGACGGACGATGCTTTACCTGCAGAAATATCATAGAGGGTGCCGAGTTCAGTGTTAAAGATAAACGCTTCTTTGTAAAAGAAAACATGAACTGCCATTCAAAAAATGTCGTCTATGTTATAAAGTGTGAAGGATGCAAAGAATTGTACATCGGCAAGACAGAAAGGCGATTAAGTGAAAGAATGAATCTTCATCGTTCACAAATCAACCGGCCCGAAAATAGGACTATCCCTTTAAGCAGTCACTTAGAAAAGTGTTCTGGTGGAAAATATAAAGTGTTTCCCTTTTATGAAGTGAAATACGATAATCCGCGGCTGTTGGAACTGATGGAGAATGGATTTATCAAACAATTTAAACCATTACTTAATGCTAAAATGTAGATTTCCTTGAACTTGTCTTATGACGTTTCTACCACTATGACGTCATAAGGAGCGTTACGTCATAATCAGCGTGACAACTGACATTCAAAACTAACCTGAAGAAGCCAACATTTCATTTAGATTAGCAAGCAAAGTCATAAAGTCATTGGCATTTACACCAGGCTAGAATACAGAGAGAGCCAGGGACCATAACTACATAAACAAAATATGAAAAAAACTTGATTAATTGCAACATGAGGACAATCCACAAACACCTGCACAAAGTTTGATTGATCTACCTCTAACGGTTTTCGAAATATGTACCTGGACGAAAGGACAGAATAACTGCTATATACCCCCGATTATTTCGTAACGGGGGTGTATAAAGCTTATGATAACATAATTATAACTAAATCATCCACTGATGTAAAATTGAAAATGTTATAAACACTGAACAGTTTATAAACATCTGTTCAAGCATTGAAACATCTATTTCGGAATCCCATGTTAATATCGTTTTTTTTTTAAATTGAATTTTAGACAAAGGTATTGACCACTGGGGAACAGGACATATATATTCATCCTGATCTATTACAAGTTCTTATGCTCATCTTTGCATTCCCCACTGTCAAAAATTCGAGCGCATTAAACACCCGGAGTATAGAGTGCACTCAAGCGTTATGTGTATTCAAGTGGCCGGACACCGTAGAGCAAATTGGGACACACCTGTGTATAACAGACAGTGCTGTCTCTCAGATCGTTTGTTTATCATTGAATTTACGTTTTGTCGTGCCAAGATTGTGTAGGCGAATTAAGATTTTATGTTTTGCCGAATTTCAACGATTTAAGAATTTCAACATGAACTATTTACAAATATCAATATCCATGTACAATATATTAAGACGAAGTTGCAAACTTAATAGTATTTTTATGCAAAAAGGGAAGGAATTAACTTCATGTTTTACTACAATTAAGGTTTTGATCTTAAAAAACAAACATATAAGAAATCCCTAAATCCCTCTAAAATATTAGTATCTTAGAATTTTATTCTACATATTCCCATTGTGATGGAGCTCTCCATATGATAATTGTTACATCGATCCTAAATATTTATTGAATTCTATGATAAGTACTATAAAATATTGGTAGAACTGCATGAGCAGCCAATTCAAAATAAAGCTTAGAAAATGTAATTAAATGTGGTATCATACTAAAGTCTTCGAAATTTATAAACACGTTGTTTTCACAAATATTTTGGATATGAAGGTTTTATAAATCAAATAAGGGAATGTGTGTGTCAGATTCGCGAATGTAGAGTCTATAAGATATGATTTGAAAGCCCAAATTGAAAAAACTCAAGAATCATTTTGAATGGGAATGTTGAAAAAAAGTCAACATTCAGATTCGAACGTGAATGTGAAATTTAATTTCAGATTCAGATTCGCGAATATAGAGTCTATAAGATATGATTTGAAAGCCCAAATTGAAAAAACTCAAGATTCATTTTGAATGTGAATGTTGAAAAAAATCAACATTCAGAATCGAATGTGAATGTGAAATTTAATTTCAGATTCAGATTCGCGAATGTAGAATCTATAAGATATGATTTGAAAGCCCAAATTGAAAAAACTCAAGATTCATTTTGAATGTGAATGTTGAAAAAAATCAACATTCAGAATCGAATGTGAATGTGAAATTTAATTTCAGATTCAGATTCGCGAATGTAGAGTCTATAAGATATGATTTGAAAGTCCAAATTGAAAAAACTCAAGATTCATTTTGAATGTGAATGTTGAAAAAAAATCAACATTCAGATTCGAATGTGAATGTGAAATTTAATTTCAGATTCAGATTCGCGAATGTAGAGTCTATAAGATATGATTTGAAAGTCCAAATTGAAAAAACTCAAGATTCATTTTGAATGTGAATGTTGAAAAAAATCAACATTCAGATTCGAATGTGAATGTGAAACTTAATTTCAGATTCAGATTCGCGAATGTAGAATCTATAAGATATGATTTGAAAGCCCAAATTGAAAAAACTCAAGATTCATTTTGAATGTGAATGTTGAAAAAAATCAACATTCAGAATCGAATGTGAATGTGAAATTTAATTTCAGATTCAGATTTGCGAATGTAGTCTTTAAGATATGATTTGAAAGCCCAAATTGAAAAAACTCAAGATTCATTTTGAATGTGAATGTTGAAAAAAAATCAACATTCAGATTCGAATGTGAATGTGAAATTTAATTTCAGATTCAGATTCGCGAATGTAGAGTCTATAAGACATGATTTGAAAGCCCAAATTGAAAAAACTCAAGATTCATTTTGAATGTGAATGTTGAAAAAAACTCAACATTCAGATTCGAATGTGAATGTGAAATTTAATTTCAGATTCAGATTCGCGAATGTAGAGTCTATAAGATATGATTTGAAAGCCCAAATTGAAAAAACTCAAGATTCATTTTGAATGTGAATGTTGAAAAAAATCAACATTCAGAATCGAATGTGAATGTGAAATTTAATTTCAGATTCAGATATGATTTGAAAGCCCAAATTGAAAAAACTCAAGATTCATTTTGAATGTGAATGTTGAAAAAAAATCAACATTCAGAATCGAATGTGAATGTGAAATTTAATTTCAGATTCAGATTCGCGAATGTAGAGTCTATAAGATATGATTTGAAAGTCCAAATTGAAAAAACTCAAGATTCATTTTGAATGTGAATGTTGAAAAAAAATCAACATTCAGAATCGAATGTGAATGTGAAATTTAATTTCAGATTCAGATTCGCGAATGTAGAGTCTATAAGATATGATTTGAAAGTCCAAATTGAAAAAACTCAAGATTCATTTTGAATGTGAATGTTGAAAAAAAATCAACATTCAGATTCGAATGTGAATGTGAAACTTAATTTCAGATTCAGATTCGCGAATGTAGAGTCTATAAGATATGATTTGAAAGCCCAAATTGAAAAAACTCAAGATTCATTTTGAATGTGAATGTTGAAAAAAAATCAACATTCAGATTCGAATGTGAATGTGAAATTTAATTTCAGATTCAGATTCGCGAATGTAGAGTCTATAAGATATGATTTGAAAGCCCAAATTGAAAAAACTCAAGATTCATTTTGAATGTGAATGTTGAAAAAAAATCAACATTCAGATTCGAATGTGAATGTGAAATTTAATTTCAGATTCAGATTCGCGAATGATGATTTTTGTACCTGAAGTTAGCACCATATTCAATATTCAACATTCGAATGTGAATGTTGAATCTTGAATCTTGTGCTAACTTCTGGTTGCTTCTTGTAAAGGGGTTTGTATATAATTACCATCTGATCATACATGAACTTTGTGAACGAAATTCGAAAACTGTGTAAAAAATTCTTACATGTTTATAGTTTTTATATATTGTAGGGAGATGTTTTCAATATGTTGTGAATATTGTCATTGTTGATGTATAGATTTATTTAGAGAAATTGGAGAATATCAAATTAAAGTAAATAGCTTCACATGTAGTTTCGGCAACCGTTTCGAACAGTGTCCACGCTAAAGAGCCACTCCCTTAGTTTTGTTGCATGTCATTATGTTTTATCCCAACGTAAATAGTATAATTCATTTAATAAATTGTTGTATATTTATTTTCGCGAAAGTTAATTATATGACAAATACTTCAATCGAATTATAATATTTTCTGGGAAAAACTTTCACTCGTCCAGCTTACATGAAATCTAGTTCCATCACCTATCAGCGTGTAACTGTAATTCTGACTGCTTTTGATGAGTTTTAATAATAACGTTGACTCATTGACGCGTGTCATTGTCTGGTTTTCCAACAAGATCCTATATATCGGTCTCTAATCAATTCATTCAGTTCATGCTGTCACCCAAATGAAAGAGCAACACGCAGTTTTGATATATTTATAAAAGGTTTTGAATATCTCACAAAACAATCTAGAAATTTGTAGTAACTTTCTAGTTAGGTTCTAGAAAGTTTATAGATACGCTGTAGAAAGTATGAAGGTATGTTTTAGAATGTTTGCAGTTTGCAAAGATGTTACTTCTCAGTCCAAGGCAATTAAAAGAATAATTGGCTGAACAGAAACGAACCCCAATAGTTTTTTGCATTAGTAGCAGAATAGATATTGAACATATTGTCTATTCCGTTCATTCGTAGCTCACATCAGTCTACACTTAATTTATTTCTAAAAGCCAGAGAGCTTATTAACGACAAAACTTACTCATAGTCATGTTATATATTTTAGCGTATTTCCTTTTATTTCTCATATACTCCTTTGTTCATATCTCAAAAATAAACAAATATGTCCACTCGTGAGAATAAGCAAGGTTCAAAACATTTTCTGAAGAATTCTGGTTTTACATGTTTTAACTAACTATCCTACTGGAAGATATAGGTTCGCAAAAGATTTAATTACTTACCATTTAGTGTCTTTGATGGATGCATGCTGGAAAACTATCCAGTCAACTTCAAATATAAGAATCATGTTACCTGAGACACAATTAGCGTCTTGGTCCTTTGTGGCATCATTACAATGCCTTTTGATTTCTAAATTCGAACAAAATCTTGTTTATGTGGAAATAAACAACCTTTGAGATCGAGCCATGTATTTTTTAAGTGCATCGTCCTTGCTTATAAATAATCATTACATAAATGTTGCTTAAGTATCTCAAATATTTCTGCACATCTAAGTACTTTGTGAGACATCGCGCTTCAGCATTGGACGAACATAGACAAACATTTCCCCTTTTTCAACGCTCCATCTATAAAGCACGGATTGAACAGACATTAATGCAAAAGAAGAATGTTGACCTTCTATGGAGCATGGGTCAGAACTCAGAAACTTTAAAGGGGCAGTAGCACGTTTTTTGATAATTTCATATTTAAAATTTTCCACTGACAATCGTACGTTAATGCTAAATGTTATATTTTGATAGTGTCAAAAATCTCATAACGCAAACCAATTATCCAAAGTCAGAGGACACAGTATGAAGATTCACCTAAAACCTATGGGCGGCCATTTTGTTTGAACACCTTTAACTAATTTTGTGTAAGAAAAAGGAATCACATGGCTAAACGTTGCATTATATATTTGAATTATTTCTGCTCCATTTAGTTTAAATGCATTGTCTTTCAATTGGAACCATTTATTTTCATTTTCCTGACATAACCTTATATTCCTCCTAAAAACGTGCTACTGTCCCTTTAAGGCCTATATCTTTGACACTTGGTATGTGGAACAATAAGCTTGTTTGGTGTTGCCTTTTGTTGGCTTCAACTTTTACTTCCTACTTCTATTTTCGGCCGTGACCATGGAAGCATCAGCTAAATTGCCTTCTCCAATTAATATTGAACCTTTAACAATCAGAAATCAAAACGCAGAGTAACATTGTCGTCACATTAATGAAACAATACACCACATCTCATAAGAAAAATGGAAAATGCTCAACAACAAATTATACGTTTGTAATGCTCAGATCGAACGGGTTAAACTTTTGTCACATTTAGCACATACTACCATTGGAAAATCTTAATTGTTCAAAATTGTTGAAATTGTATTTTCTGATCGTTAATTAACAATGGTTAAAGTGAATATGTTTGCTTAAATTGATAATTATATAACTATGTAACATTGTATAATTGAAAGTGATTTTGCAGAAATAAATTTTTAGGTTATATACTGGTATATTGCTATTAATTCATTTTTTCTAACTGTATCTTTTATTTGTTGCGTGACTCTTTTAGTTTCACAGTGATGAATCTCACAATTGCTTTCGAACACAAAACAAGCTTTCACAAAATCAAAACCTAGAACTGGTGGCACAGTACCACCATTGTTCAAATTGATCAGACTCCTATACTATACTATACTATACTATACTATACTATACTATACTATACTATACTATACTATTCTATACTGTACTGTACTATACTATACTATACTATACTATACTATACTATACTATACTATACATTTATGAGATGTAAGCAAAATTGTCAAATTCCCTTATTCTAATATTGAAGTTATTTCTATTCATTTTAGCTTTTCTTCTTAATGAATAAAACAATAAATCCTCTTTTACTCGACATAAACAAGCCTCTTAGCAGGTAAAATATACATGTTAATATAAATTGTATCCCTTTTTAAGTTCAACCTTCTTGTCGATGGTTTACTTTAGTAAGGTTCAATCTTATGTATATGAACATTGGATATTTCATGCAAGCAAATGATAGTATAGGTAAAGTTTCAACTACAGCACATTAAGGGCCTGTGTATGTCACACGCTACATCATTGTTAATTAAGTTATAATCAAAGAAAGATGTTATTCCACAGACAACAAGCGAATCCAGCCATCAGAACAAGTCCAAAACAAATTGATTTCTAAATCCGCGCGAATAATGGCTCTCTATAACATAAACTGTGTCAAATGTTGAATTCATTACATGGGTTCTCGTGTAAAAGTATCTGAACTGTATTACTGTTGATCAAACGCCAAACCTAAATAATTCAATAGATGTCTTGTTTTCGAATCATTCACTCCTTTAACTTTGAGATCCTGAGCACTTACGGATTTTAAAAGTTTTCACGTATTTTGTAGCAGTTTGTTGGTCCAAAACATATTGCTCTATAACATCATGCATCATAACATGTAACAAATACATATCATCCATATAGTCCACCTAACTTGCTAGTACTCTCAAGTCTATTTTAAAAGCCTTTTTAGGGCATATACACAAAACGGAAAATACGTTGCCAGAAAAACATTGTAATTTTATGAAATTTCACTAGCGAATGTAAACCTTATTTATGACAATGACAATTTAAGCAACGGCAACATCAAACATTTAATCTAATGGCTTAAAATGGGAAAGTTATTTGAAATAGATAACAAAGAGTTTAACTTGCTTTATTTATCCATTTTTCCATCATAATGCGTTAACGTGACACTACTGCATTGGATTTGGAGACTGCAGATTGTTCAGTGTGTTGATCTTAGGAGTACCTAGACAGCAGGTGATTGAACTGTCAACCTTATTGTTACAATAGTCCAGGAAGGTTTTTTATCAGTTGCTCGTTGATTTAGGATGAGAATTGAAGTACATGTGTAGGACACTTTCTTATTACCAATGACGTTCTGGTAAGGCTAAACGTTACCCTATTTTTAACAATTTTTTCTAAAAGTATGATTTTAATTAATAATATATATGTATATTTATTTATTTACACTTCATAAAGGTATTTACATTCATGACATATCGCGTAATGTATATAGTAATATAAGTTTTCTAGTTAAGATGAATCAATACCATTACACCCAGAGTCGACTTTGGTCATTGCCATTTGATTAACCTGGACCAGTTGATTTATCAAATAGTATGTAAGTAACTGTTTGCAGACACTATAGGTAAAATAGGCAGAATATTCTTTGTCGATGATTTTCATCTGTATCTTATGGTATATCAAATACGACTCAAAAAACAAAAACAGCAATATATGTTGATATTATCTCAACACCTGGAACATATGAAAATTACATTATTATTTGCATTTATCAATATTAAATACGGTGTTGTGGGTGAAAGGTCAACAACAGCATCTCAACATGCAGACGGTATCTGTTCATTGAATATATAGAGGATACTAAACGACCTTCCATGTAATACTACTTTTGATAAACGATTTAATGATTTTGTATGAAACGAGCGAAAGCGAGTTTGATACAAAATCATTCACGAGTTTAATATAAACAGCATTGGAAGGAAGGGTGTTTAGTATTCTGTTGTTATAACCTGCTCTTAAATCAAACAAACTTGGCGACAGTTTGCTGAAACAAACATTTCCGCCACTCTGCAGCCATTGTGCCGGCGTTCTTACACAATGACGTCACAACCACACACTACTGTGACGCCGTACTCCAGTTGTGTTATTACACTAGTTTAGTATTGCCTTAATGTACATGTATTTATCACAACAAGTAGCTTTATAGCTTATAGACAATAAATCAAAATGTAAGATGTTGACGTATTTGACTTATGTACAAATTTGTATCTGCATGTACCCTACATACTACCTTGTTGTTTCAGTATAAATCCAGATGTTACAATAATCTAAAGGTGTTTGAGGAGGTTCCTTTCATTGAATGAAGAATTCATAGTATTCTTCAGTTGCTCAAAAACCGTTTGTTTAACTGTGAAAGAAATATTTCGAATTGATTATTTGTTTAATTAATCAAGACATTTTGCATTATTCACACCAGTGTTGCATAAATCCTTGTCAAATATGTTCCTCTAGTATTTATAGTACCTGAATGGTCTCAATGGTATAACGAATTTATCTTACCGAATGTTTAAACAAACACGCATATAATATGAAGATAAAGAAAAACGTTAACTGCCTAAAACCTTTGACAAAACAATGTAGTTTGTTCAAAGCTACATATCGGTTGATTAAAAGTAACCAGCTTGATCATGTGTTCGAGTTTACATACATTGTACATTTCAAGGCGCTCAATCTGCACGTTTTTTTCATGCTTTTTATGTGCCGGGGTATAAATGATTTATCCCCCGCTCAAGAGAGTGATATCAGTTTTTATTCAGGGTCACGTGGACCAATCCGAGATCGAGATTGACATGAGGCAAGATAAAAAATTCTTAAAAAATTCATTTAAATCACTTTGGAATTTTGTGAAAGTGGTCCAAGATAAATTTTACTCATAAAATAAGAATGGACCAAACCATACTTGCATACTGAATAGGTTGATAAATAGCTTTTTTTATTATGAGATAACAAAATAGTGTTTTGTCCCAATATATTGACATTTTACAGGTTGAAATTGATCATACTTTTAAATGGTGTTACCCATGATTAAAATTGTACTTCTCAAGTCTGTATCAATCTCTCTGACAGAATTTTGTAGACATAGCAAAAGTTTGATTTCAATAAATCATATTTCGAATTTTGGACTGTGAATAAGGGAATATTGTTCGGCAGTTAACAACGATTATTAATGATGAGACAGCTAAATAAAGCCTGTTGCTATTTGTGACAATACAAAATGGACGATTAGTTGTGATTGATGAGAGAAGCTGATGGTTAAATCAAATTTCAATCCTGGTCATTTGCTTCATATAGTGGTTCTGTCGATTAGTAGGAAAACATTGGCATCTTGTTGCTGTGAGGTTTTTCTTAGTTTTACCTCTAAAATGGAGTATAAGCTGCATATATGTACGATTATGCTATATGAATGCTTTCAATTGAAAGACATTGTATTTAGACTGAATAAAGCAGTAACAAATCAAATATAGCCATGAAATACTTTTTCTTGCATAAAATGGTGTCCACGCCAATTGACTTTATGTGAATCTAAATAATTTGTTCTCTGAATATGGATGATTGGGTTGTGTAATGAGATTTTTAAATCTTTAAAATAATAAATTTAGCATTAACGTACAATCATCATTAAAAAATTGAAAATTTCAAGAAACGTGATACTGCCCCTTTAAGATAAATTTCAGTAGCCAATGGATACGAAGCGGTGTTATCGGAACCGTAGGTCTCGTTAGACAGTTCACGTGACGAGCCAAATTGGTATGATGGATGTAATTAATGATGGATGACCTTGACCCGTGATGGAATGCAAAAGTAAAACGGCTAACGGACTAATTTTAGTATCAATTTTTTCCGTAACAAACATTAGTTTGGATAATTCAAAGTAGTTATTTGTTCGGTTTGTCTGCGTCATATCATACATCCAACTGTGGTATACATGTAGTGTTCTTTGTTAATCGTTTAATTTATCAACAAATTAAATCCAAATGATTTTGGTCAAAGAATTGTCTTCCTTGATAACTGACGGTATTACGCTCAGTGGTATTTTCACTTTATATCCTGATGGCTTTGTATGACTTCATTGATCGAAAATAAATAAAAATCAATGAAGAAATAAAGGATTTTTAGGGTAATATAGTCGTTACGCTGCGTTTTGACAGTGTGTACGGGACTGTAACACCCTTGTACAATTTGTATTTCCTTGCGCCTCAGAAAATACATACTCAACAAGATTCTTATAGTCGCCTTCATCCTTTTAAAACACTGTGTAACTTATAGTATACAACTAGCAACGAAAGATGTTGATATGCCAGTTGACTGCCATACCGGCTACACATTCCGCATAATGCCATATACATGTACAGAATATACTAGAGTGTAGAAAAAAGCAATGTGAACCAGAAAATGAATGAGATATTGTTGTTGATTCCCTATCCCAAACTGAGACATGAGCTGAAAGACTCAGTGAGTCATAGTTGACAAGAGACGTGTCTAAACCTTGTGCCTGGTTCATCCAGAAATTCAAACATATTTCTAGTTTAGAGCAAAATACAGTTGCATTATTATTGCATTATATTAGTGTGTTCCCAGGTACGATAGATTACAGGTCAAATCCAACTGCAGTCTCTACCGTTTGCTTCACACAACTGCTTTCATTTCCCTACCATCATTAGGATTGCATTATAATGTTTGAACTCCTGTGAGCTCACATTGTTTTTGCTTTATTTAGTATTTGCTATATAGTGTATATGTTTAAAATGAACAACAATATATATGTACCTAGCATTATTCAAATTATATCAAAAGCCGTGGCTTAAAACATATATGGTGACTGTGTGAATGATTAAAGTATTAATTTAATTCATTAAATTCAATTTTGATAGTGGTATGAACAATATGTTTGGCAGTTATCTCCCCTTAAAGTATCAGCACTGTTTGGAGTTTACATAAGCATGTTAGAGTTACCTCCCCTTGTTCTTGGCGCGTTTGTTGTGCAACAGCCTGGCGACAATTTACTTTAAATATAAAGTTAAGTTCTCTTTGAAAGAATCCTGATGGATAGAGAGAGACGGGAGTGTGCCGAGAAGAGAATGAACGAGGTGATTGAAGCTTTGAAACCAAATAAGCATCCAGCGGTACCGGCGATCAACGTTCGACTGACCTTGGTCGTGGGGCAGACGGTGACTCGCCATTCAGGGTAGGAAGTGGTACGCCAAAAAGCATTGACAAGGGCAATTTTACCAAAATGCAGGAGGAGTGTATTAGTCTAGAAAGGGAATTGCATGCATTGAAACTTGAAAAGCAAAAACAGACTTTGAAAACGGAAATATTTAAGGTTCAAGGTAACATTGAACATATGAGAACGTCACGTGACTTGTCTTCACGCGAGACTTCAACTATACAAGGGGAAGCCACTCTGGATGCCCAAGGAGGTAACGTCCGTCGCATCGTCGATTTTATATGGACGAGCAGTTAAGATGTAAACAAAGGATATAGTCTACAGGTTGATCAAGGCAAGTTATTGCTAGGCAATAGTAAACCACAGCTGAGTGGTATTTCCTTGGAAATGTGGGGCTACGCTAGCCACAATTATTTTTCGTTAATAGAAATCAAATACCAGGGCATAACATTTCTTAAACGCAGAATTAACGAGGGTTGGGGGGGGGGGGGGGGGCCCAATTTTACCTACAACGTCTCTGACTGTGGGTGACGCAGATGTTTCAGTTTATTGATCGCAGCATCTATAGAGGGTATAAACAAGGAATAACAAGAGACCAATTAATTGACCCGTTACTCCTCATTGTCAAATAGATGGAAAAGGCTGTAACTGCAGTCCACGAAGGGTTTTCATCACTTTCACTTTGTTATAAAGTGACAAAGTAGAAGTCGAGAACACTTCCTGCTGTTTACTGAATGACTTTATAGATTACCGAAGATTTGACGTTGTGTCTACCCATTCCTCTTTTGGGCTAAAGTGTTGGTATTGTGTCTAAACTTCCAATACAAGTTGTGAAGTTTGTAAGTAATCACGTGCAATGTATTTGAACAAATTATGGATGTATTTTCAACTAAAAGATTGCCTGGTGTTAATTCATTATAGTGTGAAGGTGCTCTTCAAAAATCGACCATTATACGACTCTTCGTATGTATATCATCCATACAACCATTGCTTTCTTATTCCAATGTGATACATTTTAATGGAGAAACATATACGTATATGATTATGTAAAAATGCTGGGTGACCAGTGAATCTTATGTCAAGTAAAGTTCAACACGAAAAGTAGACTAAATATATTAAATGTGAAATCAATTGTAATATACACTGCATCATTTGCAAATAAATCATTTTAGTACACAACATATCATAATATTCATACTAGGAGACATGCGATTGAAAGATATCAGCAACAGTAGTACGTTATTTTATTTTCATCATTGTCAAATGAACAATTTCCAGCTGCGGAGTTAGTTCAAATACAGGACGGTATTGTATACATTTCTACACCGTGCATTGACGCACGTATAAGCTGTCCTTCTCACGCTAGGGAAAACTTTAAAATGGCATTGTAATGCATTGTATTTCGATAAGAAACTTTATTAATATTTAGCTAAAATGTTTCAAAAAATGTCATTTGGAGGTTGATATGTAGAACATATATACAACGATTAAATATTTCTTGATAGCAACAATGAACGATAGTAAATACTTTAAATAATTATTTTTATGTTATAAGCATTACCAACCTATACAACATACATTTGAAAAGGCTAGCCATGAGTACTACAAATTAAGTGAGAATACTAAGAGTGAATTTCTATTCACTGAATGTCAAACGAGATAAGCGTGTTAGTTCTGCCTCTCCATATAGATTGTCTCCAGAACTGTTTATATATGATGTCCAAACATCATGTAATGCAATACATTACAGGGGCCGACTGTGTAATTACAGTGTCGAAGTTATGAAATGATCATAAGAATTTCTCTTTTGAAGTGACCAAGAAAATGGATGAGTTAGTAATAGTGATTTTTTTCTGCATTATTACGTCTCAAGGCACCAGCGCAACGAGAACAAAATGATAGATACAAACAATAATCTAACATCAATATATCATTTGTATAGTACAATTAAATATCATCTACAGCTGTGTCTCTTAGGTTGTTTTTTATTTACAGAAAGATGATTCCAAAATGCCTTAAACATTTCTCCTCAGTGATCAATTATTACCAGTTGATATAATGCAGTATGCATAACTATTCAATTGGGAAGTTTTTGAAAATTACATTAGCCTTAGAGACTAAATGAAGTTAAAATTGTTTATCAATTTAACCCATTTTTCAAGAAAAATACAATATATAATAGACAATGTACTAGAAAACTGCGTGTCCAAAGTGAAAAAGAAACAAATTAATCTGACACACGATATTAAAATCCCTCACACCAAAATGCACGTAGTCCTTTAATGTGTATCATGTTTTCATATTACAATGTTCTTCCATTGCTTTTAGGAAGTCACCTGGTTCTATGCAACTTAACTTGAGTTGGAATATGCTTGTCAGGATGTCCAATTCTTCACAGAGTACCTAATGAATTTAAGGTTTTAAGAAATGGTGTCATATTGTTCTCAATAACCTGAATATTTGAACAATTAAGAGCTACAAACGTCAATGATAGATATTCTAACCAGGGTATGAACATGAAAAGATAAAGCTACACACATAAAAATCTGCAAAACATATGTTTACTTTTGTTAACTATATTTTACATGCATATAGTTAGTACTAGAAACGTTATACACATCATCCAAAATAGTACATTGGTAAGAACAGCGCTGCCATGTGACTGTAAATGTGGTTGTTACGTTACCATGTACATGTACGGTGTCATATTATATTGTCATCACATCTTTGATGTTAATCCTTTGTTAACCTTGATAACCTTCAACGAACCTAATATCACTTTGAAAGCAGTTAAACATTAAGGAAATGACTTTGGTGGGACACCTTGAAATTTGTTCTAGCCTACAGTAGCTCTTTTGATCACAGACTTCTGATGATCAGTTGGAAAAAAGTGGTTATGAGTGCTGAACTTAACATGTTTTCAATTGTACTTTTGCAAACTGAGCATTAATTTAGCAATACATTACTGCACATTTGTGTGTGACGCATGTAAAGTGTTATCAAAGTAAGAAAACTTTTTTTTATCAAATAAGAATGTTTGAAATTAAATCCATGTACCTTTGTAAACGAGAAATATCTTATAGACATTATGACAGGAAATGCAAGATATATTATAGTTATGATTACAAAACATCTCATCTAAAATATATTCTCATTGAAAATTAAGGAAATGTTATCAGCATCCCGAAGCCAAGACGGAAAGTACTGACACCTACGATTACTTTCAAGAGAAGGCAATTACTATTCATTCGTTTACCGAGTCTCCTGTCCATAACCTCAGGTACCTAACTGCCTTTTGTGTACTGGTTTATCAGATTGAATAAAGCATTCCCATAGGTTACTTCATTCGGGAGAATAAATAAGTAGGTCATCACTTTGTCTGCAGGAGTTTGGAAGAAGTCTGGAAATGGAAAAAACAATCAGGTCCAATACGTCTTATTCATCAATTAGAAGGCGTCAGCAGTTATGTTTTCAACTGTCTCCAGATCTTCCTGAAAATATTGTCATGGGGAGGAATTAATCCATTCACGTCTGACAATGTTAATTTCGTCCAACCATTTCAGTACATGCGTCCATTGATTTTCGGCAAAATAAAACTTTTCGGATGAAAAATTAGTATAAACGGTTTGCTAGATTATTACATTACTCGTTACAGGACAAAAACTTTTAAACATGACATTTTACAAAGTGAATATATCTTTAACATGGTTTCGTACAATTGTTCAGTTTAGGTAGCTAATCCAACAACCAATCGCTCTCAGTTCGATTCTCCTCGTTAACAATATTACCTTCAACAAGGTTTTCGCCATCTGGTCACTATAAAGATAAAAGGAAACGGTTTCTCAATTAGATCTTTAAGATAAAATTGTCACATTTGTACATCGCTTTATTAACTAGTGACAGACATGCTTATGAATGAGCCAAACCAGTGTCTCTGGAATGTCCATGACAAAAAGAATGCTGGCAACAAATCTTTCTCAATGTATTGTAAAATCCCAGAGGCACAAAAGATCTTCCACATAACCACGAAGGAGACATATACACTCCACGATTAAAAAAACGGCACAACTTACAATGCATACACATACACTCATGAATAAAAGGAACATCCTAACACAAAGATTAAAGTTAAAGGTCAATAAGAATGCTTAATTTCAAATATTGAAATTCAAGATACATTTTAATACTGGATATGTTCAACAAATGTCGACCAAACATCTTTACAGGTCACATTATTGTCCTGTTTTTGACCATGTAACAATAAACACAGGAGACGTTTGAGGCGGGTCAGCTGGCAAGACGCAACTCCAATATTTTTTGTGTGATTAAATTAGTTCGGAGGATTCATTCGAAGAAAAGACAATACAACAGTCTTTGAAATTGGTCCAAAAGGCCATGTTTGACCTGTCGTCCTTGTTTCACAGTGTACCCAAAAGGATAAAGAGCTATATTTTCTGAATGAATCATCTCGCTATCTTTTAAGCATGCGTTTGCTTGCACATGTCCTCTCATCATTTGCAACCTGCTTTAAAAAAACGAAATGAACTCATTACCAATTTTATGGGTTCACAAAAACATATCTTTATTGTTAATGAGCTGAGGATGTGCAAAATAATTAACAATAGCTCATGACGTCACAGTGGGAACCGTCTTCTTGAATGAAGCACCAGTACATGCATCGCCTCCCGAGGGGAAATAACTCTCTGGTTTGACGTTCATTGGTCAATCTGCTGTCATGGCAGAATGTCTATAGCGGTCAAACTGACACTCTTCTTTTAAGTCGAACATGAATATTGAATTTTCAAACTGATTGCTTTAATTTCAGTATTGTTTTTTTTTATTTTCTAATTATTTAACTTTTTTTTATTTTCTAATTATTTAACTAATGTTTTTAGAGCAGTGAACGGTTGTGTTAAAATTTTAAACTTTTTTAACTTGCTCCAATTTCTAGACTTTCAAAGCTCATGTTTCTAAATGTTTGAGAGATGTTTTAAAACCATTCTATCATTTTTAGACTTATAATAACCTTAATATAGTCACTTTACTGTTCTATTAATCAAACAGTATCAATAGTGATTTGAATTTCTTAAGTAACTTACTTCTCTAAAAGCTAGTCTTTGAAGTCGAGAAACAAAATTGTTGGTCATTTCGGAATATTTCTGTTTAGACAATACGACAGTGCAGTCATCAAAAACAATAACAGTTTGTGGTTACTTATAGATCTACTGCTATTTTCCAATTTATTATCTTTGTATCTTGGATGATAGGTAGTATGTTAGTCAGAATAACGTGCAAGCAAATGATTAAGGCACACTTTTAATCACTTCACATTAAGGATCTGTGTAGATCGCATGCTACATCATTGTTAATCAACTTCTAATCAAAGAAACATGTTATCCCACAGACAACAAGCGACTTCATTCATTGGAATAATTACAAAACAAATTGATTTCTAAATCCCTGCAAATAATGGCTCATCCACATAAAATTAGGAATATGTCGTGTACTTTACATACGTTATTGAACAAGAATTACTAAACTGTTACATTAATAAGACATTCTTCACATAGTCGATACAGAAGACCTTGCGGTTTATTTCTTTTTGGAATAGTGCAAATTTGAAAAGCGCATATTGCTATGGTATATTTGTATGTGTTTTATTATACATTTGAAAGCATATTGATTGAAAAAATATTTCTCACGTTTGAAAGGCATTTACCTTGCTGAAATCAGTTTGTTCATTAAACATTTATTAGCTTGATGTTCACTCTTACGTTTACATTACCAAAGCTGACTGAAGGTGTGAGCTGCAGATGTTTCGGTATCGATCTAAGCATCTACAAAGGGTATAAACAAGGAATAACTGGAGACCAATTAATTGAACTGTTACTCCTCATTGTCAAATAGATGGAGCAGGTTGTTACCAAAGCTCAGAAAAGGTTTTCATCACCTTCACTTTGCCTCTGAGTTAAAGACAAAGTAGAAGTCGAGAGTACTTCCTTTTGTCTAAGTGATGATTTTAAAGTTACTTTAAAGTTTTCCACTGTCTAAAAGCACCAGTCTGCCTCGATTTACCGCCCTCCTCTGTGAGTATCATTTAAGACATAATGAAGTAAACAAGGGAAACATATGATTATAACATGTATGATTATTTAACAAAGTCTTGTTAAGTAAAGGTGTATTATCAACATTAAAACGCCCCATCTCTTTCCTGTAAACTTATTTTTCATTTCTTCAAATTAAAAACACAGCACCAAATAATAACAACTCTCCCTCTCGTCTGTTTATTGTGCCATGCGGTTATAATCATAACAAGGAATATACAAACTAGGAATGCAGGAAAACTCCTTCGCCAATATTAATAGAGATAAAACGTACATGTATAATGGCACAAAGCTTTGTGAATATCTTTTGCAATCTGTTATCACTTATTATAAGAAAAAGTTGACCTTCCCCTACTTTTTGAATCTTGATCGTGTATATGGTTACTGCTATATATACTAAACAATTTAGGCGTCCCAAAGAAATAATTACCACACAAATTGATTTCTAAATATAAACCAACAAAAGATTTTGTAATTTTTTTTTGGAGAGCTTGCAAAGTTTATTAAGACTATGTTTCATGTTAATACATTACTAAGTTAAGTATCAAACATCTATTATACAATATCATCTTTTATAATCTACATAACGATATACATTTCCCCTTTTGCGAATTGACCTTTACTGTTGTTTTAACATCAAAAACACAGATTGTATCACAGTAATATTTGAGGAAGAAAAGTGATTGAACAGAAGTGTCGCCGTATTGTTTATGATTTTAGATTTTAGACATGAACGTTTATATTTTTCATGAGTTATCATGTTGGTTTTTAAGCAATTAACAGTATATAGTTCTAGCATGACTATTTTGAAGAAACAATACAGCAGTTGTGTCAAGATAAACTTCCACAATATTTCTATGGGAAGGCCAACCATTCAATCAGTTTCATACTGAATGTTTTGTTTGATAGGCCTCCCCCATATGTACATTGTACAACTTTATTCTCAACCTTTTGCTTACAGTAGGATGGACACACAGTGATAACTGATGCACTCGAGATTTCCTCATCCTTTATTACAGGTTACTAGTTAGGTATTCAACACTATTCCAGCCGCAAACATTAAATATGAATGCTACTTATAAAACATTTTAACCCTCAAATGTTACCGAAAATATATAATAGTTTTCATATATGAATTATAAAATTTGCTCTTTGAAATTTTGAATTTAAAAAGACTTCAAAGGTGACAAACGGTTTAACTTTACCTATTCAAGAGGTAGTGGTGGCGACACGGGCAAAGGTAACAATTAAACAACCGTTGTAAATGAATTATTTATATATCTGTCTTCTCAGATAATCTGACTCACTCTTTTTACATTATTTGAATCCTGTACAGTTTTAAAGTATAAAGTTTTAAGTTGATAATCGTGACTAAATGCAAATGGCAAAATCAAAATTTAACTTGTTTAATCAAATAAGAATTCTGTATGCTGATGTTTTACATTCCTATTATTCTCCAATTGCACTTAACAATTAGGGCATATTAGAGTTAGGAGTTAAATCATGAGTGTCATGATACTGAATGAAAATATTTAGTAAAATCCTTACTTGCAATTCTGACATATCGAATTCAAGAGCAACCTTCGTGTCATTATGTTAGGCGAATAAATATCAATTCCTCGATAGTTAACTCTAGTCATTGACATTAGTTTTACTTGGATCATGTGTCAGAAATACAATTATGTAAGTAACTGACTACAGACACTTTCGAAACAAAACTAACTAAATTCACTGACGATTACTCCTCATGATTCTTCGGCATATAACCACATAAGCTGATATGTAATACTTATCATTTATTACATATTTACTAACTCGTCTAAACTGTAGTGGCAACCACTATTTAACTTAATTGATATTCATGTAGGTAGTAGGTGGTAAGTAGTTGGATGCATCAATCAAACAACAGACATAACAAAGAATCATCGAAACATAATAACAAAGAAGACAAAAACTAATATACTAATGCTATTCATAAAAATTAAAACGGGGAAAATTAGATGTTTAAATATTAATAATACACAAACTTTCTTTCTTTGATATAGTACAAACTATGCCTTATTGACAAGCGTTAACACAGTGTATGTGTTTTAAGAGTCCATGACATTCAACATTGTATGTCGTTCAATATGTCAAAAGCTCTTCTTCTTCAATATGTAAGTTTTGTACCAAAAACACTGTAAGGGGAAAAAATAGAATCTTTTCCTCATCTAAAATCTTTCAGAAGACGCATAGTATGTGGAATTTGAACATTATGATACTGCAGTGCATATATGAAACACGAAGGGCACACAACTGCTTTTACCAAAAATGTTTTATATAAAGTTTAACTCTTGTTTTTTTAAGGCCAAGTAAGGGTTCACACATCATAAACATATCAGATGACACTTCAAAGTTCTTAAGATTGCTTTCTATAATTGTCTATACAATTCATCTCTTTGGTCGAAAAATTTTAAATTAAGAAAACAGAACTAATTCAGAGGAAGTACTATTAATATGAAAAACAACGTTTGCATGCTATTATTTGAGACATTGTATGTTTAATTCTTTTTAAAAAAAACATAAATGATTTTTTTTTATGAGATGTTTAATGCTCCTAGATTTGCTTTATTCTATGAGTAGTTATTTATCAGTATCTTCAAAAGAATATCTTCCAGATTATAAGAGTTTGGTTTGTCATTTATCAATGACAACTTTTAGAATACACAAATTTTATTTATACATTAAGAGGGTGATCAGAAATTGTTTTTTGTACGATCTATCACCAACTATTGACCTTACTCTTTTGGAGTTATATGAAATATTAATGAAGCGATAAGAGGTCGACACGTCTACATACCATTATATATGTTTTTATCCATCTTATCTATTATAACATACATTTATATGACATACATCAATGCAACATAAGTCATTGATTGCAGTCACATGCAAGGTGCTGCTATGTAATAATCGTTACATACCACGAATTAATAGCTAATGTTTAAGAACACTACACAGAACACAGAATTACCAAATGTCAGAACAGGCTATGAACATGAAAGTTGCTTAAATGGTTCTGTTGACAAAGGAATTTAAAATGGGATATCGATTTTCAAGAATATTGCATTTTTAACCACTGGCTTGACCTTGACCTACCAGATTATTTCTGTCAAGTGTGACTGTGATAACATGCTAATTTTGTAATGTCATAATTGTAAAGCCATGTTCCATTTCATTGATTAACGGAAGTAGAAAAAACATAGTTAACAATTCTGATGAGTGAACACAAGTCATTTGCAACAAGCTTCTGATATCATAATATTATTGTTGTGAACTCTTTGTCGCAATAAAAAAATTAAATAAATACACAGGCACATACATTTCTTGTCATGTACATGTACAAGAATTGTACAAAGCATTATATTAGTCAAAGTGACAAATTGTCAGAATTTCATAAACTATGCAAATAAATTAATTCAACTAAAAAGCATCAAATACAATACAATTGTTCCTTTTTTGTCACTTTTTCAAGGGAAGTTAAATTGAAAACAGAGAATAATACTTATCAAAAATATTGTATGCACATAAACTTTTATAGAAAACAAATACAAACAAATGTGATATATTAAAGTAGGTTGAGTTGGTATTTATAAAAACATTTACTGTAAAAGTCTTTCCAAACGAGGCAAGAAATGAATCCCTTAAAATCAAATCTTCGAAACTGATGGGCCCTTAAGGAATGTTATCACAAACCTCTCTCTGCAGCAATAAATGACTGTTTATTCAAAAATAAACATACAATGTATATTTTTATACTTTAAATAATAGTTTGCAAACAATAACTCCTTCAGAGGACAGTTGAAGGCTTATTACTTTGGCTAAAAGTCAATGGTTACAGACAAGTTTAGCAACAAACAAATGTAATTTATACAGCTAAGGGAGATCTGATATGATTGGGGGTCTAACTATTGCTCTAGGATCGATAAAAAGCTTTTGATGTTTGATGAATGATTTATAAGCTGCTAAGAGTTCAACAAATCTGCATATCTTTTATAGGCTTTTCTTTGTTTATCTGCACACCATTGGATCATTCAATAATTGATATCTAAAATTTTGCAAAATTGATATAAAATCCATTGTTTTCTTTAGGTACACAAAAAGAAGGCACTTCAGCATCGAATTGAATAAAATCACAGTAATTTTTCAAACGTCAATATTGAGGATTTATGTCATTACAAAGAATCGTTGCAAAATATTGTTATGCAAACTAAACTATCTTAATTAATTTTCTTTAATTAAATTTCCAACCTTGAATGTAATGGGTTCACCTCTGTTCACCAATCAGGAAAATATTATCTTATCTTTGTTATAAAGTAAGAAATATGAAATGCAAATAACATTTTTTACCCAACATATTCAAATATTCAAATTAATTGGGGTTTTTATTTCAGGTTTGTAGTTCTGATTGACTACCGTTTTCTGGTGTAAGTGACCATAAAACATATTTTTTTCAACTTTTAGGTTTATCACTGTAAATTTCGACTGTAGGGCATGTATTTTCACACACAAATTACTTTCAGTTTAAACCAACGTACCTTAATTTACACCTTTTGAGACGAATTCTGACAAACGCAATCTTTGAAATTTTCATTGTTTTACGGTTAACTTATGAACGTATTGTATCCCGTGCTTTCTCATTTTCATATTGAAATTTTGTAATTTTGACTCAACCGTGCTTCAAGGGATCATTACTTTGTCAATTTGTTTGATAATTTTAACATTATTTTTTTACTTTAAGTGATTGAGTGAGTGAGATGGTGTTTAACGTGTTTTGAACAATATTTCAGTTATTAAACACGTGGATGTTGCCATCCAAAAGAGAGTAGACAGATCAGAGAGAAAGGGATCGAAAGGATGAGGGAAAAGACGGAAAGAAAGGCATAATAAGATATAGAAAGCAGGTTTTAGAAGGACTTAAATTTGGTCTGGCTTCTAAGGTTAGATATTGTTCTGTATGAATCTGTGCCTAACTCAATACCGACCATGTGCTCCCTTTTCCTATAGCCTTCCCAATATCATTGTGGTACATAACATTTTTAAAATCCTAGAGAAAACATAGATAACCTCTGATATCATACATGTCACTTAGAGCTACAGAAAGTATACTACTATATGACAATAATTTCCTCTTTGCAATGAGAACTTTAAGCAGTGTCCAGATTGAACAACATTAGATCATGATAAAAAACAGCAATCCCTTTTGGGATCAATATGCTTTGACTTTTTGTTTTGATTTCTTGATTGTATGAAGAATGTAAACACAGAGAATGATAAAAAGGAATTCATTTTACAAAAGATAAAAAGCCACGAATTTATTGTCTTTTTATTCTATAAATATTATTGAATCACCCAGTGGGACAATAAAGACACCATAATATGAACATGCCATTGTTATATTATGCTATTCTCATTCAAAGCGACCAAATGGAAAATTACTTTCTACTTTTGTGAATATAAGAATATAATGACTATCATACTCAAGGACGCAGGATGCTATTGTACAATTTTCTACATCGTGCAGTGACGCTTACATTAAGATGTCTTTCTCACGGAAAGTTTCGCAGCATTCACTTTTAATATATTTTATATCTTTGAAAAAACGCTTTTACGTTCTTTGTCTTTTTAAATATATTCGTAAAAAACAGTAGGTATAAAACTTAACCACATGCAAGCATCATGCATAGCAATTTTCTATTATTTGACATGACCTGCTGATGTCATTATTGATGTGTTATTTTGGTTATATTTCTGTGTTATGTAACAGGATATATCAGCTTACGTAAAACGATTGATTGTGACTTAATCGAAATTTGACTACCAAACACAATCTAACTATTCATCTATTATCAACTAAATAGTATCCTTTTTAAGAGGTTTTTGCCATGAGTATTGTAATTTTTATTTGGACTTGTAGACTTGAAGGGTGATTATTTATCTGCTGAAAGTAAACATACATATGGTGACGATTTTTAAAGATTGTCTAAAAACATAAAAGCACGATATGAAATGTCAATAAACATTATTTCAAATCGAAATATTCTTCTGAAATCATGTGCTGCAATCCACATGTGAAGCACATGTAAGGATTATAGTGTTATGAAACGATCATAAGGATCTCTGTTTTAAAGTGTCTATGAATGGATGAATAAGGTCCATTAAGAAATCTCTTGAAATGTGTGTTTTTGTACCACGGAAAGGAGTACTCGGTCTCATCGATATTATTTTATGTATTAATTTACGACAATTTCGTTGCCGTGACTTATACATACTTATTTATCTTATGAACCTTGCAAACAGGTCTGCATATGTTCAAATGTTTTTTTACGGGAAGTGGTGATCGCCAGTGTGCTAGATTTATAGACCAAATCCTTAAACTTTATTTTGGATTTTAAAAATGATTCGTTAAATACGTTAAAAGAATATACGAAAATAGTTACATGTACATAAATGTAAACATTTTTGTTAGGCAATGAAAAAGACAAATGAATGCATGATTCTCATATTAATTTCCATTTGAATATTTAATATACAATGGTTAATAATTTGTTTTATAAAGCAAGAACCGTGTGCGATTTGGAAGTAGGCAACGACTATTAACGTCATCAAAACTGTATTAAAATACCTTTGTTAATTATGTAAAAGCAAATTAAAGTTGAGACTTTTTTCATAATTACACTGACCCCCGCAAACAATAAAACACAGTACCTATGTTCTCTCACAAAGCAATGTAATACACTCTTTTTATAATTTGAAGAAATAGTAAAAGGATTATTTTGCAATAGTGTCTTAATGAACAAAGTTGTTAATTCAAAACATCACTTAAAATATTTTTTTAATTTTGTGTTTGTTTTTTAACTTAGAACATATTTTCAAAAGAACCTGTGAATCTATATTTGTCTTCTCAGATGTTACATTTGTCTTATTTATATGCACGCATAGGATCTTGAAGAGTTTCATCCTGTAATCAATGTTGATTTCTCTATCTATGAAGTCTATCAACGGAGTTTAAGTCGAACGTCTATCTTCTTATTTAGATAGAGTAACTTCCACCTTGTTTCTGCATCTGTGGCCATTTGCTAATAGACGTTCCTTTCATGTCTACGTTCGCAAACTTCCTAAAAATACATTATTTGCTTAAACAGTGCTCTGTTTAGTACCGCACACTTTGAAACAAAAAACATTATCTTTGTTGGTATTAATCGAGATTTAAACAGGATTTACCATGCTGTCAAGACCGGCAAAACACGACAGTTCATATCTAATGTTGGCAAAGTCTTTCATTCAGTAACACTTTGTTAGGCCTAGATGGCCGTTTTTCTAAACGTTAAACCGGACATAATGCAAAATATGAAAAGTCGAAATACAAAGTACTCTTTAAGCAAACATCAATGGCCATAATCAACGATTTTGCATAAATTACTGCAAACAATGATGTTGACTGAATAAAGTGTGCTCCCATCAGGGTATTCGGAAAATGTCGGTAAAGTATGAGACCTTATGCCTGTAACCTCCCTCGACACCCCCAATATGAAATTCTCTATGAAAAATACCATGTATACGTAGTTCTGTTATATGGCGTTGATTTCCAATCATAGTATGTTTTGTCCATACCATTGTCTAATTCAAAGCTCGCACAAAAGAACTTAAACTTAGCAAAGATACGATTAAACAGTTTTACTTTACAGTTGGCTTATAGTTGACAATATGGTACAGATATGGTAATATTGTTCTAGCAAAGTTATATGTACACCGTACTGAATATTACGAATATATTCATTCATATTACATTTCTTACTGCAAATCTAGTAAATTATCAGCACCCATTAGCTAAGAAGGACACTAGTGACACTTATGATAGTTATCAAGAGGAAGCAATTCCTATCTTTATGTTTACCAAGTCTCCTGTCCACAACCCAAGGTACCTAACTGCCTTTGATGTAGTGGTCTAATTCTCACTGATTCAATCATTCATTCCCAAAGGAGTGTAAGTGTTGGCAATAAATAAGTAGGTCATGACTCTGTCTGCCATGGGTCTTGGTGGAGGCACAAATACCATTAACAAGCAGGTCCAATTTATTTGTACACTTGTTTATTATCAAAAGGGGTAAAAATTATAGAGGAGGACAGTAATTTCTGGTATCTGGAGCTGATCACTTTCCTATTGCAGAATACTAAAAGAGGTATTGAAAGAGCTGATATGTTTTGGTGAGAACTTGCTTTGAAAGCTATAATTTCACATCATATACTTTGAAAATTAATTAAAATGGCATTAGCAGTAGCCGAAACTATATACACATGTTCATGTACACCGTTCAACATTGAATTAACACGTGAATCTTTCAAATATGTTTGGTCATCTAATCCAATGTGTGAGTATGTGTTACCTAGACTAAACTAAACTTCATCGAACCTTATGAAAGTTCCTTTATAGTTTAAAACAGACCAATCAATTCAAGAATCCTAACAAGGTCATCAATTGGTATTCTTACGTTGGAAATCTTATAACATGAAGTTAGAAAGACACTTTTTGTGTTTGATAACAGGGTTTGTTCTGTTTGTTTTCTGACTTATTTGATAACATTAGAAATATTTTATTTATGATACGCCTTTTCGACGACATGTATGTTATGCAGTTTACATATTGTGTTGATTTGCAAAATGAACCTTTTTATCACACAAGTTAACGCTGTGATAACGAAAAAGACATTTATATCTTATGTTTATTCATTCAATTTGTATTTAAATGTATTACATGTGACATAGAAATCATGAATGAAAATGCCATTTTCTATATCATTTTTACTTTACTCCTGATATCTGACATTATTCAAATAACGATCAAATGCTGACGAATCAAACTTCGAAATGTACATTTATTTTAAACATTACCTACATAAACTCATATCAATATTATTTTTGTCAGTGGTAAAGGTTCATTTCAATTATCATAACAGTACATGTATGTGTTATTGACTTTTGTCTTTGCATATATAGCGAAGGTGCTTTCGAACGGTTCAAATAGTCCTCCAGAAAATGATTTAATTTGATTTTAATTCGTATACTCAGAATCACTATACATTAAGAACTGTTGTGTGGGAAACTAGATATTCCAGGAACAAATAATAATATAAATATGTGTGAACATAACATAAATTGAGAATTTCGTTATGATGCAGTCTTGTGAAGTATATTTTATCTACGTATTGTAATTTAATGCATTAAAAGAATGTAGAAGAGTAGCCAGAGGCGCGAATCACACTATAAAGAGAAATTAAACAGAGACATTACCTGCTCCCAAGCATGGAAGTGATTTAGATGTATCTTATTTCACTTCCTGGGGATATGAATTTTGGCGGAGAATTAATATTAAATCCTATTGATGAGGGACTGTCTGGGAAATGATGCCAGTTTCAAAACACTTACAGTTTCACACATTCATAAACATGGATTTCAACATGGTTCAGTAATGTTTTTAAACCCGTTTTATTGTCCTATTATCAGTGTCATATTTGAGGTAATGCTTTATGTGAGACCATTTTTGATGAGGATGGTTTAAACATAATTGTATCGAAAATAAAAGGTGCTTTATGGTAAACAAGAAGGTTATATAGTTGTTGTTATTGTTATTGTTATTCTCTACAATGTATTGATATTCAAATTGGTAACTGTATTCAAGTCTTGTTTTGAATAAATGGATATGATAAAAAAAAACTTAGCTTGACATGATAAGATTAAATAGATACAGTTCATCATATATGCACACGTCGTATATTTTGCATTTACATTTTCTCTTTGATGTTATAATTTGAAATTAATAGATTCAGTTTTGTATTTAACAAAGCTGAAAATAGTCTTCAAATATGCAATCCGGATCAATGTGATATCTCAAGGTTCTACTAGTTCTACTAAAAGGTTCACTTAAAAGGCAATCTAGAGTTTAGAAAATACTTCATTTATCAAAAAATCATAAAATAATAAAATATCACTTATTAGAATAAAGATATAATTTCGATCTGAGAGTGAAGTTATAGAACTGAAAGGAAAACTCAGGTCTAAAATTTATATAGTTGATGACGTTTAATCCACAAAAAGAAATCAGTTGAATGGATTCTCGAGTAGTCAGTCTCAGTGACAGAAATACTCTTGAATATATAACATCTGAAGAAAAGAAGCATAATAATGTACACGTAGCAATCGAAATTTACGCAAAATTATAAAATGGTTTACAGATTTATGGTGCCTGTGACCAAGCAGGTTAGTTTGCTATGGATTGAACTCAAAACAAAGAATATTCTATCAGAGAGACAAAATTCACATTTTATATCTTATATATACACTTATTAGAATAAAGATATAATTTCGATCTGAGAGTGAAGTTATAGAACTGAAAGGAAAACTCAGGTCTAAAATTTATATAGTTGATGTCGTTTAATCCACAAAAAGAAATACCCAATTTCTAAAACCCCTCTGAGACAATATCTTAAATGAAGTTAACATGCATCTGTAGGTTGTATTTTCACCTACTCTTTCAAACAATCATTACGCGGCTAGACACAAAACACAAACAAGCATACAAGCATTCAATTTGCTACAAAATAGATTCAGCTTGTCTCTGGCCTAGACATCGATATGCAACCTGATAGCGAAAGTAGCAGTTTGATAAATGATAGAGTAATTTGTAGAAACTGAAATATTACTGTTTGATTATCAAATGATGATAGATCGAATGACGAAATAAGATTGAAATTAGGTCACAGCAAAAATGTTCACGAGGTTTTGCATTTGGTGGTGGAGATGACAAAATGATAAAACATGCATGCTTCAACAACTAAAGGTTATCTAACATCATTTGTTTTGGGCTTTTTTGTGTTTTCTTACTGGATATACCTTGTTGTGGGTGACTTCAACAGTTGGTGAATTGATAATTAGTTTTGCATAATGCTTTAAAGGGGCAGTAGCACGTTTTTTGATAATTTTGTATTTAAATATTTTACTGATAATTGTAAGTTAATGCTAAATATATTAATTTGACAGTGTCAAAAATCACATAACAAGCCAATCATCCATAGTCAGAGAACAAAGTATGGAGATTCACATAAAATCCATTGGCGGCCATTTTTCTTAACACCTTTAATTCATTTCGTGTAAGAAAAAGGAATGGCATGGCTAAATTTTACGTTAAAAATTTGAATTAGTATTGCTTCATTTAGTTTAAATACATTGTCTTTCAATTAGAACCATTAATTTTCATTTTCCTGACATCACCTTATATTCCCCCTAAAAACGTGCTACTGCCCCTTAATATAATAATTTTGCATAATATCATTGTAATATTTTACCCTGGTTACTGTGATGACATATGTGTTTCAAAAATGCTATGGTAAATTGTTGGGCATGATATATGAATATGTACATATACGATTGATCTTCAAATTAATTTATTTCTCTAAAAAGTTACACTGTTCAAAGACACAACACGTTATATTTGCACTAGGATATGCAGGTATGTGAAAAACTGTCCATCTGATCAGTTGATATCAAAGTCCCATTGTCAAAACGTTAGTTTCTGCAGTTAGCATTTATGAATGTTAAATCATTAAAAAAAACATGTCCAGGCGTAAATGAACATAACGCAATAAGTTTTGTTGATTTGCTTAGGTCATGTCAAAAGTGGATGCAAACCATTTGGGTTTAGACAGCTAATCAAATAATCAATGGCTCAGGTGGGGTTCTCCTCTTTAATAGGTTTACCTTTTACTAGATGTCGGTCATCTGGTTAGTGTAAAGATCAGTTGAATGGATTCTCGAGTAGTCAGTCTCAGTGACAGAAATACTCCTAAATATAACATCAGAAGAAAAGAAGCAAGATAATGTACACGTAGCAATCGAAATTTACACAAAATTATAAAGTGGTTTACAGTTTTATGGTGCATGTGACCAAGAAGGTTTGTTTGCTTTGGATTGAACTAAAAACAAAGAATTTTCTCTCAGAGAGACAAAATTCACATTTTATATTCTTATAATCATTCAATCTTTGATTCAATTGAAAATCATTCTTGTGTCGTGTATGCAATTAAAGGCCATTCGTTAAATAATTGGAGGTGAGATGCTTAAAGTTATTCTTTCACTTACTGACAGCAAATGGAGGGATTCTAGGTAAGGGATTATGTATGAATGTCTTTTGGATAGATCAACGATCTGAAATAATATATGTTTAATTGTTCCTCTACTTGTGTTTGTGCAATATTCCAGTTAGAAGGTTGTTGCAGTTATCGACCCTTAAAATAAATGACACTGATGACGGACCAACTTTGTTTACTGATATAGATAAAGCCACAAAGTTAAATGAATATTTCAAATCTGTGTCTACGTTGGAAGGTGGCAACAAGCATTTACCATACTTTGGTAAACGCACAAATAAGGAAATTAGTGATATCAATATAACTCCAAAGGAAATATTTGATATTATTAAATGTTTGCCGGAGAAAAAGGCATGTGGCCCAGATAGAATAAGTCACAAGCTCCTCAAGAACACAGTTAATTCCATAAGCAAAGTTTTGTGTCTCCTATTTAATTATTCACTACAATCATCAACTTATCCCAATGTTTGGAAAGTGGCACATGTATTACCATTGTTTAAAAAAGGTGACCATTCAATTGCTTCAAATTATAGACCCATTTCTCTCATAAGTTGTGTTGGAAAAGTGTTTGAGAGAGTTGTTTATAAGCATTTGTATAATTATTTTCATTGTAATGATTTACTTTATAAGTGCCAAGCTGGTTTTCAGAAAGGTCACTCAACTGTACATCAATTGCTTGAATTGTACAATCAAGTATGCCTATCGTTAGATAATAAGGAAATGTTTTGCATGGTGTTTTGTGATGTTTCGAAAGCTTTTGATCGTGTCTGGCATAGAGGGCTTATGAGTAAATTGGAAATGTATGGTTTAAAAGGCTGTATACTTCAGTGGTTATCAAGTTATATAACCAATCGAAGTCAATCTGTTTTTGTAAATGGAGCATTGTCAAAGCCTGTATACTTGACAGCCGGTGTTCCCCAGGGCTCAGTATTGGGTCCCTTTCTTTTTATTGTATTTATAAATGACATTGCTGATGAACTTAATTGTTTAACAAGGTTATTTGCCGATGATACATCACTTGGCTTTTCATCAATTGACCATAGATTACTTGAGTATACTTTAAACTCGAACCTTGAAAAGCTTAGTTCTTGGGCAAAGCGTTGGCTAGTCAAATATAATCCAAATAAAACAGAAGCTATCATTTTTACTCTTAAGAAAGAAAGTAAAAACATAACACTGTATCTTGACGGGTGCGAAATCAAAAATGTAAATGAACATAAACACTTAGGTGTGACACTTTCAGCCGATGGGAAATGGAATAAACATATTGATAAATTAGTATTGTCGATTTCTAAAATGATAAATTCAATGCGAAAACTCAAATTCATATTAAGCAGGCAAATCTTAGATAAGATTTATATTATGTTTATTAGACCACATTTTGAATATGCTTGTGAAGTTTGGGATGGGTGTAACTCAGAACAGTCATTTCGACTTGAACAATTACAGTTAGAAGCAGCTCGTGTTATTACTGGTCTACCAAAATACACTTCACTGAAACATCTCTATTTTGAAACTGGTTGGGAAAAATTATCAGAACGGAGAGAAAGGAGAAAGTTAACACTTTATCATAAAGTACAGTGCGGTAATGCACCATCATATCTTGTAGATTTACTCCCACCGACTGTTGGAGAAACTACTTCTTATGATCTTAGAAATGCAAATAATTTTGTTATTCCATCATATAGATTGAAACATTCATGTATGTCTTTTATTCCTTCAACCACAGTGTTATGGAACGATATCCCATTAGATAAGCGAAATGTAACATCAACAGAAAAGTTCAAATCATATTTGAAGAAGCCAATTGTTTCGGCACCATCTTATTTTTCATCAGGTATGCGTAGGTTAAATATTTATCATACACGTTTAAGATATCACGTAAGTGAGTTGAAATATGATTTATTTAAAGTTGGCATTAAGGCGGATTCAACATGTGAATGTGGTTATTTATGCGAAAATGTTTTTCACTTTATGTTTGAGTGTCCTTTATATGATGAACACAGATTAAGAATGTTAAATGTATTAAAATCATATGTAAATGAAGATGCCGTAAATTTAGATTTAGTTTTATGTGGCAGTAAAAGCCTTTCAATTTTACAAAATCAGGTCATTTTACTTTTGTAAATATCTTTCTACCATTCTGTATTATACTATTTTCCATGTTTTCATGTATGTCACTATATATCTATCATTTTGTAAATACTTGGGAGAAGGTTACCTAAGTTGGATAACTTGTTCCTAATCCCTTTCTTTATTGAATAAAATATGTTTAAATCAAAAAAAAAGTTATCGACCCTTAGAAATATACTAGAAAAAAGGTGAATTAAAAGCTCTAAGCAGAATTCTCCTTGAAATTTTTACTCGTTCCGTTCATGATTTATTGTCCCTCAGTTAATAAAGCCAAATAGAAATCAGTTAAGAGTTCTCATTCTGTTGGCCATGAAAGAAAACCTAATACCTTTATTCTTTTTTTTTTCATTGTGCAAAACAAACTGAAAAGGTATTGGAGTTTAAAGTGTCTTCCTTCCATTACTCCAGAAAAAAACATACATGTATCAATCCACGATATTTTTTAAACTTTTAATTAAGGTTAATTATCACCTCAAAATGCTCCTTGATCACAAATAATTGTATTAACCTGAACTCAAAACATAACACTCCAGCTGCTCAAATAGATCAATCTCCTAACATTCAAAGCTATCCACTCAATAACCGTAAACAGTATTGAATATTTGAACATCATGTTTGCTATCCAAGGATCCATACTGTATGAGATCAATTAATTATTCAACTTTTGAAAGATTGACTACTTCAACAAAGGACGAAAACAGGATATGTTCCATCAAGAGTGAGTAAAATTGTCTGAAAGAATGTTGTGCGATTAATCATAAAAGTCTATCACTTGATTTCACATGGAATAAGTCCTCAAAAGTTCATCAACCCTGATGGTAGGTTTAAGACAAAATAAAAAATTTACCTTTTGTACTCGTTGTCATTCCCCTTGTTAATTCAGCAAATTTAATTTGTATCCGTAGCGTTTCAACCATACCACGATACCAATCAAGACAAAAGCCTCGTATAGCTTGAAAGAAAACAAAGTTTTACGACAGTTTGCTTATTTTGAATAACAATATTTCATTGGTTGAAATCAGAAAACAATTGCAGTTTAAGTCACGAATAACTGCATGTTAGCAATACAACGCATTTGGTTTGATATATATCAGTAAATAGTTGAAGCTATTGTTTTTATCCAGGATGGTTGCAGAAGCCAATGTTAAGTTAATCAAACAAGCCATGAAGCAAACTCTTTTTTCAGACATATCAGGTAATGTCCATGCTAAGCATGACGAATCAATCATCGCCACAAAACATCAATACCACAGCCAACTGCAGTCATTGGAATTAGTTACACTGGCACCATCTGTCACTTATACCAATATTTCTGTAATTGCCTATAAATTAGGAACGCAACTGCGGTACAAATTCATGACAATAATCGGTGCTTATGGCTCCTAGTAAAAGATCTATATTAACCGAAAGCAAGAACATGTTATAGGATTCCCATAGCATCTGCGTCAAAGTAGGCCGGACTCGTGGTACTACTGTTAAGCACGTGTTTGATAAGAACAGTAAACACAACAGTGGCGAATGAAGCACATTATGTTCTACTCATTAGATGAGTAAAACCCGACAGATACTGTACTCGTCACATTTAAAGCAACTGATTTGGACACAGGTCATGCACATTGTCCAGCAACAAACAGTGGTCAGCAAGATGTACTGAGTAGACAGCTACAGGTGTTCATATCCAGGTGTTGTTTTTCAACTGCAGATAAAGCGTGCCTTGATATTTCACTCCCATTCTGTATAATGACACTACGGTTGAATTATATTATTGGTGATCTTCTATATGCTTTATGAACGAGGTCAATGATCAATTTCATCGAAAGAGATTAGCATATCATTCTACAGCGTTCAGAAAGTTAAAGTTCTGTTACAATACAAGTGTCAATTTTTCTTGCAGTCTGAAATCAAACATATATTTGTCTTATTACTTTTGAGCCTCGCATGAATTAATTTAACGTATGTTAAGTCTTCATACGAGCGTAACATTTTTATTTCTATGTTCTGCGGCAAGTGTTAAAAACACATAATATGTATATAACTATAAAAACACAAATGTCAAACAGCAATGAAATGTTCATCGGAAACGGCAAGGGAGAATTTTAAATTTAGAATTCTTCACAAGAGTGGAATTTTAACTAAGAAGTAGAATCACAGTTTAAAACAAAATATGTTCATTTTTGAAAAATCCATTTTTGAGACTAAGATTGATGGAAACTATTCAAATAAAGTTGAAGATAAATCCGTTTAATAAAGGCCTGTTTGGTATTTGTTGCAATATACTATGGAGGATTAGTTAGAAATCATTCTTATTTAGATATCAAGAGTTGAACCAAAATACAAGTTTTGATTAAACAAATTAGGAATTTGGAACCACAATTTATTGAATGTTGTCGGATATTTTGAATAGATTATGAAAGATATCAGCCAAATGAGGACATTTTGCTATTTGCGACAATACGAAATGGAGGATTAGTTGTGATTGATGAGAGACGACACGTGCCAGCTGAAAGTCAAATCAAATTTCAATCCTGGCCATTTGCTCCACACAGCGGCTCTGTTCCTTGGTAGGAGGACACTTGTTTTTTAAAGGACATTGTTATATTTCTTATTTAGTTTCCACTTCATGTTTGTGCATTCATTTAACATAAATGTCTCCCCGCTACGAAGGTATATGCGTGGGTATATAGCGGTCATTCCCTCCGTCTTTCCTCCCGGTCAATTATCTCAAAAACCTTTAGGTCTCGATCCAAACTTGCACACTTGTTGACCATAACCTTGATTACAATTTTTGACTTTTGAATTTTATGGAATTCATTGTTTCCTTGGAAGCATCATCTTTTTAACTTAGATATATGGTGTACAATGGGGACAGATTTTGTCAGAATCTATTACAATTTAGTGAAATTTTTGTTATGGGTACAGCTGATGATACTCTTGATCGAGGTTCGAAAGCCACTTCCGAAATATCATTTTTGACAAGAGTTATGGCCCTTGATTCTGAAATTGCACTTGGAGCGATTAACAGGTCGTATAGTCTATGGGGACATGTTTTCTAGATTAATGAAATTTCTTTCACTGACATTTAGACCTAAATCGTATACAGCAGATTGCGGGGATATGTAAGCTATGCTCACTTTTTTTCTACTAAAAAGACGAATTGGACAACACTGTTTTTAGTTATGGAACAAATCAACATAACAAATATCCGGTTAATATCTACATTGTCAGAATAACAGTTAAGATGTCAACTTAATGGATCTTTGTATATGTTACTTCATATCATCTAGCAGATATAAGATTGAAGATAAGTTTTATTTCAAAGGTAAACAAATATTGCCAACTCTAAGTCCATGTGGCAGAGGTATATAAAATTTCAACCCTGACAACCGCCAGATATGTTGTAAGCTAAATAATGAAAACATTATCTATTCTTATTTCATATTTCGTTAGTTAGGTAAGAAATGTTACAATCAATTTAGAAAGGAATCCCTTCTTGAAAATGTACGCATATTCACTTATCTAAAACCTCCGTACATGATATCATGCAACTTACAAGAGTTTGGGAAATTAAGATCTCTGTTTATAAATGAAATGTTTCAGAGTACATATGCAGGATTACCCATTAGGTGGAGATCACAAATGGTGGGAATTAGACTTTTTTGAAAGATTCATGAGCTGTCAAAGAGGTCAACACATCGGCATAGCATATCGTGTGCTTTTATCGCAATGAGTACCCATTTCACGGAAGCCCTTTTAACATATGAAATATTAATTGATACAAACATGATTTCGTTCAGTAATAACAGACAGTGATAATACATCTTGTTCAATATGTACATTAGAATTCTACATTTATGACATGATATTAAAGACAGTAACCATTGAAGAAACTGAGCGATTGTTTTGCAACAATGTACATGTACAGCTTACAATCTAGTGTCAACGAATTCCATTACTATTACTTTGAAAGATTTTAAAGGGGTACAAGCACCTTTTTGAAAAAAAAATATTTTGAAATATTTTCTAATAATGCTAAATGTGTTATTTTGATAGTGTCATAAATCTCATAACACAATCATCCATAGTAAGAGAACAAATTATAAAGATTGACAGAAATTCTATTTGCGACCATTTTTGTATGAGAAAAAGGAATCGCATGGCTGAAGTTAACATTTTTTATTTGATTTATTACTTCTTTATTTGGATTAAATACATTGTCTTTTAATTGGAACTATTCATTTTCATTTTCCTGCCATCATCTTATCTTCACTATAAAACGTGCCCCTTACAACTTCTTTCTTGAGATCTACACTTAGTTTCAAAGCGAGTGTTTTCACAAGTACAGATGAAGACAAAATACTCTTCTCGCAGCAATAGGTTATCTCTTCTTGTCTCACAGTCCTGTTCAACATAGTTCAGTCAAGTAATGTTCTCGGTGCCACGGTACCACTTTGAATGAACAAAGAATGCAAAAACATACATACCATTTTGGCTATATGTACAATGTCATGTATACATGTAATAGAAAGAAGTAAGAAATGTTCAATATGTTTAAGTTTTCATTAATTGTGCTCTTTCGGCTATAAAGATAATAATCAAAAAAGATTTCTTATATGTTATATGTATATGAAAAGCTATTTCATTTACGAAAGAGAATTGCAGAAGAAAAAGAAGAAATATTGCTTTCGAAGTGTTCACCCCTGGTCAAAATTGTTACGGATAACTGTTAGGTATGACATACGGATATGTGAATTCAAAATGAATCTTAACTGATAAAGTGAAATTCTACATTATCCGTTTCGCTTTCACAATGGTAGGATGCTTCAAAGACATTCCAAATTAAATTATATTTGCACTAGAATACACAGGTACATTGTAAGTTCACAAACCTCAGGTACGCAGCTGTATACAGAATATTGTCTTTGAATAATTTAGATGAAACAAATCCAATTAATAAGTCCACTATCTATAAAAGAAAATATAAAGTGTCTTGCATCTGACAAAAGTCAATGGCTGGTATATTCGAAAACTTCTACATGCTATAATAAACAGATTACGTGCCATAAAACCTGAAATGTGCTATGTTTGAGTGTATTTCCTTGGCTCTAATAGTTACAGACAAATCTGGCAACAAACAAATGTGATTGATACATCTGGGCTCGATCTGATTCAATTAGAGGTCCCACTTATGCTCCAGGGTTGATTATAAGTCTTTTGATGTTTCATAAATGGTTTATAAGCTTCAACACGACCACATAACTATTATAGACTTGTACTTTGTATATTTACACACCAGTGAACCATTCAATAATATGTATCATAGCATTTGAAATATTGATACAACATCTCTTCATTAAGAAACGTATGAATGACTTCACAATATTTCCTGAAATGACGAACATCACCACTGAGGATTTATTTGACGTTACATTGGGATACCTACACAAGCTCTTGGAAATACATACCTTACGGTATGGTTTGTTTATCTTAATCACTGTTGGATTATTGCTGTAATTCATGTTTACATACAGCAAAGGATAATTCCACCACTTTTGGAGAAATATTTAACGAGTTGCTGATCATTGTTGAAATAATATAAAAACATAATTCTTTACCTAAGGACGATAATGTTTACTTACCAATCTTATAAATTTGTTTCAAAAAATATTTTGTTAAATGTTGTTTTGTAAAATGGACATAAACATTATGAAATTGCAATAATGATTTCATAATTAAATTAGAATAGACATTCAAATCATTTAAAATTTAAAATACACTCCAAAACAGTTTAAGCCAAAGCATGAAGTCTTGGTGAAATACGTTTAGTAAGAATACATATTTGATTTAAATACACGTACGATTTAAGTATAAAGAGTCATATGAAATATATAGCAAATAAGGCATTAACAGCACTATGTAATGAGAAAATTGCAAAATTGTTATCGTTTCATATCCCCGCGTTACAGCATTAGTAGACTAATAAAACTTACATTCTGTACGTTTTCCAGGGAATATCTCCACTTCAAAACATGATAAGTTTACATGCTTACAGGTCATTTAACTAGACACACCAGCATCACGAAAAACTTATCAACCATGACTCCCAGATGTACCTCGTGAAGGCAAGACCTATAAATAAATTCAAAGTCATTTCCCCCGGAACATATCCAAGGAGAGTAGAAATAATATCTTTGCTAAACTGACTACGCATTCAGCCATAATCCTTTGATGTGCCTTATAAGGTAAACACCCAGATTACTCAAATTTGGTTTTCATGGATATGTACCAAGCCAGTTTCACAAGATAAATGTTTTTGTGGTGTTTTCTTTTTCAGGGGATAAATAACCCCAAACATTAAATCTTGCAATTTTACATGATATGTACAACAAGATGAAAAAATATATAATTTATTTAGTTTTTTAGAGGACTTGAAAATTTGAACATTAAATCTTCATGGTTGAATTTTTCTTTCTTCCATATTTTGGCAATTGAATAGTATCAATGAACATTTTGAAAGCTGATAGTAATGAAGCACCTCTGAAATGCTAGTTATATACATGTACGTGGAAAAAAAGACCACCATATGCCACATATATCATTGAATGGCCCACAGGGACAATATAGACAAAATGATATGGAATTGCAATTGATATATTATGTTATTTGCCTTCAAAACGACCATTTGGAAAATTATTTTCTCCTCTTGAGAATATAATAATATAATGACTATAATACAAAAGAAGGCTTTTGTATGATTCTCTACATCGTGCAGTGACGCTTACTTTCAAATGGTTTTCTCACGCAAAGACAAACAGCATTATCAACTTAAGAATATTTTTCATCTGAAATATTACATTACGTGAGTCTCTGTGTCTGGAAAAGTAACTTCTTTGTGGTATATACTTCTAAGGGTTACACTGTTCGTGTTGTACAAAACAGGACGCGATTTACTTTACTCAATATATATTAATATATATCAAATTGTATTATTCTTTGAAATCTCAACTTTTTCCAGAAATCCAATTCTGTGGAGGACTGTTAAATTACAATGTTAAAGATATGAAATGATTATAAGAATGGCTCTTTTGAAGTGTCTATGAAAATGGATGAGCGGAGAGTATTGAACGATTCCGTAGATTATTTACATCGCATGGCACCAGGGCAGAGGGGAACCCGTCTGCTAGATGAAGAAATCAATTCTATTATATTTGTTTTAGTTTAGATACCATAAACGGTACTTGCAGTTCATTCAAAACACTATTTGTTTAACATATGAATATATCAAAGTATTGTGTCCTTGTTTTGTTGTTAAGAATTGTTAGGAACCCTTTTAACTATTCTAAATATGCAAAATAAAAATTGGGCAAGCTTATACAAAATTTAGGTTTTATGTTTTTATTCTTTGTATACATGTAATGTATCTTACGAAAGTGTGTCCCTACGGTTACAGAATGTTTAACCACATATTAATGATAATACAAATTCCTTATATGGAAGCGCATTACTGCCAGCAGTGGGGAAAAAAATACACAACGTCTAATTAGATGTTAGTTTCATCTAATTAGATAATAGTTTCATCTAATTAGATATTAGTTTCATCTAATTAGATATTAATTTCATCTAATTAGAAGAAAGGTTCATCTAATTAGACGATAATTTTATCTAATTAGAAGAAAGGTTCATCTAATTAGACGATAATTTCATCTAATTAGATAATAGTTTCAACTAATTAGATGATAGTTTCAATGTCTAATTAGGTTAAGGTATGATCTAATTAGATACTAGTTTCGTCTAATTAGATGATAGTTTCGACTAATTAGATGGTAGTTTCGTCTAATTAGATCATAGTTTCATCTAATTAGATGATACATTAATATAATGAGGTATTGTTTTAACGTCTAATTAGATGAAGTATGATCTAATTAGATAATAGTTTCGTCTAATTAGATGATAATTAGATGATAATTTCATCTAATTAGATGATAATTTCATCTAATTAGATGATAGTTTCGTCTAGTTAGATGATAGTTTCGTCTAATTAGATAATAGTTTCGTCTGATTAGATGATACTTTCGTCTAATTAGATGATACTGTCAAACCGAATGTATGACCCTTGTGCATTGATGACTTGATTGACCCTCCTCGACATGGCACGTATCAGTTTCTGTTTGACTTATACAGGAATGTGCTGATGTAGTGCTGCATCCAACTCTTCCACAGTTTGAACAGGAAGGTCTTTTCTGTATATACGGCTATATACCAAGAATATCCCATAGATGTTCTACCGGGTTCAAGTCGGGACTGTAAGCAGGCCATGGTAGCATTGTTATGGCTTCCCACTGTAAAATCTGTGTTACCACTCTGACTCTGTGAGGTCTAGCATTGTCATTCATGTAAACTGGTCATGTACGAAGAGGGTTGTTGTTGAAATATGGAATTAGCACAGGGAGAAGGATCTTATCTCGATATTTCTTAGCATTGAGTTTACCTTGAACTGTAACAAGGTCGAGTTAACAACCGTAGGAGACACAACCCTATATCATCACAAAGTCATCACCACTCTGATAGGTTGGTTGGACATATTCACATGTTTGAGCTGTCTACGTGCCATATTAACCTGCCGCTCGAAGGCGATTCCAAACGGTTTATATGGAAACCCTCCTGTTGGTAATCCAGTTATCCCTCAGTACTGGGGCACTAATGAAGGAGATGTGTCTAATGTTCTGAATCAGTGTTCTGTCTTCACGTACAGAGGTAACCGTCGGGCGTCAAGATCACGGTCTTTCATGTCATTGGTTTGGACATGTTTTTCCCAAACTTGTCATAACACTGTGGTAATACTCTGCAGGACATTCACGCATACCAATTATTCGTCATCTTACCCCTATTGATAATCTACGCCTTGCGATAACTCAGTCTAAGTAAACCTAGCCTCAATATTATCCGTTTCACTTCTATATACAGAGTCTTGAAAGGCTTAGTAGAGAGTCGCGTCAGCCAACGTATCGAATTGACCAATCAGAACTCATCTTACCAAGCCGCAATAGTCTGCCTTCTCACGTATAACGTTGGAGGGTCATAGGTCGCAGAAAGGTCAGCTGACGCAACCCTCTACTAGGCCTTTCTAGACTCAGTATAGAAGTGAAACGGATTATATTGAGGCTACGTTTACGATAACTGAATCTCAAACTCATATGCAGTCATTTGTTCGAGATAACAGCCATTAAAAATCTTCCATATCATTTTCATCAATTTGTTGAAAAGCTATACCCAATTGGAATAAGTGGCGCTTAACTTATTGTTCTGAGTGCATATAAACCAAAGAAAACATCAAAGTGGATGTTGCCTTACGTTATGGAGCAAATGAATTCATCAAACCGACTACAAAGATACAAAATGATACAATTAAAATGTGTACAACATGGTTGGTACATAAGATTCCTCCACATGTCACAATGGCATTACCACCATTGCTGTTAGATGTAATACTGTATATGTATGTGTATGCCACTCAGGAAGGAGGTCGACAACTACCTGATTCTCTTATATCAGTATTTATGCGGATAAATTCTTTGAGGCCTATAAGACAACTGAACTGAACTGGAAGAGATTGAACATAATGTGATTGGGTAACATAATAAATGTCTTGTAGAGACATTGATTTATTTGAACAGAGACATAGCAAAACTGACGTACCAAAACAATTTATTCTAAGCTAAAATCAGCATTTTCACAAAATAAAACACCGAGTATCATTCTCCTTTTCAGTCAAATGCGGTTTTTAAAAGTAAAAACATTTCGAGCACTTATGCTTCATGGGAATGCCTCCTTCCTATCTTAGAAATACACAAATCAAGAAAAAAATAACTTCATATCTCCAACTCCGAAGAAACACATTATTTAGTCAAAACAGGTTACCATGCCAAGTGCAAATGTTTCATTTTATTCATGTTTCTTGTGAAACAATATTGTTTCAATAGACTAGCTGAGCAATCAAGTCATAAGAGCATTTAATAACAATCTTGCTATCAATATAAAAACCCTGACCTCTGTAGAATGTGTGTATACTAATAATCATGACATGATAGAAGGCTAAACTGTCCAGTATAAAGCTATTTGAAAGTCAAAGACCAAAGTTCACAAGTTCATCCATCCTCTTCTGATTCGATTTGTGTGACGGTCAAGTGTTTTATACATCGTATCATCTAATTAGATAAAAGTATCATCTAATTAGATAAAAGTATCGTCTAATTAGATGAAAGTATCATCTAATTAGATGGAAGTATCATCTAATTAGATGAAACTATCATCTAATTATATTAAACTATCATCTAATTATACAAAACTATCATCTAATTATACAAAACTATCATCTAATTATACAAAACTATCATCTAATTAGGTAAAAGTAACATCTATTTAGACGAAACTATCATCTAATTAGACGAAACTATCAACTTATTAGACGAAACTATCATCTAATTAGACGAAACTATCAACTTATTAGACGTTGATACTATCATCTAATTAGATAAAACTATTGTCTAATTACATAAAACTGTTGTCTAATTAGATGAACTATCGTCTAATTAGATAAAAGTATGAACTAATTAGATGAAACTATCGTCTAATTAGATGAAACTATCGTCTAATTAGATGAAACTATCATCTAATTAGACGTTGTGTAATATTTTTCCCACTGCTGGCAGCAATGCGCTTCCATAATATGACTTATTGAATAAAGTACATGTCCTGGTATAGATTTATGTGTAGTTTACAAAAAATAAATAAATGTAAAGATACATCATACATCATCATAATGCAAAACCTAGCTTCAACACCATTAATCAACCAGTGTTATGTCATATGCAAGTAGGGCAAATTTGGATAGTTTTGTGTGAAATTGATAAAACAATTCTTAAATTTATTATGCCAATAGGTAAATGTAGAGCAACATGAGATGTATCAAATACCATCATAATACTTTAAAACTCCACTCAAGTTTAATTGATACAAACACATAACAAAAATACGCATCAATTGTGAACCATGAACGTTATTCCGTAATCCAAATATTAAAAAACATAAATAAAAATTACACCAACGACCTGTCTTTATTTTCTCCTCTTGTAAATATATACTTACACGTTGATTAATGAATTCAATGATAAAGACTGACAATACTGGTAGTTTTGCATCCACAGCTACTTTCTTTCTCAAACAAAAAGAGAAATAAGTGTCGAGATCTCATTGTCGTAGACAAGAGTACGCGTCAGAAGTAACAAGGTTGTATACTGAAAGGTCATATTCTTTTTAACAAGTTATTTTTTCTTCAAGCCGCAATTTTTTCAAAGATAACGTGAACACACAAGTTGCCCTTGTAGATGGAACATTTGATTTTGAAGACAAAGGAGTATACTCTAGCAGCATAGATTTCTATCTAAAACACTATCGCCAGAGTAAAAGTTGGTCAAAAGCATTTCTCCTAAACTATACATGCTATACATTACCAACTTTCAACGCATGTGAAACACGATCCCTAAATGTTACTCATGAGGTGAGTTATGAGTGATGGAGTTATTGTTTAGCGCCGCTTGGGCAATATTGCAGTCATAAGCGGCGTTACTCATGAGGGGTAAGACAAAACTCATGAGGGGTAAGACAAAAAAGGGTTTTTTTTGCGGTTGCCATTGCAAAATCTTTTAAACAGTTTTTCTATGAGAAGTAATTTTGTCCGAAGCAGATGCCCTATAGTATACTTGCTTACTTCACAAAACTTCATCCGCATGTCAACCATGATCCCTAGATGTTTCCTTTGAGGAGATAGACCTATATTTTAATTATATCTTTTTGCGGTTCCCATTGAAACATAATTACTAAACACTCAAGGGCAAAAGAAACGACACCATATAGAAGCATGATAGGTTAGGCTACGAGGGATAGTTATGGCTAAAACAGGGTTAGTTCATGTCTTCAAGAGCTAACTGAACAAAGTTTTAATTCAAAACCTAATAGTATGTAACCATCTGTTAACGCTTTTGAAAAACACGCCCTTCAAAATACGCCGTTTAAAAATCTCCTTTATTTACGAGACGGTACAGTGAAAATGGCGCTTTTGCTAGAATGCAACCCAAACAGAGGTATATACATAAAAATGTTAGTTTCACAATATGTCATACATGTACATCCGTCAAGCAGGCAGTCATGATGCTTAAATGTGTTTTTTGATGGTATTACCAATATATGAAATTAAGATTTAGTGTTTTTTCCCTTGGAGAAAAACCTTGACGTTGTGTTTTTAACTTGTTGATAATTGATCATAACTTGCAACCTAACGTATATCACGATAGCTACACCAAGGTCTAGACAAAAGAACAGCATTTATTATATGATCAGCGATAAAATACTGGGATTTATCAGTGAAATAAACTCTCTACTTGTCAACAGTGACGATATATTATATATACTGCTTTCAGCCATGTGTACAAAAGGGGGTAACTTTCCCGTTTTAAAGTCATTTTGATTACATATTTTATCAAAAAAATCATATAATACTTAATGTAGTTTTCCCAAATACCAGGTTTATTTCATCTCGTGAAATGGGTAAATTTGATAAATTTACACTGATGGGTCCTTTGCTATTTTGAAATCTTTTACCTATGCGGGAAGCAAGAGTATGTGACCTCTACTAGATTCTACGTATACAGCTGCTGGTGTGGTCATTTCTGACAGTGTTGCCTGACTCGGAGGTTGTAGGTTCCAATCCCGCATGGGACTCTGCCATGAAAAGTAGAAGAATCTGTACAATTAGAAGAAAGTGTCATCCCAAAAATAACAATGTTATAGGGATCATATGCTTGTCATCGTTCCTTTACTAATTACTAAGACTTCTTAATAAAAACATTGATGAAAGCAAATAATTTATTCCTGTCGGTTTAAAGTTACGACCAGAGTTGTTGGTAATGAGCTACATAGTTTACATTTCTGTAATTAAGATCATTGCCAACCGACTAGCTGTCACTTTATGTTTATAACTCAAGCTTTAGGTAATAATTAACACCGATGCACCGATGTGATTGAACAAGTAACAAATGTACAGTTTACTTATAAAATAGCAGTAGACATTGTTATATTATCATACTATTTTATAGAGACACTTATGTTTTGTACTTGATATCATAAATCAGTTCATCTCACTTCATATTGTCACTGAATATTAAGGAAATGTTACCTGCGTCCTGAAGCTAAGAAAGATACTACTGGCACTTACGATAACTCTCAAGAGAAGGCAATTCCTTATAATTCGTTTACCAAGTCGCCTTACTATAACCCCAGCTACCTAACTGCCGTTGATCTACTAGTCTAACTCTCGCTGATTAAAGTATGCATTACCAGGGGAGAGTTAATTCTTGAACATAAATAAGTAGGTCATCACTTTGTCTGCTGGAGTGTCTGAAGGACGACTGGAACTGTCACACTCTGATGCCACCAATCTGTACACATCGTATTGTTACCAATTATGAATCACATGTTGTAAAAACCATGTGGTGTCCCTCGCCCCAACGGAGCCAAGTATGGAACCGAAAGCATCATATCTCCCGCAAAGCCAAGCAAAGCAAAGACTTAAATATGGTCTGGTTTCTACCCGAGAACTATCTAGCTTTGGTGCCTCGCCAGGAGCATGTAAGCAAAAGCCCCTTGGTCTCTGAAAATCCCAAATCGTTCCCGCAGCAAAAAAAAAAGAACTGGACGACCCCTTTAATTCAACGCCTTCACAGTTACATACATGTAGTATAGAAAGACAGGACGCTTATGTGACATGCAGTCGAATTAAAGTTTGTGTCAACATGCACTTGAATGATTAACCTTTCGATCACCATTCACGGAACCTGGAACCGGAACCAGCAGTTCTTTTTGCAGATTGAAAGAAAGCCGATTTGTACGCTCCACGTATTCATCTCGGCACAAATGGTGGCCAGAAGCAGAGCTGTAACAACTGATAACAAGTAGACATGGTCATTAACATCACCCGCTAAATATGTTTCGTTAAAGCTCCCAACGTTTTCCTACATGGGTCATAACATAGCATTTGCATAATATAAAATTCCATATATCTAATTTTCAAACTCAATCAAGGTATTGATACCCTGAAGACACACAGAAACTTTGTTGAGTCCAAAAACACAGAACAAGGGCAATAACTCCTTAAAATAATTGTACGATTCTGATTTTCGAACTCCATCAAGGTATTGAAAACCTAAGACACACACCAACTTTGGTTATCCCATGTTGAATTGTTTCTGAGAGGAATTGTCCCCTTTGACGACATTCTCGAACTGTCAAAAACACGGAACGAGGGCAATAACTCCGTAAAAGAATAATTCTGCAGTTCTTATTTTCGAACTCCATCAAGGTACCCTGAAGACACACATCAAATTTGGTTATCCTATGTTGAATAGTTTCTGAGAAAAGCTGTTCCCCTTAACGCAAACGGACGGACGGACAAACGGACAGACGCACGGAGGCCAAACCTATCCCCATATCCCTCTCCAACTTAATGGCAGGGGATAACAAGAGCCATCAGGAGAGATGGTTTATCCCCAGGCCCGACTGAAGTTAAGTGATCAGTTTTAGCATATATTTTCATATACTGATTGTCTGAATTATGTTTACGCATACATTCAGCTAATTTTGTTTGACTTTTAATATCATCTTAAGACTATAATAAACCACATCTAGGTCTTTTTAGTTAGTAAATGCTTATGTTATGCCATCGTCAAGTTCCTCATGTTAAGAGAGAGCAAAACAACCATCCTGTTTGATTGAATATGCTGTTTGATAAAAAAAATCTTCATTCCTTGCTAAGAAACAGTTTAAAAAAATGGTAATGTTGGAATGAAGAATATCATTGAGTTTAAACACCCTGCAATTGTAAGACACCACACGGCACATTTGTAAACAGTCTCATTGAGCTAGCGGTAAAAGTTTTCAAATTCTGCTCCGGATACGCTTTTCTAAATTACGTTTCCGTGGAAACCGGAAAAAATCAAAAAATCCAGAAAGTTGAAAATCCCAAAAAGACGCAACTACATGTCACGATTGGTCAATATACATGTACTAAATTTCATTCAGCTAGGCCAAACTGTTTTCGAGTTCTGCTCCGGAAACACATTTCTAAGTTGAGTTCACGTGGAAACCGCAAAAAAAATAACTCCAGAAAGTTGAATACCCCAAAAGGCACAACTACATGCGATGATTAGTTAACATACCAAGTTTCATTGAACTAGATGTAACGGTTCCAAAATCTGCTCCGTAAACAATGTGACAAATAGATATTAATAAGGCTCCGGGACCCTATTAGAGGAAATTCGGTACATTGGAATTGATGATTGTGTGATCTCTACTAGATATTATTATCTTATGATGAAGACTATTCCCTCAATTTGATGACATTTCAGGTACTCCTGAATACCAAAACATTAGACTTTGAGATGCCATCTAATGGATCTGCTACTTCAAATTTTTTGGCACCAAAGTATCTTTTATCAATTCAAATCCATGTAAGTTTAATATCAACCGTTGCTAATGCACATTTGGATATAAAAGTATCCTGATGTGACATACAAATTAACCCCTTATACTAGTCCCTTTCTGTAATGTTTTATTGTGTGCAACAGTTTTTTTTTTTGTTTTTTTTTTCACTTTTTTTCAGGCATACATACAGGTTAACATACATGGTAATATACAAGTAATTCTATAACAAAATAAATTTTAGGGTATATTGTGCATACAGAAAAGTTTATGAAGTCAGGTACTCATCTAAATAGAACATGCAAGATAGACCACAATTTCAGGAAATATGTTTCCTGGTTTAGGTTAATGTATATGTATTTTGTAATATTGTAATATTGTGTGATTTGCCTCTTGATATATATTATATTTGGGATAAAACTTTTCTTACTACAATAGTATATAATATTCTTAACTAACATAATAATAGCATTTAAAACATAATTATTTTTCCCTTTCACTCCAAATAATATCTGGGAAACTGTAAAACTTAGTTGTACATCAACAGTGTTGAGCCAAATTTTAATCTCTTGCCATATATGTTTCACCTTGCTACACTCCCAGAACATATGATAAATAGTTTCGTCAGCTGCATTGCAGAAAGTACATTGTGGGGTATCAACATATTTTATTTTGTAAAGGAAATGTTTTGTTGGGAGTATTCTGTGGATGATTCGGTACTGAAGCTATTTTAGATCAGTGCTAGGGGTACATTTGTTGGCAATAGTGCTAAAACATTCCCAATCTGAATCAGTGTAGTGCGAACCAGTGACTTGTTCCCACTTATCATAGCATGGGAGTTTTACAAAATGTGACTCAAGTAACATATCATAAAGTTTCGGATGACCCAAAAGAGTATTTGTACATTTGATTATGAAAGGGTACACGGGATTGTGAAGCTTACAATCGGATAAAGTAACATCAATTGAGTTAGCATAATAAAGAACTGCACGTTTGATACCCTCATAATGGAGAAAGTTGATATCAAGAGAATATACAGTACCCAATTCTTCCTTGGAGTAAAATCTTCCATTTTCATCCAATAAATCATTTACAAATATTATACCCTTCTTTGCCCATTTTTTGTATAAAACAATATATATATTGATATCTACAAGTTCCTGATAATATTGATCTTTATCAAAGGAATTAAAGATATGTACAGACGATTATTATCACTCCTTTAGAAATTGGATGTTTAGATTTTCATTCGATTGTTCAGTTAAGCTGAAGAACTCTGAATAAACAACTAATCTGTAGGGTACAAGAAAATCCAGAAACCAATTATGATAAGTAATTCTGTGTCAATATAACATGCCTCAATTGTAAATGGCATTTTGATGTAGTCTGGCGGAGTATATTTTATCGACGTATCTTCCACTTAATGCATAATAAGAATGGATGAGTAGACATAGACGCTAATCACACACTATAAACAGAGATTAAACAGCGACTATATTTGTCTACAAGCATGGAAGTGATTCAGAAGTATCTATTTTCACTTCGAGAGGAAATGAATTTGGCCTAGAATTAAACTTTATTGATGGGGTTGCGTCTGGAAAAGCAGATTTATGCAGTGCCGATTTCAATTTTGAACTCTTATCAGGTACAAGTATACTTCATATATTATTTGACATACTAAGCAGGAATTCTGATTGAATACAAGATAATATATGAATTACTTTATCGATTTTATTTTTTTGTAACATCCACGGACAGGTTCAGATTCCGATTTACATTAAAGTTTTCACAAGGTCTAACGAAAATACAGCTACTGAACAAAAGTTACATAAAGTGTGCGTAAGTTCCAATGTATAATCATTTTTGAACTTTTGAACTTGTCACTGGTTCTTATCAGATATCGTGACAAGGAATACATGTACTTTAAGGTTAAAACGTTTAGTGTCCATTTCTACTCTACACTTACAAGGTACATGTATATGTTTAATCCCGTAGGTAATAATTCCATTTCTTTACATTGCATTGTTTTGCAATTCAAAAATAAAAAAAAAATTCAAGCGCGGACACTGGAGAATTTTTACTTAAAGACGTGTATTCCTACAAATTGGGGGCGGAAGTTATGTAAATTAGGTAAGATACAGAAACGATTTGCAAAAAAACATACATGTATGCAGTCTGTGGAATGTTGCTTCAGAGAAAACTATGTTTCTTGGTCATTAATTTCTTGCCCACTAGGTCAGTTGGCATACTGGAGCACGTCCAAATGTATTTTGTACCAAACACTAAATTTAGATTTTCAGAATCTCCCGGGAAATATTGCTGCCATCATCGCCAGTTTAAAACTGCTGCTCTTAAATTGAAAAATTAACACAGCAAGTTGTGCCATTTAAATAGTACTAGCCCGACACCAGTCGGGCGTATACAAAAACCAATTCTTAAACATTTTCATAAAACTAGCCTGTATTACGATATAATTTTGTTTCATTAATATACACTTGTCTTCAATACTCAACTTCATTTAAAGCTTGGCTTAAAATGTGGTCTCATTCGTCTCCCATAACTCCTACAATCAACTGGCCAGTGTGTTAATTTGCTCCCGAATTCGGCTACACAGCTGATGGATACAGACTCACTTGCTGCTTTCTACGGGGTCATTGTTGGACACACTGCATGTGTTTACGGTATCACGTGATCACTAAATGATTGGTGTACTTACTCTAATGAAATGACTAACTGTAAACTTGAGTCCTTCAGTCGGATATTTGTTAAATGGGAAATTTATTCTGGAGATATATGAAGCTGATATCAAGTCATTTCTCGCGAGTCCTTGTCTAAATTCGACGTTTCTGTCCCACTTCATATACCTTCGCAGCGAGGCCATCTTCCTACGCAAAGCCTTAAACGCTAGTTTCCGAACTGTCAGTTTTATGCCTTGCTGCATGGCCTTGAGTTTTCTGTGCTTACTCACTTGCCGTTAAGGTACTGTAGCAGCACAGACTAGCTAAGGGTCTGCACCAACACCTAAAATGACTTCGGAAACTGTCGTTTTAGGCCTTGAGTAGGAAGATGCAGCGATGACTGGGAGATTGGTACGCATGGATACCCTCTGCAAAGAAGCAACATCCAGTTCTGAAATGAAGCTCGATAAACATCTTTTGGTCGGTTTGGATGAATCCTTTGTAAACTAGTAACCTTAACAAGGGAGTCAAATGATGACAAACATATCGCGTTCACGGAGCAGCTTCATGTGTGTATAATTAACGGTTAGAGGTCTCCGGGTTTTTTTCGTTTAGAACAAGGTATATCAGTAGGTTGGACTTACTCTTGTATAGCTCCATCTTCCTACGCAGAGCCTAAAAAGCCAGTTTCCAAACTGTAATTTTATGCCGTGCTTCAGAGACTCTACTTTTCTGTGCTGCTATAGTGCCCCTACAGACTAGAGAGCCAGCATAGAAAAGTAGAGTCTCTGCAGCAAGGCATAAAATGACAGTTTGGAAACTGGCCTTTTAGGCTCTGCGTAGGAAGATGGTATAGCTCCTGCAGATATAATGTACATTCAGTGAATTCGTCCCAAAATTTGTTTATCTCAGTTCAGTCACCGCGGTGCAGATATAGCAAAACGTTTGCAAAACAAGAGAAGTGCTCCAAGAGTTAAGTGAGTACTGTAGTTAGTAAACGTTAACTCCAAAACTTGGATTCTGAAACTTGACATTAAAAATTCTTGGAACTTATATTAATATCGGGACCTGAAATTTGAAGTTAAATAACTAATTTAAGTTAGTGATTGGAACATGATTTTTCTTCAACTCCTCAAACAATCGTAGGTTTTGGCAGAAAAGTGGTTGAATGCAGTAATTTTGCAAGTGAGTTACACTTTGTGTTTATCAGCTGTATATATAATCTGTTACACCAAATAAAATTCTTACCTGTAAAGCCTTCTTAAAAGCAACTTACTTCACGTTTGCATGTATCGGTGCCTGCAATCCAAGTTTCCTTTCCTATAATCTTCCTGTAGTCACATCCATAACACAGACAACCAGCATTGATTCGATAGAAAACTGATTCGGCTTAAACATCGATATGTGACGTGACAGTAAAGGTAACAATTTGACAAATGATAGAGTCATTTTGGGGAAATTGAAGCATAAGTGTTGATTGATAATTGATGATAGCTCGAATGACGAAATAAGGTTGAAATTAGGGCCTAGGTCAGAGAAAACCTATTGATTAGTCTGTGAAATACTATGTTTTGAATACATCATGATAACGAAGAACAATGTATGTTTATCTTCATTCTCTCCCCAACAGAGGCAGATCAAGTCATGAAATGTGGGTACAGCCTATGTTCTATTACGCCGACTTTGTGGGAGAGAATGGTTGAAGGCAATCAAGACTAGATGTGACATCAGCGACGCTGTTCTAAAATCATCATTTTGGCTACTGAAAATGTAAGGATTTTCTATCGTTGACGAATGTTCATACCATCCTTTTGTCACCTTCAAACGTATATTAGCATCAACATTATATTTTTAGCAACAGTCAGTTCTTTTTCGATAAATTTGGTATACATGTACATGTATATGACCCCTACAACACACGGAGTGGCTCTATCTAAGATTTACGAGGGTTTTCCTGAGTCCGCATTACACTAAACCCCAAAAGAAACTATCCATTTTTAGAATTCAAATATATTCTTAATTTGCTTTAGCTAAATGTTAAGTTTTATGGAAACATAACATTTCATGAACAGTTGTTCATCTCAGAAATTGATAAGGTATGTGATTTTCATGACTTTTGTTGAAAAACTGAGAAAACACGTTTTTCTTTGATCATTGTTTCGCATATTCATTATTGAAAGGGAGTTAGCAAGCGATCAATTCACATTGGGGGGAGGGGTATCCGAGGAGAAAACACGTCGCCATTGGTGATCGTTATGGGTAACATGACTGTGCAAAGATACATTGATCAAGTTCTTCGTCCTGTTGTGTTGCCATTTCTTCAGAATCACCCGGGAACTTTGTTTTAACATTATAACGCGCCTGCACATTCAGCAAGAGCAGTGTCAACATTCCTGGACAACAAAAACGTTAACGTCTTGCCGTGGCCGTCACTTTCTCCTGATCTCTCCCCAATAGAACACATGTGGGACTGCCTAGGGAGGCGAATCAGGAATAGAGCAAACCCTCCAGTCAACCTGAGGCAGCTGGAACAAGCCCTACAGGATGAATGGGGGAACATCCCTAACGCCACCGTCAGATGTCTCACGACATCAATGAGAGGTCGAGTGTTTGCCTGCATAACTGAAGGTGGACATAGAAGTATTGATGACTATGGACTCGATATTCCATAAATTCGTTAACATATGATCAGAAACTTCGATTTTTAAAAAATTGAAATTAACATTTCACACCAATGTTAATAAAACGTTTCCTGGCTGTAAGATAAACGAGTTATTGCAAAACAAATGAAGTTAGATGATGTGCAGCTGATTCAGTATTAGATAAAATGTTGTTAGGATAGAAAACCGTGTCTTGTTATTTTTCAATGAAAATTTGAATGAGTGGATAGTTTCTTTTGGGGTTTAGTGTAGTCATATTCAAATTATTTGTGACAGATTCTTTTGAAAATGTTTTTTATTTATAGCAAGCTGATATGATATCTCTTGAGAGTTATAACTTTCTCTAATTGAATAATCAAATTTTAAAATTCACAGAAAATATAAATTCCTAATGCATACGTTTGTAGGTGACTTCTTCATGTATGAGATACCGTTCTAAAAAAAGGTAATCGTAATTCGTTTCTAAGCTGTCTCTGCGGAATATCTTCAAGAGAATTTTTTTATCACTGTCTGAAAACTTTCTTTGTCAAACCTTGTTGGTATGTAACTTTCTTTGATGTCCTGATCTAATTTTGACATTTAAATTTTCTTCGGAGTCAACACGACTTGCTTTCTTGAGAGATGGTTGGAGTCTAGACGAAAACTGAAGAAAAATCAATTCATCTCTACATATAACCATCAATGTCATATATATTAGGATTTGATATGTTAAGTTCTTTTGAAGAATAAATGCAACCGCATCGTTTAGAAAAATATGAAACATTACATCATTGAAATTAAGGGGACTGGTGAAGGATTGCGCCATCAAAACTAAATAAAATACTCAACACATTTGTTGATAGATACATTGCTCAAGGTATATTTCCTCCGAAACATGTTTGGAGAAAAATTGTTTATACCAATGTACATAGATATGAAGAACAATTGTGGCAATCCCAAACTCTTTATCGCTCAAATATGTCATTTTATGCAAAAATTCATACTAAGATCTCTTATCATGTGCGATGGCAACTAGCATATAAACACCCTGATTATAAATCAGCCTTGCAACTTTGTGTCAAGATATCATCAAGAAGTAAAATATCAAGAGAGTGCGGCCTCTGTAACAAACAAACTTTTGACTATGATTTCCATATACTTCTACACTGTGAAAACTTATTACAGCAACGAAATGACTTCTTTACATGCTTAATTGACCTGCTTGATGTTGAAACTTACGTCATGTTTGAAATACAAGATGATCAAGATATGATTAACTCAACTTATCATTTCTCTTTGGAGCAGAAAATGACTTTTATAACGCCTTAGATCCAATACTATCAGAAACTGTTTTGTTACGCTTCTCTCTGTATGTACATGGAATAAAATCTCACTTTGTCTGTAATTACGATGATTAATACATCAAATATTGAATGTTTAGAAGAGTTGTATATAATCATGTAAATATTTTTCTGTTGTAAGCTTTGATGCAATGTGATGTTTATATGTAATCTTCGGTTACCACTGGAGGAAATAAAGACTAATCATCAAAGGTGAGCTTTCTAGTCAATTTGGAAGCGTTGTTGACATTATGTATGACATTACAGAGAAACGTTATATTGAGCCTAGAGCATTGTATTAGAATTATGAACCCTTATATCAATTCTCAACTGAATAAATGTCTTTAATTGATTTCTTTCAAAGGAATAAAAGAAATGTACAAATGAATCACATGTTATCACTCCTTCAGAAATAAGGTATCTTGATTTTCATTCGAATATTCAGATAAGCTGAAAAATTGGGAATACATCGCTTTTTTATATAACTATAGCTAGATCCGTGCCAGTTATATTTGTACGGTGACCTTTTTCCATAGACTTGCATGTTAAATAAATGAAGCAAAACTAATTTTCATGATAAAAGTTCGTGTTGGATCATTGTAGGTTGGATCGAAATCATTTCATTTCAATCTTTATGTGAAGTAGCCAGATTTGCCGATGTATGTACAAAATTTTGAGAGAGTACCATTTTAAACTTATTCACACTTTGATTAAATTGCTGTATTCCTAAAATAATAGATGAAAACTTAAACAGAAATTATGAGGTGTAAGATGATTCATTACAAATGTGCATAAAAAAGAACAGGATCCGACGGGAAATAAATGCTTGAAAATTATTTAGGTTACAATAATTCAACATGCACGTCTATATAAAAACGTCACCGTATTTTCTACTTTTGGAACAAAATACCCCGAATGCATGAATAGACACCTGAATACTTTATAATTTAATGTTGGAATTATACAACATGTAACCCAATGTATATGGGCCTGAGGCCTCACATACAATAAACATCCTTTGACTTTGACAGAGACGCCAATTAAGACTAAATACATGGATTAATCGGAACTATATTTGTATTTTAATATTAATGAGCTAGACCTAGAATTAAACTTAAGGCAATGTCTGGTTAGTACATGTAAGATGTCAAACATGTATGTTTTGACAAATCATTAGATTGTCATTGTTGACTTTTACGGCAGTTAAATCAAATAAGACAAGAAAATATAACACTCCGATGAGGGCACTACCTTATTAGTTCCCTAAACATTCAAACGATACATCGAAACGAAGTTTCAAACGCAAAGGAAGATAAGGTTTGATTTTAAGTTGTGAAATAATACAAATTTCTGGTATTCATTGTTTTTCAGTAATTTCACAGAAACCGACAAATACTTTATTCCTGTATCATTTCAAGCAAGTATGCACTGGTCATGGCATGATTATCTCTTATCTCATGGTATTAGTCTTTTTTCTACAATTTCATTGTATATTACAGAATCTAGCATCCTTGATGCAATGCAAAACAGAATACAGCTTCAGCCGGTTTCTGGTCTAATATCGACGGTTAATGTAGCGGTTTGACAAATGCTAGAGTCATGTCAGGAAAATGATATATGGCCGTTTAAAAGATGTTGATAGATCGAAAAAGGAAACATGATTGAAATTAATCTGACGACGAAACAGAAATTGATGGGTTTTTGTAACCGATTGGAGATATCGGATGATGATAGGACATGCCTCAGCAATTGCATGCAGTCATTGCTCTTTCCTTATTTTGTTTGCCCTAAAGTAGGACGCTTTTGTCTTTTGTTGCTCCATTTGAGTTCATGGTGTGCATTAGTTATAAACAATTCATGAAATAAAATCATAATATTTAGTATGTCAATAAGATATGATCGTGGTTTCGTTCCTACCCTTTGATACCTTTCGTGCATAATCACTTAGAATTTAAATAAGGAATATATGTTTAAAATGACCTTTTTGGTTTTTGTAATGAAACAATGGCGAGAGTGCTTATGTCATGACTTAAGTCATGGCTGGCCCATTCTGTAACAAATATTTGTTATGAAAATAAATCTAAAGGGTGATAGACTGCGAATATCGTAAGAATTTAAAGTAATTATAAGTATGTTCATTTTATAACATATTTTATACCCTTATTTATACCTGGTTTCCTTATTTTATTACTTGAAGTAACAGACAATTCATTGAAATATTGTAGTATCAAGTGTGTATTTGTTTCGCTCATTATGAAAATCGATTTCAGTCAAAACAATATAAATCTTTACACTCATTCTATAGTATGGCAAAAGGTTACGTTGTTGATTTACCATCGCTGAACTCTTTTCTCTGAAGGTATAGCCATATATGATTTGTGTAATTCATTGGGACAGGGGGCGGGGTAGGATCAGGAGGTCCATGGTTCGTATCCCACCATGGGCTCGGCAACTGTCTTTACAGTAGAGACCAATGCTACACTGAATATCAGTGCAATACCACTGTTCCAGCCGATGCTCGCAGGTTTCACCTCAATGCATAGCCACAATAGTTTTGCGGGGCTTTCTCCCTGCAATATTACTAGCAGCCGCGATATAGGTGAAATACTCTTGAAAGTGGCGTTAACCCCACATCACCTCAAATCACCTTGCATTGAGACAACAATGATTGACAAAAGGTATATATAAAACACATTATACATATTATGTAGACTGAGCACATCCTTTAAAAACAGCCTTCTTGCCATTGCGAAATCAGCAAGAGATAAAAAGTACAGACAATCAAATTAATCAGTATCTTTATAATCTATTTCAGGAACGGGCTCAATATTGATTACATAAGCTGCTACTTACATGTTATATATAAATCTATCAATACGTCTGTGTCAGAACTTGCCCCAATTTCTGTTATCTGGTTATAAATTGGAAAAAGTCTATTTGAGGTACGAATCGGGATCTCAATTTTTTTTAATATGTCGATATGTTACCATCATCTATGCTAATTAAGATACAAAATACTGGTCGCATTGACTTCAAAATGTAGTGCTCCCTTTTGGAATTTTTTTTTAAATTTATATTATTATTTGTATATGTATATATCTCAATAACGAAAAACACATAGGTTATCATAAGTTATAAAATCTCTGTGTTTAATTAATTTTGCTAACATGTGGGTATGTTACCTGTGAATCTAGAGCATACTTTTCATACCTGTTTCTTCCTTTTAGGTAAACGACCATTGTCATCGATGGTAAGCCTATATATATATCCTTAGGCATAGTCTTTTAGAAAAAACAATTTGTTTGTTTTGGGTTTTTTTTATTAATTCCATTTAAAATAATTTATTCACGTTACATGCTTAAGCAAATACATTTACAAAAGTAGTATTCCAATCATTGTTTACAGAAATAATGTTGTCAAGGCTTTATGAGGAAACATGATCTTCAACGAGCAATAGTTAAATCAGTCTAAGTAAACCTAGCCTCACTAATATCCGTTACACTGCTATACTGAGTCTAGAAAGGCTTGATTGAGAGTCGCGTCAGCCTACGTGACCAAGTTGACCAATCAGAACTGATCTTACCAAGCCACGATAGTCTGCCTTCGCACGTATAACATTGGAGGGTCATAGGTCGCAGAAAGGTCGGCTGACGCGACCCTCAACCAGACCTTTCTAGACTCAGTATAGCAGTGTAACGGATAATAGTGAGGTTAGGTTTACTTAGACTGTAGATAAATAAGCGCCCATGCGGGAAATACGACAAAAATGCAAACTGATTTCGATGATAATTCCATGCCATAAGATTAATCGATTTGTTTCTACACCCTCAATAATACCAACTATGTGAACGAGTTGCTTTGTAGCAATTCGGCATTTGGCTGCGAAATACAAATTCGATTGAACAGGTTGGTTTCAACATTACATCGCCTGGTTTTTTAGTATGAATTCCCTCTCATCTTTGCATGTATCAAAGCAACGAGAGTTTTGGGCGAACACGAGAAGTCGAACCGCATTAATTGTTGCCTGTATTTCAAAAAATCTATATAATCTGAAAGGTGTCTTTTGGAGTAAATTAAGAGCTAATTTTAAGGAAAATGTAAATTAAATGAATTTGAAATGTAAAAAAATTAATTTGGTACAGGGTGCAAAACTAAAGTAGATGACTTAATTGTCAACTTAGACTCTAATATGAGTGTTTCTCATGTAGCATGGTTGTCCGTACTGTGTGGCTGTAGTTTTCTCTGTTATTGTACATTATATTATTCTCTACAAGGATTTTCGATATTATCATATTTATGAGAAAGCTGAAATCTTGTGTACAGAGTCCTTGACTAGTGAGGATTATAATTTGTAACTTTGGTGATCCTGTGTTCCCTAATAAGGGTCACAGTGGCCACACTCTTAAAACCTTTGTTTGTTTGTCTTTTCTCCAGAACCAAAAGGTGTAGAAAGCTGAAACCTTGTGTAAACACTCGTTGACTATTGAGGATTATAATGCATAACCCTGGTAACTCTGTTACCCATGATAAGGGCCAAAGAGACCACATCCTAAAATCTTATTTGTGTCTTCTTCTTTAGAACCAAAAGGTGTAGAAAGTTGAAATCTTGTGTACAAACTCCTTGGTTAGTGGGGATTCTTAATTGTAACTTTGGTGCTACTGTGGTCCCTTATAAAGGTCACAGACCTTAAAAGTTTTTTCATCATCCTATCTAGAACCAAAAAGCGTAGAAATCTCAACCAATCAACGTTTGGGAACACGTGTAATTATCGGAGTGTAAAATATCAAACTTTAAGTTACGATTCTCCTTATGCAGAGACAAAATATTACACCACATAATCGAGAGTGTTATAAACCTATAACCTGTCATAAAATGTTATAAAAAAGTACTCGTCTTGCTGACTAATTCTGCATCGTTTGCATGATGTCTACATAAGAAAACTTCTTCTTATAACCACAACTTAATGCTTCTCGAGAAAGGGGTACCTTGATATGTGTTTGCTACATAGCTGAAAAATAGCTAGTGCATTATCAAAACAATTAGTTAGAAAATCAGCTATAAACTTAATTATCACCGTAAATAAAATTTCGTCCAACTTCAAAGACGGCAAGGACAAAATGACTCACTAATGAAAACATGAAAATGAACTTAAACCTATTTGCTAAACCAAATATACAGACCGATGAGCCTTTGGTCAGCTTGTCTTAACATGATCTTTGAGGAGCAATTTGAGATGGCTTTCTTGATTCCGTCCGTTATATGACTTCAATAAAAATGTATATTATCAAAGTCATCAATTGGCTTCCTTCACAGACTATACTGGTTCAATGAGCATACATGTAGTGGATATTTTCCTAGCAAGCGTCCTATATGAATAACGTTTGGTTTAGACTTTTGGATTTTCTGCCTTAACAGGTTTCTCACCCTTCTACATCATCATTTTCTATTGTCAATTATATAAACCTATTGTCAAAAGTTGTTTTAGAAAATATACGCTAGGATATTTATATATATATATATATATTATTTAATTTAGTTTTTAAAATCCATCAGTATCCTTACCAATGTGACAAAAGGCACGTTTACATTTCATATACCAAATATGGTGCAATGTCATTTTAACGTTTCGAACCATATAAAAGGTCTCATCTATTATAACAAATAATGTTTAAAATTACATTTTCTTTAAATTTGATCAGAAATTAATTTCAGATGATTTAGGAATATCAATAGTTACGATGATGATGATCATTGTGACACATTTGATTGGCCATGCCAAATTGTTTCAAAGATAAACAACAAAAGGGAAAATAGAGATATAAAACAAAAGTTTTATTTGCAGTTAAAACTCCGATTTGGTGACCCCCCTAATATTATTTCTGAAGTCAATTTTTCATTCAACTGAGCACACCATATGTTATTTTTAGCAATATGTAAAACATCTTCGGCACAATTAAATCCCGTTAAATGTGCGAAAAGCGATATTAAAAATGCCGTTTTTATTAAAAAAGTGCCTACAAATTATTTTTCAAGATTTTGAAATGCTATTGGTATGAAAATCAGTTAACGTTTTGAAAGCCAGGGTTTTGTGAGAGAAATTGGTAAGAAATGCGAAATTTGACGACGTCAGTATTTTTTCTCAAAATCGTTTGGAGACCCATAATATTATTACATTGCTGAATAAAATATATTATAAACTTGTGATTTTAAAATAGTAACGAATTATTAAATATCTAATTGTCCGCCCCATCTTTCGAAATTATCCTTTCACAAGAATTGACTTTATTTTCTCATATTACTGGAATGTAATCGAACGAGGGTATATATCTGTGGTGTCTTATTCAATGTTCCATTTATATTGAAAACAAAGAAGTTTTCCTTTGAGAATGTACATGCAGGAAGTAGAGAGTTGATACAGCATATATGTATTACAATGGTGATTATTATTTAAATGTTGAGGTTAAATATCAGCCTAATATCTTTGATTTGAATACCTTATAGCTATGTAGCTTAGCTTAAAGGGCAGTCGCACGTGTGTTTTTTAAAAATTATTTAAAACTTTTCACTGATAATTGTAAGTGAATGCTTCATGTATTATTTTGACACTGTAAAAAATCTCACAAGCCAATCTCCATAGTCAGAGGACAAACCATCCATTGGCGGCCATTTTTGTGAACACCTTTAATGCATTTTGTGTAAGAAAAAGGCATCGCATAGCTAAACTTTACGTTATATATTTGAATTATTACTATTATTATTATTATTATCCACTTGATAGTAATAGATACATTGTCTTTCAATTGGAACCATTAATTCTCATTTTCCTGACATCACTTTATATTCTCCCTAAAAACGTGCTACTGCCCCTTTAAAACCAAAGCACTTTTGCACCGAGATTTTCACATTTATTGTCTTTTATCGATTTTCAGAAACATCGCAAAGGTTTTAGGTATCCTTTATTAACATGAGGATCAAAAGTCTTTTGACATTATTACGATGTATACAAGGAAGGCATTTCAAAATGAAGCAGATTTGACGATTTTCTAAAGAATTCAGTTTGTCTTGAGTATTTCTGACGAACTCTTGTTAATAATTATAGTTAGGAATCAAAGCGTAAATGGTGTCTTTGTTAAGGTAATGGAGATCTGGATGGATGCCAAGAAGTCTCTTACATGTATTTCATTTTGTTCAGTGTGCATTTGAACACATCAATATTTAAAGCAGATCTGAAGTTAAAAGCAAAACGATAAAAATAAATAAATAAACATTACGACATTCGCAAATGTTTCAAAAGCTGAAGTTAATTCAAGTCAGAGAATCTTTGATTAACGTGTAGCTATTTGGGTTTAAAGTCTTTGTAAACATATTTTGACATTTATCAAATCTCTTAAGAATAATAATCTTAAATTTAGGTTCGACGTTATGAGATAATTATTGTAATTATCCCATTAAAACTAGCTTGAAAACGTCGAAACTCTCTTCAATGTCATCGTATCTTTCTAAACATGTAGGAATTTACCGTGGGTATCATTGTCTTCTTACCAGTGAGACTTAGATAGTAAGGAATGTTTGAATGTAAATGTTTACCCATAGTTTCTCTGAAATATTATGCTCAAATTTCATCTTATCAAATTTTCATTCGATCTTTATCTGCAATTGAACTTTTACAAAGCTGTGGAGTAAGACATATGATGATCAGGGGATTCTATATCATATGCTATTCCTTTGTTCATATATGAATCATTTCCCATAAAGCTAAAAGCGACTTTCTTGTAAGCAAAACTTATAAAGAATATTAAATTAATAACGTTGGCGCATGATCAAATGTCAATTGCTAATTGAAGGCAGACTCTCTTGGTTCTGAGTTGATATAGATCCCAAAAGGTAAATCTGAATTTCCGAGTGCCTCAAATTTGTCTAAAATTTAGCCAAATTACCCAGATAGGAAACCAAAAAGACGTAAGCTTAAAGGAATAAATGGATTATTTTAGCTTAATCCTGTTATGTGTGACGTGGATCGCAATTCCAACTTTAGATGGAAATATGGATTTGCCAGTTTATGGACCAATACTTTGTAACTTCCTTTGCCAACGAAACGTGGGGTGTACAGGGTTCAGGTTTAACCCAACACTGCTTTCCTGTTCTTTGATACACTCGAACATATCGCAAGCTGATGCCGATAGATTGAACGTCCACCAAGTTAAGGTAAGTTCCTCATTAGATAACATGAATAAATAATTCTTGAAAACAACTTTGGTATGTATTGAACAATTATTCATGATATGTAAATCATAGAAAAATTCCTGTTTTGCGAAAGTAAATATGTTTCGTTTCTCTGTATATTGGAAATGGGTGGCTGATATTGAAGTGAAGTTACGTATCGGTATGAATGGGATGTTGTGAGTATTTTAATGTCTCTTCGTATTGAGCTAAGAGTAATTATTAAAAATTCTTTCAGGTTGACAGCGCGAACAATGGGTTATCAAAGTTGGTTTTCCCTTCCTCAACAATTAAATTCCTCAACAGGAGAGGCCAGGTCTTGTACCGGGATCCCAACCCACTCGGTATGTTTCTATTTGCTTTTCTGACTAAATGTTATGTTGTGCTTTTTTCCGTGGTTCTACAATACAGACTTTAGTTCCGACAATTATTAAGCAAAGTGTGAATCACCAACGGAAGATTGTTTCGAGCACAAGATAATTGCTCGTCTTTTCAGAAGAGGGATCTGACTAATGAGAAAGTTTAACAAAACTCAGTCAAAGTTTATCCGTAAACAATAAAAATGTATAATATGCTATGTATTTTTTTTTCACTTGCGTGTGCGTTGACATGTGCCAATATTGAATGGAAAATGCTTTTCTAAGGTAATGTGTATATCCTTACACCTATCTAACATTGATATAAATAAGGAGGGAGATATTGTTGATAGAAGTTACAGTATAGAAGTAAACATTCGAATTTCATCATATCCAGTAGCTGGTAGATTTGAAAGTTGATTATTCAAATGAGCACTGTGATTTCGGATCCCTTACTATAAGGGTTTATTTTGACACTTTTCAAAGATTTTTCATAACAATAGTTATATGCTGATCTGAAATTCTCTATGGTTTTCTCTTAAAGAGTTGTCGAATTCAGAGGGAAACCATTCTTGTTTATGTAAGCTTGATGTTGTTATGAATAGGTCACTGTGAATGACGCTATGACAATATTGCAATCTCTCTTATGTCGGTGATTCTTTCTGAGTAGATTTTAGCAAGCAAGCGCATTTGTCCCACAATATTGTTAGGAATATTAACATCTGAGCTTCAGGATAATGTCATTCTCTCCCCACAGAGGCAGATCAAATCATGTTGATTTAGCCTCTGTTCTTTTACGACGAGTTTGTGGGAAAGAATGGGAGATGCCTGATTGGTGGCAATCAAAATGAGTTGTGCAATCAGCGACGCTGTTCTGAAATCATCATTTTGGCTACTGAAAAAAGGCAAAGGCATTGTCATATGAACCACCCTTTCCATGCGAGAAGTCTTGTCATTAGCAGCCCCGTCTTGTGAAGTTTCCATCGCCGCCGCCGCCGCCGCACTCGTATTACTAGCTATAACTTTTTTCCACTAAGCTTTCCAGAAATCTTATTCATACGTTATTACTCATACCTCGGGGGAACGATTTTGACACGTTCACTTTCAAGGTCAAAGGTCAAGGTCACGAGATATGTATTCACTCTAAGAATTCCTTGTAAACGCGATAACTTGAAAAGTTTTTGTGCTATGAAGCTCTAACTTGGTATATATCATCCTTGGAAAAGTAAAAAATTTTGAAAAGGTTTTGGCTACAATCCGTCAAAGGTCAAGGTCACAGCAAGGTCATGACGTAAGCATGTTTTAGCAAAAATGCTTTATTTTAACTATGAACACTTTTAATCAATACATGCTTGTTATACTCAATAAAAAGTGTTCAATGATCGTGTGACCTTGAAGGTCAAAGGTCAAGGTCATGAGATATGAGTTATTACAAAATGCACTAAATTTGGGTATAACTTTATCCCATTTAGCTTTTCAGAACTCATGAACATGTCTTAATGTTAATACTTCCAGGGAATCATTATGACATGTTCACTTTCAAGTTCAAAGGTCAAGGTCACGAGTTATAAAATCACCTCAAAATTCCTTGTAAACGCGATAACTTGATAAGTTTTTGTGCTATGAAGCTCTCACTTGGTATATATCATCCTTGGAAAAGTAAAAGATTTTGAAAAGGTTTCGGCTACAATCCGTCAAAGGTCAAGGTCACAGCAAGGTCATGACTTAAGCATGGTTTAGCGAAAATGCTTTATTTTAACTATGATCACTTTTAATCAATACATGATTGTTATACTCAATAAAAAGTGTTCAATTATTGTGTGACCTTGAAGGTCAAAGGTCAAGGTCATGAGATATGAGTTATTGCAATACCTTGTAAACACAATAACTTGAAAAGTTTTTGTGCTATGAAGTTTAGATTTTGTATATATTATCCCTTGAGAAGTATAACATTTTCAAAAAGTTTTGGGTACGAACTGTCGAAGGTCAAGGTCAACATATATGGAGAAAATGGATTAATTTAATTTTTAACACTTTATTTCATTACAATAATGTTATACTCAATGAAATGTGTTCATTGATTGTGTGACCTTGAGTGTCAAAGGTCAAGGTCACGAGAAAATTCCCAATTTGGTGAGGCCTGTAAAAGGCGGAACAGGGTAAGGCGAAACCCCAAGTTCCGGGGCTGCTCTGCTTTTGCGGTATCCCGCAAACGCTAATCTAGTTTGATAAAGAAATTCAAATGTATTGAGATGAAAGTTTTTTTCCGCTAGGGGAAACTGCCGGAATCCACGGATTTCGGCGTAATAGAACATGACTTGATATGCCTCTGTGGGGAGAGAATGGGATAATGTTGGTACAGCTTATATCTGATAGAGACAACAACAAGGCACCACATTTTGCTACAAATAACGATACAGAAAAAGCATAAATGAAGTGATATTAAACAACTTGCATAAATCCCACTATGCAAAACATTAAGTATGAAATATAGCAAACAATTGAGTTATACAATAACTTTGTTTTACAGTTCCATCACAGAAGAGAGCGCCAAAACGGAGGATCGTTCAGAGGATGTTTACGTATGCAAAAGCATCAATGGCGGAAACAACGGTGGACGAACTATACATAAATAATCAAACTTTACAAAAGTTTCCAATCACTTTGAACTATTTAACAATTCTTGCATATGTACCCAGTATTAAGGTAATGTTGATAACAGAAACTAGAGCCCTGCTGTTACATACCATTTCTCTCGATGGAAAGAAATCTGATCCAATTGAACATGATGTGTCTTGCCTTGCTGTTGCAAATGACACAATCTTTTACGTGAAAGAACTCACACTTCTCTACAGAATGTCTCTTAACTTCTCTATGAACACAAAAATCATGAAGTTATCAATTAGTCCCCCTGTCCTCATGGAAGTTGACTCAAATAGAGAAGAGCTGTATATGATCGGGAACGAATACCTTTATAAGAATTCATACGATGGAAGAATGATAAGATCAATTGTTTTAGGAATAGGAGGAGAAAATTGTTTCGACATGAGTAGGCGTGTTTTGTACCATAAAGCCGAAAATTTGGGCCAACTTATTGCGATAAATCTGACAGATTTTAGGAGGAAAACATTGACGACATTTAATGAGGGCTCTATAATCGGAATTTGCTCTTTGGAACATGAATTGGTCTTGATGCTTCCATGGAGACGACTTGTCCTTTTTGATCATGCAAGTAATACCTTTCAAAGTTTTATTTTGCCTGAGCTATATGAGAAAGATGTAGGACATGACACGTGTCTTGTTATCAAGTACATTTATTGATAGGTTAGGTTATTTTATTACGATGTACCCTCGATCTCGTACTCTAGATAGTTAACGTCACATAGCTGTAACAGTTTATGTTATATTACATGATTATAATATTATTGTGATGGAAACACCTTGGTGGTTGTTTGGACTTACGAGATCGTATTTTTATTATGTCGGTGTAACGTTTGAGGTAAGGAGCCTACAGACTGAATTTGTATACCATTTGAATGTTAATAAATAGATAGGGAATTATGTTGAAATTATCACTTTCGACATACAATGTTTTGTTTATACATGTGTATATGTATAGTTTAAATTTACACTTCAAAAATATCTTTTTGAACCCGCTTTTAAAGTTACACGCTTCGATACATACATAAAATCGACTTACCTAGAAAAAGGTCAAGTTTGATGTTACGTGACATTGTCACATCACAAAGGGAACACAAACATGGCGTCAACACACTTTCAACGTAGAAAGTCAGTGACGACAAAACTGGTCAACGTTGCCTACTTGCGTATCAAACCGTGGAAAAGAGATTGTGGGTTATATTTATCCTCTAAAAGTTCAATCTAAGCTAGAACCTTATTCAATCAAGTCGGTAACGACATATCATCCTTTAGTTTGAACGGCGATCACGCCGTCGGAAACAATGGTGGACGTTGGAATAACATACACTGTAGCACAGTAAGTTTGATTACGAAGAAATTCTGTCTTTGTCAAATTAAGATGCACCGTTTTAATCACCAGTTATATCAATCATAATTTATATCACTATATCAATAAGTTTAAAAGTGATTTAAAGGTGTGAAAATGACTTTTTATGGTGAGAAATTAGAGTTACCTCCCTTGCCCGATGATCGCGAGAATGAATGAACGGGACGAATGAGACAAAGCTTATATTATAGCAAACATGACAGGACATATTTTATCGAATATTTACGGCTAACGATCTTTAATATTATTATTTTCATAACTGTAATTCCCTTGGTTTCAGTATGTACATTTATCTGTTATTGGTGATTTAACATTTTATTTGCTGACAAAGTGCCTTACTTCAGGAATTCAAAGTTTGATTGATACTCACTATACCATAGGCCTTCTCAGCTTACTGTGCAACATAGCTTGAAAGATTTGTTATCCCACCGGTATGTAATACCGTGGGATATAGTCATCGCCCTGTCCGTCTGTATGTCCGTCCGTCCGTCCGTCCGTCTGTCCGTCCGTCCGTAATCATTTCGTTTCCGGAGCAGAACTCAAAAACCGGTCCACATATCTTTCTGAAACTTTACATGTGTATTGCCCACCTACTGAAGTGGTGCCTTTTGATATTTTCACATTTCTGAAAATTTTATTTTTTTATTATTTCCATGGAAACAGCTCTAATATGGACTCTGTTCATGAAAGGTTTCGTTTCCGGAGCAGAACTAAAAAACCGGTCCACATATCTTCCTGAAACTTAACATGTGTATTGCCCACCTACTGAAGTGGTGCCTTTTGATATTTTCACATTTCTGAAAATTTTATTTTTTATTATTTCCATGGAAACGGCTCTTATTTGGACTCTGTTCATGAAAGGTTTCGTTTCATATATATAAAACCGGTCCACATATCTTTCTGAAACTTTACATGTGTATTGCCCACCTTCCTTAAGTGGTGCCTTTTGATATTTTCACATTTCTGAAAATTTTATTTTTTATTATTTCCATGGAAACGGCTCTTATTTGGACTCTGTTCATGAAAGGTTTCGTTTATATTAGCTTATACTACATGTATTATGAACCTTGCTTGAAAAATTTACAATTATCTTTCAAAGGTTTACATCTTACGATCATGTGGAACCGGTGGGATATGTCATCTTCTGATGACTCTTGTTAAATATTAATTTCCGAAAAAAATTTTTACCCTAGATCAATGAAATTAAAGCTCTTACAATATTAACCAAAAATGTATTAATGAACTTCAATCAATAATTAATTGTTACCAATAATGATTATTAAGTAGATGTTGTGAATATTCATAATTAAACATTCATCTTGTAGCCTGCCCTACACATAAACTGAAGTACAAAAGAAAGTACACACCCAAGTAATTTGTTAATAAAAGACAACAGGACACAATTTCCAGCATTTCAAAGGTATAATAATAATAGTGAACCATTTTCAAACATGGCAAGGACACGTGTATATACTTCTCACTTCACACATCACTTCTCATAGTGTCCACTAGGGGTATATTTTGAAATTTACACTCATTGTTTCTGCAACATTCCGTGGTCTGATGTCCATAAATGAGGAGTTAATATCGGGTGTGACCCCTATTACCGCTAATGCAAGCAAAGACACGTCTCTTCATTGAGAAAGTAAGACGTCGGATGACGTCATTAGGGATATGTTGCCACTCATCGTGTAGTGCCTGTTCAAGCTGTTTTAAGTCGTCTTCCAAAATGGTCCCAAAGATGCTCGATGGGGGATACATCAGGGGGGAAGGGGGTGATGGCCAAGGCAAAACCTGGATGTTTTGTTGGTTGAGGAAGTCCATGGTGATCCTGGCAGTATGTGGTCTGGCGTTATCGTGTTGGTAAATCATCCCTTGCTGCTGCCTCTGTATGAAGGGGACCATCATAGGCTGCAACACTTGATACCTGTATCTCTGGGCTGTAAGGGTCTGACGAATAGTCACCAAATCGGTCTACTGGTCGCCGCAGATCCCGCCCCAGACCATGACGCTGCCACCGCCATAGGGTACCACTTCTTTGACACACGCTGCAGCCTGTTTCTCGCCTCTACGCCTGTAAACCCCCACTCTGCCGTCTGCTGTGAAGAGGTTGAATCGACTTTCGTCGCTAAAGATCACTATTGACGTTGCCAGCGTCTCACTCTCCTTGCCCAGCGTAGACGGTCCAGGCGATGTTCGCGAGTCAGGGTCATTCCGCGAAACGTCGAATCCCTGCAGCTCGAAGACGTCTCATGACAGTGTTTCTGCTAATGCCGTGTCCTAACGCCGTCGATGCCGTTGACGTCATGGTAACGTATCTGTTGCGCAGATGCAGTGTGCTCAGATAACGGTCTCCAGCGGGGGTCGTCACCCTCGTTCTTCCACTTCTAGGACGGTCCGATGTCTGGCCAGTCTGGTTATGACGTTGAAGGAGTCGAACGACCGTTTGTCTGGTGCAGCCAAACCTTCTGTCAATTTGGCTGTTTGAAACTCCAACTTCAGACATTCCAACGACTCTTTCTCGCTCTGCTGCTGTTAGTGAATGGTAGAATTCAGTGGTTTTATACTCTTAGCGCGCCCAAGTCAAGTAGAAATTGAAAAAAATCGTGATTTCCGAAAAAATCACTTTTACCTGAACTGACATGCCTCGGATGCGTTTTGATGATATGATTTCATTGTTTCCGTTCGTAACATTAGAATAGAGCATAAAAAATGCTACTTTGTAAATGAATATGAAATAATATGAAAATCTGTGGGTGTGTACTTTCTTTTGTACTTCAGTTTAGTTCATCTAAAAAAAATAATGCTGTCTTTGACGTTTGAAAAAAAATCATTTCGTTAATTTGAATTTCTATCTATCTCTATATTAAATGAAAACCTAAAAATTATTTTGCTTGTTGTTTTACCAGAAGTTAATTTCCAGTTGGGTTATTTAAATACATTTCACCAACTTTTTGTTACTATAAAGGCTACAAAAATATAATTTGTCAAAACATAAGTAGGTTTAAAGCCTTACCTTTGGATGTTATATGCTCTAGAGAATTTATTTTACAGTTTCTGTACTAAAGGATGGTCTGAAAAATTCAAACATTATTTCATAGAAATATTAACTTGTAGTCATCTCGGATCTTTTTCAAGTCATTATCATTACATTATCCTTGACATCTTTGAGTTGTTGCTCATAATGTAATGTATGTATAGGCCTACATATCACCTGATTGAAATATATAAATTACTACAGGTGGTCAAGGTTACAGAATTATACCAGGAAAGTGTGAGGCTGAAGACCCACCCCTTGTCCTCTTCACTCTTACCTGAAGAGTAGGTGTCACCTGATTGAAATATATAAATTACTACAGGTGTCTTGGTGGTCAAGGTTACAAAATTATACCAGGAAAGTGTGAGGCTGAAGACCCACCCCTTGTCCTCTTCACTCTTATCTGGAGAGTAGCAAGTGCTACATTAACAAAATTCAAATCATATGCTGTTATATATGTCAAGAAATAAAATATCTATGTATTGCTGCACTGTCTGTTCCTGAGTTTAACCTAATATAATGACTAAAATTTAAATTGTGTTTATTATTTTTGTTATTAGCTCTTTTAAATGATAAACTAAAAAAATGAGCACAAGATCAATATCAAATTATAGACATAACGAATTCCTAAATTATATTGTATTATGAAAGTTGTAAAACTGATAATCTAATCTTCATCAACAGTACAAACAGTTTTAAAAGTATATTGGCATTTTGAAATCTGATCACATGGACATGCATATATCAACAATATGCTCCAAACGATACTCAATAAATGTATGCATTTAAATGGAAAATGGAATTAGATTCTCCATCACTTTAGCAGAAATTTAGATATTAAAATATATGAATTTCTTGACAATCAATAAAATGTATAAATATTAAGTATTTAGTTACAAGATGATGATCAAAGAGCTTTTCATACCAAAATGTTCTTGGCCAGATTTTTTAAAATCGGACTACAAAGCCCGCAGATAATACTAGTATTCAAGCAGTCATGCAGATATGAAGACAAAAGTAAAACGATTTTGATAGTTCCAAAATAACTTTTTAGGATATCAGATTTCTAATTCATTCATTAGGTTTTTTTTAATTTTTGATTTTACAATTTTACATATTGAATCGACAACTGAAAACTGATTTTGGTGTGAATTCAACTTTCATTATAAATGGAGACCTAAATGCAAGAACAGCAAATGATGATGATTTTATTTTTGATGATAACCCCACTTATATACCTGTAGATAATGATTTGTATTCTGAAGATCCCTTTGTAGTTCCGAGATTCTCATGTGACACTATTGTTAATAAGCATGGTCTTGAGTTGTTAACACTTTGTAAAACCATGAATATGCACATTGTCAATGGGCGTACTTCCAGTGATACTCCTTCTAACTGGACATATATTTCCAATATCGGTACAAGTATAGTTGACTATTTTGTAACTAGCTCTTGTCTATTTCCTAATGTAATTGATATGACAGTTCTTACAAGGACTGAATCTGACCATTTACCACTTGTGTGTACCTTTAGGGATATTCTACCAACCCAGCAATGTGTTAATGGTAATAGTGAGATACCACTTAGTAGTATTCCACGGTATAGAATGAATGACAACAGCAGTGAACGATTTAATGCTATGGTGTCTGAAGAAAGTATTATGAGTATTGAGGAGTTTGTATCGCTCTTGAATGTTGATGTTAATGATGCTGTTACCAAACTGACTGACATTTATCAATTGCTCTGTTCTAATGTGGGTTTTAACGCTAATACACGTAAAAGAAAATGTAACGAGCAACCGCCTTGGTTCGACAATGATTGCCAGATTCTTAAAGAAGAGAAATACAAATATCTTAATATGTTAAGAAAGTATCATTGCCAAAATAACATTAAGAATTACTTACAGTCAAAGGCAAACTTCAAACGTTGTTGTAAGTCTAAAAAGGATCATTATGATCAAAAGCTGGCCAATGATATTTTAAATGCCGCAGCTAAAGGAGACTGCAAACAATTTTGGAGAACTGTTAAACATCGACTGTTGTCGGACAAAGGAATAAGTCAAATCACACCAAATATATGGTTTTCTTACTTTTCTAAACTTCTCAACCCAAAGACTAATTCTGAGATTAACAATTTTGATAAAGAAGTGTATGATTTTATTGACAATCATACGTGTGAATCGTGTAATGATCTTTCTCCTGACCTCACAAATGACGTTTTAAATAGTGTTATCACAGAAATGGAGGTATTTGATAGTATCAGAGATTTAAAACCTGGCAAGGCGCCAGGTGATGATGGTATACCGCCTGAATTCATAAAATTATCTAGTTCATTCTTCCTCCCTTATCTTCTCATTCTATTCAATAAAGTGTTAGATAGTGGAGTTTTTCCTGATAGTTGGAATATTGGAATGATAATCCAATTATTCAAATCAGGACCAAGAAATAATCCGAACAATTATAGAGGAATATCTCTCTTAAACTGTTGTGGAAAAGTATTCACGTCAATAATAGAGAAGCGTCTTAGAATATGGTTTGATATTAATGAACTTATAATTGAATCTCAAGCTGGTTTCCGCCCTGAACACTCAACTGTAGATCACATATTTACTTTACAGGCTCTATGTACGAAATAACTCTGCAAACCTAAAGGAAGATTCTACTGTGGATTTATAGATTTTAAGAAAGCCTTTGACCTTATTGATAGAAAAAAATTGTTATTCTTACTTGTTAAAAATGGATGTCATGGTAAAATGTACAACGTATTAAAAAATATGTATTCCTCTGTTAAAGCAACAGTTAAAGTTGGTGCCCATACGACAACTTCTTTTAATACATCAGCTGGAGTTAAGCAAGGTTGCATTTTAAGCCCTGTCTTATTCATATTGTTTTATCAATGAACTTGTACATGAAATGTATAAAGCCTGTAACTACGGTATATTCGTTAATCAGAGTATTGCCGATATAATGCTTTTATTATTTGCAGATGACGTTGTCCTATTTTCTTTTTCCGTTGTTGGTTTACAGCGGCAATTAGATGTATTATATGAGTATTGTTTGAAATGGGGATTAAGTGTGAACATAAACAAGTCTAAGATAATTGTATTCAGAAATGGAGGAATCCTATCTAAACATGAAAAATGGATTTATAATGATCAACATTTTGAAACTGTTACTTATTATAAATACCTTGGTATTGTATTTTCATCCAGATTAATATGGACAAAAGCCTGTGAGACCTTAGCTATGCAAGCACGTAAAGCAATGGAACCAGTGTTAATTTTGCTGAATAATAATAGACATATTGATTTCCATACTGCTTGTAAAATATTTGATTCCAAAATAAGTCCTATTCTAACATATGGTTCAGAAATATGGGGCGTAAAGTATCACGAAGTTATAGAAAAGGTACAAACTAGCTTCTTTAAAAGATTTCTAGGTGTTGGTAAATATGCTTCAAATAAGGCTATTCTTGGGGAAACGGGACGATATTGTTTATTCATAAAAACACAGATTAAAGTTTTAAAATATTGGATAAAAATGCTCAGAATGGATTCTTCACGTGTTCCAATACATTTATATGAAATGCTTAAGCTACATGATGAGAATGGTAAAATAAATTGGGTTTCTCACGTTCGTGAAATGTTGTTTTCAAGTGGTTTTAGTTATGTATGGATAATGCAAGATGTTGGTGATATTTAAAAGACGTTTAATTGATATGTATATGCAATCTTGGAAACAAAATATAGAATCCTCATCATATTTAACACATTATTGTAGCATAAAGAATGTATTTCAATGCGAATCATATATTCATAAGCTTAATAACAGACAACTGATCAGATCAATGTGTAAATTCCGCATTTCTCTTCACGATTTCAGAGTGAATCATCAACGTAAGAAGAATGTCAATGTGTCTGACATTGACTCTATCTGTTTGCATTGTGACCATAATGCTGTAGAAAATGAGTACCATGTTTTCTTTATATGTAATAGATACTCTTTGCTTCGTAATGAATATTTTATGTCCATTATCAAATATTGTAAAGCTAGGTTAACAATGCAACAAATACTTAACACACATGATGTAAATATACTTCGAATAACATCTATTTATCTTTCTAAGATATTCAGCTTAAGATTTTCTTAGTAAAAGTTTGGTCATGTGACAAATGTATTATTTCTCATACAATTGTACCATGGGCCATGAGGCCTTAAATACTGAAATAAACATGATTTCGATATTGAATGGCGACGAAGTGTGTTCCCTTCGTGACGTCGTAAGGTCAGAGGTCAAGTTTTGTTTACTTTTTAATAGGTCATGAAGTTTAGAAGCCGACTGCTCATTATTTCATTGAGTTAAAAATTATTTCGTTGGTTCATTTATCACTTTATACCTCCAATAACATATTTAATTCTCCTAATAGGCCTTATATCCTATTCCCTTTAAACACTGGTTAACAGTTTCAGAGAAAATAACGACAAAATAAAAATCAAGATATCGTCACAAAATGCATATTAATATAACCAAGAAAATTAGTCTTAACATAGCTAGGTACATGTATGTTGACTTATCCTTACAATAAGTTTATTCGGTTTTCTTGTTTATTTTGTTTCTTCTGTTTTTCATGTGAAATTTGTGAATTTCACTGACTTTGGTAAAAGGAGAAGAAAGAGAATGCATCTTTTTATAATTTCTTGTATCACATTTATCTTAATCATTATAACTCCATGTGCGCATACCATATTATTTTAATAATCATTTTCATTATAGTTTTGTTTCAACTGCCGATTAATTGCTATCTGGATTCAGTTGTATAATCCTGATGGTTTTTGTTACATTGCTCAAACGATTCCTCATATTGTCCCCATGATAGACAAGCCCACTGAGATGTTCTCATGTAACATACTTGTTTAGTATAAAAAGCCTTTATATTATCGTCTTCCTACAGTAAATGGCTATAGATCATTCTCTTACGCCCTTAGTTTCATATTTTGTTGCCTCAGCCGATGAATTACCATCAATATCATTCTTGAAACATTTTTCAGAAATGTGTGTATGCCGCTTTTTCTCCGATTGCACAAGAAAATGTTTTATACATAGAGAATATTAAACGACGATACGTTTAGTAACATTTTTATGAAACGAGTGAATGGTTTGGACAAGTTTCGCCAAGTAGTCCGGTCAATTTAGGGTTCGACCCACCACAAATTGCAACAGGAAAAAATTCAACTGTTTCGTGAACATACCCCACTTAATAACAGTTTCAGAGAAAATAACGACAAAATAAAAATCAAGATATCGTCACAAAATGCATATTAATAACATATAAAAAGTTTAGGAAGTTATATGAAGGGGAACATTAAAAAAACATTACATGAAAATTCATTAATTTTCGTGATATTTTACCGCATATTTTGAAAATATGGTATTGTTCTCATTTATATGAGCACAGTAAATTATATATTAAATGAAAGCTTAAACCATGACCTTTTAAATAATGTAATTGTGTTTTATATACAGTAGTAACTGTTCGAGTTTTTGCATTTTTTAGCCTGATGGGCCTGATGAGCTTTAAAGGGGCAGTAGCACATTTTAGGGGGAACATAAGGTTAAGTCAGCAAAATGAATATAGATGGTTCCCATAAAAACATGTATTTAAACTAAATGAAGCTGTAATAGATCAAACATTTAATGTAAAGTTTAGTTCTACGGTTCATTTATTACACAAAATGAATCAAAGGTGTTTACACAAAAATGCCTGCCAATGAACTTTTTGTGCATCTTTATTATTTGTTCTCTGACAATGGATGAATGGTCTGTGTTAGAAGATTTTGACACTATCAAAACAATAAATTAACCATGAATGTACAATTATCAGTGAAAACTTGAAAATATGAAATTTAAAAAAAAAGGATTCTGTCCTGTCAACATGACCCGTCATCAGTACGGCGTCGTCTGTATACTTTTGACATTTTCCATTTCTCCTCAAGGAGTTTGAGGCGGTATCTTACACTTTGGGGATCAAAGTTTGTGGGCCTGAACATCCCGTAGCCAAGATGGGTTAGCAGGCCTTATTTCAAAAACCTTTCAAAGACTTCTTCTTTAGATATATTACACTAAAAAAAACTTTGCTAGATTTTGGGGAGTTACCTTGCACATTGGTGGTTTCAGACACTTTTTTTAAATCCTCAATCACATTTTTATTTCTATGTTCTGCGGCAAGTGTTAAAAACACATAATATGTATATAACTATAAAAACACAAATGTCAAACAGCAATGAAATGTTCATCGAAAACGGCAACGGAGAATTTTAAATTTAGAATTCTTCACAAGAGTGGAATTTTAACTAAGAAGAAGAATCACAGTTTAAAACAAAATATGTTGATTTTTGAAAAATCCATTTTTGAGACTGACTAAGATTGATGGAAACTATTCAAATAAAGTTGAAGATAAATCCGTTTAATAAAGGCCTGTTTGGTATTTGTGACAATATACCATGGAGGATTAGTTAGAAATCATTCTTATTTAGATATCAAGAGTTGAACCAAAATACAAGTTTTGATTAAACAAATTAGGAATTTGGAACCACAATTTATTGAATGTTGTCGGATATTTTGAATAGATTATGAAAGATATCAGCCAAATGAGGACATTTTGCTATTTGCGACAATACGAAATGGAGGATTAGTTGTGATTGATGAGAGACGACAGGTGCCAGCTGAAAGTCAAATCAAATTTCAATCCTGGCCATTTGCTCCACACAGCGGCTCTGTTCCTTGGTAGGAGGACACTTGTTTTTTAAAGGACATTGTTATATTTCTTATTTAGTTTCCACTTCATGTTTGTGCATTCATTTAACATAAATGTCTCCCCACTACGAAGGTATATGCGTGGGTATATAGCGGTCATTCCCTCCGTCTTTCCTCCCGGTCAATTATCTCAAAAACCTTTAGGTCTCGATCCAAACTTGCACACTTGTTGACCATAACCTTGATTACAATTTTGGACTTTTGAATTTTATGGAATTCATTGTTTCCATGGAAGCATCATTTTTTTAACTTAGTTATATGGTGTACAATGGGGACAGATTTTGTCAGAATCTATTACAATTTAGTGAAATTTTTGTTATGGGTATAGCTGATGATACTCTTGATCGAGGTTCGAAAGCCACTTCCGAAATATTATGTTTGACCGAGTTATAATACATGCTGCTCCAATGGGGACAGATCTTCACAGAAACTATTACACCTAGGTGAATGAAATTGTGTTTGGTTTCGTATACACCTGATAATACTCTGAATCGAATTCGAAAGCCATTTTCGAAATTTTATTTCTGACAGTTATGGCCCTTGATTCTGAAATTGTACTTGGAGTGATTAACAGGACTGATGCTTCAATGGGGACAGATTTTCTTAGAAACTATTACACCAACGTGAATGAAATTGTGTTTTTGGTACACCTGATGTTACTCTTGATCCAGTTCGAAAGCCAATTCCGAAATTTTATTTCTGACAGACTTATGGCCCTTGATTCTGAAATTGCAGTTGGAGCGATAACAGATTTTATAGTATATTGGGACATGTTTTCGTTTACACTTAAACACCTAGATTAAGGGAATTTCTTTCACTGACATTTAGACTTAAATCGTATGTAGCAGATTGTGGGGATATGTGAGCCATGCTCACTATTTCCTTGTTGTATAAGAGTTACACGAAATAAAAAGGCGAATTGGACAACACTGTTATTAGTTATGTAACATACAACATTTTAGCAGTTTGTTAATCACAAATTGAATACTTTTATTTTGTCGAAGGGTTTAAACAGCGGTTTTTGGTATCACCAATAGAGTATTACCCTCATAAATTTCCGGTTAATATCTACATTGTCACAATAACAGTTAAGATGTCAACTTAATGGATCTTTGTATATGTTACTTCATATCATCTAGGAGATATAAGATTGAAGATACGTTTAATTTCAAAGGTGAAATAAATATTGCCAAATCTAAGTCCATGTGGCAGAGGTATATCAAATTTCAACCCTGACCACCGCCAGATATGTGTAAGCTAAATGATGAATAAATTATCTATTCTTATTTCATATTCCGTTAGTTAGGTAAGAAATGTTACAATCAATTTAGAAAGGAATCCCTTCGTGAAAATGTACGCATTTTCATTTACCTAAAACCTCCGTGCATTATATCATCCTACTTACAAGAGTTGGGGAAATTTAGTTCTCTGTTTATAAATGAAAAGTTTCAGAATACATATGCAGGATTATCCATTAGGTGGAGATCAGAAATTGTGTGAATTTTTTTAAAGATTAATGAGCTGTCAAAGAGGTCAACGGATCGGCATAGCATATCGTGTGCTTTTATCGCAATGAGTACCCATTTCACGGAAGCCCTTTTAACATATGAAATATTAATTGATACAAACATGATTTCGTTCATTAATAACAGACAGCGATAATACATCTTGTTCAATATGTACATTAGAATTCTACATTTATGACATAATATTAAAGACAGTAATCATTGAAGAAACTGAGCGATTGTTATGAAACAAATGATCATGTACAGCTTACAATCTATCGTCAACGAATTTCATTACTACTACTTTGAATGACTTTAAAGGGGTAATAGCACCTTTTTGAAAAAAATATATTTTGAAATATTTTCTAATAATGCGCAAATGTCTTATTTTGATAGTGTCATACATCTCATAACACAATCATCCATAGCAAGAGAACAAATTATAAAGATTCACAGAAATTCTATTTGCGACCATTTTTGTCTGAGAAAAAAGGAATCGCATGGCTGAAGTTAACATTTTTTAGTTGATTTATTACTTCTGTATTTGGATTTAATACATTGTCTTTTAATTGGAACTATTCATTTTCATTTTCCTGCCATCATCTTATCTTCACTATAAAACGTGGCCCTTACAACTTCTTTCTTGAGATCTACACTTAGTTTCAAAGCGAGTGTTTTCACAAGTACAGATGAAGACAAAATACTCTTCTCGCAGCAATAGGTTATCTCTTCTTCTCTCACAGTCCTGTTAAACATAGTTCAGTCAAGTAATGTTCTCGGTGCCACGGTACCACTTTGAATGAACAAAGAATGCAAAAACATACATACCATTTTGGCTATATGTACAATGTCATGTATACATGTAATAGAAAGAAGTAAGATATGTTCAATATGTTTAAGTTTTCATTAATTGTGCTCTTTCGGCTATAAAGATAATAATCAAAAAAGATTTCTTATATGTTTTATGTATATGAAAAGCTATTTCATTTACGAAAGAGAATTGCAGAAGAAAAATAAGAAATATTGCTTTCGAAGTGTTAACCCATGGTCAAAATTGTTACGGATAACTGTTAGGTATGACATACGGATATGTGAATTCAAAATGAATCTTAACTGATAAAGTGAAATTCTACATTATCCGTTTCGCTTTCACAATGGTAGGATGCTTCAAAGACATTCCAAATTAAATTATATTTGCACTAGAATACACAGGTACATTGTAAGTTCACAAACCTCAGGTACGCAGCTGTATACAGAAACTTGTCTTTGAATAATTTAGATGAAACAAATCCAATTAATAAGTCCACTATCTATAAAAGGAAATAAAGTCAAATGGCTGGTATATTCGAAAACTTCTACATGCTATAATAAACAGATTACGTGCCATAAAACCTGAAATGTGCTATGTTTGAATCTATTGTCTTGGCTCTAATAGTTACAGACAAATCTGGTAACAAACAAATGTGATTTATACATCTGGGGTCGATCTGATTCAATTAGAGGTCCCACTTATGCTCCAGGGTTGATTATAAGTCTTTTGATGTTTCATAAATGGTTTATATGCTTCAACACGACTTCATAACTTTCATAGACTTGTACTTTGTATATTTACACACCAGTGAACAATTCAATAATATGTATCAAAGCATTTGAAATATTAATACAACATCTCTTCATTAACACAAACAGGAGGCGTTTCAGAAACGTATGAATGACTTCACAATATTTCCTGAATGACGAACATCACCACTGAGGCTTTATTTGGCGTTACATTGGGATAACTACTCAAGCTCTTGAAAATACGGTATGATTTGTTTATCTTAATCACTGTTGGATTATTGCTGTAATTAATGTTTATATACAGCAAAGGATAATTCCACGACTTTTGGAGAAATATTTAACGAGTTGCCGATCATTGTTGAAATGATACGAGAAAATAATTCTTTACCTAAGGACGATAATGTTTTACTTACCAATCTTATTAATGTGTTTTCAAAAAAGATATTGTTAAATGTTGTTTTGTAAAATGGACATAAAAATATTGAAATTGCAATAATGATTTCATAATTGAATTAGAATAGACATTCAAATCATTTAAAATTTAAAATACACTCCAAAACAGTTTAAGCCAAAGCATGAAGTCTTGGTGAAATACGTTTAGTAAGAATACATATTGGATTTAAATACACGTACGATTTAAGTATAAAGAGTCATATGAAATATATAGCAAATAAGGCATTAACAGCACTATGTAATGAGAAAAATGCAAAATTGTTATCGTTTCATATCCCCGCGTTACAGCATTAGTAGACTAATAAAACTTACATTCTGTACGTTTTCCAGAGAATATCTCCACTTCAAAACATGATAGGTTTACATGCTTACAGGTCATTTAACTAGACATACCAGCATCACGAAAAACTTATCAACCATGACTCCCAGATGTACCTCGTGAAGGTAAGACCTATAAATAAATTCAAAGTCATTTCCCCCGGAACATATCCAAGGAGAGTAGAAATAATATCTTTGCTAAACTGACTACGCATTCAGCCATAATCCTTTGATGTGCCTTATAAGGTAAACACCCAGATTACTCAAATTTGGTTTTCGTGGATATGTACCAAGCCAGTTTCACAAGATAAATGTTTTTGTGGTGTTTTCTTTTTCAGGGGATAAATAACCCCAAACATTATATCTTGCAATTTTACATGATATGTACAACAAGATGAAAAAAAATATAATTTATTTAGTTTTTTAGAGGACTTGAAAATTTGAACATTAAATCTTCATGGTTGAATTTTTCTTTCTTCCATATTTTGGCAATTGAATAGTATCAATGAACATTTTGAAAGCTGATAGTAATGAAGCACCTCTGAAATGCTAGTTATATACGTGGAAAAAAAGACCACCATATGCCTCATATATCATTGAATGGCCCACAGGGACAATATAGACAAAATGATATGGAATTGCAATTGATATATTATGTTATTTGCCTTCAAAACGACCATTTGGAAAATTATTTTCTCCTCTTGAGAATATAATAATATAATGACTATAATACAAAAGAAGGCTTTTGTATGATTCTCTACATCGTGCAGTGACGCTTACTTTCAAATGGTTTTCTCACGCAAAGACAAACAGCATTATCAACTTAAGAATATTTTTCATCTGAAATACTACATTACGTGGGTCTCTGTGTCTGGAAAAGTAACTTCTTTGTGGTATATACTTCTAAGGGTTACACTGTTCGTGTTGTACAAAACAGGACGCGATTTACTTTACTCAATATATATTAATATATATCAATTTGTATTATTCTTTGAAATCTCAACTTTTTCCAGAAATCCAATTCTGTGGAGGACTGTGACATTACAATGTTAAAGATATGAAATGATTATAAGAATGGCTCTTTTGAAGTGTCTATGAAAATGGATGAGCGGGGAGTATTGAACGATTCCGTAGATTATTTACATCGCATGGCACCAGGGCAGAGGGGAACCCGTCTGCTAGATGAAGAAATCAATTCTATTATATTAATTTTAGTTTAGATACCATAAACGGTACTTGCAGTTCATTCAAAACACTATTTGTTTAACATATGAATATATCAAAGTATTGTGTCCTTGTTTTGTTGTTAAAAATTGTTTAGAACCCTTTTAACTATTCTAAATATGCAAAATAAAAATTGGGCAAGCTTATACAAAATTTAGGTTTTATGTTTTTATTCTTTGTATTATGTATCTTACGAAAATGTGTCCCTACGTTTACAGAATGTTAACCACATATTAATGATAATACAAATTCCTTATTGAATAAATTACATGTCCTGGTATTGATTTATGTGTAGTTTACAATAAATAAATAAATGTAAAGATACATCATACATCATCATAATGCAAAACCTAGCTTCAACACCATTAATCAACCAGTGTTATGTCATATGCAAATAGGGCAAATTTGGGTAGTTTTGTGTGAAATTGATAAAACAATTCTTAAATTTATTATTCCAATAGGTAAAATGTAGAGCAACATGAGATGTATCAAATACTATCATAATACTTTAAAACTCCACTCAAGATTAATTGATACAAACACATAACACAAATATGAATCAATTGTGCACCATGAATGTTATTCCGTAATCCAAGTATTTAAAAACATTAATAAAATTACAGCAACGACCTGTCTTTATTTTCTCCTCTTGTAAATATATACTTACACGTTGATTAATGAATTCAATGATAAAGACTGACAATACCGGTAGTTTTGCATCCACAGCTACTTTCTTTCTCAAACAAAAAGAGAAATAAGTGTCGAGATCTCATTATCGTAGACAAGAGTACGCATCAGAAGTAACAAAGTTGTATACTGAAAGGTCATATTCTTTTTAACAAGTTATTTCTTCTTCAAGCCACAATTTTTTCAAAGATAACGTGAGCACACAAGTTGCCCTTGTAGATGGAACATTTTGAAGACAAAGGAGTATACTCTAGCAGCATAGATTTCTATCTAAAACACTATCGCCAGAGTAAAAGTTGGTCAAAAGCATTTCTCCTAAACTACACATGCTATACATTACCAAACTTTCAACGCATGTTAAACACGATCCCTAAATGTTGCTCATGAGGGGTAAGACAAAAAAGCGTTTTTTTGCGGTTGCCATTGCAAAATCTTTTAAACAGTTTTTCTATGAGAAGTAATTTTGTTCGAAGCAAAACTTCATCCGCATGTCAACCATGATCCCTAGATGTTTCCTTTGAGGAGTTAGACCTATATTTTAATTATATTTGTTTGCGTTTCCCATTGAAACATAAATACTATACACTCAAGGGCAAAAGAAACGATACCATATAGAAAATAGAGGGATAGTTATGGCTAAAACAGGGTTATTTAATGTCTTCAACAGCTAACTGAACAAAATTTTAATTCAAAACCTATGTAACCATCTGTTAACGCTTTTGAAAAACACGCCCTTCAAAATACGCCGTTTAAAAGTCTCCTTTATTAGACGCAATAGTATAGTGAAAATGGCGCTTTTGCTAGAATGCCACCCAAACAGAGGTATATACATAAAAATGTTAGTTTCACAATATGTCATACATCGGTCAAGCAGGCAGTCATGATGCTTAAATGTGTTTTTTGATGGTATAACCAATATATGAGATTAAGATGTTGTGGTTTTTCCCGTGGAGAAAAACCTTGACGTTGTGTTTTTCACTTGTTGATAATTGATCATAACTTGCATCCTAACACAATAGCTACACCAAGGTCTAGACAAAAGAACAGCATTTATTATATGATCAGCGATAAAATACTGGGATTTATCAGTGAAATAAACTCTCTACTAGGCAACAGTGACGATATATTATATTTTCACTGTGACCAGTGATGATATATTATATACTACTTTCAAACATGTGAACAAAAGGGGGTAACTTTCCAGTTATAAAGTCATTTTGATTACATATTTTATCAATAAAATCATATAATACTTAATGTAGTTTTCCCAAAAACAAGGTTTATTTCAACTCGTGACATGGGTAAAATTGATAAATTTACACTGATGCGTCCTTTGCTATTTTGAAATTCTTTTACCTATGCGGGAAGCAAAAGTATGTGACCTCTTCTCGATTCTACAGTTGTGTGGATGGCGAAACCGGCCAGTCGGTTAGCAGCTGGTGTGGTCATTTCTGACAGTGTTGCCTGACTCGAAGGTTGTGGGTTCCAATCCCGATGGGCCATAAACGTAGAAGAATATGTACAAGTAGAAGAAAGTATCATCCCAAAAAAAACAATGTTATAGGGATCATATGCTTGCCATCGTTCCTTTCTTGTCGACAAATTACTAAGACTTCTTAATAAAAACATTGTTGAAAGCAAATAACTTTTATTCCTGTCGGTTTAAAGTTACGACCAGAGTTGTTGGTAATGAGCTATATAGTTTACATTTCTGTAATTAAGATCATTGCCGACCGACTAGCTGCCACTTTATGTTTATAACTCAGGCCTCAAGCTTAAGGTAATAATTAACACCGATGTGGTTGAACAAGTAACAAATGTACAGTTTACTTATAAAATAGCAGTAGACATTGTTATGATATTATCATACTATTTTATAGAGACACTTATGTTTTGTACTTGATATCATAAATCAGTTCATCTCACTTAATACTGTCACTGACTGTTAAGGGAATGTTACCAGCGTCCTGAAGCTAAGAAAGATACTACTGGCACTTACGACAATTCTCAAGAGAAGGCAATTACTTATAATTCGTTTACCAAGTCGCCTTTCTATAACCCCAGGTACCTAACTGCAGTTGATCTACTAGTCTAACTCTCGCTGATTAAAGTATGCATTCCCAGGGGAGAGTTAATTCTTGAACATAAATAAAGTAGGTCATCACTTTGTCTGCTGAAGTGTCTGCAACTGTCACACTCTGATGCCACCCATCTGTACACATGGCATTGTTACCAATTATGAATAATATGTTGTAAAAACCATGACATGTCCCTGGGACCGAAAACATCATGTCTCCCGCAAAACCAAGCAAAGCAAAGATTTAAATATGGTCTGGTTTCTACCCGAGACCTGTCTAGCTTTGGTGCCTCACCAGGAGCATGTAAGCAAAAGTCCCTTGGTCTCTGAATATCACAAATCGTTCCCGCAGCAAAAATAGAACTGGACGACCCCTTTAATTCACCGCCTTCACAGTTACATACATGTAGTATAGAAAGACAGGACGCTTATGTGACATGCAGTCGAATTAAAGTTTGTGTCAACATGCACTTGAATGATTAACCTTTCGATCACCATTCACGGAACCTGGAACCGGAACCAGTAGTTATTTCTGCAGATTGAAAGAAAGCCGATTTGTACGCTTCTCGTATTCATCTCGGCACAAATATAGGCCAGAAGCAGAGCTGTAACAACTGATAACAAGTAGACATGGTCATTAACATCACCCACTAAATATGTTTCGTTAAAACTCCCAAAGTTTTCCTGCATGGGTCATAACATAGTATATGCATAATATAAAATTCCATATATCTAATTTTCAAACTCAATCAAGGTATTGATATCCTGAAGACACACAGAAACTTTGTTCAGTCCAAAAACACAGAACAAGGGCAATAACTCCTTAAAATAATTGTACGATTCAGATTTTCGAACTCCATCAAGGTATTGAAAACCTATAAGACACACACCATATTTGGTTATCCCATGTTAAATAGTTTCTGAGAGGATTTGTCCCCTTTGACGACATTCTCGAACTGTCCAAAAACACGGATCGAGGGCAATAACTCCGTAAAAAAATCATTCTGCAGTTCTTATTTTCGAACTCCATCAAGGTACCCTGAAGACACACATCAACTTTGGTTATCCTTTGTTGAATAGTTTCTGAGAAAAGCTGTTCCCTTTAACGCTAACGGACAGACGCACACACGGACGTACGAACGGACGGACGGACGGAGGCCAAACCTATCCCCATATCCCTCTCCAACTTAATAGCAGGGGATAACAAGAGCCATCAGGAGAGATGGCTTATCCCAAGGCCCCAAGTTAAGTGATCAATTTTAGCATATATTTTCATATACTGATTGTCTGAATTATGTTTACGCATACATTCAGCTAATTTTGTTTGACTTTTAATACCATCTTAGACTATAATAAACCACATCTAGGTCTTTCTAGTTAGTAAATGCTTATGTTATGCCATCGTCAAGTTCCTCATGTTAAGAGAGAGCAAAACAACCATCCTCTTTGATTGAATATGCTGTTTGATAATAACATCTTCATTCCTTGCTAAGAAACAGTTTAGAAAAAAATGGTAATGTTGGAATGAAGAATATCATTGAATTAAAACACCCTGCAATTGGAAGACACCACACGGCACATTTGTAATCAGGCTCATTGAGCTCGCGGTAATGGTTTTCAAATTCTGCTCCGGAAACATTTCTTAGTTGAGTTCCCGTGGAAACCGCAAAAAAAATACCTCCAGAAAGTTGAATACCCCAAAAGGCACAACTACATGTGATGATTAGTTAACATACCAAGTTTCATTGAACTAGATGTAACGGTTTCCAAATCCTGCTCCGGAAACAATGTGACAAATAGATATTAATAAGGCTCCGGGATCCTACTAGAGGAAATACGGTACATTGAAATTGATGATTGTGTGATCTCTACTAGATATTATTATCGTATGATAAAGAATATTCCCTCAATTTGATGACGATTGAATTACTCCTGAATACCAAAACATTAGACTTTGAGATGCCATCTAATGGATCTGCTACTTCGAATTTTTTGGCACCAAAGTATCTTTTATCAATTCAAATTCATGTAAAGTTTAATATATTAACCGTTGCTAATGCACATTTGGATATAAAAGTATTCTGATGTGACATACAAATTAACTTATCATACTAGTCCCTTTCTGTAATGTTTTTGTGTGTGCAACAGTTGATATTTACAAGTTCCTGATAATATTGATCTTTATCAAAGGAATTAAAGATATGTACAGACGATTATTATCACTCCTTTAGAAATTGGATGTTTAGATTTTCATTCGATTGTTCAGTTAAGCTGAAGAACTCTGAATAAACAACTGATCTGTAGGGTACAAGAAAATCCAGAAACCAATTATGATAAGTAATTCTGGTCAATATAACATGCCTCAATTGTAAATGGCATTTTGATGTAGTCTGGCGGAGTATATTTTATCGACGTATCTTCCACTTAATGCATAATAAGAATGGATGAGTAGACATAAACGCTAATCACACACTATAAACAGAGATTAAACAGCGACTATATTTGTCTACAAGCATGGAAGTGATTCAGAAGTATCTATTTTCACTTCGAGAGGAAATGAATTTGGCCTAGAATTAAACTTTATTGATGGGGTTGCGTCTGGAAAAGCAGATTTGTGCAGTGCCGATTTCAATTTTGAACTCTTATCAGGTACAAGTATACTTCATATATTATTTGAAATACTAAGCAGGAATTCTGATTGAATACAAGATAATATATGAATTACTTTATCGATTTTAATTTTTTGTAACATTCACGGACAGGTTCAGATTCCGATTTACATTAAAGTTTTCACAAGGTCTATTGCAAAATACAGCTTCTGAACAAAAGTTACATAAAGTGTGCGTAAGTTCCAATGTATAATCATTTTTGAACTTTTGAACTTGTCACTGGTTCTTATCAGATATCGTGACAGGGAATACTTTAAGGCTAAAACGTTTAGTGTCCATTTCTACTCTACACTTACAAGGTACATGTATATTTTTAATCCCGTAGGTAATAATTCCATTTCTTTACATTGCATTGTTTTGCAATTCAAAAATAAACATTTTTTCAAGCGCGGACACTGGAGAATTTTTACTTAAAGACGTGTATTCCTACAAATTGGGGGCGGAAGTTATGTAAATTAGGTAAGATACAGAAACGATTTGCAAAAAAACATACATGTATGCAGTCTGTGGAATGTTGCTTCAGAGAAAACTATGTTTCTTGATCATTAATTTCTTACCCACTAGGTCAGTTGGCATACTGGAGCACGTCCAAATGTATTTTGTACCAAACACTAAATTTAGATTTTCAGAATCTCCCGGGAAATATTGCTGCCATCATCGCCAGTTTAAAACTGCTGCTCTTAAATTAAACAATTAACACAGCAAGTTGCACCATTTAAATAGTACTAGCCCGACACCAGTCGGGCATAAACAAAAACCAATTCTTAAACATTTTCATAAAACTAGCCTGTTTTACGATATAATTTTGTTTCATTAATATAGTATTACACTTGTCTTCAATACTCAACTTCATTTAAAGCTTGGCTTGAAATGTGGTCTCATTCGTCTCCCATGACTCCTACATTCAACTGGCCAGTGTGTTAATTTGCTCCCGACTTCGGCTACACATCTGATGGATACAGACTCACTTGCTGCTTTTCTACGGGGTCATTGTTTGTAACACTGCATGTGTTTACGGTATCACATGATCACTAAATGATTGTTGTACCTACTCTAATGAAATGACTAACTGTAACCTTGAGTCCTTTAGTCTGATATTTGTTAAGTGGGAAATTTATTCTGGAGATATATGAAGCTGATATCAAGTCATTTTTCGCGAGTCCTTGTCTAAATTCGACGTTTCTGTCGCACTTCATATACCTTCGCAGCGAGGCCATCTTCCTACGCAAAGCCTTAAACACTAGTTTCCGAACTGTCAGTTTTATGCCTTGCTGCATGCCCTTGAGTTTTACTCACTTGCCGTTAAGGTACTGTAGCAGCACAGAATAGTTAAAGGTCTGCACCAAGGCCTAAAATGACTTCGGAAACTGTCGTTTTAGGCTTTGAGTAGGAAGATTCAGTTCTGAAATGAAGCTCGATACACATATTTTGGTTGGTCTGGAGGAATCCTTTGTAAACTTCTAGTAACCTAATCAAAGGAGTCAGTTGTGAATATTTAACGGTTAGAGGTCTCCAGGTCTATTCGTTTAGAATAAGGTACATCAGTAGGATGGCCTTAGTCTGGTATAGCTCCTACAGTTGGAATGTATATGTACGTTCCACATCCGTCTTAGATTCAGTGAATTAGTCCCAAAATGTGTTTATCTCAGTTCAGTCAGCGCAGTGAAGATAATGCAAAACGTTTGCAAAACAAGGTCAAAGATTTCAGTGTGTACTGTAGTAGGTAATCTTTAATTCCCAAATTTGGATTTTGAAACTTGACTTTAAAATTCTTCGAACTTGTAAGAAAACTTATATCATTAGTGCTGACCTCAGATTTGAAGTTTAATAACTAATTTAAGTAAGTGAATTGAACATGATTTTTGTTCAACTCCTCGAACAATCGTAGGTTGAATGCAGTATTTTGCAGTGAGTTAAAGTTTTTGTTTTATCAGTTATATACCAAATAAAATTCTTAGCAGTATCCCCTTTTTAAAACCTACTTCACGTTGCATGTATCGGTGAACTTTGCTTTCCTAAAATCTTCTAGTAACATCAATAACACAAACAAACAGCATTGATTCGATAGAAAATTGATTCAGCTTCTTTAGTGAGTACTGAAGTTAGTAATCGTTAACTACAAAATTTGGATTCTGAAACTTGACATTAAAAATTCTTGGAACTTATATTACTATCGGGACCTGAAATCTGAAGTTAAATAACTAGTTTAAGTTAGTGATTGGAACATGATTTTTCTTCTACTCCTCAAACAATCGTAGGTTTTGGCAGAAAAGTGGTTTAATGCAGTAATTTTGCAAGTGAGTTACACTTTGTGTTTATCAGCTGTATATATAATCTGTTACACCAAATAAAATTCTTACCTGTAAACCCTTCTTAAAAGCAACTTACTTCACGTTTGCATGTATCGATGCCAAGTTTCAAAGTTTCCTTTCCTATGATCTTCCTCTAGTCACATCCAGCACGCAGACAATCAATATTGATTCGATAGAAAACTGATTCGGCTTAAACATCGATATGTGACGTGACAGCAAAGGTAACAGTTTGACAAATGATAGAGTCATTACGGGAAATTGAAGTATAAGTGTTGATTGATAATTGATGATAGCTCGAATGAGTAAATAAGGTTTAAATTAGGTCACAGAAAAACTATTGATTAATCTTTGAAAAAGTAGGTTTTGAATACATCATGATAACGAAGAAGAATGTATGTTTATCTTCATTCTGTCCCCACAGAGGCAGATCAAGTCATGAAATGTTGATACAGCCTGTTCCATTACGTCAACTTTGTGAGATCGAATGGGAGGTGCCTGATTGGAGGCAATCAAAGTTACCTTTGCAATCAGCGCCGCTGTTCTAAAATCATTATTTTTGGCTACTGAATTATGATAAAACATTGTGATATGAACCACCCTTTCCATGCGAGAAGCGTTGTCATTTGATAAAGAAGTTCAAATGGTTTGGGGTGCAATTTCTTTCCGCCAGGGGGAAACTGCTTGAACCGACGGTTTTCGGCTACTAAGAACAAATGCTGTATCAACATTTCATGACTTTATCTGCCTCTGTGGGGAGAGAATGGTTTAAAGGTTTAAAGGGGCGGTAGCACGTTTTTTGATAATTTCATATTTTATTTTTTTCAATGATAATTGTAAGTTAATGTTAAATGTATTAGTTTGACAGTGTAAAAAATCTCATTAAACTAGCCAATTATTCATAGTCAGCGGCCATTTTTTTTGGAACACCTTTAATTCATTTTGTGTAAAAAAAAGAATTGCATGGCTAAACTTTACGTTATATATTTGTTATTAATACTTCTCCATTGAGATTAAACAGGTTGTCTTTCAATTGGAACCATCAATTTTAATTTTTCTGACATCACCTTAATATATCCCTCCTAAAAACGTGCTACTGCCTCTTTAAGGTATCTTTTGACACATTTTTTAAATTAATGATTGTTTCTTTTTTAATGTTAAATACATCAAGCATGTACCATAACCATTTAGAGTAAGTTAATATCAATGGCTGTTGATTACTTATGGTGCAGTTCAAACATACCGTCCAAAGTAGGATAATGAAGAAACAGTGACTTTCCTAATATACATGTGATTATTTATCACCAATATTGCAAAGTTAGTTGGATATTTCTGATATGTCACTTGTTTGCGCAGAATTCATTGCTTATTTCTAATTGAAAATAATGGTTTATTTAGGTCGTTGTACTGATGAATAATTCATTATTTTTTATCAAATGAGATTAGTCACTATTTATCAATAAGATTTTTTAACGCCACAGCTTTATCGTTTTATTTGAACAAGAAGTTGATCCTCTTTTATTTGATTTAAAACATGAAAGTATCTTTATACCCTCGAATGGTTGTATCAAGGTCATAATGTACTATTGTCGTGTGTTTAATATATTGCTTGGTAGATATATTTTAACATTATCTACAGATCTACATATAGTCGGCCATAGATTTATATATTACATTTGATATGCATGTATCCATCTGCGGGTCCATACAGGATAGTGACAAAAGACCTTTTATGTAAGTATTGATAAAATATACGATAAGAAGTATAAATATTAAATGAAAATCCACGTTATCTTCCTTAAACTGCCATTGTGATCTCTGTGATTTTCATTAAATATCTGCTTTGAAACATGCCCATAAGCGATAAATGATTGTATAGATTTTTAAAATCTCACATATTCATTCAATAATAAAAACTGTTGTCAATTAAAAAGTTAAAATCAGTCGTATCAATTCGTACTACGCTTACATGAATACTAGTATATTACCAATCAAACTTTGTCAACTCGTAATGGTCATTTGCTGCTGTAGAGAAGTTTCCAAATTTTTAATTTTACTGGTTGACGCCGTAAATGCAAGGATTGTTTATCATTGACGAAACTATCATTTTGTCACGCTCCAACGTTTATTAGCATCAACATTATATTCTTAGCAACAGTCAGTTCTTTTTGATAAAATTTGGTATTCATGTACATGTATATGACCCTCACAAGATTAACGAGAGTTTTCCTGGGTCAGCATTTGTTTAAACGATTTTCATAGTCATATTCAAATTATTTGTGACAGAATCTTTTGAAAATGTTTTCTATTTATATCATGCTGATATGACATCTAATTGAATAATCAAATTTTCAAATTTACTGAAAAAGCAAATTGCCGATGTATGCGTTTGTAGGTGACTTCTACATGTAAGAGATGCCGTTCTACAAAAAGGTAATCGTAATTCGTTTCTAAGCTGTCCCTGCGGAATATCTTCAAGAGAATTTTTTTATCACTGTCTGAAAACTTTCTTTGTCAAACCTTGTTGGTATGTAACTTTCTTTGATGTCCTGATCTAATTTTGACATTTAAATTTTCTTCGGAGTCAACACGACTTGCTTTCTTGGGAGATGGTTGGAGTCTAGACGAAAACTGAAGAAAAATCAATTCATCTCTACATATAACCATCAATGTCATATATATTAGGCTTTTGATATGTTAAGGTTCTTTTGAAGAATAAATGTAATCTCATTGTTTAGAAAAATATTAAACATTACATCATTGAAATTAGGGGACTGGTGAAGGATTGCGCCATCAAAACTAAGTAAAATACTCAAGGAAAAGGAATTGGATATTACTATTTAAGTGTGTTACTAAAAAGATTCACTTAGCAGTATTTAATGGAAGATTGAGCACCCTGTCAGATATAGTTTTTTAGATAGAAAAGGATATCATTGAGTGTTTCACAAAGATTTTGTTCGCTCTAATAACATTATTTTATTCAGGCACAATTAACAATAACATAGTATCAATTTGAGAGGAAATGTCAACTAATAACCGAAGTTTCAAATCATATAGAAACATTCAAATTCAAAGGTGAGCTTTCTAGTCAATTTGGAAGCGTTGTTGACATTATGTATGACATTACACAGAAACGTTATATTGAGCCTAGAGCATTGTATTAGAATTATGAACCCTTATAATATTGCTCAACTGAATAAATGTCTTAAATTGATTTCTTTCAAAGGAACAAAAGAAATGTACAAATGAATCACATGTTATCACTCCTTCAGAAATAATATATTTTGATTTGCATTCGAATATTCAGATAAGCTGGAAAATTGGGAATACATCGCTTTTCTTTTTTATATGACAATAGATAGACCCGTGCCAGATATATTTGTACGGTGACCTTTTTCCATAGATGTGCATGTTAAATAAATTAAACAAAACTAATTTTCATGAAAAAAGTTCGTTTTGGATCATTGTAAAACTTTGCAGGTTGGATCGACATCATCTCAGTTTTATAGTACAATTATACATAATACATTCATAATTACTGTTTAATAAATTGATGAATCTGTATGTCAAATCGCCAGATTTGTCGATTTATGTACAACATTTGGAAACGTGTCCCAGAGAGTACCATTTTAAACTTATTCACACTTTGATTAAATTACTGTCATTCCAAAATTAATAGATGAAACATTAAACAGAAATTATGAGGTGTAACCGAGATGATTCATTACAAATGTGCATAAAAAAAGGACAGGATCCGACGGAAAATAAATGCTTGAAAATGATTTAGGTTACAATAATTCAACATGCAAGTCTATATAAAAACGTCACCGTATTTTCTACTTTTGCAAAAAATACCCCGAATGCATGAATAGATAGAGACGCCAACTAAGACTAAATACATGGATTAATCGGAACTATATTTGAATATTACTGAGTTAGACCTAGAATTAAACTTAAGGCAATGTCTGGTTAGTACATGTGAGATGTAAATCATGTATGTTTCACAAGTCATTGGATTGCCATTGTTGACTTTTACGGCAAATATAACACTCCGATGAGGGCACTGCCTTATTTGTTCATTAAACACTTAAACGATACTTTGAAACAAAGTTTCAAACGCAAAGGAATATAAGGTTTGATTTTAAGTTGTGACATTTTAAAAATTTCTCTTATTCATTGTTTTTCAGTAATTTCACAGAAACCGACAAATACTTTATTCCTTTATCATTTCAAGCAAGTATGTACTGGTCATGGCATGGTTATCTCTAATCTCATGGTATTAGTCTTTTTTCTAGAATATCATTGTATATTACAGAACCTAGCATCCTTGATGCTATGCAAAACAGAATACAGCTTCAGTTGGTTTCTGGTCTAATATCGACGGTTAATGTAGCGGTTTGACAAATGCTAGAGTCAGGTCGGAAAAATGATATATGGCCATTTAAAAGATGTTGATAGATCGAAAAAGGAAACAAGATTGAAATCTGACGATGAAACAGAAATTGATGGGTTTTTGTAACCGATTTGAGATATCGGATGATGACAGGACATGCCTCAGCAATTGCATGGAGTTATGGCTCTTTCCTTATTTTGTTTGCCCTAAAGTAGGACGCTTTCGTCTTTTGTTGCTCCATTTGAGTTCATGGTGGGCATTAGTAATTAAAAAATTCATGAATAAAATCATAATATTTAGTATGTCAATAAGATATGATCGTGGTTTCGTTCCTACCCTTTGATACCTTTCGTGCATAATCACTTAGAATTTAGATAAGGAATATCTGTTTAAAATGACCTTTTTGGTTTTTGTAGTGAAACAATGGCGAGAGTGCGAACTTAAGTCATGGCTGGCCCATTCTGTAACAAATATTTGTTATGAAAATAAATCTAAAGGGTGATAGACTGCGAATATAGTAAGAATTTAAAGTAATTATAAGTATGTTCATTTTATAACATATTTTATACCCTTATTTATACCTGGTGTCCTTATTTTATTACTTGAAGTGACAGACAATTCATTGAAATATTGTAGTATCAAGTGTGTATTTGTTTCGATTTCAAAACAATATAAATCTTTACACTCATTCTATAGTATATAGTTATCATCGCATTGTATTTACTTTTTAATGACTAACATTTTATACCAATTTACAATTGATATTAAGCATATGACAAACTCATGCCCCAATTGATACTCTTCGTTTAAATATTGGTTCCAGTTTTAGATTATCCAACCGGAAGCACGTGGATTCATCAAAATCACAACAAACTTTCAAAACAACCGGGATATAGGCATCTTGTGTCACGGAATGTTTAATCACTGAAATACTTCAAAGAGACGAGCATTACAGTATTCTCTTTCATATCATAAGGATGAACAAAACAACGACAACTCGATTCACACCAAAGAATACTATAGATATGACAAAAGATTACGTTGCTGATTTACCATCGCCGAACTCTTTTCTCTGAAGGGATAGCCATATATGATTTGTGTAATTCATTGAGACAGGGAGCGGGATAGGATCAGAAGGTCCATGGTTCGTATCCTGCCATGGGCTCGGCAACTGTGTATACAGTAGAGAGCAATGCTACACTGAATATCAGTGCAATACCACTGTTCCAGCCGATGCTCGCAGGTTTCACCGCAATGCATAGCCACAATAGTGTTGCGGGGTTTTCTCCCTGCAATAATACTAGCAGCCGCGATATAAGTGGAGTACTCTTGAAAGCGGCGTTAACCCCACATCACCTCAAATCACCTTGCATTGAGACAAAAATGATTGACAAAAGGTATATATAAAACACATTACACATATTATGTAGACTGGGCACATCCTTTAAAAACAGCCTGTTTGCCATATCGGAGTCAGCAAGAGATAAAAAGTACAGACAATCAAATTAATCAGTATCTTGTTAATCTATTCCAGGAACGGGTTCAATATTGATTACATAAGCTGCTACTTACATGTTATATATAAATCTATCAATACGTCTGTGTCAGAACTTGCCCCAATTTCTGTAATCTGGTTATAAATTGGAAAAAGTCTATTTGAGGTACGAATCGGGATCTCAATTTGAATTGGTCGCATTGACTTCAAGGTGTAGTGCTCCTTTTTGACATTTTAACCAATTTGGATATTTTTGTTTGTATATGTGTATCTCAATAATGTAAAACACATACGTTATCGTAAGTTCTCATAATATCATAAAATCTCTGTGTTAAATCACTTTTGCTTACATGGTGGTATGTTACCTGTGAATCTATGGCTTCTTTCTTCTATTGTGTAGTTTAGTTTTGATATTTAATATATTTCCTGTTAATATTGTGGTAAAAGAATCTTAAAATCAAGTAGATCAAGTTACATGCCTAGGCAAATACATTTACAAAAGTACTATTACAATCATTGTTAACAGAAATAATATTGTCATGGCTTTATGGAGAAACATGACCTTCGACGAGCAATTTTTTTAAGTACGCGCGGGAAATATGACAAAAATGCAAACTTAATTTTAAAACTTATTTCTATGATAATTTCATACTGTAAAATTAATCGTTTTGTTTCAACAGTATGTTGTTAAGCTATCTTTAATAAGACCAACTTCGCATATGTGGACGAGTTGCTTTGTTGCAATTCGGCATATGGTTGCGAAATACAAATTCGATAGAACAGGTTCGTTTCAACATTACATCGCCTGATTTTTTTCACAATTGACAAGTATGAATCCCCTCTCATCTTTGCCTGTATCAAAGCAACGAGAGTTTTGGGCGTAATTTTAGTGACCCTGTGTTCCCTATTAAGGGTCTGAGGGGCCACACCCTTAAAACCTATTTTCATCTTTTCTCGAGAACCAAAAGGCCTAGAAAGCTGAAACTCTGTGTAAACACTCCTTGACTAGTGAGGATTATAATGCATAACCTTGGTAACTCTGTTACCCAGCATAAGGGCCCCAGCGGCCACATCCTAAACTATTATTTGTGTCTTCTTCTTTAGAAACAAAAGGTGTAGAAAGCTGAAATCTTGTGTAAACACTCCTTGGTAAGTGAGGATTCTTGATTGTAACTTTGGTGCTCCTGTGGTCCCTCATAAAGGTCACAGACCTTAAAACCTTTGTTCATCGTCCTATCTAGAACCAAAAAGCGTAGACATCTCAACCAATCAACGTTTGGGAACACGTGTAATATCAAAATATCAAAATGGAAAGTATACACTACATAATCGAGAGTGTAATAAACCTATAACCTGTCATAAAATGTTATAAAGAAGTACTCGTCTTGCTGACTAATTCTGCATCGTTTGCATGACGTCTACATAAGAAAACTTCTTCTTCTTATAACCACAACTTAATGCTTCTCGAGAAAGGGGTACCTTGATATGTGTTTGCTACTTAGCTGAAAAATAGCTAGTGCATTATCAAAACAATTAGTTAGAAAAGCAGCTATAAACTTAATTATCACCGTAAATAAAATTTCGCCCAACTTCAAAGACGGCAAGGACATGACAAAATGACTCACTAATGAAAACATGAAAATGAACTTAAACCTATTTGCTAAACCAAATATACAGACCGATGAGCCTTTGGTCAGCTTATCTTAACATGATCTTTGAGGAGCAATTTGAGATGGGTTTCTTGATTCCGTCCGTTATATGACTTCAATAAAAATGAATATTATCAAAGTCATCAATTGGCTTCCTTCACAGACTATACTGGTTCAATGAGCATACATGTAGTGGATATTTTCCTAGCAAGCGTCCTATATGAATAACGTTTGGTTTAGACTTTTGGATTTTCTGCCTCAACAGGTTTCTCATCATCATTTTCTATTGTCAATTATATAAACCTATTGTCAAAAGTTGTTTTAGAAAATATACGCTAGGATATTTATATATATATATATTATTTAATTTAGTTTTTAAAATCCATCAGTATCCTTAACAATGTGACAAAAGGCACGTTTACATTTCATATACCAAATATGGTGCAATGTCTTTTCAAAGTTTCGAACCATATTAAAGGTCTCATCTATTACAACAAATAATGTTGAAAATTACATTTTCTTTAAATTTGATCAGAAATTAATTTCAGATGATTTAGGAATATCAATAGTTACGATGATGATGATCATTGTGACACATTTGATTGGCCATGCCAAATTGTTTCAAAGATAAACAACAAAAGGGAAAATAGAGATGTATCACAACAAGTTTATTTGCAGTTAAATCTCCCATTTGGTGACCCCCCTAATATTATTTCTGAAGTCAATTTTTCATTCAACTGATCACACCACATGTTATTTTTAGCAATATGTAAAACATCTTCGGCACAATTAAATCCCGTTGAATGTGAGAAAAGCGATATTAAAAATGCCGTTTGTATTCAAAAAGTGCCTGAAAATGTTGTTCGATATATATACTTGCTACACACCCTTGTATTCATTTGAAATGCTATTGGTATGATAATCTGTTTACGTTTTGAAAGCCAGGGCTCTATGAGAGAAATTGGTAAGAAATGCGAAATTTGACGAATTTTTATAAATGCAGATAACTCTTAAAATCGTTTGGATATTATTACATTGCTGAATAATATATATTATAAACTTGTGTTTTTAATGTAGTTAAATAGTAACGAATTATTAAATATCTAATTGTCCGCCCCATCTTTCGAAATTATCCTTTCACAAGAATTGACTTTATTTTCTCATATTACTGGAATGTATTCGAAAGAGGGTATATATCTGTGGTGTCTTATTCAATGTTCCATTTATATTGAAAACAAAGAAGTGTTCCTTTGAGAATGTACATGCAGGAAGTAGAGAGTTGATACAGCATATATGTATTACATTAGTGATTATTATTTAAATGTTGAGGTTAAATATCAGCCTAATATCTTTGATTTGAATACCTTATAGCTATGTAGCTTAGCTTAAAGGGCAGTCGCACGTGTGTTTTTTTTAAATTATTTTAAATTTTTCACTGATAATTGTAAGTGAATGCTACATGTATTATTTTGACAGTGTAAAAAATCTCACAAGCCAATCCACCATAGTCAGAGGACAAACTATCCATTGGCGGCCATTTTTGTGAACACCTTTAATGCATTTTGTGTAAGAAAAAGGCATCGCATAGCTAAACTTTACGTTATATATTTGAATTATTACTACTATTATTATTATCCACTTGATAGTAATAGATACATTGTCTTTCAATTGGAACCATTAATTCTCATTTTCCTGACATCACTTTATATTCTCCCTAAAAACGTGCTACTGCCCCTTTAAAACCAAAGCACTTTTGCACCGAGATTTTCACATTTATTGGCTTTTATCGATTTTCAGAAACATCACAAAGGTTTCAGGTATCCTTTATTAACATGAGGATCAAAAGTCTTTTGACATTATTACGATGTATACAAGGAAGGCATTTCAAAATGAAGCAGATTTGACGATTTTCTAAAGAATTCAGTGTGTCTTGAGTATTTCTGACGAACTCTGTTAATAATTGAAGGAATCAAAGCGTAAATGGTGTCTTAACATTGTTAAGGTAATGGAGATCTGGATGGATGCCAAGAAGTCTCTTACATGTATTTCATTTTGTTCAGTGTGCATTTGAACACATCAATATTCAAAGCAGAAGTTAAAAGCAAAACGATAAAAATAAATAAATAAACATTACGACATTCGCAAATGTTTCAAAAGCTGAAGTTAATTCAAGTCAGAGAATCTTTGATTAACGTGTAGCTATTTGGGTTTAAAGTCTTTGTAAACATATTTTGACATTTATCAAATCTCTTAAGAATAATAATCTTAAATTTAGGTTCGACGTTATGAGATAATTATTGTAATTATCCCATTAAAACTAGCTTGAAAACGTCAAAAATCTCTTCAATGTCATCATATCTTTCTAAACATGTAGGAATTTACCGTGGGTATCATTGTCTTCTAACCAGTGAGACTTAGATAGTAAGGAATGTTTGAATGTAAATGTTTACCCATAGTTTCTCTGAAATATTATGCTCAAATTTCATCTTATCAAATTTTCATTCGATCTTTATCTGCAATTGAAATTTTACAAAGCTGTGGAGTAAGACATATGATGATCAGGGGATTCTATATCCTATGCTATTCCTTTGTTCATATATGAATCATTTCCCATAAAGCTAAAAGCGACTTTCTTGTAAGCAAAACTTATAAAGAATATTAAATTAATAACGTTGGCGCATGATCAAATGTCAATTGCTAATTGAAGGCAAACTCTCTTCATTCTGAGTTGATATAGATCCCAAAAGGTAAATCTGAATTCCGAGTGCCTCAAATTTGTCTAAAATTTAGCCAAATTACCCAGATAGGAAACCAAAAAGACGTTAGCTTAAAGGAATAAATGGATTATTTTAGCTTAATCCTGTTATGTGTGACGTGGATCGCAATTCCAACTTTAGATGGAAATATGGATTTGCCAGTTTATGGACCAATACTTTGTAACTTCCTTTGCCAACGAAACGTGGGGTGTACAGGGTTCAGGTTTAACCCAACACTGCTTTCCTGTTCTTTGATACACTCGAACATATCGCAAGCTGATGCCGATAGATTGAACGTCCACCGAGTTAAGGTAAGTTCCTCATTAGATAACATGCATAAATAATTCTTGAAAACAACTTTGGTATGTATTGAACAATTATTCATGATATGTTAATCATAGAAAAATTCCTGTTTTGCGAAAGTAAATATGTTTCGTTTCTCTGTATATTGGAAATGGGTGGCTGATATTGAAGTGAAGTTACGTATCGGTAGGCCTATGAATGGGATGTTGTGAGTATTTTAATGTCTCTTCGTATTGAGCTAAGAGTAATTATTAAAAATTCTTTCAGGTTGACAGCGCGAACAATGGGTTATCAAAGTTGGTTTTCCCTTCCTCAACAATTAAATTCCTCAACAGGAGAGGCCAGGTCTTGTACCGGGATCCCAACCCACTCGGTAAGTTTCTATTTGCTTTTCTGACTAAATGTTATGTTGTGCTTTTTTCCGTGGTTCTACAATACAGACTTTAGTTCTGTCAATTATTAAGCAAAGTGTGAATCACCAACGGAAGATTGTTTCGAGCACAAGATAATTGCTCGTCTTTTCAGAAGAGGGATCTGACTAATGAGAAAGTTTAACAAAACTCAGTCAAAGTTTATCCGTAAACAATAAAAATGTATAATATGCTATGTATTTTTTTTTCACTTGCGTGTGCGTTGACATGTATATGAATATTGAATGGAAAATGCTTTTCTAAGGTAATGTGTATATCCTTACACCTATCTAACATTGATATAAATAAGGAGGGAGATATTGTTGATAGAAGTTACAGTATAGAAGTAAACATTCGAATTTCATCATATCCAGTAGCTGGTAGATCTGAAAGTTGATTATTCAAATGAGCACTGTGATTTCGGATCCCTTACTATAAGGAGTAATTATGACACTTTTCAAAGATTTTTCATAACAATAGTTATATGCTGATCTGAAATTCTCTATGGTTTTCTCTTAAAGAGTTGTCGAATTCAGAGGGAAACCATTCTTGTTTATGTAAGCTTGATGTTGTTATGAATAGGTCACTGTGAATGACGCTATGACAATATTGCAATCTCTCTTATGTCGGTGATTCTTTCTGAGTAGATTTTAGCAAGCAAGCGCATTTGTCCCACAATATTGTTAGGAATATTAACATCTGAGCTTCAGGATAATGTCATTCTCTCCCCACAGAGGCAGATCAAATCATGTTGATTTAGCCTCTGTTCTTTTACGACGAGTTTGTGGGAAAGAATGGGAGATGCCTGATTGGTGGCAATCAAAATGAGTTGTGCAATCAGCGACGCTGTTCTGAAATCATCATTTTGGCTACTGAAAAAAGGCAAAGGCATTGTCATATGAACCACCCTTTCCATGCGAGAAGTCTTGTCATTAGCAGCCCCGTCTAAGGACGGGGCTGCTATCAGTTTTTGTGAAGTTTCCATCGCCGCCGCCGCCGCCGCCGCACTCGTACTACTAGCTATAACTTTTTTCCACTAAGCTTTCCAGAACTCTTATTCATACGTTATTACTCATACCTCGGGGGAACGATTTTGACACGTTCACTTTCAAGGTCAAAGGTCAAGGTCACGAGATATGTATTCACTCTAAGAATTCCTTGTAAACGCGATAACTTGAAAAGTTTTTGTGCTATGAAGCTCTAACTTGGTATATATCATCCTTGGAAAAGTAAAAAATTTTGAAAAGGTTTTGGCTACAATCCGTCAAAGGTCAAGGTCACAGCAAGGTCATGACGTAAGCATGTTTTAGCAAAAATGCTTTATTTTAACTATGAACACTTTTAATCAATACATGATTGTTATACTCAATAAAAAGTGTTCAATGATCGTGTGACCTTGAAGGTCAAAGGTCAAGGTCATGAGATATGAGTTATTACAAAATGCACTAAATTTGGGTATAACTTTATCCCATTTAGCTTTTCAGAACTCATGAACATGTCTTAATGTTAATACTTCCAGGGAATCATTATGACATGTTCACTTTCAAGTTCAAAGGTCAAGGTCACGAGTTATAAAATCACCTCAAAATTCCTTGTAAACGCGATAACTTGATAAGTTTTTGTGCTATGAAGCTCTCACTTGGTATATATCATCCTTGGAAAAGTAAAAGATTTTGAAAAGGTTTTGGCTACAATCCGTCAAAGGTCAAGGTCACAGCAAGGTCATGACGTAAGCATGTTTTAGCAAAAATGCTTTATTTTAACTATGAACACTTTTAATCAATACATGATTGTTATACTCAATAAAAAGTGTTCAATGATCGTGTGACCTTGAAGGTCAAAGGTCAAGGTCATGAGATATGAGTTATTACAAAATGCACTAAATTTGGGTATAACTTTATCCCATTTAGCTTTTCAGAACTCATGAACATGTCTTAATGTTAATACTTCCAGGGAATCATTATGACATGTTCACTTTCAAGTTCAAAGGTCAAGGTCACGAGTTATAAAATCACCTCAAAATTCCTTGTAAACGCGATAACTTGATAAGTTTTTGTGCTATGAAGCTCTCACTTGGTATATATCATCCTTGGAAAAGTAAAAGATTTTGAAAAGGTTTCGGCTACAATCCGTCAAAGGTCAAGGTCACAGCAAGGTCATGACTTAGGCATGGTTTAGCGAAAATGCTTTATTTTAACTATGATCACTTTTAATCAATACATGATTGTTATACTCAATAAAAAGTGTTCAATTATTGTGTGACCTTGAAGGTCAAAGGTCAAGGTCATGAGATATGAGTTATTGCAATACCTTGTAAACACAATAACTTGAAAAGTTTTTGTGCTATGAAGTTTAGATTTTGTATATATTATCCCTTGAGAAGTACAACATTTTCAAAAAGTTTTGGGTACGAACTGTCGAAGGTCAAGGTCACAACAAGGTCAACATATATGGAGAAAATGGATTAATTTAATTTTTAACACTTTATTTCATTACAATAATGTTATACTCAATGAAATGTGTTCATTGATTGTGTGACCTTGAGTGTCAAAGGTCAAGGTCACGATAAAATTCCCAATTTGGTGAGGCCTGTAAAAGGCGGAACAGGGTAAGGCGAAACCCCAAGTTCTGGGGCTGCTCTGCTTTTGCGGTATCCCGCAAACGCTAATCTAGTTTGATAAAGAAATTCAAATGTATTGAGATGAAAGTTTTTTTCCGCTAGGGGAAACTGCCGGAATCCACGGATTTCGGCGTAATAGAACATGACTTGATCTGCCTCTGTGGGGAGAGAATGGGATAATGTTGGTACAGCTTATATCTGATAGAGACAACAACAAGGCACCACATTTTGCTACAAATAACGATACAGAAAAAGCATAAATGAATTGATATTAAACAACTTGCATAAATCCCACTATGCAAAACATTAAGTATGAAATATAGCAAACAATTGAGTTATACAATAACTTTGTTTTACAGTTCCATCACAGAAGAGAGCGCCAAAACGGAGGATCGTTCAGAGGATGTTTACGTATGCAAAAGCATCAATGGCGGAAACAACGGTGGACGAACTATACATAAATAATCAAACTTTACAAAAGTTTCCAATCACTTTGAACTATTTAACAATTCTTGCATATGTACCCAGTATTAAGGTAATGTTGATAACAGAAACTAGAGCCCTGCTGTTACATACCATTTCTCTCGATGGAAAGAAATCTGATCCAATTGAACATGATGTGTCTTGCCTTGCTGTTGCAAATGACACAATCTTTTACGTGAAAGAACTCACACTTCTCTACAGAATGTCTCTTAACTTCTCTAAGAACACAAAAATCATGAAGTTATCAATTAGTCCCCCTGTCCTCATGGAAGTTGACTCAAATAGAGAAGAGCTGTATATGATCGGGAAAGAAAACCTTTATAAGAATTCATACGATGGAAGAATGATAAGATCAATTGTTTTAGGAATAGGAGGAGAAAATTGTTTCGACATGAGTAGGCGTGTTTTGTACCATAAAGCCGAAAATTTGGGCCAACTTATTGCGATAAATCTGACAGATTTTAGGAGGAAAACATTGACGACATTTAATGAGGGCTCTATAATCGGAATTTGCTCTTTGGAACATGAATTGGTCTTGATGCTTCCATGGAGACGACTTGTCCTTTTTGATCATGCAAGTAATACCTTTCAAAGTTTTATTTTGCCTGAGCTATATGAGAAAGATGTAGGACATGACACGTGTCTTGTTATCAAGTACATTTATTGATAGGTTAGGTTATTTTATTACGATGTACCCTCGATCTCGTACTCTAGATAGTTAACGTCACATAGCTGTAACAGTTTATGTTATATTACATGATTATAATATTATTGTGATGGAAACACCTTGGTGGTTGTTTGGACTTTACGAGATCGTATTTTTATTATGTCGGTGTAACGTTTGAGGTAAGGAGCCTACAGACTGAAATTGTATACCATTTGAATGTTAATAAATAGATAGGGAATTATGTTGAAATTATCACTTTCGACATACAATGTTTTGTTTATACATGTGTATATGTATAGTTTAAATTTACACTTCAAAAATATCTTTTTGGAACCCGCTTTTAAAGTTACACGCTTCGATACATACATAAAATCGACTTACCTAGAAAAAGGTCAAGTTTGATGTTACGTGACATTGTCACATCACAAAGGGAACACAAACATGGCGTCAACACACTTTCAACGTAGAAAGTCAGTGACGACAAAACTGGTCAACGTTGCCTACTTGCGTATCAAACCGTGGAAAAGAGATTGTGGGTTATATTTATCCTCTAAAAGTTCAATCTAAGCTAGAACCTTATTCAATCAAGTCGGTAACGACATATCATCCTTTAGTTTGAACGTCGTCGGAAACAATGGTGGACGTTGGAATAACATACACTGTAGCACAGTAAGTTTGATTACGAAGAAATTCTGTCTTTGTCAAATTAAGATTCACCGTTTTAATCACCAGTTATATCAGTCATAATTTATATCACTATATCAATAAGTTTAAAAGTGATTTAAAGGTGTGAAAATGACTTTTTATGGTGAGAAATTAGAGTTACCTCCCTTGCCCGATGATCGTGAGAATGAATGAACGGGACGAATGAGACAAAGCTTATATTATAGCAAACATGACAGGACATATTTTATCGAATATTTACGGCTAACGATCTTTAATATTATTATTTTCATAACTGTAATTCCCTTGGTTTCAGTATGTACATTTATCTGTTATTGGTGATTTAACATTTTATTTGCAGACAAAGTGCCTTACTTCAGGAATTCAAAGTTTGATTGATACTCACTATACCATAGGCCTTCTCAGCTTACTGTGCAACATAGCTTGAAAGATTTGTTATCCCACCGGTATGTAATACCGTGGGATATAGTCATCGCCCTGTCCGTCTGTATGTCCGTCCGTCCGTCCGTCCGTCTGTCCGTCCGTCCGTAATCATTTCGTTTCCGGAGCAGAACTCAAAAACCGGTCCACATATCTTTCTGAAACTTTACATGTGTATTGCCCACCTACTGAAGTGGTGCTTTTTGATATTTTCACTTTTCTGAAAATTTTATTTTTTTATTATTTCCATGGAAACAGCTCTAATATGGACTCTGTTCATGAAAGGTTTCGTTTCCAGAGCAGAACTAAAAAACCGGTCCACATATCTTCCTGAAACTTTACATGTGTATTGCCCACCTACTGAAGTGGTGCCTTTTGATATTTTCACATTTCTGAAAATTTTATTTTTTATTATTTCCATGGAAACGGCTCTTATTTGGACTCTGTTCATGAAAGGTTTCGTTTCATATATATAAAACCGGTCCACATATCTTTCTGAAACTTTACATGTGTATTGCCCACCTTCCTTAAGTGGTGCCTTTTGATATTTTCACATTTCTGAAAATTTTATTTTTTATTATTTCCATGGAAACGGCTCTTATTTGGACTCTGTTCATGAAAGGTTTCGTTTATATTAGCTTATACTACATGTATTATGAACCTTGCTTGAAAAATTTACAATTATCTTTCAAAGGTTTACATCTTACGATCATGTGGAACCGGTGGGATATGTCATCTTCTGATGACTCTTGTTAAATATTAATTTCCGAAAATTTTTTTTACCCTAGATCAATGAAATTAAAGCTCTTACAATATTAACCAAAAATGTATTAATGAACTTCAATCAATAATTAATTGTTACCAATAATGATTATTAAGTAGATGTTGTGAATATTCATAATTAAACATTCATCTTGTAGCCTGCCCTACACATAAACTGAAGTACAAAAGAAAGTACACACCCAAGTAATTTGTTAATAAAAGACAACAGGACACAATTTCCAGCATTTCAAAGGTATAATATTAATAGTGAACCATTTTCAAACATGGCAAGGACACGTGTATATACTTCTCACTTCACACATCACTTCTCTACTTCTCAAAGTGTCCACTAGGGGTATATTTTGAAATTTACACTCATTGTTTCTGCAACATTCCGTGGTCTGATGTCCATAAATGAGGAGTTAATATCGGGTGTGACCCCTATTACCGCTAATGCAAGCAAAGACACGTCTCTTCATTGAGAAAGTAAGACGTCGGATGACGTCATTAGGGATATGTTGCCACTCATCGTGTAGTGCCTGTTCAAGCTGTTTTAAGTCGTCTTCCAAAATGGTCCCAAAGATGCTCGATGGGGGATACATCAGGGGTGATGGCCAAGGCAAAACCTGGATGTTTTGTTGGTTGAGGAAGTCCATGGTGATCCTGGCATTATGTGGTCTGGCGTTATCGTGTTGGTAAATCATCCCTTGCTGCTGCCTCTGTATGAAGGGGACCATCATAGGCTGCAACACTTGATACCTGTATCTCTGGGCTGTAAGGGTCTGACGAATAGTCACCAAATCGGTCTACTGGTCGCCGCAGATCCCGCCCCAGACCATGACGCTGCCACCGCCATAGGGTACCACTTCTTTGACACACGCTGCAGCCTGTCTCTCGCCTCTACTCCTGTAAACCCCCACTCTGCCGTCTGCTGTGAAGAGGTTGAATCGACTTTCGTCGCTAAAGATCACTATTGACGTTGCCAGCGTCTCACTCTCCTTGCCCAGCGTAGACGGTCCAGGCGATGTTCGCGAGTCAGGGTCATTCCGCGAAACGTCGAATCCCTGCAGCTCGAAGACGTCTCATGACAGTGTTTCTGCTAATGCCGTGTCCTAACGCCGTCGATGCCGTTGACGTCATGGTAACGTATCTGTTTCGCAGATGCAGTGTGCTCAGATAACGGTCTCCAGCGGGGGTCGTCACCCTCGTTCTTCCACTTCTAGGACGGTCCGATGTCTGGCCAGTCTGGTTATGACGTTGAAGGAGTCGAACGACCGTTTGTCTGGTGCAGCCAAACCTTCTGTCAATTTGGCTGTTTGAAACTCCAACTTCAGACATTCCAACGACTCTTTCTCGCTCTGCTGCTGTTAGTGAATGGTAGAATTCAGTGGTTTTATACTCTTAGCGCGCCCAAGTCAAGTAGAAATTGAAAAAAATCGTGATTTCCGAAAAAATCACTTTTACCTGAACTGACATGCCTCGGATGCGTTTTGATGATATGATTTCATTGTTTCCGTTCGTAACATTAGAATAGAGCATAAAAAATGCTACTTTGTAAATGAATATGAAATAATATGAAAATCTGTGGGTGTGTACTTTCTTTTGTACTTCAGTTTAGTTCATCTAAAAAAAATAATGCTGTCTTTGACGTTTGAAAAAAAATCATTTCGTTAATTTGAATTTCTATCTATCTCTATATTAAATGAAAACCTAAAAATTATTTTGCTTGTTGTTTTACCAGAAGTTAATTTCCAGTTGGGTTATTTAAATACATTTCACCAACTTTTTGTTACTAAAAAGGCTACAAAAATATAATTTGTCAAAACATAAGTAGGTTTAAAGCCTTACCTTTGGATGTTATATGCTCTAGAGAATTTATTTTACAGTTTCTGTACTAAAGGATGGTCTGAAAAATTCAAACATTATTTCATAGAAATATTAACTTGTAGTCATCTCGGATCTTTTTCAAGTCATTATCATTACATTATCCTTGACATCTTTGAGTTGTTGCTCATAATGTAATGTATGTATAGGCCTACATATCACCTGATTGAAATATATAAATTACTACAGGTGGTCAAGGTTACAGAATTATACCAGGAAAGTGTGAGGCTGAAGACCCACCCCTTGTCCTCTTCACTCTTACCTGAAGAGTAGGTGTCACCTGATTGAAATATATAAATTACTACAGGTGTCTTGGTGGTCAAGGTTACAGAATTATACCAGGAAAGTGTGAGGCTGAAGACCCACCCCTTGTCCTCTTCACTCTTACCTGAAGAGTAGCAAGTGCTACATTATCAAAACTCAAATCATGATGCTGTTATATATGTCAAGACATAAAATATCAATGTATTGCTGCACTGTCTGTTCCTGAGTTTAACCTAATATAATGACTAAAATTTAAATTGTGTTTATTAACTTTTTATTAGCTCTTTCAAATGATAAATTCAAAACAAATGAGCACAAGATCAATATCAAATTATAAACATAAAAAATTCCTTAATTATATTGTATTATGAAAGTTGTAAAACTGATAATCTAATCTTCATCAACAGTACAAACAGTTTTAAAAGTATATTGGCATTTTGAAATCTGATCACATGGACATGCATATATCAACAATATGCTCCAAACGATACTCAATAAATGTATGCATTTAAATGGAAAATGGAATTAGATTCTCCATCACTTTAGCAGAAATTTAGATATTAAAATATATGAATTTCTTGACAATCAATAAAATGTATAAATATTAAGTATTTAGTTACAAGATGATGATCAAAGAGCTTTTCATACCAAAATGTTCTTGGCCAGATTTTTCGCCGAACTCTTTTCTCTGAAGGGATAGCCATATATGATTTGTGTAATTCATTGGGACAGGGGGCGAGATAGGATCAGGAGGTGCATGGTTCGTATCCCGCCATGGGCTCGGCAACTGTGTCTACAGTAGAGAGCAATGCTTCACTGAATATCAGTGCAATACCACTGTTCCAGCCGATGCTCGCAGGTTTCACCGCAATGCATAGCCACAATAGTGTTGCAGGGCTTTCTCCCTGCAATAATACTAGCAGCCGCGATATAAGTGGAATACTCTTGAAAGCGGCGTTAACCCACATCACCTCAAATCACCTTGCATTGAGACAACAATGATTGACAAAAGGTATATATAAAACACTTAAACCTAAATTAATCGTCAATAGTCGTATGTTCGGCTCTAAATACTCGTCAATATCCAAAAAATAAAACGTCAATATTTGGTTGTTACTCGTCAATAGTCAATAACCTAGCAGCCATCAGAACCACGCGCACCTTGAGTTGCACGTGCAAATTACACCTCAACTGAAATACGTGCTGCACGCGCCACGGGTTACCTGTAGTTGAATTGGTACACCTTGGGAGAGAACTTGCTTTCAGAGGAAATAAAATGAAGATTTCTGTTTAAATCTCATGGTTTTTCCAAAAACAGATTTTCTTTTAAATTTCACCTAAAAGCATTTTCTTCTGTTTAAACATTCAGAATTGAAACATAGTCTCAGACTAGTGACACGGGTATAAATGAAGCAATGATGGACAGAAAACTTGGGAGATAGTGCACGTAAAATTATTAATGGCAACCTCAAATAAAATGATAAAAGCGTTTTGATACAGACAAATAGTCTAGTATACAGATTGTCTTACATCGGCTATAATTTAGAATTTTAACTCACGGAAATAGAAATGAAATGATATTTGGCGTTTATTCATTACTGGATTGATAATGTAGTTCTTACTTATGTTTTCTCAACTAGGCCTTATGATTGCATTGCAAAACTATAATTTAAATATCTTTCTTAATTGCTTTTGAAAAAAACGTATTAGCTTATTACGTCACTATCAGCAATGAGTTGTTGAATAGTAGTTTATAACATGCTGTAAACATAAGTAAACCATATACTTCTTTCAGTTATTATTTGAATTCAATATCATATAAAGTATGCATAATAGGGGACATAAGATAGATGTATAGATTATTTTAATTAAACAACTCCTTTTACCGGATCGTACTGAGATTACAGATCATACAGACATGCATACATTTCGACTTCGAAATAAGTGCGATGCGTAAAACGGCACATTTTTCTTTCCTGTAAACTCATATATTTGAGGGAATTTTACAAAAACTGACGGCACCCAAAATTTGGGAAATGTTATTGTGAGTGAGAATTTAGAATTCAAATTTCAACTTTGTTAAAAAAAAAAGAAACAATCGCAAAAGCACTTTTTTCTATTTCCGTTAATACTATAGTTCTGTATTTCTGTATTTACACAACATGCTTTTTTATCAAGTGTATTAATCTTTAAAATACACTAGAACTTAAAATCTTATGTTTAAGATGATTGATGTTTATTTTTTTAACATAATTATGGCATGCAAGTTGCTGTGGTTTTTCTCTGAGCTTTTCAGCTCTTTTCTCCTACTTCAGTAGGGTTGTTTTAAATCTGTGTGTCATAAATAGTTTAATGGCTTTCAAAATGAAACTTGTTAAGTATCAAGCATGCATGAGAGCAACAAAATCTTAAAAGTCTTCAAAAGGACAATACCTCAGAAACTTCAATAATTCACATAAAATATATTATATTGAGCAAATTAATCGCTCAGAACTGCCTCTCAAATCTTTCTCCGGGTCCATTACCCCCATAACCTTCCGGATTACGGAATGAATAGCAAAAAAGCAATAAAAAATGGAATTAACTCTAAAATACATGTTGAAGTACATTGACATACATATTCTTAATATGGTCCAGAGTTGAAAATTTAATGCTTAATTGTCATTTTGTTAAGTAAGGTGTTTTTGAAAGATTAATAGGAGAGTTAATCGCGTTTTCTTATAGCTTGTTATAAATTTAAATATAACGTTAATTAGCTGTTAATGTCAATAATGGCACTGAAACTGTACACTAATTATTTATTATCTATTCCCTAATAGTTATACATCTAGTGACATTAAAACAGACAATGATTTTCAAAAATCACGTTTGTTATTCAGTCCTAAAAGTTAGCGCCTGTTACAAATGCTGTTTCTGACGAGTTCGTTTGTTGAATTTGATGTCAGTTTCACAGTTGCTGTGACAACGCACGTGCATCCCGTGCAAATTGCTTTGAAGGTTTGTTTAATCTCGCATTGATATGGGCTGTATAATGTCTCTAAATGTATGGCAAATATGATAATTTGTGGAGAATTATTGTATATTTTATGCATCACTAGGTCTTGTTGTGAACAAAATTTGTTATTTCAACACATGTAGCCGTTCAACTTATTCGTTGAGTAACATAAAAATGCACGCCCAAAACCACGTTTTTCTATATCCATGATTACCTTTCGTAACGATTTAATGTATGACTTACACTTCCTATTAGTAAAAGACATATTTGTTCTTCTTAAATAAGAAAATTGTGAATTGCACGTCTACTTTATAGACTTTCGTATAGAGTCCTCTATTTCATAGATTCTGTTAGTAGTGAATAGTAGTGAAATAACGAAACTACATTAGTAAAATGAAACCAACATCAACTTACATATGTTACATTTATGGCATAGCATGATTTTTTCTTGGGGGCATTTTCAGTACCGGTGTTGATCCTTGAGCGTAGCTGTTGAAAATGACATTGAGCTCGCGTGATTTCCTTTTATAAGTCGTCATTAGGTAAAAACTCGTCAAGTAAACAGGGACGTGTGTGGCGAGGTTCACGTGCAAGTTGTGCTTTAATTCAAACCGGTTTCGAATTTAGGTTTAAGTGGAATAGACTCCTCAAACTCATCATTAGTTGTGCACGTGGTTTAGTCTTCGGGCTAACGCCCTCAGACTAAACCTCGTGCACAACTAATGACGAGTTTTCGGAGTCTATTCTTTACATAATACATATTATGTTGACTGGGCACATCCTTTAAAAACAGCCTGTTTGCCATTGCGGAGTCAGCAAGAGATACAAAGTACAGACAATCAAATTAATCAGTATCTTTTTAATCTATTTTAGGAACGGGCTCAATATTGATTACATAAGCTGCTACTTACATGTTATATATAAGTCTATCAATACGTCTGTGTCAGAACTTGCCCCAATTTCTGGTTATTAATTGGAAAAAGTCTATTTGCGGTACGAATCGGGATCTCAATTTGAATTGGTCGCATTGACTTCAAGATGTAGTGCTCCTTTTTGGACATTTTAACCAATTTGGATATTTTTGTTTGTATATGTGTATCTCAATAACGTAAAACACATACGTTATCATAAGTTCTCATAATATCATAAAATCTCTGTGTTAAATCACTTTTGCTTACATGGTGGTATGTTACCTGTGAATCTATGGCTTCTTTCTTCTATTGTGTAGTTTAGTTTTGATATTTAATATATTTCCTGTTAATATTGTGGTAAAAGAATCTTAAAATCAAGTAGATCAAGTTACATGCCTAGGCAAATACATTTACAAAAGTACTATTACAATCATTGTTAACAGAAATAATATTGTCATGGCTTTATGGAGAAACATGACCTTCGACGAGCAAATTTTTTAAGTACGCGCGGGAAATATGACAAAAATGCAAAATAATTTTTAAACTGATTTCTATGATAATTTCATGCTGTAAAATTAATCGTTTTGTTTCAACAGTATGTTGTTAAGCTATCTTTAATAAGACCAACTTCGCATATGTGGACGAATTGCTTTGTTGCAATTCGGCATATGGTTGCGAAATACAAATTCGATAGAACAGGTTCGTTTCAACATTACATCGCCTGATTTTTTTCACAATTGACAAGTATGAATCCCCTCTCATCTTTGCCTGTATCAAAGCAACGAGAGTTTTGGGCGTAATTTTAGCGACCCTGTGTTCCCTATTAAGGGTCACAGGGGCCACACCCTTAAAACCTATTTTCATCTTTTCTCCAGAACCAAAAGGCCTAGAAAGCTGAAACTCTGTGTAAACACTCCTTGACTAGCGAGGATTATAATGCATAACCCTGGTAACTCTGTTACCCATCATAAGGGCCCCAGCGGCCACATCCTAAACTCTTATTTGTGTCTTCTTCTTTAGAAACAAAAGGTGTAGAAAGCTGAAATCTTGTGTAAACACTCCTTGGTAAGTGAGGATTCTTAATTGTAACTTTGGTGCTCCTGTGGTCCCTCATAAAGGTCACAGACCTTAAAACCTTTGTTCATCGTCCTATCTAGAACCAAAAAGCGTAGACATCTCAACCAATCAACGTTTGGGAACACGTGTAATTATCGGAGTGTAAAATATCAAAATGGAAGTTATGATTCTCCTTTATGCAGAGACAAAAGTATACACTACATAATCGAGAGTGTTATAAACCTATAACCTGTCATAAAATGTTATAAAAAAAGTACTCGTTTAGCTGACTAATTCTGCATCGTTTGCATGACGTCTACATAAGAAAACTTCTTCTTATAACCACAACTTAATGCTTCTCGAGAAACGGGTACCTTGATATGTGTTTGCTACATAGCTGAAAAATAGCTAGTGCATTATAAAAACAATTAGTTAGAAAATCAGCTATAAACTTAATTATCACCGTAAATAAAATTTCGCCCAACTTCAAAGACGGCAAGGACATGACAAAATGACTCACTAATGAAAACATGAAAATGAACTTAAACCTATTTGCTAAACCAAATATACAGACCGATGAGCCTTTGGTCAGCGTATCTTAACATGATCTTTGAGGAGCAATTTGAGATGGGTTTCTTGATTCCGTCCCTTATATGACTTCAATAAAAATGAATATTATCAAAGTCATCAATTGGCTTCCTTCACAGACTATACTGGTTCAATGAGCATACATGTAGTGGATATTTTCCTAGCAAGCGTCCTATATGAATAACGTTTGGTTTAGACTTTTGGATTTTCTGCCTTAACAGGTTTCTCACCCTGCTACATCATCATTTTCTATTGTCAATTATATAAACCTATTGTCAAAAGTTGTTTTAGAAAATATACGCTAGGATATTTATACATATATATATATTATTTAATTTAGTTTTTAAAATCCATCAGTAGTCTTAACAATGTGACAAAAGGCACGTTTACATTTCATATACCAAATATGGTGCAATGTCTTTTCAACGTTTCGAACCATATTAAAGGTCTCATCTATTACAACAAATAATGTTTAAAATTACATTTTCTTTAAATTTGATCAGAAATTAATTTCAGATGATTTAGGAATATCAATAGTTACGATGATGATGATCATTGTGACACATTTGATTGGCCATGCCAAATTGTTTCAAAGATAAACAACAAAAGGGAAAATAGAGATATAAAACAAAAGTTTTATTTGCAGTTAAAACTCCGATTTGGTGACCCCCCTAATATTATTTCTGAAGTCAATTTTACATTCAACTGAGCACACCATATGTTATTTTTAGCAATATGGTAAACATCTTCGGCACAATTAAATCCCGTTAAATGTGCGAAAAGCGATATTAAAAATGCCGTTTTTATTAAAAAAAGTGCCTAAAAATGATTTTTCAAGATTTTGAAATGCTATTGGTATGATAATCAGTTAACGTTTTGAAAGCCAGGGCTTTGTGAGAGAAATTGGTAAGAAATGCGAAATTTGACGACGTCAGTATTTTTATAAATGCAGATAACTCTCAAAATCGTTTGGAGACCCATAATATTATTACATTGCTGAATAAAATATATTATAAACTTGTGTTTTTAAAATAGTAACGAATTATTAAATATCTAATTGTCCGCCCCATCTTTCGAAATTATCCTTTCACAAGAATTGACTTTATTTTCTCATATTACTGGAATGTATTCGAACGAGGGTATATATCTGTGGTGTCTTATTCAATGTTCCATTTATATTGAAAACAAAGAAGTGTTCCTTTGAGAATGTACATGCAGGAAGTAGAGAGTTGATACAGCATATATGTATTACAATAGTGATTATTATTTAAATGTTGAGGTTAAATATCAGCCTAATATCTTTGATTTGAATACCTTATAGCTATGTAGCTTAGCTTAAAGGGCAGTCGCACGTGTGTTTTTTAAAAATTATTTTAAATTTTTCACTGATAATTGTAAGTGAATGCTACATGTATTATTTTGACAGTGTAAAAAATCTCACAAGCCAATCCTCCATAGTCAGAGGACAAACTATCCATTGGCGGCCATTTTTGTGAACACCTTTAATGCATTTTGTGTAAGAAAAAGGCATCGCATAGCTAAACTTTACGTTATATATTTGAATCATTACTATTATTATTATTATTATCCACTTGATAGTAATAGATACATTGTCTTTCAATTTGAACCATTAATTCTCATTTTCTGACATCACTTTATATTCTCCCTAAAAACGTGCTACTGCCCCTTTAAAACCAAAGCACTTTTGCACCGAGATTTTCACATTTATTGATTTTTATCGATTTTCAGAAACATCGCAAAGGTTTCAGGTATCCTTTATTAACATGAGGATCAAAAGTCTTTTGATATTATTACGATGTATACAAGGAAGGCATTTCAAAATGAAGCAGATTTGACGATTTTCTAAAGAATTCAGTTTGTCTTGAGTATTTCTGACGAACTCTGTTAATAATTGAAGGAATCAAAGCGTAAATGGTGTCTTAACTTTAAGGTAATGGAGATCTGGATGGATGCCAAGAAGTCTCTTACATGTATTTCATTTTGTTCAGTGTGCATTTGAACACATCAATATTCAAAGCAGAAGTTAAAAGCAAAACGATAAAAATAAATAAATAAACATTACGACATTCGCAAATGTTTCAAAAGCTGAAGTTAATTCAAGTCAGAAAATCTTTGATTAACGTGTAGCTATTTGGGTTTAAAGTCTTTGTAAACATATTTTGACATTTATCAAATATCTTAAGAATAATAATCTTAAATTTAGGTTCGACGTTATGAGATAATTATTGTAATTATCCCATTAAAACTAGCTTGAAAACGTCAAAAATCTCTTCAATGTATAATATCTTTCTAAACATGTAGGAACATACCGTGGGTATCATTGTCTTCTAACCAGTGAGACTTAGATAGTAAGGAATGTTTGAATGTAAATGTTTACCCATAGTTTCTCTGAAATATTATGCTCAAATTTCATCTTATCAAATTTTCATTCGATCTTTATCCGCAATTGAAATTTTACAAAGCTGTGGAGTAAGACATATGATGATCAGGGGATTCTATATCCTATGCTATTCCTTTGTTCATATATGAATCATTTCCCATAAAGCTAAAAGCGACTTTCTTGTAAGCAAAACTTATAAAGAATATTAAATTAATAACGTTGGCGCATGATCAAATGTCAATTGCTAATTGAAGGCAAACTCTCTTGGTTCTGAGTTGATATAGATCCCAAAAGGTAAATCTCAATTTCCGAGTGCCTCAAATTTGTCTAAAATTTAGCCAAATTACCCATATAGGAAACCAAAAAGACGTTAGCTTAAAGGAACAAATGGATTATTTTAGCTTAATCCTGTTATGTGTGACGTGGATCGCAATTCCAACTTTAGATGGAAATATGGATTTGCCAGTTTATGGACCAATACTTTGTAACTTCCTTTGCCAAAGAAACGTGGGGTGTACAGGGTTCAGGTTTAACCCAACACTACTTTCCTGTTCTTTGATACAGTCGAACATATCGCAAGCTGATGCCGATAGATTGAATGTCCACTGGGTTAAGGTAAGTTCCTCATTAGATAACATGCATAAATAATTCTTGAAAACAACTTTGGTATGTATGGAAAAATGATTCATGATATGTAAATCATAGAAAAATTCCGTTTTTGCGAAAGTAATTATGTTTCGTTTCTCTGTATATTGGAAATGGGTGGCTGATATTGAAGTGAAGTTACGTATCGGTATGAATGGGATGTTGTGAGTATTTTAATGTCTCTTCGTATTGAGCTAAGAGTAATTATTAAAAGTTCTTTCAGGTTGACAGCGCGAACAAGGGGTTATCAAAGTTGGTTTTCCCTTCCTCAACAATTAAATTCCTCAACAGGAGAGGCCAGGTCTTGTACCGGGATCCCAAACCACTCGGTAAGTTTCTATTTGCTTTTCTGACTAAATGTTATGTTGTTGTGTTTTTTTCCGTTGTTCTACAATACAGACTTTAGTTCTGTCAATTGTTAAGCAAAGTGTGAATCACCAACGGAAGATTGTTTCGAGCACAAGATATTTGCTCGTCCTTTCAGAAGAGGGATCTGACTAATGAGAAAGTTTAACAAAACTCAGTCAAAGTTTATCCGTAAACAATAAAAATGTAAAATATGCTATGTATTTTTTGTTCACTTGCGTGTGCGTTGACATGTTCCAATATTGAATGGAAAATGCTTTTCTAAGGTAATGTGTATATCCTTACACCTATCTGACATTGATATAAATAAAGAGGGAGATCTTGTTGATAGAAGTTACAGTATAGAAGTAAACATTCGAATTTCATCATATCCAGTAGCTGGTAGATTTGAAAGTTGATTATTCAAATGAGCACTGTGATTTCGGATCCCTTACTATAAGGAGTAATTATGACACTTTTCAAAGATTTTTCATAACAATAGTTATATGCTGATCTGAAATTCTCTATGGTTTTCTCTTAAAGAGTTGTCGAATTCAGAGGGAAACCATTCTTGTTTATGTAAGCTTGATGTTGTGTTGAATAGGCCACTGTGAATTACGCTATGACAATATTGCAATCTCTCTTATGTCGGTGATTCTTTCTGAGTAGATTTTAGCAAGCAAGCGCATTTGTCCCACAATATTGTTAGGAATATTAACATCTGAGCTTCAGGATAATGTCATTCTCTTCCCACAGAGGCAGCTCAAATCATGTTGATTTAGCCTCTGTTCTTTTACGACGAGTTTGTGGGAAAGAATTGGAGATGCCTGATTGGTGGCAATCAAAATGAATTGTGCAATCAGCGACGTTGTTCTTAAATCATAATTTTGGCTACTGAAAAAAGGCAAAGGCATTGTGATATGAACCACCCTTTCCATGCGAGAAGTCTTGTCATTTGATAAAGAAATTCAAATGTATTGAGATGAAAGTTTTTTTCCGCTAGGGGAAACTGCCGGAATCCACGGATTTCGGCGTAATAGAACAGAGGCTAAATCAACATGACTTGATCTGCCTCTGTGGGGAGAGAATGGGATAATGTTGGTACAGCTTATATCTGATAGAGACAACAGCAAGGCACCACATTTTGCTACAAATAACGATACAGAAAAAGCATAAATGAAGTGATATTAAACAACTTGCATAAATCCCATTATGCAAAACATTAAGTATGAAATATAGCAAACAATTGATTTATACAATAACTTTGTTTTACAGTTCCATCACAGAAGAGAGCGCCAAAACGGAGGATCGTTCAGAGGATGTTTACGTATGCAAAAGCATCAATGGCGGAAACAACGGTGGACGAACTATACATAAATAATCAAACTTTACAAAAGTTTCCAATCACTTTTAACTATTTAACAATTCTTGCATATGTACCCAGTATTAAGGTAATGTTGATAACAGAAACTAAAGCCCGGCTGTTACATACCATTTCTCTCGATGGAAAGAAATCTGATCAAATTGAACATGATGTGTCTTGCCTTGCTGTTGCAAATGACACAATCTTTTACGTGAAACAACTCACACTTCTCTACAGAATGTCTCTTAACTTCTCTATGAACACACAAATCATGAATTTATCAATTAGTCCCCCTGTCCTCATGGAAGTTGACTCAAATAGAGAAGAGCTGTATATGATCGGGAACAAATACCTTTATAAGAATTCATACGATGGAAGAATGATAAGATCAATTGATTTAGGAATAGAAGGAGAAAATTGTTTCGACATGAGTAGGCGCGTTTTGTACCATGACGCCGAAAATTTGGGCCAACTTATTGCGATAAATCTGACAGATTTTACGAGGAAAACATTGACGACATTTCATGAGGACTCTGTAGGCGGAATTTGCTCTTTGGAACATGAATTGGTCTTGATGCTTCCAGGGAAAAACATTGTCCTTTTTGATCATGCAAGTAATACCTCTCTAAGGTTTATTTTGCCTGAGCCTTATGAGAAATATGTAGGACATGACACGTGTCTTGTTATCAAGTACATTTATTGATAGGTTAGGTTATTTTAATTAATGTACCCTCGATCTCGTACTCTAGATAGTTAACGTCTCATAGCTGTAACAGTTTATGTTATGTTTATCATGATTATAATATTATTGTGATGGAAACACCTTGGTGGATGTTTGGACTTTACGAGATCGTAGTTTTATTATGTCGGTGTAACTTTGAGGTAAGAAGCCTACAGACTGAATTTGTATATCATTTGAATGTTAATAAATAGATTTGTTAAAGGGTATAGGGAATTATGTTGAAATTACCACTTTCGACCTACAAGGTGGTGTTTATATATGTAAAGTTATAAATTTACACTACAAAATATCTTTTTGGAAACCGCATTTAAAAGTTACACGCTTCGATACATACCGAAAATGGACTGACCTAGAAAAAGGTCCAAGTTTGATGTCACGTGACATCACGAAGGAAACACAAAAATGGCGTCAACACAATTTCCATGTAGAAAGTCAGTGCTGACAAGACTGGTCAACGTTGACTACTTGCGTATCAAACCGTGGAAAAGAGATTTTGGGATATATTTATCCTCTGAAACTTCAATCTAAGCTAACACCTTATTCAATCAAGACGGTAACGACATATCATCCTTTAGTTTGAACGGCGATCACGCCGTCGGAAGACAAAGGTTGACGTTGGAACAACATACACTGTAGCACAGTAAGTTCGATTACGAAGGAATTCTGTCTTTGTCAAATTAAGATGTACCGTTTTAATCACCAAGTATATCAATTATAATTTATATCACGATATCAATAAGTTGAAAAGTGATTTAAAAGTGTGAAAATGAATGAACGGGACGAATGAGACAAAGCTTATATTATAGCAAACATGATAGGACATATTTTATCGAATATTTACGGCTAACGATCTTTAATATTATTATTTTCATAACTGTAATTCCCTTGGTTTCAGTATTTACATTTATCTGTTATTGGTGATTTAACATTTTATTTGCTGACAAAGTGCCTTACTTCAGGAATTCAAAGTTTGATTGATACTCACTATACCATAGGTCTTCACAGCTTACTGTGCAACATAGCTTGAAAGATTTGTTAAATATTAATTTTACCCTAGATCAAAAGCTCTTACAATATTAACCAAAAATGTATTAAACCAATAAGGATTATTAAGTAGATGTTGTATATTTGTGTGAATAAGTGTATTTATTTGTTTATATCCATAATTAAACATTCTTCCCGTAGCCTGCCCTACACATAGGCCATCTAAAATAAATAATGCTTTGTTTGACGTTTGAAAAAAAATCATTTCTTTAATTTGAATTTCTATCTAAGCTCATCGGCAAAAGAATCTTATTACCCACGTGGTACTTCGTAAAGGGGTTTCATAATAATTTGTTATGACACATATGGGTCATAACACCTCAAAGTGATTTGATTGGCTTGCGGTGAACTTTGACATTGTCCGGACTACTTTATTCATTCATAAAACGAACGTGTTTTCATTCACAAATTCGAATGGCACTGAGTAAGTCGGAGTCATTCTTCAAACTTTCAGTTTATCTTTTAAATCTTCCTTACCGAATTGTTAAGGAATAAGTCGGAGGACAAAAGAATTACAATAAAACATCTTACTGATATTTTAAGGCTCATATAAACACAAAAGGGTTTTTTAAATTCAGCACAATTTGATCCCGAATTTCATTAATTTGATCCATGTCGCTCCAAAATGACACAGACAGACATTGCTTGTTATCTATAGAATATAGAGGACAACTGAATATTCTTTAGACAACATTTCTTCAAAACAAAACGCGTTCGAACAATGATGAGCATCTTAAACTTACTTTGAAGGCGGTTGTTTACACAATTTGACGAAAAGATATAGGCAAAATGGCGGCCGTCATGACATGGCGTTGATCAAAGAAAGATAACTCTGACTGTTCTCGCGCAGTGAGATTTTATTTTCACGTACGCTTCGTTCATGACTAAAGTGCTTAAATATTACTAACATTTCACCAGACTATGAATTAGCGTAGGGTAGAATTTAGAAATGTGAATATTTGACGTCGTAATAGTATAATATTTGAGGGTGTGACCTGGTTTGATATTCATCCGCCGTTTCGTCTCTTTATAGGCATAATAAAAAGTTATTTAAAAAGCAATAAATCGTCTGAACTACAAGTTGGTAATAAATAGGATACATAACTCGTTCCCCTTTCATATCAAGTTTATGTCCCTAGTGAAATAATTTTGTTTTGCCACGAGCCTTGCGTGGCAAAACAAAATTATTTCACTAGGGACATAAACTTGATATGAAAGGGGAAGCTCGTTAGATATCCTATAATTATCACTTTTGAACTGAAAACATAGAAAATATTTTATTTAAATATTGACAGTAACCATTGCAAAAAAAGCAAATTAACGCTATATTTGTGTATTTTAACTTGTAATGAATAAATGTTGATGCATTATGGGGGGAAATGAAATAAATGTGAAAATCACGTGACTTTGCCATTGGTGTCAAGTCACGTGACACAAATGTCAAACAAGAGCTCATTATGGATCACGATCATCACCCCTGTAGAAAGAACACCTACACCCCATCAAACCTCGGATCACAAAACTGTGAGAAGCATTTGAAAGTTGACAAATATTGTGCACGGATACCAACTTTTGAAGAATTGCCATAGTTCCTAAATTTTGATTTACAATTTGTTTTCTCAATATAGATATAAGATGTCAAGATATTGGACAATCCCAAAACAGCAAAAACAATTGTATTTTTACCATATGAAAACTTATACCCGTTTGCATTTGACCATCGTCAACACTTTCTTTAAGTGACGTCATGAACGTCAAATACTATAAGTGTGTATTGCGTTTTGGTCGTACGTACTAGGAGACCAAGGACAAGTGAAGTCAGAGCTCTTCGATTCCTCAGTGGTCCTACATTAACCACTAAACTTTGATTTATTGCAAATGCTAAATGGTAAGTATAGACTTAATTTGTAAAGATGTACAGCTATTTAAAGGTCCTATGCCCTGTCACTGATTGAAGAACACTCAGTCTTTCACAAAACATGCTTCAGTCAAATCTGACTTACCAATCTATGAAGAAGCTACGATTAAGGGTAAACAGGAATACTGAAAGAGCCATTAGGTGACGTCACACAATCCTTCTATTTTTTGTTTAATTAAGGATTCAGCCATAAAGGCTGAATCCTTATTGTTATTGGCGTGTTTATTATTAAGGATTCAGCCATTAAGGCTGAATCCTTATTGTTATTGGCATGTTTATTATTAAGGATTCAGCCATAAAGGCTGAATCCTTATTGTTATTGGCGTGTTTATTAAGGATTCAGCCATAAAGGCTGAATCCTTATTGTTATTGGCGTGTTTATTATTATTATTATTATTTTTATTATTTCACGAATGTTTAGACAGACTTTTAGCCAAAACTACTGAAGCAAATACAACAAAACTTTACAGACTGGTAGACCTTACCCTGGAATCGAGCCGTTAAGCTTTTCAGCCTGATTGGTCAAACCGTTAAAGGTCCAGTTCGATTCCAAAGTTCAAAATTTAACATTGATTTTTTTTTCAAAATGCACTTAGAGACCTGAAACTTTTTTTAAGAGATGCGCAATAAAAAATGATGCAAAAAACCATATCATGACAAATTCGTAGGTCACGTGACTTGGCCGCCATCTTGATTTTAAGCACATTTTACAAAAGTCCGACCCCATGCACACTTGACGATTCACTGCTCGGTAACTACTAATACCAGAAAGCTGAAATTTACACATAATGTCGTTAAGACATTGGCCTATAACGAGTTTGTTTTAAAATTTGATAATTCAAAACACTTTTTGTGAAATAAACTTTCAAAGTTTGACAATTTTTTAAAATATCAATTTTCAAGGGCAGATAACTCAAAAACCTGACCGACGAATTTCATGATTTTTTCATGAGAGCTAGACATGACCAAGGTCTTCAAACTCAAAAAATAAAATAGCTCGCGAACAGTCATTTCCGGCCGCCATGACGCATTTTCCTAACATGGGGTCAGCTCCGACAGAAAATATGCAAATCATACTTTCCAATGCTGCTGTAGCTTATTGCTTCACAGGACGTTCATGAAACTTTGAGGATTGATTGCTAACATTATTATCTGTATAATGTATATACGTTAGGTGTACGGCTGAATCCTGTTTTCGTCGCTTGCGACTATATTTATTATTATTATTATTTTTATTATTTCACGAATGTTTAGACAGACTTTTAGCCAAAACTACTGAAGCAAATACAACAAAACTTTACAGACTGGTAGACCTTACCCTGGAATCGAGCCGTTAAGCTTTTCAGCCTGATTGGTCAAACCGTTAAAGGTTCAGTTCGATTCCAAAGTTCAAAATTTAACATTGATTTTTTTTTCAAAATGCACTTAGAGACCTGAAACTTTTTTTAAAAGATGCGCAATAAAAAATGATGCAAAAAACCATATCATGACAAATTCGTAGGTCACGTGACTTGGCCGCCATCTTGATTTTAAGCACATTTTACAAAAGTCCGACCCCATGCACACTTGACGATTCACCGCTCGGTAACTACTAATACCAGAAAGCTGAAATTTACACATAATGTCGTTAAGACATTGGCCTATTAATAGTTTGTTTTAAAATTTGAAAATTCAAAATACTTTTTGTGTAATAAACTTTCAAAGTTTGACAATTTTTAAAAATATCAATTTTCAAGGGCAGATAACTCAAAAACCTGACCGACGAATTTCATGATTTTTGCATGAGAGCTAGACATGACCAAGGTCTTCAAATTCAAAAAATAAAATAGCTCGCGAACAGTCATTTCCGGCCGCCATGACGCATTTTCCTAACATGGGGTCAGCTCCGACAGAAAATATGCAAATCATACTTTCCAATGCTGCTGTAGCTTATTGCTTCACAGGACGTTCATGAAACTTTGAGGATTGATTGCTAACATTATTATCTGTATAATGTATACGTTAGATGTACGGCTGAATCCTGTTTTCGTCGCTTGCGACTATATTTATTAAGGATTCAGCCATTCAGGCTGAATCCTTATTGTTATTGGCGTGTTTATTATTCTTTTTCCAGAAACTTTGGACCAGGGTACAGCCAAAACAGCTCAAGTAAATACAACCAAACTTTACACACGTGTAGACCTTACCCTGGAATCGCGGGGTTAAGCTTTTCAGCTTGATTGGTTAAAGCATTAAAGGTTCAGTTCGATTCCAAAATCGAAAATTTAACATTGATTTTTTTTTCAAAATGCACTTAGAGACCTGAAACTTTTTTTAAAAGATGCGCAATAAAAAATGATGCAAAAAACCATATCATGACAAATTCGTAGGTCACGTGACTTGGTCGCCATCTTGATTTTAAGCACATTTTACAAAAGTCCGACCCCATGCACACTTGACGATTCACCGCTCGGTAACTACTAATACCAGAAAGCTGAAATTTACACATAATGTCGTTAAGACATTGGCCTATAACGAGTTTGTTTTAAAATTTGAAAATTCAAAATACTTTTTGTGTAATAAACTTTCAAAGTTTGACAATTTTTAAAAATATCAATTTTCAAGGGCAGATAACTCAAAAACCTGACCGACGAATTTCATGATTTTTGCATGAGAGCTAGACATGACCAAGGTCTTCACATTCAGAAAATAAAATAGCTCGCGAACAGTCATTTCCGGCCGCCATGACGCATTTTCCTAACATGGGGTCAGCTCCGACAGAAAATATGCAAATCATACTTTCCAATGCTGCTGTAGCTTATTGCTTCACAGGACGTTCATGAAACTTTGAGGATTGATTGCTAACATTATTATCTGTATAATGTATACGTTAGATGTTCGGCTGAATCCTGTTTTCGTCGCTTGCGACTATATTTTTTTTTTTTTTTTTTTTTTTTTTTTTTTTTATTCCACGAAACTTTAGCACAGTTTTTAGCCAAAACGGCACAAGCAAACGATACCAAATTTTACAGACTTGTAGACCTTACCCTGGAATCGCGAGGTTAAGCTTTTGGGCCAAATCGGCTCAGTCATATTTTGCCTATGTAGGCGTAAAGTTTAAAATTTTAACATGGGAATTTTTTTCAAAATGCACTTAGAGGCTTGAAATTTTTTTTAAAAGAAGCGCAATGAAAAATGATGAAAAAAAGACAATCATGACGAAGTCGTAGGTCACGTGTTTTGGCCGCCATATTGGATTTAAGCACATTTTACAAAAGTCCGACCCCGTGCAAACTTGGTGAATCACCACTCGGCTACTAATGATACTAGATAGCTGAAATTTACACACGATGTAGCTAAGTCATTGGCCTTTAACAAGTTTGTTATAGAATTAAGAAATTCGAAATACTTTTGTCGCAGCATCCTTTCAAAATTTCACATTTTCTAAAAATTTATTACACAGTGCCATTTTCAAAGGGCGATAACTCAAAAAGTTAGACTCAGAATTATGCAATTCTCTCAGGAATGTAAGACAAGTATATAGACAATAAGAATCTATCAAATTATCGATCGCAAACAGTCATTGGCGTTCAGAATTTCTGATCAAAGCCGATAGAAATAATGTCGAAAAAGAAAAAAAATGCTAAAAAGGCTCCTGAAGCTTAACGCGTTAGCAGAACTTGATGAACTTTTCAGGACTGACTCCTGACATGTCAATCTATGCAATGATTAATGCATACTGCATAATGCATATTTTATGGGTAGCAACTCCTTCAAAGTTTGCTGTGTCTTAGAAAAATGATTTTCTTCAAATGCAGATAAATAAAAAACGTGACCAAAAAAATTCAAAATTTTTGTATGAGAGGGTGCGCAAGGAAATTCTTCGTAAAAAAACTATCCTTACGAAGTCGTAGGTCACGTGGTTTAGCCGCCATATTGGATTTTTCAACTTTTCAGAATTTCCGGACCCCATGCACCTTTGAAGATCTTCTGCTCTGAAGATACTTGCACCAAAGTGCTGCAACTTTGGTATGTTGTAGCTGAGGCATTGAGAATTAAATTTGAATAATTCGAAGACCGTACCTCAAATACTTTTTCTATAAGCGTTCAAAGTTGGGTGACTTAGTACAAGGTGTCATTTTCAAAGGGCGATAACTCAAAAAGTCAAAATCAGAATTATGAATTTTTTTCAGGATTATAAGACAAATATACATACAATAGGAATCTATCAAAACATTGCTCACAAACAGTCAATTGCGTTCAGAATTTGTGATCAAAATCGATAGAAAAACAGGTCTAAACAAAAAGAAAAATGCTAAAAAGGCTCCTGAGTACCAAACGAACCGCAATGACATTTTAAGCAAAAAAAGTCTAAATTTAGTTGTGACAAATTTGAAGGTAGCATAGATCTTGAGTTTGAGGTGAGTTAAGTTTTCAATATTAAGCCAGCAGTAATGCTTTCTAGTGACAGCTGTGCGAGGTCAGGCAGAGGCCAAGCTGGCTGTGTATTGTAGCTTGACCCAGCATGCGGCGCTTGAGTGCTCTAGACTTGCTTTGAGCCTGGTTTGATATTCATGATTTTACATGTTAGTTCATTTAGTAAAAATCGTTTGAGTATCTGGTCCTTTAATACTTTGTTGATGTTATGACTGCAGCTGAATCCTTTTGTCGCCGCTTTGCGGCTATATTTTTTTTATTTTTTTTTTTTATTCCACGAAACTTTAGCACAGTTTTTAGCCAAAACGGCACAAGCAAATGATACCAAATTTTACAGACTTGTAGACCTTACCCTGGAATCGCGAGGTTAAGCTTTTGGGCCAAATCGGCTCAGTCATATTTTGCCTATGTAGGCGTAAAGTTTAAAATTTTAACATAGGAATTTTTTTCAAAATGCACTTAGAGACTTGAATTTTTTTTTAAAAGAAGCGCAATGAAAAATGATGAAAAAAAGACAATCATGACGAAGTCGTAGGTCACGTGGTTTGGCCGCCATATTGGATTTAAGCACATTTTACAAAAGTCCGACCCCGTGCACAATTGGTGAATCACCACTCGGCTACTAATGATACTAGATAGCTGAAATTTACACGCAATGTAGCTAAGGCATTGGCCTTTAACAAGTTTGTTTTAGAATTAAGAAATTCGAAATACTTTTGTCGCAGCATCCTTTCAAAATTTCACATGTTCTAAAAAATCGAATTTTCAAGCGCAGATAACTCAAAAAGTTCGACTCAGAATTATGCAAATTTTTCAGGAATGTTAGACAGTGTTGTATACATTAGGTATCTATCAAAACATTGATCGCGAACAGTCATTTGCGATGACAAAATAGAGTCAAAGATGACCGAACGTAAGGGTGAAAAAAATTAACATGGGCAATTTTTTCAAAATGCACCTAGAGACTTGAAATTTTACATAGAGTTGGACAATGACATTCTAAGCAAAAAAGTCAATCGAGACAAAGTTGTAGGTCACGTGGTTTCGTCGCCATTTTGATTTTTTGTGCTTTTTAGAATTTCCGGACCCCTTGGATTTAGCGAATCTTCTCCTTTAAAATGCTCCTAAAGCTTGATGCATAAAGATAAATAAATGAAATTTTCAGGACTCATTCCTGACATGTTTATCTTTGTACTGAACTTGCTGTTAATGCGGCTGAATCCTGTTGTCGCCGCTTGCGGCTATATTTATTATTTTTATTATTTCACGAATGTTTGGACGAACTTTTAGCCACAACTACTGAAGCAAATACAACAAAACTTTACAGACTGGTAGACCTTACCCTGGAATCGAGCCGTTAAGATTTTCAGCCTGATTGGTCAAAACGTTAAAGGTCCAGTTCGATTCCAAAGTTCAAAATTTAACATTGATTTTTTTTTCAAAATGCACTTAGAGACCTGAAACATTTTTTAAAAGATGCGCAATAAAAAATGATGCAAAAAACCATATCATGACAAATTCGTAGGTCACGTGACTTGGCCGCCATCTTGATTTTAAGCACATTTTACAAAAGTCCGACCCCATGCACACTTGACGATTCACCGCTCGGTAACTACTAATACCATTAAGCTGATATTTACACATAATGTCGTTAACACATTGGCCTATAACGAGTTTGTTTTAAAATTTGAAAATTCAAAATACTTTTTGTGTAATAACCTTTTAAAGTCTGACGATTTTAAAAAATAACAATTTTCAAGGGCAGATAACTCGAAAACCTGACCGAAGAATTATATGATTTTTGCATGAGAGCTAGCCCTAAGTATGGTCTTGAAATTAGAAAAATAAAATAGCTCGCGAACAGTCATTTCCGGCCGCCATGACACATTTTCCTAACATGGGGTCAGCTCCGACAGAATAATGTAAATGATACTTTCCAATGCTGCTAAAGCTTATTGCTTCACGGGATTTTCATGAAACTTTCAGGAATGATTACTAACATTACTATCTTTATGATGAATATGTTAGATTTACGGCTGAATCCTGTTTTCGTCGCTTGCGACTATATTTATTATTATTATTTGGACGTCTTTTCTGTCAACATTTCTGACCTTATTGACGAGCCGATTTTCATGAAACTTTCAGGGATTGTAGAGTTTGACCCAAATTATGGAATGACATGGGCGATTTTTGAATTTCGAATTTGTTTTTGAGTTATCTCCCCTTAAACGAAAAAACTTCAAACATCGATTTCTCGGTAACTATGGGAGATAAATTCAAAATACTTTCACCAAAATGTGGGCAACAACATTCCCCATCGATTAAGCCGATAGCGGTTTTCGGCCGTATAATTAGATTTTTTCCTATTTTGGAAAAACTTAAAATTTTCTGAAATTTCCCGGTTCTCACGGTACGCGTCTTTGAAAATCTTCTCCTCACTAACTGCAATACATACAGACTAGTGTCATAGCTCGTTAGAAAGCTTAATGAGTGTGTTAAAACGCTATGAGAGCGAAATTTTAATTTTTGACCTGTTACTCGAGTAATCTGTCCTTGGAATTCGACATTTTTTTGAAGTGTCATTTTTCGTGTTACGTTCAGAGGGACAGAACTCTGACAGGAAATGTCAAAAATGAAATCTGTTTGATTTATTCTGTTCTAAAATGATACATGAACAAGTTCACTACAGATCATTATCATATAAAAGTTGATATTAAAGAAAATGTGTGGACATAAAGAGATTTTTTACATTTTTCGGCGACTTTAACATCTTTCGAGGGTTATTTTACTTTGAGAATTTTAGTTTCAAAACTGTTACAGATAGAAATTTTATCATTGATGTTTTGTGAAGCCGATGTAATGAGTAGACGGAAAAAAATATCAACAAGTGATGATAAAAAAAATTCTGTCCATGACCAGTCCTTGAATATTGCGATTTTGGGAAAATCCTCATTTTTAGCACATTTCAAGGTTCCACAGTTTCTTTATTAATAAAGATATCTTTTAATTGATTGTGTTTTCTCATACGCCATTCCAAGCACAACTTTTGCTCTGTTGTACTTTATCATAAAAAATTTGATAGTTAAGGAGATAGAAGGACCAACATGGAGTAGGGGTAAAAAAATCTTCAAATTTCAGTGTTTTCTTTACATTACAACGTTAAATCACATGTATCTCGAAAACGGTGGGAGATAATTTAACCAAATTTTTTTCTGCTACTAGGAATAATATTCTCTGAAGAATGATGTCATAGCTGACATTGGCCACCATGATGAATTTTTCTGAAAAGTCTTTAACACTGAATATCAAGTGGAATTTGGTCATTTTGATAATGTATTAGCTACTGTTTACCTCTTAGACAAAAAGTCATGTGAAGGTCACACAGTATGTGAAGGTCAAAGAGGAATCTGAAGACCTAAGTATTGACGCGTCAATCCTAGTTAAGGATTCAGCCATAAAGGCTGAATCCTTATTGTTATTGGCTTGTTAAGGATTCAGCCATAAAGGCTGAATCCTTATTGTTATTGGCGTGTTTTTTATTATTATTATTATTCCACAAAAGTTTGACCAAAGATACAGCCAAAACGACTGAAGCAAATACAACCAAACTTTACAGTCTGATAGCCCTAACCCTGGAATCGGGAATAGAAGCTTTTGGGCCAATTCAACCAATACATTAAAGGTCCAGTTCGAATACAAAATCGAAATTTTAACATTGATTTTTTTTTCAAAATGCACTTAGAGACCTGAATTTTTTTTTAAAAGATGCGCAATAAAAAATATTAAAAAAAAGTAAATCATGACAAATTCGTAGGTCACGTGACTTGGCCGCCATCTTGATTTTAAGCACATTTTACAAAAGTCCGACCCCATGCACACTTGACGATTCACCGCTCGGTAACTACTAATACTAGAAAGCTGAAATTGACACATAATGTCGTTAAGACATTGGCCTATAACGAGTTTGTTTTAAAATTTGAAAATTCAAAATACTCTTTGTGTTATAAACTTTCAAAGTTTGACAATTATTAAAAATATCAATTTTCAAGGGCAGATAACTCAAAAACTTGACCGACGAATTTCATGATTTTTGCATGAGAGCTAGACATGACCAAGGTCTTCAAATTCAAAAAATAAAATAGCTCGCGAACAGTCATTTCCGGCCGTCATGACGCATTTTCCTTACATGGGGTCAGCTCCGACAGAAAATATGCAAATCATACTTTCCAATGCTGCTGTAGCTTATTGCTTCACAGGACGTTCATGAAACTTTGAGGATTGATTGCTAACATTATTATCTGTATAATGTATACGTTAGATGTACGGCTGAATCCTGTTTTCGTCGCTTGCGACTATATTTTTTTATTATTATTATTCCACAAAAGTTTGACCAAAGATACAGCCAAAACGACTGAAGCAAATACAACCAAACTTTACAGTCTGATAGCCCTAACCCTGGAATCGGGAATAGAAGCTTTTGGGCCAATTCAACCAATACATTAAAGGTCCAGTTCGAATCCAAAATCGAAATTTTAACATTGATTTTTTTTTCAAAATGCACTTAGAGACCTGAAATTTTTTTCAAAAGATGCGCAATAAAAAATAATAAAAAAAAGTAAATCATGACAAATTTGTAGGTCACGTGGTTTGGCCGCCATCTTGATTTTAAGCCCATTTTTGAAAAGTCCGACCCCATGCTCACTTGGTGATTCACCACTCGGCTACTAATGATACTAGAAAGCTGAAATTTACACATGAAGTAGCCAAGACATTGGCCTTTAATAGGTTTGTTATAGAATTAAAAAATTCGAAATACTTTTGTCGCAGCAACCTTTCAAAATTTCCCAATTTCTAAAAAATTGAATTTTCAAGGGCAGATAACTCAAAAACCTGACCGACGAATTTCATGATTTTTGCATGAGAGAAAAACATGACCAAGGTCTTTAAGATGAAAAAATAAAATCGCTCGCGAACAGTCATTTCCGGTCGCCATTACACATTTTCGCAACATGGGGTTAGCTCCGTCCGAAAAACTGTAAATGATCCTTTCTAATACTGCTGTACCTTAACCTGTAATGATATTTTCATGAAACTTTCAGGAATGATAGGTGACATTATCATCTGTGCAACCATTATGTAAGATTTGCGGCTGAATCCTGTTGTCGTCGCTTTGCGACTATATTTATTATTATTTTTATTATTTCACGAATGTTTAGACAGACTTTTAGCCAAAACTACTGAAGCAAATACAACAAAACTTTACAGACTGGTAGACCTTACCCTGGAATCGAGCCGTTAAGCTTTTCAGCCTGATTGGTCAAACCGTTAAAGGTCCAGTTCGATTCCAGGGTTCAAAATTTAACATTGATTTTTTTTTCAAAATGCACTTAGAGACCTGAAACTTTTTTTAAAAGATGCGCAATAAAAAATGATGCAAAAAAACATATCATGACAAATTCGTAGGTCACGTGACTTGGCCGCCATCTTGATTTTAAGCACATTTTACAAAAGTCCGACCCCATGCACACTTGACGATTCACTGCTCGGTAACTACTAATACCAGAAAGCTGAAATTTACACATAATGTCGTTAAGACATTGGCCTATAACGAGTTTGTTTTAAAATTTGATAATTCAAAACACTTTTTGTGAAATAAACTTTCAAAGTTTGACAATTTTTTAAAATATCAATTTTCAAGGGCAGATAACTCAAAAACCTGACCGACGAATTTCATGATTTTTTCATGAGAGCTAGACATGACCAAGGTCTTCAAACTCAAAAAATAAAATCGCTCGCGAACAGTCATTTCCGGCCGCCATGACGCATTTTCCTAACATGGGGTCAGCTCCGACAGAAAATATGCAAATCATACTTTCCAATGCTGCTGTAGCTTATTGCTTCACAGGACGTTCATGAAACTTTGAGGATTGATTGCTTACATTATTATCTGTATAATGTATACGTTAGGTGTACGGCTGAATCCTGTTTTCGTCGCTTGCGACTATATTTATTGTTGTTTTTGTTGCTTACACTTGTCTTGAGCATATTTAAGTCTGATCCGATGTTTTCTTTCCAATATTCATGATTTTAGAGTGAACATGTTTTCAGTTCAAAAGTGATAAGTTTCTTTTGCCGATGAGTTTATATTGGCATTTTGAAATCTGATCAGATGAACATGCATATATCAACAATATTTTCCAAACGATACTCAATAAATGTATGCATTTAAATGGAAAATGGAATTAGATTCTCCATGACTTTAGCAGAAATTTAGTTATTAAAATATATGAATTTCTTGACAATCAATAAAATTTATAAATATTAAGTATTTAGTTACAAGATGATGATCAAAGAGCTTTTCATACCAAAATGTTCTTGGACTACAAAGCCCGCAGATAATACTAGTATTCAAGTAGTCATGCAGATATGAAGTCAAAAGTAAAACGATTAAAATAATATATAAACGATGATAAAATAATTGTTTTAAGGATATCAGATTTCTAATTCATTCATTAGTTGATTTTTTTTTAAATTTTGATTTTACAACGTAGTGTCATGTATCATGAACTGCATTACAATATTACAAAATAGTTTTTTAAAAAGAAGCTTAATATATCGTGCGACGCTAATACATATTCACTGATCGAAAACCGGACAGGACGGTAAATCAACATAGAGAAGACGTATTCCATTGTATTAAACTTCGCTCAAGTTGATATAAAATTAGAGTATTATTGATCATATCCTTACCTATGGGGATCTCCAGAAAACTATATATGCTACTTTCAACAGGATCTACTGTACAACTCACCCGTGAAAATTTCAAGAAGGCATTGCGACTAGGCGAATAAACTCGATCTCGGGCTTCCCGGAAAGAATTTGTCTATCATCATGCATATCTATATCCCATGGCCATACAAAAAATATATTATAACTATGTGTAGTGTATATAAAAAACATCACTAATAGAACGTATTTTGACTCAAGTTCCTGCTTATTTCTTTGACACCATATTGAATGGCTACGAAGTGTGTTCCCTTCGTGACGTCATAAGGTCAGAGGTCAAGTTTTGTTTACTTTGTAATAGGTCATGAAGTTTAGAAGCCGTCTGCTCATTATTTCATTGAGTTAAACATTATTTCGTACAGTGTAGGTTCATTTATCATTTTATACCTCCAATAACATATTTAATTCTCCAAATAGGCCTTATTTCCTATTCCCTTTAAACACTGGTTAACAGTTTCAGAGAAAATAACGACAAAATAAAAAAAAACAAGATATTGTCAAAAAAGCATATTAATATAACCAAGAAAATTAGTCTCAATTATGAAAGTACAATTAGGGATAAAATATATGTTCTCGAAAAGCAAATCACTGCAAAACCTTAAGAATATAATCTACAGAAGAATGATGAAACATTAGGTGATGATTTAAATTATCACTGCAATAAAATGTCATTTCAAATTTAGAATAGATAATTTCTTCGCATTATTCACAAGTTCAATTCATTCATTATTCACAACCACAATGAAACACAAATAAGAGAATCTTAGTGATAAGGACAATATCATTTTATATTGTTATTGAACTTATTCATTTTACAGCTATATAATCACTTAAATAATCATTTTTGACGTCAGTCAGCATAATAATTAAACTATAATCCATTTTAGTCATTAATCACAGTCAATGTTTTGATTATAGAATTAAGTTATAGGATTATTTTGTTATAGGATTAGGATTATTCTATTCTTGATGACGAAAGAAAAACAAAAACATGTACTTAGACTTTTAGTGTATAAAAATGGTTTCATTACAAAATTGAATCAGATAAATAATAGAATTAGACGGTCAATTGATTATAGATGAACAAAAGAGAAAATAAGCATGCTTATAAATGTATTAAATAGGTATTTTTGTGTAGAAATTATCATTTGATAAAAAAAAGCTTTTCTCTTCGGTACATATGTTTATCAGATAAAGTTGTTCGCTCTTTGTCTTTGTGTGTGTCTGTCTTTGATCAAATCGTTTCTTATTAAGAACTTATGGGCGACGTTGTCATAACAAGTGAAGAAGTTGTGCCTTTTGGGGGTTTACAATTTTCTGGTCTACCAATTGGAATAACCAAACCAATTTTAAAAAATTTAATACCTAGCTTAACAAAACTAGGTACATGTATGTTGACTTATCCTTACAATAAGTTTATTCGGTTTTCTTGTTTATTTTGTTTCTTCAGTTTTTCATGTGAAAATTTTGAATTTCACTGACTTTGGTAAAAAGGAGAAGAAAGAGAATGCAACTTTTTATAATTTCTTGTATCACATTTATCTTAATCATTATAACTCCATGTACGCATACCATATTATTTTAATAATCATTTTCATTATAATTTTGTTTCAACTGCCGATTAATTGCTATCTGGATTCAGTTGTATAATCCTGATGGTTTTTCTTACATTGCTCAGACGATTCCTCATATTGTCCCCATGATAGACAAGCCCACTGTTGGGGTATGTGAGATGTTCTCATCCTTGGTTTAGTACATACATATCTTCATAATTTCAAAACATATTTGTTTACTATAAACAGCCTTTATAGTATCGTCTTCCTACAATACATGTCTATAGACCTTTTTCTTACGCCCTTAGTTTGATATTTTGTTGCCTCAGTCGATGAATTACCATCAATATCATTCTTGAAACATTTTTCAGAAATTTGTGTATGCCGCTCTTTCTCCGATTGCACAAGAAAATATTTTATACATAGAGAATATTAAACGAGGACACGTTTAATAAAAAAATTATGAAACGAGTGAATGGTTTGGACAAATTTCGCGAAGTATGACTAAGTTTCAACTACGAAATCCGACTCAGACGGCTGTACCAGTGTTTGTTTTAAGCTAGTGCTGCATATCATATCAATAAGATTACACAGCTCAAACGAATAATTCAGGAGAGATATTTTTAGATGAATCAATATGAGAGTGTGAGGTCGGTCATCAATCAGCAAAATTTAGCTGCGAATATGTTTTAGGCAAGCAAGAGATATTGATATAAAACCCTCAGAGATCTTGATATCAGTCAATATGTCGATCTCGGCAACGTTCCATAACAACGTTCCATAACGGAACCAGGTAATTTTGATCTTAGATAGGAGATCTTAGTAGGAGTTATCCTTTTAGAAATTTATAGTTATCAAAACCTGACAATTTATTGATGAATATCTTATTGTTAATTGTGATCTTAATCATTTAACTTTTCACATACAAGAGTAAAGAATAACCTTACTTAAATTCTATCAGAATAGCATTAGCATAAAATGTTGTGTGGTCAATTGCGTATAAATGACTTAGTGAAACATTTACATTTTAGCTCACACTGTATTGCCTCCCTCAACCCTTGCCTGAATTTGGTTGGAATACGTCATCAAGGACATTTTTATAAAAAAAAACTTACATTGCATTTACCTAAATATGCATTCTTCCTATTACTTTATATGATGACATACAACGAGAATACAAAAGGAAAGACCCACAAATCATACAACAAATCGCCTGAGTGCTAAGTGAGACACATGTCATATTCTCATTGGTACTAAGCAAAATATCCATTGAGGTACCTGAGTTGATTATTATCATTCAGTATTGATTGATGATTAAAATAAAAATAGCATACAGTATATTTAAAAAACGTTTTTGTATAACATATTGTACCTTTAGAACGCCACAAATTTTGGAATGATATATAATGTCTAATTTATGAAACAAATATATGATATGCAGTGATGAGGACAGTTCCGTCACCAATATTGGTACCTTTATTTGTTTTCATCTGTATGAATCTGATGCTCAATGGATCAAAATATGCCTTGTCAAAACAAACATGTCTCGAATTCTCACGAGGCTAATCATATTTCTTATTCCGAATGATACGTATGTAATAATTTTTTAAAGCCCTGAAACATAAAACAGTCGATATTTTATTATTATTATATTCCTATCAAGGAAATACTTTGCTCAAAACTACAATATAGTGAAATCGATGATAAACGAAACTTGAAAATGATGTGGATGACGGATAATACACGCATCCAATAGATTAGGGCATCAGGCGTGCTTGTAAGAAACGGACAGAAATAAATAAAAAACTATGATTGCAAATGGCAAAATTCAAAGTTACAAAAAAAGAAGCAAGGGTTGAAAACTATAACCTTACTACTATATATGACAATCATATGATTAAGATCATCTACTTAAATAGCCTTAAAAGTCACTGGTATCGTCTTCTTTGCATAGTTTATGACTTAAACGTACGCAGAACACTGTAATAAAATTGTATGCGCTGAAAGAGATAGTGGGAGGATAGGAGTGCAATATAAACTTTCGGTGGCATTGATTGTTTCAAGAAAAGTGTTAACTTGAATAACGATTCACTATAAGGTATATAAGGTCCAAAAATATGTCATGATAAGTAAATTTCTGTAAGTATATCACTTATTAATGGCATTTCGATGTAGTCCGGCTGAGTAAACATCATCGACTGCATTTCCACTTAATGCATAATGAGAAGAGTTGAGTAGACGGAGCCGCTAATTGTACACTATCAACCGAGACTATATTTGTTCTCAGAGCCATGGAGCAGAATCTGAATTATCTTTTCTCGTTTCTGAAGGAGGAGGAGATATTGCCTTGAAGTGATATCATTAAAATGGAACCGTTTTTGATCAAATGGATTGTTAAGCACCCTGCTACTGTAATTTTAGATATAGGAAGGGCACAGGTCACCTCTGCGCATGTCTAAACTGACGTCAAACAAATGACGAAAACCTGACGTCATCCTCAACTATCAAATCCATGATAGCAAAGTGATAGATGATTACCCTTTTAATATGATTGCATATGATTTCGGCGCGGAAACGGTGGCAAAACTTTTATGAAATCCGTAAAAAAAAGATAATCTGCTCCGCAAATTTTATTTACGACAACCGAACGACTTATATTGTTTTGTAAATATCGATTAATTGACAAGTTGATATAAATCTCTTGTCACTTTAGACAAGCATAAGTGCTCAAAGAAAACAACAAGATCCTGAAACGCAGAGGACATAAACCAAGCCTAACTTTCGACGATGTTACGGCGCTGAATCCATGCCGACAATAAACACTGAAATCGTTCGGTGACCCCAAAATCATATTTTCTAATTCAGCTGATAAGTACCCATCATATTTCCCAGGAATAGGCCGACCCCCAAATTTTGACCCCCTAATTTCTGGTATCAAATTCCCGGCCATATACGGTAGATACCTTAAAACCAAAAGTGAGAAAATTCTTAAAACTTATATGCAACTGTGTAGTCTACACCCTAAGATTCATTAATATAAATGTCACGATTACTGAAACCGAATATAAATATAATGTAGTAAAGTTGAGTATTAAGTAATCTTATGTCATAGCGTGTTCTACGTACATAATGTTCTTTCCATGAGTACTTTAGAGAGAAACTTCTGCAATTACTTCCATTATCACCTGTTACAACTCCGTGGACGTCTGCGTATAAACCCGAACTCGACAATGCAATCCTGCTTTCCCAATTGGACATGTCCACCTTGTACGCTATAAACACAAAATAAAACTGTATATAAGGCAAATAGAATAAACTTCCATGCTAAAATCCCTCCACGTTAAACTTGCTCAGTAATTTTAACATGAAATATGTGTCTGTTTTAATGGATCCGGCATTCCCTACAAAAATGACTGATAAAGTTTAAACCTTTCTTTAAATTTGTTTCCGATTAGCATTATCAATATCAACTTAAAGGAATGAATGAATAAATTGCGGGGCTTAGTGAATTTATTTATAAATAATTATTTTAATATTTCTCATACAACAGAGTTGTAGTTCGGTTTAAGAAAAATCACCTGGTTGCATTATGTACATTTGCACATGCACATACATCTAAATACTCCGACAGATAAGGGTTCGAATATTTGGAAAACTGTATGAAAGGTAATTGATAAGCAAAACAAGGTTCTTTCATAATCCCTAGAGAAATAATCAATAGAGTAATGTTAAGTTATATCTAAAGCAACCCGTCTCTAGGGTTCATTCCCGAACGTTGATTGGTCTGGGGCATGGTCATGTAATCGAAGTTTCATCAATTCATTTCTCATGAACTCACACAAAAAAGCGTTCATACTTGTGTGAACATTCACCGGAACTACTTTAATTTCTCCATCCATCATCAAATGAAATGTTATTTAATAAATCTTAAGTATATATTACCAAAGAAACTTAAATCATATTTTATCAACCAAGAAGCTCGCTGGGTTCACACGATTTTGAATGTAGCTTTGACATCGTTCATTTTCCAGTGCAAACACACAAACTGACATTCAATTCTTAAAGAAATGTATAATCGCTGTGTTTCTCTTTGTACAACCTACATTAATAAAAACACAAAATCTAAACTGGTGCTGATTCGTTATGAGAGTAACCTTAATGTTTCGCCAAATATTTTCTGAGAGTGCATTTAACTTGTTTGTTTTTATTCAAGCTTTTTAGCACTGCAATGCCATGCATATATCGGTTTTTACACAACTGCTTGTTTGTTTTTAGTTGATTTTTTAGGTACAACATTAAACAGTGGGCAATCATACTAAACAATAATGAGAGAATTAACAAAAAAGGTGACGGTATAGCAACATCATTGTATGCACATAACAATAAAATATTTCAAACCAACTGTTGATACAACCAGACTAATGTCCAACAATGTTTTTTAAAGTTGTAACAAACTAATGACATTGCATGCATCTTTGCGAAACTGTAAACTTTATCAGTCTAAGTTAACCTGGCCTCAATTTTATCCGTTTCACTCCTATACTGAGTCTCATTATAGAAGTGGAACGGATGATTTTGAGGCTAGGTTTACTTAGACTGTAAACTTTATTGATTTCAGTTCAGATATTAGCAAATGTTGGTGAAAAGTGTATGATCTTATTCTGAAAAATTTGACAATCGTTAATAGAAGATTGAGGACATGAATTTTGTTTTCAAGATAACCAAAAAACGATTTTGCTCAGCGATATCAAGAGTAATATCTGTTCTTTCCCATTCTCTCCTCATCGAGGTAGATCAAGTCATGTTCATCTAGCCTCGGTCCCAATACGCCATATTTGTGATTTAGAATGGGAGATGCCTGATTGAATGCAACCTGTCCTAGAACTATCATTTTGGCTAATAAATCATGACAAAGGAATTGTGATATTAACCCCTCTCCTTTTTGATGCCAGATATATTGTCATTTTTTAAAATTCAAATGGATTGAGGTGCCATTTTTTCCGCATGGGGAAACTGCCGGAAACAACAGATTTGGTCTAATAAGAACAGAGGCTAGATCAAACTAACTCTGTGGGGAGCGAATGGTTCTTTCCATATTCCTTTTGATTTGATTATACTTTCAGGTTCGTGAATGTGCTTGCTTGTTATTATTCGCTATAATGTCGGAACTTTTTATTGTTTTGATAAGCCTGTTATTAATCCGACTGGTCTGCTCTGGTTTTGTTATTTGGCAATCTAAATAAATTTAGATCAACATATTTTTTATTTTTAACCTGTTGATCAAAAATATTTAGATTGGTTATTTGGTGACCTAGTTAAACCTAATAGGGTCATCGGGACTACGCCCTTTTAAAATATTTTTGTCTTGTTCTCCTTGTGAAAAGTTGGGTACCTACTCGAAAGCTGAGATGGATTATGATGCAAAGTCCTGCTGACCACAGTCGGGGTCACTACGTTAAAAACCTACTGTTATTTTCTATTTTAAGATAAAAGTTCCAGAAAGCTCATAAGATGGGTACGTACTTATTTTCTGGTTGGTATTGTAAGAAATACTTTTTTTTGACCCTCCGACCATATTTAAAATTGAATAGATATCCTGCTATACAGAGCTAATGGCTCTATGAGTGCATCCCTCAAATTTTGCATCAGCGTTTTGGTAAATTAAAACTTTCCATGTTTTTAAAATAAATTGTTTGGAAGATTTGCAAGCTTGATAAACGTCAAATCAAAAGGATCGTTACAAAATAACCGTATCCAAATATTAGCGATTTTTTACCGAATTAAAAGTATATTACACTGTGTGGAAAATGAACGAAATCTATTAAATGTGAAAAATAATAATATAATTTTGAATTGTGTTGAAAATTGAATAATGGGGACAGCGGATATGATTATACAATAATCTTGCTATTTCGGGCATCCTTGACTTATTCAGAATGAGTGGAGATAAGTCTTTGGTCCCTTAGATTATGTTAACATATTAAGATATTAGGTTCAATGAGATAGACATAGACATTTTGGAAAAAATAAATGGGTGAAAGTGAGTTTCATCATTGATTTGTTTTACGGTGTCGAATAACGAAACATTATTTTCAAAATGTACATATATAAAACTTATTTAAGAGAATAGATATGTTTATCTTTTACAAACAAAGTTTTAATATAAGAAATTTTAAAGAGTAATTCAGAAATATTCTTAAAAATACCACACCAAAGGGGAAAACCAAATTGATATTTTGTATTTACAAAGCAGCGATTAATCGAAATCATCCTTATCATTTGAACAACGTTTTAGAATACGGTCACAGCTAACTCTTTTCCAAAGAAAAGCGAATGATATTTGGCGCGTTTCGTACTACGACCGAAAATTTTGACACACACGTTAATACTTGCATTTTTTCATTCACATTACACTATAATATTCTTTAAATTTGATCAAAACAAAGTATGCGTTGTCAGCACATACCATCAACTATTTTTTTTAATATATTCCTTTTTTAACTTGAGTGTTTTTGGAGTGGTTTGTAATATTCCTACATGTAAGTGTTTTGATTGTTATAATATTTTCGAAATAGATTATCATGGATGATGTGGTATTGACATGCAACCACAATATATGAATCGAAATCTTTAGTATAAGCGTTTAGGAGGAGTATTATTTAGGAGTTATATTTCTGAAATAACAAATAAGTTTTTCCAAGACCTGTGTTAAACATGTTTTGCGAAATATCTCTTTAGTTTGTTTATTTTCAACTCAATTCTTTATATTTAAATGATGTAAGTGATTGTTTTTAATAAAATGTATCATAAATACAATTGTGGCTCGTGACGTTCGCATCTATTTTGCTCTTTGATCTTCCTATTTTCAATTCGATTCTTTTCATTCAGAGTGATACAGGTAAATGTATTGGTAAATGTTATTATTCCTAAACTGTTGTAGGTAGGGCCTAATGATAGGATATTAGATTCAGTTTGCTAATTGCCATATACTTTTTACTTTGATTGATCAACATGATCTTTCAAATTTCTATTAATTATCTAATTGATAAGTAATTGTTTTCAATTGACATTATTCCAGTTTTATTTAATACCGTATATAGTAAGTGCTCACAAATGTAAAAGTTAAACTTAGTCAGAATTATTGCCAACCTCCAATCTAACTAAACGTAGATCAACAGTTTTGTACTATGTTGTTGATCTGACATTAACATTTCGCATTAACATTTGGTCAATCAGAAGATATGTCCTATCTCGCTGGAGACAATGAGAGCTCTGAAACTGTTTTATGTAGTCTGGTGCTGTATTGAGTCAATCTTCATCCGGAAAACGTCGAGAGATCGGCTCGATGAATAATCCGATTGATAGAAATCCGTTCATAGATTATCAGTTTTCATCCTCAAATGGTATCGTGTTGTTGCAAGTTGTAAATGACAAATAATGATGTCACACTGAACGGAAACTCCGTTAGTAATTGATAATCATAGAGATAGATTTTGCTGAATGTCAATGCTACGAAAACTGCAAGAAAGGCGAGATAACTTTTATTTAAAAAGTTATTCCAAACGACATCTTTTTCAATTTGAAATAATGAGCCATGGGTTTTATAAAATCATAAAAGCATTGTAATTTTGTACATCTACAGGAAAAATATTTGGGTGTTCTTCGGTCGACACACTGTTGTTGATGAGGGCAGGACATGAGCGTTCATAACTTGCCTCAGGTCTGATAATGATTGTATAAAGTTAAATTATTTTGAACGTGAAATTTATTGATCAATTCTAGATATCTTTATTTGCACACTAAACGGAATGACCTCTAATACAGGTCAATGTTAGATCGACAGTATTAACAAATATATAGAACTGTCGATCTAAATTGATTCAGAATGACACACCTTTGCCTTTCTATTGGCTTATTTTATTTCTTACATGTTGATGTTAAATGAGGTCTTGAAGAACAGGCGAAATTTCCAAAGTAGTTAAAAAAGACTAAATGAAAAGTACGTTATTCAGATTATTAAGATACCCTTACACAACTCATCAAATCACCCCGAAGAAGGCAGGAAGAGTTGAAAATAATAGCCATGGGGATTGTACGGGTAATATTGAAATAAAAACATCAAAAATATTTTGGGAACTCAATAAAATTTTAGTGGTCCTAAACTGTTTTTGCTCAGTAAATACGCTCTACTAAGGTTTCCTGTAAATAGTACAATAATACATCTATTCAATAGCAATGTTCGATAATTACAACAGGATAACAGCATAAAGTCTATATCAAATGTCGCATACCTTCTAGGTTGTTCATGATATGCGTTCATTATTGTCATTCGAACTTGTTAATGAAGATAACTTCTTAGAGATAAATAATACATACTCAATTAGGTACACAGTTAAATACCAATAGAGCGGGTGGGGCACCATCTGATAGTTCGCTAAATAACTTTATGCTAGATATTCCACAGTTGATCCCTGAGGAAAACTAAAAATATCCTTGACCTGAATTCTAAGCTTTCATGAGCGTAATCCAAATAAACGATCCAGCGAAAGAAACTACAAAATAATGGGATTGACTAGCTGTTCATTGAGTTATTGTAACAGACTGAGATGACATGACATATGAGATATCAAAGATCCTATACAACATGTGCGAGCGATATCTTGTTATAAGCACATAGTGTCCCTTCAACCAATATTGATTTGTCCAGGGTTAATGTGCTTTATTTGCATATTCATTATAAATAAAATATATGAAACCCTTACAGATATATGCTATATGTTCTATTAAGACACAATATTCGATTACTGATTACAAATTTTATCGAAATATCCCAATTGTTAATTGACATCAAACCATAATGAAGTATTGAAATTAAATGTTTGAAGACGATCTTTGAATTGTAAATGTATTATATATTATTATATTATTGTATAATGAATTTTATTATCTGTGGTTGTAGGAGAAATTATCAAATATCAAGCAAAACCTACTGTTAACCATTTAAGTGGGAATATCTGTAAATCGTTTTGTATCTATTTTTTTCGGATTTGCAACTTGGCAACCAAATCTGCAAAGTGAGCAAGTTTGTATCAGAACAAGTCCTTAACATCGCTAACAGGTGCAACTCACATAGTCCCGTTTTCCGTCGATATCAAAGAAATTCAAAATATCAAACTACATCAATGTAAACTGATTTACAAGTGGTTAAGGCAGTTGTATGACAGCCAAACGTACTTTTTCAGCTTATTGTTTATACTATTCGGTAGCGAAAAATAGCTGGATGAAATTTTCATCCATAAATTGTTTTTAAAGATTTTAGGTCTTTTCAAAGATACATATAATTATTAAAAATGTCTGTCTCTATTCTATTGATCTTGGTGTTGAAATAATTTACATAATGTACGTTATGATTCGAACAAATCATTGACTAATGTAAATCAACGAAACAAGTTTTAGTCATGTTTCAAAAATATGTATATTAGCAATTCCCTCAAAAAGCAAATCTAGACGGCTAGCTGACGTGTATAAAGTAAGGTGAAGGTAGCATGTAGAGTAAGAGATATATGCTCCGGACAAAATCCACTCTCAAAGAGTTTCTGTTCAAGTGATGTTTCCATGGGTGCTCAACTCATAATTCCGTTATAGGCAGAACCGTTAAAGGCACATCTAAGGACCCTGGAAGATACAGTATGTGTATCACGTTTTGTGAAGCTAGAATGAACGGTTTCAGTGATATGATCCGGACAAACTTAACTCTATATACCCCATTTACGGTGTAAGGCGCTGGTATAATTACTATTCATTATTTAATCGCCTCGAGCTTACACTGTACATCCAAGTATAATGGCGATGTTAGGATTTTACGAATGCTTCCTAGCAATTCTCTCAAGATTAAAACTCTGTCAGTCAATTGTCTGTCAATTCTCTGCAAACAAATCATGAAGTCATAAAATATTGATCCAACCTCTCTTTGAATATGCAAATTTCGTAGGCTAGAAAAAGAGACCTAACTTGGTGCAATAAAAGTGAGTTGTGCAAGCTGTTCAAAAGTCACGATTTATTATAATATGATAAAACTCTATTGTCCGCAATACAATGTACATTGGAAATTCATTTTGTGCATTTTATGCAGCGCCAGTTAATGCGATGTTCTGCCTTTACAATGCTGAGTGTCAAGCAAGGCAGAAACAACTCCCACTTTTTATCGTCTTTTGGTATGACGCGACCGGGAATCGAACATGGCAAAGACTAGAACCCCACTTTCCATGCAATAAGTGTTTTCATTTCTATGTAATAAATATATCTCAATACGTGAGTGTTGAATATGGAAAATACTCCAACTGAAAATTTTCAAGTTTGGATTTATTCATATTCATTTATATTTTTTAAATCAAAACATCTGAAAATATCTCATGTGAATATTTTCGATATTCAAAACTCGCGTATTGTAATCTATTCAATAACTATTTCACTGAAATAACAAAGTGTGAATGTTCTGAGATCATTCCTATCATTTGAATAAACCATATCATTATACTTGACAACGATACAAGAATCGAAGCTGTATCGAAACGTCGTGTACTCAGAATAAAGAAGTTGTTATCCATAAAATATTCTTCCTTATTTGACTTCCAACTTCTAAATGCCACTCACATAAGAAACGACTGAATGATCTATACACACGTACGTTTTTAATAAAGGAAATAGAATAGGTATACGGATAAAAAAAACGTTCAGCATAATAGTAGGGGAGACCGGGGCCGGTACGTCCCCTTGTCACTAAAATAGAGATAATGAGTTGTTCTCTTGCAATATACTAGTGTTCGTTTGTACATATATTGAGACATATCTTAACTTTTTTGCAATAATTGTTGGAAGTGCCTAAGTCAACCAGTTTGCCTATTACTATGCTTTTAAGACGACGAGTTGAAAAGACGAACATGCCCCGTATCGGGGTAGGTTCGGTTTCCCTCAGGGGCAGGTTCGTTTATCGTTTGGAATAATTAGTACATGTTCAGGCTACAAGAATTAAAGAGAGATAAGATGCTCTTCATAGTCTTCAATATTTGGGACAGAAAAAATACTACATTACTTCACAAAGATATATTTTACAATGATGTAGAATCAGTTACCTTTCTATTACGAAAAGGACTCCGATTTCTTTCCAATTAGAAGAGCCAAGTTTTCAAGGACCTTCAAGAGAGTCCTTTTGAGGAGGGGGACCTTTAGAAATGGTTTCGAGGACGACCTTAAAGTTTTTGTGACTCGTCCTCACGGTCGAATGTGCCCCGCCTGTAATGACCGAACGTACTCCACACACCACGTTTGTTCTTTTTTATATGCTGCGAAAATACGCAGCCCTCATAACAAAATAACTTGTTCGTTACATATACGTCTTGGCATATTCGTTTATGCTCACTTAAGAACATATTCCTAAACGCAGTCAACATTTGTCAAAAGCATAGTGAACTGAAGTCAAATATTTTACTCAACTAGATGAAAAACGGGTTTTCTTCCACAGTTTGTAAAGAACATGTTGGACTGTCACCATTTTAAAGTCAGTGTGAGAATATGGTCATGTTGTCTGTTACCAATTTGATTTAAAGTGGCCCCGGAAAAAAATTACAGCGAAAAGACGAACATGCCCCGGGGCCGTGCCTGCCCCGGTCTCCCCTATTTATGTACGTTTACAACAAATAGACAATTCACAAGATGAAATTTAATGGTGCTTTTATTTATATGAATTGACAAAGTGACAAAACAGCGAACGCAACAGCATATAAGAGAAAATACTTGTTAAAGGTATACAACAGCATTTTATACGAGAAAATACTTGTTAAAGTTATACAACAGCATTATCTAAGAGAAAATAATTGTTAAAGGTATACAACAGCATTATCTAAGATTTGGGAAATGTTTAAAAACATATCTAGGTGCGTGAATGTTTACTTTAAAACGCAAAATTATGTAATCTTTTGTGGAATAACAGTAACAGTAAATGACAGTACCAAAATGGGGATATGTTTAAAAGAATTTAGGTATATTGTATGTTTAAGAAAGGATCAAATTGTATGTGAGATAGCTATAACTATGTGCTGATAACTGTTTAACATTTTATATAAATAACAAACATACTTAGCGCAAGCGTTGAAAATTGTTAAGCATTTTAAACATTAATGTGCAGATTTGGGCATTTTTAAAAGCATAACCTTCTTTGTCTGGAAAAATTACACAACGTCTGTGTAATGCCGAGAAATGTACTGCATATAAAATTGGATGGATAGCAGCGTTGTATATGTTAAGTATGAAATAAATTTGATGTATAAATCTCAATATTGTTCGCTAAATCAGAATCAATGAGCATCGAAATCGGGTTTCTGCCATTGCAAACTTCTCATGATGATCATCACTTTTAATTCATTAGTTAGTTATTCCATCAGTCTGATTAAAATCGACCGTACTCCGAGAAATAAAATAACAAAAATAGTGTCTCTATCGGGGCTCGAACCAGCCAGAACATCCTCTCCGTCTCGGTCTAAACGCACCCACCTCTATCGCATGTTCTTATAACCAGTTTAGCGCAGACAAACCCAGTCATAAGCTATCCAATCACATCCTCAGTTTCAAATATAACGAATGGTACACTGATGTTACCTGCCCCTAGCATGATATCGAAGCTTTTACTGCACCCCTTGCGATTGGCTAGATGAGCTTGCGTCAGAAACTGCGGGTAATAGGGGTGCCTTCAGACTGTAAATGAGAGGAAAGTCGGGCTAGTTGAAGTTCAAACCCCACTAGAGACAATAGTTTACACTTTTATTCCTCGAATCACAGTCGATTTTAATCAGACTGGTTATTCCATTAGATTAAGTATATGAGGTGGAAAAAACAACAAAGCAGAGTGATTTACGAAATACACCTAATCAAGCAACAACACCAAAGCTATACCTACAGAAATCTGCACGCGTTATAGTTATATGACACACTTTCGAGGGTCATGATTTCTTTATAACCGTTCCGGTTTCATTTTACTCTCTTATAGATGACCATTCTCTCCCCACAGAGGCAGATCAAGTCGTGTTGATTTGGCCTCTGTTCTATTACGACGAGTTTGTGGGATAGAATGGGAGATGCCTGATTGGAGGCAATCAAAATTAGTTGTGCAATCAGCGACGCTGTTTTAAAATCATCATTTTGGCTACTGAAACAAGGAAAGGGCATTGTGATATGAACCACCCTTTCCATGCAAGAAGCCTTGTCATTTGATAAAGAAATTCAAATGTATTGAGATGAAAGTTTTTTCCGCCAGGGGAAACGGCCGGAACCCACGGATTTCGTCGTAATAGAACAGAGGCTAAATCAACATGACTTGATCTGCCTATGTGGGGTAAGAATGATAGATGACAGCCTGCTTCTCTTGCGAGGACCGGCTACATGACGTCACGAAAAAGTCGTGTAACAACAATCTTTCCTAGACAAAAGTGAAATTTGTATAAGTGCCTAATATGAAATATGCTTATATAGTCATGTTTAAAATCACTAATGATTATTATCACGGCTACGACGACGACGACGACGGCGATACAATTAGACGTGAAAAATATAAATTAACAAACTGGGAATAAGTGAAGTTAACATCGTGAAACCGAAATTTCTGAGTCAAAAAGTGTTAATGATCTTTAAATTTGTAACTGATATTCAGTATGAAACTGTTGTATAGCTTTTGGGATCTTGGGACATTTTTCTCACCCCTGACCCACTGACAATCGTGCAAATGATAACACTAGTACTCCTCTTAAAGATGCTATATCATACTTGCAATATTTTTTAAAGTATTTTTAATGTATACGTTGTATTTTTAGAAAAATATAGCGACCAACTTTGAGAAAATCGGACCAAAATTCATCAAAGAGGAGATAATTTACCAAAAAATACCGAAACGGCAGTCGACATAAGGGCGAATCAAGTGTGGCCATTTCACAACTTCCGGTGTCTAAATGTACGCTTGAAAACCGTCTTTGTCGCGCTCTACTAGATTTTCTTTTCTTTTTCTCCGAATTAGGTATTCGTTTCTGTCAAAGTTGATACCCATCGAACGCAATTACGGTAGTTGAGACACGGTGTAAATTAAAGCATAATGATTACGTCACCGAAAGCGGGTTCGTTAAATGACATGCCCTTTCAACGAGGGGTACTGTGCTTGAAGCGTCGAAAAAAGTATGTTATTGTTGACTAAACAATCTTAATATGATATCAAAATTTCGACGAAAGATTTTTCTACAAAGTGATGTATTTCATTTCTCAATAGCTAAGTTTCATCCTGAACCGCTTGCAAGTATGATACAGCATCTTTAACTTATGTTAAATCTGTAAAGACGATGGTTGTAACATTGAATGCTAGAAATCTCATTTTCACCATTGTGTGATTGGAAGGGCGACGCACGTAGGTGAACATCTCCACACTGTCAATGTGGATCTGAAACAATCCAGAAATACTTCAACTAACTGATTGAAATAAACTAAAACCGATTGTATTATTGTTAATTAAAACCATCTTAATATTTAGGTACCAAATAGTAGTTTAATCTCAACAACACCTCACTTCCGGATATGGATTTGAGTATTGTTACCTGTATTGCGTTGTACATAGATGTGAACAGTACTACATGTTATCGCTTACTGAAATGACATTGATTTCACTTTGACTGATAGTATGAACGTTATAATCTAAAGTTTCATGTGTAAAACCGACTGAAACTCCTTAAAGGGGCAGTAGCACGTTTTTTGACAATTTTATATTTTAAAATTTTCAGTCATAATTGTAAGTTAATGTTAAATGTATTATTTTGACAGTGTCAAAAATCTCATTACACAATCCAATCATCCATAGTCGGAGGACAAAATATGAAGATTCACACAAAATCCATTGGCGTCCATTTTGTGTGAACACCTTTAATTCATTTCTGTAAGAAAAAGGAATCGCATGGCTAAACTTTACGTTAAATATTCCCCCTAAAAACGTGCTACTGCCCCTTTTTTTTACAGCACGTTTTCAGGTGAATATAAGGGCGAATATAAGGTGATGTCAGGAAAATGAAAATTAATGGTTCCAATTGAAAGACAATGTATTAAACTAAATGGAGCAGTAATAATTCAAATATATAATTTAAAGTTTATAGCCATGTGATTCCTTTTTCTTACGCAAAATGAATTAAAGGTGTTCACACAAAATGGACGCCAATGGGTTTTGTGTGAATCTTCATACTTTGTCCAATGACTATGGCTGATTGGATTGTGTAATGAGATTTTTGACACTATCAAAATAAAACATTAAACATAAATGTCAAATTATCAGTGAAAATTTTAAAATATAAAATTATCAAAAAACGTGCTACTGCCCCTTTAAAGGGGCAGTAGCACGTTTTTAGAGGGAATATAAGGTGATGTCAGGAAAATGAAAATAAATGGTTCCAAATGAAAGACAATGTATTTAAACTAAATGGAGCAGTAATAATTCAAATATATAACGTAAGGTTCAGCCATGCGATTCCTTTTTCTTACAAGAGTGAATTAAAGGTGTTCACACAAAAATGGCCGCCAATGGATTTTATGTAAATCCTCATACTTTGTCCTCTGATTATGGTTGATTGGCTTGTGTAATGTGATTGTTGACACTGTCAATATAATACGTTAGGCATTTACTTACCATTATTAGTGCAATTTTTAAAATATAAAATTATCAAAAAACGTGCTACTGCCCCTTTAAAGACCAACTCCGTGACTTATTGTTAGACACATTTTATTAACGGTGGAGTGTGTGTGATGACTTATGATCCGATGGCTATCAGGGTATGATAGGGATTGTGCGGATATAGATATACTGATGTAGCAGGGTGCAACTTCAGTAATGTAAATTTCCTCATTTTATACATTTTTCTACGCATAGAGTAAAACGCCAGTCGCGGACCTAGCTTTTTAACCCTTGCTGTCGACCCTTGACTTTTCTTGTTTGATGTCAGGGTGCTCTCAAGCGATAATTGTTTTACTTTTAGTTATCTCCCTTGCTACAGTCAATCTCTTCCTCGGCACTCTTCTTTTTGTATCTGTGTTGCTTGACCTCGATTTATCAAGTTTGTCAAACAACTTTTCTCGATTGTTTTCGGTATCAAAGTACTGATTAAACGTTAAAATAAGTAAATAATATCGATCTGCACCTTACAGGCGCTACCCTCTCTTTAAAATTATTTTTCGACAGACTTAGACAGAGAAACCGTTATTGTTTTTTATGTAGTTTTATGAAGTGCTTATTAATTGGGCTATGACTATTCTTTAAGCTAAAAATAAGCGCAGAAATATCATGTGTCGACAGCAAGGCTTCAATGAGTAAGTTTGGACTTTTTAAGCTTTGTGAGGAAGATCCATTCTGGGGATGTTTATGTTGGTCATTTTCGTTGGTTATTCAATCTTTTCTTTTAGGAAGTTAACTTCTTAACATTCAACTTGAATATAACAAAAATCTCCTCACCCTAAACAGCGTTTCCTCAATGCAGACTTTCACAATGACATCTGTTCCCACTGCTAGAGGCCAGTAGGGGAGACCACTCTCTTTTGCAAATGAGACCCCATCAAGATTGGCCCTCCTGTCGATCATTTTTTCGTTGATTTTAAACTGGACGTTCAAAAATTTTTGAGAACCATCTTCGCTCTGTAGAAGGATAGAAGTCCTGAAAGAAACTTATTTAAATGTAATTAATTTTCATTTGCATATTATTTATAATAATATATTAATAGGTACTTACGCTACCTTGTCGATAGTTGTAAATAGTGTAGTTTATCACGTAAAAACTTAATCAGTTTTCCATTTACCCAAATGGACAATAAATAATCCCTATGTTTCCCCTTTTCAAACCTTCATTAGTGATTACGTCAGAGTCAATTGATTAATTTTGTTCCTATTCATTGCCTGAGCAATGGTGTTTATCATCCAAAGCTGTGTTCCACAGGAGATATCGTTTGTGGAGGATTAAGGAGATATCGTTTTTACAATCGTTTTGTAATCGGCAAGTACATTTTTGCATTACTAGTTATGATGTCACTATGCTAGGACGTTATGAACATGATGACGTCACAATGCTCATCATGACATCACTGCTTGAGATAATGTACATTTTACATGCAGACATGATTTATGAGGATAAATAGAATCTCACACCCTCTTGTCCTCTGATATCAAATATCACAACACTCGTTGATAAAAGTAAAAATACACTTGGTTGGGATTCTCTATATTTCGATGAATATCATGTGAATGGATATATGAAACTAGATTCTTTGCTTCTAGTCATTTTCGATCGTTTTGTACTAAATCATTTTCATTTCATGTTAAACATCATTTAATTTTCGAAATGAGTCAAATGATTCAAAAGAAGGTTATCTCTTGCTCAAAAAGACCACACGTGTTTTTGGTATAAGAACCCCGTCGTTTACAACAACAATATTTAAATTGATGCACTATTTTTAACGCATATACCTGTAAACATTCTGGGGGTTATTGAATAAGTGTTATTTAAGAAAATGTTAATCGAACTATAAGATTACGATATACTGCATATGGTGACGTTACAGAAAAGACTATGAATCTTACTTGGCATCGGCAGATGGTGTCTTGGTTTCAATGATCACACACTGTCCTGTATGCAGCCCGCCTATTGGTCTCAAGTCAGAAGGTATTTTATTCTGAAAGATGAACATAGAATTCCTTTTATTGAAACGAACACTCTTATTTCAATAAAAATTCATCAAAGTTAGATGAAATTCGAGTTTATGAAATAGCACTGAAAACACTTCACTAATGATCAATGGGTTGTGTCAGTTGGAATAATCAAGATGGGATTTCCCCTTTGGCAAAAGTAACGTTGTAAAAGAAACCTTATAAATTCAGGTATAAATGAAAACACTTCAATGGGTTGTGTTAGTAAGAATAATCATGTTTGTTATTTTTATCCATAATAAAATATAAATATAATAAATGAATAAAAGTAACGTTGAAAAAAACTTCCGGTATAAATGTAGAAGAAAAAGATTAGAGGATGCCGAATTCTCGCAATTGTTATTCTCACCTTTAACTCACATGGTTCTGTCAATCCAGTCCAGACGTTTCCACTGAACACCCCATGAAGGACAGTGGGGAAGTACAGCTCATCACAGACGAAGTAGGCCTTACAACCCTGCGCTTGAGCGACGATACCGAGAAGCTTCCCGTGTGGTATAGAGGGTGGAGAGCAGGCTCGATCAGTTGCCTCACCCTGCTGTATGGTCGTAGCTGGACACAACATCATACACATGGTTAGATAGTTTATACTCTTTCTTAGAATTAAAATCATATTGCTCTTTTACACTTTACATGTCATACTTACACCATTTTTTATCATTGACACCTTTTGTTGCTTACCCCTTTTAAGATGGAAGTAGCACGTTTTTTGAAATCTTTATATCGCAATTTTTATTATTGTCCGTTAATTCTATTTGTATTATTTTGATATTCTAAAAACGAACAACACAAACCATTCATCTATAGTCAGAGAACGAATCATAAAGATTCATATTTAGTCCATTGGCGGTTATTTTGTGTAAACACATCTAATTCATTTTGTGTAAGAAACAGGAATCGCCTGGCTGAACTTTATTTTAAATATTTGGTTAATTATGTCATCCCCGAAGGGTCGGCTGAGTCCGTGTCCGCGTTCGCGTTGGTGTTTCCGAAGCATATCTTTACCAAATTTGGTATGCATCCTCATCATGCAGATGTGCCTTTTTGGGGTTTCAATTTTTTTTCAATTATTTTTCATGTCAACTGTTTGGACTTCGTCATTTTTAAGGGTATGGTTAGTTTCCGGAGCATTACTCTGAAACTACTTGACCAATCTTCACCAAATTGCAAATTTGGTATAACATACTTTGTGACAAAGAATTAGAAACAAAACATTTTACATGTCAAACAAGAAATTCTGTCAGGTCGAAAAGTTTTTTATTGAAAGAGCTCCGTTCAAAAGTTTCAGAGCTTTTCAATAAACTACGTTTAAAATATATGACTTTTGAAAATACCCAAATAATAATAATGCACAGTATAAAGAAACTCACCAATCTTCTTGAACATCACATTCCCAACAAGTTCGCTCCCACTCTGTCGTGTGAGGCTGACTTCTGAAAACAGTTGACACTTTCCACTAAGACGGTTGTGTACGAACGTCGAACATGTTGTACTGCTATGACAGTAACGGGCACAGCGAGGATGTGAAATAGATAAAATCCCTTGTAAAGGAATTTCTTCTGGAAGTTTGTCATCAAAGCTTATATCTCTCTCAAAAAGTGACTTGTCATCTTTAGCTGTAACATACATTAAAATTGTGCAGAATAATGCAACTCTGATGTTCATAATGATAACTGGACGAAACGTGTTTCAGTTCAATCACTAGGTAAGTCTAAGATGACACTGATTTGTATGAATCCTGAACTTACCTATACCGAGCTCATCACTTAACTTCAGACAATAAGTGAAATGCACCCATTGCCCCTTGGCCGCTGAGTGCTTAAATCTATTTGATTGTTTGAATTGTTTACATGCAAGCTATATTGCTTTGACATGAAATCTCCAGTAAATATATAAGTGTGTACAGACAGAGTTATTTGCAATATACGTCATGGATCAGAGGTTTAACGCATCACTGCATCACTACACTCACTGAGAATAGTAGAAACACTTGTCAATATTCAAATCTTAAATGCTCACTTATTAGGTGTCCATTAACGAACACCAAGTCACTTTCCCAACTCATTTTGCATTTAATGTAAGAATTTCCAAATACACCAATACAGTGTCAAACAAAGACATCATAGAGAAACTATGCAATAAACAACTCTTTCCCATTAATAGAAACAAAATTCAAATATACCGAAGAAGGATAATTAGCCTATGATATGCCTATATATCCGATCAATAAGTTTTAAGCAATGAACCCAAGTTAACTGGGAATCATCATGTTAAATCAGGTTTTTGTTTTCGCTCGCGCTACAAGCTTACTTAGATATCTATCAGAGCAAATATATTGTATGGCTCTTGGTAGTACAAGACAAAGGAATGTCACCAAACGTTTCAGTCCCTGGATGAAGAATACAGGGATCAGAAGGAATGTTTCAGGCGTTTTGAAAAACGTCATGAAAAAATGAAAAGAGCAACAGTAGCAATGAATGACCAAGTCGTTTTGAAAAAAAAGGTTTTTGCTATTTTTACGCATTTGCTTGGAAGGTACCACTTATTAAAACGTTAACACATATTTTGTTTTCAAAACTGTTGTTTTGGAATAAGGTATATTCATAAAAGCCCTAAATATTGAAGTAATTCAACCGAAAACACCAGTGCTTTCAATGTATAATTGTTCGTATACTGATAATTATCTTCTGAGTCACATTGGTTTTCCAAGGCATTAAATATATTCGCACAAAGATATATACAAAAATAAATACAAGACATGTATATCCTGTCCTATTCAAACAGAGGCGTTATCAGCATTATTTTGATTACTAAAGCTGTGACGATGGAAGATGCAATCGAACGCAATGCACACCCTCCATCATGATTTACAACAAGTTCTGATGTCCTATATCAGCATTATTTCATCCGCTTATCTTCTTCAATGTAAGGAAATTCATCCTTTATATAGCAGTTGGAGCTCCCTCAATGTATTGGAATGAATTGCAAGTAATTTAAATGAAATGATCAATACATTTTAGAAATTAGATTTGGAATTATATGTCCAATTTCAAATGGAAGGGATTTAAAGTTCTGAATAAAACAGCAATCCCCAGTTTCAGAACTATCGTTTTAGGTATGTTGATATCAAAGGTTACCATTTATATCCATAACGGTTGCCTTAACGATCTAAATCAAGTCATGTCTGTCTGTAAGGAATAAAATGTTAGTTTCAATTGAATGAATAAATCACAAAATCTCACAGTTAGTTACAAACTACTCCCTCCAGAGCAGTTATTGTGCTTCAAGGGTGGAAATGTCAATGTGATATATATAATTTACACATAATTGTACTCATTCTGTATATGATTGGGAAGTTTCATGGTGAGGTATTTCCCTAGTTTTCACTGTTAGTTTCACAAAAATCTCAGAAAATAAATATCAAACACCTTTGTGAGGTGACTTTCACAAACTTAATGGTAATTTAGTTGAGTTTTGATGTTGAAAGTTTATCTAACAACATTCCATGTAGTACGAACGATTAACAAAAAGTTATCAATATAGTTAGTATAAACAACTGTAATGTTTCATATTAGGCCGTATCTTTTCGATTTCATCCGTGATTTAGGTAATTTATAAATACTGGATACTTATGAATAATATTATGATAAATGTACGACTGATATGTAATAATTCTACTTATCTACCAAAATGAAAACAACTACAACAGTTTGTCATGTTCGACTTGATGTGTAGTTGTTACAAAGACTATTCTACCATAAATGTGCAAAATACTCGTTTCTGATTGGCTGCTGTGAAAAATCAGAGGGCGTATAATTTGGTTATACGGTGCTCTGTTTACTTCGTCTAATGCGCAAGAATTCATTTGTTGCCTAGCAACAAGTAGTTCTGAAATATTGCTGTTGTGTCGAAAGTTTTCACATGCAATTATTGCATTGTTTGTACATTATTTGGTGTGAATATAGAATTTATTCAAACTTTCCACAAGCTTAATGCTTGCAGTCGGTCAAAAACGGTAAAATACACGACACTGACAACAATTCAGATTTCCCGTTGGCAAGGTCCCTGAACGGGCTCGACAAGTTTAACCGGCCTGAATTTCATACGAATATGAATCGAAATGCGGCATACACTTACGCGTTCGACTTTAAATTAAATTTAGAGCTATATTTTCCGTTATATGCCGCTGATTTCCAAACACAGTATGTTTATCTCCTAATTATAATGAAATGTCCCTGTGAAGTAATTTTCAAGACAAACATTTAAAGCCCACATTCATTTCAAGGAAAATAAGACATTCTTCATGTAAAAATGGCACTTTACTTATCGCAATATTGACATAATCCCAATATTTACTTGTCAAATGCGTGTCATATTAACCCAGACGAAAATTTGGAAATAAAGTATTTCTTTCTTGAAGATATATGTCTGTAAAATGGATATATATTTCAACAAATGATGGAGTGAGTGATTTTGGATTAATTTATATTCGACGATATCAATTTCACGTCGCTCCCGTGGCTATTCTTAATCTTATCGATCACTATCCAAAATCCCTGTAACAATAATGATATCAATAACTAACTTACTACTTAATCGATATAGGATATCTGTCTTTTCTTAATCAATGTCATGATTATCACATTGAATGAGGTAAAAAGTTTATTTTTGATCAAATATCATTAACATTTCTCCCTCACGAGATGAAATAACCAAAGATTGTATTTGTCAAGAATTGACAGATATTCTATTTATAACATGATGAGAGCCTTCTAACTGCACCAAATAAAATGCCAACTTCATTTTGAGCGCCCGCTTAAACAACGGTCGCTGCCGAGGTCAAACGTTGACGACATTTGAGAATTTGTTCCGTCCCACCACTGTTTTATGACGTCAACCATTGAAGTTGAAGTCACATACATACCGTATTGTATCAGTGTAACAAACTCGTTTTCAGTTCATGAGTGTAAGTATATATTGTTTTATCACTGATTAGTGAACATGTGAAACTTACATGTATGTGTTATTGCAACATAGACGTTGAGGTTCAAGATTTTGACGCCATGAAACAATGGTCTGACGTCACTTATTATCTTTACACAGACGCATCTCAGAATGTTGTAAACTTGTTTAGGTGAAATTGCTATGATTTTGCCATATAGTAGATAGAATATCTGTCACCTCTTTACAACTTCATTGTTTATCTGATCTCGTAGAATCGAAAATGGTTGCGCAAATCGTGAAAATATGAACTTTCTACCTCACTCGATGAGATAAATATGGTAGGTCCTCTATTTATAACTATAACATTTCCTTAGCTCCTAGTTTCGTTAGTCGACTTTTAAAAACGTAAATCAACAATGTGCATACCAAGAGGATGGTATCCTTAACTGGATACTTACCCTCAGGGGCAAAACAATTATTTGTTGAATGGCCTGTTTTTCAAAAGCGTTCACAGATATAACGTTTGACATTAAAAACCTAGTTCAGCTAGCTTTTGAAGACACGAAAAAACCGTCGTACATATCACTCATAGCTTGACCTATTATGCATTTTTAAGGTATCGATTCTTTTGTCCCTGAGTGTAGTTCCTAGCTATTACGTTTTTGTATTGATAAAATATGTTTAAAAGACAATATACATTTGTCCTCTACTAGAAACTATTAAGGTATATGTCTTTACATCTTCATTTGCTTTTATCTCTCAGCTCTGTATTTTGTGTAATTCACTAACAACCATATACATGAATCCTTTGTTTCGAAATGTACTGTGCAAACAATCACACAATCGTTAAGATCAAATACTGTTTGGATTCGTGCATTAAGTTTTAACCATGTCATCCTTTCTCCTCATGTTTGTCATGTTTCCAATTTTAGACTCCAATGTTTCTTTATGTAAATAGCTATGAACAAACATACTGTATTGATTTTATTATTCAATAACTTATTAATTGTACATTAATATATTCAGTTATGAAGTGTTCTCTGAGGGAAACTGACTGTTATAAAGACAAGCTTTCTTACAGTTCTCCTATCGTTTTCTTGTTGTCCATTTCTTATCCTAGATACCATTTTTACAGGAAGGGAAACATATATAAATTAACATTTTCTTGAAAGTGTAATTATCAATGGTTGCCTGTTGCCTGGTAAATTTCCTTTCGGTTATTTTTTTAAAAACTTAAATATTTATAAATGCTTTATTAACGTGTGAGATACAATACTTGATGTGAACTGATTGTCATAATCATGTTTACTTCAAAATGTCGTCCAAAAATCACTGGACCAGTCAATCAGACATATTATCATGTTAACATAACGATTGATTGCAATTCGCAGCAATAGGGAGACTTATGCGTACACACACTCAGAAAAAAAATCAAAGAATATTCTACAAAATACATAACACTGATTTATTTAGAAGACAAGGATGTCAACATCTTTATTGTAGAATGTAACGACGTTTCGGTTTATATACTTATACCGTTTTCAAGCAAATTTCAAACTTCTAAAATGCTTCTCAAACAAATTATTGATGTATTCGGCATCACATATTTGCAACATTTCAATTACATTTTGTTCACTATCTAAAAGACATTTATCTGTAAAATATCTATTGCGATTGCGATCAAAATCGTTCATATTGTAAGACACGCACTACTCCAAAAATGTCAACTTTCAGTAATGTTTATACAGAAACTTCACTTATGCATGAAACATTGCAGACATATAGATGATAAGGACGATTACTTGAGCTAAACATTTCAGTTTTATTGAAATATATCACATCACTAAAACACAATCATTGCTCTTGAGGGAGTAGTTAGTCATACACCATGCGATGTAACCTATATTATCGTCGGTCTAATGGGTTGTTGTTATTCTAAACTGATGAACATGGCTAAGCATAGAGGCATTCATAGTAGATAAGAGAGGATATTTAGCAACATCTATCAAAACAAAGTTACATTTATGAAATTGGATATCAATAATTCTGCAAAACTTAAAATTTCCGTTTTGAAACGTCAACATGTAATTATGGTAATCAAAAGCAAACGTCGTGTTTACTTTTTTTCTAAAAACTATTAAATCTTAAGCAAGCAAGACTTACACTCAAAGTAGATATCCCGGCAGCCTGTACATATATATTACACTGAAGAACATGAGGTACTTAAGGAAAATCAATATAGCAGGGTATGGATACCTCTGGCATTAAAAAAAGGAAATTATTTTTTGCTGTTTTTACATTTATGTTTTAGGTAGGAATGGACAGATATAATATTTATTGGATAAACACAGATGTGAAGAAAGAATTGGTTATATTTGGAAGGAAGTTCTACATTTGCTTAATGAATACCAAAGTTCACGCTTTCATCTAATGACGTTATCCAAGTCAAATTCCATTGACCGTTTTGCATGTCTGCATTTATGACCCAGAAAACCATATTCCGATACATTCAGAACTATTTGACTGCAAAGTTGCCAAACGTCTACAACAAAACATTCAGATATTGCCTACGAGATATGGTGATACATGTAGTATCGAAATGAAAAACTGTACTGTAACTGTATGCAAACTTGTCATCGATTGGACAACTCTAAGACAATTAGTTGCTCCCCGCTTTAACAATTTTGTATTCGCATCCTGGTCTTGATATTATGAAAAGATCCACACTCAATTAGTATAAACGTTATTTGTAAAATATGTACGTTATAAGGCTATAGATATAATTTTAGCAAAAGACTGTCAGCATTTATTGCAATATTGATAAATCCGCATGAACAACGGTATCGGCAAATTTCAAACAATATGAAAACCAAAACGGCAGCGACAGTAGTACTTATACAGTACATAAGACATCGGTTAAAGTTTGTTATTCAGTTTAAAGATGTAGATACATTGATATGCTTGCATGTTCCTAGTTACCGTTTTCACCAATCTTTTTTTCGAATTTGTGCAATCACATTCTTGCGACATCCATAGGTAACTTCGACCGTCTCTCTTTTCTTTAACGATTGTAGGTCAATCAGTGGGGATAATAGATATTTCAAAACATCAACAGACAGTAAGTGAAAATGTCATATGGCCTTTGAAAGAATTTCAACTCTGAAATGTGTGCTAAAATGCCTCGACTTCACTAGTAAAATTGGTTTGTAAGAAGTCATTATCTACTAAATAATTGCGATGTAAAACAAAGAACTGTATTGGTGTGAAACGGCGCGTCTCCCGTACTTTTAGCTATGTACAAGTGCTTCAAGCATTAAGCTTGTTTGCAGTGATTGTTCTTTAAAAGCATTTAAAGTGTTGACGTTGGGCATGTACATGTTTTTATTTTAAACAAAGAGTAGAAGCTACTCATATTTCTCCTGCATAACCCCAGTTTCCGGACACATCAGTGTAAATTGATTAACAGTTGGTGATGTTGTGTGGCAATCGAATATATGTTTTCAGGCAGGGGTGTTTTCACGTCTATCAAGTTTTCAAGTTATTGTTCATTTATACTATTCATTTACCAAACTATGGGTGAAGAGAATAAAGTTGATTATTTAGTAGTTTAGGTCATTTCATAAATATACTATAATAGTAAAATATCTCTTTTTCTTTTCCTTTGATCTTGGTTGAGCTATGGTGTATAGAAAGCAAAACCAAACCAACTAATTGTAATAGTCAATTGCTTTGTCAACTTTCCATAGAACTGCTAAATGTTATACTGAAACAAAAGGCTTTCCCAAAAAAGGCACATCTAGGATCAAGGTTGACATGTGTATCAAGTTTGATGAGCCTCCAAATACAGTATAGGAAAATTGCACCGGACAAAAGGATTTCTCTTAGACTTACTGCTTGAGTCATGTTTCCACAAAAGTGTGTAATTCAAATATAGGTCTAACCCCAAAAAGGCACATCAAGGGGTTGACGTGTGTAAGAAGCTCGAAGGGGTATCGAATATATATCAGTCGCCCCTTGTCGTGAATGCATATGGGCATAAAAATATTATTCTTACTTTGTTGCAAATGATAATTACTGCTTCAGCGTTCCTAAACATATTTCAAGTCAACCAATATCAGTCACTGCTCTATATGTAGGGTCGTGATTCTCATACGTTAAATTCATATGTATTTTGTGTCATTTCATCACATGTCAGATAAAAATATGATTTATGAAATTCTTAGTATAATGTCTGAAACATACTCAGATTATATTCAACGTTAAATGATGTGGTCTTAATTATTTATATATTTTGACACCCCAATTTTTATACTGAAAAGTTGAATGATATTGAGATTGTAAGAAATGTATCTTCCATACATTGAAATTAAACATTGCAAAATGATATTTTTAATTATATGTGTATGAGAGGGGTTTTTTCACAAAAATATTACTCAGTTATTACAAAGTGTACTGTACAAGGTCACTCCTTTTGTGGTTTACCGAATATATGTTTTATACATCGCTGAGAGAGAAGCAGACAGACAGACTGAAACGCAGATAGACAATGATTGGATAACTTGATTTTTTACATGAAATTCAATACATTCATCACAACATTACAAGCCAGAACGAACTATAACCATAAATAATTATTCATAATCATTATTATTACAGTATATCATTTTTGTATCTATTTATGTCTTATACTTCATGTAGAAGGATGTAATACATATTCCTAAACATCATATCGATAGCCTGTAGGCAGTAGGCAAACGTTTCCAAAGATAAGTTATAACAATTTTCACCTTTGAAGTTCAGTACTACGTCAGCATTAGTTCAGTAAGTAAGTCTGCATATGTGAGAAGGTTTTCCTAGTATCAAATATATGGAAATTTAGAATCATGTTTATCAATAACCCTAAGTATAATCAAATTGCCTAGAGTGTACTGAAACATTTCAGAGACACGGCAGCCATTGGGACGGTGCTCTTACGTTGTGACGTCACAATAAAACGCTCCTTTACGTCATACTTGCATTATGGTATTACACTAGTATGATATTGCCGTATACATATTACAATGCGCTATATTTCATGGACGACTGATCTTTAAACTTGTAACCTTTTGATTTCAGTATCACTACAGTAAGTCTAGATCTGTAGTCCTAATGTGTTTTCATATTGCGTTAAGAAAGGGTTTGGTATATGTCATTCTATTAAAAAAAATATGATAAATGTATAGATAATGACATAAATATAATTGTAAATTATGATCCAGTACGGAACTCCACTGACTCACGGTTACCGTCAACTTCACTACTGTAGATTATGTATTTTCTTTCGTAAAATAACAATGTTTGAAAAGCCTCCCCCCCCCCCCCCTTCCCCAATTTTACTTCCAAATGCAGAAATATAAATGTAGTAATGTACCTGTCAACCTATTGGAAATATTTGCATATAATTTATCTAGGCCTTCAGTATAGTCATTAGAGTGTATACTGTGTATGCACATCTAGTGAGGACGTTTCACCAGCTGTATGATACAATATTCATGTAAACTAATTGGCCACTCTTCAAGAAGCGGTAATTCTTAAAAGTAAACGTTTACGTTAACTCAAGTCCGTTTTGTTTTAAATCTAAGAAGAACTCATTTTGAAAGAGTTTAATTGTTATTGATTACTATATAACAAAGATACACTAAGGCACTTAAAACTTTAACTTATATGTAATTGTCACAAATATAACAATTAGCCTAAGCACGGGGTATTTAGTTTTAGCGTTTACTTTCAAAACCAATTGAATGTAACGAAGAACGCACGATTGTATTAACAGAACATGATTTTCACAAGACAATGCAGTCCAAATACTCAGTGTTAAAAGATGTATTAACAGGACGTGATTTTCACAAGGCAATACAGTGCAAATACTTAGTATGTAAAAAGTGTTTGTGATTTGGGTTATGAATTCAGTTCACATTTTAACATATGTTAAATATGTATTCTTCCAACTATGCCAAAGTTATAACTTCAATAACTGTCCTGAAGGACGAACCCTATCCAAACGTTGATCTTGTATATGTCCCCGAAAAACGCTGTAGTTTATTCTTTCGGGGTGCGTTAATTATTGTACATGAATCCACTTCCGTGCATGCACACTACAGTATACAGTACTGATTTGAGTAAACGTTATCATTTTATGGCTGCTTCATTTAACAACTTTGTTCTTGTGTTTGTTTCTATGATTCATTTCTATGACGGACGTCTACAGCTCTGTAAAGGTTCAAAACACTCTATATCACAGAAAAATGGTACTAACGAAACCAACATGTATGCTTGAGTATTCTTGTCTGTGATATCGAGCAAACATTTTCAACAGCTGAAACATGGTTGACAGTCTTATGTGTCATGTTCAAGCTAGATTAAATATATCAAAATGGTCAACATGATGCCTCAGTTTGAGTTTGTGTTCATGCTGTTTTCGCGGAAATGGCTATTTACGAATCTTTCTACATAAGAATCAGCAAACCTAACATTTATCAAATCACATGTATCTGATCCTGATAAGCTAATATTCAAGACTCTGCAACCTTTATCAGCTAACTGCTTCAATAGCTGAATGCGATCATTTCCTTCACAGATTCCAGATAGCTTTATGAGCCTTTTCTTCATAAATATGGAGGTATGCGAAGGAGCTACACGGATATGAATACTCAAATCAAATTACAACCTTTCAGCAACAGTCGGTACTTCACAATCAAATAACTCTATTGATAAAGTTTGATAACCTATCAAACCCGATCATCTGATCATCCGATCAAACCTTACAAAAATAGATAACAGAATAAACCTACATGTACCATCAATCAAAATATATGATTAAATTTCAAATTAAACACATTCTTTTGACTCTATCGCTGACATTTTAACATAAATCTGTAAAGATTATAGATAGTACATGTACGTAGTTAATTTCCAAAGTAAAGGAAATGTTACGGTTACAAAATCAGATCTTTAACTCAATAGACATTCAAACTTTGATGTATATATGAAAACTTATGGATAGCCTGCTTACCCCGATCATCTTTTTACAAACTTGGTCCAATTGGATAACAGATCAAACCTACATGTACATCATGCAACCATCAGTTGATACATATGAATAACTGCCATCAAAACTGATTCCGACACATTTTAACACAAGTTTCAAAAGGTCTATAAAGGGGACAAAAAAGGCTTTGTTAAGATTACAAAATAAGATATTTAATTTTTCAGCGAATAAAAGATCATTGTAAGCAAGCACCCGATTATCCATATTTGCATAATAAGATGTCCAGCGAATTTGTAAGCAGACATTTATGGTTGAATATCTGTCAACCAATCGAGTAACTGAAATTGCTTCCCGATTAATCGAATAATCGAAAATTCTTTTAGAAATCCTCGTTTCGATTACAGTTAGATATTCTAACAGTGGCTTTTGTTGAACACCAATTTTCAATGGGCAAAAGACACATTGACATATCACAAGAAACACTTTATTTGGACAGATTTGTCTTAATTAGTTGTATTCAAAATACCAGTTTTGTGACACAAATAGTTTGCACAAAACATCAACATATTATCCCCAAAAAGATTCGGATGAATGTTTCCCCAATAAGGCTTGACCTGTGAGAAAAAGTCATGGTTCATAAGAAATATTCTTTTATCAAAATACGAATGTAAATGTTACACCGGGTCGCCTTTTATTCAAAATATGTTAGATGCACAAAATAATACAGCATTTAAATAATCAAATATATCGTTTAAAGAATAATTGATATAAATGTAAGCCTATGCATTGAATTTTCATGAAAAGAGCTAATGATTTTGACATCAGCAAGTGTTTACCAATCTGACACTGAAGATAAATTGACAATTGAAACGAATTTTTCGTGGAATAAAAGAATCATGAGATCGTAAGTGCCCGTAATAGATAACATAAAGCAGAAACATTACATATCCAGGTACATATATTTATGACGAGAAAAGGTAAGATATACGCCATGTAACTAAACTCATCAACAATCATGAAACGGCAGCATGATCAACAAATCTCAAAAAAGGGAGACAACTCTATCGAGCTTACAGAATTGAGTGATTTCAACATGGAAGTGCGTGATAAGCATATAGAGAAGTTAGACATCGATAAAGCCTGACAAAGATCGGAGTAGCGTCAGGGTCCTCACACGGAGCTCTGCTCAGCCAGTTCTGACGGCATGTTGGAGACACGGGCAGATGTGGACATACACCGGTGCAATGGAAGGTAAGGAAGAATTTAAATGATTTATAAATATCAACATTGATCATAAGTATAAAGCTATTGCTTTACTAGAAAGATAAATCTTAAATTCAAAACTTACGCTTTTTGAAAAAGGTACACTTTTTTTCTTATCCTATGATAGTTTTCAGCTTGATATGATCATCTTACAACTTTATTTGTTTTTCATAAACATACTATTACATATCTAACTTTATCTTACATCTTACATCTTACATCTTACATTTAGTCTATGGCTAGTCCTCAATCCTATATTTCAATCATATAATTATAGTGTCTGATGCTCCTTGATTTTCTTAATTGTCGCATTTTCCCCTTTTTCATTGGTACTCAACTTATAATTTCATAACGTTACTCGGCAAACTTGTGAATGCAATTAATTAAAACCAGTTATTGCTAGTATGCTAGGTATATGCTCTTTCAAAAACGTGTTCTTTTAAAGCTTTTTCAAAATAGTTGTAATATGACATTATTATTTATACATGATTTTAATGAACATATACCGAACTGTTGATGTAAGAAATTTTCAACGCATATTAGACGAATTATTAGATAATTTAACTATGATTGCTTTCTAAAATTATGTAGGTAAAACAGTACTGCAATGTCTTTTGAACGAAAAAAAGTTATGTATTTGGCGGACTATAACAGTATCTATACTTATATTGAAAACAGATTAAATAAATTTTTAAACGACATCACAATATTTTATATCAAGCATATCAAAATTGCTAATGCTTTTAAAACATGACATTATGGTTGTCAAAGATCTGTAAATTGTTCACATTTCTATTACGCAAATCGCTCTATATGTTAGACAATATCCCCATATTGTAACATAATCAGCATGGTCTGTTGAAACTCCTCGTCATTGTTGTTGGAATCCCACGGGACAACATTGAAACGCCTCATTGGGCAACACTAGACCCGTTTGTGTATAAGTTGCCATGGCATCAGGGGACGTTACTCTAATTTTGTTAAATAATTGGACGTTTCTTTTGTATAGAAATGAATCCTTTATGTCCATTTAACGTGTTTGAAATGTGATTACTTCACCATAATTATCTTTGACCATGAAAACAATGTCCAACATTACCTATGACCGTGAAAAAATGTCCCATTTCAATTGTGAATTCTATGAATATTATTATAAATGAATGCGTTTATGTTGCTCTTATTTTCTTAGTTTTCTTGCTTTCGTTAAACTTTATCGTTCTCTTAATATTGTTCAGTGCAGCTTATTTTGAACTGTTGTTGCAATGTCAATTTTCTTTCATCACTTGAAAAGGGTAAGTTGATTTTCGAATGGCACTGCATAATTTTGTGTTATGATATATGATTTAACTTTGGTTATATAATCAAAATAATCTTGTTAAAAAATAATAGAGAGTGAATATAGTTTTGATGATACATACATGTATGTATGTCGTAATATCGTCAAAGCGGATTAATTTATCTGACGCCATACTTATCGCCGTATGTTTGCTGTATCGTGAAACGTATTGTTTACTTAAATATTTGGTATCAAAGATAGGCCTACTGTCAAAAGTGAAGTTCAAGTTAAGTTTTTCTTTAAATATCTGCAAAAGAATGTATCGTTATGAGATGCCATGATGTGTATCCTATCTGGTAATCTCTGTATCATCAGAATTCTAGCAGTATAATTACTCTGAAATATCAGATATCACCATGTATATTCAACATTGCCACTGGATGTTCTTGCGAAAATACAGCCCAAAACAGAAGAGGAATAAGTGCTCCAGTCATTGCCATCCTCGAAATGTTAAATGCAAAAATAAGTAGCTGCTTTAACTTTGTTTGAATAAATAATTTTCCATTTTAGTAATAAGGATTATTTTAATTGCTGTTAATGTCAGAATAAGTTTGGTTTTAAATTTCATTATTAATGTTTTTTTAGTACAGTTGTTTTCGTTTTGGATATTTTAGATTGTTTACCTAATACAAATTTCAGTCTTAATAATGATTTGCTGTTAATGATCTTACTTTTAAGTTCATTTCTTAAATTTGGATTTTTTAAATTATTAATGTTAAAATAAGTTTAATATTGATAATAATGAGTATTTAAATTTTGTTTGAAGTTTTTAATAAATAAATAAAGATTACGTTCAATTTTAATGATATAGTGTTGGATTTTAACTGCCTGATTACCATGTGTTACATTGTATCAAAAACTGTTTGTACAGAATAAACATGAATCAAGTGTAATAACTGTTGGCTCTCAATTGGTTTATATCTTAATCCTTGCTCATTCCCTGGGATTGGGCAAATTGAAATCTGATTTGCCCATTCCCGGGAATTGGGCAGGGGTGGTTGCCCAAACCCAGGGAATGGGCAATTCCTGGAATTGGGCACGACATACATACACAAAGAACTTAGTTAAGCACCACCAATGTTTTCAGAAAATAAGCTTCTGCTAATAAACCATACAAAGTTCCAGAAAACCAATTAGGGTTTTTCGATAAAACGATCATTTAGCAGTATAGAAATGAAAACTTCATTCAATTTACGATTCACTGTCTCTGGATAACTTATTTCCCCCGACTTGGTATTTTTGAAAATCCAAGTTTACTTATAACTGAAAATGAAAGTAAATAGTTTTTGCTGCAATATGGTAATGATAATTCTCTTGACTGAATTAATGATTTTAAGTAAGGACCTCTTAGGAAATGTTAGTCGTTAGAGCAGTATGAGCCTTCAAAATCACAAAATTATCAAATATCAAATTTGAAAAAAGCTTCCCTAAGAACAAACTTGCGACTCTTTAAGATAATGGCTTATCTGAAGGGAGAAGAAGTGTTTGACCCACAAGTCCAACTCAAAGAATCTCGAATTTACTAACAGATTTGAACAATTTCGAAATTTTCTCAATTATGGTTGAAAAAAGTACTGAAATTTCAATGTCCTGCTAGGCTTTTATCGTGCATGATAAAAAAGGTTTCTCTAATTGAATGTCAACTAGGGATCAAAAATGTTATTTTTGATTGAACAAATCCAAAGTTTCATGCGTGGTTTCTCACCAAAGACAATAGTTATATTTTGCCAAATTTCAGTGGTCTCACATTTTTTCTCATATTTTCAATTATTTCGTATTATAAGGACTTTTACGTCAATTAAATAATGAATAAAACGGCAATTGTTATATCTAGAGTGGTCAATACATCAAACATATCACAATATTCAAAGAGCTCCCAATTTCAATTTACAAAATGGGCGGTGCTTAATTAAGTTCTTTGTGTATATATAGCGTATCGGTACAAACTTTTAAAATAATATTTTTCTTAATTAAAATTCCAAACGTTCTCAAGTCATTTTTACAATGGTATTACAGGATCCAGGTGTTTGCTGACAGAATACGAGACAAATCTTAAAGATACTGATTCTCTTATGATACTGCGATTTCTTCTTTACTAAGTTGAAAATGTGGAAACGCTTATTTTGCTCGTGAGTTTATGAATAAAATAGTTGATAAAAGGTTATGATTGGTGACTCTTGGCTGAGAAGAGAAACATATTGCACGAGCTTTACTACGAATTTTCTTAATAATTTGCTATTTTTTAATAGACAAATATGCTCCCACATGATAGATTCAAGTCCACGACGATGGGCAGTCAAAATCATGCTATTTCTAAAGGCAGCAAGAGAGAAATATGTATTAACGACAACACATAGTAATATTTAATGAAAAATAATATTTCAAATATTGTATACAGCATTTGATAAACAATGATTAGTTATAAACCGTTCGTATGCAGTTTCCGAACAAAAAGTGTGCTTACATCTGTCTCTATAGAACCCGGAATATTTATTTAAGAATTCCCAACATACTAGACATAATAAAATCGTTTTGTCAAAATTCTTAAATTGAAGTTTATCATGTTTTGGCGCTTTATGGAGTTGATATGAATCATTAAATATCTGCTTTGTTCATTGAGAGTCTGTATTGAAGCATCAGTTATAATGGAAAAAATACAACTCGTTATACCTTTGTTCTAATACACGCTTATGACGTTGTTATAGCGACCATTCCATTACAGAGTAGCAGAGAGAGGCAGACAAAAGCTTGGATGGGTTATCACTTAAAGAGGAAATTGGTGCAAATATTTACCAAGCAATTCAACGCTCTGTAGTGTACGATATTTTCATAAAATTAAACTCTGTGTTTGTTTGTCGTTATCTAGCCAAACATGGTGTCTATCAATCAAATATTACGAACTTTTATAGTTTAAAGAAATGAAATTAGTTGCTTCATCAAATTTGCTTATAAACATGATAAAGATGAATAAGGAAAACCCGACCCGCTCCACATTTGCGTTTCATTCACTACAGAAAGTCCATGTCCTGTTATTTGTAAAATTCAGCATATACAGCTGTAAATATGCTCCAGTGGTCCTTGAGGTTAGTACTAACCACTGTCTATAATTCTGAATAAGAGAAAACAACCTCAAGCCAAGGATATACCTGTAATTAAAGGGGCAGGTGCGCGGTTTTAGGGGGAACATAAGGTAATGTCAGGATTTCAATAGAAAGACAATGTATTTAAACTAAATGAAGCAGTAGTAAATCATATATATAATGTAACGTTCAGTCATACAAAATGCATTAAAGATGTTCACACAAAAATGGCCGCCAATGGACTTGATGTGAATCTTTAAAATTTGTTCTTTGTTAAGGATAATTGGTTTGTGTAATGAGATTTTTGCCACTACCAAAATAATAATTTAGCATTAACATCCAACTATCAGTGAAAATTGAAAATATAAAATTTTCATAAACGTCCACTGCCAATTAATATTCGTATATGTCAATGCGCAGATTGTTAATGAATCTTAAGTCGGTCAACGAGCAAGAGGTGATATGATAATATGATACAAACGTTAAGACGTAAACATCAGAATCCGTCCATGGTATGTCGTAAACATGTCACGATAGTGTTGGTGTTATTAAGGTCGCAGTCGACAGTACGAGCGTAATTAACTCGACTTAACATTGGGTACATTGATACCTGACACAGTATTGATCCAGCATGAGATAATTACGGCATTCAGCGCCCATGCCTATATACAAGTTTATCATACACTAATATATGGTTTAACAATAAAAGAGCCATTAGTGAAAGGTATTTGGATAATAACCATATCTGTTGCATAAGCTAAAGCTAACGAAAATACGTTAAACTTTGTGTTCGGGTAGATTATGTCGAGGCGTAAACAGAGCAGTTACGATGCTGCATATATGCAAAGATTAGTGAAGGTTAGGAAAATGGAATTGGGTTTATGTAAATCCTCTTTTTATACACACGCTATATAGTTTCCTTTGAATTGATAAATAGCCTGTGGTTCTCATAATTATATAAGCCCCTGCCAAATCAAGTCGATCACGAGATAGCATTAGAGAGATCTTAAGGTTTCAAATGACAAAAAAATACTTAAGTTTTTATTGGATCCCTTCCATCCTTATTTTTGGGTCTGACCTTATCCCAGCGGAGGCTTTGAAAAATGGGAAATGTATTGATATTTTGCTTAGATTGCTTACATTTTGTTTTAGCAATTCTGTTTGTCCTGATATCTGGCGATCAAGTATCATAAACCCTATTCCAAAACCTGATAGTAATTTACGTGACCCACTTTGTTATAGGGGCATTTCTCTTATATCTGTTCCGGGCAAAATTTACGCCGACATTCTGAATAATCGTTTGAGTTGTTGGTTAGAAAATAATAATGTTTTGGCTGAGGACAAAATGGCTTTCGCTCTAAGCGAAGTACACTTGAACATATTTATAGTCTATTTTCAGTAATTAATAACAGAAAAAGTTTGAAACAATCAACATTTGTTTCTTTCGTTGACATCAAAAAGGCTTTTGCTAAAGTTAATCGTGATTGTCTTTGGTATAAATTAAAAGAAATTGGTATTTCAGGGAAGTTTCTTACAGCTGTTCAAGCTATGTATGATAGCACATGGTCACGAGTTCAAATAAATGGTTCATTTACAGATGCTTTTAACGTATCAACGGGTGTACGACAGGGCTGTGTATTGTCGCCAACTCTATAGTATTTTCTGTTTATATTAATGATTTAGCAAATGACCTAATAATTTAAGGTGTGGTATTAATATTGACAGTTCTATGTTTTCTGTTATATGCAGACGATATCGCCCTTATAGCACCAGATGCAGAGTCGTTGCAGCTCATGATGAATAATATTGTGTTTCCGATTGGTGTTCTAGATGGCGTTTGCTTGTAAACGTTAAGAAAACTAAAGTTATACATTTTCGGCCAGCATCGAGGCTAGTTTCTAATTTTGTTTTTAATATTTGTACAAAATATAGTTGACTATGCTGCAAGTTATAAGTACTTAGGGTTATGGTTTCGTAAACATTTAGATTTAAATTTAACAGTTAAGGAAGTGGCCAAATCAGCTAATAGAGCTTTAAGTGTTATAATATGCAAATCAAAAGCTGTTTGTGGATTTGCATATAAGGTTTTTGATACCCTGTATAATAATTTAGTACAACCTGTTATATCGTATGCATCAGCAATTTGGGGACAAAATGTATTTAGTTGTATAAATGCTGTTCAAAATAGAGCATGCAGGTTTTTCTTGTCAGTAAGCCGTAAAACGCCAAATTTAGCTGTACAAGGCGAAATGGGCTGGCTTTCAAAACAATGTAAACAAAATATTAATATTCTTCGTTTTTGGCGTCGCTGACATAAATCACCTGATAGATTTGTTGTAACTAGTATTAATAGATGGTCATTAAAGTTCAGAAAGTCATGGTATACTAATGTTTTTTCATTGATTAATTCCTGGAATTTACCTGTCTCTGATTTATCTAATATGTCTGATCTTGGCCTCTTTTAATTGCAAATTATGGCTACAAAATTTAGATGATGAACTTTGGCACAATCAAATCTGGAACGATAATGGCCAGTGTAATGGAAATAAATTAAGAACCTACAGACTCTTTAAAATTGCCCCAAATGTTGAAAATATGTATCTACCCCAATGGACAGATCACAACGTAGCATTTTGAGTAAATTAAGATGTGGAACTTTACCCCTAGAAATTGAAATTGGAAGATTTTCAAAACCCAAGGTGCCACTAAGTCAAAGAATTTGTAAATTTTGTGACAGTAATGATATTGAGGACAAAGTCCATTTTTTGACTACCTGTAGTTTCTATTCTGATTTAGGTACGATTTTTTGAATTATATAAATAGCAGAGACCCTCGATTTGCCCAGCTTTCGCCAGTTGACCAATTTGTTTATTTAATGTTAAATGACAATGTTTTTATATCTCTTTCTAACATGATAAACAAAATGTTTAATAGACGTAAAAGGTCCAAAATCAACATGTAGTTTTCGCATGTATTATAAACACTTATGTGACTGTTTCCACACCATTTTAACAATGTATATGTTTTTTTTATCTCATGATTTTAGACTATCAACGAATTTCGTGTCTCATAAGCCTTTTAGGCTGGATGGGTTTTTTTAAATTGACTTTGTGAATGTTCCAAATGTTTTATAACAACATGTGACACGTAAATAAAATATATTCTTCTTCTTCTTCTTCGGTACATTGCTGTGCTTCATTGGTCCTAAGTACAACATGGGCCATTCATAGTATATTGATATATTCACAAACAGCAATGATTAATTTCGTTACTGTCCTGAGGCTAAAATTTCACGCATAATGACATAAAAATCCATTTTCTTATAACTGATTCATTATTTAAAGACGTGGGTATAATAAACTTAGACTGTGGTTGGTATTCAAAATATTTAGAGGGTAATTATATAATTTATTACTGACGAAGGTTTATGATAGGCGTCACTATATTTTTCTATGGCTGTTAATCTATTGGATAAATAAACGACCACTTGATATTACGTCATGATATCTTAAACATATGCATAAGAGCGAAAACGAAACTAATCACAGAGATTGGATAATGTGTAACTTATCACCTGGTTCTGTGTTATGACAAGTATAAAATAGTGTTCTGTGTCCATTTTATATTGAATTTCCAACAATGGAGTATAACACATTATTCACTTACTCACTGGAATACAACATATGTACATTGTTCATATGTAAAACTACCTTTTGGTACAAACAAGTAATATAAAGAAGTCACTTTGTAATATGGCATCATGTTTTCTTGTTTATCCAAATACAATTTAAAATCATCCAACTGTAAGATATAAATGAGCTGAATCAGCAGAAAATGTCGAATTGTTTTACTTCAGGAAAACACATGTTCTACTTTATGGATGATGGCTTTTGTTCTCTAACATGCAGCGACAATGCAATAAGCATACATGTTAGGTTCAGTTCAGTCCACAGTGTCTAGTTATTTCTGATGTCGAGGTGACAGCCACATGCACCTGTAAGTCATGATTGTTCAGGTAAGGGCACCTGTATATCTGGTGAGAAGACTGGGGTGTGTGATGACTCTTTGGAGATCTATGAAAGATGTTCCTTGTTACGCATGATAAAAGGGGAACAATTATGATAAGATTATCGCGATGTGAGCATATCGATTATTCACATGTTTATTCTGTGTGTTACAAGTTCTTCGCGAAAATCGGTACTTCAAAATATTTTTTAGAATACTGAGATCAAAATTATAATATTCAATACAGTTTTGACAATAAATGTTGCATTTTGGATGTGCTGTGTATGAATGTATGCTAAGTACGTGAACTGAATATGCCGTAATCTGTATTCATCTCAAATATGTTGAAGGACTTATGAATACTAATATCTCTACAGACTGGCTGACTGACTGACCGAGCGAGGAACTAAGTGGAGGGAATGGACCTAACAGTTCAAGGAACCAAAACACAAGGTAAGTCTCCATCACAATATAGCAGTAGTAACTTCATGCTGCATGAACAACAACAGAAAGTATTAGAACTTCTTGTTGTGAAACACGTTGACAATGAACAGCAAATTTTCTGGATGACAACTTACGTTTTGTGAAAACTACGACAATTCGGAGCATATGCTTACACTTTACCATGTGTGATTTGTGTCATGATAACGCCATCATCAGATGAGGTACGTTACAACCACCCGTAGGAAGGAATAAGCATAGATGTGGAACCTTGTAATGTACGAAGTTCAAAAGTTATTATCAAGAAACTCTTTTATCAATATTTATCTTTTCGTCACATTTAAAGTGACTCTTCGTGTGTTGTCAAAAAACGCCAGATATGATCAAATATGTAGTTTTATTGACAAAAATAGTATGTTGTTGAGGAGAATTGTTAAATAGCGAATCTGCTCAGCAAAGAAATAATATAAAAACTAGATTAGCGTTTGCGGGACACCGCAAAAGCAGAGCAGCCCCGAAACTTGGGGTTTCGCCTTACCCTGTTCCGCCTTTTACAGGCCTCACCAAATTGGGCATTTTCCTGTGACCTTGACCTTTGGCACTCAAAGTCACACAATCAATGAACACATTTCATTGAGTATAACATTAATGTAATGAATTAAGTGTTAAAGTTAAAATAATCCATTTTCTCCATATATGTTGATCTTGCTGTGACCTTGACCTTCAACAGTTCGTACCCAAAACTTTTTGAAAATGATGTACTTCTCAAGAGATAATATATACAAAATCTAAACTTCATAGTAAAAAAACTTTTCAAGTTATCATGTTTACAAGGAATTTTGTAGTTATTTTATAACTTGTGACCTTGACCTTTGACCTTGAAAGTGAACATGTCATAATGATTCCCTGGAAGTGTTAACATTTAGATATGTTCAAGAGTTCTGAAAAGCTAAATGGGATAAAGTTATATCCAAATTAGGTGCACATTGCAATAACTCATATCTCATTACCTTGACCTTTGACCTTCAAGGTCACACACGAATTGAACACCTTTTATTAAGTATAACAATCATGTATTGATTAGAAGTGTTCATAGTAAACATAAAGCATTTTGCTAAACCATGCTAAAGTCATGACTTTGTTGTGACCTTGACCTTTGACGGATTGTAGTCGAAACCTTTTGATTTTTTTTCCAAGGATGATATATACCAAGTTAGAGCTTCATAGCACAAAACCTTTTCAAGTTATCGTGTTTACAAGGAGTTTTGTAGTGACTTTATAACTTGTGACCTTGACCTTTGACCTTGAAAGTGAACATACCATAATGATTCCCTGGAAGTGTTAATATTTAGACATGTTCATGAGTTCTGAAAAGCTAAATGGAATGAAGTTATACCCAAATTTGGTGCATATTGCAATAACTCATATCTCATATCTCATGACCTTGACCTTTGACCCTCAAGGTCACACACGAATTGAACACTTTTTATTGAGTATAACAATCATGTATTGATTATAAGTGTTCATAGTTAGCTTAAAGCATTTTCGCTAAAATATGCTTAAGTCATGACCTTGCTGTGACCTTGACCTTTGACGGATTAAAGTCAAAACCTTTTCAAAAACTTTTACTTTTCCAAGAATGATATATACTAAGTTAGAGCTTCATAGCACAAAAACTTTTCAATTTATCGACCTTGACCTTTGACCTTGAAAGTGAACATGTCATAATCGTTCCCTCGAGGTATGAGTAGTAAATTATGAATAAGAGTTCTGGAAAGCTTAGTGGAAAAAAGTTATAGCTAGTAATACGAGTGCGGCGCCGGTGGAAACTTCACAAAAACTGATAGCAGCCACGTCTAAGGACGGGGCTGCTAATGAAAAGTATCGATTATAATCGAAAACCAGACACATTGGTCCACGCTTATTATTCGAACGTACCTGCGGAGACTTAATACCTAAATCAGCTAGAAAGTTTAATGTGTTTGTTAGGTTGTTCATCCAGTGTAAATGGAACTTTTCTTTCTTTCTTTTTTCTTTTTGCACAAGTAGTTGATTTCGGTTTGAATTGAAAACAATTCATTATATTGATTTTGTGAGATAAACATGCACTATGTTTTGAATTTATATCACCATTTAGTACTTTTTCGACCAATCAAATGCTGTTAATGAAAACAACCATGTGTATTTATAATTACATAAATTCAGTATCATTATGAAAGTCGACAGCGGTCGTCTTTCTATCAAGTTAAAAAGGTGTTGTTCAGAGGCGGGATGCTTCTTTGAACTGCTTATACGATACTTCTTTAGAAGGCTACTGCTGCATTTAAGACCTAGTTTGATAAATCGAGGCAATTAGTTGATCCAATAATTTTGTCAGACAGTGACTCTTGTAGTTTGATAAGTTACTATGCCAAACGCTAACCAATGTTTTATCTTTCTTTATGTCGGCAATGATCGTTCTGTGACAAATGTATTTATTTTCTCATACAATTGTACCATGGGCCATGAGGCCTTAAATACTGAAATAAACATGATTCTGGCAATGATCGTTCTTTGGTGTTAATTCTTAAATCATGCAATTAAACAATTTGTATTAACTCGTATGTTCTAACCTTAACATATATGATATGATCAGTTGTACTCGATGTGAATGTATCTTGTTTTATTTCATGCTGATGCTAAAATAAATCTAAAGCAAAATCTGTTGTGTACACTTTGTGTGAAGTGTTATAAACCATGTCTTATTGTAATTCAAATTTAGATTTAGATAGAGGTGAGTCAATAGCAACCTTCAAGTGAGTGCTAACGTTGTATTTTAAATGGTTCAACTTAGGCGGGTCGCGTTTATATTTGATTGAATGTCTATGTTTAAAGATCTTCAGTACGATGTTAATAGCGGCATTTTTAACATTTTACTAATTCAAGAATTTGCCTAGACTAATTTTTAGTCTTGGAAATGAGAATACATCTTACGTGCAGCTATCTACTATTTATATTAAAAGGAGCCCACTAAAGCTGTTCATATTCAGAATGAAACCGCGGATTAGACTTATAGAGATATTTTGTTTTCAGGGGCTGTTGGACAAACTAGAATTTGCCATGTACATGTACATCTTAATTAACATGTGTGCTCAATATTATATTGAATAAGACATTCGCAACATCAGAAAGTATGTTAGTATAGAGTAAAAACGTATCGAATATTTTGGAATATAAGTGATAAATGGTTACATAATTCTGATTATTAAACAAGACAATTTAAGTGGTAAATACAACTTTATATTACTCATTTGGACAAAATATCATCACATATGTTCTTAGGCATAATACCATGAACGTCCCGGAGTTTTCTGATACATTTTCAACATTACATCTTCTCTTAAATGAATATCAAAAAGTTGTTTTATTTGTTTGTCTGCAAAAAAAACTTGTTATTAGTTGAGGACATTAGCATATTTCAATTCGCGAAACTTCATGTAAAGAAAAATCCCCACAGGAGGACTCGAGTACAACAGGCTAGTCACGTGACAGTTTGCGTTGAGCGTTGCTATTTTGGTCCCAGTGAGACGCCAGTGTGTTGCATTGTGTACACTGGCGCGGACTCGCCTAGATATAAGCGATGGAGTTTGACTAGATACGAGCCCTCGTCCCACCCATCACACAATGGATTATTGTACTGTTTGAACTATTCTCACATTAATCGATGTCATGGAGTAATTATGAACAGCATGGCGTTGTAATCAGGTAAGATTTTCACTTAAAAGTTGGAGAATCAAAACGCGCTGACCTCGAATCCACCACAGCCCCACTTCCGTGAAGCACAGAGCAACGTGTCTCCCTCCATATACATACGGGTAATATCCGGCTACCCGCTCCCTCTCTCTCTAGCTAGAGCTGTCAGGTGGAACATGCCTACCTCAAGTGGGTTGTTTACAACCTGCCTGGTAACTAACAGCCTTTGTAGTCAGTAACGATCTGTTAGAAAACACCTTGTTAGATAACAGTCAGACACCAACGTTTGTCAAAAAGTTTACGATTCAATTTAGATAGGGTGAATGGAAGACATGAGGAAAGTCATACTTGTCTGACGATTTCGTTTAAAAATTTAAGAGACTAAACCTGCATGACCCGAAGCTGTTCACCTAATTAAAACTGTCATTTCATCTCGTAAATGCTTCACTTGTACCCTGTGATCCCAACTGTTATCATTTGGGCACGGTGACCTTCGTTGTTGGAATAACATCCTTTAATCAATTTGAGGTTTACATCTGTCCTAAGGTATAAGTCGTTTTAAAATATGATCACAAGCTTATCTCACATCTACAACATTCGACCTTTCGAAATATTAAAATTGAAATAAGTCGTGCCCTTGACAGCTCAATATTTGAATTGGGTCTCTGAAATATTAATTTTAGATCAATTATTAAGTTTATATAGACTTTATAGAGGGCTCCAGTTTATGCAAGTAAGGGGGGGGGGGAGGAATATGACAGCTCAGATACACAAACACATATTAGAATTAATCATTGTATCCTAAGAATTTATTTTAATGAAATTACACCCTTGTGGAACACGTCTTGAATATTCTGTTACTAATAAGAATTTATGTAAAAATGCCTCATGAATAGATTGTTTGCTGTTATGTTTATATTTCATAACTGCAAGGTGAAATTATCAGTCATCATTTTGCATATACCTGTACGGTGATTTAAATAATCGTGATATGTATATCACCTTTAATTGTATAAACACCTCAAGCATTTAGATAAGGTAAAATCCCAAAGTAAATGAATCATGAAAGACGCTGACTTGCGATTCTGAGATAGTTACTGTAAAAGGACCGGAGGCAGACCATCTCCCTGCTTGCTCCCATTATCTACAGTTAATAACACAGGTTCCGCCATCTGGCTTATCCATCTCGGGAGTGGTGTACAACTGGTTTTATCACATGGCCAACCGGACCGGTCAGTTGATTAACTAACCCATCAGCAGGCAATAAACATGCTGATTAGATCTGATACCAGGACCATGTTATGTGTAATAAAATGTCATAATTATATTTCACCATGTTTGGTAATATTGTGATCATTTTCTATCTGTCAGATAATGGTCAGTTATTTTTGTTTTAGAATTTGGCTAATTTTGACTACATCGGGCGCCTGTTTATCTGTACGGTAGATTAAGGTACATTGGTAATGGTATTATAGGAATATTGGTTATAAGCTTACTGTTAAAATGATAATTATATTGTTTAATTTTCATTGATCCAACCAAGTATAGTGTGTTATATGTAGTGGTATCTATCGAGCACCACAAATCGATGTTAAGTATCTGGTAAAGGACGAACTTTGAGTTAGTTACTTGTGTTATTCAATTTATTTATTTGATTTTATATTCATATGTCCAAACAACGTGAAAGTTTGTAAAACGTCCGAGTTCATATGTCATCTCGAAAAAAATAGGTTAAATGATTCATTGGATTTATACAGAGTGTATTACATTATATAGGTCGGTATGTTAAATGTTTCTCTAATTTATTTGCACCTGTTCTAATTATTCAACCATAATGCACTTAACTGTAAATACTTCGCAGTAAATACCTTGGTCACAGATATACGGTGACTTGATACTGTTTACTTATCCTACCTTGTACCTGTCTCGCAGTTATTTATTTACGTAGGATTCGTTTCTGACGTACTAGTATCCCTACATGTCCTTTATTCACATGTACATGTATTTCATCATCAAGCTTAAGTGAAATACATTTGTTAGTATTTTAGGCTTAGGTTTCTCTCTAATATCTGCAATGAATATCAGAGTAAAGAAGTTCAAAACTCCTCATGTACAAGGATTCCTGGTGACACTTAGATTTTTTGTTTCAATGTAGATAATTTGACTCTGTCGGAGCGTGTTACCTGACCAGAATATTGACCTTAGCACGTTTTGTTACCTGCTCAGTTACAAAAGTTGATTTGTCAGTACAACACATGTCCTCCTTAGCGTATGTTGCCAAAATAATGGGGACAGGTCCTTTTGCGTGAATAGCTAACATAGTATGGTTGCATTGCTCGTTTCGCCCTGATAATTTTTATATAATTGTATCTCAATGGCAAGGAGTTCAAAATTCGGATTTTCTGACGCCATGGTGTGGTTATGATCCTGTATCGGACAGACTTCCTTTCCCTTCCACATCGGTTACTGAATGTTTTAGTTTGATTACAGTTCATTTGTGGTGAATGAATGGACCCAAACGCAAGGAATTTGAAAATCTTTCATAAATTTTGAGGATAATATTTTCCAGACCAAAACAAAGTCTAGCGATTTTCGACGCTCAAAAGGGTGTGGTCAAATTCGTCGACCACGATTTCTTTATAGTTTATCACAATGAAGATCTCAGAACGTGGTTTGTTCAAGTTAGTGACGACTATCAGCTAAAGTCTATTTGTAGTTCTGAGTATTTGTTAAATGGGATTTGTTCATCTATCAGAGTCAGTAAAAGCTGCTGTAGCGGTGTTTACACAACGTAATTGGTGATGAATGGCCTGCTTGTGTACTGCCGTATTTTGGACAGGCAGTGTTCGGATAGTTCTATCAGGGTATTTTTGCAGAAACAAAGTTCAAGGGTAACCCTGTTTATATTGATTATGATTAATACATGATTATTTTACACTTCTTTCCATATATGTCACAATATATTTAACAATTTGATAAAGAATAGAATGCATCACTGCGTCCCCTTGAATTTCGTTTCAACAAAATTTACCCCAGTTGGACTGTCCCTTTAAAAGCTCCCATTTTTGTATGACCACCTTTAATTCATATTGTGTAAGAAAAGGGAATCGTATGGTTTAACTTTACATTATATATTTGATTGATTACTGCTTCATTTAGGTTAAATACATTGTCTTTCAATTAGAGCCATTTATTTTCATTTTCCTGACATCAACTTTTATTCCCCCAAAAACGTGCTACTGCTCCTTTAAAGAGAACACACTAACCTACAACGATGAGGTTGTTAGATCATCTGAATTTACTTAAGATAAGCATAGTGTTAAACATTACCAACATGGTGATGCTCAAACAATGGTATATATTTCACATCTCTTTGGGCCAATAAGGGTTTCTTCGGTGCGAGAGCCCTTTTTTCAGAAATATGTCACAACGACATTAAAACGGTTCTTCGTAGTGCTGTTAGAAACACGAGGGCTCTCTCCTGACCTTTTTAAACGATTTGATTGAATAAAATTGAAAATGAAGATATTTTATTCTCGAAGGTTTGCCAGGTGAAGGTTTAAAAACTCGTGTCAATTCATGCTCTTGGTCATTGAAAAAACTGACAAATGAATCTGCATTCGATTTGTAAAGGTCACAGTAAACGGCTACTCCGGGACTAATCACTTCTTGTAATGTATAATCTGTAAGCCAAATAAGTATTGTTAATTAGACAGGCATGAAGGTGTAACGTTGTTAAGGAACAATGTTACCTACCTATGATGAATGAACAGATATAACATCTTTCAAAGTACGAAAATTTAACGAAGTTCAGATTTACTATAAATGTATTATGTTAAAGAAACTGAGAGCCTGCGCAGTATTAAGGATAACAATCTACAAGTGTTGTAACCCTCAGACTGACTGGGTAACCTTTAGCGATGTGACAGGTAGATCCGCTACTGTGTGATAGATAACACCCGGCTGAGTCAGTTCCTTGTTAGACTTTGTATCTGCCTTGTATAAACCATAAATCACCTCCCTACAATAATACAGTAATCATTCTTCTCTTGTGTTGCAAATTTAACACCCCAGTCCTCGATGCATACGTTCTGTCCGATCATTTATGTATCTTTTGTTATATCTTTTGAACTTGAATAAAATTCGTTCATGAATGGTTGTATACATGTACCAGTGTAATACTGACCTTACAAACCCTGCTTCAATATACATTTGTTGGAAAGACGAAAGATTTTATTCAAACGTTGGCAATTCTCTCCCTTCAGAGATACCTCTAACCTCTGTTTGCATAAGACGAATTCCCTGTTTTCCGGCAAGTTCGCCTAGTGGCAAAAATTTGCCCCACAGACTATTTGAAAAGTTTTCAGCAAATGAAAAACACTTTGCGTATGGAAAGGGGGTAATTATCATTGGGGTATTTGCAATAATTTAGTCACCTTAGACATGACTTTTGAGCGGGGCCGCTGACTGTACATCTAACTTTGATTGCATCCAGCCAGTCTCCCTGTGTAACATACGAACTCGGCGAATTGAAAGAGAGGTTGAATCTATATTTTATGGCTTGATCTATCTCTGTGGGGATAGAGTGCATGTTTTTTTATAGGAATTTTACAATCACCTTGCAATGATTCGACGTCCTACTTAGTATTTTTGGAAAGCAACTATTGAGATGTGACGCAACTTTAGACAAATGTCTTGAGAAGGGATGGGTGTTTCTGATGTAAAAGTGAAAAGTTGAGACATAATCGAATTACTAGCAAGAATTTAAATTCACGAAAACTAATTAAAAATACTTTTGTAACGTTTCTCTTTAAATTGGCATTAGCACGTTTTTTGATAATTTTATATTTTATTTCTTTCACTGATAATTGTAAGTTAATTCTAAATGTATTATTTTGACAGCGTCAAAAATCTCATTAGCAAATCATCCATAGTCAGAGGACAAAGTAGGACAATTCACATAAAACCCATTGGCGGCAATTTTGTGTGAACACCTTTAATTCATTTTGTGTAAGAAAACGAAATCGCATGGCTACGCTTTACGTTATATATTTGAATTAGTACTGCTCCATTTAGTTTAAATACATTGTCTTTCAATTGGAACCATTAACTTTCATTTTCCTGACGACAACTTATATACCCCTTAAAAACGTCCTACTGTCTCTTTAAGTCAAGAAAGGAACAAGACGATTAAAACGATAGCGATGTTGTCTACGTAAGCTTAGCTACTCTAACCTGGTTTTCATTCCTTCTTTTCCTAGTGACCTCTGGATATTAGCCATTTTTAAAAATAAAATTTCATTTTAAGAGTATTTACCAAACCGAGCCTGTGTTTGCTCAAGCTTTCTAAACTATACAGTTGTTAAACCTAACGTTCTTGAAGCCGTATTCTTTACACTTTATGTTTGCTTTAGATCCATTTATCTGTATTTGCTAATGCGGTTAGTGATAGTGCAAGCAGCATATTTCATTTCGTTCGAACATTTTAAAGAAGAATGAATATTCTATGAAGTTATTTTAGTATATAGTTTTTTAAGTATATGCTTGTATATATATATATATGCATGTTTCAGCTTCATTTCTTAACATATTTCATTCTAATTGGAAAGTGAAATAAAACATACGATATGTTTATTTTATTATTAAAATATCGATCTTCACTCTGTTAGCACATGTTCTAAATTGACGTTATGTAGTCACAATCATCATATCAGCCCCCTACAGTGAATTTATTCTAAGATATGTCTTTTTTCCCAACTTACCAGAGTTACACTAATAATGTGATTCCCTTTTGTAACAAACGTTTGAACATTTGTTTGATAACTGTTATAAACTGATATTCTACATGATACCACATGATAAACCCTGTCAATGTCCCCTAATTGTAAAACACATATTGTGTGAGTGTTGAGACACCGCCCAAATCAGGGAAGCTTTTTACCCTAATATTTCCATTTCACAACTTTTTTATCCCCCGCAACAACGAAGTTGCGGGGGTATTAAAATGGGTACCGTCCGTCCGTCCGTCCGGCCGTCCGTTACACTTTGTGTCCGGCTCATAACTTTCTAACTAATCAACCATTTCAATTCAAATTCGTCATGGACATGAAGAAACATGTAATAATGTGTCATTAAAAAAAATTCTGAAAATCTACATAAAATATTAGGATTTTGGAGAAAAAGTGGTAAATTTTGTAAGAAATCTGTTACAAGTCCCGTCCGGTTCACAACTTCTAAACTAATCATCACATATTGATAAAATTTGATATGAAGATACATAATCATCTGAAGGTGTGTCATGAAGAACAATTTTGAAAATATTTTTATAAAATGTTGCCTTTATTGGCAAAAAATGAGGACTCTGTTGGAAAACTGTTACAAGTCCTGTCCGGCTCATAACTTCTAAACTAATCATCACATATTGATTAAATTTGATATGGAGATACATAATCATCGGAAGGTGTGTCATGAAGAACAATTTTGAAAATATTTTTATAAAATTTTGCCTTATTGGCAAAAAATGAGGACTCTATTGGAAAACTGTTACAAGTCCTGTCCGGCTCATAACTTCTAAACTAATCATCACATATTGATCACATTTGATATGGAGATACATAATCATATGAAGGTGTGTCATGAAGAACAATTTTGAAAATATGTTTTTTAAATTTTTGCCTTATTGGCAAAAAATGAGGACTCTGTTGGAAATCTGTTACAAGTCCTGTCTATCTCACAACTAAACTAATCATCACATTTTGATCAAATTTGTTATTTGTTATCATATGTTGGTGTGTCATGAAGAACAATTTTGAAAATATGTTTGTTTAAATATGATCAAATTGATCTTGCAGATCCAAATACATAATACATAAATTCATTTGTTTGATTTTAATTTTGTCAGTTAAGTCGAATTATGCCCAACATTGAACATAAAGTTGGTATGATTCAGTTTTTTTATTAGAACAGTTTCTTTCATATCCTGGATTTTGTTTGTTAATTGGTGCGACAAAAATTAATCGGCAATATGATAAGGAAAACCCATACATATTGTGCAATTTGCGGGGGATATAGCTCGACCATGTCAGCTGCTTGTTATCACTTCGGTGAACACCGTAATTTAGAGTTTTCTAAAGGAAATCGAGCTTTTTGATAAGTTATAAATTGTAATACTATATATCAGCTTTTAACAACTTTGTGATATGATGCTGATGTTTTTCAGCCTTCGCGCTGTTCCATTATCTGCTTTTGCAATCATTTTCATATTTAGGCAATTTCATTTACTTTCTCGCTGCTAATGGCTGCAATATTGCCCAAGCGGGGCTAAACAATTACTCACTCAGTCACCACATGATAAAGTTCTGTACCGCCTCTATCCCGAGCTTTCATGTAAATTGACAATCATGAAAACTTAATATCTAGTCCTGGGCTTGACACGATTACCCTGGCTTAAAAGCAGTGTACATCGGTTTATTCCGTGTTCAGGTACCCATTATAAAATATTAGGGACTCAATGCAATGTCATTGCCATTCCAAGAAACAAAACATAGTTTAAAGCCCAGGTCACAAATATTTCGTTCCCTCAACCTAATTCGATTTCAGACAAATTGCACACTGATCACTTTGACCATATTGCTTCACAAAGGTATGATTAACCATGTGGTTCCCTCTGACTGAATGCAGGACCGATGATTCCCATGTGTTCCTCTCTACCATTGCATTGCACGTGAATAAATCATACTCCGTATTCCTCTGACTCTATTCATCACATAATTCTGGATTCCCGCTTACCCATGTAGGTATGAGAAGTTCAGTCTGACCCTCTGACCCCTTGTGTCGCCCATAGAGCCAGATCTCTCTGGTCCCTCTATATCAGATGTAATTATGCTCTTAATACCCATTACGATACATTGGTTACTCTCAAACCATGTATAGTTATACACCACATTGTGTAACATTGTAACCGAGTGACGAGATATAACACACCTCCAAACAACGGTTCAGCAATTGTTTAATGAGAATTTGATTAACACAATATAATCGATGTTATCTATTCTTCCCCTTGTTGGTGTTGTTATGGTTCAATTGATGATCTTTCTGCGCAATTGATGCTGTGGTCTATTTCTGGGTGTTTTAGTTTACGTTGCCATCAACAGGTCATCATGTTGTCTGATATCAGCAACCCTTACAATCGATTAACATATAGATACCGTTCTTGAATGGCTCTGTTGTAGCTAGGTATATGTTGTTGAAAGGCGCGTCAGGCAATAGAGAAGTCAAAAACTACTTTTATTTGTCCATCATATCGGTTAGTTAACAGGAATATTTAATTAACAAAGAAACGTCAGGACAATTACAAAATTATATAAAAATGGACTATTTCTTCTTGTAAAAAACTCATTTCATATCAATTGAAAATAATCAACATCCATTACTTATCATGTCCACAATTTCTGGTTGTATTACGTTTCAAATTATGTTTCTCGTATCGACAACTTTACTATTCAGCAGCGTAGATTAAAATAGTACTCTATACAGAGCAAAATAATTATAGACTTCGTATATTGAAAAACAAGTTTATCTTCATATTGAAACCAACAACGTTGTAGCTATCCACGAAAAATGTGCATAATTGTTGGAATGCATGACGCTATAATTGGATTTTCTGTATTGAAATATTCTACAGCATAGGGTAATTCAAATGAAGTCAACCGGTCATTGATCAACGTCTAGTAAGTTTATTCAGACAACCTCTTATATTCGCCCAAGCTGTCTATAAAATCTAAAGGAATATTTGACCAACCTGACAATAGTAACTGTCCACATCCATTGATGCACAACAGTTCGAAGACGTTAATTGTTTTCACACATGTATAGGAAATGTAAAGGCTGGGTATATTGTAGCGGTACATATATAGGTATATTGACACCTGAACAGGGTATTCACTCTCTCCATATACCTGTCTTGTCTGGTAGGCTTATTCAATAGGTCTTCCATTGAAAACCTTTGACTTCCTGGAAATGTGGTATCACATGTCTTGACCCGTACACCTTAGAAAGAATTCTCTGGTGTTGGTTTGGAGTAATTCAACACTCTTCATGGTCAGGTGCGATGTGGATAGGACCCTTCTAGCTGCAAGACTTTTATTTCCAGGTATGTGTGAGAAAGGGCGTAAGGGGTCCCCATTGTCTTATTGAATTTATTAATTGAAAGCTGATTTCTAGTATTTTCATGAAATCGTCGTTACTATAGTGAAGTTAGGTTCTTATGTGCATGTCCACTTGTTAGCAAGATGACCGGAGTTATGGATCAATTTCTGTAATAATGGAAAATGTTTAGGGATTGAATAAGTTTGTAATTTTAACTGTGTGTTGCTTACTGAACTTGTAACTACGGTACGTATACATGAAAAGAATTACTCTGTGTACTTACATAGACAAGTACTTTTCATGTGACCGCTAAACAAGTTTTACGTTTAATTTATGGTAGGGCATGGGGTCACGTTCAAGCTTTTCTCTCCTTTGATTATAGCTTTGAAGTTCTTATTGAAATTCATACGTGTAAAGACACTAAAGTACTTTAATCTAATAGCATTTAAGTCATCATCGGTTTTCCAGAAGATTGGTATCAAAAGCTCTTTCATTAGAGGTTACACTGTACCTGTACTTCAAATGTAGAAGCTTGTGTTCTTGTTTCTTTTAATAAGGACAAGATCTTTGTTTCTCAAATTTATCACGTAACGGTTCTGTGTCAAATTGACATTTGGCTTTTTCTGTAACTGTAAACCACAATGTAACATAGACATTCTCGTAGCGCCTAAACTGAGCATTCTATTTGAGATTATTTGTAACCAGCATAACGTTTGACATCATAGTCGACCCCAAGAAAAACAGTTGAAACCTCACTTACCGGTATTATGTTTATTGACTAAAAGGAGATTCAAAGTGACATGCGAAAAGGTTTATTATATAAGCATATTTTAACGCAAAATTCCTTAACTCAAATAGTTTACATAAGACATTGCTGGCATGATTGTAAGGTAAATGTTTGGATAATCCTAATCAACTTAAGGTTCACAAGTTTACCATAGGATTTATACTGTCTACATAGCCTGTTAAGTATTTGAGGTGTCAACAGTGATTTTTTACTTTGACATGCGTGGATTTGCCATTGTAAATCACATTATTTTTTGTCGATGTTTTGTGAAAATGAGTGGTTTACTTGTATTAAATTGAAGGTATTTCTTATTGCCCTCTTGTCATTTTCATTCCTCAAAGCAAATATGAATGATCTACCATCATGTATTTTAACATTAAGTAAAGATACGTGTAGCTCGTAACAGAACATATTTTAGTTATGATAGTCATTACCCAAAATGTGTTCCCTGCATGATAGTTATTATGTATATTTGTTGAATGTTTCGAACAAAGTTATGAATTTAACAATTAAATTGTTATAGATAACAACAGTAACCTCAAGTAAAATAGATAACCTTAGTTTTCATTAATTTACAATGTCTGTGACAAATTAGAATAAACACCATGCTTACATCTAATACTACATTCATATTTGCACACATGTATCTGCAGTTAGTAAAATATTTCAGGTCAAATAATAGCATCAACCATGTTTTCTTTCCATCTATTTAGTGTTTTCAAGAGCGGGGTACAAATGGGTTATCGGCTGTACAAAGTTATGATTGGAATTACAAAGAACAGACTTAATTGCTTACACGTCTCTAAATGACGCTTTTAACGCCTACAAAGCAAATGTTTTATTTGTAGTCTAAATATTGACTCCGTGCGTGCCTGATTCTGACAGATATACTGTATTTTGAACCTAATATGTGAGGGACCATGAATATATTTTGATGATATTATTCGCACAACGTCATGATGAAAGAAAATATTCAATCATCTAAATAATTGAAACGGATTTGTATCTTATTTAACCTTTATTAGCTATCATGAATAAACGCCATTATCAATATTTTGTCCGAATAATTGTAACTTTATCAGCATATGCATCTTATATGACCTACATTAACCACCATAAATAAACGGCCTTATGCCTATTCATTTTGTACAGTATATTTTTGTCCTGGACACTTATCGAAACTGGCTTCTAATCACCTGACTTCATCATTATTTCCACCTATTGACTGGTATACAGTTCCACGGGTAGTTGCGTGCCTCCCTGACTGATCAGATAGTGTGGAAGTGATCTGAATAATATATGGCTGCTAGAACCAGGTCACACTGGAAATGACTCGACATTTACCTAGCAGTGATCACTTTATACCCATATTAAACTCTTATTTATGAGCTATGGTCCTTTTATGGCTTAACTCTCCATGAATTTGAATACGGATGCTATCTTGTGGTGTCTTCATCATTTAACTGAATGAAATTTATATTAGAATAATTGGGTTTTATGATGTCAACCTTCTACCATAACTCTTACAAATTATTTATACATTTGAACACTGACAACGATTTGTGATGTGATATCCCATGCCTAATCATTATGTTTGAAAATTAATGAAATTTGTATAAGAATAATTGGGTTTAATGATGTCAACATTCGACCATAACTCTCACAAATTATTTATGAATTTGAAGGCTGACAACGATTTGTAATATGATATCACATACCTGTTCAATTTGTTTCGTTGATATCTACTGGAATGTTGTCAAGTACATTTCAATTATGAAAGGTGTGGTGCGGTTCGTGGTCCCAACTACTAATTGCCTATCTTATCTACATCAGTTCCCTTCTGAATATAATGATGACTTGGTGTCGTGCTTTGTAAATATGAACCTTTACATGTCATGTCGTGATGGACTGAGTTCATGCACTGTTTTACTTATTAGCTTGAAACCTGATAGGTATCATATACTTTGGGAGTGTCTACAATATCCTGTTTCGTCATATTCGTCATTATCTAGATGGTCAACTGGAAATTATATTAGGTGTAAATATTCGTTGTCATATGGGGAAACATATCAAGTGTTAATATTCGTTAGTAAATTCGCGTCCCTTGTCTATTGATTCCTTGATCTACGTGTTATAATTGGATAATATAGTTACAATGTAGTATATATGTTAGAAATATGGTGTTATAAAACTCATTTCACACAACATGATGGTCCTTCACGACTGTTGAATGGTCGGGATTTAGATTCGCTGATCTAAGTTAGTCTCTTTAAGTAACCTTACTGTAATACGAAACGTAGTTCATTCAATGGTTCTATCACATAGGTTATGAATACATTCGAGATTATAACAAGTTACGGTATGTGCCCTTTTGTGACACTTATCTCACGACACAGTTTACAGTGTTACAGAACCGTGAACTCCAGATTGAATCCAACTTGTCATGCATTGTCGTGTTTCACTGACGCCCTATCTACTGCATGTGTGGGTCTCTGTGACCCTTGGATCATTCGTCTATGATTGTACGTACATGGTTAGATAGAAGCTTCCTAGAGTTGGTGCTTTTAATGTTTTTCCTCTGCCTTTTCAGACAAACAATATTATTTCATACGTATAGTGTGTATTAATGATAACACACATTCATACATCATTTGATAGAAAACATTATATCAGTGACCTCATTGAAAGTAAATTGCACTAAATTGTTTAATGAATTAACATTAAAAACATCAAAAATCATTACTTTTGATTTGATTGTAATATGATATGGAATCTAAAACATCTGCTTCAACAATTTTATTCAAAAAGCAGCCACGCGAACGAATTGGTATTGATACGATACATTTTAAACTATATTAATTTATTCAAACCGAAACTCAAATGATGATAATGTTATTCACATATCGTTCTTAGCATTCTAAATCGACACTTTTGAATACTCTATACCATCGCAAATACATTTTCACAAATTGTTGGGTGAGTGTTTCACATTTGAACGAAAGGTGCTACATTTATAAACCAATATCCACATATTATGTATCTGTATAGTGATCGCTTATGAATGAAGTATTGATACCTTAGTTATTAGGACCCTTAAAATAGGTGAAATGATATCAAATTGCAAGCCAAATAGCTTTGATGTTATTAAAGTGGATAAAGGTTCAATTATGAGTCAATTATTCATGTTACAACTAACAAATCAAGAAACAAAAAGGTAAAAAAGGTACTTAATAAAAATGAACACGGTGAAGTTTAAACACTTTAAATGTACAAAAAACAACTTTTCATTCAAAATTGAAAATTCAAATTATTGTTAACATAACAATTTGACATTTATGTAATACTGACTCGACCAACCGATGTGCAGTTCTTGCCAATAAGACACAAACAAACAAGCAGCTCCCGGGTTGTGGACTTGGAGGGATTAGCCTCTGAGTGCACCTCGAAATCACTGTGACCTTTAAGAGAACGTTTGCAGAAAGTTCCTCAGGTGAATATCGATCCTTATCAACAGATTAGCTCGTCACACGTGCAAACACCTGGCTTGTTAGTACACTGGGCTAAAATTGATCCAAACTTTTTTATTTTCGTTAGGTTTTGTACATCTAATGCAAACTGTAAATATCTTAACCGAATATCTAATTATTATTTCTATAGGATTATTGTTATCTATGGTTAGTTTTACTATGTTTAAATAACTGCTTGAAAATCAGACAAAGATCTGATATTTTTGGACCTAATTACCACAAATCGCCCTATTTTCTTTAAATTCCCAGAAATACGCGGATCCTCAGCTTCATGCAAGGATATCTAACGATTTCTAAATTGTCAGACACAAACAGAATTGTAGATTTAAGACAAAGGTTTGTTTGAAGTGTGGGGAGGCTGCAAGGAGCTTATTCAAACAGTAACTTAGTGGTCTTGTTGCACTCACTGTCAGGAGTTTGTTCAGGAAACCAAGCAGACAAACTATCCGTTTCTTTACACTAAACCAATCGAGTTTCTCTTCAGTAACAGTGTTGCGCTAGAAGAGAATTGTCTCATGAAAAGTGCTTTACCTTCATTCAAGACAAAGATCCTAAGGAACATTTCTTACAGACGTGTATGGCTACAATATGTGTCTATGAAGTGGTTAATATATCATGGATGCGTGTTTACTCCGGTTCCAGTTATCAAAGGTGTGTAAACTTCCCTCTACGTCCATATGGGCAATAAGTATAGCGTTTGGTGTATTTGACGAATATATGGGCTCAAGTCAAGTCAAGTGGCTTATTAAGTGGCTGTTTCGAGGAACATGTTCTCTGTTAATGTAGGTCGCACATATTTTCTTAAGGCTTGTTTTCAAGTGCATATTGTTGTTAGATTCGCTATATCTATGATGTAAATTGTAAAATAATGTCAAAATAACAAAATAAGAATTAGTGCACCATGTATTAGTATTTCGAATATTCATAGCATGAAATACTTCATGCTCAGTTATATGATTTGATATTAAGACTTACAAATTGTTTTTGAATCATGATATGTGAGAGCTTATGTGTAGTTGAATTGGAGAAACAATGTGAATATTTTTTATTCGTGCAGCTCCAAATTGTTTCTCAAACAAGTAACCAAAACTCGAAGTAATTTAACGTTAACGATTTGCTTCGAGCTACAGATAAGCACAAATCATAATCTATACTAAATTATTCTTTTCCTGAAGGCAGTTGGAGAGCTAGTTCTATTTTTGTATTTCCATAGCACAGGCACCTCAAGAAGAAAGTCCTCATTAACTATTTACAACATAAGTCGAGTTCAAAACGATATTGTCACAGTGTGTTCTGGTTTTCCCGATCGTATGTTTACTGACGTACAATTTTTGAATTCAAATATGATCTTAAGTGTGCTATATAGCATGTTGTTGTTATCTTTGAATGTCTTTAAAATGATGGTAGATGGTTTGTAAATAACACCCAATTCCTGTATTGTTCTGGTCGCTATGGACCCTTCCAGTGATAGATCAAGCGTTATGAAAGACCACTCGGTGTCAATTGTTTTCTGAGAAATCTGGTAGCTGATGCATGCATCTGAGCCATTAGCAAGTCCCATTATCCTGTAATGGCCAAATATCTAAATAAATGTCATGTATGTGCTGTTATGGCTCCACCGAATTACAAAAGGTTCTTAGCTTTCCATGGGTCATGGTTTTGTCCTGAAACTCTTAGTGAATACCTCCTTGTCCATTAGGTGTAGCCGTCTAATCCTGGTTGAGCGAGTTTCGTGTTGACATCATTACATATCCGAGTTCCCCTCTGTTGATCTAATTGAGTCTACAATATATGCCTGAACCTGCCAAACTTATCGTTGCGTGAATAACAATGTACATTGTGTAGATAAATTCATCTCAACGCCAAACAGTCCCGTATTCTTTCTTAAAAATGATCATGTTTTGTAAGGATTGTATAAATCTGGAACTGGTTCTACAAGCATAATCTTGTTAGTTTTTCATAATCCCGAATGTCAGATATGTTGATTGACACAGCAACAGACCATGTAGATGCTGGCGTGTTGATGGTGAAGTTGGGTACAGAAACTTGATGGACTAGATTTGAATCTTTTATGAAGCCAATCTCGTCACGTCGATACCTGTCAGTTCGGATCCCTGTTATGATTATTGATTTGTAAATGTCGACAGGTAGCCTGCAGGCACAGGTAGAGAACCTGCTAAGAATAGAGAGGAGAGAATGTTATAGGATCTCAACACGAGGTCGGAAGATTATCGAGATTTCACACGGATGGTGCTTGGGTGTTGATATTTCTCGCCATGGCCAAATGGTTAACAGAGTGTTATCAAGAATTCACCAAGCGGTTTCACAAGGAAAATATAAGTTAGAGACACTCTACATCTCTGGGAGGATAGATGGTTGTGGATATTATTCGGAATAAAATGTAGAATTGAAGACATTTCACACGTGAGAGTCAGTTATATTTCACGCGAGGGAAAGTTGGGGAAGAGACTTCACATTGACATGTAGGGTTATTAAGACTTCTTAAAAGAGGAGTTTTAGAGACAATGAAGGGGAGAGGTTCATCTGAGGACCATGCCGAGGAACCAGTTGCATTGGATAATTGTCGATGGTATGTGTGCATCTGTATCGATAGTAAGATTTGTTTGTGATTGGAATATAACTGATAATGATTTGAAAGTATGATACTTCGTATGAGTAAAGTGTCGATTAAATGCAGCTTGAGGTCTTCATTGGATGAACACACGCTTCACATGGAAAAATGATGCGCTGTGACCTCAAATGCTTTATGGTGTCAAGAAATTCATTTGAACTGACATAAACAACCTCGGCTTCTCCGAATGATCTCGGAAAACACCACTTTGAAAGTTGTAACGAATAAGCTTCGTATAAACGTAGTTCAGTTGACGTAGACCCTTTTGAAAACTAAGTGCAACCACAATAGCTGCAAGCACTTGCTCATTAGAGGTCTGCATCAGAGACCGCCTCACAGCTACCTTGTTTATATGATGACACGGACAGGCGATGTTAGAGAGTTTCTCCTGCAGTGATTTTCTATTGTTAATTGCACCACATGGAGTTTGTACTGTGTTGTGCTCATAGCTACAAGTTGAATGCTTGCTTTGTACTTCGTCTCATGCAGAGTATCCTTGTGCTTCATGCTGTCTTACTCTCTCTGTATATAAACAAATTAGCTGTTTATTCGTGTTTGATATTACTTTTAGTATTTGTTGTATTGAGTTAACATCACGGTTAGAAAAATGAGAGATTTTTTAGATGTGAGTATATATTTGTTATGTACATTTCATTAATACCGTATATTACAAATTTATAAGATGTTCTCGTCATGACATAACAAACGTTATTATTGACATCTAAAAATGTAACTTGATGTGAATTCTTGTTGAGAGTTTGGATTGTTTGAATACCAATTGGTCATTTATATCTGAAGCATCGATAGTTTGATCAATCGGTTTTCCCTTTGGGCAATGTAGAAGGTTGCAAATGTGTTAGACAAGCCCATTACACAAACTTTCTGACTATGAGGGTAACAAAAATCACATATTCATGTTCATTTCAAATGCACCTCATATCACAACTAATGTTCCCCAAATATAACAGAACTGAAAGAATTGTCATAATCAACGTTTTCAAAATATTGTCCAGTTTTGCGGTTGTTATAACAGTTGATGTTTCGTGTTGCAGATGGCCAGAATGCAGTCGGTACAGAGCCAGTGTTGTTGCTGCTCCATGAGCGTCTTCTCGGCGCTCTTCGGGATCATCATGCTCTCCACCGGCGTCTGCCTCGTTCTCAACTACCGCATCATGGAGGTGGACACCACGGGACTCCCGCCAGAGTGGCAGAATGAAGATGGCAAGAAGATCGTGGGCATCATCCTCATCTGCTGTGGTCTGGCTGGAATGGGTCTGAGTTCTCTCGTCACCGCCCTCTACTTCACTGTGTGTTCCAAAGCTAAAACAACGACATCCGTGATGCCATCTGAACCCGTTTCAGTTGAAAAGCCTCACAATCATGCCAGTCATCACCCATCATCAGATAGACACTCAACAGTATCCAACAGTCACCTTTCACATTCAAAACAACATTCTTCACGTCATGGTAAACGTCATAAAAAGAAGCGTCCACCGCCTCCATTAAAGGGCTACAAGACTCGGCTAGCCCCTCACCAAGAAGTTGTGAACGAGAACGAGACTCGGCACGAGCACATGGACCTAGATGAATCGTCTCGGTCCCTGGATTCTTCAAACACCAGTTCCTCTAAAACTAACAGTTACTATGGCGACCGGAGACTTGACTCACAGGAAGTGATGGAGACGTCCTTAGTGACCGATTCTAAATCGCCATTTGTGATAACTACACCAGAGACATCCACAGATTATAGCTGTAAGAAAGTGCTGTTTAAAACTGACTCCACGGGCGTGTCTGACAGCTCAAATAACCCGCAACCTTTGCTAAAATTGAACGCTGGAGATTTAGCACAAGGTGGCTCCGTTTCAAAATCTACCCTTGGTGACTATTCTGCTCAAACAGATTCTCAGGTGAATCTGCGGAGAAATCCAGTTCTATCTAATGATATAAACGAACCGTTGGTGTATAAGAATTCATCAGAGTTGCCAATGCTGAAAAAACTTCCTCCTCCTCCGATTCCAGCTACGTCAATGGCGGCGGATTCGGATGAGGATACTTCTCAAATCGAGGAAATAAAACAATTAGATAAAGACGTGGCTAATCTGCTGGTTTGATCTCGTGCATCTTGTGATCATCTCCTGACATCTTCACATCGAGATTCTTTCGTCAATGCATCCTTTGTATCCCACACCACGACACGGTCACATACGGCTTCATTAGATACGAGTAATTGTCAGTATGTGCAACACGCTTCAGTTCAGATATCAATACATCATTGTTCACAAACTCACATTGTAGCATATCAATCTTAAGATTTCTATATTATATCATAACCTATGTAAACATGGCAGAACAAAGTGTGTCAAATGATGACTGTTACAGTTAATGTAAGCACGGTAGATACTCCTTTTGCAAGACATTATCATTAATGTCACCCAACCAGTCTTTCCGTGACGCGCCCTTGATAGACTATATGTAACATTGTGGAAGAGGTGACCAGTGTGATTGTCTCATTTGACTAGTCCTTACAGTAGTAGAGCAATGCAATGTGATATACTGGAACCTGGTGACAATACTGTAATAGGGAATACCTTCATCTTGACAGACGCATTGCCATGTCAAGAAGATATCGTCCTTCAAATAGGTTTAATAGTAAGTGTTTGGATCAATTGTTTCCCAATGCTTTGTGTGTTAGGAGACAGCTTCATGACCAGATATGAATAAGGATATGTGACCAGCGAGCGAATTGTGATATGTCTATTCATTCTCTCCCCACAGACTCGTCTCAGTCATCTTGATCAAACCTCTATTGTCATAAACCGAGCTAGTTGACTAGAAAAGCAGGAGCTTGATAGTATGCAATCAAAATTAGTTGTGCAATCAGCGATGGTGTTTGATAATCATCAGGTCGGCTCCTGAATCATGAGAAGGCCTCGTTGACAACAACCACCCTTGCCATGATTTGGCAGGAATTCTTGAACTGGTTTGTGTTGTAAATATTTCACACTTGGTAACCCTGCCGGAAACCAGGTAACTGGGCATATTAGAACAGAGATTGGATAAAGATGACTAGAGAAACGTCTATGGGGTGGGAATGATGTTTATAGTGCTTATTCTTACTTTACAGCAGCCACAATGTCTCATTGTGGACAGCTCTGATTCCTGAATTATTGTCTCACAACCTCAGCTAAATAGCTTTTTATTTATGATCAATACAAACATTGCTTTGAATCTCATTGTGTCGCTGGTATTTAGTGGACAGTAAGTCAGTACAGGTATTATTTCCTATCTTGTAGTTTGTTGTTGCAATGTTGCATGATTACACATGCTTTCTGTTTGTTTGGAAACGATAAGCGATAAGCTTGATGTGAAACGTAATGATATGTTCAAATGAGTAATTAGATACTTGCTCAAAAGTTACGCACAACCAGAGATCTCGGTTGTAGTTGACTTACAATACTAATGTCAAGCCATAGTACGTAACAATATCATTAGTAATAGTATTAATAGAAAATTAAGATTCAATATTCATAGTTCTATTTACAATGTAAAAGTACCATACCAATGTCAAAATCGTACAAAATATACGTGCTTAGTTCTCAGATGAAAGTACCACGCCTTCTATTTGTCCTGTTCTACCACTAGGATAACCGTACCGCTCAACTCACCCTCTTTGGTTTAAAATGTGTTTACTGATTTTCATCGATGGAATAGTATTCTACAATTCTCGTAGAATGTGATGGCAGTTTACCTATTTTCCATCCAGTTGTATGAAACCATATATTTGCCTGATTTAGTTTCATGTTGAATTTGGTTGTGCTTAATTTTTCAGCAGGAAAATGTTATATTTGAGTGTTCGCAATGTATGTACGCTAACGGAATTTTGTTGTAAAATCATCGTGTTTCTCTTATATAACCTTACTATGGTTAAGTCATATGCCAATTTCATTTTTATTTAAAGCATAGCAATTATTCATATGATATGAACATCACCTTTATATTCATCTGCCCAAACTTACTTTTTTTTCTTATATCACCGCATGTTATTCATCCCGCCTTGAATTTGACATTGTTTTCAAAGTTAATAAACTTTGTAGTCAAATGGCTGTTTATATCAAATCACCATGACTTGAACAAAACATTTATTAGATCATCAATACTTTTCAAAGATAAATTTCTTTTCTTGATCAATGATTATTGTTTTCAAAATAAGATATTCTGATTCAAGTTCACATTTATAGTTTCGTTCCATTCTGTTATAATAAATTGAGGGAAAATCACAGAATAGAAAGGTTGGGTGTACTTGCTTGAAGCAAGTGGGGATTTTATGGTTGTAACATCGTTAATTTCTCCTTTATCCCATGTGCCTTAAACAACCATATTCACACGTTCACTCTTATTCCTTTTTCAATTATATCGAAAAATATAATTCAGCTTAATGAGAAAAAGCTGATAAGTATACGTTGATAAATGTATTTTGATTGCTACTATTATGTTACCTTTAAAGTGTTTATTGTGACTTCACCTTAGAGGGGCAGTAGCACGTTTTAGATGAAATATTGAAAAGGTGATGTCAGGAAAATTAAAATTCATGGTTCCCATTGAAAGACAATGCATTTTAACTAATTGTAGCAGTATCAATTCAAGTGAATAATGTAAAGTTTAGCCATGCGATTCCTTTTTCTTACACAAATTGAATAAAAGGTGTTCACACAAAATGGCCGCCAATGGATTTTATGTGAATCTTCATACTTTGTCCTCTGACTATGGATAATTGGTTTCAGTTATGAGATTTTTGACACTATCAAAATACATTTACCATTAGCATACAATTATCAGTGAAAATAGTATAATATACAATTATCCAAAAACGTCGTACTGCCCCTTTGAGACAATTTGATTTTTCAACTTTGACAATGTTTCTTAACATGAAAGAAACCCTTTTGCCCTTGAACAAACATGTTTATAAACATGACGATTATAATATTATGGCAATAACACAAAATATTTTGATTGTTTTGTTTTTCTGTTATTTATGCATCCAATATATCGATTCTCTCTACAATGCTTGTAAACCTTCTTTAAAGGACAACTTGTGCTTTGTGTAAGTTTGCTCTCAGTTTTGTCCCATATCCCTGTTTCACTGTGCAATGTATAAATTGACAATAAAATTATTTTTCTCATAATTTCATCTTCATTTTGTCATGTCAACGTGTTCTATGTTCGACAGCTGTGACACAAACACACATTGTCTAGTTGTCTACCTATTTATTTTTTTATGGTACATCCAGTATTATCTGTGCATTGTTTGTGACATCGCTGTGTTAATAACGGTCCAGCAATCATCACATGTAATACTACACGTGACAGCTGATGACAACGCTGTCTATATATGACTCAAAAATATGTTAACTAAGGTATGAATAATCAAAATGCCACAATTACTACTGGCATTTCAATAAGTATTGTCGTTATTGCTAATTCAAATTTTGAATTACCAGTTTCTGTCACGAATACGTAAAGTTGAAATCATTATCAAAATATCCATTTCCTAAAAATGTACGCACAAATATGTTCGCCAAATTCACAACGATTCTAAACGCTGACCTAACACAAATTTTAATATTGAAATCTTAATTTTTGTACTTGTAAATCTTTTTTTATGTTGTGACAAACATAAATTAAAATTTTTAACGAAATCGGTGATGAAATAATGTTTTTAGAAAAATACCTAAACCTGATATATGGAAAAGAATTTGGACATCTGTGTCTAAATGAATAGAATCGTTTCTTTTCACGTTGAATGTGTCATGATTACTGTGAAATAATGTGTATGATTCATCTGAAAAATTCAGAAAAGGGCGAACGAAACATTATTTTCCATCAATATTGATTGTTAGTCTACCACTTAGACTTTGAAATGAAATGGTCAATAAATCAAAAACTCCATCAATATAGATTGTAACCACGCCCTGACATGTAACCTCAGTGAGAAAGAGTTTCGAATACGTTTCCAGTTATCATGTAATATTATTTCCACGATTTCGTATAATGTCGTTCTCGTCATTTTGTTATATTAATTTTGATTGAAATCAAATATAAATTCAGTATCATTATATAGGTATTTGTTAGCAGAAAGAATGAATAATTCAAAAATCATAATATACTTTATGGGGACTCTTTAGTGCTGCTGGGTGGAGAATAGATAAATGGTTTCACGAACATGAATTTGTGTATGAGATTTGCCTACCCCTTAACTGAATTGCTGATGGTTCTGTAAGTCAAGCGTGTTACTGCAGAAGGTTGCAAATTTGTGTGCAAATGCTTATTGAGATTAATTTAAAGAGTTACACTGTGTAGTAAGACCCAAACGTATTTAAGTTTTCATTGATATAAAGTAGTTGGATTACACTGGTAAATTGCCAAATGAATTTATTTGAATAAACTTTCATGCACTGTCTATATTGAGTAAGAAAAGTTTAAAACATTCCAATAGGCCTGTATGTCTTCCGATACAAAAAGTATCAAACTTTCTTTAAAAAACATACAAGAATTCCATTAATTCGTGCTTATAATTCTAACATCATTTCAAAAAATCTCGCAGGACATGTTACGCGCAGTATGTTGCTGTATGTGTTACAGTTTTATTTACAACACAGTCGACAATAAATCCACAGTATTTATAACAATTACACGCACTAAATCATTGGTAAAAGTGTCAACCCATTATTGGGAGCAGTAAATGAAGGCAATCTGGGTGATGAGGCGGCCACTTCAAAGAGATCGATATCAGCACATGTTGTTATTGGTAAGTTATGATCACAAGCCTGCTTCCGCAAGGTGACTTAACTACACAACCAACAGCAACATCCATGATTATTTAATGCATTAATAATTCACCTGTTCGATATGTCACGTCAGACCACGAGCCCTTATTGTGCATTACATATATCATAGGGACAAGAACTAGCTCCCTTTCTCATGAATGCCCGATCGATTATTGTCGGAAATCAATATCAAATCGATATCAAGTCTTTAAACGACATTGTTTGTGCATTGCCGCGGGCTGGGTCGCCAATTCCAGTTGTCAGTGAAGAGTATTGTATGTCGACCCGCCTACCCGGCCGCTTCCAACCCGGGTGGAGAATCGATAATGGTAAACAGTTCTTAGAATCACAGACTACCAAGAAACACGGCTACAGGTTTTCACTTGTTCTTCAGCTTCAAGGCTTTTTCTTGGAAACTGTCATTGTCATGTCATGCGTTTTTCGCGGAAAACTTATAAAGAGACTTTCCAAAAATCTAAAGTTTTCTGAAAGGCCATTATGTAGAAAGGCATGTCTTTGGTCATTAAAGGGCAGTCCAAACTGAGTATTTTTTGTGGAAACGAAATCAGCATGTCTGCTCTTCTTTATCAAGTTTTCAAATATAATAAAAAAACGTTACCCCAGTAACATGTTTCAACTTGGTTGTGTTATAATCATGTACTTATAGCATTTAATGCATAAACTGAAATATTCCCTTGAATTTCGTTTCAGCAATAAATACCCTTTATCATCCGGGGACAGGATTTGATTTTACAGGTTCAGACTATTTCTCATCACACAAAAACATACTCCAATACTGCCTTTCATTATAACTAACAATGTGTGGCAAGTAACAATACCAAGTTTTTAACTATTTATGGATTTCCATTATACAATCAATTCAATATGAATTACTGCAACGTTGCATTAAATCTGCAGCAACTGGTATATCAGCAACAGTCAATATGGTAGTCAATCTACAGATCAAGGGTGGCTATTGATTTTATAGGAATGAATATTCTTTCACTAAGAAATTGGTGAAGATACATATATTCCATTGTAAAGACTATATGTCCGTGGTATTTTTTATTTTTAAGTTTTATAAGTTTATTTCATATTCAAGAGCAGCATATATCTCAAGTTGAGGCAACTAAGATATTTTCCTTTTTTATCATGTGCTGCATTCTAAGTTATATCTGATGTCTCAAATATTTATACGTAGATAAGGGAAAAAGTAAGTGAAAACAAGCTTTTACTGCATGACAAGGCACATGTACAGAAGGCAACTATAAAGATATGCATCCACCAATGTGCAGTTATTAGTTAACCCTAGTGTCAATTATTCTAAGGAACTTAACAATCTCAATTAAGAAATCAAAAGCCCTATAAGCATGTGAAGATTCAATTTAGGAGAAAATCTCAGAAAAGCAAACCTGGAAATAGTTCGTGAAAGTGGTCAATTCCATATGTTCGAAACAAGGGAAAATAATTGTAACATATAACGGTAACTATAATTGATTGTTAGTTATATCGAGACACGATCATCGATAACGAGTCAGTAAAAACCAATTCGTGATTCAGTAGAAAGACTGGAATCGAATCGATTTAGAAGAGACAATGAAAAGTCCTGGAATCGTTGTCATTTCCCTTCAACAACAAAACCCTGCATCGATCTAGGAAAGAATCAGTTTACAATACATGTAAAACCAATAGCGGTGTACAAGTATTTACTCTAGATATACGAGCGGTTAACAAACCACAGCCCTCGCTGTTAGTCTATCGAGTTTACGTGACCTGGCGCCACTTTGTAACGCTAGAACAGGTTGTCATGGCGAATTTTAATATTTTTCTTGTTAGGTCGATCGAGGTGAAGTATTTGCCATTTCCATTTGATTCATTCAATTCACTGTTATTTCAAAGCTGTTTGCTTTGCCCCTAGTGATCATTTGTGGTATATGAAGATGTAAACTCTCAAAGTTTTCTTTTTTGCTTTCAGTAGAATGTTTAGAAAATCAAATTTGGTGAAAGGTTTTTCATTTGTATTATATCGTTTGTATAGAATGAAGTTATCAGAAATATATCGTCTTACACACAGTGCCATAATCACTTGACACCAATATATATGTTCTCTTATCGAAACCCGTTTGAGGAGAAATGAATTATATTTTACGTGCGCTTCTGACATCTCCGTAAGTAAATCAAATGAATTCAACTCAACAGAAACATGCGTTGGTATGATATCATAATTTAACTTTTTCTTGGGTAAGAAAAATACAGATAATATCATTTTTTTTAAATTATTGGCCATTTGTTACCTATATGCATCATCCATATGCCTGACACAGATTAAACCATTATATGCACAAGCGCCTAGACTCGTGCATAGTGCTTTATTAATGTACTATAGTCTTTAAAAGCTCTTAACAATGTTCAATACTACTTATTAAAAAGCAAAAGGCAATCATTTCATCATATTTATTGAAGTAAATTTGAAATATATACAAAGAGTATAAAATGTATGGAGAACGTTCTGTGTGATATACTACATAAAGAGACTTGTGATTAAACTTTGAAACTTGGAAGCAAAAGGTTATTCGATTAAAATGAGCTTTTCACCGTTTTCATTCAAACACTTGTACATGTCACAGACGTGTCTCAAGATTTTAAAGCGTTTCTATCTTCTAAACAAAAGTTTTCATTTCCGTGTGATAATGCAACTTCTATTCATTAAGAAAATAAACATTATGAATCGGGCTAAAGTTTACGTTGTGTATGTACATCGGTGATAATCGAAACGTTGATATGGAATAATTTCTATATTTCCAAATTCAAATTTACAAAATTATCCTCAGGTAGGAAATAAATGGACATGAAAGAATGAGGTGGAACAATGCTAAACCCTACATGGAAGTAGAAGAAAACATTCATCAGTGCTCATATAATCACTTTCCGATGTTCACAATGACATACCTTATATAGGACGAATATAGTATGTTGGGACCACATTTCTTTTCAACGTTATTTCGTGATTCAGGATTAATATTCACATAACTATTGACGTGGCTTCAATTCCATAATGTATACAGTACTCAACCACCTTTCATATATAATAACACATATATCAATTAATAGCTGTCATAGATGTTACTTTATTTTACGATGTATTGTATGATCTCAGGTGTAAACAACTTTGAATTTTCAAATGAATTGATATTCTATTCGTTGAGAAATATGATTTTTATACATTTATCATTTATTAAAAAGAGGCATTTTGCCTGATTTATTGAAATACATTTCTTCATTTTACAATACCTCAAGGCATAAACATTGAGCATTACTAGAAAACAAATCTGCTGTATAATCTTAAATCATTAACACAAATTAAGAATAAGTAATGGGTTGATACAATATCAGCTTATTCAAAAATAATCAATAATGAAAGGTATCAGTTGTGACACTGAAATTCTGTATTTTGCCGATAACTGGCTTCATGTCACCATGTTTTTACATTTTGAATGATTCGCTCTTTTCTTTCTAAAACTGTTTCATCTTTTAAAACTAAAGTGTTAGCTAACATTTTATACTAACTTACATGTTCATAATTAAGTATTAACTATGTATGTAATAATCGTATATAAGTATAAAAAGGAAAGTCCTTTTGAACTTTATTTCAACAATCCCGATAGGATCGTCCTTTTAAGTAGTCATAAAGATATATAAATTAGTTTTTTTTAACGTCTATATCAAAAACATGTGTTGTTCTGGTCACACCCTCCCACCTATTGCACATGGTTATAATACTGGCATTCCGTTAAGTAACTTGTCCCTCCGTGCCAAGCTCTCAATACGAAGACTGATCATTCTCTCCCCACAGAGGCAGATCAAGTCATGACATGTTGATAGTCTCTGTTCTATTACGCTAAAATCCGTGGGTTCCGGCAGTTTCCCTGGCGGACAAAATTTGCATTACAATCCATTTGAATTTCTTGCATGGAGAGCGTGGTTCATATCACAATGCCTTTGCCATGATTCAGTAGCCAAAATGATGATTTTAGAACAGCGTCGCTGATTTGACAACTAACATTGATTGCATCAAATCAGGCATCTCCCATTCTATCCCACAAAGTCGGCGTAACAGAACAGAACAGTTTCCTGACTTGATATGCCTATGTGGGGATAGAAAGAAGTCTGATAAGAGAAAGTACTTTTTGCAAAGTTGTACATGACAGCTATGACGAGGATCCCCAGTCTTGGTCTCAGTGACTGGTATTCCCTGTCTGTCTGTCTGTCTGTCTGTCTGTAGAAGGCACGATGTACGAGTCCAGGGGCAGCAGCTACAACACAAAATACATGTCCTTGTTCATCCATGAAACTTCCAATTAGTGCAATTGACCATTTGTAACGTAATTTGATATTTTTTACAGATTACAGATCATTTACATACTATAGCTTGCATCAGAAACGTACATTTCGACTCTGAAATGATTTCGAGGCGCGAAAATGACACGTTTCTCTCTCTTGTAAATTCATATATTTCGGGGAATTTATAAAAACTGTCTGAAACAAAAGTTGGGAAAACGCATTGTGAATGAATGTTTAGAATACAAATATCAAGTTAGTTTCAATAAAGAAATAATCGACAAAAAGGATTTTATTTCTATTTCCGTGAGTGCTATAGCGCACAGATGACCTGAAGTACAATTGTGTCGACCTCTTGCTGTGAATGGTTTCAAATAGTGCAACATGTGTGGCTATAACAAGTAATAATACACATGAAACCAAGCTGCTGTTATCGTATAATGACTAGAGTCTCTCTGCTGGAGTAAAGGTGGATAATATATAATAATGTATACAATAAAAGTATATGAAACGGCTAAGGCAATAATTCAATCACAATGGCATCAATTTTGTTGATATTGTGGTGTGTTTGAAATATGTGATATGTATTTTACATCATTTATCAATGACAATACATTATCAGTAATGATCGTCTTTAATGACATTTACACTTATTACAGTTTGTAGGAAATAAGCACTGACAATTCATTTAACTGGCCGGAACTGACAGTGGACATATATGTCTTAAGACATGTTTGGTTTATGCCCAGATAAGGTTATCAAATTAAATCTTTAAGAGAACAGCTCAGTACGTCTGACAATTCTTATTCAATAGTTGGCGATCTAATATGTATCTCTTCATTCTCGATTGACGTTTCAACTTAATATCAAACCTTGGTACCGTCGACGCCTAGTGTTGCCTTTTTTTTATTATACTACCTTAATGTTAACATCCAATCGGATAGATTTGGTACCTATAAAATTCTGCGATCTTAACATAAGCTTTGTCTTGATCCGCCAAGACCATTAGTAGTAGATCAAATCATAAAACGTTGATCAATCCTCTGTTTAATTTATTCCAAATCCTTTGTTTCAAGCAGTTTCCCCTTACGGCCAAAATGCACCAATAACCATTTGAAAAATGCAGCCAGTGAAAAACACTTGGATGGAGAAGGTGGTTCTGTTGTCACGATTCAGTAGCCAAAATTATGACTTTTGACCAACGTCTCTCATTGTACAATCAACTTTGATGGCATCAAATAAAGTTCCTCATATCTAGCCCATAAACACGGATACTCCAAAAAGGGGCTTGATCAACATGTTATGATTTGATCTACGAACGATAAGAGAGAATGCACACACCAGATTTGTTGCAAAACCAATCTGAATAGCGTCAACTATGACGCGAAGATAGGCAACGTTGTTCAGACAGTATTTCTAAAAGATTAGCAGCAAAATACTGTAGGAGGACCAGAGCATTCTTCGGGATATATTTAAACTACCGTTTAGTTGTTTATAGAGATTTGGAGAAAAGAGCTCACCTTCAGCAGTGTGTCACCTTGTTCCCGTTACTCTCTGACGTGATGAGTGCAGTACTGCTACCCTCAGACCCGTAGGCTCGCTGCTCCTCTGTCTCCACCATGTCCGACTCGTTGAGCACCTGGACTGGAGTGGTCACTACCTCGGACCGAGTGTCCATCCGTGTTTCCATCCGTGTTTCCATCCCCGACCTTGCCCCCATCCTCTGAGACCTGGCGTCATGGTCAAACTTATCGCTGTACCTCACGTTGACGACAACTGGGGAAGCCTCCAGCATCATGGTCTTCTCCCTCTGTCGTGCCTCCTCGTAGTACGGTGAGATCAGGTTGGGGGCGAACCTCAGTCTCTTCTTGCTCCTGGGCGGGGGCTCGAACACCTCCTCGTCTCTACCACAGCAGATACATGGTCTCAACTTCTGGACCTTCCTGTGGTAGAGTATCATTGATGCAAGGACCAGCCCCATCCCTAACAGGATGAGGATGAGTCCGAACCACTCAATCCCGGCACTCCGCTCCTCAAGGATCTTGGAGAAGCCAAACACGGCCACCATGATCCCCGTATACAGGCATGTCAGTCCTGCAAGGGCTATATATGCCCAATATTCGTTTTTCATATGTCTGAGGAATGTTTGGAGATACATGTTCCGCTTTGATCTATGTGTCACTTGATACTTGGGTGGGTGGGTGACAGTGCTGTCACTGCTAGGTAGAGTGTACACTAGGTGAGGACTGCTGGTCCGAGCTGAGATCGGATCATACTGCAGACTCATAGGTGTGTGTTCAACACACTAATCCTTATAAATGCCCTTTCAACGATTAATACGCTAATGCTGTTACAAGTGACATAGATTAGCACATAAGTTACACATTGTTGTATATTCCGACGTCCTTTTGTAGTCGTTTAGCTTTCCGTTCGGCTTTATCGGAAATAGTGGTGCTTTTATTGCCTGTCACAATGATACAGAAAGGTCGCTCTGTACAAATATCACGAATATGTCAATGGGTTGCTCCGGCCTTGACTAAACGACTAACCCTTGAGACTCGCCATACAATGGATCATCCAAGCTTCTTCGATAACGGTCAGTGTTAAGAGAATGGTGATTTATCCCTTTGCGAAGAACGTTCTTCGTTTCTGAAACATAATGTAAAATATAATGTTAATACTCAAGTCCCAGTATTGAAAGAGCAAAGACACCGTGTACTATACTATTGAAGAAAGGATCATTGGACTGAAAAGGACGCCTATGTTCCATGTAAATATCCGTCTGTCAGCAATAATATTGCTTGAGAAATTCAATTGATCACAGATACAGGGCAAATGTTTTATCAAGTTCACATATAAACGTACTGCTAGATCATCTTCTTTTGTCGGTTCGTTTAATCTCACTGAAGATCCAGACTGTCAGGTTATGGATGGCGAATATGGTTTCTGTACATGTTCAGGAGTGTTTTGTCACATAAGGACACAAACTACCTTCTGTGAGGGTGTTAAAGTGTTAAAACAATCCACTATGATATGGACAATGCAAAAACATGTGATGGCCGCTTTTTAACAGTGTAAAACTGATCGTTAACTTACAAACTGTTTACTTTGAAAACAATACAAAAAAGCCAGTATTCAAACATGATGATTCGACCACAACTAGTCGTTTAACCCAGCACAGGAAGATACAATACATCACAAAGTCCTTGTTTCCTCGTGTTGAACATCCTCATTAGAGACATAGAATGCATATCATTAATATTGCAGGTGTATATGTGAGGCAAGTGAAGGGTCGATGGGATCGTTATTAATGTAGACCCAGGGGGATACATGCACTCATGTCTGTAATGTGTATGTTCACCGTAGGGCTTGACATCACATTCATCACACTTATCCAGAAACTGAAGTAGGACACACACTCCTTGGTTGCTGTTGTAACACGACTTCCTTTGATTTGGATACCATATCGAAATTCTTGGTGTAAGGGAAATGGTATTTCACTAAAGTAAACACTTTAATTACGTATATCAGTTTCGTATGTTTTGTAACTGTTCGTGCCTAAATGACATTTTAATATAACGTTTGATAGACTCTATGGTATTATTATTTACACTCTGAACATCAACTTAAATTTTTAACAGACTTCTGGCTTTACATTATGCATTGAATTCATGAATTACATGATTATTTTTTTTTAAAGTGGTTTTAGAAAGACATTTCTTTGATTTGATCGAAAAATCCCTTTGAAATGCCCAAAAATGTAGAGATTAATCTCCACGAACTTAGAAGTATCACCTATCTCATCCTTAATCCAATGAAGTTTGAGTTTTTTTTATAATTGTAAAAATGGCAGATAAACAATCTTCTTGCTTTTGCGTATCATGGGAAATAATCTACGATTAACATGTGATATTTGACACCAGAATCGTTGTTTTTGACACCTTTTGACAGCATTTAAACCAGTAATAAAATTCAGAACAATCACAATTGTATTAAAAACTAAAAAAGTCACAATAAATAATTGAAAGTGTAATGTACAGCAAAGAAATAAAATACATATCAAACAACTCACTCATACCTAAACTTTTGAAATCATATAATGCGTTCAATGACATATGGTTCATAATATTTATGTGACATTAACAAGCATCATAATCTCAGCTGGCATGCTTTAACCTAAAATCTCACATTATCTGCATTTACTTGTTTTTCAATGTAAATCGAAAAACGATCATTCAAATGTGAACAAGAAATTCTACATCCAAATAACATATATTCTATCTAAATGATCTATTAACGACTCCTGACTTATCTTTGCATTTACAATTACGCTTTAGTTGATTTTCCGACTATCATAATAACGATATTAACCTGTATATTATCAATAAAATTAAGTACCAAATTGTTTTTTCAGACAATAGCAGTACTTTTTGATTGAATAAAATCCTTAAAAAGTTTGATATATTTGACTCCAAAAGTTTACTCTTCAAGTTAAGAACCATAAAGCAATATCGCCAACAAGGTGTTAAAAAGGACAAGAACGTCATACCCTTCCACAACATCATCCTCTCCTCACAGAGGTAGATCAAGTCATGAAATGTTGATACAGCCTCTGTTCAATAACGCCGACTTTGTGGGATAGAATGGGAGTTAGTTAAGTTAATCAAAGTTAGTTGTGCAATCAGCGATCAGTGTTCTAAAATCACCATTTTGGCTACTGAATCATGGCAAAGGCAGTGTTATATGAACCATCCTTTCCAAGCGAGAAGCGTTGTCATTTGATAAAGAAATTCAAATGGATTGTGGTGCATTTGTTTTCGCCAGGGGAAACTGCTGGAACTCACCTATTTCGGTGTAATAGAACTGAGGCTGTATCAACATTTCATGGCTTGATCAGCCTCTGTCGGGAGAGAATACCACAACATCTCCTGAACAGGAACAACCAGATCTTTTTTATAGAATTAACTTACAATGATGATGACACCATGCTTCAAGTGATGAGGGACAGGTGCCCCTTAATGTATTCATCAACATTCCGGACACACTTGGCAAGATCCTGTTAAATATATCCCTAATGAGAAAGCCTGCTTACAGGCATTGAAAGTATTGACTTAAGCTTGATTTGCTGATATTCATTGTAAAAATAAACTGAACAAACCAGATGATATGCTCGACTATCAGATTCATTTTAAGTAACCAAATGAAGACACATCAGTAGTACAACATATTAGACCCTAATTCGATGTAACGCATTAAATTGTCCTTAAAAAGTATAAGAATGAGGTTAATCGTGCCCGTTCCGTTTAACAATATTAAGCAACTCTTGTTGACTCTGGGCCATTTATCGTATTGAAACAAGCATACCTGTAAGATAGTTCCTTTTGGCTGAAAGTGCACAATGGTGGATCGCGTTGATGGTTTTGTAAATATTTAAAAGGCAGCGAATAAACAGTACAAATATGTACTTATGACAGAAAGCTTGTTGCAATGTGAGCAGAGCATGAAGGACAACAGGTAAATATTGTATTATGATGCCGGGCACATTGTCACAGTTACGACCTCGAGTGAGCAGCCATGCGTGTTAGACAAGCCTTGTTGAGTGAGAGAGATACTAGGGTACGTACAAACATTGTTCTCTTACACTGAACACAGAGGAGAGATCGATTATTGCTTTCACTTTAACAGCCAAATTACTTCACAGCAATAATCGATTGGAAATGTTTTTAATTTTGAAGTGAGAATGAAAAAAATCAATATTATTTAATCAGGAAGAAATGATTTATCTACAAACACTCGAAATTGTGCCACTTAACATAAATTGTACATATGCACCAAATCTTATCGTTCGTTCAATGAAAACAATATTTTGAATGAGTTATCAAAGTCAATTAAAGGTAGTTCATTTAAGAATTATCGTGATATCTTACATCCAATACAAACGGAACATATCGTTTTGTGCAGTGAATGCTCAATGAAAGTAGAAGATGGGGGTCTTCATGTTACATTTAGCGAAATGAAAGACTATTGTTTGAAGAGAAACATCTATATTGTCAGTTCATACCCAGAAACCCGTGTTTTTCTTTTGTATTTCTTCCTAATGGCTTTCGAGGAATACATTTTGCAAGTTTGTTAATTGATTTGAAAGTCATTGAATTGAAACCAACCGGATACAAAAAAGGAATATACTTAAGAAATAGTTCATCAGCTAGGAGAAAGTTGTAGACAAAAAGACAATGTCAAATCATTACATTAGAAAACAAAACACTATGAAATCCATTGCATGCATTGATGGGCTATGTTGTTTTCTCTATACTGTATTTTGTTTGTTCAAATAATCTTAAAAGGAAGTGTTTTATTGATTCTGGCAGGACAAAATGAAATATTATTTCTAAGCTAGAGTGTTTCCCTGTTGCCATGGGTGACCATTCGAAACATCCCAAATATCTTCTTGTTTCAATTAACACACCGCTGACTATTGAATATCTTTTATTGTTGAAAACAATATACCTTTCACTCGTGGAATTTGTTGTGATGAATATAACGCATCTCTCAAGAAAATTATATCAATGAATATCTCCATTATCCTAAAAGGTTTAAACATTCTTTCTAAAACTATACACCTTATCATGGATTTAAATATTTAAATTATCCTCAAATTAAGTTTTCTAATGTAATATTATCTTTTACCGTCTGATTCCTTGTTTTATGGGAAAATAGGGGAATGGTCACTGTTAGTTCTTGTACATATCTGGTATATAGTATATCTATTTTAAAATCTAGCAAACCTTTCGGTCACAACTTACAGGTAGGGTAAAGACTTTCCAGAAACGTTGTGCCTAATATTTAGTCATATATTGATAAAAAACAAACAAATATTTATCCGTCACGATATAAGTAAAGCCGAAGGAGCACAAGTTCTACAGATAGTCAACTTCTTTATTGTCAAAGATGCATAAATAAAGACCCTATCAATCATGTGAGAGAAAATAACTCACAACTTAAGAGCTGAAATTGACGGCATTTGATATATCAGAATGTATTTCTGTAGTGTAAGATTATTGGGGAAATTTGATGATGTGATGCCTTTTACACAATGTAAACGAGTTGACCATGCAAGAGGGTAAAATAAAAAAGTGATAGATCTGGTCCTAAAAGATATATTCCTTTAGAAATATCACTTATAGATAACTGTAAACCGTTTTTTCTTAACGACTGAACAACATTACGGCTTAGTTTTAATAACGAGTCTCTTGATAGAATTGTGTTAATGCTGAACGACCATCAAAAGAAAAACCCTAAATGTCCTTTGATAAATGCACTTGCTACAAATAAAGACAATGTTCGCTTTTAAGATATATGTATAATATAAATGTGTGAGAGCCAGTTACATCCATAATGAAATATTCGTTTGCCAGCAAGTAGTATATATCGTTATGTTGACAATGCTATCCACACTATTGTACATTCACAGCTGTTCAACAAGTTATTTGCACATTTGTCATGGGATACACAACAGTGAATAGATTGCAGCGAGGGGATAGATTGTCATTATATCAATATTCAATATTGGGGTCGATAGTGTGCAACAAAGTAATAATTATACACAAACATCAGGTTGCTTATCGAATAAGTACTTAACTGGTTTATAAATATACGAATATGGAACAACTACTTTGGAAGAAGGGCTAGATTTACACAAAGAGGGGTCAGTTATTTTAGAAACCCGTTTAATAAGTGTATGCTGCGAAGGGACGTATGTCTTGTAAATTTGACTATGATATTTTAGTTTAAATTTCAAAAATATCTAGGATGAGAGAAAAAACATTGGTGTCTTCGTGACAAATTCTTCATTTGAATTACTCCTCAGTTTAATGATCACGTAATCAGATATTCATTCATAGCCATATTCAGTACAATCCATGAAGCTATTGTCATCTCCATGACGATCGATTGTTGAATGAACAATCAGCGTCCTGTTATCGAGTCATCTCATGCGTGGAACAATCAAACACTTGACACTTCTCTCAACATAAAGCCACTATTGATTCCTTCTTCAATATTCCCTAGTAATGAAACATGAAACATTTGAAATTACAATACTTAAAACCTAAACTCTTACCTTTAAAAAGTCCCGGCGCCATTTCCAGGTAACCATGGGTGCCAGTGGAATCAACAAGACGATGTAGGGGGGTGGTTCCGTGTGTCCCGGGTCTAGGTCCCGGGGGAGAATGACGTCGCTCTCTCTAACAACTCTACTGTATGATCAATACTGTTGACCATGGTGCAGTCTGATAAGGCGGTCTGATGACTGGTGTGTGCTTCTAGGTGTCGCTGAGAACTCACTTTAACTGCCTGCCTTGTAGTTACACCGTGAGGAGGTTTGTAGTTACACCGTGAGGAGGTTTGTAGTTACACCGTCAGGAGGTTTGTAGTTACTCCGTGAGGAGGTTTGTAGCTACAGCGTGAGGAGATTTGTAGTAACACCGTGGGGAGGTTTGTAGGTACACCGTGAGGAGGTTTGTAGTTACACCGAGAGGAGGTTTGTGGTTACACCATATGGAGGTTTGTAGTTACACCGTGAGGAGGTTTGTAGTTACACCGAGAGGAGGTTTGTAGCTACAGCGTGAGGAGGTTTGTAGTTACGCCGTCAGGAGGTTTGTAGCTACAGCGTGAGAAGGTTTGTAGTTACACCGAGAGGAGGTTTGTAGTTACACCGAGAGGAGGTTTGTAGCTACACCGTCAGGAGGTTTGTAGTTACACCATATGGAGATTTGTAGCTACACCATATGGAGGTTTGTAGCTACAGCGTGAGGAGGTTTGTAGTTACACCGAGAGGAGGTTTGTAGTTACACCGTGAGGAGGTTTGTAGTTACACCGAGAAGAGGTTTGTAGCAACAGCGTGAGGAGGTTTGTAGTTACACCGTGAGGAGGTTTGTAGTTACACCGAGAGGAGGTTTGTAGCTACACCGTGAGGAGGTTTGTAGTTACACCGAGAGGAGGTTTGTAGCAACAGCGTGAGGAGGTTTGTAGTTACACCGTCAGGAGGTTTGTAGTTACACCGTGAGGAGGTTTGTAGTTACACCGAGAGGAGGTTTGTAGTTACACCGTGAGGAGGTTTGTAGTTAAACCGAGAGGATGTTTGTAGCTACAACGTGAGGAGGTTTGTAGTAACACCGTGAGGAGGTTTGTAGTTAAACCGAGAGGAGGTTTGTAGCTACAACGTGAGGAGGTTTGTAGTTACACCGTGAGGAGGTTTGTAGCTACACCGAGAGGAGGTTTGTAGTTACACCGAGAAGAGGTTTGTAGTTACACCGAGAGGAGGTTTGTAGTTACACCGAGAGGAGGTTTGTAGCTACACCGAGAGGAGGTTTGTAATTACACCGTGAGGAGGTTTGTAGTTACACCGAGAGGAGGTTTGTAGTTACACCGAGAGGAGGTTTTTTAGCTAAAGCGTGAGGAGGTTTGTAGTTACACCGAGAGGAGGTTTGTAGTTACACCGAGAGGAGGTTTGTAGCTAAAGCGTGAGGAGGTTTGTAGTTACACCGAGAGGAGGTTTGTAGCTAAAGCGTGAGGAGGTTTGTAGCTACACCGAGAGGAGGTTTGTAATTACACCGTGAGGAGGTTTGTAGTTACACCGAGAGGAGGTTTGTAGCTACACCGTCAGGAGGCTTGTAGTTACACCATATGGAGATTTGAAGCTACACCATATGGAGGTTTGTAGCTACAGCGTGAGGAGGTTTGTAGTTACACCGAGAGGAGGTTTGTAGTTACACCGTGAGGAGGTTTGTAGTTACACCGAGAGGAGGTTTGTAGCAACAGCGTGAGGAGGTTTGTAGTTACACCGTGAGGAGGTTTGTAGTTACACCGAGAGGAGGTTTGTAGCTACACCGTGAGGAGGTTTGTAGTTACACCGAGAGGAGGTTTGTAGCAACACCGAGAGGAGGTTTGTAGTTACACCGAGAGGAGGTTTGTAGCTACAGCGTGAGGAGGTTTGTAGTTACGCCGTCAGGAGGTTTGTAGCTACAGCGTGAGAAGGTTTGTAGTTACACCGAGAGGAGGTTTGTAGTTACACCGAGAGGAGGTTTGTAGCTACACCGTCAGGAGGTTTGTAGTTACACCATATGGAGATTTGTAGCTACACCATATGGAGGTTTGTAGCTACAGCGTGAGGAGGTTTGTAGTTACACCGAGAGGAGGTTTGTAGTTACACCGTGAGGAGGTTTGTATTTACACCGAGAGGAGGTTTGTAGCAACAGCGTGAGGAGGTTTGTAGTTACACCGAGAGGAGGTTTGTAGCTACACCGTGAGGAGGTTTGTAGTTACACCGAGAGGAGGTTTGTAGCTACACCGTGAGGAGGTTTGTAGTTACACCGAGAGGAGGTTTGTAGCAACAGCGTGAGGAGGTTTGTAGTTACACCGTCAGGAGGTTTGTAGTTACACCGAGAGGAGGTTTGTAGCTACACCGAGAGGAGGTTTGTAGTTACACCGTGAGGAGGTTTGTAGTTAAACCGAGAGGATGTTTGTAGCTACAACGTGAGGAGGTTTGTAGTAACACCGTGAGGAGGTTTGTAGTTAAACCGAGAGGAGGTTTGTAGCTACAACGTGAGGAGGTTTGTAGTTACACCGTGAGGAGGTTTGTAGCTACACCGAGAGGAGGTTTGTAGTTACACCGAGAAGAGGTTTGTAGTTACACCGAGAGGAGGTTTGTAGTTACACCGAGAGGAGGTTTGTAGCTACACCGAGAGGAGGTTTGTAATTACACCGTGAGGAGGTTTGTAGTTACACCGAGAGGAGGTTTGTAGCTAAAGCGTGAGGAGGTTTGTAGTTACACCGAGAGGAGGTTTGTAGTTACACCGAGAGGAGATTTGTAGCTAAAGCGTGAGGAGGTTTGTAGTTACACCGAGAGGAGGTTTGTAGCTAAAGCGTGAGGAGGTTTGTAGCTACACCGAGAGGAGGTTTGTAATTACACCGTGAGGAGGTTTGTAGTTACACCAAGAGGAGGTTTGTAGTTACACCGAGAGGAGGTTTGTAGCTAAAGCGTGAGGAGGTTTGTAGTTACACCTTCAGCGGCACAACACACCAGCAAGACATGAATAGACCAATGACGACCAAGTATGTTACATGTTTAGATGTTACATGTATTAACTGAGCCCTGGCTTTAAAAGAGGCTTTTTTATTCAAACTTGCAAGACAGAAATATTAAAATAACGACGAACTAAACTTAGATTTCAAAAGAAGATATTTTCATATAACAACTTAAACATCCTTTTCAAGTAAACACTTGTATTTCTTTTACCAAAAGTATGTACCAGTCACTTTGGTGATTATTTCTGAAATTAGATCCCCTTATCTTAATGATACAAAATTATAGAAAAACATGATCAAAACTAATAATATTTGTTGATTTAGGCGCCGTCTGTATGCTGCAATGTACACCATATGTATTTCAAATCGAGTACAGCTGTTACAAGACCTGTCAGTTTTAGCCTAGATAGGTGACAGTCTGCAGTTTGTACAAATGTCTACAAACATTCAGCATTGATATATTTTGTATATATTAAAATTTGCGGATAAATCATTAGTGACATTTCGAGTGATTTCGAAAATATCGAATGTATTGTTCGTAATATTGAGTCCGGTGGCAGCAATTAAAATTTTGCATTGAATTAACTCAGTTGCGAATTATTCATCATTGATTGAGATATATTGAATAATATATATGTAAAACCATACATACATGGATGCATTGTTTACAGCCTAGGTCATAATTTGGCAACTAAATATAAGTAGGATTATACATTTAAACTTTTCTTATGATTGTACTTGCAAAAAATATTTACTAAGGCTTTCACACCCTTAAAAACTAAAAACAATTTGTAAAGAAAAACAATGGCGAATCCAGACAAACATTCCTATAACGACTACACTCTTACATAACATTTCTAACATATTTAACCCTATATGTTCGCAAATCCTGTATATTATCATCAGTTCAACGGATTTTATCTCTTGTCTATGTTGTTCTAAATCAAAATCTAGTGTCACTTCAGCTTTCACCTTTCTTAATTTTCCTTAATTAAATGTGTTCTTGTATTTTACTAGAAAGCTGTCACTGTTCCATCTTCCTTTCTTTATACAACACTTAAATCCGATGGTACTTAATTTTGATAATACCTGATGTTTAAAAACATCGAAAATAAAGCCCCTTTATCGTTAAAACATGTTGTGCGTTACTTTATTAAGATTGTTTCATTTGTATTCATATATTTGCAGTAGATTTGCTGTCCATAAATGTCTTAAAAAATACACATGTGACCGCCTGTAAACTCATCCTTTCTTGGGCACTACTGAATTTTCAGACAAACTTCCCTTTGTTTTTAAACTATGGAACATTAAAAACATCATTATGTCTATAAGCATGCTAGAAACAAAATGCCGGTTTTCCAGACTGTATGTACTCACGAAATGACTTGTTTTACTTAAAGTTGTTTATACTAAAGAATTAAACGGACAAATAAAGTAATAATCTTATTTATTGCATAAGAACGAAAATACGTACAACGAATGTCTTTTATAAAAATAGATGTTAACATGAGCAGTTAATGATATCACAGTGCAAACATGGAAACTTCATGGTAAATCAGCTTCATGGGTGAATCTATCACAGATAAACATCACGGTCGGTTCGTGAACAAAGGGAGACAATTCAGCAGCCAGTTGATATAACAGTCAGTTTAATCTTTGGATGTACAATGAAAACGATGTGTTAAACTAAAAAGGAAGGATGTTCTGCTAAGAAGAGAAATAGAGAAGGATGCCATGTACTGTCAGTGATGTGGAAATCCCTTTGAATAGTAGAGACAAATATTACTTAATCTGATAGATATGTTTATCTACTTAAAATAAGGCATGATTTCTTACAAATGACAAATACTGCGACAACCACTGTGGTGATTTATATTGCAGATTTTAAATTCAACTCTTATTCTAAAATTGACGAGTAAGTCTCCTAATAAAACCGATGTTCATATAACGCCTTCAAAGTAAGCACACTGTGTGACCACAAAGTATATCGCAGATTGTAGAGGGTAAATGTGGTGAAGCATAATGATGAGGACGTCTCAATGAGGCTTGTGGTTTTTATGGAGGATAATGAACGAAATATTCGAAAATACAATTTGATTATACGTGTTTCACATTATTTATAGAAGGAGTATCTAACAATATGCCATTGTGTCAAAGACATCGATCCTACCAGTAACTGTACTCCAATTATATATATATATCTATATATAAACGTCATAATTCTCTCTGAAACACGATTGTCATGGTACGAACATACAATTATGTAACATGGTGCTTAATCTTTCAGCACAAACATAGTTTTAGACTTAATACTTTCACCTTAATGAGAGTTACGAATAGACAATTGAGCATGATTTCAGTACTGATGTGTAGCCCTTTACACGAAGTAGTAATATTGATGGTCGAACTCCTAAAGGCACAATGCAAAACCCTCTATCTATTTAATTATATTAATTACAGAGAAGTATAAGTAATTGTGTCAATACGAAACCAAAAAAGGTAAAGATGTTGATCTAGTCAGATTTTCTTCAAAATGTATGTAATATGCCTTAAAGATATGTCTGTACCTCAATCAAAAGCAATGCAACAGTAAAGTACCTACGACATACTTGAATATTGGCACGTATAAGAGATTCAACCTTTCAAAGTCCTTGACGTTGATACAAGATATCCGGCACCAAAATAAAGAACGTTTAATGTACATATAATGCGTTACTGAAAGGTAGACCTACATTGAGTTATTTAAATGTTGGTCTACTTTAAAAAGCGATCGTTACTAAGGTGACTTGACCCAGTAGCTTTAACATTCATTACACTATATGGCTTCCTGATTGGTAATATCCAATGACATGTACCCCAATGATAGCTAGATTCATGAATTCTCTGCTAATCCTTCAGAACATTTATGAACCAAATTGCCTTACAAAGCCCAATTGAGGTCGGTATTTACAACCATACTTGTGTGCGATGGGTACCAATCGAAATTGTTTAATAGTGTAATAGGCGGAAGAGAGATAAGACAGCAGCCTGTCCACTGCTACGTAAAGTTTCCCAGCATTAATACCTAGATAATTCCTAAAAAATATACGATAGCTGTGAATTGATCCGGACGATTAGTGGAGATTTTTCGGAACGATACCCAGGGTTGTCGAGGATGCCTAAATGTGGCATACAGTTTTTAAAGTCTTCATTGGCACATGATCAGAGTATAGAGGAGAACCTTGATGTCCGGACACCCGTTCTAGAAGCTGAATGGTTGATGAGCACTGGGCGAGCCGTCTCACTGCCAGGAGGGTCCCAGTCTAATCTACAAACAAAGAAGGGGGTCAGGAGTTACTGGGCAGTGATTATATAAATAAAATTTTAAAGACAAGAATAAAATCGTTTTAAGAATAAAGGTGATATTTATATACACAGCTGATAATGGTCTTAGAATGGTATCTGGCACCACGAGATTGGCTTTCATCCGCCATTTTGAAATATTAGCATTGCGAGAAAACAAATATGCTGTATGATGCTGATTCATTTACAAAATTAAGAAATAGCGACATGATTGATAGAAGAGGAGCCTATTTACAAATAATTCATAATAAAAGTTATCAGTTTCGACAGCATTTTGTCGTAGTTATGCGTTCCACGATCGTAGCTTCGATGTTTTTATATTTTGAGTGATCCACTTTATTATTTGTCAAATTGTTAAATCTTGAACAGCTAAAATGCTAACCTCACAAACATAATTGAAATTATTTATGAAATCATGATATAAAAATCATATATGATTGTAAAAAGGAAAGTCTTCATAAATTTTCCACAAAAATACCCCGCTCGAATAGTCTCTTTAAATACACAGTCATAAAAGTGATGAAAGGACTTTATATAATTCAATCATTTTATCTAAAAGACTATTCATTTCTATTCAACATAGAAATTAAAATAACTACACTATACGTCTGTTGTTCTACTATCTTCTAAGATCAAATGTTGTGGTATCAACTGCTAAAGAAAGTGCCTGGTTGAATTTGAGGTTTGTTAGTGAAACTGAGGAGGATAAGACGCGTGTACGTGTATCTTCAGTTAATCATGTGCTGAGTATGTCCAAGACTATTTAAAGCAAGAATAACAAACTAACTATAAGTAAAAGAACTTGATCATCTAATCTTAAGATACAAATCGTTGTGATGGTTTGCGGGTTAAATAAGCAAGTTGTTTGAGCTATCACAAGGCAAAGGATTCTATAGACTAATCATTACCGTACAATCCACTTGGTATCTTTGGTTTTATCCTCACGAAGCTGAACGTAGGAGACAAACAATTTAATAGATTTTTCAGGCAGTATCTTTGAGATTAGTAATGAGCTTTGGAACAGTTCATATATAATATATACGAATCGATTACCCATGAAGGTGACACATTTTATGTAACTTTCTAAAGCATGCGGTTAAAGTTATATCTGAATTTATGACATTGTGTGCACAAGGCAATACTTGTTGAACAGTAGGACTTGCAAAACTGGAAACATTCGATTCCTTCAGAAAATCAGATATGTGCCAAATGCATATGCCTTCAGTAAAATAATTTAAATAGGCATTTCGGTTATCTATCAGCATAATTTTGTTGAAACATCAACAATCCTATTTGTAAATTCGCCCTTTGCCAATATTTTTCAACCAAAATAAACTTCTTTTTTTGTATAAATGAGGATGTATTTATTTCTAAAAAATATAGCAAAACAACATCGTATTAACGTATTTAGCATATTTTTCTCAATGAGGTAATGCATTCTTTGTTGAACAAAAGTCCTTGTAGAGTAATAATGACCTCACCTCTTGCTGAATCTGGGACTCTCACACAGGTCGATACTCATCCGCTCCGAGGCGGAGTCCCCGAGATCAGACAAGGAGTGACGCCTTCTCTGAAGACTCTCTTGAGATCCTTGGTTATTGAGAATAGCTAGCATTTTTAAATGTTTCTTGGTGAGCACCCCGGGTACAGGGGCTGGTTGGACTTGAGTCCCTGGAAGATTGCTGTCGAAATAGGGTTTACTTTCAGATTTAGTCCGTTTATGTAGCATTTTTCCATGTTTCTCCCGTTCATTCATGGATTGCTCAAACCTCGCCCGCCCGTCCTCTTCTTTGACAGGTGCGAGGTTATTTCTCGTCTTCCGGTGATGCTTCCGGTGCTCTTTCTTCTTCTTCTTATGTCGTGGTTTGGGCACTGATTCAGCCACCAATGATGTCGACTGCAGTTTCTTCACTTTTATAAGTTTAATTCCATTACTTGTCGCCGTTAAGTCACCTGAGGGGGGTCGTTGTCTTGGGGTCTTCATATCACTGACAGTTGTAACTTTCACCGGTAGCTCTTTCGTAGAGTGCTTTCTATAGAGTGCAAGGAATATTGCAGCAGTGATACAAGCGACTGATGTGAATATGAGGACGAAGCCGAGTATATGGAAGACACCAAAGTCCTGATTGAAGCCGTATGCCACTCCCAGCAGTGTTGCCGATGGTGGAAGGAGCGGTAGACCGAAACACAGCAACACACGTGGTCGACACCCGCAACATGTTGGAAGCCGAAAACGAGGCGCCGATTTTCCAGATTCCGGATCACTCATCTTCCGACTGTGACGTCACATACTGACTTTACTGTGGAGCCATAGCGCCTGAAACTAGACAGGATATATATATGAATATGAAAGTTATGAAGGTGTATTGAAGTGAAGTATTTGTGTGGAGACTCTCCGGATAAATTGTTGGTCTTATAACGTGCTGTCCCCAAATCGCCAGTTGTGTAAATGGGTACCTGGAAACAGGATGTATGGGCCTACATGGTCGCCTATAGTACCTTAAGATCTAGAGAATCCTTAAGTTAATCATGAAGAAAGTTTAATTAACAGAGCAGTCAGGTGACTCCAAAAAGTTATAAGTGTAGGTACTAGTTAATGTATTCAATGTTGTTTATTTTTTTTATTGAAACATTTCAAACTTATCTCAAAACGCATGAAATACTTCAATTAGAAAAATATTAAATATTTAATACTAAGGTGTTTATGTGTTTGTTAAAAATAATAGATAATACTGAATTTATTGTCAATACACTTGAGGTATATTCTAAACTACAAATTAATATTTAAAAGCTAAGTACACACTTCTTACATGCATAGGTAATCATTAAAAAAATTTTTTTATTAAAATGGGCAACGACTTGCCTTGAATATTGCATTAAGAATACTAAGCAGAGCATGAGGCAGTTCCTTTTCTAATTAGTTTACTCAATCATACGTAGCATGTAGACATGGCTACTCTCATAGTCAATAAAAAAAATAGACAATAAATCTACATATGTACACTTTTTGTATAGCTATCAATGGCCTTTAAGAACGGAGACCCTGGTGTACCACTTCACTATGCGACAGATACGGTGGCCTTCACCATTATAGGAGCTCAAGCAAAGCACCGATCCTTTACACACAAGGGTCATATAGTCTTCTCTTTGTTCAGGCTGGCGTGGTGTCACGCCGTCCTGCCTAGATCTAATGCTTGATCTACTTCCTAAACCGGTTTGGGTTCCCATACAACTAGAAGACACGCACCGTTATGGAATTCTTAACACCTATTAACATGCATAAATGCTCATCTAGGAAGTATTGTATCTCTCTAATATGCTATTCAAGCATTATGTGTCACCTTTTTTGGAATAAGTATGGTCATTTAAATAATATTTTCTATTAAAGTTATATAATTTTAACAATACTTCTTCAAATGTTATAGAACTTATTCTAAATCTTTATTTAATAATAATCAAATAGAGATACGTATTAAAGATATTAAAATGCAAATAATGATCAAGTGCTGACATTTTCTACAATCTTTCTTTGTTTTTCATTTTCAAGCCTGACATAAAAAATGATAATGTGTAGGCCTCTATGTGTTGCACAGCTTACATTTTATCATATCGTATTCTTCAAAAATATATTGTACTTGTAAAACTATTCTAAATTATTACATCATCTAATCCGCATTACAATAAAACGGTATCGAACATTACGTAATACTTTATAAGTGGTTTTGTGTTGCCCCGCTGACAGGTGCTCGAAATCGCCGGTATTTATAAGATATTATCAAACGTGCAGGTCAAACATCAGCTAGAGTGGGCTGAACGGAACTATGAATAGCTTCAGTTGGCTTTGTTGTGTTGATATTAGGTCTCATGGCACACTTGATAAATAAAAGTAGACATTTGATATACGATTATCAAACATTCCTGTTTTCCAATATGTCAAAATTCGTGTTTGCATTAAATGTCACGAGCAAGTCAAGAAACAAATATAAAGAATCAGAGACGCATTACATCTAACAATTTATAGTAAACTCCATTTACGATTAAAAAATATGAAATTACTTATAAATTAATAAGACCGTAGTTAATGAAATAGTAGTAGATAAATGGATCACAAATATGAATAATTTGTAATAAATATTTACATTTATTGACCAACAGATAACACCTACGTTACCGTTACTTATCAAGTTGACGTAAGATAAACTAAATGTTCTAGTCAAAGATTTATCATATTAACATTGTTGACAAAGAAGTTCCGCATGAACAAAGTCTAATCCATGCTGAATAATTAAATTCCAATGACTACCTACCCGTTAATTGATGTCAGTTTACCATCCTTCCATTTCAACTATCCTGAACAACTGGATCAGGTGTGCGCCGCCATATTGTTTGGGTGTTGCCGTGCCCACCTATACGCTAAAATCCGGAGAATAAAGTATTAACCGGGCCAACTCGGAACGCTTCAGTGAAGTGTTATGTAAACAATAAACATTGTGAAATCTTAGGCAAACTAGTGAACGTCTACTGTTAGAGGGCATTAGTCCTTGTTATATCCAACATGCATGGGTTTTCTATGTTCATAACTCGCCCGTTGAATATATCCTTGTCTAATGTCTCAAAAATTGTGAGCATGTTTTATGTTTTAATAGATTGTAATTAACATGAACCTTATAATTTAACTTCAAAAGCAATAACTGACATATTTTTACGAAGAAAATAATTAAAAACAAAAACATATATATATGTGTTCGTTTTGGATAATACAGAGTTAATCGGTTTATCCTTACCAAGTCAGTTTGATTTTATTTTCAGAGGGTACACATTTCGCCGAATTTGTTTATAATTAGTGGCTAGATCGCCATCTTTTTACTATAATCAAATATGATGAAGCATATTTATCGTATCTAAATTTACATAAGCGCAGTTTACCTATGATGTTTGTACCGTAGTTTTTCAGGGTGCTTATTTTTTCAGCATTTATTAGATTATTTAGCGATAATAAGAGGTGCTAATTTCTTTCATAGAAATTTGAAATTGGTATTCAGTCTTCTTAACAATCAATATCTGTTAAATGTTTACTAAGGGAAATGAATTCAATGCTATGAACCTGACGCTTATCAGTGATCCTAGCGCTTATTAGAGGCCCGGCGCTTATTTTCTAAACTACCGATGCCCCTGTTCAACCTGTTCAATTAAATCATAATCTTCAAAACAATAAAAGCTTCCTACACACATTAAATTTGTATGCCCTATTTGACTTAAATGTCTGTTTTGAAACTCAGTCTGCGGTCAAACAATCACATGTGAAATTAGGTGGACGTTAAATACCATCCATGACACCAATTCATATTTCAATGTTAAGTCGTATTTACTCCATGTGGCTTTACTTAATCGATGAAACCGGAAAATAATCAATCAATGAAAACCTTTAGTACAACTGAGTTTTAACTCATATAGCTTCAACCGAATTATGGTTTCATGGGATGTGACATATTCGTATAAGAATGGACGAAAGGATTGTTTGCAGATTTTACTGGCGCATCCAACATTTCGACATAAATATCAGCGATAGAAGTTGTTTATCATTCTATGGCAACAAAGGTAGATCCATTCTCTCCCGACAGAGGCAGATTACGTCATGAAATGTTGATGCAGTTTCTGTTCTAGTACGCCAAAATCCGCGAGTTCCGGCAGTTTCCCTGGCGGAAAAAATTGCACTACAATCCATTTGAATTTCTTTATCAAATGACAACGCTTTTCGCATGGAAAGGGTGGTTCATATTTGTTTTTGCACAACTAACTTTGATTGCCTCCAATTAGGCATCTCCCATTCTATCCCACAAAGTCGGCGTAATAGAACAGAGGCTGTATCAACATTTCATGACTTGATCTGCCTCTGCTGGGAGAGAATGTCATTCAGTAGCCAAAATGAAGATTTTAGAACAGCGTCGCTGATTGCACAACTAACTTTGATTGCCTCCCATCAGGCATCTCCCATTCTATCCCACAAAGTCGGCGTAATAGAACAGAGGCTGTATCAACATTTCATGACTTGATCTGCCTCTGGGGAGAGAATGTCATTCAGTAGCCAAAAGCGCTTTGCCCCGAGTGATCTAAAATATTTGTTTATGGTCAACACATTATATTTGTAGAGTTATCAAATAATTTTAGAAGCTAATATGGTAAAATAGAATTGTTATTTTCATTCAATTATTTTCCTATATTTTTTTTTAAATTGGTATTAAAATGAAGTAAGTCCGACAGAGATTAGATGTTTGTAAAATGTTAAATTTGTCTTTCAAACCAATTAATTTCATTTTTTCTTTCATATATTTGCTGGTTTCTGATAATAAATGAGTTGAATTGTCAAGACTCCCATAGTTATTAGAAATTCGTATATAGTAATCATGTAAGTTTTTGGATACGAAATTCGAAAATATAGGTCTATGACATATAAAAACATGTGTTTTCCTTCTTTGAATACTGAGCTTAGATTTATATTATTTGTTTAGTTTTTATAAGGGTTCCTGTGTGCTGTATGGCACTTTTAAGAAACTTTGTATGGTAATGGCTTATTATAGGTGTTTGACATATCACAATTGTGTGTCTTTTCGCATGGGGCACTTTGCCCCAAACAACGGGGCAAAGTGCACCGCCTTTGTCGAAATACATTTTCGTTAATATCTCTTTATGCAGGCATGGTAGGCATTTGTCATACAATAGTTTATCTGATGAGAATTAGGGACATGCTGCAAGTTGCACTCCAAACATGTTAATATGCCAAGAAAACCCGTTTGTATGTTAGGGGGCGCGCTTTGCCCTGGTCTCCCCTTATAGAACAGAGGCTGTATCAACATTTCATGATTTGATCTTCCTCTGTGGGGAGAGAATGAGGTAGATCTAGTCATACATTGATGTTGATCTAGCCTTTGTTTGAATAAGCAGAGCTTGTTAGATAGAAAGGGATTATCAGCGACGCTGTTAAAAATCACCGTTCTAAATCATGATAAAGACACACCAATCTGAGAGAGTTCTTTCATTAGCTGATTTTTTTAAAAATGATTTGTAGTGCACATTTTTGTCGCTAGTGTAAACTGCCGGACACAAGAAATTTGGTCGCATTCGAAGAGAGGCCGGATCAACAATTAACGAATTGATCTACCTATATGGGAAGGATTGTTAATGATAGGAGCATGGCAACTTCTTCTTGTAGTTCTCTTTAAATTTGATCACCATTCTCACCTCAAAGGGAGACCAAGTCATAACATTCCGATCCAACCTCTGCTCCAATTCGGCATGCCAAGAAAGTTTCATCCTCGGTCACCTCGAACTTAAAAAGGGACCCGCCGTCCCCAACACAAATGGCCTTCGGGCCGTGCTGAGAAGCCTGCTCATTATTGAGCTGAGCTACGCTTTACCGCTGAGATTGGGAGAAGAGAGCGGTTTAGGGTTCGCTTTTCTTTAGGGGAATCCCCTCGTTAATCATGCGCGCTGATTGGTTAATAATACATCCACTACTTTTGACATATATTGTATTGGGCGAGACTGTAATAAATAATATCTCTCTCTCTATATATATATATAACGTTTTAGTTTCGTAAGAGTATTTTAATTTTAATATCCAAACGAATGCGCTTGCCAAGACATTGTAAGTTTTCAAGTTTCGCTAATGACTGGAGTATTGACAAAGCGTCATGAAACTTACTCAGTGAAACAATGCTAAGGATTTTCTAATTCTGATAAAAAAAAAATTTTAATTATGCTATTTTCATACAATCTCAATTGATGTCTGAATCACATGACAACGGTAAAGTGTTTTTAAAAGGAAATTGTATACAAACAGTATTGTCTGTATATCATTAACGCCTTCTAGCTTGTTTATTTAGAGTCCTCTTTGTTTAAATCACCACAAAATGTTATATATCTGTTTATATCGGAGTGGTATAACCATTTAAAAAAAACGCTCCATAAACAAGATAAGGAACATGTCATGGTTTATTTACAAAATATGTGTATTTAGCTATTGTTTGTTTAATAATTTCAAATTAGGAAATAAACATGTTTCAATTTAGTTAAATTTATAAAACACTTAATTTTATCAACAAATTGTGATACAAATGTTTTTGAAAAGTTTGTTTAAAAAGTTATCAAATTGAAGAATGATTTCTGTCTAGTGTAAAATATGAAGATAATCAATCATTAAACAAACACAAATTCTAAAAAAATACCATTCAACTTCATTGGATAGTTTATACTAAGAAAGGACACGGGAATTTTCTATTAAGCTACGTATACTATTTGCTACAAATGATTGACGAAACCTGCGTCTATACGGTAGTGAAGAGTAACAGTGTGGGTTAAATCATTTTTCAATTAATTTGGTTTCATCTAGCTGATGCCGTAGACAACTTCAAAATGAGGCATACCAAATAATTAACATTTGAAAACCTACATGTAAACATTTAAACGGATCCCTTAGCTTTTGAATTTTCACAATTTCTTGTGTTTGTGTTCAGATTTATGAATCGTGAATAAGAGTGGATACTCAAATAAGCGTTGTACAGCCCGTTCGCCAATTGTTTGAGTTTATTGTTTTAAAAAAAACAATGTTTAAACCAATCACTTTATAAAAACGTTGCTGCTCATAATAACTGCCGAGACATCTAATAGATAGGAAAGGTAAGAGGTTTGGAAATTGAAACAATTTTGTCATCTATTCATTTTGTTTTGTGATTTTTCATGGTTAAATAACATCGTTTTGAATATGTGTGATACACTGAACAGCCTGAATTAACACTTGATATAACGGGGAACTGTCATTTGATGTTGTGTATTATGGAGCCGGATGTAACAGATAACAGGTGTGAGACGTCAGTTTATTGACGTCCAGTGACTCTAGTCATGTGTCGTCACAGGTCATATAACTGCCGGGTCACTGTTTGATGGCGCCATCCTGTCTGGTTGAGTGGACGATGGATACACATACAAGACATATACAAGACAATTGCCGCCAATTAAACGTTATTTCAATCCCCGACAGGATGTCTAGCTTTCAAAACCAAATGAGGCTGTAGAACATTATATCTGACTAATGAAAATCAGTATAGGTGAACGTTTCATCGTCCGCAACAAATTTCCATTATTGATCACTTCTTATATGGTTCTTATTTACGATCTACAGAATACAAAATTAAATAGAAAAAAGTATCTCAACTTTACAAGCTGCAGCGAATATTGGATGTGGTAACAACGTGGTGTTCTAAATGGCGTCTGAATGTTAATCAAGAGAAAACGAAGATAATCCATCGCCTACGATGTGGAAGCCTCCCCTTATACGTAGAGACAGGACGACACTGCAGACCCCCCACCCCATTAGAGAGTAGAATTTGTCGATTTTGTCAAAATGTTGAAACAGAAGTTCATTTTATTTCAGAATGCCACTTTTACAATGATCAAAGAAGCAATTTTAATTTAGATTGTTAACAGCCCAAAACGCATTAAATGTATCAGTACAACAATAAGGAATATGTTTTTTAGAAGGCAATTATTTTTATACTCTTACATGTATTTACTTATTTATCTATTTTTTTTTAAATTTTAAGCCTGTATTATCGCTACTTTTACATACCTATATTTACGAATATATTGTACACTGTTTTATCTTGTAAAGTGTCTCATAAGCCAAAAATTGGCTGGTTGTTAAATATATATTATGTCTTTTAATCATGCTTTTTACAATGTATATTTAACTTGTGACACTATAATAAACTATATCTGTCTGTCTGTGTTATCGATAACGTATTGGTGACAAATAACCAAATCGTAATCGATGCTTTTTGAAATTACATGACTGTCCCTCATTTAGATAATGATTATCTAAACTTCGGTATATGTGCGATGACTGCGCACCCGAAGGAGACATCTATTTTGCTGGACTATCCTTCATTATCCTCACATTATCGTGAATATTATCATATTTTGGAAACTACGTATAACTGATATTTCTTACGCAGTTTGAAACAGCACACTGTTTAATAAACGAATTGGTATATAATAGATTACATTTATTTTTAAAAATAATAATGTTAATTATTAATTATATGTCAAAGAATATGTTCTTGCGGTTGCATGTCTATTGTTACAGGACATTTGAAAGACAACACATTTTTATTTTATTTGTTTTATATTTTAGTAATTGAAATGGAAATTAATTATAAATTTCCAATTGAAAACAGTTATTCAATACAAGAAAATGTGTTGTAATGATGATTTAATAATGTTATGACATATGCAAAAGCTATTCTATTCAGAATTTGTAGATGCATTAATTTGTTACCAAAACAACTCACTGTCACAGTGAGATAACTCAATCAATCATGATATATTAACGCCGCATTATAGCGGTTTAAACAATGTATTTGATTAAACAAACAATTCAATCAGAGAAACCGAAGAGTTTACGTAAACCGGTTCTCTGTCACAGTCAAGCTCCGTACAGCGATGAATAATCAACACTGCTGCGGAGCTTAGGAGAGACTCGGCGCACGGTAGCGGGCTACTAATTAATAAATGTGATGCATCACATTTACGGGGACGCAGACTCGCTTTAATGTTCAGAAACCCTTCACAAACTCACCTTTAAATTTGGGCTTTTAATCAAGGAAATCTGTTCTGAAATTGGTCGTCCTTGATTTAAATAGGCTAATGAAACTGCTACAATACCGGGGCAAAAGTGAGCCTTTACGAATTCCCATTGACTTGTATGTTAATCCCACTACCTATTTTCATACTAATACTTTACTTTAATCAAAGTTATTTTTAGTTTTTCGAATACTTTACTTTAATCAAAGTTATTTTTAGTTTTTCGAATTTCAAGCAGAAGATTTTGGTAAAATTAGAAATCATCTCAGCTACAAATAAAAACATTTTCAATACAGTATAGGTCTAGCATTCGGTACATGTATTTGTACAACATAAAATATTTAACATGACGGGCAATGGGCTGGTCCCAAAAAAAGTTATGTGTCACTCAATCATTTCAAAAAGTAATGGACAGATAGATGAACAATGTCATCAATTCGTAAGTTATAATGTCATAGCTGTGTGACGGAAAAATTCTAGATCTTGTCAATAAAGGAAAACATCATTGACAATTCTGAACAATCTGTTAGAAGAAACAACCAATAATATATATTAATAATAACTTGTACTTATGAATTAAATCTATGGTTATATATTTCTTTGATCATATAGACTACCGTTTATATTGAATGATCGGGTTGACGTGTTGCTTGTTTCGTCTGAATCCTCCGAGGGTATAATCATTGAGTACATCATGAATTATATGAAATCGAAGGTTATGAAACGTGAGATGGTAACCTTGGATCTAAATCGTTGGTGTGGATCCATGTGAAAGCTGCTTGTGGTGTATAGCTGTGACAGAGATCGATCCACAGACACCTTCAAGGCTTTCTCTATATCAATATAAACATCTTGTATTCATTTATCAATGACAGCTTGCTACATCAGCGTAGTTTGTATGTGCGTACCACCTACCATACCCTGGTGTCTAATAAGTTAATTTGTTCTTCATTCAACATTATAAGTGAATATAGTTCTTTATTCAACCAGCCAGTAAAATCACTCACGACAGTTAGCACATATGATTCGAAAAGTTATGCTTGTTTGATAACGACATACTGTTGGTTGGAAACATTATGTGCCACAAGTCATGAATAACCACGTGTCATCAATATTAATTAAGTATTTGCTTAGATAGATATTAGGGTGTAGTAGGAGCTACTACAAATAAGATCTAATGTAGTTGGATGCATTAATGACTACAACTATTTAATCAGTGATACATGGCAACATTCACCTCAACTATAGATAAGGCTTTTGTTTTTTTCTCCGAAAAAAAGGGTTCCGAGCCTGTTAATGTAATGTTTTTAAGAATATATATCATTAAGCTTGTAAGACACCCAGTACCGACTTAACACTACTAAGGCTTGCAAGAGGGGTCACCCTGACTACGATTGGAAGATATCAACATATTCATTCAATACATGCAATTTTATACTCTGTTATACATAGAAGAATCACGGGATTTACAAGTTAGCAAGGAATTCCTTATTAATAATAATTAATTTTAAAGGCACAGTGGATCGTTTTAAATGTTTCTTTTGTAAAATCGTTAGTGACCCAATTATTATTTGTTTATGCAAAGAAAAGGTATTCACAACATAAATCAACTAACTACTTAACCAGATTTTCCACAATATGAAAATAACTTGTCACGTAATGATAAATTTTATTTAATCATTCAAATTAGGGACATCGTTTTACATACCTTGATGGAATTTGGTGCGTTTTTTTAATTCTTAAATTGACAGAAAATGAAAGTCTTGAAACTGGCGCCATTTGCTTTCCTTTTCGTTATATCTCTATATTTCCTCAGGGAAGCTGCTAGAGTGCCTAAAATTAATCACACAATTTCCAATCAGTGGATGTGTATTTTAATGAAAGCTTGTATGGGATTGATGTGACAGCATTTTATGTTTTTTTCAAAGAGGTGCTAATGTAAAACTAAAAATTTGTAATAACAATTCAGGTGAGTATGTTTAAGAAATCAATCTAAAGATTACCTCCCATTATAATTATGATAATAAAACGTGCTAAATACAGATAAAACTGACATTTCAATCCACTTAAGGTTAAAAAAGTAGCAATTTTGATTGTAAGAAATGAAATTTGGATGTCTAACGTAAGAAAGAAATTCACACTTACGTTGTAAAATGATACATTTAAAACGACATGGTCTTCTTCAAACAAGAAGAATTTTTTTTTTAAAAAGCAAGTTTTCTGGTATATCTTGCAAAATCGCATAAAGCTAATCCCAATGTTCGCTACTGTTGGTTGTGTCGAGTGTATCATAAAAGCAACTAACATTGTCCCATGTCCACAGGATATATCTTGTAAAGTCGTCTGCGATATAGATGAAATCCGGAAATAGCTTGTAAAGTCGAGCAAACATTTCAAATGTAAACTGATTTATGCACTCATGTTAAACAATAAAGACATAGTGTGTCGCAGTTCGTAGCCTCGACAAGGTGGTGAAATTTACAACAAAAAGGTGACATTCTTGTTCTATTGACTCTCTAACAAAGTATAATCTAGTGGGAAAGTTGCTGAACTCAACGGCTGATGAAATACACGGTGACTCCCAGGAGTGTCATGGCAAGGATCAGAAACATCCAGAAGAACACTTTGTCCACAGCCTCACTGACTTTCCTCCAAGTGAGGTCATCACCAGAATTCGTGTCCCATGTATTTCCTTCAACACCGGGCTTCTCGGATTTCAGGTCCAGTGGTTCGACCCTTGAGTCCTGCTTTAAGAGTCGGCGGATCCAGTTAGGGATTGGGCGCTTCTTGTGGTCTCGGTGGAAGATGGCTACGACCCAGATGGACAGAATGACGTAGATGGAACTGAGGACAAAGAGTCCGGCCATGAGCAGAGCGAAGATAGACAGACTGTCTGCACTGTGAGGCAACATGTTGGTGATGAAGGACATGAAGACAGCGAAGGACAGGAGGACTGTGACGGCAAAGGACAACTTCTCCCCAGATAGGACCGGTATCAGGAACACAACGACATTGAGAAGACACAGCATCAGGACTGGTAGGATAACTGTCAGAATCTTTACTGATGGTCGTCTCTTCAGATAGACACTGTAGCTAACATAGGGCAGGTCGTAACCAGATACTTTCCGGACGTGTGCTTCAGAGGTGGTGTTGGTGATTTCCCATTCGCTGTTTGGGTTGTAAACATTCAAGGTCACTCCATCAGCAGCTGGGTTAAAGTTGACGGATGTAGTTGTTTCTCCCCACATGAAAACTTGAAAATTACAAACCTGAACATCAAATGGAAACTTCGTAACATCCATCCTGCAGAATGTTTTGAAAGAACTTCCAGGATACCATCGCACAGTCCCATTGTAGAAGAGCAGAACAGAGCCATGTTCTAGGCCAACTGGCTTTAGATCATCGACGGTGTTGTCGAGGGCAATAGGCGGCTTCCACACATGGTCAAAACGGGGACTCATAAAGGCGACACCTCCGTGATGATACGGGTTCCAATTGATGAGCTCATCCTGCCAAATGACCTCGAAGAAACCATTGGAACAGAGAGTTTGTCTCAGTTCATCAAACTCTGTGATAGCAATCAGGTTAAAAGCAATGGATATGTTAGTGACGGTGATCTCACTCAGGACTGGACGTATTCTTGGATTAAGGGGATCTATGATATTCTCGTACAGTTGCTCTCTGAAGGTGTAGTCTTCACCAATCACCAGGTTAATTGATATCAGTACACAGACCACTAAACTAAGCATCTTAAATCTTTGTAAACGATAACTTCAGCCTCAACGGTCAGAGTCTTTACTTTAGAAGCCTGCAGAAGTCTTAAATACCCAACATAATTGTGTTTGATCTTCCGGAAATCAATGGTTAAGTATTGGCAGCGCTACAGAGCTCTTGGTTCGCACATAACGACTAGAAAGCTTGATATATATATATATGCATAATTAATGGCATATAATGGTAATGAACAAACACTCTATCGAACGTTATTTGCTTTCCGGGTTTATTTAGTAAGATACTCCCTGAAGGAGACACATGGACAAACACAGTATCATATGAATCAACCCCTGGTTCCGTCTGTTGGTGATTCATTAAAGGGATCCATCAATTTCCATGCCTTTCGATCTCATATTGTCAAAGACCTTATTTCGATTCAATCGATTTACTCCTCATGCAAGTCAATATCTTTCCATTCAAAGCCAATTACTCAGATCATTCAAATATACTCACTTTAAATCTATAAATCACTTTTGATTAAATTTCAATTTGCTACACTATTTCGTTAGCTACAGTAAACTTTTATGGAATAAAATGGAATTATGACACAAATGCAAATCAATTCAATGGTTCTGCAGTTTTCAGAGTAAAATGTCAGGCATGTAGCGACAAAGACTTTGGAGTTCCAAGATATGTAAAGATCCAAACACCATCAATGGTAAGCACTCGTACAAAGTGAATCATAGGGCAGGTCACTGGTGACGAAACCAGAAGATCAATAATCGATATCAATTAAGTATCAAAAAGTGTCAAAAAGTTAGAGTGGCATTCTGGAAGTTGTTAGTTTTATGATGACAAGGATATTAGCCTCGTATTGAGTGTTCAGGGGGTTGATATATCTTTAAGATATGAATTGCTTTTATCCGTCTCTCTGATTGGCCAACCTGGACAGCATTGAGGCAAAGCCGTGAATGTAAACCTCAGGGAGCCGCGAGAGGTTGATACAACAACCCAAGCACCTCTGGTGGCTAAAGAGATTTGAGAAATTACGGCATCGAACTCCGATGATCTCATGAAACACACCACGTGGTGTGGTTATCGATGGTGGTATCTAGGTCGTTATCCTTGAGTACCAAACCATGGTTTGGTTATCAGAAAACCACAATGGGTTGATTATCAGAGAGCAAACATGGACGACAATACATAAACAGTTGCCTCGGCCCGATACGGTAGGTCTATCCGTCTGCCGTATCGTCCCTCTGAAAAAAACTTCCCCTGACATGATATCTAAACACATCTCGAAAGGATTGCTCATAGTAAACGCCAAAAATTGTTATTTTATCATTGTCAATTGTTATCCCGGAAAAAAATCATTAATATTGTACAGTCCAATTCACAAAATTGCAAGGACCACAATTCAACGCGCTAATGATACTTTACGTTAAAATCCACCTTAAATTCGTCCTGAGAATATCTGAAAATACAGATAAAATTCTGTTTGAAGCAGGCCACAGCTCCACTTTACCCTTCCTCTTGTGAACACCATGTGCTTCCGATGTTGTGCTGCATCGATGGTTAGATCGTGAAATTCATGAATTCCGTGCTGCTCAAAGTGAAATAAACAACATTTGCGTAGCCTCTGTTACAGACAGTCATAGACTGAATGTCGGCTTAAAAAGGAATATCCTGAGACATAATACACATTTTCTGTGACGGTTTGACAAATTGTTTTTGACAAATTTTATTTCAATTCAGGATGGAGAAGGTAAGTTTTTTCTAAACTTACTCAACAAAATTAGTAAGTTACTTTTTGGTTAGGATTTTTCTGACAACCAAGTCAGGACACTCTCAATCTGCACGTGAAATGCGTGTATGCAAACGATAATGAAATAATGTTAAGGAGCTCCAGTATCAACTTGTATGCGGTTCGGGATGAAATTTAGTTATTGAGAATATGAATACATCACTTGGTAGAAAACATTTTCGTCGAAATTTGGGTATCATATTTAATTTTTTTATCAATAATAACATACTTATTTCGACAGTACCCCCAGTAAAAAGGGCATATCATTTAACGAACCCGGGCCGCTTTTGGTGACATAATCATTATGCGTATAGGATTTACACCGTGTCTCAACTACTGTAATTGCGTTCGATGGGTATCAACTTAGGCAGCAATGAATATCTAATTCGGAGAAAAAGAAAATAAATCTAGTCGTACGCGACAAATACGGTTTTCGAATGTATATTTAGAAACCGGAAGTTGTGAGATGGCCACACTTGATTTGCCTTTATGTCGGCTAACGTTTGGTCATTTTGCTAAAAAAAAACAGGGAAAACAGTAAAATTACTTTTAAAATATTGAACTCTGATAATGGCTCTCGCTCGGGAAAATACCATTTTACAGTCACTTATGTTGTAAAAACAATATGACACTTTGCTCGGCTATTTATCTCTATTTATTCTGAAAGAAAAGAACTATCAACCATTGCCATGTCACTCAGTCATAGGTCATTATTTCAACCATACTGTATATCAAGCATCGTTTTGTGTTACGATCATTTGCTTTCGGGTTAAACTATTATTCATATGGGCACATGTGTGAATCATTACGGAACTCTGAAAGATTTCCAGAATTAACCGCAAATATTTTAATTATATGTGAATATCATTTTAATCAGCTAGATTATATTTTTGCAAAGATCGTAAGTCAAATGTTGTTTAAAAGGCGGTCTGTGATTGGCTGAAATTGTATCGCGAACCATCGCGATAAAACTATATCATTGACTGCGTCAAAGGTCACAGCACGCAGGTTAAGTGGAGTTTTCACCCAGGGTATGGAAGTGGAGCGTCATCGTATACGTTTTACCCTGAGACAGGATGCCTTTTGTCCCTGTGACTGTGCTGAATAAGAGTTATGTCCCTTATATTTCAAGGTTTTAAAATGATGCCCCTTATTTTTACAAATGGAAAGTAATTCAAAACCCTTTTTTGTAAACATAAAACAATCATAGACTTCAGATTCGGTTGATCAATTGACTTTCCTCGGTTTACTCAAATTACTCAAGTTCACTAATCTTATGAAACCGTCCAAAAGACCGCGAAACCACTAAAAACACGTATAACACGTGCTGTCGTGTTGAGGAATTGGCTTGTATTCTAGTTTTAAGTTAACACCAGGACAATTTAGGAAAAACAGCAACATTCAAGGGTGGTTCATTACAGTTTAGATTTTTAGTGACCTGTAGGCTTTCGTTTGTGTTGCAGATCCCTATTGTATCATATATTTAATCTATCTTATCCTTCTGAAAGTTGATTTCATGTTTTCAATGTGATGGTATTTTATGTGATGGCACTTTGTTATCTCTGATAATCTGATAAAGGATCAACATATACTGTTAACGTCGTGATATTCACAATAAAGAAGTTGCATTCAAGAAAGTTTGTGTATTTACACATACAAGCATAAAAGCCCTTGATGCAGTACAGATTTGTGAGACAACCTTCTTTATATCCTATCAAAGTACAAAGCACGATTGCAATAGCAGTGACATGAGACAATATGACTCAAATGATGAGGTACATGTACATGTATAGAGAATCATTTATGAAGCCATTACCTTCTGTAACAAAGATATAACCTATGGTATTGGCAACTGAAATGCATACATTCGACCATTAACATTTAGGATAAATTTCAGTTTTTAAATTAACAAATTCTCAATGGAGAAGTCAGAGATGAAGAAATATTTGTTATCTAGCAAAAAATCATATACAGAGAACAAGACAAAAGTTGCGTGTTTTACAAACTTCTACAGTAATGATAATTATCAGTTTGTATCTTGTAATTAACGTGAAATCCAGTTACAATATCACGATTTGAACTTTGAATTTAACAATTCATGGGCTATTTCTTTAGAAAGTTAACGGAATATGTACAGATGCCATTTCAAGTTTAAAAGGTTTGGCAGTGGCAGTATCCCGATATCTTTAAAGATTTGTCAGAATGCATTCGCTCCAAACATTGGTAGGTCAAGTCACAAAATGTTGATCCGTGCTGTGTTTAATGAGACGAAATACCTAACAGGTTCCCCATCAACAGATTTGGTCATTAAGTAAGAATGCCAAGGATAGATGTGGACAGTGGAGGTAGACATCTCCACACGAGGACCAAGATTTTACAAATGTTGTATCTACACTAACACAAAACCAGGATCCGTTCAAAAGAAAATCGACAGATTCTGTTGGCCTTCGCCAAAGGACGACAACAGAAATGAGTATAAACACTAAAGATACAGCTAGTACTACCCCTTGCATGCAGTGCATCTACCTGGGACAAGTTGTCAGGAGCCAGGATGCAACATAGAAAACAACATCAGAACCAGACTAGGAAAAGTATGACTTCACAACTGGAAATCCAAGCAACATAGCAAGAGGACAAAGCTTCGCATATATACATTAGTATCTTGAAATCGATACTGCCGCTGAAGTGAATGGAGAGTGACAGAACAGGACATTGGAGAATGTTGTCTGAGAAGAATAATGTGTCCAATAAGATTTCCAATCATGAGTTATTTGAAATAACGAACTTTAGATTTACCCTCATAAAGAGACCTAAATTGGCTATTATTTTCTGGGAAAGGCATCCTCAGAGATTTAAAATGTTGCCCTCGGAAGGAACAAAAGCAAACGATCCAGAGGCACCCCAAAGACAACATGGTCAAAAGTAAATTCCAAATGGATGGGAATCGCCTTGGACGAGGCCGCAAAGTGATATAAGGTCGGCTCTTCGTGGACGACGCGTGTATGAACTTTCGCTCCAAATTTGCATTATTGGAATTTTCATTCAAAATTTGCAAATGATTAGGAAAGGGTTTTATACTGAGATAGCCTTATGGTGGTCCATATATAAAAATCTTCCACAGGTCGGCAGATACAGTGGAAAGTGAAAACATATCAGATGCGAATATTGCTCAGTTGACAACCTTTACAAAGAGTGGCCAAGAAAAAGGAGTTAAATAATGTATGCTCTATAATGTATCAGCGTCAGCCAAAAATAATCAAAATTATGATATTTATAAAGCAAAACTATGTGAAAAGCCATTGAAAAGAAAAGAATGCTGGCCTCTCAAGTTACCGAAAAATCCTTCTTTTCAATAACAAGATTTTCCAACCTTATCACCTATCCCCACAGACTGTCGAGACAAAGTACTACCAAGATCAAGGCCATCATGCATGATAACAGTACAAGAGGACCAGAACATCTTTAACCTCCATCCTACACTACTGACGGCGATGTCAACGGCTGTAAACAGCATTTGTTCGACAGACAGTGACACCTTCGTTAATTCGAACTATAGAGTGTTTAACGAGCATTTCCTTCCCTTGCAAATCTCCATCAAAGATGGCCGTAGGCACATCAACTACGAGGGCTGCAGGTCCGGGACTTGCAGAGAAAACTGTTTCAGGCGAGAGGGTTGATAGCGATGGAAGAAGGCGAGTTTTAGGAGAGAGCTTTCAAAAGACGGAATCTTTGAAGAATCCCAGACGACTTGACATCATCAAGGTGTGTGTTTTCAGGTGTTAAGACACAAGGAGGTCATATTTGTTATTGAGACTGTTTCTCATCATTCGAAAATCCACGCATGAGTTATACTTTTCTGTCTATTTCGTTTTCTTTGTATAAATTTAAATTTTGACCTCATCTGTAGGTATCAAATCATGACATGATTTCATGTTCAGTTAAACATCATATGAAATTTCTGGTTGCTTGGCAAAAGATTCATGATAACACAAAGGAACACTAAAGTCACATTTGTCAATATTCAGCATATAGTCACTATTTAACCAAGGGTCAAGTGTATATATTTAAAACATACTTGTAAAAACAACAATTTCACTCCATATCTTTTTACCACAAAAACTATGTAGACATTTCTTCAAAAGTTCGTTCAGTTGTTTGTCAGTGGTCTTTAGCGTGAGTCAATAATTTCCACAGCGTATTATCTGTTTTCCACGCAAATTCGAGCACTCGACATGGTCTCTGAACTAATATCAACCCAAAATCAACGACAATATTGTACCATGTACTTAGGGACTGATAAGATAGATGGTAGCGCCCAGGAGTGACATGGCAAGGATGAGAAACACCAAGAAGAACACTTTGTCCACAGCCTCACTGACTTTCCTCCAAGTGAGGTCATCGCAAGAATTCGAGTCCGATGTCCTTTTCTCAACTCTTGGCTTCTCGGACTTCAGGTCCAGGGGTTCCACCCTTGAGTCTCTCTTCATGAGTCGTTTGATCCAGTTAGGGATGGGACGTTTCTTGTGGTCTTGGTGGAAGATGTGCACAACCCAGATGGTGAGGATGACGTAGATGGAACTGAGGACGAAGAGTCCGGCCATAAGCAGAGCGAAGATGGACAGACTGTCTGCACTGTGGGGCAACATGTTGGTGATGAAGGACATGAAGACAGCGAAGGACAGGAGGACTGTGATGGCAAAGGACAACTTCTCTCCAGAGAGTACCGGTATCAGGAACACTACAATGTTTACCAGACACAGCACCAGGACTGGCAGGATAACTGTCATGATCTTTACTGATGGTCTTCTTTTCAGATAGACACTGTAGCTAACATAGGGCAGATCGTAACCAGACACTTTCCGGACGTCCGCATAAGAAGTCGTGTTTGTGATTTTCCATTCGCTGTTTTGGTTGTAAACATCCAGAGAGACTCCTTCATTAGCTGGAGAAAAGTTTATGACTGCAATTGTTGATCCCCACATGAAAACTTCAAATTTGCATATCTGAACATCAAAAGGAAACCTCGTAACATCCATCCTGCAGAATGTTTTGAAGGAACTTCCAGGATACCATAGAACAGTTCCATTGTACCAGACAAGAACCACGCCATGCTCAAGACCTATAGGCTTTAAATCATCTACGATGTTATGAAGAGCAACAGGAGGTTTCCACAAATCGTCAAAGCGGGGCATGAGAAAGACAACACCCCCGTTGTGATACGGGTTCCATTTGATAAGCTCATCCTGCCAGGTGACCTCAAAGAACCCATTGGAACAGAGGGTTTGACGGAGTTCATCAAACTCTGTGATAGCGACCAGGTTGAAAGTGATGGATACATTAGTGATGCTGCTCTCGTCTAGAACTGGACGTATCTGGGGATTCAGCGGATCAATGATGTTCTCGAACAGCTGCTTTCTGAAGGTGTAGTCTTCACCCACCACCATATTCAGCGATAGAAACAGACAGATCACTGAACAAATCATTTTGAATAAAACGTTCTTCAAAAAGTGTGAAGTACATGCAGACCAGAGTCTGAACTTTTGAAACCTGGAGACGTCTTATATACCAATCGTGAAAAATCAATGGTTACGTATTGTACGCGCTATAGAGCTGTTGGTTATCTCAGTAGTTCCATCTCATGACGTAAGCTTAATTAATGACATACAATTATATTCGACAATCATTACATCAAATATTATTTGTTTTCAAGTTTAATCAGTAAGATCCTACTTAACGAAAAACATGGGTAAACACAGTTGCATTTGAATGAATGCCAGTTTCCGCTTGTTAATGATTAATTAAAATGAACCATCAATTTTCATTCTTTGCAATAGTTTTCAAGATAATGAATTCGTTCGATTCAATCGATTGTCCAATTATCAGCTAATAACATTTTCATTTAAAATATCATATCTCGTTCAAATCTCCTTCGCCATGTGAAAAGCGATATTTAATCAATTTTATATGCTTTAAGAGTACAACCATGGAAACCGGTTGTATTATTAAGAATACCGATAAAACTTTCAAATTAATTAAATTTAACCAGGTAAACATCGTAAACTATTAGGTTCCTATTAAGAAGTCGTTTGTCATTCTATGATTCTTACTTTCCTATGCTATCTTTGGTAAGGATTATTTGATGGAAGTCATGCACATAGAAAACAATTTAAAGGGTGGTTACTGGCAGTCCGGCAAGAACAATTTTAAACGAAATCAATCATGTATTTTTTTTCAATAATAATATGTTTTCAAAGCAGATAAATATCCACAACATTTATTCATACCAAACTTTGTACAAAATTTGTTTCAGTCCAGTTGGGTTACGTCTTGATATGATGTGCGATAATTTCTTGGACCCATGACGTGTAGTTGAATACACGTACATACACACCGGGGTTCTTGGGATCTGAAATTTTGAACACATACTTCCATCAACTGTTGATGTTGAAAATATTGATTTTTATTGTTTAATTAATTGGATGAACACATGTTTTTAATTTGCGTATTGAGAAAACTATATGTATCGACTAACAACAGTTCTTGATAATATCGATTGTAAATGGTTTCCTGATATCGGCAAAATGCCAAGCGAAAGTATTGATTTCAAGCATATTCTATAAAGAGACGTTGCTATTTTGCCAAATAGAACCATTTACTCTGTAGCTGATCTAGTAGGCTACTGCTGCCACTGCTGTAGCTTTATGTAGTTTATCAGGCTATCTATGATTATTTATACAAGTGGTCATAGGGTTCGTGTATGAGGAGTCATCAAATAAATGTTCATCCTCATCTCATCAGCGAAGGTTTCAGCTTGTTAGGCTGTTGCTTATAAAGAAGAACAAGAAACTATAACTTAATAAAGTGTTGTCTCTGTAGTCCTATAGAGGGGTTACATGATCAAAGAATCCGTAAACATAACAATCTTCATCAGCTGAGGAATTTATACACAGGTATCAGTTTTTTAGTTCTTATTGTTTTAAAAAAAGGAAAACAAAACAGGGGTTTAGCTAAGGAGTCTGTACACGAGGCATCAGATCAGCAAAATATTAAGCAAACATGAATGGACGGAGGGACGCCTGACGTCATTCCTTGCTATAAGCCTATCGGTCTGTCATGCTGCAAAGATGTAGAAGTTGTTCATCTTTTGAATAACTAAATTTTTCTTACAATAATGATAAGAGCGCACCACCATAACAACAAACACAAAGTTAGTTAACCTGCGCAGCCGATCCCCCACGAAGTGATTCCCTCCTGCTGCCATCTACCGTCCAGGTGACACACTAGTGGACCGCCCGAGTCTCCCTACAAAACAAACATCTCATCACATATAGTGTGAGGGTTTTGGGGTGTTTTTTGTTAAAGTTCTTTAAATCATTTATTTTTATTCATGTTATATTATGAAAAATGGTCATGATTCATCCCAAATGTACTCCTGGACCCTGAAGGTAATCAATTTCCACACTAATGGGCTCAATCTCACTTTCAGGCTTGACAGTAAAGCTTGTAATAAACTGCCTTGACACATTTAAATGTCATGCTAACGAAATGTAAATTTGTTACTCTAACGTAGTGTACCTTAAAAATCACTTATACCTTTATAATCCTGACGAACGTCGAAAATGAGCTCATGTTATTGTAACTAAGAACATGAAAGAGCATGAAAAGGTTAGTTTAACATTAACATAAATAAACATTGAAATCCGGAAGAATGTTTGACCCGGAAGTCGTTTACATGCACTTACAGAGCAAGCATCAGTTCCCCCAATAGCATATCCTGCACAGAACATGTCTGGGAGGATTTCTCGATGGTACCAGTCGTTCCTGTTACACAGTGTACTGTTCAGTACGGGGACTGGGGCTTGCTTCAGTTCCTTCTCACAACACGTATCTACATGGAGAGAACATTCACAGCACTTACTTTTACAAGGTTTGTCCATTGATAATACCATGAGAAGAACAGTCAAAAGTAAAATGATGTTATTTTCGTACCAGCAAACGGACTAAGAATTATAATGAATAATTATTTCATAATACCAATAATTATTTATGAACGTGCTTAACAAAACACAAGCGCAAGGAAAAGCATATTTTTACTCAATAACATATTTATATATAAAGATGACGTCCCGTCATAAATCTCAGAACTGTTTTGATTGAACTATTGACAATCACACTAGGACTATACATTGGGGTATTTTTCAAGTAAGTAAACCAATCTAGGTATAACACGCATTTCTGAAATGTTGCCCTGTGTGCTCAAAATCCCCAAGAAACCCCACCCCTCTGTCTTTTCCCACTTGGGTACAAACACGCCTTAAATGATTGAATAATATAAACAAAGCAAATGGCTCACTTCTGGTCTCCCCCCACCCAGTAACATAGCACATGGTGCCTATTGGGGCGGGTCTGGCGGGGAGGCAAGCTGGGTGTACGTGGTCTGTCATGACGAAGGGGATCTTCAGTTTCACCAGTGCTATATCTGACTCGGAGTTGTAGGTGTTGTAGTCCTCGTGTATATAGATCTCCTCCACTGCACGCACCTGCTGGGTCGTCTCGTTCACCTTCAGTCTCTGTCTACCTGCCACTATACTCCACTCAGCTGGGTCGTCCGTTCTGTGGGGATAAAGTGAGACTTGTACATCGTATGCTTAAACTTTGTCTTTACATCATCGACATTAAGTCTATCAAATAGAAGTTATGTTTGGGTAGCAAAAAGGTATCATTCATTATAATTACAAACATTGTAAAGCCGATCAAATATTGTTAGTAAATATGCTTGTTTATTGTAATGTTTATGAAATGTACAATGTATAATGCAATAATAGCTGCACCCGTTTTAGCTTTACTAAACGCAGAAATAAACAACTCTTTTTAGTAGTATTTTAAAAGATGTAAATCAATTAGCACGTTTTTTTGGTGTTCGGCAATATCTATATTCTGACAATGAGTCTTTTCGACGTTCTTTGGTGACATCAACGCCATTCAACGGCAATCCTTCTTTTCCAGTAGAAATAGCACAAGTACACTTTCCCATTATATCAACAAAACACAGTAACTTTGTCTTACTATTGAAAGTTTGACTTTACATCGACATTACTTACTGTTCGAAGCAGTGAGCTGCAGTGAGGACCCAGGAAGGGTTGACGATGGACCCCCCGCACTGGTGGACTCCAATCTCCTGCACTGACGTCTGCCACGGCCAACTCCCCGCAATGGCCGCCTTCCCGCCAACTATCCGGTGAGTGTCGAGATCAGGAGGGATAGCTGGCCGTCCACATGTAGCGCTGTTTCCTGGACGAATGAACATTTCTTTCAAAGTATGAGGTTATTGTCAAACTGCATGTCCTCATTTCAAACCTTGTTGTCGTCTGAATAGCTAATGCTTTAAGTTCTCCGGTATTTCGTTCGCTATAGACCTTTCAAACTACATGTGTCAAACGATATCGTGTAGTACTTTTTGTTGTTGAAAATAAACATTGCTATACAAATGTATAACATAGGACTGTGTAGCCTATGCCAGAAAATAATTACGCAAATGAAGTGAAAGTTTTTCTGCAGGTTGTATGTTTGTTAAGACCATTATTAAATTTCATTTGAAAAAATACATCATTATATATTTTGAACTATAGGGGTGTCCATCGAGACACAGAGCTAGCTAAATGTAAATGAAATATCACGAAAAATACTTACTGTAGTGTAACTTTGTGAATTAATAACATAGTTAGAGACCCATCTTAATATGCAAACATAAAATTAGTTAGATCTAGATACCCTACCGCATACCAGCTCCTCGCTGCCATCAGAGCAGTCGTCTTTCCCATCACACACAGCGGAGCGGGGGATACAGGAGCCATCCGAGCACGAGAACTCTACAGGGGCACAGGTAGCTGCAACAGTGAAGTTCTTCAAATTATTCCCAGTTCCCAGGTCCTAGTTCCTAGTTTGCAGTTCACAGCTCTGAGTCTTTGGGGTTTTCTTGGGAGTTCTTAGAAGTTGTGTTGTGTTCCTTTTCAGAAATGATTCTCAGTACGTTTATGGTTCTTTCAGAGTCATTGCTTCTTATTCTACTAAGTCATGGTATGATTGGCCTATAAAAGAATTTAGATTTTCAAACTTTTATCGTAAGCGCGTGCAGTGTGCCCATTTTTCCTTGGTTACAACTGAACGACCTATCCATGCATCCTTTAACGACTTTTTTAGCGCTTTTGTTGTCTTTTCTTATGACAGGCTTTTATTGCCTACCTGAACACGATAGAAGTTGGTTGAAAGTTACCTTGACAAAAGACACCTGCCATATTTGGCATTCGATCAAGTACCAGTATAAAATCAATTCGCACTTACGGATGGGTATATGGAAGGTGTAGGTGATGTTGAAACCAACACCTCCAACAGCGTCATCAGACGTCATCCACAAGAAAAGTTCATTCCCTGAGGAAGTGACGTCACGGGGTTTGCGTATTCCACACAACGCATCCATAAAAGGAGCCGACGTATTATAACCGTCATACAGTCTCAACGAGTCGTACATACATGCACTGGACACCTCAATCTCGAAGGCCTGGAAGTGGAGGGTGATGGCCTGACCGGCAGGTGCCCGTATGATCCAGGAGCAGTTGAGGTGGGGGACGTAAGGGTCGTACCCGTTAAAGCCGGGGGAGGTGAGGCTTATGTTGGGGGTGGTGAGGAGGAGAGGGGCACCCCTACAGGCAGGGGAGGGGGTTGTTGGGACGGGCGTCGTCGTCGAGTCTGTTTGGCAGAAATTTGGTGTTTTAGAGATCTTAACTTATTCGTTGTATATGTTGATGAAAGAGTGGGTGAATCAAGATGAACTGACATTATATTACATGGCGAAAGGTTTGGTAGATGTCAAACAGGCTGGCCAATTGTGGATATCCCTTACACAATGTTAAAGGATTCAAACAATATACACAATTTCATTTCCAATGCATTCCTTAGTCATTACGACATTAAGCACAATAGAACTCCTATTTACCGATGGTATTGATATGATCAATTGGACACTAGTAAGAGTAGAGAGAATAAACATTTCTTTTTCCGATTAGACCAGACTTTCATAGAAAGAAATAATCTCTGTTATTGTTTACTCATATAACATGAAGTACCGGAACCATTTCCTCACATCTGTTAATGACTGTATACTTGACTTTAAAGCCATGCCCCTCGACTCCCCCGTCAGTACTGAAGGTGAGATGCACGTTGTTCCCAGTAGACAGGATCTCCCCGGGCAGAGTCTTCCCGCACAGGACATCCAGCAGGGACTCCGTGTCATCAGGACCATCATACACGGACAGGGAGTCCCCCACACAGCGCTGGGTGAACTCTAGCTGGAAGTACACGAAGTCCAGGACCACGTAGGAGTGAAGAGGGGCCGTCACTGTCCAGGCACAGTACAAGTTGGCTTGGTAGTTGTGGCTCAGACTGAAATCAGGCGACGTGATGTAGCCCTGGTGAGCTAGGATGGTGACGTCGTGGGCGCAGTCTGAGGTGTTGCTCTGGGATGGTGATAGGATGATGTTGGTGGCGACCATTGGCCCTGTGGCTGAAGAGAGATGGATATGAATCTATAGGAACAACGGATCTAAGCATCGACTCAGCACATCTCATCTAGATGCAAACAATTACAATTATAATATTTATGATTATAATTTAATATATTATGGTATAATAAGAAATACATATTTATATATACTGCCCGATTTTTTCTTGGACTTAAAAATTCACAACTTATGTAATCTAAAGCTTAATTTCTAAAATTAAAATTAAAACTTTGGTTCAAACTACTAATTATATTCTTATTCTCGTATTTCTACCGGACTTACATGGTTTGAAACTTTGCCATTCCAGTGCGAATCCCTTGAAGTTGTGAGATCCATCAGTATGAAACTGGACCCTGACATGACTACCCGCTACCTCTATACCGCCAGGTGACGTGTTCCCACAGTACTCCCCTGCAGATAGACAGCGCTTTGTTTATTGAGTATTCAGATTGCGACAAGGCCTGGTATTTATTGGATAAGGATTTTGTACACTGAGGGCTGTCTACTGTCCTGACAGAACCGCAAGTATGACAGATAAGAAAGAAAGAATGAATCCTGTGTATGACAAAAACTATGATGGAAATCTATTTGCAATTGATCACAATTGTACATAATGCAAACCGATTCTATGTTGTTGATTATATGTCATAAGACTAAAATGTAAATTCACAGTGGACAAAAAATCAATAACCATGGTGACAGGACAGCGTTTTGAACACATTAAATTAGTTGGTTCATATGAGCATACCTATTTCTCTGTTGTGTGTGACGTCAGTTATGGTGACGTAATCAAACCGACAGAAACCCCTGAGATCCGGCTCAACTTTAAACTGTCCCGTAAAATTCAACTGAAAGTGCTGTCAAATGCAAGAAAATGAATACGTTACCCAGTAGTGCAAAGAGAAAACGGTAATGTGCATCTTTAGAAATAATGCGAGGTAAGGGTATCATGCAATGAGACAACAGGGCCACGTGGCTATAAGATTAATTTGACTTTCATGAAACATGATTTAAGGAATCCCAATAGAAGATATGCCATTAGAAACATACGGCAGGACTCCCTTAAGGGTCAAGATACATGTAAGGAAATTGTCTATCGCCAGTATTATCTTACACCATGGGATTTCAACAAACATTTCCGATGTTCTAAACATGACCAAAAGTAAATGACCATCCAGAAAGAATGGGAACTGTAACAATCTGCAGCAAGAGCTTTACTTACATGCTTGTGGTCAATACACTCGAAGCTATCTTTATAATCGATCTAATTACTTACTTATGGTGAAAAGTAGAGTCTTCCTTTCCAAGCCTCCAATATAAGTTACAGTATGTGTGCAATTTATACACAGGCGTAAGGTTACAATTACAGAATGATGTTGATACACAGGAAACTGCATACTGCAATACATAATTATAATGTAAGTATGTAAGCATAGTTGTTTCTCCTTACTTCCCCTTGTTTGGCATACAGGTCCCAGATGCAGTCTGCGTTGTTGGAGTACTTAGCGGGGTAGTTGTAGCTGTATAGGGTACCCCGGGTAGTGTTGTATATACCCGCATCTCCACACCCGGACTTGCCTGTACATCATAAAATGGGACGAAATAATGATTAACTTTCGTCTAAAATTTGGTATGCCGAGGTGTTGAAAAGGGTTTCACTCTCATAATCTTATCTTTATCATCATTATCCAAGTGCTACTTAAAAGTTTCGTCCTCACAAATCATGTAACATATTTACTTTTATTATCGTCGATTCAATCAAAAACCTTTTTGCAGGTTTACATCTAATTGACGTTAAATATCAATAATATCAATCAATATCATTAATAGCAAAGTTTAAATTCCATCTTGTTAATTGCTTAGTTGATTGTTATCTAACACGTAAGTATCAATAACAATCTATATTGTTTGTGTTGGTTTTCTGTCTCAACCCAGGTGCACTGTTCACACAGTATCTCAGTATGGTGAATTATTTTAAAAGGATCTTAACAGAATGTTATTGAGACTTATAACCTCTACTTCTCACCAGCTTAGCAAAACGATGAGGGTTGAAAAAACTCTTTTAGGTAGAAAATTGAACGTATGTCAAAACTGCCTTTTTATGAATAGGTTGCCATCACACGACCTCACGGTCAATACCTTGAATTATCATCGTTTGGTTGCGTTATTAGGAGAGAAATAATCACTATGGATATAACGGTAACACTGCTCTCTATCCACTTCCATTGCCACGCACCTGCACCCCCAGGGTGAGAAGGACAGCCCTGTTCATCCTCCCCCGTCTTACAGTCCCGCACCCCGTCACACACAGATGGTCTCGACACACACGACCCTCCACACGATACCTCGCCTACTTCACAGTCTAGGGGAAACACATTTGTAAACAATGAACAAATTATTAATATTATTTTATAACCAATTGTGCCGGTGAAACAGAAGAATGTCTAAGATAAACTGGCAACCTCACTTAATTTAGACCTACATGATACACGTCTTGAATGTTAGGTCTACATGATATATCAAGAAGGAGAAAAGTTAGTGTTCGTTTACTTATAGTTTTGAATTTATGGACGTTGTAAATTTCTTAAACCTGTGACAAGATGCCAGAGTGCGAACGTATATTTTTTATATTAATGGATTACGATGAACAGATAATTTTCAAAGACTGAAAGTGTGTTCATGCACACCACACTCAGTTTCTCTCTGGTTAAATTTTCGGTATTCTTGTTTCTTTTCTCGTTGATAGAATTGTGTTTTAAACACATTTTCCTACATAGGTATATTGGTAATGTCATAATATACTACGCTTAAAGGAACGTTTGACTATTCCCTATTTTACCAAAACCAAAACACGTTGAACTCAAAAGATTATTGTTATTGTTAACATTCTGAGCTTTCTTTCTGATTGTACTGATTGTGAACAAGTTCATAGTTTACGATTAGATACATCCGGTTATTTTGAAAGAAAGAAATCTTTTGTACTTTACCTTGACTAGCTAAACATTCATCGTACAAATGCATGAAGAAATTCCCGTATATCGTTACATATCTAACTGGATAATGTCTTAATGTAAATATTTATATATTATGATATAACTTATGAACGAATACAACAGTTATGGAAGACTAAAGTCATATTAGTCACTTTAAATCAAACTTACAATACATGACATGAAAATATGAAAGCACAATCGAACAGGAAGTGAAAATTTTAAAAAATATGTTTACCTTTCAAATGACACTATTTTGGTTGAACCACTGTTGACATTACACGCATAAGGATAACAGTCTGGCCGATAAGAAAATCAAATTTATTTTACTTACCCAGACCAAATGAACATTGGTACTGAGAGAGATCAATTGGTACCCACCTAGCAAGAATGAAGACACGGTATATAAACCAAATATATATATTCCAACAAGATAGAAAAGCACGTTAGGACTCATGACGTTAACGATTGTACACTTTCAAATAGATTACATGACAGATAAGACCTCGTCCAACTTTAGTAGATAAGACATTTTACTTAGATTAGGCAGGTTGTTTTGGGTAACATTTAGATAAGGATTTCATTCACACAGCTACACCTCGTAGGACTATAGGCTCATTGTCGATCCATTTTATCAATATTAAAGAATTAAAAACTTTTTTTTAACCTTTTCCACATGTGTTACAGTAATTTCATATGTACATGTAGTTTCAGATTTTGGTAGGGCGTTGTTTGCAAACACTCTTATTGATAAATTGAGTTAGTATTCTCCAAGTATTCCAATTGGCTTTGGTGGTCGTGCAAAGGAATTTACAAGTTGAACATTACTACCACGATAATAGACTTGTATTATATGATCAGCAATGAAATACTGGGTTTTTATCAGTGAAATAAAATGTCAATCAAGCTACAGTGACGATATCTCATATTTTCACTGTGTCCAGTGACGATATATTATATCGTCACTGGTCAGGTAACGGAACTATTTTTCAGCTATTTGAACAAATTGGGCCAATTTTGCAGTTAAGTAATTCTAATTAACATGTTTCAGTAAAAATCATAAAATAAATAGAATAAATAGAGGATAGTTAATGTAGCTTTCCTAATACTAGGTTTATTTAATCTCGGGACATGAGTAAAGTTTATATTTTACGCCACTCGTGAAATATATATTTTGCCCATGAAGCTCGATGAAATAAACCTGATATTTGGAAAACTACATTAACTATCCTCTATTTATTTATTTAAGAAATCAGGCGACATTTTAATTCATTTTGACATTTTAAGAGCGTCAATATCCAGCTACGCTGTACCTATGATAGAAATGAGCTCAATTAAGCTTTTCTCTCGCATGTTGTACAATTAGAGTAATATAAGATTCGAAAAATACAAATTTGTCCGGTCCAATATTATTTATGAAATTAACATACCATATCACTGTTCATCTGTCTATAAAAAAATGGTGACATGGTCCTGACAAGAAACAGCTGACATAGATATGATAAACAACGTGCATGACAGCCAGCAAATACTGTACAGAACTAATTGGACTCTTGATGAGCTTATGGGTGGCGTGTAATATTAGCAAGGTGTGGTAGATACTTACCTCATTATTACTTATCTTATTGTGAATAGTGTATCGAACATCAGGGGCCAGGGTCAAGAATTCACGTGAAACCAAATCTACCTTGATCTTCCACCGTTGTAGAAATATACATCATACACCTTTGTTTGTTTTTCTAAGGTATGATCAAAATCCGAACTATCTAGATTGTAACTAAAACATGAGTGGACATTTGGGGGAAATATTCTGAAATATGATTTAATATAAACCAGTATTACATAATTGTTATTATTTGAAAAAAAATTAACACATTCTTTAGGTTGGATGTTGTTATTTTGGTGTAGGACAACATTTGATCCTTCTATTTTAAAGTCCGTTTAATTTCTATATTAAACTAATTTCATTATTTAAGTAATAATAAAATATTTCATATTATATTTCTATATTTATTATTCGATTTTCAGGAGGACGTTTGACAAACTAATGTTCTGTCATTGTAAAACTGCTTATTCGTGGATGCCATGTAAAGTATCAGACACAGGCAGAATTCTGTGTAAGATATTACAAAGTTAAAGGGGGTGACCAAAGTTATTTAGAAAATATCAATATTTTTATTGAGACGAAATGTGCTAAACAAATACATATAGTTTTCATAAATGCCAATAAAGCATGTATATGTAATTCATAATAAATCGATTGTTTCACTAAAAAAACCTTATATTTTGTGTTCTTCTTTGATGCAACCTCATGGGAAATGACTTGAACTTGAAACTATGAACACCTTATACACCATTTAGACCATTGTTACTATATATGTTATATATCTCTTAGCCTAAATTTCTGAACAATATGCATCTTGTGCCAAATAAAATTGTCGAAAATTACATAACTTTATTGTAAGTGAATTGTGAAGTGTGCGAGATCGATATAGTTCTCCTCGTGCCTATTCCACATCCAATAGGCCTTTATCCACATTATTAAACTGAGGCAGAATCTTTTTATTTTAATGGCACAGTTTGAAGCGGTTCACTCACAAGTCTGGAGACCGTGACTCTGTTCCCAGTCGCGTCATACTACATGACGTTAAATGAATGAAGTTGTTGCATCCTTGCTCAATTCAAAGCGTTAAATTACAGAACTCGTTACATTGTGTATAAATAAGCAGTAATCTCCAAGGGTAATAAAGTGTTGCCAAGAAGGACACACCGCGAAATAACATACAACATCATATGTTCCTTCATATAGTCTTACTAGCTGAGGCTATTCCATCTGTCATATTTAAAGGGCGGTCCTATCAGGGATTGTTTGGTAATTCCGGCGGCGTTCCAGTTTATATTATTTTATGATATTTACACAACCCAGCTGAAAAATGTTGCTGGTGGGCGGGTGAATTTTGTTGATTGATATTTGATAAAGAAGAACGTAGAATCTGTAAAAAGAAAACAGTAAGAAGTGGATAAAATCATCGGCGCTTTGAGTGCTAAAGCCTTACTACGGTAGCCTAAAAAGGCATAGTTGTTTAACTCATTTGAAAATGTTTGCTTTTGACAGACTACCAATACCAATACATAAAGTTTTATTTAGTCTCTCATCAAGACCCTAATGCAATAATATGTAATTGATGACCAACCCAGTCTAGAAAAGTATAGCAAGTCTAGATCGCTCAGCTGAAGTTAAAGCATCTTCTCCATTTTGGTATAATACATGAATTGTTTATATATTGTCAATAGTGAAAACAAAACTTCTGAGACTAAATGTTAGTCGAATAAAGTTTTTTTGTATTTTTTTAAAACTGTATCAAAGAACAGCGTTTTATCATGATAATTCCAAGATTAACACGATCATGGACTAGAAGTCGATATGACAGGTTTTTCAAAATCAATCTGCCCATGAGCTCACAAGTTAGTACCTAGTGCATAAATGAACCGCTCACAGATCCTTCTCGAAATATAGTGACACTATTCTAATTGAAAATCGATAATTCATTATTGGCATGAAGGACGATCAAAGTTTTATTTAAATGTAAATATATTGAAGACATCGAGCGCAGCATTTATTCTCTCGTTCAAATGTTGTCCTTTCTTCAAATACTAAATATAAGATTGATGATATTTATGTCCAAATTTCCTTTGTCCTGAACACATTTCTAATTACTATTGACAAACTATTAAAGATTAATATGAAATCGTTTATATTTCACTTTTTCAATGCAAAAATTGCATAAGCCTGTAAACTTGTTATGGAGTTTCAGTCATTGAAATGAAAGCTTATTTGAATTTATCTAAATCTGACAATCTTGTCTATTACTGTCCATGGATACTGACCAAACTTATTCTTATTTAGACTTTTGGGTTCTTAAATTTCCTAACAACTTTTAGACTAAGGTGAATCACAAGGGCGCCCTTTGGTCAATTTCTTCATATGTGGTAGGGATAAGTATACAAATAAAAAATATTCGTCAAGAAATTAATAATTGGGTCCTGCACTCATTACGTCCTTGTTTACCAACCACGTGAAAACAGTTCACATGGAAACCATATAATACGATTATCTAGCTGATGTACGAGTCATTAATCACTGCCAAATCTAATCCTTGTAAATCACAACAAACACACCTGCAGACAAATCTTAACATAAACATTCAAATATAAAATGATAAAACACCAGTATAAATTGCCAAAATTCAAAACCACAAAAATTCACTTAAAGTCATATTTTCACAGAATAAATAATAATTTGATTATATAACGGAACTGCGACTGAATGTATCGCTGTAATTCATTGAGATAAAGGTGGCGAGACAATCGGCTTACTGGGGCGGGTGATGCAAGGAAACTCCCATCTGACACGCAACCTCTGAGTCGATGGAGAACACAGTCCTGTAAGTCTAGGAGACAACTCCTTCCATGGAAGCTATATAAGCAGTCAGAGAGTCCTGGTCAGTGTCGGCATGTGCTTAGACCAGTGACACATTACGGGACGAGGAGGAACTAGCCCTGTCTGAGAGGTAAGTCACGCTTGGATTCTTGTACTTCCTTGAAGACATGTATCTGATGGTACTACTCTTGTTAAACCTCTGTTATTTGTATCGCGGTGTTTGTGGTTTGGCATCTGGTGACAAGACGGATGTTCCTTGCAATTAGACTCAAAACATTGCATACCATTTAAATCATAAGAAATAACATACCCCGATTGACAAGTACCAGGTTCAGTTTAGTTCCAATTCTTGAGAGGTAACCAATAATTTGTTCTTCATTAATTCGCTCAACGATTTAGGCTTGCTGTGTTTCTGTTTTGACTACTGCTCCATTGGGTTCAGGTATCTCTTACAATCCCTCTGAAGTAAGAAAGTCATCGGAACAATGATATTTAACGGGAGTCTCATATAGTTTGAATTACCGGATGGTGAAAGGATGGTCATTTGCCATGAGTGAAAAGTTATAACCGATTTTAATTGGATTGTTTTTGTTTTGACTTTTTAAGGGGCCAATTTCGTTTTATGATGACGTTCTCTTTAGAAGTTCAGTGATCTGATTATATTTCATTATACATTGTAATACATAACTTTGAATAAACTCGGTATATTTGTCGTTAAGTGACAAGTTGTAAGAGAATGTTTTTTCCTTATTCCCCTTCACTAGCACGTTTCTAACATCAAAGGTATTCCTTTTGTTCCATTAAGTCTTCACCATTCCTTGTAAAGATAAGATATATTTAAAGCAACTGCAGTGGTTCAGACTTCAAATGCTTTGGTTTCATATGAATGTTTCATCCATTCTCAGAAAGCATATATTATGGTAATGTTGAACGTCAATGGCAGTGCAAGGAAGCCAATTGTGACTCAGATGAATAAATTATGATGAGCAAAATGGTGTTGCTTTCAAAGGTTAATTAGAATCAAGGCTAGTTGATATTATATGATTTCAAAAGTGGGTTTAGTATGATAGGTGTATGAACTTTGTAGGAGATCCGAAAACTCTGGGTTCAATTCCGATTCGTTTAATTCGAGGTTGTAAGGCCAATCCTGTCTTGCTTATATGATATATAACCACCTTCATTTACAAAGGCCTAGTGAGGATTCGAAAAAACATATCAAGCCAGATGTAATATTCGAAAGATGTTATTAACTGCCAATCTTTTGCTATGAAAGCGGCTTCTGTTAGATATTGTTTCTAAAAATAAACAAGGAAACATCAAAGAGGGCTTAACATTTTCTATCTGACACTAAAGTCAGTAAAGATGAAATCAATCTCACCCAAGGTGCAAAATCGTTCATCAGCTATGATATAACACTGCAAGGAACAAATGCTTTGTAGTTAATGTGTCAGGAAGCGTATTGAGTTGTACCTGAGATTCATTACGATGATCTTGAACCATTGTAGCTTAATTAATTTGCTGTAAGCAGCTTAGCCCAATAGATCTCCCCTCCCGGCCAATCAGAGGTGGCATCCTTGCGTGCAGATCGGAAATTAGTGTGACGTCATGGCGGCCTATGTGATCATGTGATCCTACCTAGCAGAGATTTCTGAACATTTGGCTTAATATAGGCCCAATAAGAAAAGCGGGGTTTAGTTTAACACGTTCCCAGTTACACGCAGACATGCCTGAGAACATCGGTTTACTTGGGGAAATACTGTTCTTTTTGTGATGACACCTTGAAATCATTTTGGTTTCATGACAATGGTTCGTATTGAATTCCAACGATTTTAACTGCATTTTGCAAAATTCATAGTGTAGGAACAAAATTAAACAATACAACGATCTTTAATGTTTAAAACGTCTAAATATTTTAAAAAACGGATCAGATTTTTAAAGAATGGAAACTTTCATACGTTTTCTGTATTTTTACAGAATATCACCATGGCAGCGGAATTAACCACGGAAATGGCGGTGGAGGGAACTACGAGTTTCCATGACAACGTCACCCACCTGTACGACACGTGGGAGGATATCTTCATCCACCCCCACTGGAAGCAGTTCCCCCCTATCCCGGACGTGTGGCACTACACTATCGGCGTCTACATCACCGCTGTCGGCATCACTGGCGTCATCGGCAACCTCATCGTCATCTACATCTTCAGCAAGTGAGTAGATGTCATTGGACATGGTTCCTTCTGTTGATGAGCACTATCGGTTAGGCAGGACATATTACCCACATTAAAGATACCTGCGATAGGAGATGCATAACTAAATAGAATAACAACTAAAAGGACAACTCAAATTTACAGAATTGTAACGTATTTTGATTAATATCAATCGAAAAGTCATTGACGGGACAGTGCCATCGGAGTATTTTTTGTGGAAACGAAATACAAGAGGGTGCGGTGATGCATTCTATTCTTTGTCAAATTGTTACATCTAGAATAACTAAAATGTAACCCTCCCTATAATATATGGAAAGTAGTGTAAAATAATCATGTTATAATCATATAACAGTATAAACAGGGCAGTACTCTTGAATTGTGTTTTTGATAGGTCTCTCTCTTTTACATAGCAATAAGCAATCAAGTTGTTGCGACGTTTAAACAGATATGTATAGAGAGAGAAAGAATGGTTAAGTGATACCTTTCGTATCTTTAACATTTTCCAATACGTTCTCGTGAAACATTGGAACGGAATCAATTGCATCATAAAATATGTCTTGATATATGATACTCGTTTATACAGTAAATACAACACAATATTATAGCCATGGCCATAGCGAAAAAAGATTATAAGTGATAGTATTCACAATCTTCTTTACAATAATGTTTATTTTCCAGAACGAAGTCCCTACGAACGCCCTCCAACATGTTCGTCATCAACTTGGCGCTGTCCGATCTGATCTTCTCTGCAGTGAACGGGTTCCCACTCCTCAGTATCTCAGCTTTCAACAAGCGATGGATGTGGGGCAAAATAGGTGCGTGAATTCACATATTCCTCTACTCAGGGTTGAAAACTACAATGGAAAACTAAAACTTAATTTTTTAGGATTCGAACAATAATATTCATCATTGTATGAATCAATAAAATGTTTTTGTTGAGAACGATGTCACTAAAAACGCATGTACTTGGCTCGTTGAGATGATATCAAAGTTTCATAGCACAATTTGAAAAAAGACACTGGCACTTAAAAGCAGAATTCAACAAAAGAAAAATGCTAGATAAAGAAAAGGATCTATTTTGTAGCTCTTTATCATCTATTGATATAGTTCTTCTCACGCATGTGATCTAGGTCGATATTTACGTAAAGAACGATCGATGACAATCAGCTAAGCCTTTTCGCTACATTTATCTCTATCCTCAACTGGATCAATTCATCAAAAGTACATTCTTGTTATGAAACCGCGATACATGATATCCATTTTTCTTAAAACCTTGTTTCACATGAAATAGAAAGAAATGGATGCTCTTATATAATCCTACCAGGCACTATAAATTAAATGTATTTCGTTTATGTGACATTGCATTGAGAACATCATGTCCTGTTTATGAAATCCAAAGGAATGTAAATGATATTAGTTTTTTGTAAAAATTAGTTTTCTCTTCATTCATCTTCACCTACATTTTATTCCGATATTTTTCAGCTTGCGAACTGTACGGCTTAACGGGCGGCATATTCGGCTTGATGTCCATCAACACGCTTGCCGTGATCGCCATTGACCGTTACTTCGTGATCACCCGACCCTTCTCCGCCATGAAGAACATGACCCAGCGCCGCGCCTTCCTTATGATCGTTGGGGTGTGGATCTGGAGTATCTTGTGGGCCGTGCCCCCAATCTTCGGCTGGGGCGCATACATCCCCGAGGGCTTCCAGACCTCCTGCACCTTCGACTACCTGACCAGGAACGACCACTTCACCTCCTTCTTCATCGCCATGTACGTGGCCGGCTTCTGCGTACCTGTGCTCGTCATCCTCTTCTGTTACACATTCATCATCGGCGCCGTCTCCAAGCACGAGAAGGAAATGCAGAGTATGGGCAAGAGTCTCGGAGCCAACGACCCACGCAACGGACCCAACCACAACGAGACCTCAGCCGAGATGAAGGTCGCAAAGATTGCCCTGATCATCTTCTGCACATTCATGCTGTCCTGGACCCCGTACGCAACAGTCGGAATCATCGCCCAGTTCGGAGACCCGATGCTCGTCACCCCATACGTGTCCGAGATCCCAGTGATGTTCGCCAAGGCATCCGCCATGTACAATCCAATCATCTACGCTCTGAGCCACCCCAAGTTCCGTGCCGCCCTCAACAAGCTGTTCCCATGGATGCTGTGCTGCTGCTCCCTGACCGAGAAGGAGGTTGCCAAGAACATGACTGATCGGAAGTCAACCGGTTTCACCGCCAGCACCAACAGCAACGCATACGGAGGCAGCATGAGCGACATGTCCAGCTGTGTCAGCAACATCAGCGACTCCGCCATCGAAATGAACCAGCGCGGCGCCAGCAAGAGAGTCCACAACCTTGACCTTCAGGAAACCGTCCTGGCTGGCCAGGAAGCAAATGGAGCTCTCATCCGCGATATCCTTCAGGCATTCGTCGCCGTAAGCGGACCCGGAAGCCGACCTCAGGTCCCAATGGCCTACATGGCACCTCAGTACTTCCCATACGCCGCCGGACAGGAAGGAGGGGCCGCACCAGTTGCAGCCGCCCCCGCCGCTGTTCCAGAGGCAGAGGGCAAGAAGCCTGAGATCTACTCCATCAGCCAGGGAGCTGTTCCCGCAGCTCCGGCCTCAAGCCCTGCAGTGGCTCCCGCCCAGCCAGCCGCCGACCCGCCCGCAGAAGTACCTGCAGCCGTTACCGTGGATACCAAGGCGGAAGTGACGGGTCACGACAACAAGACCTTCGAGAAAGAGTGAACCAAGAAACATTAAACAATGAAATACCTTCGAGAAAAAAGCAGTCTACATCAATAAGATCGTAATTCTTTGGATTGAGCCTTAACGGTGGATATTGTACATATTTGTAAGGTGATACACAGTAATATCAGTGTAAAAGACGCCATAAGACATGCCCTCCAAAGAATGTTTACTGAATGTCTCGTAACGATACCACACAAGTAATGACGAAAACACCAAAGCCACTCAAGACGCTGTAAACATGACAAGATGTAGGCTAGTGTAATGTAACAACACCTGTTTTGTATATTTTACCCAGTTTTGAGTTTTTCAAATTAACGCACAATTGAACAAACATGTCCAAAACGTTTTAGTTCCAAATTTCGATTTCGGAATGTCTGATACACTTTGTTTATTTTCTTCACGAAAGGAAATACATCGTGAGAGGTAGATTGCCATAGATAACAAGAGCCAAGTACATGTCTTATTGACATTACCAGGGAGGAATGATTGGAAGAGTTTCTGGCAAGGCTTGGTATAAGCTATTTCATTCCCGTGCTTGGCAGAGAGGATAACGAGTTAATCGTATTAGTGCGCCAAACTGCACGCGATCCTGTCATGTGACAATGAGCTATTGAATGTGATACATGAGAGAGCGACCTTTTTAAATTTTTTTCAACCTTGTGATTTTTCTCTTTTATAAATTTGTTTTATATATTGATATGTAATTAAAAGATAAAAGGATGCAAAACGCGTCACGGTATGTGAGAAAATGAGATCATGTGATAACAACGGTTTGATGAAGTGTTGTAATAAAACCCTTTGCTAATAAATGTCTGTTTGTCGTTTATATAGAAACGTTTTATATACCTGAAAGAAGATAAGTAATATTGTTTATTAAAAGGAAAAGGCAGTGTTGTTGGATTGAGGGTGTTTTGTGACAACACAGATACGATTACATCGAACAGCTTCATAGAGTAAGATTGCATTAATGACAGTCCTGACAGTTCAACCTTTATTTTAGTTTGAACAACACGTTCAAAGTTATATACTACAAGACAAAAGTTTAGACTCCGTGCAGGATGTAATGTCTTGACTTACTTTCTAGGGCAAATATCTTAAAAACTAGAGACTCTATTCTTCATATTTGTAACAAACGCAATAACCTTGATGTAAGGAAAGCTTGACAATTTCATTCGACCCCAATAATGAAACACTGTTCCCTACGAAAGGGCGTCATAATGACGTAAAAAGGTTGCATTTTTACCGATGTCCATGGACAGTTCCTGCATTTGTCAGTAAGGTTTCATGATGCACATGTTAATCAATTAATGGCACAAGCGTGACAGTTTGGAAATAAGTTGAGACTTGAGCAAACATAAATCAGTTGTAAAATACCTGCCAATACTGTATTTCAATAGCATCATTGAGGGTTGATAAACTATTGTCGCGTAATATATACATGTAAACTTTGTCGTTTAGGCTAATCAACTACACATTCAACAAGACATTGAACCGTTGGTAATAACAATTCAACTGTGGTATCAACTACGGACTGTAATACTGGAAGAACCAACTGATGGGGTTTTTTTTCTTTTTGACAATGAATTCTTCAAAATAATCAATCGATTATCTTAAAATTAGTTAACAAGCTTAATAATTAATATTCTGTTTTGCAATCAAATATACTGACTTTTGTGAACACTCAAATTTTGTCTGTAAATAATTGCATTTCAACATAGAGTGAATTGATCTTTCATCGCTCAGTTTTGATAGATTAAAAAGGTGATTAAGGTGTCTAAATCGTGCATGATCCGTCGGTTGTCCAGATAGGGAATGTCAATATATATTAAAGGTCAAAAGTATTCCTGGAGTTAATATTTTCGTTCGAACATGAAGGATTCTTTCAAAACAAACACAGATAACCTTACACAATAATGAATACTTTGGCATGAGCAGCTTAGTAGTTTCTTCACGGCGTCGTCCCCCATTCATTTTGTTCTTCTCCCCTCGAGGACATTAACCACATGTTTATCTTACTTTGAGATTCAGTGTCAGTGTTAGTAAGGCCAACTCTACAGATTGTGGTTTCATTATTCTTTGTACCCTTCACTATAGGTATTGATACATTAACGACAGATAGTTTTTAAGATGAAACATAGCATGTAAATTTCATTTTGTGATTTGTGTGAACTAAAAATGATAAATGCACGAAATGAGAAAGCCTGCCAATTCTTACATATTCCTGTAGATTTGACAGTGTTACCTTGAGTATTGTCAATTGTTCAAACCTATGTAGAACAATTTGACGACGGTCATAAAGTTTCTTTCACTAAAGAATGAACAGATATTTTACATTGTGATAGTTTGAATGGACATAAACAAAAGACGAAAAACACAACCATATGAAATGTATATGTTTTCCTATAATACTTGAAGTGAACCATTTCAGTATATGGGCAATGTAACGTTGTCATTTATGATTTGAACATCCATGCACTGATGCACTTTTGACTGAACAGGCTAAAATAGCGTGAATGCTGATACGTTCTGTCTGGTGTTCAAAATGAGCATCCAGCTTCATCGGAATATTTGCATTTATAGCTTCTTCCAAACCCTGATAATAATTAAAGCAAATGCTTACCTGGTAATTTGTTGACAGATTTTATTGTCATGATTATAATATTATCTGATATGTAATCTTTTCGGCTCATAAAGACATTACTCAGAGGACTGAAACTATATGCTTCAAACCCATGTATCGTTTCCATATTTGTAAACTATTAATTGATAGAATAATTTCATTGTTACTTATTGAGGAGTTAAAAGATATCGGTCTACAATAGAATCTAAAAATATAAGAGGAACTAATGTCGATTGAAGACCATTTTAACAAAATCAAGATCTTCAGCTGGTCCAGTATATCTGTTTCACTCCTGACTCCTTCACAGCCGACCTTTCTGCGACTTCTGCGACCCTCCAACGTTAAACGTGAGAAGGCAGACGATTGGTAAGATGAGTTCTGATTGGTCAATTCAATATGTGGGCTGACGCGACCCTCTACTAGGCCTTTCTTGACTCCGTATAGGAGTGAAACGGATAATATTGAGGCTAGGTTTACTTAAACTGGTATATACCCTGAATAGCTCATTTAATACTTACATTAGTTTTGGTTATTGTTTCAATCTTGGATGAGATTTTTATAATTTGTTTCACAGCTTTCTTTGAAGTTGAAGTAAATTCATAGCAAAAGCATTCTTATACTTTCCAACTTCCAAGAACATTTATAACAAAAAAACACCATTTATTTCATAAAAAAAAAATTTTATTAAATAAAGACATAACAGCAACATTATATATGATGATAGTCATCCCATATGGACATCAACAGGAAGTGAGATAATGGACATGTTGTAGAAGGCAACATCACCGCTGTCCACCACAGCCCAGTTCACTGACACGTTGTCATGGTAACGTGAAACTACGTTAGTGATGTCAGCCATTGATGGGGGAGGGTCACAACTCCTGCGGACAGATAGCAAGAAATAATCCTCCAACATGGTATGAGTTACAATAATGTGTTCTCATGTGAAAATCTTTTCCAAACAATTATTGATTTATAAGAGCTATACTAACGGTATGTGATGTAATGTTTTTATACATTAACATAATAAGGCAACTTTCATACAAAATGCATGTATGGAACTTTGAAATTTACTAATAACAATATATCTCTCTTCTACTTGACCACAGGACGTTTCAAATGTATCTTAGTTCAGCCTCTCTTGAGTAATTTTGTCTCATGAAGCCGCTCTCAGAGTTGATGAAACATAAAATAAAATTCTTGTTGTTGTCACCTGCTTGATTTTCAATGTGATTGGTAGCCACACCCCTTAATCTTAATGAGGATATTCAAAATACTCCAAATGAAATTAAAATCAGTCTAATTACAAAACAATTTGAGGATAATCTATCAATTTTTTATTTTTTTCAATGAACTGTAAAATTGATAAGAGCACAGTTTTTTGGTGACATTTCGCAAACATACGAGATGGCTGACTGGAAGCTGATAGGACTGGCTCTTTAAGTTATCACGAGCTCACCTGACCACACAGACTCGATGGTTGGGTCTTCCTGGCTGGGTCTTCTTGAATCTAGCGTTTGGTAGATGGACATCAAATGAAATCTTTATATCATCAGTTTTTCTGAAATAAATAGAAAATCCAGAATCAAATCTTATTTCCTTCCTAAGAGTTTGTCAATATATTGCATGTCAAAAAATCTTTCAAGTGGGTTGATATTCACCATATTTTGGACGTACGTTTTATTAATGTTATCATCAGTTGATGACAAATAATCATTTCTTAGGTATTTTGCACATAAATATATTAACACATAATTATTAGAAATAAATCTTTTAAACTAAATGTCCAAACATCAAAGTTCAATGTGCAATTTATGAAATAAGACTCATCCGCCAGCCAAATACCTGTCTATTTTGTGGTTAGAGCTGTTTATTAATTTAGGTTGTTTGTTTATCCAATTTGATCATTTAAATCTACAAATACCACTTCTTGGCTGGCTACTTCATAGGCTGGTGAAACACACTGCAATGTGTGCACATTGGAATTGAGGATGGTAAAGGCTATGGTTCAGTGAAAACTAACTACCACTGACCTTTGACAAGGAGGTAGATCCACGCTCTGTATCACCTGTAATCGGCTCAGTACCTCACCTGTAGGCATAATTTCAGACAATTTTAAGTTCATTGTACATACGATTAATTAAATTAGTAAATCAAAGAAAAGTTTTATTTCCTCAAAGAATAACGAAATTAAAAGTTCTGTACAAATGGTTGCCACTCATCCCAGTATTCAATAAATAATTTCGGTTTACAATATACTCAGTATTGTTTGTAGGTATTGAAATCAAATTAACATTCTATTTACTGAAATGTATATTGTCTCCGTATCAAATGTAGATTGATGCTGTAACCTATGAAAAGTGAAATTAACACTTTTGTACAACTTTCAAATTCAATTATTTTTATGAGACCAGCTGAAAGATGAAAGATACTGTATTACTAGATTAAATAGCAACCAATAGTTAAACAGATTAAATACCAATATATTATAGCTCCTGTTAAAAACGACTTATTTAATCATTTAGAAAAAGGAATTCAGTGTTAAGAATTAAAGTAGTGAATGTGCCAATCGTCAATATTGCAATACACCATCACATTACTCACTAGTGGTGGTTGCATCTTGTGGTCTGACTAGAGGAGTTACTTCCCCTTCCCAGAGATGAGAGACAGGGGAGGGTCTGACGTGACCCGGCAACTGAGACTGGCGGAGTTTCTCTTTGTACTCTCTCCAGTTCCTTGCACTTATCTTCCGGTGTTTACGTGCCCAGTCGGAGTAGGAAAACTCGAGATCAAAGATATAATTGTCTGTCTCCTTTCTGCGATGTTTGGGCGCACTGTCAGCTTCTTGCTGTCTATACTCTCTAACATTAAACAAACACACATCGTCAGTCTCCTCATTGATGACAATATTTGGAGGGAGGTACTTTGGGTCTGGAATCTTTAGCGCTAATGTGTCCTTATTACCAATGTCAGGGAGTTCAATACTAGAAAAATTCCATGGGCTGTGTTGCAGTTTCTTCTTCTCTTTATCACATACACTCTGCATGTTCCACGAACTTGGTGGAACTAAAACAGGTTCTGATTTTTGACTTCCTGGTTTTTCTACAACATTTAATTCTTCATTAGAACCTTCTTGTTTTGATATATATGTGTCCATTCCCTCAGGTAAAGAGATTGTCTCCTTCATCACTTTCTGCTTCTTTGATATCTCTCCATCAGAATCATCTGAATTGTCTTCCTTTTTCTGTCGGCGCCTCTTACTTTCTTTGATATGTTGATCAAGCTTTATTTTCCTCTCATATGTTGTAATGCTTGGCCTGTGAAAACATAATTTCTCGTGAAGGATTAATGGTCACTTTGCATATTAAACAACTAAATAAACATAATGGTTAACATATATGATATTAGAAGAATGTTTTAAATGAGCTGCTTTACCTCTATTACATAGTAGTAACTTCATCTTACAATTTTATTGTTACAGAGTAAATCTATCAAAAGTGAAAAAAAAATTTAAATTCACAAACATTAGTAGTTATTTACCAATGAGTTTATTCAACTGGCCAAGGTACTAAAGTAATACATCTCAGTGTTGTTCCTAGAGGGGGTCCTGGGGACATTTGCCTACCCTTGGTCCCTTAAAATTTGGAGAAGAAGGATACTTTTACCATTGCCAGGGGTCCCATCCACTCAGAAAAGGCCAAAATGACCCCCTCAACTGACCACCTAGGAACAACACTGACATCTATCTAAATTAGATCACATGAGTACAGAGAAAATCTCTACAGTGAAAAGGCCGGTTATATTTTCATTGTTGCATAGTAGTTATTTCTAAGTTCGATAATCCTTGTAATTAAGGGGGAGTAAGTTCAACCTACTTGCCAAGGTGTCGCAGCACCACATAGCCAAGCCTCCTGAGGTGTGAGTATGTTTGATACTCCTCCATAGAGACGGATGCACCCAGCAGGTGTCTGTAGGCCTCCTGAATACTGAGTGGGACTCCTCCATAGTAGACCTCAAGGACACACTGGGAATACAATAGATAGGGTCATATTTTTTAGAGATAAATGTCAGTTACAAAGTGAACAAATTTAACATTGTTATAGTTGACATTACAGTGGTTGCAATTGTACAATTTTGTACTATTTCAGAATCAGTGATCCCTAATATAACAATCCTACTTAAACAAATTATAACAATGCTTTAATACAGTTATTACTGTCAAACACATTATAGAGTAAAAAGAGTTGAAATAATTAACAACATTAAAGAAGAGTAATTGGCTCTGTAGCCTTTCAGGTTTTTACACACAAAAAACATATTAAATGGATCTTGGCAATGAAAATGCAAATGTTAACCATTGATTAGATACATAGATGGGCGATGTCAGAAGCCACTCTATACAATGTCATTCGCCCAATGGGTCTTTGAGATCTGATAAACATAAAATCTCAAATGAAACATCTTCAACATATCTCACCGTTTCCATGAGAAACAAAGCTTCCTCCGGGTAGAGCCACTTCCTGTTCTGGTCTACGAATCCCATGTGACTCCAGAACTTCCCCTTAGAAGAGAAGAGGGCGTTATACAAATTTTATCACTGACAATACAAAAACTTTTATTAAGAAAATTTAAGAGACTTTGTACAGCAAATGATACTCAGACAATGTATATATTACATTCAATTATCAAATTCACAATCAAGTCTTCATAAGATAAAATTAAGGCAAATAGAAACTCACGATCTCCTGGCTAAATTCAACCAGTTCCTTCTCTGCATTCCAGGTGGCTTGAACCAAGCTTCCTCTAAAATCAAAATCAAATCTGCTAAAAACATCTACTAAAACTTAAATATTATCCAGTCTTGAGTGACAAAACAACCAAAACACAGCACAGATGACAAATTAATACAACTGTTGCACTGTGTAAACATGCATTAGGAATTTAGATGATCAAAGGTTAAAGCATCTGCGTTGGTCTAACTTCTCAACTTTATTTTCTTAAAGCTTTGTTTCACAACTGCTGGCCTAAAGTGGGCTTACATTACTAAGAAAAATGCAGTATTTCCCCAGGAATCAAATAGCTTAAAGAACCTGCTATATTCACAACTTCCCTATCCTTTGATGCCCCATCCCATTTTCACTATTGCAAGCTGAAGTCAGTTTATTTTACACATCTATAGAATGCCTACTTGCAATAGGAATCAATATAAGCCCCTGCTATACTCACAACTTTTCTACCCTCTGTTCCCCCAGCACTGCTGTCCTCTCTTGATAGAACGACTCAAGTCGCTTCTCCTGTAGCCAGGACCCATCAGGGGCATACTCCTTCGACCCTCCTTTCTGTGGTACTGACTTGTCCAAGAGTCGTCGGTACTGAAACACCTGCTCAGCACTGTTACAACAGAGAGAATTTGCAAACACTTTAATATTAGTCTTTTGAATTGTTTCATTCATCAGAATAACAAGTGAGGATATCTGAAATCATTCAGACAATTTTCAGACAATCTATATTTCCTTCTCGCTAACAATTTTGGCTGTTTAATTCTGCCATGTTGGTTAACATTTAATGAAAATGAGCTTTCTGATTGACTGATATGTACAGGTTGGAGACACCCACTGATCGGGATATTATATCCTGTTCGGGATACAATATCCGGTTGGGGATATTTCATTATATCCCAATCGGGATATAGTAATGTGTTTTCTGATTTTAAAAGGAATTGGTGTATTTCCGCATAAGAGGAATAACTGGAAAAGAATGTTCACATTGAGACATATTTCTGATGATGCTTTGAAATTAGTTTGATCTTGTAAAAAAATGTTTAATTGTTAGTTTCAAAATGTCCCTAAAAAGTAAAAGTTTACATTAAGTTAAATAATCCTTATTGAAAATGCACTATTTTAGCATCAGTTTCCAATAATTAGAAGACAATTTTATGAAATAGTTAAATGTCTTAAAAGTATGAAATCCTTGATATATTATAATTTTCCATGTTTTAATAAAAGTTCATTTTGTCAAGCTGAACATGGGCACAACATCTCCCTCTTCAAGTTTACATGAAACACTTCATGCGAAAAATTTATAGTTTTTGAAATAATTTAAGAAGTGAATAAATATATCCCGATTGGGATATAATGACATATCCCAAACGGGATATTGTATCCCGATTAGTGGGTGTACATGGTCCAATGTGTAAGACAGGGTCGAGGGAGAGGACTCAGCAAAAAGCAACTGAATAAAGCATACATATGTGTTATGATGTTTTATGGTTTTATCTATTCTTAAGAAATATTTTTAACAATGTTAATTATGTTTTAATGAAAAAAACATTACTGTAGGATTTGTTTTCTATTTGGAGCAAGACTCGGTTTGTCTTATAAATGGCTGTTGCCGTGAAACTGGACATGACGTTGCGCAGCGAAGTTAAATAACCAGTATATAAATTTGAAGCGACACATTTATTTCTGTAATATATCCATATCAAACGTGATGTCATACTTCAAAACTTTTTTCTCGTTCATAATGATGTAAACACTTTCAACAACTGTATTGATTAGATCGATGCAAGCTGTCAGTCTACGATAAACTAGCTCAGACTCATCCGTCGTTGAAGATTTTCACGCCTGATGGGCGCAGACATTTTTGAAGTACCCGGATTATGGACATGCGCAAATGACGTTTTATTGATGGAAGAATGTCAATGTAAACTGACAACAACAGCAACAACATTTTGCCGTCCTTATTGCATTTCTTTGGACGCAACAGACACTATTACGCATCGAAATGAAGTCTTAGTCAATCCCTGTTTAGGAACCCCCAAAAGCCTACAATGGATAGTAAGTGTATTAGCACTGACAACTGTTGATAGCGAATTTTGCAAAAACTTGATTTGATGTAAAGGCATCGTCCGGTTTTCGATCACCTGTATACATGTACGTTCTCTCTTCGGACTTCCGTATAATGTGGCACTGTTGTAGCGTATTTCGATGAAGATTTTTATGAATAAGCAAAACCATGCAAGTTATTTCTTGATTTGACTCAAACGAATTTAGTATTTATTTGCATGTTTACAAATTACGAAAACTTTAACAAGTTGTCCACAAATATTTCAATATTACCTCTTTGCTGCAGTTTGCATCATGATACTCATATGTGCGTTTTGAATTGAAAAATAATGAAATGTATGGTTTACGAGGGAGTCAAGTTAGCAGGATATTTTTATAAAATGCTCCTGTCATTTATAACATGAAATCTAATTTCATAGTTCATTTGAAGCATAGTAATGTAACCTCGCGTACGGTGTTTTCGAGCCCCTAAGACACACGGCAGCACTTGCATTAAATTACATATAATTTATCCTAAATACTTATAATACCTTTAGTAACATTTATTTGACTAACTGAATACCAAATTAAAGCAAATATAGCCTTGATTATTACCCTTAAAATCTCGTTATTTTGAAGAGGTCAAATTTATCGCGCATTTTATGACGTCACCTGTTTTCGAGCCCCTCAGATTCTGTGACGTTGTCGTCACATCGGAAGCTTTCCAGGGACGATTTCGAAAGTAAAACATATTTTATCAAGTTTTACATACAAGAACTTATAAAAAGTGTCACAATCTCATATTTTGCAAATAAATGTGTTATTGGAGATATCACAAAGAAAACATGATGCATTTACATTATGTATTTCAAATGAAGACATCGTTAACAACCCATACCGGCATCCTGAATTTGTAGTAATAAATTTGTCAAGCTTTTATGAGATCGTTTACTTAATAGGCTTTTTACTAAAATAATAATGCATTGCATTTTCTTTCTTAATGTGAAGAAAGAACTTCAGAAATCCGAAATATTATCCTTTCAATTTCAACGCGCACCTGACCTCTGTTACTGTACAGCAGGTTTTAGATTGAATTTCACTCGATAGAGAACACAACAATATTTAATTGGAATGTATGATTGACTCCCCTTTTGATAACATTTAATGGAGAAACATAAACTTTAAATAAAATTGCAATTATTGTACATCATACATTTATCAGTGTTGCTTTATTTGATATCAATATTGCATGTGAGAAATCCGAGTTGTTGACTTACCTTAGAAACCGGCAAAGTGACGGTATGGAAATTTAGTGAGTCGTTCACATTATTCTTGGTATTTTTATGGGTAAAATGGTATTTTGATAACTACTGTTGGGGATTTTTTGATCAATAAGAGCCTTTTTTCATTATGATTTTGTCAATTTAATTTTATGCATTGATCAGCAGCCTAACGTTTGTTTTGCGACCTTCGAAACTTGGCAAAAAATTTGCTGATCGCTTATGAGATGACCCCAACTGTCAATCAGCTGGAAAGTTAAAAATAGTCTGTCACGTGATGCCAATCACATGATGTTGACTGAAAGGTTACGCTCTTCAGTCAAAAAGAGTTTCACAGTTCTCAAAATATTTGTATTGAACTGTGCTCGCTTTAGAAATATGACTGTGATCGGTGTTTATGGAAATCTATGCTTGTATTGCACTGATTACTTATTCTTGTATCAAAATCTGAAATTCAGACTTATACACAAAATAAAGAATGTATCCGATAATTCAGGACTAGGGGTGCAACCACACAGGAGGGTCGCGATACGATACGTATCTAGATATTTGGGGTACGATACGATACGTATCTCGATACGTATTACACAGGATAGTGAAACTGTAAACATTTACTTTATTTGTCTATTATAAACACTGTTGACACTGACAGGGTAAAAAATTAAAATTAAGAAATTTAATTCCACTGTAGGTCGTATCGTAGTGTATCGATTCAGAGGCAAAACGTATCGTGTATCTTATCGTCAGCCATATAATCGCGATGCACCGATGTATCGGTGTATCGTTGCACCCTTATTCAGGACATTTCCCTCTTCTTTTCGTTGGAAAGTTATGATAAACGGGCGTCTAGAATGCACCCCGGGCACGTTTTGTAGGGGCTCGAAAAGACGTGACGCTCGAAAACAGGTAACGTGGGGATATTGAATAAATTGGTTACTAAAGAAATTACTATTTGAATATTAAAGCCTATAATCACTGAATAAGAAGAAAATTTGAATCAATCCATTCATTTGGGACAATAAGTGTAGCCATGCTGATTCATCTGTAAAACAATGCATGTACATGTATTTTGTTTTATTTCATTATCTGAAATAAACTAGTGGAAGTACAATATCATTTCAACAACTGTTCAGAATGTACTTTGATCGTTATCATCAACTTGGCACAATTTGTGAATTTTGCAGTTGTTCAAAGAAAGACAGTCCTTGATGTATAATTCCGCAAAATTATGTATTTATTTTGTACATTTGCCAATTGCCTTTATACCGAAATAAACAATTTTATTTTTATTTCAGCAAGTAAATCCAGAAAGAAATGGGGCAGAGCCGATCCGGAGGTGCAAATGCCTATAAATGTAAGGATACACTTTTCTTTTCTTTCTACAGATTTTAAAACTGTATCTGCTTCCTGTATTCATTTTCATTGCATTTCACTGTGGAATTTTTGTGCTCATGTCTCAACATTTGCAAAGTGGCATGGTTAGTCCAGGGGGACTTTGTACCTAAATATTGGAGGACAAGACTCCATACAAAAGTCTTGTCATGATTGCTAACATCAGAGGAATGAACAGTGTCGTTGTAGAATATTTTTCCTAGCTTGCATAAAAAATTGCCTAGCAAAACCAACACAATGACTTGTCAGATATTAGTCTGTTAGTATACTACTTCATTATCTTCTTACTTCAATGATTGTTGCAGGCCCCAGCAGTCAGAGAAGAGATATTTCCTCATCATGAAGAGTACTTGCTGCTTCTTCAAGAAAAAAACAGGTCCGTAGAATACCAACATTGCATTAAATTTTTATATAAGGTTAAAAATTGTTGATTGTTTTAAGTTTAATGAAGTGATTGATGCCTTGAATTTTAGTTCTACGAAATCTTTTCAAATTGCTCAAAATGTAATTTTCACCAAGCAAGTTCACAAGTAGACGATGTATGCTCGCCGTGACTATCTCCGGTAAACCTCCGGAGCATAGGGGAGCTAGTACCGAGGCGAGTATGATCGTCTAGTTCACAAGACTCCATACTATTTCTCCAAGTATTTTATGAAATACATGTAATTCTGGAGAGAAACTGGATGTATCATTTGTAAAGACAATGTGCATTCTTCTATCAGATTAATGAAACAGCTAAGGAAGAAGAACCGGAACCAGATACAGATGGAGCGGAAGGAGCAGGGGTTCTCACTGTACGTCAACGGGGCTAACGCAGATCGAGATTTCCCCTCGGTTCACTCCACGGACAAGAGTAGCTCCAAGATGAAGCTGCCAAAAACAGCTGGAGGTGAGGTCTAGCAATATATTTGAAAAAGTTTGCTGAAGTTGGTGGTATGATTTTGTGGAAAAACGTGATTTTCAATACACAAAAAATGGAAAGAATATTTAAACAAAGCACATTTCTTTTGAAATTAAAAATTTCACTTAACAAATGTATCAAAATCATTGGCTCAGACATGCAAATAATTAAGAGAAGTAATTCATCACTGACAATCAGTAATTGCTCTGACGTTTGCATCAATATAAATCCCCTAGCCCCCAAGGTTTCATCTAAAATAACAGAATCCAAAATTGTATTTGAACATCAAAGTTTACAGCTACAAATACTATTGAAAAAACTCATGCTAATCTTTTATCTGAACTGATACAAGTTAAAAACATGAATCCCTCAAAATATGATGTTGACATTTTGACAGAGGTGCGAGGGAATGTCTATTTAAATGCGAGAGATCTGCAGTCTGCAAACAATGAACATCAGAGGAGAGAGGAAGAGAAACGAGCCAAGACCGCTCCAAGTAAAACTAGACGGAAAGGTTGGAATGTTGGGTCAGTGGACATCACCACAGCAGGGGGAGACAAGCGCAAACTTAAGGCACCTGGTAGGCAAAAGAGATACCATTCTGTCTGATGTTGACAATCTTCCAGAATTATTGTGTTACCTTTGTTTTTTATTTTATATACATGAAGTAAATGAACTGTGATTTTGTTTTATTGAAGGTGTTGAGATATTTACAGTCTGATTAAAATCGACCGTGCTCCGAGGAATAAACTATAAAAAATATTGTCTCTATCGGGGCTCGAACCATTCGGGATATCCTCTCCGTCTCGGTCTGAATGCACCCACCTCTATCACGTGTTGTTATAACCAGTTTAGCGCAGACAAACCCAGTCGTAAGCTATCCAATCACATCCTCGTTTTTAAATAGCGTTTAGCAGCGGTTATGTATAACGAATGGTACACTGGAGTTACCTGCCCCTGATGGATACCGAAGCTTTCACTGCGCTCCTTTCGATTGGCCAGATGAGCTTGTGTCAGAACATGCGGGCAATAGGGGTGCCTTCAGACTGTGAATGAGAGGAAAGCCGGGCTGGTTGAGGTTCGAACCCCGCTAGAGATAATATTTTACACTTTTTTCCTCGAATCACAGTCGATTTTAATCAGACTGAGATATTTATTGCATGAGACACAATTTCATGAAATATTGATAAGTAATTGCTGTCTATCTTTAAAAGAGTTGAAAATAGATTATTCTCATACATTATCTTTTTTATTAGTTTTATTCATTAAACAATCATTAATTTGCAGATATGCTGACAGGGAACTATGAAGATGACTTTGACATTGATGAGAGTGGTGACTACCATAGTTCTGACGACGACAGTCGACAGGTAAGTTCACTAAGTTACCAGATCAACAATTTCTTATGACAAATTTTTAATTACAATATACATTTTGATGCTATGTCAAACTAATCATCATGACATCTTCTAAGATTGCTATTGTTCAATCCTTGTAGTATTGATATAAGTTATCAATTTCCCTCAGCTATCTGCAAGGATGCGTAGTGTACTAGACGATGATGATGAGGCAGACAGTCGACCCTCAAGTAGCAACAGCAGACCGGGAAGTGCTCGCAAAACAAGCTACCTCAAGCGGAAAGCCGCACAGATTAGACAGCATGAGGAGAATGATAGACTCACTCTCACGCTGGCTGATGTCAGGGTAGGTAACTCTTGCTCACATCAGGGTTGGTAACTCTTGCTTATGACAGTGTACATAAATCTTGCTGGTGTAAGGGTACATAAATTTTGTTCATGGCAAAGCTCTCAAAGTGTTGTTACGTCTCTGTGTGTATCAAGTCTTAGTCAACACTGCATCCAGACCTGTGACCGCAAACTAGTGTGCTAGTGCGAATTGACCCAGCGTTACCAATGTGAATGATGTGGCAATAGTTTTGCAAACCATCATTATCTTAATGTATCTTGATTATGTAAACATACCAATTTTGATTATTTAATTTTTAATGTCAAAAGCATTGATGAAATGTTTGAACAAATTACCTTTATCAAAAAATCATGGTCTTGCAGAGATTTTTGCTTGTTTCCTTCCGTCAAGTCACAGGCAAAGAGTAGTTTTCAAACCGTTTGGCTTATTTCAAGAATGAAGACAATGTTTTTGAGAATCTAAACATCCAAATATCCAAGATACATTAATAAAAATGTTTTCAATTTCTTATTTTTATTGGATTTTGATGGTCAGGAGATTATTGGGATAGCATATTGGGAGATAATGTGTTTTAAATATTCTGTCAGTCTCTGAAGAGGACTGTTTTGAACAGATACTATTGTGAGTTGCAATGCAATTGGATTTTGTTTAGTGATAAAACAACATTTTCTTTACTTTCAGCGATTGAGACAAAGTTTAGAGATGAATGCCAGTATTCGACAGTCACTAGCCATGGATGTCAGCTCTGTAAGCTTTATCTCAATCAAGAACTTTTGATAAAATACTAGTTTTCAGATTCCGTTTTTGATTTTTAAAATATCTTCAAGTAGAACTTTAATTTTTTCATCTCTATTTTCTTTCTCTAAAAGAAATCTCAAAGCTTCAAGTTTGTTATGTAAAGGAGCTCTAGTGAAAAAATCTTAAATGATGTTTAAGACAAAGCTTAGTTAAGATGCCACCATTTTCTGATTTCCTGATATACATAAACTTGAAGCTTTGATTCTATTTCTTTCTTAGTTTTCTCTTTAAGAAACATATTGTTTCATTTCAAATTATTTCTTTATTCCTATGAATTTCTCAAAATTTTCACTTTCACTCATCATTTCATTGTGTACACATCTGATTGTCCTATATGCCTGTACCAGGCTCTGCCTCCCCTCACCGCCCCCTACAGGGCCGCCCCGAGACTGCCAGGTGGCCTCGTACAGTGCCAGGTTTGAATCTCATTGTTGGCATGTTGGGTCGGTGTACGTACTATTGGCTGCTCATGTTGTTATGGCTACAGGGAGGAGTCGTCACATATCTGCCATGCGTTCAGTAACAAATCAAAGTATCTGACATTGAGTGTTAGCGAGTATTTGTGAATATTCCAAACATCTTGTGTTACTGAACTCAAGGCTGTTGTTTGCATTGTTGTTGGCTCTCAAATTGTTATGTGAAATTGAATTTTAATATACTTAAGCACCATATTGTTCTAATATCGTAAATCAATGCCTTTTTCCATCCTCAGGATGATAATTATAAAAGAACAAAAAATATATATATGAAGATAGAAGAAAGATACAAAAACCAGTTTGGTTTTGTATGAGTTGGTCTTGTAGATATTTGGCTTGATAATTGCAATCTGCATGAAACAGACCTGTAGTGGTACGATGATATTGTAGCAATCTGACTTTGCTTTATACTTATATGAAGATAGATATATATATTTTGTCAAAATGAAAAAGAGTAACACTTTGTTTACCCCTTTATCTTCAAAATATATTAAAGCCAAACCCTTCATTTGGCCAATCTAAATGAATCACAACTTATAATCAAAGAATCTGGGAAAGGCAAATTGACTTATGTTGGTTATCCCTCATTTGTTACTACTTAAGGAAGGAAGTAAGTATTTGATAAAGATTCAACTATCATAAGTAAATGCAAGCCTGTCATGTTTCTGAAATAACTACCAATAGACACCTAGATTTCTTGTTTGAGTGAACTCTCCTCCCCAAAAATACTTTGCATGACGTTATAGTATTGTAGTGCTTATATACACTTAGAGCCCCAAATTGATAATACCATCCTAGACAGCTCCATTTAACCCCCAATTAACAGAGCATGCATGCAGTAAATAGAACTCATACATTGAAAACATTGTTGATACAGGTCTATTTTGAATGAAAATGTAGTTCAGTCGATTCCATTACTTGAATAGTTCATTGTAGATGTACATTGTATTTATATTAAAATATATTTTCATCTTCACACAATGTTATTTCATGTTAATCGTTGACTTTTCAATTGGGATATTTTTGGTGTAAAGCAATTCGGGTTTGGTTGATATGCTTAATGGAATATTGTTAATAATATATCAAATATGATTATAGTTTTCCTATTTTGTTGGTAAATTAGTGTGTAATGACAAAATGGATAACAAATTCTTGTTATCAATCTGTAACATTAAGGCATACATTCATTTGTATCTAAGTTATCCAGCAGAAGTGTTTCTACAAAGATATTGAAAGATACTGATAAAAATGTAGTTGTATACATACCTTCGGCATTGATTAAACATCTATCAAATATTTGACTAATCCAAGTTACCCAAAACATATAAAAACTGATATGGTGTAGCCCTTTCATACCCAAACCAAACCATGTACCCTGGTTAGATAGTTGGTAGGTTTTTAATACTTCTAATATGACTATGTACCAACTAATACAACTGAAAGATCTCTACCTCTATGCTTAAATATATTTTAAAGCAATATACTATAACTATGTGACTATTTGTTTACCAGTTACAAGATATTCAAAGCTGTCTATTCACTAAGATAGTCGTAATAACTATGCATCAACATTTCTTTATGAATATCTTAGTGGTGAGAGACTGGAAAAAATCTATGTCCAAATCTTTTTCTGTATAGTATTTAGATTTGACAAAATTTGATTGATACTATTCAAACATTTGTTATCATTAGTATTAGTCACAAGTTTGATAGGTTTTAGGGAAGTATTATCCCCTGTAAGACATTTCATGGATAGCTCATTTAACATTTATAAATTTTTCTCAACCTGCATGTCTCTTCTTTCAAGTTAACTTACTTTATTCTGTGAATTTGAAATAATGGTATTAATGTATGACTATGGTTTAAAGATTTTGATTTTGAATACAAAGCATTTCATGCACAGCTTCTGATGTTTGTAAATCCTTTCAATTCCCTCACTGAGTTATGTTGAAAGAAATTAAATAGCTAAAGCAAAGTTTGATTGTGTGTACGTTGTTGAACAGTAAGATTTACAGTAACAATGAACAATGACGTAACTCTGTAATATAACAGTTTCCAGAAATATACATTCATTCACTTCACATGCATAGGAGAAAAGAAAATAGACTGATTCAAAAACTAATACAGAGTGGCATCCCTTTTATTTATGTAATTGCTTTTGCATAAACATAGCAGAAATATTTGATAATTTAGCATAACATGTATCACTATGTGAAGTTCATATGAACAATGAAATATTTCAATCATAAAAATTAGGATCATCACTATATCATTTTCTATGAAATCTGTATTTTTACTGTATTCATCTTTCATGTATGTTTTTGTGAGCTCAATACCAAGACTACCTTAGCCAAATTCAAGCATATCACTTTGCCTTTAGCATTAACAGCTAACTCATCCCATTATTTATATTGTCCATCCCAGGATGAGGATGAGGTTGACCGAGAGTCGACAATAGACGAGGAAGAAGAGGAAGATATTGAGGAGGATATATCACCGGGAGCCAGCACCGGACCCGACAGTCCAACCAGCCCATTGGTGAAGAAAAACATCATGAAGCCCAATGAAACCATTGTGCTTGAATTTGCTCCTTTACAGAACAGAGGTGATCTTATAAAGGATTTTCATTTGAAGTGACTAACATTAAACAAACCTGCTTTTGGTAATGTTCATTTTGTAAAAGTAGAAAGGTCTTCTAGTTTCATCCTGTTCCTGACTTTGTCTGACAATCCGTCTTTCCATAATGCTTTACCACCTCATCAGGCCTATGACTTAAACCCGCCGCTAATGACTAAAATATTTCCCAAGCGGCATTTAGCATTAACTCACTCACTCAACTATGACTTAGTACCAAAACTTCCATCATACAACAATAGAAGGATCTATGTCGAAACATCGCTTTCAAAGAATAAAGAAGTTGATTATCCATAAAATAATCCTCGTTATTGATCAATGATAAGAAGAAGAAGAAGGATTTTATTTGCATAAAGGCCATAAGACCCATAGTACAAAATGATACAGTTGTACATTTGAGTTACCATTCAAGGTGCATTGTTAACAGGCGCAGATTATACGTGGTTTAAGAAACTTACAAAATTGTTGATAATATTTAAGTCAGATGATGTACATATGCTATGAAGAGAAAGGTAATATCCATCGTTCGTTTTCGGAACTTAACGCTGACGAATGTCCTCGTAGCATTTACAAGTATAAACAACATGGCTTTCATCTTCAATACTATTACAGTGTTTACATAACACAATATCATCATAGCAAGAGGCGATACCTCTTCTAATATATTTAATACCCAGTGAATGATATCCTGATCAAAATAGTGTAAACAAACGCATGTTACTATATAATGTTACCAATAATCTTTCACTGATACAGGTAAGGTAGAGCGAAATCTCTCAGCAGCCAGACGGAAGGATGCAGACAACTCTCTATCCCCACTTACCCCTCGCCCCCTCCCCAGCCCGAGAGGGAAACCCTCGTCCCCCTCCAGTGGTCAGCTGCGGTCAGCCACCCCCAACAAGAAGTCTCTGGGTCCCCTGTCAGCCAACAGGCGGAGTGATGAGAGGAGTCAGGATACGAGGGAGGAGGCTTCAGCTGTGATGAGAGCCCTGCAGGAGGAGAACTCGAGACTCGGCAGCAAGAGTCCCAGACCGGAGGTTGGGGACAGTGTTTTCTTAGTTGTCTTAAGTTTGAAACTGACATTTGCCCTGCTAATACTCTTTTATTAAGGGAAGAGTCCAAGATTTGCAAAATGAAAAAAATGTCATACCATGAATAATGATGCATTAGCTTGTAAAGGTTAAGAATGAGAGGAAAATAAGTCATTCTTGCAAAGTTCATACAATACCATATACAAAACTATCACAGCAAATGCCTCATATTGGTTGGTTATTCATGTCTTTATTGCAAAGCCAATAAATTAAGTGATGATAGATACAAGGCTTTCGCAAGAGCTTTGCTTGTACAAATATGTAACAGTAAAGATTGAAAAGGAAGATAAAGAGATACTTCTACAATTTGGCTACATTGATTTTAACGATTAATGTTCTAGATAAGGCCCAGCTCTGGTGATCCTCATCCCTCCAAATCTCGACTGTCAGCTAGAGGAGAGAAACTGTCCCCATTAAAGTCACCCCGTCCAAAACAGACGCAAGATTCAGTGCTTTCACAAGACAAAGTGACAGATATTGTGTCTAAGGTTCTTAATATGCCGTCCAAGTAAGTACAGCAGATCATTGTGTTACACAAGATTAATGCATGCACACTACTTGGAAATCATTGCTTAACACAAGAGCTAAATCTATGTGTACCGTAATTTCTCTATTAATTCGACCCTAAAATTTTAAAAAGTTTTTCAGAAATTGTCTATGGTTGAACTAATTTCACTTTTGGTGGTTTATTTGGTACTATGGTTGAAATATTAGATAGATATCAGGAAGTTTTATTATTTATAATTAACATATAGTTTCCATACATGACCACATGAAAATGCCATAGTTATCATAATAAATATATTAATAATATATAATTATACTGCAGCAGAGAAAATTACACATTGCAATTATTTATTTAATTTTGCAAATTAAACCATTATTTTCAGCAGTGGTTGAATCAAAGGAACATAAACTTTTGGCAGTTGGTTGAATTTTTAGATGTGATTTGAATTTGTGACCTCAGAATAATAGTATGTGGTCGAATTATTGGAGATGTCGAATTAATAGAGAAATTACTGTAATACTTTTCCAGTCATCAAAAATTGTTTTAGTTATTACTGATGCTCTGCATTTTTAGATTCAATCAGATGAAAACTTTATATAAAAAGGAATTTCGAGGCCTAGAAGTAAGTTTGAGCTTGCCTGAGTTTCTGATGTGATTTAATTTCTATGACAGACACAACCCAAACAGTACAAGAATTTGTACTTTAGCAGTTACTGTTATCCCAAATATGACAATGTTATAAAAAAAACAAAAAAATTCTGTTAATGAAATTATCTTCCTATTTTTCTTCTTGCCATAACATACAAATTATTTGTTCAATATTTCACATAACATACAAGGGTTGTTGATATCAAGTTGACCGTTGTGTTCCTGTCCCCGACAGACAGCAGCGCCGCCTGGTGAAGATGCTGGGAAGACTAGACGACAATTCCTCGTCTCTCCAGTCTCCCTCACCCACCTCACCCAACAAGCCTGTCAAGGCTACCGTCCCTGTCTCAAGGATGATCAACAAGAAGGTAATGTTTTTGATACTTTGACACTTCAGATTTGATAAATGAGTAAAAAACTCCCAGATCAGAAAGACACCTGAAAAAATGGAAACACTTTATGATTTCAACTGCTTGTATATCCTCGTCAATCCTTTGTGCTTTTGGCTGGAATATTGCCAAAGCAGCACAAAACATCAACTTATTAGTTATAAGGTCCTCATAGTCTCGTGATTGAAGTGAATTCATTTATCTCTATTTTGTAATAATCACAATATTATGCCTCCTCCAGTCAGTTTTTTGGCAATGAATACCACTGTTGTATCTTACGTGGAGGAATCTAAACAAAACTCATTATCTCCCACTCAGAAGTCTGGCAGTGAGCTGGATGTGCTGGAAGTCAACATGGAGGTCCTCTCTAACTGGGGTCACCCCGACAGGGTCGGACTTACAGAGATCCAGTTCTTCGACTCAGAGAAGAAACTCATCCCGCTCCGAGCGTCGGATGTCAGCGTTCACGGAGCCACTGGCTGTAAGTCTACCCTTGATGTGCTCTTCAACGGCAAACCCAAGGTAATTTATTCTTTTGTAAATAAACTCAACTTGCATGCTATCAAACAACATGTTTTTCAGCTTAGGATGTCTCAAGAAGGTTTAGAAAACATTTGAATAGGAGTAAGTGCTTGCCATATTGTGGAAAACTTAATTATATTTTCATACAGAATGAATAAGGTTTAAAATCCAGATGATGAAGAAAAATGCTTTATTTGATTTTGGAGAAGATATTCGTTTGCTAGATCTATGAGACACTAGTACAGATATGATGAATATCTATGTTTGCTTTTCATTTTGTTTGTTATTTTGTAAGCAAGAGGGAAAATGTACAATGAACAATCATTTTTGCACAAGTCTTAAGTCTCAAGATAGTTGAGGCAAAATTGTTAGGATGGTTAGCTGCTGGTATGTTTGTTGGCTGACCCTGAGAGTGTGGGTTTGAATCTAGCAAGGGACTCTGCCCAATAAGTACAAGAATTTGATATGATCCTAATTAAAACAATGTTACAATACTATTGATCAAATTCTTGAGAGGCATATAGAAGTTGGTAGTTAATATGACAAAGAGTAGGATGGATTACAACTTCTTTATTGTATTTGCATACGACGTTTCAAGGCAACTCCGTGCCCCTTCATCAGGTAAGTGACAATGACAGTTACAAGCAGAATATATAGTATATATGTACAAGAAGCCAGTTAATCAGATGGACATACATGTATCTAAAATTGATTGATTGATTGATTGATCAATCAATTTTAGATACATGTATGTCCATCTGATTAACTGGCTTCTTGTACATATATACTATATATTCTGCTTGTAACTGTCATTGTCACTTACCTGATGAAGGGGCACGGAGTTGCCTTGAAACGTCGTATGCAAATACAATAAAGAAGTTGTAATCCATCCTACTCTTTGTCATAATACTATTGATGTCATTTAGACGAACAAGGAGCGGTACATGTGGAGCTGTGAGTACGAGGACGGACTGTCGGTGGAGTTTGTGATCACTCTACACAATCCCTCACCCAGCAAACCCTTCAGTCTCTCCGCCATCAAGGTCTGGAACTTCAACAAGAGTCTCAATGTAAGTCTTTGAAAATAATGATGATAATAATGCAGTTGTTTTATTCAACTAACTTGCTGCTCAATGACTCTTTTGCTCCCCTCATTCAATCTATATTTGCACTAGTGCATCTTCATGCTGTATGACCATTCAAAGCTTGACAAATAAGGATGCGTGGTCACTTATGATTTCCTCTTCAGATTGTATTAGTTCTTCTTTCTTGGTCAGTGTTTTATCTTACATGAAATAATGACCCAGTTGTAATCTATAATTCTAGTACCTGGAAAAAGCACATCATTTATGTGATTAATCTGTATTATTCATACTCTTCCCTTGTATTGCAGGAACTGTGTATCGGTGCCAAGCACACAAGGATATTTGTGGGAGGAGAGCTTGTGTTCGATGGAGATATAGACAAGGGGTGTGGTAACCAAGCATTTGACTTTTGCAAGGTCATTGACCTTAACTCAGGGAAAGGCAACTCTATCAATAAATATTCATCAAAGGAGGATAACTCCGTCAATGGACAAAACAGGAAGTCAGGATCCAGATCTTCTCCGTCACCAACAAGTTCAAGGGCTCCCTCTGGTGACAAGAAACATGTACGCAGTGAGACTCGGACCTTGCATCGTAGCAGTGGGGATATCAACAGACCAGCTGTAGGCTCAGATCGGTCGGACTCCAGCCCGGATTGTGAGGGTGAGCATGCATTTACAATTGTTTCTTTGATTTCTTTATGATGCTAGATAGATAGATTGTATTTATTTCCTCCATGATTACAGGTCACACAGTGACATTATAAATATATATCACATGACAGCATCTATACAATGTAATGGGGTTGTAGGAGGTAATACATTGTTTTAAAATAAAATGCTGCAAGAAACATACAATTTCTTCATGGTTTGAATGGTTCATCAGAGAAGCAGGTGGGTCTACCTCCAACTATAAATGACATGATAAAATCATCATTATTAGACCACCAGTCAATAAATATAGTGCCATACATATGTCCCCATTGTCATTTCCTGCTTTGAAGTAGAAGGGGGATATAGGTTTGGGCTCTGAGACTGTTTGTGTGTCGATCCATCCCTGCATCCAAGTTAAAGGGGATAGCTTTTCTCAGAAACCGTTTGAGACGGGATTACTAAATTTGCAATGTGTCTTCAGGGGATCAATACCTTGATGGAGTTTAGAAATCAAAAGCATCCAATTACTTTTGTTAAGGACTTATGGCCCTTATTCTGTGTTTCTGGACACTGTTAGAGAGTATCTTCAAAGAGGAAATTTTTTCTCAGAAACTGTTTAAGAGAGGGTAACCAAATTTGCTTCGAATCTCCAGGTTGTCAGCTTGTGGTGCACCGATCGATCAAAAATCGGTTTATTGATTGTTTGTAGATTGACGGTCGATAATCGATCACAAAAATTATCAATCGGTAAAAGTTTCATTTGCTTTCATGTTCATGTTTTCACTTGAAATCACTCAAGTAAACTTGGAATAAGTTCGGGGAAAAAGAAACATCACATTGCCATCGAACTGGAAAAAGAAACATCACATTGCCATCCAACTGGAAAAAGAAACATCACATTGCCATCCAACTGGTTAACATTTCACTTCCAGGTTTACGCTTATTTGGTTAGCTGACATGTGCTTTTCAAGAGTTAATAAAATGTCGCTGACTTACAATCAGAAATTAATGTTGCAATTAACACAACCGTTACTCTCATCTTCGCAATTTTGTAAAATAACAGACGAATCAACCTTTGACCTGTGACATGTCGTTGAATAAATTACAGCTGTGACATTTGAATGTATAACAATGAGATATTGCATCAACAAGGCACAAAATCTTTAGTAATCTGACTGTTGTTTGTCTATTTTGATAGAATAATCAACATACCATATGTAAACATCATGATGAATGACATTTTAGTTTAAATTACCTCTTGTTATTATCATTATTTGAATATTTTTAATAATTCAAATTGGATATTTCTATGGCCCACATTTCCACCCACTAATGCTTGCTTATGGTGCAACCAACATTATATGCCTGGTCTAACAAGAGGTGACTGTAAACACAACCTTTTGCAAGGTATCACTTTACTGCTGGGTGAACAACATCCTGCTACATCAGCGTATATGTCTCCGCTAATGCTCCTCCTACAGTCTTCTGTTGTATCGCTATATATAGCAAGCCAATCAATTGATGCCCTTTCAGCGATAGCGGCAAACTAGTTTCTTGGCTTCGTTCCGCGTGCTCACCTTGTGATTCAAATTAACCAATAGGAGTGCTATTAAATAATAAATCTGATTCTCATTGCAGTCTCCCACTAAGCTCCAAATCGCGCACTCTTAGATTTCCACGTGTGACATCACTAGACAACAGTGTATGGAGTTCGAAATAGTTTGACTGAAAACAGACAGGCTATAAATAGCGCTGAGCAACCACCTGTCAGTGATACGACAGAAGACTATAGGAGGATATCAGGGGATAGGTTTTAGCATTAGCGGAGACATATACACTGATGTAGCAGGATGGGTGAACAGCATAACATTCTATCATGTCCACAATTTTACGATTGAAATTGTTCTTGAAATTTATCCCTGTGTCTTCTATTTGAATGATTTAGATAACCCCCTCTTCTTAAAAGATAGAAAATTGGTCAGTCTTTAAAGATACTACGGGTATATTCATTTCATTGCTGGAGTAAGTTATTGTTTAGCACCGCTTAGGCAATATTTCAGCCAATAGCAGTGGTTCATGGATATGAGATAAACACGATATTAGTTAAGAAAAGACAGATATCCTCTATTCTGTATGCATGCTTGCATATTGCAAAGTCATATTTCAAAGGGTTTGAATCTAAGCAAGCATATTTTCTGACAAAATGACAACTTACTTCTGGTGAAGAAATACAGTAAAGTGAATCATTCTGTAAATTTCTATTTTGAAATGTTTTGTATTATCTAGGCTTTAATTGACTTCTTGACTATTGAGGACTAAAATCTTTACCCTTGAAACCTAGTTAGCAGCCCCGTACTTAGTGCTTTCAGTATCATATCTTTCTTAAACTTTACATGTGTATTGCCCACCTACTGAAGTGGTGCCTTTTGATATTTTCACATTTCTGAAAATTTTATTTTTTATTATTTCCATGGAAACGGCTCTTATATGGACTCTGTTCATGAAAGGTTTCGTTTCCGGAGCAGAACTCAAAAACCGGTCCACATATCTTTCTTAAACTTTACATGTGTATTGCCCACCTACTGAAGTGGTGCCTTTTGATATTTTCACATGTCTGAAAATTTTATTTTTTATTATTTCCATGGAAAAGGCTCTTATTTGGACTCTGTTCATGAAAGGTTTCGTTTCATATATATAAAACCGGTCCACATATCTTTCTTAAACTTCACATGTGTATTGCCCACCATGTGACCTTGACCTTGACACAGCAAGCATTTTCCGAAAACTTTAACCTTGGCTATAGTTTCTATACTGTCAGTGCTAGGTCTTTGATACTTGACATGTGTATCCCTTGTGATGAGACCTTTCAGATGACACCATGATATTTGACCTTGTGACCTTGACGTCCGTATGTCCGTTTGTCCACAAAAACTTTAACCTTGGTCATAACTTTTGATTGGTCAGAGCTAGCTCTTTGATACTTGACATATGGATCCCTTGTGATGAGACCTTTCAGATGACACCATGACATTTGACCTTGTTACCTTGACCTTGACACAGCGAGCAGGATGCATCCTGGGGCATTCGTGTTTCACAAACACATCTTGTTTATTATTTCCATGGAAACGGCTCTTATTTGGACTCTGTTCATGAAAGGTTTCATTTCATATATATATTAGCTTATACTATTATGAACCTTGCTTGAAAAATTTACAATTATCTTTCAAAGGTTTACATCTTACGATCATGTGGAACTGGTTGGATATGTCATCTTCTAATGACTCTTGTTTCTACTAAGCTTTCCAGAACTTCTATTCATAACTTACTGCTTATACCTCAGGGGAACGATTTTGACATGTTCATTTTCAAGGTCAAAGGTCAAGGTCACAAGCTATAAAATCACTATAAAAATTCCTTGTAAACGCGATAACTTGAAAAGTTTTTGTGCTTTGAAGCTCTAACTTGGTATCTATCATCCTTGGAAGAGTAAAAAATTTTGAAAAGGTTTTCGCTATAATCTGTCTAAGATCAAGGTCACAGCAAGGTCACTACTTTAGCATGGTTTTGCGAAAATGCTTTATTTTAACAATGAACACTTTTAATCATTAGATGATTGTTATACTCAATGAAAAGTGTTCATTGATTGTGTAACCTTGAAGGTCAAGATCATGAGATTTGTGTTATTGCAATGTGCAACTAATTTGGATATAACTTAATCCCATTAAGCTTTTCAGAACTCATGAACATGTATAAGTGTCTACACCTCTGGGGAATTTACAGTGACATGTTCACTTTCAAGGTCAAAGGTCAAGGTCACGAGCTATAAAATCACCAAAAAATTCCTTGTAAACACGATAACTTTAGTTTAGATTTTGTATATATTATCTCTTGAGAAGTACAACATTTTGAAAAAGTTTTGGGTACGAACTGTCAAAGGTTCAGGTCACAGCAAGTTCAACATATATTGAGAAAATGGATTATATTTTAACTTTTAAAACTTTAATTCATGACATTAATGTTATAATCAATGAAATGTATTCATTGATTGCATGACCTTTAGTGTCAAAGGTCAAGGTCACAAGAAAATGCCCAATATGCTTAGGCTTGTAGAAAGCGGAACAGGGTAAGGCGAAACTCTAAGTTTCGGGGCTGCTCTGCTTTTGCGGTGTCCCGCAAACGCTAATCTAGTTTCAACTTCTTCTCCAGAAGCATAAGGCTTAGAGAGCTGAAACTTTGTGTTCAGACTCCTTGACAAGTGAGGCTTGTAACTTGTAGCTTTGGTGGCCCTGTGCCCCTATGACCCACAGAGGCCACACCCTTAAAATCTTCTTCTCCAGGTCACAAGGCATAGAATGCTGAATGTCTTGTTGAGACTCCTTAAAAAAATAATGGTGATTCTGAAATATTCATTTGGTGACCCTGCCCCCATGATGTTGCATGCTATAACTTCTTTTACAATCTTTGTTTGTCGGGTTATTGATACTTTTAGACTTCATTTATTGAAATTAAGTATGGTAACTGGTAAGCAAGCAGAGATTTTACAATTATGCAATTTTCAAATATTCATAAAATGTCAACTTAATGAGTATTTATGAAAAACAGCCTCATTTGAAATCCTATAAAAGATATTTTTTAAAACTTATTGATCTTGCTCTTTACTGTATAGCAGAGAATATTGCAATCAATATACTTTCCAAGAAATCAATAAAATCAATCCAAGAAACTCTGACACAATAGATGAATGCCTTTATTGCTTCCAACTGGAAGGGTGTGATGTGTGAGGTCTAAACAAGTAGGATATTATATGAGCGAACGAGTAAGCGAGGGGTGAGTTTGTGTGCGCATGTGTGGGGGTCGGGAGTCGTGTGGGTACTGTCTGTGTTTATGTTTGATTGAAAGGGTGTGTATGTGGGAGAGAGGGGCGAATGTGTACTGTGTGAGTCTGTGTTTGACTGAGAGGATGCGTTGTATATCGTGGTTTCTTAATAATCTTATGAGTGCAGTAATGTATGGAGAGTGTATGTGGGGTGGGGTAAGGATGGGTAATGTGGTGAAAGGTGGTGCGAAATCAGACGAATGCAAATGTATTGTTGTATTTGTTATGAATTTGTAATTGTAATTGTATGTTTGTGTCTCGTAAGCCTTATGGCTGGGTGCTGACTTTTAACAGCTTTTTATACTGTGATATATATATATGTACAGCATGTGACACATAAATAAAATACTCTTCTTCTTCTTCTCTTCTTCTTCTTCATTATACATTGGGCCAGTGACCATGAATTCATATACATTATATAGAGGATATTACATGATTGAAGTCATTTGTTTAGTGATCACAGCTGGAGTTGAATTCAAAGTTCTTTCATCATATATTTAGTATTGATTTTGGAGTATTGTGTTGTTCTATTGAAAGCAAGTTGATGGAATGTCTCAAGATCATGATTCATCAAACCTTCGTTCTGGATGAGAATTTATGGGCATGGATTGATAGATGTGCTGTCTTCTGGAGGATGAATAGGAATAGTTGTTTTTAGCTCATCTGGCCTGTAAGGCCCGATGGGCTTATGGCATGGCATGGTGTCCGGCGTCCGTCCGTCCGTCCATCCGTCCGTCCGTAAACTTTGTGGAATTTCGACTTTTTCTCCAGAACCAGAAGGCCTAGAAAGCTGAAACTTTGTGTACAGACTCCTTGGCTAGTGAGGATTATAAATTGTAGCTTTAGTGGCCCTGTGACCCCTAATAAGGGCCACAGGGGCCACACCCTAAAAACCTATTTTCATCTTCTTCTTCAGAACCATAAGGCCTAGAAAGCTGAAACTTTGTGTACAGACTCCTTGGCTAGTGAGGATTATAAATTGTAGCTTTGGTGGCCCTGTGACCCCTAATAAGGGCCACAGGGGCCACGCCCTAAAAACCTATTTTCATCTTCTTCTCCAGAACCATAAGGCCTAGAAAGCTGAAACTTTGTGTACAGACTCCTTGGCTAGTGTGGATTATAAATTGTAGCTTTGGTGGCCCTGTGACCCCTAATAAGGGCCACAGGGGCCACACCCTAAAAACCTATTTTCATCTTCTTCTTCAGAACCATAAGGCCTAGAAAGCTGAAACTTTGTGTACAGACTCCTTGGCTAGTGAGGATTATAAATTGTAGCTTTGGTGGCCCTGTGACCCCTAATAAGGGCCACAGGGGCCACGCCCTAAAAACCTATTTTCATCTTCTTCTCCAGAACCATAAGGCCTAGAAAGCTGGAACTTTGTGTACAGACTTCTGGCTAATGAGGATTATAAATTGTAGCTTTGGTAGCCCTGTGACCCCTAATAAGGGCCACGCCCTAAAAACCTATTTTCATCTTCTTCTCCAGAACCATAAGGCCTAGAAAGCTGAAACTTTGTGTACAGACTCCTTGGCTAATGAGGATTATAAATTGTAGCTTTGGTAGCCCTGTGACCCCTAATAAGGGCCACAGGGGCCACGCCCTAAAAACCTATTTTCATCTTCTTCTCCAGAACAATGAGGCCTAGAAAGCTGAAACTTTGTGTATAGCCTTTTTGAAGAGTGAGGATTATAAATTGTAGCTTTGGTTGCCCTGTGACCCCTAATAAGGGCCACAGATGCCATGCCCTAAAAACCTATTTTCATCTTCTTCTCCAGAACCATGAGGCCTAGGAAGCTGAAACTTTGTTTGCAGACTCCTTGGCTAGTGAGGATTATAAATTGTAGCTTTGGTTGCCCTGTGACCCCTAATAAGGGCCACAGATGCCATGCCCTAAAATCCTATTTTCATCGTCTTTTCCAGAAGAATAAGGCCTAGAAAGCTGAAATGTCCGTCGTCCGTCCGTCCGTAAACTTTTGACACTTTCGACTTCTCCTCATGAACCATACACATTAGAGAGCTGAACTTTTGTGTGCAAGTACCTTAGCATATGGAGATTCTAATTTGTAACTTTGGTGACCCTGTGACCCCAAATAGAGTCACAGGGGTCACAACCTTAAATACCTATTTTCATCTTCTTCTCCAGTTCCAAAAGGAGTAGAGAGTTAAAAACGATATGTGCAGAGTCCTTGGCCAATGGGGATTCTAAATTGTAGATTTTGTGACCCCATGACCCCAAATAGGGTCACAGGGGTCACAACCTTAAAAACCTATTTTCATCTTCTTCTCCAGTTCTAAAAGGAGTAGAGAGTTGAAAGTGATATGTGCAGACTCCTTGGACAAAGGGGATTTTAATTTGTAACTTTGGTGACCCTGTGACCCCAAATAGGGTCACAGGGGTCACAACCTTAAAAACCTATTTTCATCTTCTTCTCCAGTTCTAAAAGGTCTAGAGAGCTGAAATTATATGTGCAGACTCCTTGGCCAATGGGGATTCTAAATTGTAGATTTCGTGACCCCATGACCCCAAATAGGGTCACAGGGGTCACAACCTTAAAAACTTATTTTTATCATCATCTTTAGCTCCTAAAGGTCTATTGAGCTGAAAGACTGCATGTAGACTTCTTGGCCAATTGGGATTCTAAACTGTAGGTTTTGTGACCCCATGACCCCAAATAGGGTCACAGGGGTCACAATCTTAAAAACCTATTTTTCTCCATTAGATGACAGTCTATGGCAAATTTATTTCTCCTTGGATATTTTAGTGTGGACTTCTTTCACTGTCTGATATTGGCGATCTAGAAAGTGTTGGATAATAATACATTTGTTTTGTAATTTTTTTATAGGTTTTCTTGCAATAGGTAACATCAGTTTCATTTTTAGCTCATCTTGCCTGTATAAAGCAAACTTGATATGATGCCTGATGAGCTACAGAGCCAATGGCTCTATTTTTAGCTCATCTTGCCTGTATAAAGCAAACTTGATATGATGCCTGATGAGCTGCAGAGCCAATGGCTCTATTTTTTAATTGCTAGAATTGTGTAGGGTTTTAAAAAAACAAATTCAGTCATTTGCTAGCTTAAAACATTGGCTACACTTAATATTCAACATCATAGACTAAACAGGACACAACATATATCTTATATCACCTATTAATCCAATGAGAAAAGAAATTGTTTGATAATGAATAAAATCTGGATGATTACCCTCATTGGTAATTATATGTGCAATATAATTGTCAACTTGAGGCTTGTTCGCCAATCCAAATTTCTTTTTGAGAAATAAAAATATGTTTAAACCATATAATTGTCAACTTCAAGACACTCCAAACTTTACAAATCTGTTCTCTTTGGTTCATAAAGATTTACAGCATGTACGCAGCCTATCATAGCTCTAGTTCAATCCCTGATAGCTGTGAGTACCCAGCCTAATCACTATAGCCTATACCCGGTAGTTGTGTACACAGTTCAACATACAGATGCCATTATGATAGGCCAGACCTCGCTGGCAGACTGCCACAATACACCAGCACTGTCAGTCCACACAACATTCTACTGGGTGATAGCGTGACTTCCATGGTGAAAAGTCACTGGTTCCGCCTGATTGAACAAAGATTGATCTATAACCCCCTCATTATGGACACTAGCTGATTCGTCTCACCTTACAAATAGAACTGTCATAATGGAGAAAGGGAATATGATATTCAGCTCTCTGCATTAAGTGAGTGTTATTTGTTTACTTCTGTCAAATCTTCCCTCGACAGATATGGTCAGGAATTAAGACATCATGTATTATTATATTTTCATACAATATTTTATGCTTTTGTTACAAGAACCTTATGAGGCTGTAAACCAGAAAAGCCCTAGAATATAAAATCCTTTTGCCCTGTCAGTGATTGAAACAAAGCATTGATTGTTGATACACACATGTATTTATTCACTGTGCCATTTAAAAAACAACAACCTTTTTTATTTTTAGGTAAAATTGAGATATGCTACTAATGTTATTAAAAACCTTGCATTTGTATCTTCCATCTAGTGCCTTTAACTTTATCATATACTCATTTAATCTTATGATAGTAATACAAGGGTGCAATATGGAATACGTCTTCAAATTCCGTATTGCACGGCAAATTCCGTATTGCACGATTGCCGGTTCTACTTTTTTCAAGCTTTGGCAATTCTCGCAACTTTCCGTACGTAACAATCATTTTCCTAATTAGAACACCGGATTTGACGTATCTCAATGCATCGGTAACAAACCTAATTTTTAATATGATATTGAAGAATAATATAGTGAGAAACTAGTGTTACCGTTAGTAAAGAAACTGCAAAACACTATAAAAAAGGAATCCTAAACAAAACTCCGAGAACATCGCCAGCGACACTTGGCCCTTATGACATCATAGCCTACAACGATTATGACATCATTTCCATGGTGACGTCATTTGAAGGATCCCGTCGCTCGAAATCCTGAACTTACGTTTATCATATTCAGAACTTTATAAATAATTCCTAAGGATAAATTTTTATCACTGTATTTAGTTTTCACACTTGAGAAAATTGCCTCTTACGTTTAACTACGCAAAGTATTGAGAAAATAAACAGATAATTGAGGTATCAAATCATCAGTCGAGCGTGTCATAGGTAATCGCCTTCTTTGCATTATGTATCAATGCGCAGTGCGACGCCTCAGATTATTTAAGCAATTCAAAATTACTTTTAAAAAGGTTAAACAGAGAGTATAATAAATACAGAACGTCATACCTCGTTGTTCCTCCGCGTCCATGACATCTACTTATTCAATACAAACGACCCAAATGCACACTTTGACGTTCTGTATATGTATTTGGAAAGTTTGTATTCTAAAGAAGACAGGTAAGGGTGTTGAAGTCATGAGGGGTTTAACGGTATAGCTAAGACTCTTGCATCGTTCTGTATACAGATGTTTCTGACCAAATGGTTTTCTGCCAGTGTTGAAATTATCTATTGATGACAGATAAACAATTGCAAACTCAAGAACAACAATTAAGGCACATTTCATTTTGTCCCTAATGGTTTCATGGAATAGTAATGATAGGAAATAGGTTCCAAAAAATGTAACCTCCAATGCTAGCATTTAACTTTTGTATTTTCTGAATAGGGAAAATAAACCATTCAAAGTGATATTTAATTTGCTTTTGTCTTCCTATTGATTTTAACCTGTGATATTTGCCCTCTGACTTGATTGGTTAAAGCTTGTGTGTCATCCATTTAAAGAAATCAACTTTGCAATACATTGTCTGTTTTACGTCATGAATTTTGTTGTCACTATTCCAAAGAAATTATCAATTAAAAACAGCATAAAACCTTTAAAAAATACCATTAAAACATTTTGCAACAAAATTTGAAGCAATACTCAAAGCATATTCAAAAAAAGATGACTTAATGTCAAGTCATAAAACTTTCTTTATTCTATCATTGAAATGTGTGCATAATTATGTGTTCAAAGTTACTTATGAAGGAACTATGAAACATAAACTTTTTAAAAAAATATTGAATATCAATTGAAGCATTTGTTAATATGATTGTATTTCATTGTTAAAACTACTTAATCATTGTTTGAAATTCTAATGAGTAACAACCACTGTAAGCTATATCAAATCTTATAATACTGTTATTGGTAGCAATTTAGTATCATAATAAGTACTGAATTCTTGAATTGTTGCTACATTGTATGTTTTCATAAATTATTAAACCATGAATTCTGTCATACAAAAGGCATTGAAAATGTCATCAAACAAAAGCTCTGTTGTGACCTAATGTACATGTGAATAATTTATTGACTATTGTAAGTATCTCGGCACAAAGACATGAATAGGTATACATATGTTTTCTCTAACAAGTTCAGATTTGTTGTATCAGTATTGAGAGCTACTTTCAGTGGTTGGCATACTTGTGATAGCACACTGGGTAACTAGGACACAAGGGAGGTAACTCTCATCTCCCACCCCTCAACTCCTTAAGTGCAGTTAGGCTGTTCAGGTTTTCTGTTCCAATCTATACTTGAAGTTTTATTTCAAGAAATTTTATTTTTAAAATGTCTGTTTTCAACTTCATCTGATTTATTTCTATTTCTGTATGTAAGAACTTATACACCTCCTTTTAACCCTTGATAACTGTATAAATATATCATTTCTGTTTATTACAACCTCGCATTAACAAAGACTGATGAGCTACATAGCCAATATATTTTATGCTTTTCACACATGGCATTCCTTTTGCACATAAAACAACAAATTTGGCAGTATAATGGTCATATTCTAAGTCAATGGTAAATTGAATGAATTTAGATTAAGAAATTGTGTAGCTCTAACCCCCATGTGTTTTCAATAAAGTATACTTCAGCCTGAAACTATTAACTGGTAAAACACAAGGCTAAGGGCAATGTCGATTTAACTTGTTTAAGTTATTTTTTACTCCAAGATAAATATATACAGTAGAACTCGGATATAACGAACTCCAAGGGACCAAAGAATTTAGTTCGCTATTTCCGGTGTTCACTATACGCATATAGTTTTAATGATATTATATAGGGACGGGACTTGAAAATTTGTTCGCTATATCCGAGTGTTCGCTATATCCGTGTTCTACTGTGTACATAATATATCACATTGGTTTGTGATTTTAGAATCCTCAACAAGGGTCATGACTAGCGACGTCATAGACGATAGTAGCAATGTTATTCATGTCATGAGCCATTGTTTCAAGACATCATAGAAAAGTTATGCAATATTGCGGGTGACGCCTTTGATCTTTACAAAATCAATACTAGAATTTAGTTTGTAAGTCTGCTTCAAACAGTGTTAACAGTTCAGATTAAAGGCAGTCTAACTAAACCTAGCCTCAACATTACCCGTTTCACTCATATTGAGTCTATGAAGGTCTAGTAGACAGTCGAGTCAGCCCATGTATTGAATTGACCAATAAGAACTCATCTTATAAAGCCACAGTAATCTGACTTCGCATGTATAACGTTGGAGGGTCATAGGTCGCAGAATGGTTGCCTGACACGACCCTCTACTAGACTACTACAGGTAATATTGAGGCTAGGTTGACTTAGACTGGATTAAAGGATGTTCAATTCTAGATAATAACATTTTATGAATCTATATTGGATATCTAATATCTCTTCAGATGGCTTGAGTATGCCGGAGAAGGGCCAAGCGAAGGGGTCGAAGAAGCCCAAGAGACTTGCGGCAAAGTTAGACGGACATTCCTCCGAGACAGACACATCTAAGTCTGTTGGGGACAGGTGAGAGCTTTATATCTGAAATGCAAATTTTGTCTTGAGATATGAGTTAAATTCTGCAAAGAGATGAAATCATCAGGGATAGAAGAAGGTCGTTTTTTGGATGATCACACCTTTAAGAATTTTATCTAAGGAATTTAGGTAAAAAATCCGCAAAAGTAATTTCCAACATCATTATGTTTTGTTTTATGTGATGTATCCAAGTATTGTAGAACATAAATCAAATTAAAACAAGATTACTACTTGAAATTATCTGTATGAGAGTGCTTTGGACTTGACTATCATCATCTTTCCTTGTTTTTGCTAAATATATTTTGTTAAAATAGCTGAAACATTGCTGCCAACAAGATACACCCAACTCACTCACTCTGTGTTTTTGTGTAACTAGCAAAATATCACAAAAACTTTCACATTTGATTTCCTAGTATTGAGAAGAAGTCAGTCCTGGGCCCAATCAAGAAGACTCCAGCAAAGACCTCTGATGCCCCCCGACCCAAATCCCTGGCCCCCCTCGGAGACGGAGCTAAGGGTGCTCCTCACAGGGGTGGCCCTGGCAACGAGGAGGAAGACGAAAGCATGCTTCAGAAACTCAAGGATATGAACATACAGTAAGTAGTAGTAGCTGGTAGTAGTAGTAGTAGTAGCAGTAGTAGTAGTAGAAGTAGTGGTGGTGGTAGTAGTAGTAGTAGTAGTAGTAGTAGCAGTAGTAGTAGTAGAAGTAGTGGTGGTGGTAGTAGCTGGTAGTAGTAGTAGTAGTAGTAGCAGTAGTAGTAGTAGAAGTAGTGGTGGTGGTAGTAGTGGTAGTAGTAGTAGTAGTAGCAGCAGAAGAAGTAGTAGCAGTAGTAGTAGTAGTAGTAGCAGCAGCAGCAGCAGCAGCAGCAGCAGCAGCAGTAGCAGTAGTAGTAGTAGCAGTAGTAGAAGTAGTAGTAGTAGTAGTAGTAATAGTAGTAGGAGCAGCTGTTTTAGTGAATATGAAATATAAAAAGCACATTTTCCTTCCTCAATGTGCTGTAGGCCCTCATAATCCAAGTTTGCAAACTTTTCAAGCATATTATCTCAAAACTAAACTGAAAAGGTGTACAAATTCACCCAAAGTGTGTGAGTTTGATAATTTTGTAGAAATTGGAAACCAAAATTATCAATAAGATTGATGTGATTTAGATTTTCAAAAACCTTACACAGATGTACTGGAAGATGGATTATATAGCACAGTATTGAAGGTCTTCTTGATAGTATGATGTATAAGTTACCTTGCCCATAACAGAACTATGTGTTTGCATAAATCATACAAAGAGCTACATACTGTGCCTGACATGAAAGTCTTCATCAAATCTAATCTAGACATTCAGTCTATCATTGTATTGATCAGATCCATCTCATCTATAATGCATGGAACCAGTAATGATGGGATTGTTCCTGATAATAAATGCTTACTCAGCTATTCTAGTGAAGGTGTTACATCAAACTAATCAGTGCCAGTAGCCACTCCTTGTCTCACGGACAGTTTGTCTTCATGAGCTTCCATCTCTCTCTCTTCTTGTTTACTGCCTCAGCTTCTTGACTTCTTGCATTTCACACAGCATGGAATCTCCTGAACTGTATGCTACTTTTACTTTATGAATGCAGTGTTCATTTTGGAAAGTATAATAAGGATTTTATATGTATGCCTTTGTCTTGAGCGAACAAATGTTTCATAACGATCAAGAAGTAAAATATTTTTTTTCATGATTAACACATTGTTTGTGGCAGGCATAATATGCATTAGAGCACCCATGCTCACAAACATCTCAGGAAATAACCTAAGGTTTCTCAATGCAGGCAGTGTTGTTGACTCAGTGATTAAAAATAAATTTCAATAAATTTTCAAAAAGTGAATGCAAAGTTGCATAGGTTCCCGTTGCAAAAACTTTTCAGAAATGGACACTGTGGTGTGTAGAAGAATTGCTTGATCTATCTTTCAGTTCCATCTTACTCCTCTTTCCTTCACTGCCACCTTTCTTGCAGCTGTAGTGACTATAGTGAGAGTGAGGAGGTGGAGGAGAGAGAACTGTATGAGGAGGAGGAGGAGGGGGATGTGGTTGACGGGTGGGTTGTCCCCCCTGATGCTCGACGACCAAGATGGCTGCACAAGATGTTGCATCAAGCAGACCCGTAATGACTCTGTGTATCACAGTTCCTGTTGACAGTGTTCGGTCTTCTAACCACCACTTTGCACTTGTTCATTTCTTACACTTTTGTTTTCATGAGTTTATCTTACAAAAAGTTGTTTTGTGTACTGACAATGTATTGTTCATGATCTTCACATTTTGTTATATTTCAGACACAAGGTGTTGCAAGATTTGTTTTCCATTTTGTATTTGAGATTTGTTTTATCACTGTTCACTTTTTTCTACTGACCTTTAGTCTGATAGATAAAGCTGTTGCCTACAAAACATTGAACACTTGTATTAATGTGAATATTTTCTATTTCATTTTGAATAATAAATCACCATTTAGAGTACTCATTAAGGTTATGAATGTTCATCAAATACTCTAAAGTTTGTCATATCCTTTGATTTTACAATAAACTTCTGAATAATGTTATAACTTCTAAACCAAATGATCAAACTTGTTCTTCATACTTTCAGGGAGTCAAGAAGGAAGAAGGATGTTCCAAAATGGCTGAACGCTGAAGATGTGCAAGGTTAGTTTGCTTAGGATCCAGTTGCCAGATATTGGAACAAATCTATTTCAGATCTTTCTCGTTTAAGTAAACAACCAGGGACAATGAACTGATCAACAAAAACCAGCAGCTTTGCATTTGTATGGAGTTATTGATTGAACTTATAGACAAGTGTTGAGTCAGTGTAACACCTTACCTTTATTACCTTAACCTGCTGTAGACTATACAGGCTCTGCCACTTTTAGCAGTAACTTATATTCTTTCTTCTTCCCATTGTCAACAGATTCTGATTAGTAGAAAAGTAGCTAAAATGTTAATATCCTTCTCTAAAAGATCACTTAAACTGACCATAGTTCTTACTTCGGTCTCACAGACAGGTTCAAGAGCCCGCCAGCCAGTAGAGCAGGACACGCAGACAAGAGTCCCTCGCCTAGACCGGAGAGTCGAGACAAGAAGAAGAGCACTTCGAGGCAAGAGAAGCAAGACTTTGAGCCGCTCGTCTTGGAGGAACTGGGCGCCTGGTTGCACGCAGGGTAGATCACTCCGTACATACAGTGTTACAGTCTCACAGGAACTCCCCATGTTATCACTATATACAGCACATTGACACACAGAGTTTCCCTAACCCTTTTACCAAATGTATATGTACTCTATCAAGTTTTCACTGAATTTTGTTAACCTTATAATAACAAAAATGTGAATATACACCATTGAGTTTACAAGTTTGTTTAACCATGGGTTCAAATATATACACTGTTGAGTTTAAAAGTTTGTTTAACCATGTGTTCAAATAAATACACCGTTGAGTTTACAAGTTTGCCTAACCTTGTGATCACAGTTACACCTTTTAAATTTGACACTGAATTTTCTTATAAAGCAGATTCACATGTCAACAGTTCACATACCACTGTGTTCACATACCAGTGTGTTCACATGCCATGGGTTCACATGCGTGCAGTGTTGGTGTTGGTAGCACTGGAGATTGTGATCCACCCTGCCGTGTGGTTTGCTTGCCTTCATTGTAGCGTAGATCTTGAAGATTGTAAATTCAAAGATTTAATAGATACAATAAAATAAATGTACAACTTCTTCCATACTTAAACTTTTATAAATTTAAAAAAAATTTAATTTTATAATATTAAATAATATTTTGAATGAAGCACAAGTGTAGTTTATGAAATAGTACTGCTGATAATTGTGTTTTGCTTTGCTTTAATTAAAATTTTATTTGCTTTCTAGTAGCCCATTGCAGTAAAGCTTTTCATTAGAATTGACAAAAAAAATGTATGGTGTTGTCAGTGATGATACTGTTCAAATTATAGGTCTGATCATCTAACTACTGTTCTTGATGGAGAAAAAAAGAAAATGGAGGAAAAAGGTTTGTGTCATTCATTTCTGTTTTCTCCATTCATTGATTCATTCATTCATGTACAAATATTTTATAGCACCCTGTTTATATTATTAAAAGCCACACTTAGATGATTGTTTAAAGGTTGATGATAAAAAGATATGTATCTAAAGTATATATGAATTTAGGTACATACATCAATTCAATCTTTATTCAGTATGAAGGCCATAACTACAAAACTGAAAAAAATTTGATATAATATTTGATACATCTATCCCAATTTATATCCACCAACATCCTAGCTGATGGAAGAGTAAGCATAAATTCCTAAAAGGCATAATTTTCACACTAAAGAGTTGTCAAATTTTAATCCTACCTCAACTTAACATAAGTTGCTATACTCACGTACTCGATGAGAAATGGACAATAACGCGAGAGTTTTCGAAAGAAGTCCCAGTAAGCTGCCCCAGCTCACTACGCGCGAGCGGGATTGTCCTATCCATGGAAAGAAAGTAGTCCAAAATCACTTCTTGCTACTCACATGTTGTGTCAACACGTGTTTTGTTTTCGTACACTTTTCCATAATTCAAGGTTTGGTTTTGGTTCTTTCTTCCTTCGACCCTTTGCCTTGTTGTTTTGCTGCCCCATAATGTCCTTATTGCACTTTTGATCTTTCCCGATCATTAATTATCACCTGAATCTCTCGCGTATTTTCGCGATCTTTTTCACGGTCAAAACAAACATGGCGTCGCACCACTTCCCTCTTGCGATGTCTGGCCTTCAATCTGGGTTAATTACCTTCTCCCAACTTGCATGGCTTGTTGTTATGGGCGACTTTCACACCTCTGATGTTTTCCCCTGGCCTACGTGCAGTTTGGCACGTACGCTTTTTTCACTGCACCAAATGCGGTTCGTTACAACTTGGGATATTTAAGGAAACCCATGGTTTTTTCTCTTTACGCTTTTTTAATTATAGTTCCTATTATAATTAATTCGTAAATTCCCTCATTCTATATATAATATCTTTGCATTTATATATAAACTTTCTTACATAATTCTATGTAATTCTCTTAAAGCTACACAACCAAATCTTATAAAAAAAATTTCTATAAATTTTTTTCTATTTTTGTTGTTGTTTCTTTACCTCTTGCATGTTCCCCTCTAACCTACTCCCCTCGGGGGTTTGTGTTTTACATGCATGTACCTGCTAATTTTTATATAATATCTATATATAAAAAATTTCTCATCTCTTAAGGATACACAATCAAATCTAAAAATAAATTCTTTCTCCAATGAAACTTTTTTATTTATTTTTGCATTGTTATCTCCTCTTTTTCATGCAAGCTTCTGCTTTAATTTATTCCCCTCCGGGGGATTATTTTTAAATCAAAAAAAAAAAAAAAAAAATTTTGTCTTTTTTCTGCTTGCTTATGTATTACCCTCTTGGCATTGTTTTGCTTGCCTTTGCAGTGATTTATGCCCAGAGTGATCTGCAGTGCGTGCCCCTCTGCTAAGTCAGCCAGAGACCCTCACGCTCGCTGTCCAGACTGTCTCCCTTGGACGTGTTCCATCGCCTCTCGGTGTGACGAGTGCCGTCCTCTCTCACCCTCGGACTTCCTGCTCTTCGCGGCTGCTCGCCGGAAGCGTTTTCTTCAGCGCCTCCGCCGCACCTCGATGTCGTCCACCTCCCCTCGCCACTCGCTGACGCCTCCACCTCCTGTGCAGGATCCCCCACGAGCTCCCACGCCTCCCAGGGATCCTACACCCCCGAGGGACCCTACGCCTCCCAGGGATCCTACGCCTCCCAGGAACCCTACGCCTCCTCCTTCTGATGCCGTCCCTCTGGGCCTGGAACAAGCCGTCCTCTCCATGCTGGACAAGGCCTTGGCTGCTCGTCTCCCACCTCCTTCAGACCAGCTTCAGGACCAGCGCCAGGATCAGCGTTCCTACCATCGCCAGGACCAGCGCCAGAACCAGCGCCAGGACCAGCGCAACGACCAGCGCCAGGACCGGCCCCAGGACCAGCGCATCGACCAGCGCCAGGACCAGCGCAACGACCAGCGCCAGGACCAGCGCAACGACCAGCGCCAGGAGCAGCGCAACGCCCAGCGCCAGGACCAGCGCCAGGACCAGCGCCATCGTGACCAGCGCATCGAGCACCAGCGCTCCGACCAGCGCCAGTGCCGGCGCCCTTCGCCTTCACCCCCTAGGGGACGCTGTCCCTCCAGACACTCCAGGTCCCCTCTTCGTTCCCGGAGCAAATCTCCTCGCCCTCCCGCTCTCGCAGCCCGGTGCGTAGGCACTCCCGCTCGTCCTCCAAGGAGACGTTGTCGTCCCACCGTTCTCGGCGCCAGGACCCTACGCCTCCACGTACGCCTCCTAAGACTCCCAGGTCGTCCAGGAGGAAGCTTCCCCCTTCAGACCCGGACAGGGAGGAAGACTTTAACCCCGACTACGACGAGGAGGAGGATGACAACGCCACCTACCTTACTCTGCGGTTGATCCCCGAGTGGATCGCGGACCGGCTTCCTCAGGGCACTTCCCCCGGCGAGTCTGCCTCCATCCACACCGTACGTGAGGACCCGGATGTGATGCTTCCGCCCAACCCGGACGTCCTAGATGGTGTCGCCTCGTTGGAGGACGACATCTCTAAGCTCTCCATCTCTTCCTCACTCAAGTCTTCCAAGCCTGCAGCTCCTCTGCAGGTCCACTCCTTAAGCAGGTACGACAAGGCCGCCTCTTTGGACGACGCCATCGGCCGCCTCGCCTCTCCTCTGGCCCATGCCTACAAGGTGCAGGACGCCAAGATCGCTGCGATGGAGGCATCTTTCTGCAGGACCTTCAGACCCCTCTCCATGCTCCTGTCTTCTACAGAGGCCCTTCTGGCTGACTTGGACCTGGACAACCCCTCAAGGCTTGACCACCAGACAACAGTCTTCCAGTGGCAGCGGCGTACCCTCCGCAACATCTTTGATACCGTCCGTTGCGGTTTTGGTTCTGCGGTGCACCTCAGACGGGCTGGGTTCCTGGACCAGTGCTCCTGGGAGACCGAGTTTAAGAAACCTCTTCTTCAGGCTCCCCCCACCGCGCCGACCCTCTTCGCTGGGAAGATCCCAGAGGTCTTCAAGGAGCAAGCCGCTGTGGCGCAGTCCGAAGTCGCCTTCAAGACCTTGATGTTCGTTAACAACCAGGTGTCTTTTCGTCGCCAGACCTCCTCCACGCAACCTAAGCTCTACAAGCGCCAACGCTCGCGGCAACAGCCCTCCCGTTCCGGCCCCAGCCAGTACCAGCGGCAGGGCTCCAACGCCTCTAGAGGGAAGGACAACTCCAGAGGCCGTGGAGGTAGAGGCAACAAGCGCCCCTACTCCAGACGTTGATACCGACGCCTTACGCGACTGGGCCCTCCCGCCCCCAGTCGTGCCGGTGTACAGCACTCCGGTAGGCGGGAGACTGGGGACCTTCTGGCCCAACTGGCAAGTCCTAGAAGATCCCTACGTGACCAACATCCTGAGGACAGGCTACAAGCTACCACTGTCCTGTCCTCCTCCCGTGACCTCTACTCCCCTGGCACGAGAGTATACCGAAGCCCAGAGTGTTCTTCTAGCCGACAACATCAAGACGCTTCTCGACAAGAACGCTCTGGAGTTGGTGCAGCGACCCGAACACGCCCCAGGGTTCTACTCGCCAATCTTCCTGGTACCAAGCTCCGTATGATCCACAACATGGCGGCATTCAACGAGATGTTCATGGAGCCCCCGTCTCACTTCCGCATGGTCTCCATCGACACCCTTCGTTCCAAGCTGTCCCCCGGGGATTGGATGATCAGCCTCGATCTGCAGGACGCATACCTCCACGTCCCGATCTATCCACCTCACAGGAAGTTCCTCCGGTTCATCTTCCAGGGCCAGCACTATCAGTGGAGCGTCCTCCCGTTTGGAATTTCCTCGGCCCCGTGGTTATTCACACGGATCACCACTCCCATCTGCCGATATCTCCATCTCAGAGGGATCCATTTCGACCCGTACATCGACGATTGCCTCATGTCCAACCCGTTGTCACACGTGCTACACAGACAGTCAGCGTTTGCACTCCGCCTGCTTCACCAGCTGGGTTGGCTCGTCAACAAGGAGAAGTCCCACCTCACGCCTTTGCAGGACCTCACCTTCATCGGGGGACGCTTCAGGACAGACCTAGGCCTCTTGTTTGTCCCTCCAGACCGGTGGATCAAGATCCAGTCCTTCGTCCACCGAGCCCTGGTGTCTCCTCTACGGCTCAGAGAGTGGCAGGCGCTGCTAGGCCTCCTCACCTCTGCCCAGGCCCTCACGCTTCGAGGTCGGCTGATGATCCGCCCGCTCCAGGTGTTCCTCAAGCCGTTCATCCAGTCGGACGACACGTCCTCCAGGATTCCCTTACCAACGCACCTCAGCCAGTATCTTCGATGGTGGACACTGCGATCGAACGTCTGCGAAGGCGTCTCTTTGCGCGAGCTTCAACACGACCAGGAGCTTTTTGTGGACGCCTCCCTCCAAGGCTGGGGAGCCCACCTCGGGGAGCAGACCATCGCAGGCATTTGGACGCATCCTCAGACGTCCTGGCACTCCAACAGCCTAGAGATGCAGGCAGTCATCCTAGCCGTGTCCCACTGGCTTCCGGTTCTCCGAGGCTCCCGCCTTCTCCTAGCCTCGGACAACTCCACAGTCGTTTGGACCATAAAGAACCAGGGAACGACGGGCTCTCCCCTGCTCCTAGATCAAGCCCTCCAGCTCTTCCAGTTGCTGGACGACAATCAGATCCTCATCCGGGCTCGTCATATTCCAGGCTGCAGGAACGTCCTCGCGGACGCCCTCTCAAGACCAGACAAGCCGTCGCCCACGGAGTGGATGCTCAACCCGGAGGCCTTCGCTCTTATCGGCACTCAGATCCACCGCCCTCTCATAGACCTGTTCGCCACGAAGCAGAACCACCAGCTTCCGGTGTACGTGTCCCCTCTCCCGGACCCAGCAGCGTGGGCCGTCGACGCAATGTCCTTGTCGTTGGAGAGTCTGGACGCGTACGCTTTTCCACCTCCGATTCTCCTGTCCAAAGTCATCGCAAAGATCAAGAACACTCGTCGCCTTCGACTGACTTTGGTCGCGCCCTACTGGCCAGCGAGAGGGTGGTTCCCCGATCTTCTTCAACTCGCCGAAGGAAGTCCTCTTCAGCTCCCTCAGTGGCGAAACCTACTCCTACATCCGCACAGTCACCTGTTCCATCCGGTTTCAGAGAGGTACGATCTACACGTCTGGACCATCTTCAGAGATCACTCCGCGCCAAGGGATACTCCAGACGTGTAGCCAACGCCATTTCCAAGGCCCACAGAGTATCCACGAGGTCGCTCTACGACGACAAGTGGATGTCCTTTGAGACGTACTGCAGGGACGTCGGTCGGGACCCTATGTCTGTGGATCCTCAGTTTGTTGCGAACTTCCTTCTTCATCTGCGTCAGAAGCGTCACCTGAAGGGCGGGACCATCGCTACTTACCTGTCAGCTCTCAACTCGGTCCTTGCGGTGAAGACGGACAGGAAATTCTCCAAGGTTCCTGAGTTGGTGGCCCTCCTCAAGTCTTTCAAGCTGGAGGACCAGAAGCTGAAGTTCCGTCCGCCAGCCTGGGACCTCAACGTCATCCTTAAGTATCTCCGAGGAGCCCCCTTCGAGCCCCTGGCTGAGGCCTCCTTTCAACACCTCTCGAGGAAGACTGCGTTTCTCCTCTCCTTTGCCACGGCTGCTCGTGTCAGCGAGCTCCATGCTCTGGATGTCACCAGGATCCGCTTTGAGCAGTCCAGGAAGGGATCCGTGCACCTGGGACTGCTTTGGGACTTCGTCGCCAAGAACCAGCTTCCTGGGCAGCCTGGCAGGACCTTTACGGTCCCTCCTCTCTCCAAGATCGTCCATTCGTCGGAGGCTGAGGAACTCTCCCTGTGTCCCGTGCGTGCCCTTCGAGAATATATCAGCCGCTCCGCTTCTCTTCGTGGCACCAGGAAGAGACTTTTCATCCCCTTCTCACCGGCGGTGAAAGGCGAGGTGACCAAGAACACCCTCTCACTGTGGCTCCGGACCGTCATCCTGGCTGCATACGACGCTTCCGGCCTGCCTCATCCTGTCGCCAGCAACCCTCACGAAATCAGAGCACTTGCGTCTACGATGGCCTTGCACCGTAACTGCTCTGTTTCAGCAATCATGGAGGGCTGCTTCTGGAGATCTACCACTGTCTTTGCCTCCCACTACCTCCGGGACCTAGCCGTCGAGGACGTGGAGGGCCTGCAATCCTTTGGACCATTGGTGGTAGCCCAACAGCTAGCTGCCCCAACGTCCAAGTAGGCTGCTGCTCGGACGCCCCTCTGGGAGGATGTCTCTGGGGACCTGCTGTTCTACGCTTGACTCGTCCTCCCTCCTCCCCGCTGTCGGATCAGTAGCAACTTATGTTAAGTTGAGGTAGGATTAAAATTTATTAAAATCTAAATATTTTAGATATTTATAATACCTACCTCAACTTAACAGTAAACTCCCGCCCGGCCTCCCCTACGGACTTCGTTGGATTTCTGCTGTTTGGTTCATACCAAGAAGTGATTTTGGACTACTTTCTTTCCATGGATAGGACAATCCCGCTCGCGCGTAGTGAGCTGGGGCAGCTTACTGGGACTTCTTTCGAAAACTCTCGCGTTATTGTCCATTTCTCATCGAGTACGTGAGTATAGCAACTTATGTTAAGTTGAGGTAGGTATTATAAATATCTAAAATATTTAGATTTTAATAAGAATATTTGCTTTCCTTTTGATTTGTGTATTAAAAGTTCTGTCCCCCTTCACTAAGCTTGTATTTATGTAGTCAGCAATGATCTGTGTTACAGCGGAGGCATTAGACGAGATCACGCCAATGATGCGGATCCAGAAGAACCGGTCCAAGTGGCGGACGTCTCACGAGAACCTGGAGGAGGAGTGGGGATCTCTCAACCTCTTCAACAAGCAGCAGCGGGGTCGCCTCTCTATAGACATGGGAGGTAGGGATATAGGGCTATATCTACATGCTATGAAAATGCTAAGATAACAATTAATGAGTGGTTGAGGATTATAGATTACACAAATTGTAAGCTTTATTTACTCTTTTGATAAATGGCATTAGGGCAGACTTTACTTGAGATATGTAAAATATGTAGTAAAATATCAGATATTAGTCTTTAGCAGCCCAGGCTAAGTTATATACTTCCTAGAAAATGCCAAATTTGTTTAGGTTTCATAAGTGGAACAGGGGACGGTTAACGGTTTAAACAATACTCTCTTTTCTTCATAATTTCTTCACTCATTTAAAATAACAGTCTTTCTAAAGTATTTCAGCTATGAGGAAAGTATATTTTTAGGATGAGTTAAGCATTATAAAGCCTTGAACATGTCAACACTCATGGTTGATGTTCACTATTAAATGTCCTCAATGCTTCGCCAGATGACCTGCTGGACGAGTATATCGGGGGAGAGGGAGGAGATGCAGTAGACGGCAGGGAAGTCGGGGAACCAGCTGCAGCTGCACAGTGAGTCCTCAATTATCAGTTGCTTGCTTTGTTGTCAAAAAGTCTTATCCAGGGATCGGTTGTTACTGAGAGGCTGTTTGGAAGGAAAGCTGTAGACGACCAAGTGAATAGTGTTTTGCGATTGCGTCCTGAATCAGAGATTTAAGAATGAATGTGTCTGTATAATTACAGTGTCGTTATGTTGGTACTGTGATCCCTGACTATCGACTTTGATGCAATTAGCTCAGCTTAAGGCACAAAATATGACATAGTTTAAGAATGACTTTGCATTTCTTTTGCAAACTATTTATTTTTGGACTTGTAGGCTTTGTGACTGAATGATTTGAATCTGTGTGGTAGGATGTGGTATAACAACCGAGCTTCAAGCGATTAAACTAAAACTTCTCCATCATCTATTTACAGGGACGACAACTTTGTGATCCCGGAGCTGCCTTACGGCCAGGAGTTGGTGATGAACATCAAGACCACGTGGGGAGACCGACACTACGTGGGACTCACTGGCATCGACATCTTCTCTAGTACAGGGGAACCTGTTGTCATCAAACAGGTAACACTTGAAATTCCGCATTGACAGTTAGAGGTCAGTGTAATGATATTAAACACTAATCCATATGAAGGAGCAAGAAGAAGCCAAGAAACATTGTATGAAATAAACAAAGAAGTTGTCATCTGTAACGTTATCTTGTATCAAGTATCTGGCAAGACATGATGCTCACTGCCAGTTTGTCCATTTAGAATTATTTTCATAATGCAGCTCTCTTATCTCCACTTCTCATGTCATCTAGATCACAGCCAAACCACGAGACATCAATGAGCTGCCGGACTACCACAAGGACCCACGAGTGATCACCAACATCATCGACGGGGTGAACCGGACGAGAGATGATGTGCACATGTGGCTGGCTCCCTTTACTACCGGGGCAGACCACAAGGTCTTCATGACCTTCGAGAAACCTTGCAAGATAGCAATGGTCAGGATATGGGTGAGTATTTAGAGCTTTTTCTAATTTTTAGCTCATCAGGACTGAAAGTCCAGATGGGCTTATGGCATGGCCCGTCGTCCGGCGTCCGTCTGTCCGTCCGTCCCTCGTCCGTCGTCCGTCCGTAAACTTTTGACACTTTCGACTTCTCCTCATGAACCATACACATTAGAGAGCTGAAATTTTGTGTACAAGTACCTTAGCATATGGAGATTCTAATTTGTAACTTTGGTGACCCTGTGACCCCAAATAGGGTCACAGGGGTCACAACTTTAAAAACCTATTTTCATCTTCTTCTCCAGTTCCAGAAGGACTAGAGAGTTAAAAATGATATGTGCAGACTCCTTGGCCAATGGGGATTCTAATTTGTAACTTTGGTGACCCTGTGACCCCAAATAGGGTCACAGGGGTCACAACCTTAAAAACCTATTTTCATCTTCTTCTCCAGTTCCAAAAGGAGTAGAGTGTTAAAAATTATATGTACAGACTCCTTGGACAATTGAGATGCTGATTTGTAACTTTGGTGACCTTGTGACCCCAAATAGGGTCACAGGGGTCACAACCTTAAAAACCTATTTTCATCTTCTTCTCCAGTTCTAAAAGGACTAGAGAGTTAAAAACGATATGTGCAGACTCCTTGGCCAATGGGGATTCTAAATTGTAGATTTCGTGACCCCATGACCACAAATAGGGTCACAGGGGTCACAACCTTAAAAAACTATTTTCATCTTCTTCTCCAGTTCTAAAAGGACTAGAAAGTTGAAAGTGATATGTGCAGACTCCTTGGACAATGGGGATGCTAATTTGTAACTTTGGTGACACTGTGACCCCAAATAGGGTCACAGGGGTCACAACCTTAAATACCTATTTTCATCTTCTTTTCTAGTACTAAAAGGACTATAGAGTTGAAAATGATATGTGCAGACTCCTTGGCCAATCGGGATTGTTAATTGTAGATTTCGTGACCCCATGACCCCAAATAGGGTCACAGGGGTCACAACCTTAAAAACCAATTCTCATCTTCTTCTCCAGTTCCAAAAGGTCTAGAGAGTTAATATTGATATGTGCAGACTCCTTGGACAATGGGGATTCTAATTTGTAACTTTGGTGACCCTGTGACCCCAAATAGGGTCACATGGGGTCAAAACCTTAAAAACTATTTTCATCTTCTTCTCAAGTTCCAAAAGGTCTAGAGAGCTGAAATTATATGTGCAGACTCCATGGCAAATGGGGATTCTAAATTGTAGATTTCGTGACCCCATGACCCCAAATAGGGTCACAGGGGTCACAACCTTAAAAACTTATTTTTATCATCATCTTTAGCTCCTTCAGGTCTATTGAGCTGAAAGACTGCATGTAGACTCCTTGGCCAATTGGGATTCTAAACTGTAGGTTTTGTGACCCCATGACCCCAAATAGGGTCACAGGGGTCACAATCTTAAAAACCTATTTTTCTCCATTAGATGACAGTCTATGGCAAATTTATTTCTGCTTGGATATTTTAGTGTGGACTTCTTTCACTGTCTGATATTGGCGATCTAGAAAGTGTTGAATAATAATACATTTGTTTTGTAAATTTTTTAAAGGTTTTCTTGCAATAGGTAACATCAGTTTCATTTTTAGCACATCTTGCCTGTATAAAGCAAACTTGATATGATGCCTGATGAGCTACAGAGCCAATGGCTCTATTTTTAACAGAGTTCCATAATTATATGTGATTTCAAGTGCCATTTGAGTGTTGAGTAAATACTTAATGAAATTAATCAATATCGACAACTTTCAAGATTGTAAGTAGCATGACATTTCCATGGGCAGTTGTTTCAAAATGTGCACCATTGCAATTTCATTTTGTCAGTCTAATGATTACTTACAAACTAAATGAGTACAGTATTTAAACCATATTTTTTCTCAATTGCTCCTACCTGCACCATTGGAACAATTACAAAGTAAGCCGACACACTGTGTTATTGACACAAAGAAAGTTAATGTCCAGAGAGGGAGATTTTGCATTTTCTATGTTCCATTCTTTATAAGATTTCGGGTATTTCTAAAAATAACTGTCCCTTCTGTACAGAACTACAACAAGTCGCGAATCCACTCGTACCGAGGAGCGAAGGACTTACTGATACATCTGGACAAGCAGCTCATCTTCCAGGGGGAGATCGCCCGGGCTTGTGGGGGAGTGGAGGGTGGCACTGAGGCCTTCGGAGATGTGAGTTCCTTTAGTTAGCATCTTGCCACTGAACCTTATTGAATGAAGCGGTCTAGATATATCACCTTATGTCAAAATATTCTGGATACAGTTTTCACATCCCATTTGTTACATATAGATAGTTCAAGTTAGACTAACATTTAGTCTCGAAGTATGTTTTTCAATAATGACAATATTTTTTTAACAATTATTGTATTTTAACAAACATAAAAAAGCTGAGTGATCTAGACTTGCTAAACTGCAAAAGACTTGGTTGATTATAAAGTAAATATGTTTGCTTTAGGGTCGGGATGACAGACTTATTTAAAGTCAGTGTCACTAAGTGTCAATAACATTTTACACATGGTCCTAGAATATCCAGCAATTAAACTTTTGAAAGAGGACATTCCCTAAATAAATCACCCTATCAACAAATCATACTTCCTGTAAAGTGATCTAAGTGTTTTAAATATTGACTTCTCACGTTGTTTAGACGATCCTGTTCACTATGGAAGAGTCTATACTAGACGAGGTGTCGAAGAACGACGACGCTTACGATGGAGATCTGTTCAGCGATGACGAGGAGGATGTGCCCTTCGAGAGACCCAGCACTGCTGATAATGAGGTCAGTTTCAAGTTTTAGTATTTGGTTATATTGGAAATAGCTACAAACAATTAAGTCGCAAGCAAATCTGGGAAAACTTTTCAGTGGTTTTTGTATGTCAGATTTGGTTTTATGCTTTCAATTTTAGAACTAATGTATTTTTAAAAAGATAGCAAGTATTTAATCCAATTTAGGCTTGGTATTTGTATACTGACTGATGATGAAATTATTCCAGGACCGACCATTTACACGTGCTGCTATCAAGAAGCCTGACCCGACACCACGACCTGGCACCAGTATAGTAGCCTACGCAGGGGACGTGGTGGTCTATAAAGCTAAGAGTAAGTACTGCACGTGGTCAGATATAGTTTAGAGATACAGTTTATTCTGTTATGTTGGGTTGTTTTGGCAAGTGTCATCATAGTTAACCGTTTAATGAAAGAGAAGCCACAGTCAATTTGAAGTGCTTAACTGTTAGTTGTTCAATGTGCCGACCATTACTTTTGTTCTAAAAGAACACTAAAGTCTCCTTTCTCTATAGTGTATTCCAGACTGTATTCCAATCTGTAATGTTGTCCCCTATTCATATTTCATGTATGTCAGGTAATGTATGTCAAGATACATCATACAAGTTATCACATAATAATCATTTTCTATCTCTTTGCCCACCCAGAGTTGGAGCTAGACTTCACAGCCACGTGGGGCGACATGCACTACATGGGTCTGACGGGGCTGGAGATAGCAGACAAGGACGGGGAGGCGATACCCCTCAACATGTCAATGCTGTCTGCTAGTCCAAGTGACCTCCACTGTTTGCAGGGACACGAGAAGGATGACCGCACTCTCGATAAGTATGTCGATCAGGGACATATAACTTTTCTTTGATGAGTATCAACTAATAATCAAAACATGTGAGCACATGAGTACATGTATGTGTTCAAGATCTCTCTAGTTTCTGTGTTCTATCTAGTTACTATCATGTCAGTGCTTCAACTTGCCAATTTGCATAGAGCACCAGAGACTAAGATGATTATGATTAATTGTTATGGTATTGGTTAATGGTACTATGATGGCTTTGTGAACTATGGTCCTATTCATGATAAAATAAATCTCTAGATCATTGTGAAGATAGCTATAAGAAAACCATTTGAGTACTCATGAAACAGAATCTGGTGATGATCCATGTTACCGTATCCTCGCGGGTATATGACCACCCTCGAACTAAAGCCCACCCCCCATTTTTCAGGGTTGAGCAGGTTGGGGTCATTCTCGGTTTATAGCCCACCCCCCAATTCTCGGAAGTGTGACACAATCGATGTCAGACGATCAAGTTAGCAATGTTTACACCGGAAGCAAAATGCACAAGTTTACATCGATGTCATTTCTTGAAAAATAAAAATACATTGTCCTGTTGTTGTTTTTAATGACTATATACATTGTCAATTAATAAAAATAAAACAATATATTGTTTTTGAATATTCATGCATCATTAACGTACTGTTAAATTTCAGCAGAAATCACGATGTATGTGGCTTCACTTGCATCAGCGATCGGGAATTAAAATATTTGATTCCCAAAATATAATCAAGAACTATCGCTTTATAAGGCTTGTTATCCATTCTAAATGTTTATATGGCATATTTCCAAACTTATTTATCATATTTAATCAAAGTTCAAAGATATCTTTCTCAAATATACTTTCTCGAAAGCACGTTGTTTTACTGTACTTGGAATTTCAATCGTAATTTCTTGACGACAAATAACATTATTAATATTCTTTCGTGCTCATTATCATAATATTTGCAAGTTTTTCTTCTAATTTTATATACTGAAATATTTCAATTAACTGCATGTTGTTTTGGAAAATATAATATATCGAAAATGTTAAACAAATATTTGAATATTTAGACATTTAATATTGTATCGACAATATATTGTCATGAATTTATTACAACCTAGTTTCAGTTTCATACATCGTTTTCAAATCGACTTGCTGATTGGTTGACCTACATTTCTGGGCCAATGAAAAGGCTTGTAACAAATATCTCTCTACCCGTAAACACATGCAGCAAAAGCTGTCGACTGATTATTCACGTTCGTTTTTCCCATCCCCCTATTTTCAAGATATTTGTTTGCCGGGCCCCCTGATCTTATACCCGCGAGGATATGGTAGTAACTGTCCCTGAGAGTCTCTGATCAGAGCGCTACAAGATGTAAACGTCTTTTCACAACGCAAGCAATCCAATGTCAATTCCTATTCTTCCTGCAGACTTATAGACGGGACAACGATCACGCTATCAGACGAGCACATGTGGCTGATCCCCTTCACTGTAGGCCAGCGTCACACGGTGACCATCAGCTTCGACCAGCCCACCATGATCTCAGCCATCAGGCTCTGGAACTACAACAAGTCTCCTGAAGACACTTATAGAGGGGTGAGTAGAAGAACTTTAGTCCTTAACTTTCATGGAATCTCTATTTAATGTCTGCAATACCATTCTTGCTGTATTGCTTTGATTATATGTGTTTCAATTAGATAGGGGGCTACATATCTGCTCAGGTTATGTCATACAAGCATCTTGCCGCAATAAGTAGATCATGGCAATAATCATTTTGAAAATTTGATGTAATAAATTTGTGACCAATCATGTTCATGATATTTTAACTTTATTTTCCACTTACAATAATGTGAAATCAAATTATGTGCTCTCTCTACACTAACAGGCAAAGGTGATGCATGTAGGAATCAACGGGAAGAAGGTATCACCGGACGAGGGCTACTTGATACGGAAGGGTCCTGGCAACTGTCACTTTGACTTTGCTCAGGAAGTCAGTCTCTCGTCCTCGCACAAACCACAGAACAGCTACCCTCAGTCCTCTAGGTAATGGCCAATTATCTTTGTCTTTGGCTTTTGAACTAACAAAACAGAAGTACCATTCAGTTGATGTCTTACCCGTAATGTCATTAAAGATAAGAACTGCTTTAAACATCTCAGATCAGCTACCCTCCGTTTGTGATAAATGAAATTTGCTCATGAAGCAGAAAGCATCAAAAAGATTTTACCTCTATGTGAAAGAGATCTTATTAGATGTTTGAGGCTTCATGACATCTTATTTCTGAGCAGAGATAACACTCAAGTTGAATATCATGGAATATGAAAGCTGAAGTGATTCATAATAATTGATCTTTATATGTATGTTAACAGTTCTGCGGGAGTGGATTCCAGTGTCTCATACGAAGTTGTCCAGATGCCATGTGGATGTATCCTTGCTCTGTTGCATTGGTTTCAGATAATCTTACCACAATACCTACATTAACATGTTAGAAAAAACTTAAATGAAATAAATTTAAACAGACGTCAAACTACTTTACTACTTTATTTCTAAGCTTATCATCATAGAACTTAGATGTCATGCTGTAAAAACATTCAAGAGAAAATGACAAGGAAAACATTTGTGAAGTTGATGACCTTGACCTTGCAAGTCATCTACCAGCTGCAGCTGTTCTCGACGTGGGGAGATCAGTACTACGTTGGTCTTAACGGTATCGAGGTGTACGACTCGCTCTTCAACCGGATCGAGCTCACAGATAACAGTAAGCATTGTTTTCAAACTCTATAAAGTGAACATTAATTATTTAAAAACATCATCAATGAATAAATGACTAGTTATTGCATAAATGATCCCTTGGGGTTTGTCATCTTCCTCAATTTCAGGAGGGTGCACTGAGTAACAATGGAAAGGAAGAAAACTTTGTGGTGTGCATGTTGTATTTTCTTCCATGAGTTAGCTCCCTTTGCGGAAATTATTAAATTTTATTAAGCTAACAGAAAATATTAAGTACTTCTTCCACCTTCACAAGCACATAGTCATTATTAATTCAAACCAAACTTTTCTGTTCTTTTTTTTGGTTGGAATTTTACCAAATCTAAGACTCACTTTGAATATCCAGACATATCTGCCTTCCCTGAGAGCTGCAATGTGCTCGACAACATCCACAACGATGTGAGAACTCCAGACAAACTGATTGACGGAATCAACAACTCGTCCGATGGCAAACACATGTGGCTTACTCCTGTCCTACCTTCTATCGTGAGTGGAGGAACATTTTAGTTCAAATTACGATTATTTAAAAGATATATTTACCGGTAATATAAGATAATTAAACACATTCTATTGAGATTAAAAGATATTTTTCCTTAATGGACTTCATGATCAAGTCGAGTGGGAGTGAATACCACTTTGATACCAAATCATTCACAAGTATGTTCACAATAGTTTTGGATGTGAATGACTAAAGTTTTGAAGTCATCTTTTTGAAGATTTACCTAAGGGCGACCATCAAGTAAGAGATGTTACAGGTTTAACAGTTTACTTACAACTTTTGTACTACAGGTGAATCGTGTATACATCATCTTTGATCAGCCAACCACCATCTCCATGATCAAACTCTGGAACTACAGTAAAACACCTGGCAGAGGTGTCAAAGACTTTGCAGTGAGTATTGTTGATAGTTATAGTCTCTCCTAGTTTACTTAATTCAAATAGTCACTATAACAAGTTCATACACAGTACAACAGAAAGGAACAATTTCACAGTCAATCCCAAAAAAATCGGTGTTTAAGTTCCCATCAATTTCCATTCATATTGCAACCAACTTACTTTCTAGATCACATTGCATTTTTTCTCTGTATAAAATATGTAAAGGTTACAGTACATCAAAACCATTCAATATCTTTCTAAGAGCATTTTAGCATTAAGATTCATCATCAAATCTCTTAAGGATGTTCGCTCCTCAAATTTATAGTATTAAACTTTTTTTCTAACTTATATTTTTTAAAAGATCATAGTATATGATTGAAAAATCAGCATTAAAAAAATAGGGGGTAGTGTGGTTTTTTTCGAGATATGACGCCTGTAAGATAGTGGAGTGAAGTAAGAAATTTACATGGGAGTCTATGGGAAAAAAAACTTTAAAATACTACATTTCTAGTATTAAACTTTTTTTCCTTTTGTGATATGTTACAAAGTTCATGTAACCCTACCGAAATCAATGAAATAATATTTATGGTAGTGTGGTTTTTTTTAAGCTTTGACACAAAATGTACCTGAAAACCCCCATTTTTAGTCAAATTTAGGCCATTTTTGCTGTTTAAGCCCTTTTTAGAGGTTCTTAAGTCACATTTTCTTTATTTCTTTGGTTTTTTAAAAGTATGTAGATGATGTAGAATATCATGAAGTAAATAAAGATGAGAAAAAATCTTTACTTAATCATATTTCATTTTTAAAGGTTAACAGTAAGGAGCGGACATCCTTAAAGCGAGACGCCGTCCCCGTAAATGTGTTGCATCACATTTATTAATTAGTGGCTCGCTACCGTGTGCCGAGTCTCTCCTAAGCTCCGCAGCAGTGTTGATTGTTCATCGCTGTACGGAGCTTGACTTTGACAGTGAACCGGTTTATGTCAACTCTTCGGTTTCTCTGATTAAGTTGTTTGTTTAATCATATACATTATTGAAACTGCTATAATGCGGCTTTAATTTATCATGATTGATTGAGTTATCTCACTGTGACAGTGAGTTGTTTTGGTAACAAATTAATGCATCTAGAAATTCTGAATAGAATAGCTTTTGCATACGTCATAACATTATTACTAAATCATCATTACAACACATTTTTAGCTCATCTGGCCTGTAAGGCCCGATGGGCTTATGGCATGGCATGGTGTCCGGCGTCCGTCCGTCCGTCCATCCGTCCATCCGTCCGTAAACTTTGTGGAATTTCGACTTCTTCTCCAGAACCATAAGGCCTAGAAAGCTGAAACTTTGTGTACAGACTCCTTGGCTAGTGAGGATTATAAATTGTAGCTTTGGTGGCCCTGTGGCCCCTAATAAAGGCCACAGGGGCCACGCCCTAAAAAGCTATTTTCATCTTCTTCTCCAGAACAATAAGGCCTAGAAAGCTGAAACTTTGTGTACAGACTCCTTGACTAGTGAGGATTATAAATTGTAGCTTTGGTAGCCCTGTGACCCCTAATAAGGGCCACAGGGGCCACGCCCTAAAAACCTATTTTCATCTTCTTCTCCAGAACCATAAGGCCTAGAAAGCTGAAACTTTGTGTACAGACTCCTTGGCTAGTGAGGATTATGAATTGTATCTTTGGTGGCCCTGTGATCCCTAATAAGGGCCACAGGGGCCACGCCCTAAAAACCTATTTTCATCTTCTTCTCCAGAACCATAAGGCCTAGAAAGCTGAAACTTTGTGTATACCCTTTTTGAAGAGTGAGGATTATAAATTGTAGCTTTGGTGGCCCTGTGACCCCTAATAAGGGCCACAGGGGCCACGCCCTAAAAACCTATTTTCATCTTCTTCTCCAGAACCATAAGGCCTAGAAAGCTGAAACTTTTTGTACAGACTCCTTGGCTAGTGAAGATTATAAATTGTAGCTTTGGTGGCCCTGTGACCCCTAACAAGGGCCACAGCGGCCACGCCCTAAAATCTTATTTTTATCGTCTTCTCCAGAACCATAAGGCCTAGAAAGCTGAAACTTTGTGTACAGACTCCTTGGCTAGTGAGGATTATAAATTGTAGCTTTGGTTGCCCTGTGACCCCTAATAAAGGAACGTCCTTCAAATCTATTTTCATCTTCTTCTCCTGAAGTTTAAGGCCTAGAAAACTGAAACTTGTCGCCTATATATACTTAATTTTATGATTGGTGTCCCTGTGGCCTCTACAAAGGGGGTATCATTGGCCACACTCTACAGCATAATTGATGATGAAGCCTGATGAGCTACAGAGCCAATGGCTCTATTTTTAGCTCACCTTTACAAAGTAAATGTGAGCTTATGTCATGGCGCTTCGTCCGTCGTCCGTCTGTCTGTCCGTCTGTCCGTCCGTCCGTCTGTCCGTCCGTAAACTTTCAGGAAAAAGACTACTCCTCCTAAACGAATCTAGATATCATTCTGAAATTGTAGTATGTTATACCCATGGTGATTCCTCACAGAAAGGTAGATGTTTCAGTTTTGAGAATCCAAGATGGCCGCCATGGCAGCCATATTGAATTTTCAATTAGATTTCATGAAAAAGACTACTCCTCCTTTACCAATCCAGATACCATTCTGAAATTGTAGTATGTTATACCCATGGTGATTCCTCACAGAAAGGTAGACGTTTCGGTTTTGAGAATCCAAGATGGCCGTCATGGCAGCCATATTGAATTTTCAATTAGATTTCATGAAAAAGACTACTCCTCCTATACGAATCCAGATACCATTCTGAAATTGTAGTATGTTATACCCATGGTGATTCCTCACAGAAAGGTAGATGTTTCAGTTTTGAGAATCCAAGATGGCTGCCATGGGAGCCATATTGAATTTTCAATTAGATTTCATGAAAAAGACTACTCCTCCTATACGAATCCAGATATCATTCTGAAATTATAGTATGTTATACCCATGGTGATTCCTCACAGAAAGGTAGATGTTCCAGTTTTGAGAATCCAAGATGGCTGCCATGGGAGCCATATTGAATTTTCAATTAGATTTCATGAAAAAGACTACTCCTCCTATACGAATCCAGATATCATTCTGAAATTGTAGTATGTTATACCCATGGTGATTCCTCACAGAAAGGTAGATGTTTCAGTTTTGAGAATCCAAGATGGCTGCCATGGCAGCCATATTGAATTTTCAATTAGATTTCATGAAAAAGACTACTCCTCCTATACGAATCCAGATATCATTCTGAAATTGTAGTATGTTATACCCATGGTGATTCCTCACAGAAAGGTAGATGTTTCAGTTTTGAGAATCCAAGATGGCTGCCATGGCAGCCATATTGAATTTTCAATTAGATTTCAGGAAAAAGACTACTCCTCCTATACGAATCCAGATACCATTCTGAAATTGTAGTATGTTATACCCAAGGTGATTCCTCACAGAAAGGTAGATGTTCCAGTTTTGAGAATCCAATATGGCTGCCATGGGAGCCATATTGAATTTTCAATTAGATTTCATGAAAAAGACTACTCCTCCTATACGAATCCAGATACCATTCTGAAATTGTAGTATGTTATACCCAAGGTGATTCCTCACAGAAAGGTAGATGTTCCAGTTTTGAGAATCCAATATGGCTGCCATGGGAGCCATATTGAATTTTCAATTAGATTTCATGAAAAAGACTACTCCTCCTATATAAATCCAGATACCATTCTGAAATTGTAGTATGTTATACCCAAGGTGATTCCTCACAGAAAGGTAGATGTTCCAGTTTTGATAATCCAAGATGGCTGCCATGGGAGCCATATTGAATTTTCAATTAGATTTCATGAAAAAGACTACTTCTCCTAAACCAATCTAGATATACTTTCTAAATTGTAGTATGTTATACCTATAGTGATTCCTCACAGAAAGGTAGATGTTTCAGTTTTGAGAATCCAAGATGGCTGCCATGGCAGCCATATTGAATTTTCAATTAGATTTCAGGAAAAAGACTACTCCTCCTATACGAATCCAGATACCATTCTGAAATTGTAGTATGTTATACCCAAGGTGATTCCTCACAGAAAGGTAGATGTTCCAGTTTTGAGAATCCAATATGGCTGCCATGGGAGCCATATTGAATTTTCAATTAGATTTCATGAAAAAGACTACTCCTCCTATACGAATCCAGATACCATTCTGAAATTGTAGTATGTTATACCCAAGGTGATTCCTCACAGAAAGGTAGATGTTCCAGTTTTGAGAATCCAATATGGCTGCCATGGGAGCCATATTGAATTTTCAATTAGATTTCATGAAAAAGACTACTCCTCCTATATAAATCCAGATACCATTCTGAAATTGTAGTATGTTATACCCAAGGTGATTCCTCACAGAAAGGTAGATGTTCCAGTTTTGATAATCCAAGATGGCTGCCATGGGAGCCATATTGAATTTTCAATTAGATTTCATGAAAAAGACTACTTCTCCTAAACCAATCTAGATATACTTTCTAAATTGTAGTATGTTATACCTATAGTGATTCCGCACAGAAAGGTAGACGTTTCAGTTTTGAGAATCCAAGATGGTCGCAAAAGCAGCCATATTGACTTTTCAGCTGCAATGACACATCATTATTATTAAATTTTAAGCTTTCATCAAGTGATCACTTGCATCAAATAAATTCTCTAATTTGAACTTACTAATCATAATTTTATCTTGAATATGGAATATTTAAGATTGTCATGCAAGTTGTTCTATATTTTTAAGTGTTTAAAAAAAAATTAAGATATATAAGACAAACATAATTAATTAATTTGCTTAAAATCTTCATGGCAACTAGCTGCAAAAACCCAATCACATTAAACATCATGTTAAATTTTAAACAATGGTATCTCCCTTATATTCCTTTAAATACCACACATAAGGGGTCAACCAGAGTTCAGATATGCCTCTAGTGTCCACAGTGTTTATTCTAATACACATCCTGATACAGGCTGCAAGCATCACAGTGTCAGCTGCTAGTCTGTTGCATAATCTGACCCAATTGATATTGCAGAGCAATATGCTATATGGCCATGTGTATGCAATAAGAGTTATGGAAATTAGACTTGTAATCTCATGACAGTGATATGTTCTTTCTAAGAATAACAACTTACACAAAAGTTGTCATCAATAAGTTTTGTGTTTAGCAATCTTCATGATAAGTTGATGTGGAAAGAGTTATTTTGTATCAGGTTCCATTTCCTGTGTTTACTCATATTTGTACCATTTCTATATCTAACAGAAGTTCTTCTTGACACAAAATCAATTTAGGACATAAGCTAACTATGTTTTGTGAAATTATATATTTTTCACAACAATGCATGTTCTCTCCCGTCAAGTTTTTAAATACCACACATAAGGGCTTAGCCAGAGTTCAGGTTTACATGCTCAGCACACTATTCTTCTCCAAATACACAAAGCCAAATCCACAAATTGCTACACTCTCCTTAAGGATCTGGGGCTAGCAGCCCTGCCTGCTTGTATGTTGCTTAGTTATCTTTACTTAATTGATAAATACAACATAATGATGTATGGCAATTATCATGTCTAAGCAATGGACTTTATGGAAAGTATATAAATTGACTTTATGAAAAGTATACTTGTATTCTATTAATAATAATACTTTTTACAAATAACAATTTAAACAAGTCAAGAATCAGCTTTTGTGTACAACAATCTGCAAGATGAGTTAATATTAATAAGTCAAGAATCTGCTTTTATGTACAGTAATCTACATAAGTTATTGTAGAAAGAGGTAATTTGTATCAGGTTCCAGTTCCAATACCATATGTTTTATGAAAACCTGTAAAACTAAATGATAATTGTATCATGCTGAAGGGGCTCTGGGAACATGTCAACATAGAAGTCATTATTTTTCAATTAGATTTCAGGCCAAGTACTTCTCCTACTAAATCAATTAAGATATCATTCTGAAAAGTGAGTATTTTTTTATATAGTGATTCCTGACAAAGACACATTCATTTTATTATCAAGAATCCAAGATGGTCAATATGTCATTTATATTGAATTTTCAATTAGATTTCATAAAATTCATTGAAAAGAATACATTTCCTGGTCAATCAAATGAATGTGTTTATATTTGTATTGATGCACTTGTTGTAATATTTATCAACACTATAAATACAGTTACAAAAAAATTTATGAATCATCTTTATCTGCGAACAGCCTGAACCATGAGTGTTTTAATAAATCCTTTTAAATAAAACATCTAATGATATCAGTGGGTTACATAATTCCTGACACTTCATAAAAGGCCAAATAACATAGCCAGTGAGGGATCTGATTACGATCTGAACGATGATTATCTAGATAATTATAATGATCATTCAATTCAAACAAATCCTTTTCAAAAGCATTTAAAATGATTAAATTTGTTCACTCTCAACACTAACTGTTGTTTCCATGCAATTAATATTAAAATACTTCAATAAACATATTACTGAGTTGACCTCCAGATTATTTCTATAGCAAACCTCTCTTCTACCCCCCACCCCTTCTATCCTCCCTTCCCCTCCTCCCCTTTCCTCTCCTGTCCTTCCATTGCAAACCTCTCTTCTACCCCCCACCCCTTCTATCCCCCCTTCTTCTATCCCCCCTTCCCCTCCTCCCCTTTCCTCTCCTGTCCTTCCATTGCAAACCTCTCTTCTATCCCTCCTTTCCCCTCCTATCCTCCAGCCCCTCTCCTGCAACTCCCCTCCCAATATCTGTATTGCATACTGAATTAAGGGGAAGACACTCACATTATGGAATAACAGTAACTTACATAAGAGGATAAGTTACATAAGCTACATGCAGGTGCAAGAGGTCATCACAGGTCATCATATCTAGTAATTAGCATAAACCCCCATGTGGCTAGCCTTTTCTGACCAATCAGATTGCACTAACATATGTCAAGATTTAAAATATTCAGAAATCTTCAGTTAGAATCACATGAGACATTGACCTGGACAGTTGGCAATTGGACTTATCACTAGTTGAATTTGTGATTTGTGTCAGAGGGATATATTCCAAATGTTTATGTGCATCTTTTTTTAAGTTCTTTGGAAGTTGAGAGTGTGACTAATTTAACATTGGATTAACCAGTTTGTTGACTTTTGTGATTGTGTTTGAAAACTTTGGTACTGTACAAGTACTTTTAAGAAAGAATTCTTGAGATTTTCGGGACTATTTCTTGACTTCAAGAGTCACAAAACCTGTTATTATTGATTGACATTTAAATGAATACTCCTAAACCAATCAAGATAATGAAATTAATATGGATGCCCACATATAAGTAACATTTTGAAGATTAAAAAATACAAGATGGTCACCAATTCAGCCATAGATATACAAAAAAGTTATACAAAAACCTACTGCTTGTTAACAAATCATGATTTATTAACATTCTTGTATTAATGTTTGTTCGTGCTCTAATTTTTTCCAACAGAAGACTAGCATTTTAAAAGATACAAAAATCATGATGGCAGCCATAATCAATTATCATATAAAATATGGTTACACAATTAAACTATATTACCACATCATTCATTTTAAGGTGAGCTTCTGTACCCTCGGTACTTTTATTTTTGTTTGGATTACTGTTTTCTTTGGAAATTTCTAAATAATTTCAATTTCAATTACTTAAAAATAAAACAAATAAAATAAAAATGTGTCTTTCAAATATCCTGTAACAATAGACATGCAACCGCAAGACAATATTCTTTGACATATAATTAATAATAAACATTATTATTTTAAAAAAAAAATTTAATCTTGTATTTACCATTTCATTTATTAAACGGTGTGCTGTTTCAAACTGCGTAAGAAATATCAGTTATACATAGTTTCCAAAAAAGGATAATATTCACGATAATGTGAGGATAATGAAGGGTAGTCCAGCAAAATAAGCGTCTCCTTCGGGTGCGCAGTCACCGCACATATACCGAAGTTTAGATTATCATTATCTAAATGAGGGACAGTCATGTCATTTGAAAAAGCAACGATTAGGATTTGGTTATTTATCATCAATACGTTATCGATACACATCTTTTAAAGTTGGGATATTTTTTCTATTTAATTTTGTATTCTGTAGATCGTAAATAAGAACCATATTAGAAGTGTTCAATAATGGAAATTTGTTGCGGACGATTAAACGTTCACCTACTGGTTTTCATTAGTCAGATATAATGTTTTACCGTCTCATTTGGTTTTAAAAGCTAGACATCCTGTCGGGGATTGAAATAACGTTTAATTGGCGGCAATTGTCTTGTATATGTCTTGTATGTGTATCCATTGTCCACTCAACCAGACAGGATGGCGCCATCAAACAGTGACCCGGCAGTTATATGACCGGTTACGACACATGACTAGAGTCACTGGACGACAATAAACTGACACCTCACACCTGTTTTATCTGTAACATCCGGCTCCATAATACACAACATCAAATGTCAGTTCCCCGTTATATCAAGTGTTATTTCAGGCTGTTCAAAACGATGTTATTTAACCATGAAAAATCACAAAACAAACTTACCTCTCCTACCTATTAGTTGTCTCGGCAGTTATAATGAGCAGCAATGCTTTTTGAAAGTGATTGGTTTAAACATTGTTTTATTTTAAACAATAAACACAAACAATTGGCGAACGGGCTGTACAACGCTTATTTAAGTATTCACTCTTTTTCACGATTCATAAATCTGAACACAAACACAAGAAATTGTGAAAATTCAAAAGCTAACGGATCCGTTTAAATGTCAGCATGTAGGTTTTCAAATGTTCATTATTTGGTATGTCTCATTTTGAAGTTGTCTACAGCATCAGCTAGATGAAAAATCGAAACCAAATTAATTGAAAAATGATTTAACCCACACTGTTACTCTTCACTACCGTATAGACGCAGGTTTCGCCAATCATTTGTAGCAAATAGTATACGTTGCTTAATAGAAAATTCCCGTCCTTTGTCCTTTGTTAGTATAAACTATCCAATGAAGTTGAATGGTATTTGAATTTTTGTTTATTTTAATAATTGATTATCTTCATAGTTTACACTAGACAGAAATTATTCTTCTATTTGATAACTTTTTAAACAAACTTTTCAAAATCATTTGTATCAAAACTTGTTGATACAATTAGGTGTTTTATAGATTGAACTAAATTGAAACAGGTTTATTTCCTAATTTGAAACTGTTAAACAAACAATAGCTAAATACTAATATTTTGTAAATAAACCATGACATGTTCCTTATCTTGTTTTTGGAGCGTTTTGACATCAGCTTTAAGCTTGTTTACCAATACAATTCTTATTTGAAATAAATATGTTTTAAACCACAAGCAAAATTCTTATGGTTATACCACTCCGATATAAACAGATATATAACATTTTGTGGTGATTTAAACAAAGAGGACTCTAAATAAACAAGCAAGAATGCGTTCATGATATACAGACAATACTGTTTGTATACAATTTCCTTTTAAAAACACTTTACCATTGTCATGTAATTCAGACATTAATTGAGATTGTATGAAAATAGCATAATTAAAAAAATACATTTATCAGAATTAGAAAATCCTTAGCATTGTTTCACTGAGTAAGTTTCATGACGCTTTGTCAATATTCCAGTCATTAGGGAAAGTTGAAAACTTACAATGTCTTGGCAAGCGTATTCGTTTGGATATTAAAATTAAAATACTCTTACGAAACTAAGACGTTATATATATGTCAAAAGTAGTGGATGTATTATGAAACCAATCAGCGCGCATGATTAACGAGGGGATTCCCCTAAAGAAAAGCGAACCCTAAACCGCTCTCTTCTCCCCATCTCAGCGGTAAAGCGTAGCTCAGCTCATTAATGAGCAGGCTTCTCAGCACGGGCCGAAGGCCATTTGGTTGGGGACGGCGGGTCCCTTTAAGTATCTAGACAACAAATATCAACCAAAGGCTCTACAAATTCCATTTATCTATTATACTCATTGTTTAAAACAACAAAACTCAACTAAACACTCTACAAATCCCATTTTCCCGTCATATTAATTGTATTAAAAAAATATCAACATGAGGCTATCAAGATATCACTATGTCTACTTCTCTACCCAGCTCCTAGTTGACGACCTGTTGGTGTATAACGGAAGTCTACCGGCGGTGACGACAGGAGCTCGAGGTATCCTGCCCACGTGTTCAGGTCCCCAGGCTTATCATACAGTGCTCTTCACTGACAACAAGGAAATACTCAAACGAGAGAAGAATACAGTCATCAGGTTTGTTGTCTCACCTTGGTGGTGTTGTTTCATCTCATATACATCTTGTTTTGCTAATTTCGTCTGAGTGGAAGAATAGATTGTTTGTGAAACATTGAGAAAATATATCACAGTGGAATGTAATTAAATTTTAATGCATGCAGTGATTGACGTGAAGTATGTTCTTTATATCAATTTATGTTTAAAACAAATACCATAGTTTCAACTAGTTTCCGGTATGTTGTAGGTGTTGAGAACTGAACAGTTTGTGATAAATTATCAAAGCATGTATAGTCACAAGTCCTATCAAAGCACTGATACGTAATGGTATTTATATGATACTAAAGCTCTCCTGTTCCCTTCATGTTGCAGCAAACCGAGCGAGGAGCAGGACATCCAGCTACTGAACGACAAACAGATCGTCAGCAAGTACTCCAACCCTAAGTCTGCTGCTTCCAAACCTGTCAACCAGGGTGGGTCTATTCACATGCTGCCGTCACAATTTAATTGCTTGACAAGGACATTAGAATCTATGACATTAGATCTAGAATCTATGTCGCACAAAAAAGTTGTTCATCCATAAGAATTGTCCTTATTGTTCATCACACTAACTTCTAGAATGCAAATCAATGTTTTAAGGGGTTATTATCCAGAAAATCATGTTTCCTCCTTTTCTATATGTGGTCAAACTTTACTGGCCTTATTACTGACTTTACAAGTCAACTTATTCACTTAACTGGCAAACTTTGATAAAACCTGGATTTCAACACAAAGCTTCAACTTATTGTAAATACAATTCTGTGGAAGTTTTGGCATTGTTATTATTAATGGATATGTAATTCCTTGAAACAATCCTCTGTTCATCCATTACTTTGCAATATTCCATGTGTCTGGATGTCTTGTTTACTCTAAACAAGAATCCTGGAGAGTCGTGTGAAAATGTTTTGAAATTTCTTTTCAAATACCCGGTAGTTAATAACAGATTTATGTTTGTCTTTCAGCACTCCGTCCAAAAACAAGTGTCCCTTTCAAAAGATGAAATCTCATCACCGCGCTCATCACCCGCAAAACTGACTCATCACATCCTGTTGCCTTATTCCATGTTACATCAATCAAAATGTACAGTGCTGTATCTAGAGCTGTTCTTAACTTATGGATCTGTTTTTATCTCCTTGCATGTTTTACTGGTTTTCCAGTCTGGGGTTTATCATTGAGTCTGGGACTAGTTGAATTCTTTGCAGGGTTATTTTAGCTGATGCTGAAAATTAAGTTATTCCTGAGAATAATTAAAGAAGAAAGTTGATATAATGCATTGATAGTCACGCAGTAGGCGCAAACCATGATCGTTTAACCATGATGAGTTGAACCATGTTAACACGTCCTTGTAAGTGTTGTTTCAGAAAAATGAAAAGGTTCCTGTAAAACAATTCATAGGATGGCAAACTTAATCAAAGGCCTCAGAACATACTTGATCAGAACCTACAGAAAATAGCACATTCTGGATTATTCACTTTGATAATGTAAGTGGTTTTTATAGAATGATTTAATGGACAGCTTAAATTCAAGACATCAAGACTTTGTCCCATTAAACCTGTTTCTATCGCATTGCCGAAATAATGAATAAAAAATATTATTTAATATACTTTTAAACAAAGACAGATATTAATCACTGCACATGCTTGATCTAAGTTCCTGGTCTAGTTTGATGTAGATGTGTATGTACAGCTGATGTACAGTTTAAAGATGCTGAATCTGTGATATGGTCGAATCTCTCGCCCTCATATTCATGTTGAATTTGTAAAGTTGATTTTATCATCTTGTGAAATAACAATGTTATCAATTTCCAATTTGTTTACTGTTGACATTATTTGGATCATGTGGAATTCATGTATGTTATTCAATGAAATTGAATGTAAAGTAATTATTGTGCCTTTAGTCAGTAATAAGTTCTTCTCATTTTGGGGCTTAGTTGCCTTAAGGTAACCCTAATTAATAACTTGTGAATTGAATATACTGTAGGTAACCTTAGTTACAGCAACGAAGGCTTGTTGATGGTTCACACAATGAAATATGTTGCTTTCAATGACATCAAATAAAGAGAGAAAAACTTGTAATAATCAAATACACCAATTTAGGCCAGTTTATGATATTATCTTTTAAATATGAGAGAAATATATCAAAGGTCCAAGATTTTTATACAAATTGTAAAACTTAGATAATGATGGTTGTGAAATCTTCATCTTTTTGTGTAGAACAGATGTCAGGTTATGATTGCATTGTATCAATGAAATCCTTTACATATGTTGATCCTTGAATCTTGTCTATTTCATATATCCTGCCAAACTTTTTAAGAATATGGTGTTCTCACATATTACGTTTTTCATGATTTAGTGCCATATTGGCTAAAATGTTGAATAAGAAAACTAGTTCTTCTTCCTGAGTATGATCTGGTTTAACAATTTCATAGATCTTAGTCAATATATTTATATATTATTTTCAGCACATCGCCATTAACAATCACAATGTAACCATGAATTGTGATAGTTAATATAAATATGCATAATTTGTTAAATATTATTAAAATCTGAATAATTTAGATGTTTAAACGACTTACCTTACAGTGGTATTAACGGTGTAATCTTTGTTTCATTCATTATCCTATCATATTGTGAATACATTCTCCATCTGTTGGAACTATAAGTCATCTTTTAAGTAATATCAATTTCTTTTATATATTTCTTCATTGTGCATGATTAACATATCAAAATATGAATGTATCAGTATGTTCAATGTTTCAGAACATTCCATCCATCTTAAATGAGAAATGAATATTGCACATCTCATATTGAAATCCATATCTTTATGTTTATGCAAACTATGTTACATCTGAAGAAAGAATAAACTCTTTACACCATATTTAGCTCATCAGGCCTGAAATGCATAAGTGACATTGTCGAAGTGCCTGCAAGGATTTACGAGTGTAGAATTCTGTCATTCATCCATCCACTCTTTCTGTGTTCTGTTGCAAACCGTCCAAGTTTCTTGTATAGTTATTTAATAAATAATAACTCTGATTTGAGCATAATGTAACACACCATGTCAAAGATTTAATGGCAGATAGTCTTATTTTGTGATGGATATATGGCCATAATGCAAGGAAACTTCACCATTTTAATCTACAAATATAATCCTTGAAAACCATTTCGTTCTTTAGCCAACAAGTAGGGATTGCTTAGTATTAATTTTACCTGTTTATTCATTCAATGAAATTATATCCTTGGCATGTATTGACTAAAGGATACATTTGCTAAATGCAAACCATTTATGTATATCGACTCAAGGATGAGAAATAAATCCATTATTTCGAACTTGGGTTCTTGCTGTCTTTGCCAAGAGGCAATTTGCATGCCATTCAATTGCAACCAAATGAAAGATTTTCTTTCAGCAAAAATCTAAGCGATATCACCTGAATCCTAGAAATTTGTGTGAGCATATTATTGATGAACTCTTGTGATATGTGAACTTGAGTGTTCTGAGAGCAAAGCTACCCAAACAATATGCAGGGTAAGAATTAGGTCTACCATACTGATTTGCTTCAAGAAGTTGCACAAGTGTTGCCATGTGAAGGACACATTTATCAATGAAAACCACTTTAATCCATACCTTTCTTCAACACTAGTTCTATACGGCTGACAACAATCAGTGACGAGCTGTTTGTCTCTAAAAGAACAGACAAATTAGATTCATTATTTCTGAGTATATTCTTAAGAACTTTGGTGTGGCACTATGAAGCAAGTTGTTTAGATTTTTAAAAATGCTTTTGACCAGTGGTTTTCTGAAAGGTTCTCAAATACACTTATTCAGAAGTGTTACAAAATACTTATCAAAGGTTAAAGAATAACAAACATACATATTGTCCAAAGAAGTGTTTTATTTGTTTCCTGTGATCCACACAATAATGGATTTTGGCCGCAGTTATTTACACAAAATCTGTGGCATAAGTAACTAGGAATATTTTATGATTTAAATATCGCTCCACACACTATGACATTCATATCCAATAATCATGAACAACAAAACGTATTTAACAACTAGCAGTCTGTGTGCTCTGATCACGTCAAGTCGACGATGGTACGCAGTCCCAGAGGATGGTAGCTGGGCGGACGGTTCACACAGATGATCAGCCTATGGTGTGCCAGTGTTAAATCTTGCCGGGGAAGCAGTTGGCTTCTCTCTGCTCGTCCCACTTCTCCGTCTGTAACATTGATTACATCATCATCTCAGAAGTCTTACTTGTTTAGACAGCATTGGTGATAATACAGGGCTTACCTTGAAGAAGATCAATAAATGTTTGTGTAATTTTAAAATTACCAGCAGTTTTCAAGTATATATCAATAAGTGAGACAATTTTTATATGTTTATCAATTTCAAACCATTATATGAGGTATACAACTTTGCTTTCAAAACTTAAATTTTCAAAGAATTTTAGTCCCCCATCTCTAAAAATGCAAAGGAAACACAAATCATTAGGGCTAACGTAGTGATATGTTAAAGATTTATCGTAAAGCCAAGCAAATGTTGAGAAATTTATCCTATGCACATATTTGGATGCCTTTGACTCAAAATATCCTCAACAAAATTTAAACATTTGCATAGATTACAGTTCCAATTGATCTAAGGAAAATTTACCCATGAGTTAGGGCACATGCTCTTGTATACACGCTTGAAGTATTCACATGGAGCGTAGTCTTCTCCCTTGATCTTCTGACACCGATGGAAGTCTACATAGTTCTGCCAACAGTTCCTGGGTAACAAAATATAAACATTTTTAATAAGATTTAACTGTTTAAACAGACGTTTAACTGTTTGAACAGACTTGGTCACCAAATGATAATAAATTATTAAGGCAATACTAACTCGTATATGATACATGTTAGTAACCTGAAGATTTATTTACTTCAACCATGTGCAAGTGTGAAATTAAGAACTTAAGACTTATTGTTTGAATTTGTTTCGTAGTCTAAACAATTATAATGAATTAAATGATGTAGTAATTACGTAGGAAACAAGGACCCCATTTGTGTAATTTGTAAAACAGGAACTTCCAAAATAAATTTGAGACATCAAGCAAATGAGTAGGCAAATATTTTACCGTCTAGGACTCACCTTGTTTGGTTCTGGTTGGGGAAGCGAGCATCAAATGGGGCAGTCTTCAGCTGGTACTCTCCCGACATGATGGATACTTTCCTGCGGAAACAACTCATCAGATGAATGAAATTTCCAATAGGATATTCAGTAGGTATTAAACCATTCAGTGCGTTACTGTACAACAAAGCTAAACAAATACTTTTGAGGTGTCAAGGAGAAACAAGACATTGTCTGTATAATAAGTGGCTACTTTGGACAAGTCAAAGTTACATATCATTTGTTTCTTTTGAAGGCAATGCAAATGTTTATGCAATAGTTCATATACATCAAACCTAACCAAGCTGCTGGAACCCAATTTTAAGATTATTATTGTGTGAATTCTAGCATAACATCAAATTAGAAACAGTGTTTTTACCCAACCCATTGTCATAAAATTAAGACTTATGTTGAATGTGGAATTCCACCGGACATGATCTGAAGTAATGACTGCTGACGCATGCATTTGCAATTGTCTTCATCGGACAACTGGTACTTGTTCCCAGTCAAAATATTCATGGCAGCTAGGCTTCGGTCTTATTCCAACCCGTCTGACATATTCCGATGACATTAGGGATTACAGTATGACCATACCATATCTTACAGTGTGTAAGGGTATTCCGGATCACAGGTATTCCGGACCACTTACGAGTACATTTGCAGCTAGAGTCCATAGGTTTCAATGGATTTCCTTCAATAATGTATCATTTTAAACCTGACAGTATTCTTTTATGATATATTATTTGTTTATTTTTTCCTGTTTGGAAATGAACTTGAGCGCCCAAAAAAGAGGATACCTATCGCTGTGATAAACTGCCACAGGCACTTCAGAATAACGTAATTTATTTTGGAAAGAAAATTGAAAATTAATGATAATCCACAACATACATACATGTTTTCACTTTAGTAATCAGGGAAAAGAATACTAAAATTGATTCTGCTAATTAGTCCCAACTGATTCGGAACTGCCGTAATAACGGCTTGATTCTTTCGTAATTTTTCTAAAGCTTATCAGGGTTGTATATAATTCTTATTAATTTTTGTGTCGAGTTGCATGAAACATCGTATAAAAAGGAAATGCTCTAAGACTATGAACATATCTTTCTGGGTAGGTGCATGCAGCCAAATATTCCTTAGTGGTCCGGAACAGCCTGACATACTATATACTCATGTCTTCCAATTAACATGACTGTTCCAACAACTTTGCTTCAACAAGTGTCATGATTGAATATTGTGCAAATGGTAACTAAAATTTGAAGAAACAAATAGGAGTCCACACTCCACAGTAACCTCTAAATATTTGTCCTCAAGCATTATGTTACTGTTAGGTCTAAAACAAACTAATGCCTGTTTACAAAACAGCATGGAGACACTAAACCAAGTAAAATTGTTTGAATGTTTTAATTGATTTCATCTTCTCATTTGAAAATATTAACAAATGTTGTTAAAAACCAAGATAAAAGCTTGAGGGGTGTTCATAGCAACTGCACTCCTGTCCTCATTTCACTCAGGGCTGTATGAAAACCTTTGCTGTTACTGTCGTACTCATTAATGTCTGGTTATATATCGCTAAATAAAATAACTTCTCATCAAGTTAAGTTTTTTTAAATTTAAAAAATGCACACCTTTGATAAAAATCAACGAAGACGTGATATTTAGATAACAACACATGTCCGATACTGACATTGAAAGGACGATACAATGGAAGTAATAAATGGGAAACAACGTATATTTTGTTTTGTTAGAACACAATCAATGTTGCAAAATTCTGAATCTGGTATAAGATAATTATCTTATGATCGAAAAACTAATTCAAAACCAATATTCCATGCAAATCCAACCTACTACTCCTGACCTTCAGTAAACTGTCCAACAAAATGGCGATAGCTCACAGCGGAAAAGGCCGAAGGATAACTCTAACCTCCTTTCTCAGTACACAAGGGGCCTTGTGGTTTATTATTCGTTGCTCGAGAATTATTTTGGCAAGCATAATACGAATTGTTCATTTGGTAGCGCTTATAAATAGTTAACATGCTTAATCATTTCCAAAATTATTAAACCATAATGTAATATATGTTATGTGATAAACCCTTTTGGTTATTTTTTAAAATAAACAATTACTCCCTCAATGGTGTCTTTTTTGTTCAGTGCAATATATCAGCTATAGTACGAACTCACGGAATTATAAAAAAATGCTTTTTAGCAATTATTTCTAAATTGGAACAAGCTTGAAATTTTATTTCTAGATATTTATTTACAATGGGTTTCTCCAATTTTAATTTCAGACAGTTTTTGTAAAATCCGAGTTTACAAGAGAGAAAAGCGAATTATTTTCGAAATTATTTCAAAGTCGAAATGTATATTTCTGATGCAAGCTATAGTATGTAAATGAGCTGTAAGCTCAGTACGGACAAGAAGAATGCGTTGTTTAATAGACAATATTTATCTTTATTGTGTTATCATCTATATATACTTAAAACGATATTGAAATTAATATGATAACTGAAAAAAATGCTTGTTTTTTCTTCGTGTTTACAGACCTAAACGTTTTTTTACCAACTACCGTATTTCGTCTACAATCTTCTTTCCTTACCCTTAATCGCGCCGTTAATCTTTTGGGTCAAATCCGTCCATTCCAGCTTTATTTAAAGTTCACATAACCACAAACATATTTCACTATTTTCTTTGGAATATAAAAAATCTGATTACAATATTGTATAGTGCGTTTAAGATCGCTACTCAAATATGTTTAGTTTGGTAATGAAAGCCGTTTTTGAAAGCCACTTTTGATGGGCCGCTTATATTAGACCTATCTGACAACAAACAAGTGAATGCATGACTGGTCACGCCCCCATTTTGTGACGTCATAAACAGAATCAGCCTCGTTATCTATACATCTATCGTAAGAATTTTTTCAGAAAATGTTTTCCACTCAGTTAGATAAATCATTTGACGACGTAACACTACTAAGCATTTGGTGTAAAAAAGATATCCACATCAGTGGTAATTAAACAATTATTTAGGCGGTATTTCAGTTGAAATAATGATGCGTTACTCTGTATAGTCTGTTTATTACGTCACACCCACGCGAGTTTTATGGCCCCTAACCCAGGTGGGGGTTTTCACAGCCGATAATTACGAAAATGCTAATTAAAGGTGTTTATTGGACAAATTAATACAAATTAAGTCCAGCTTTTATTTTGTGGAAAAATCTTTGAACGAAAATCGAGAAGTGGTAAGGTCGAGGTTAGTTGATGTGTAATTAACATGAGCGATTTTAAAAAAATACACTTACAGACCTGAATTGTTTTAAAGATAATCAATAACAAAACCTGAGAAAAAATAAATCATGACGAAGTCGTAAGTCATGTGATTTGGTCGCCATCTCGATTTTTTTCCCCACTTTTTCGAAAATGTTGACATTTGAGGATTCTACGCGGCAAATACTGGTACTAGACCGTTGAACACATGATGCAGCTGAAGCATTGGCCAATAGCACATTTAGTATTGAATTCTGTAAAATCAAAATACTTTTTGTGCAACAACCTTTTCAAATTTTGTAATTTTCAAAAAAGACTATTTTTAAGGGCACCCCCCCCCCCCCCTCTTTTTGAAAATCAGTGTTAGATTAAAGTCAATTTCTGAATCGTTATAGTAATTTAATGGGATTAGACTTTTTCGAACCAATTGCAGAAAATTCATTCATTCTCTTCAATTCTTTTTTAGGGGGAATGGGTTGCTCAAACGCTGTGCAAGAGACATTTACTAATGGTCTGGTTATTTGGTTGTCTAAGATATGGGCAGTAAACATTAATTCAGTTGGTCGGGATGCACGGTCGGTGATATGAGTGAGCCACGCTCACATTTTTGCTTGTTTTCAAATTAGAAAGGCCATTTGAGCTATACTGATATATTGCAATACAGATTGTGCAATACAATTATTTCAAATCAACTCTTTTCGTTTGTCATTTACAAAGGCACATCAACATGCTTAACCGAGTAAGAACATTATTTTGGAGTGTAATAATAGTGTTGATATCAGTGTTTACCAGTTTTTTTAAATCTAAATGCAATCAATATTTATTTGGAGATGTTATCATTTTGAGAACTATTTCCAAAGCCCTTTTGTCGGATACATAATGTTTAACTGATTAAACAATATAAAACGGTGACTGCAGGGTTAATTCAATATACATGGATTTCAATATAATTGCAATACATGGGCTGAGTATCGCAGTACCAACTGAAGTCTGAAAAAATACAGTTGCCTGGGGCCAAGAGAATGTTGAAGATCGCCGGGTTCGAATCCCACCGGATGACGAAATAAATATTTCCACTCCTGCGTCATGCGTATAGACTATAATTTAGCTAAATATGAAGCTGCTTCCTTTTCTATGGTCACGTAAGGCTTACTAAACCAAAGTTGTGCCAAAGTTCTAACTTTTCAATTTGGTTCGAATAACATCGGTTTTAAGAAAATATTTCCATGGGTAAATAAATTTATGCACAACACAAGCGACACCTTTAGCTTCAACAAGTTTTACACCAACTTGGCTGTTCGGTTTTCTTTGAACATAAATTGGAATAACAAAGAAGCACAAACATTTATAATTATAGCCTAATTATTGTCACACCAGGTTATCATTAAACATCTCCTAACGAGTCTTGTCAGCTTCGGTCAACGAGTCATTCTAAACATGTAGCCTAGCTATAGACGATGTATGCTCGCCGTGACTATCTCCGGTCAACCTCCGTTCCCGTTCCGGTAACTGCGGAGCGTAGGGGGGCTAGTACCGAGGCGAGCATGATCGTCTAGCCTAGCTACAACAACGTCGACCTGAAAAATTAGCAATCTTGTCACGACTTTTGTTAAAGGTATCTGTTTCCATAGATTTAGATCACTTACCACAACACTCTCATATTGGAGGAATTTCAATAATAAAAGTAAAATAGATGTGCAATATTGCAATTCACCGTTTTCACATTATTTTCATATTTGCTGTGCGCATGCACACACATCCTTTGAGGCCATTCTGGTCTTGGGGTATTCCTGTCCCAATGATTGCATGGGCATGCACATGAAGCAGGAAAGAAAATCCAATATTTTCATATTTTTTCTGGGCTCCTCCGAGCTCCTACACTCTACCTGTTCAGCCAAAGAGATATCCATCCCAGCTGAAGCCAATAGTAAACCTAACCCTGTCACACGCGCATCGAATTAGAAATAATGTGAAAATGGTGAATGCAAAGACCCAAATCTTAAAATCTTAGGTTAAAATCTAAATTTTGTTGTTCTGATAATCTTTTCAAGAAATCTCTTACAAAAGGATAACCTTCTTGTGAATATCTAATATCTCAAGCTGACCAGAAAAATGTTTTTAATTATTGTTTTCATTATTTCAGACTGACCACGTAAACACAATGTCTAGCCACAGTTTGCGAAATCGGATGTTGGCTTACTGTGCTGCATCTTTTGGCTTCAGTTTGCTGTCATCAACATTCTCCTTTTACTATGTGAAAGTGTTTCTAAACCTCTATCAGATAGAAGAAAGCTGGTTTCATATGGCTCAGATTCTGTACCTTGTTTGGAATGCTGTTAACGATCCACTCTTTGCATACTGGCAGGACACAAGCAGGTCTTCATTGATGACAACTCGTCGTGAGTTGATTCTGTACACAGGACCATTATTTGGACTTGCGTATCTTATCGCATGGTTTCCGTGGGGCAATTCTGGCTGGATAACAGGTCTTCATCTTATTGTGGCTCTGTGTCTTTACGATACAATGTTCACGTTCATTGGACTTGCGCTATGTTGTCTCTTCACAGAAATTGCTGTAAATGAGAGTGACAGAATAACATTGACCAGATTATCACAAGGCGCAGGGTTTATTGCTTCCTTCTCTGTAACTATATGCGAGTTGACATCAGACAGTCTGAAAAACTTCCCTGCCTTTCCAACTCACAACAGTGATAATAGCCGTGATCAGCAGCCTCTTCATGTACTACTGCGGGAAGCACGCCCACACTCACTATGATGTTAAGAAGCTTACACAGGAGAAGAAGGATGAAGAAGAATCTAAGATTGACATTTCTGACAAATCTTCATACTTTAAGCTCACTTGGCAGATTCTGTCTGATAGAAACTTTCTTTCATGTGTAGTGTCTAATTTTCTTCAGGAGTTTCACCTAGCATTTATTGTCAGTTTTACGGTTATTATCTGTGATCACCTGATCAGTGAGAATGATCTTCACCCACATGTAAGGAGCTTCTTCTACGGTAGCTTGTCCTCTCTCCACACAGTAAGTTTGAACACTATGCTTTATTATTGTCTTTATCAATATTTTAAGTAAGAGAGAAGAAGTACCTCTTGCGAGTGTTTTCTGTAAAATAATGCCAGCTGCCCAAAGTACGGTAGCAGCCAAGGGTTTTACAAGTCCTGTTACTAATGAAAAAGAAGTCCGGTGTTATGATAGTCCAAAGAGCATTCTTTGGACAGTGGTCAATTACTTTTGTTGTCAAGTAATGATTTGTTTTCTGTCCATTTTGAATTGGTGTGCATCAATCAATTTAGTCATGAAGCTATAAAAATCTATCCAAATTTAGTTGATAACTCGTATTAAGTTGTTCTTTGTTTCAGATAATATTAGTAGTTGGAGCCCCTCTTGTGAACAAGATTGGTTACTTTACTGTGATTCAAGGCAACTTTGTGTGGAAAATAATCTCAGGTGTATTATTGGTGCTGATCGGCCAAGGTCATCCATACCTGCTCATTCTTATACTGATCACCAACAGGTAAGTCTCCATCTCTCACCTGGCACAGCTACCCTCTTGTCAGAAATTGGTTCACCAATTGCATGACTTTGCGGCTTAAACTAAATTTTGTGGATCAGTAATTTTGATATGGCAACTGTATGATTTGAATTATCATTAAGGCTTCTATATGTGTAATAAATGATACTTCCTGAGAAGATACCAGATCAGTGTCTCTTTGAACTTCATTTGCTCATGGAAATGAAAAAAAAAATGTGATATCAACTCAAAAAATATTTTTACAAATGATACTTTTTCATTTCAGCACTTACACCAATTTATCCTTTTCATTATTTGATCTTCCCCTGTCTGATGTCGCTGATCACAATATGGAGCGTTACAATAGGAAGTAAGTGATTATTTTTTAAGCATACTATTCTAACTGTTAAATATATCTATGAAGACAATGGTGTTTTGATTGAACTGATATCACTGTCATAGCATCACTGATCAATAAAACTGAAAAAGTAGTACCCCAGGATGTTGGTTTTGGGCAAAGTGCTCTTTGTAAAGCCAATCATGAGCTTTTCAAAATATATCTCATTTAACATTCGACCAGCTCAATTAATGGTTTTCTTTTAAGATTGAAATTCAGATTTGTATGTACAAACCTAAGCCCTATTTTAAACTTTTCAGGCACCCCCTTTCGTCCATGGTGTATGGGACCAATGCTCTGGTAGTAAAGCCGTCCCAGTCGCTGTGCCCAATGTTTATTGTGTACGTCCTTAACAAATACGGGTACGAGAGTTTGAAGAAAGGGACACTGAACGCTACAAGTAAAACAGAGCTGTTCAACGTCATGTTCTTGCTATTGTGGTTTCTACCTCTTGTCATAGGAGTTCTACAAACAATCTCTTGGTCTTTCTACAGTCTCCGTCACAGAAAGCATGTCAAGGATATCACTCTGGAGGTGAATGCATAAGGAAGCTTTATCTCTTATTTCTACAACACAAGGCAAGGATATCGCACTGGAGATGAATGCATAGGGAAGCTTTATCTCTTTTTTCTACAACACAAGATGGATATCATTCTGGATGTGAATGCATAGGGAAGCTTTATCTCTTATTTCTACAACACAAGACAAGGGCATCACTCTGGATGTGAATGCATAGGGAAGCTTTATCTCTTATTTCTACAACACAAGATGGATATCATTCTGGATGTGAATGCATAGGGAAGCTTTATCTCTTATTTCTACAACACAAGACAAGGATATCATTCTGGAGGTGAATGCATATCTCTTATTTCTACAACACAAGACAAGGATATCATTCTGGATATGAATGCATAGGGAAGCTTTATCTCTTATTTCTACAACACAAGACAAGGATATCGCACTGGAGATGAATGCATAGGGAAGCTTTATCTCTTATTTCTACAACACAAGATGGATATCATTCTGGATGTGAATGCATAGGGAAGCTTTATCTCTTATTTCTACAACACAAGACAAGGATATCATTCTGGAGGTGAATGCATATCTCTTATTTCTACAACACAAGACAAGGATATCATTCTGGAGGTGAATGCATAGGGAAGCTTTATCTCTTATTTCTACAACACAAGACAAGGATATCACACTGGAGGTGAATGCATAGGGAAGCTTTCTCTATTTCTACAAGGTGCATATTACATGAGGTGATATTAATAGGTGATCATGTTATGGGTCATTTTGACAAGTTTTGTAACTGATTCAACCCTTTACAATGATATTAGTATACTGCTTAATTATCAAATTTCCGAAAGGCCACACTAAGAAACAAAATTGTGTAAAACATGTCACACTGAGCTAAAAAAATAATTATTTTTGAGGGGCAAAGATATCTTGGTTAATGACATCTCATAAAATGTCCTTTAATTAACAATGTTATGATGAACAATATGACCCCCATTTCTAAAGGTGTTAAGGCGGAAATTGTGCACTTTTCTGTCTGATTTTGGTACATTTTTCTGAATAGCAGAAAATAAGTTTTGAAACTTTTTGATTAATCCACTTATAAAACTATATCTTATTTTTATTGTTATGATCATGACATTTTATGTGCACCTGTAAAATAAACTTTTTTGTTTGTTAGTTGATACATTTATTAAACATCAGCTATTTTATATGACTTATAACAAACAAACTCTTTATTCAATCAAAGTTTTTGTTGGCATTCGTTTTGGTGTACCAGGGGTATGCTATGTGACACAAGTTGAATTACTTGTGATGTGGCCATAGGCAAGCGACTGAATTATAAATGTGCCTCTGTTCATATAGCAGTTTTACCCTAATTGGGTACCTGGTGAAAGTTGTTTTGGAGGTGACCTTCAAGTGCGTAATCGGCTGCTGGGGTTAGACCAGGGTAATCATTCAGGGAGCGCCTTGAGCATGCATTCAGTCAGATTTGTGCGCTATATATATATACCATATTTTTTATTATTATTATAATCTCTAATTGGACATGTTCTGTCAAGATATTGTACCTTTTTGATATTATTCAACTGTTATTGACTGTGTTGGGGAATGTTTTGGAGATTTATTATATTCATGTTTTGTTGTTTTTATTATGCCTATATTCAAATACTCATGTATGATACTCAGGAAACAACATTACACGCATCACAATATATTTATTGGTTAGAATCTATAAATGTCACTGTTTGCACATCAAGGGCATTAAAAGTTGCTGACTTGAGAAGATTTTCTGGTCAATCTGGATAACAACTTCTCTATTGTGAAAATTATATTTGCATAATCCTTTAAATTCAGCTCATAGGGACAAAAAAAAGAAAAGATATCAAGCAAATGGATACTTGAAACTATATTTTTAAAGTAATATTTGCTTGGACTGAATGATTTGGCAACGGCAGAAATAAAGGAAAACAATATCAATATTATTTAATATTAATCAAAGAGGGCTTTTATGAGATAAACTTTTGTTTTAAAGATTTTACCTTTTTAGCTCATCTGGCCTGTAAGGCCCGATGGGCTTATGGCATGGCATGGTGTCCGGCGTCCGTCCGTCCGTCCGTAAACTTTGTGGAATTTCGACTTCTTCTCCAGAACCATAAGGCCTAGGAAGCTGAAACTTTGTGTACAGACTCCTTGGCTAGTGAGGATTAAAAATTGTAACTTTGGTGGCCCTGTGACCCCTAAAAAGGGCCACAGGGGCCACGCCCTAAAAACCTATTTTCATCTTCTTCTTCAGAAGCATAAGGCCTAGAAAGTTGAAACTTTGTGTACAGACTCCTTGGCTAGTGAGGATTATAAATTGTAGCTTTAGTGGCCCTTTGACCCCTAATAAGGGCCACAGGTGCAACGCCCTAAAAACCTATTTTCATCTTCTCCTCCAGAACCATAAGGCCTAGAAAGCTGAAACTTTGTGTACAGACTCCTTGGCTAGTGAGGATTATAAATTGTAGCTTTGGTGGCCCTGTGACCCCTAAAAGGGGCCACAGGCGCCACACCCTAAAAACCTATTTTCATCTCCTTCTCCAGAAGCATAAGGCCTAGAAAGCTGAAACTTTGTGTACAGACTCCTTGGCTAGTGAGGATTATAAATTGTAACTTTGGTGGCCCTGTGACCCCTAAAAAGGGCCACAGAGGCCACGCCCTAAAAACCTATTTTCATCTTCTTCTCCAGAAGCATAAGGCCAAGAAAGTTGAAACTTTGTGTACAGACTCCTTGGCTAGTGAGGCTTATAAATTGTAGCTTTGGTGGCCCTGTGGCCCCTAATAAGGGCCACAGGTGCCACGCCCTAAAAACCTATTTTCATCTTTTTCTCCAGAACCATGAGGCCTAGAAAGCTGAAACTTTGTGTACAGACTCCTTGACTAGTGATGATTATGAATTGTATAGCTTTGGTGACCCTGTTGCCCCTAATAAAGGCAACAGGAACGTCCTTCAAATCTATTTTCATCTTCTTCTCTTAAAGTATAAGGCCTAGAAAACTGAAACTTGTCGCCTATATACTTAATTTTATGATTGGTGACCCTGAAGCCTCTACAAAGGGGGAATCACATTGGCCACACTCTACAGCATAATTGATGATGAAGCCTGATGAGCTACAGAGCCAATGGCTCTATTTTTCAGTGGTGCACTGGCAATTAATGAACCCTGCTTACTTTTTTTATTTTAAAATTAAAATAGCCCATTTTTAATGAACCATGAAATATTTTATGAAAGTTCTAGGAGACTGAATGGATTATATATTAGGTAAAGATGGGAGAGTCAGAGTTGTTTCTCTGAACAGTATGTGGTTTGTAAACACACAACTCTACCTAAGTACTGATGATAGTTTGATTCAATGTGACAAACAAATATATGTACCACAGCAGAAATACATACAATAAAGTGAGGGCATATTTATTTTTGCAGCTATTTGATTAGTTTGGGACTGAGTCACAATTATTATTGTTGTTTATGTCCATTCGTCAGGCATCTGTCAATATTTTGACATTTTTGTAAATACCAAACATGCATTGTGTTGATATAATAGTTAACTGCAAGTTTGTTGTGTCATCTCTTTATGGCAATATTGCTAAACAGAACAGTAGTGACAATAATAGATTCATTTCCAAAACAAAATTTTCAATAATAGGCTAAGTGATGAATTAACCAATGAGTCTCAGATAAAGGTTTAGATTAAGATAAATTTAAATTTGTTATTGATATAACATGAGAAGAACACCCCTCTAGCTTCAAGACCAATTTAGACCTATCACTTATCACTTAAACATTTTGTTCGGTCACCATGACCTTACTAATGTAATATATGACCTGCCACAATCACAAGGAGTATTCTGGGTGAATGTTGTCCCCACGTACCGGCAGGTTCCTCTCAATGCACACCTGCACAGTCGCACCAAGCCAGGCATTTGGGGCTGGGAGAACTGTAGTTCAACGGTCACAGTTATGAACGTCAACAAACATGACACCAGCACGATGAGTCAATGTCAGTGCATTGTAATATTTCAAAGATGTTCTCCCATGACGCCCACTTTTCTGATAAACACAAATGTCAAGCTCTGGGGCCCACTTCATTTTGTTTAGTTTTTGCAGTGACAAGAAAATAATTATCCTTTGATAGAAACTAGATATTTATTACCTACATTCGGGGAGGCCAACTCAATAAGTGAATTTACATACTGGATAGGTACTGATTAAACATTTCAATTGTGATATTATGACTTCTATTGAGAATTTATCATATATCCAATGCATGAGTGGTACAGTTACTGTATAGTTAAAGTAGTACAGTTACTGCCGTTGGAATGAAATACAACAAAACTTGCAAACGCTTATACCTATACTAATGACACACAGAATACCCGGCACATTTTCTTCACTGAAAACATTTTCAGAAAAGAGAAAACTTTTCAGCAGTTTTGAATTTTTATATAACTGATTTATAACCAATGAGGTAGTGGATAAGAAAGAGAATGGTTAAAAGATAGTATGGAAGATAGAGTGAAAGGTGTAGTGGATAAGAAAGAGAATGGTTAAGAGATTGAATGGAAGAAAGAGTGAAAGAGGTAGTGGATAAGAGAGAGAATGGATGATAGAGGGAAAGGGGTAGTGGATGAGAAAGATAATGGATAAGAGATAGAATGGAAGAAAGAGTGAAAGAGGTAGTGGATAAGAGAGAGAATGGATGATAGAGGGAAAGGGGTAGTGGATGAGAAAGATAATGGATAAGAGATAGAATGGAAGAAAGAGTGAAAAAGGTAGTGGATAAGAGATAGAATGGATAAGAGATAGAATGGAAGAAAGAGTGAAAAAGGTAGTGGATAAGAGATAGAATGGAAGAAAGAGTGAAAAAGGTAGTGGATAAGAGAGAGAGTGGATAAGAGATAGAATGGAAGAAAGAGTGAAAAAGGGAGTGGATAAGAGATAGAGTGGATAAGAGATAGAATGGAAGAAAGAGTGAAAGAGGTAGTGGATAAGAAAGAGAATGGATAAGAGATAGACTGGAAGAAAGAGTGAAAAAGGTAGTGGATAAAAAAGAGAATGGATGAGAGAGAGAATGGAAGAAAGAGTGAAAAAGGTAGTGGATAAGAAAGAGAATGGATGAGAGAAAGAATGGAAGAAAGAGTGAAAAAGGTAGTTGATAAGAAAGAGAATGGATGAGAGAGGGAAATAAATAAAAAGGAGGATCCATGTTCAAACTAAGTAGAGGGGTAAGACACAAACTTGCATGTCCAGAGAAAGATGTGTGATGTACAATCTGCTGGTATTTGATGTTTGACAAGCTAAGCAGCCAAGAGAAGTTGATGTGTCCAGCCCATACCATCCATCAGTTGCCCTCCCTTTAGATCAGCATGTTCCCCGTCCCTCTCCCTTCATATCAACTATAGCTTCAGTGTTCTCTTGGTTAAGATTTCTTCAGATTAGTAAGGATAATAATAAGGGATATTTAGGTAATGTGCACATTCATTCACAATTGCCAATAGTGCTGCTGTTGCACATCAACTGAGAAGTAAGGGGTGACTGTTGACCATGATTGGACTATGCTATAGAGATTGTCCTTACAACGAACTTCTCCAATGCATGGACTGTTGTGGCCAACTATTGTGATATAAATAAAGTAGTTTAATATATATAAAAATGTAAAGCTACCTTTGAGGTTCTTGGTCCATTGCAATACTGTAATACCAGGTACCCAATTATACTGCTGCTTAGCAGATGCTTGGTTTAGGTATATCATTAAATTAAATTGAATTAAACTACTCAAAAACTCTGCTCAATTAAACCTGGTATGTGGACTATCTCCACTGTAACTGTGCCTTTTCATGTTTTTAACTTTCTTGAATATGTATTTTTGTCACCTGTCTGATTCAATTGAAATGTATATTAGAACTTGTCCTTGGACATCTTGTCTCAGGGTACAAATGTACAAACTCCACTAATCTGTACCCTGGGCTCAGAAGCTAGATTCGCTTGCGTGGCCCGACTTGGGATATAGCCAATCAAATCATTTTCTCGTTGAAATTTTATAGAGAAGGTGGCGAGAAAATGATTTGATTGGCCATATCCCAAGCCCAGGAGCCCAGGGTACACTGATTAGTGTAGTTAGCGTAACGTTCGTACACTGAGACAGGATGGTCCCTTAAGCAAAACCTCAGTGACTTATGTAGAGTAAATTGCATGTGTAGACATATTATGTGCAAAAGAAACCCCAACTTTTCCTGTGGATGAATATTTGCTCGTCTTTGTCAAATTGTCAAATGTTAAGTAATCAACATATGATAATGATAGAACAACTTCTGTAGCGCCTGCTATCCAGCATCTCTATCGCATGTATCTGTTACCCTCTGTCACATTTTAAACTGGATATGTGATGATCATGTATTAGCAGCATATATGTAAGAGTTTGTTACCCAAGAAATTATCTAAAAGTTTTGTCCTTTTGAGGGTTGTATTGTTTAGAGGAGAGCCAAGATGATAGTAGACCAGCAGGATGTCACTAGTTCAAGTGTAGAGGAGGTTGTGTAGTGTGAGGTGCTACTGTTTGACAGCTCATATCAGACTATATCACCACACTCGGTATATGGACAGCTAGTGTGCTGCAAGTATATACATCCCGACCTGTACTCCTCTACATAGTCATAGTCAAATGTAGAGCTTGTAAATCACGACACAACACGGACGCAGCCATTATTATGTGTATTGCATAATACGTCATACATCACGAACTGATGACGTCACACTTTGTGTGCACATCGCTTAAAGCAACTTTCATTACATCTCCCTTCCTTGCAATTGAAGAGGTATTATTGTTGTCAACTTTCCCCGTCTAAGGACGGGGCTGCTATCAGTTTTTGTGAAGTTTCCATCGCCGCCGCCACCGCCGCACTCGTACTACTAGCTATAACTTTTTTCCCCTAAGCTTTCCAGAACTCTTATTCATACCTTACTACTCATACCTCGGGGGAACGATTTTGACACGTTCACTTTCAAGGTCAAAGGTCAAGGTCACGAGCTATGTATTCACTCTAAGAATTCCTTGTAAACGCGATAACTTGAAAAGTTTTTGTGCTATGAAGCTCTAACTTGGTATATATCATCCTTGGAAAAGTAAAAAATTTTGAAAAGGTTTTGGCTACAATCCGTCAAAGGTCAAGGTCACAGCAAGGTCATGACGTAAGCATGTTTTAGCGAAAATGCTTTATTTTAACTATGAACACTTTTAATCAATACATGATTGTTATACTCAATAAAAAGTGTTCAATGATTGTGTGACCTTGAAGGTCAAAGGTCAAGGTCATGAGATATGAGTTATTACAAAACGCACTAAATTGGGGTATAACTTTATCCCATTTAGCTTTTCAGAACTCACGAACATGTCTAAATGTTAATACTTCCAGGGAATCATTATGACATGTTCACTTTCAAGTTCAAAGGTCAAGGTCACGAGTTATAAAATCAACGCAAAATTCTTTGTAAACACGGTAACTTGAAAAGTGTTTGTGCTATGAAGCTCTAACTTGGTATATATCATCCTTGGAAAAGTAAAAAAATTTGAAAAGGTTTCGGCTACAATCTGTCAAAGGTCAAGGTCACAGCAAGGTCATGACTTAAGCATGGTTTAGCGAAAATGCTTAATTTTAACTATGATCACTTTTAATCAATACATGATTGTCATACTCAATTAAAAGTGTTCAATTATTGTGTGACCTTGAAGGTCAAAGGTCAAGGTCATGAGATATGAGTTATTGCAATTCCTTGTAAAAACAGTAACTTGAAAAGTTTTTGTGCTATGAAGTTTAGATTTTGTATATATTATCTCTTGAGAAGTACAACATTTTAAAAAAGTTTTGGGTACTAACTGTCGAAGGTCAAGGTCACAGCAAGGTCAACATATATGGAGAAAATGGATAAATTTAATTTTTAACACTTTATTTCATTACAATAATGTTATACTCAATGAAATGTGTTCATTGATTGTGTGACCTTTAGTGTCAAATCCCCAATCTGGTGAGGCCTATAAAAGGCGGAACAGGGTAAGGCGAAACCCAAAGTTCCGGGGCTGCTCTGCTTTTGCGGTATCCCGCAAACGCTAATCTAGTTATATTAGATTTAACAAATAAGATTTAGCAATTTTAAGCTTTTTTAAGTAGATTCCACAATATACGATTATAAATTAAGTCTAATATGGAATATAATCTAATGAACACAACTGAAGTTTCACATTATGAACTCGTGCTTCATTCTGTACCATTGATGCAACACAAAACTGTCAGAACTACACTTAAAACTTGAAAAAGCACAGTGTTAAAGGTTGTATACATCTTGAAAACACCAAAAGAATAGAAAATATAGATTTGATTGATTACAAGCTCCCAATGTGAACTCCAGAGAATTACCATGGTATTATGATTGCATTCATTCATGTATGTAATAACATGAATCGTGTATCAAATGTATGATATGTATATACCCGGTAACCATATCTTATGTAATTAGCAGCCCCATCTAAGGACGGGGCTGCTATCAGTTTTTGTGAAGTTTCCATCGCCGCCGCCGCCGCACTCGTACTACTAGCTATAACTTTTTTCCACTAAGCTTTCCAGAACTCTTATTCATACCTTACTACTCATACCTCGGGGGAACGATTTTGACACGTTCACTTTCAAGGTCAAAGGTCAAGGTCACGAGCTATGTATTCACTCTAAGAATTCCTTGTAAACGCGATAACTTGAAAAGTGTTTGTGCTATGAAGCTCTAACTTGGTATATATCATCCTTGGAAAAGTAAAAAAATTTGAAAAGGTTTTGGCTACAATCTGTCAAAGGTCAAGGTCACAGCTAGGTCATGACTTAAGCATGGTTTAGCGAAAATGCTTAATTTTAACTATGATCACTTTTAACCAAAAAATGATTGTTATACTCAAAAAAAAGTGTTCAATTATTGTGTGACCTTGAAGGTCAAAGGTCAAGGTCATGAGATATGAGTTATTGCAATTCCTTGTAAACACAAAAACTTGAAAAGTTTTTGTGCTATGAAGTTTAGATTTTGTATATATTATCTCTTGAGAAGAACAACATTTTAAAAAAGTTTTGGGTACTAACTGTCGAAGGTCAAGGTCACAGCAAGGTCAACATATATGGAGAAAATGGATTAATTTAATTTTTAACACTTTATTTCATTACAATAATGTTATACTCAATGAAATGTGTTCATTGATTGTGTGACCTTGAGTGTCAAACGCTAATCTAGTTATGGCAATATTTGTAACTTGAATTATTAACTTCAAATAAACAAAATATATTCATTATCAATTCTGATGGAGCAACTTTCTTCAAAGTCCATGAATATATTCTTTAAAATAAACTGTCCAATAATAAACTTGATTGTCCACTTTCAACTGAGAAAGAAATATAAAAAAATGCTTAGAGACAATGTTGTCACATTAAACACAGTCCAATTTGGAATTCAACTTTAAACACAGTTCATAACTTGAAATTCAGCTTTTAACAGTTCATACATCTCTCTGTTCATGGAGAATTTAACAGTTCATGATATTATCCTCGATATCGATCAGGCATGTTGATTTTCCGACCGGATCTTGATGTTTTGTTACAGATAGTGTCTGTAGGCTCAGACTTATCTGTATCACAGTTCACCGTTTCCTCACAGTTCATTGTCTTTCCTCTGTCATGTGGCTGAGCTATGGGCTGCTCAGTCGTCGTTCACAGATGGCGGCGATTTCGTCGGTACTGTCGTCTATCTGGCGTTGTCACGTTGTAGGATCGTGGTGAGTCATCAACTGATTTGACAACTCCAGGCTTCCACGACTGCTTGTCTTGAATCCTGACCTGCTGACCAGGAGTCAAGGGAGGTAATTCTCTACTACTCCTGTCGTAGTAGTACTTTTGCTGGTCTTGTCGGGCTTTCAGCTGGCTATGTAGCTGATTCTGATCATGTACCTGAGGTTTCAGCAAAGCGTCCGACACAGGTAAGCGACTCTTCAGGCGCCTGCTCATCAGCATCTGAGCTGGTGATAGGTTGACCATGTCAACAGGTGAATTTCTGTACTCAAGCAGAGCTAAGTATATATCTTTGCCGCTTGCTTCTGTTTTCTTGAGTAGATTCTTTACTGTCTGAACTGTCCGTTCAGCTTGTCCGTTTGATTTTGGGTATGTCGGACTTGACGTTGTATGTTTTATGTCCCATTCATGAACAAAGTTGCGAAACTCGGCACTCGCAAACTTCGGTCCATTATCAGTCATGAGTTCATCAGGGATGCCATGTCTGGCAAAGACAGATTTCACTGCTGTGATTGTCGTTTTACTGGACAGGTCAGACAATTTGACAATTTCTGGGTATTTCGAGAAATAGTCAACACAAAACAGGTAGTCATTGTTCTTGTATACAAACAAGTCAGCTCCAACTTTGGCCCACGGTCGATCCGGAATTTCATGGCTCTTCAATGGTTGTTTCGGATTACTCTTCCTGTTTTCATTGCACACGGAACACCGCGTCACAAATTCTTCAATTTGTGCAGTCATTCCTAGCCAGAAGATGACATCTTTGGCTCTGAGTATGCACTTCGTCACTCCGAAATGTGCATCATGAATTCTGTTTAACATTTCTGTTTGAAGTGTTATAGGAACTACAACTTTGTCAGCTTTGAAGATGAGTTCATCGACAACAGTCAGTTCATCTCGAATATTCCAGTAGTCTCTCGCACTTGCTGGAACATCATTTCTGTTTTCTGGCCATCCAGACAGAATTACAGATTTCAGCTGTTGTAGTTGTGAATCATTTGCTGTGGCAGTCTTGAATTCACTCAACTTTCCTGGGGTCATTGGCAGTTGTGATATCAGGTTGACATCACACTCGGTTTCATCAAACCAATCATTGTCGGCTTGAAGATATGCTCTGCTCAAGGCGTCTGCGACTATCAATTCTTTGCCGGGTCTGTAGGTAACCTGAAGATCATACTTTTGTAACCGAAGCAGCATTCTCTGTAACCTTTGAGGAGCTCTACACAGGGGTTTCTGAAATATGATTTCAAGGGGCTTGTGATCTGTTTCTACCTGAACTGTTTTCCCATAGATGTACTGGTGAAACTTCTCACATCCATGTAGTATTCCCAGCATCTCTTTCTCTATCTGCGCATATTTCTTTTGCGTACTTGTCAGCGACCTCGATGCAAATGCTACAGGCTTGTCAGCTTGCATCAACACGGCTCCTAACCCTTCAGAGCTTGCGTCCACAGATAGTGTTACAGGCTTTGTAACATCGAAGTACTGCAGAATTGGAGTCTCTGTCAGTGTTTGTTTCAACTTCTTGAAACATTTTTGCTGCCTTTCCTCCCAGTGCCATGCAATGTCTTTTGGCAATAACTCACGTAGAGCTGCAGTTTCACTGGAGAGATTTGGTATGAAATTTCCAAGATACTGTATCATACCGAGGAATCTCATCAGGTCTGTTTTGTTTTCTGGCTCCGGCATTTCTCGGATAGCTTTCACCTTTTCAGGATCAGGCTTCAGTCCCTTGTCAGTGAGGAGATGCCCTACATATGCAACTTCCGTCATCCTGAGCTTGCATTTCTTTGCATTCAATTTCAGGCCACTTGACTCTATTCTGTTCAGAACAGCATGCAGTCTTTCATCATGTTGCTTGACATCTGTACCCCACACCAAAATGTCATCAACAATACTTTCAGTGCCTGATAATCCTTCTAGGATCTGTGACATTGTTCTCTGAAATACCTCGGGGGCCGACTTTATTCCGAAAGGTAGTCGGGTGAAACGGTATCTACCGAAAGGGGTATTAAAGGTACATAGCTTTGAACTGTTTTCGTCAAGTTGAATCTGCCAAAAGCCGGACTCAGCGTCAAGAACTGTGAACAACTTGGCACCTGGCATTCATAATCTCTTCAACAGTTCTCATTGGGTAATGTTCTCTTTTTATGGCACGATTCAGGTCTTTTGGGTCTATGCAGATCCTAATCTTGTTTGGTTTGACGACTGTCACCATGCTGTTAACCCAGTTTGTGGGCTGTGTTTCTTTGACGACAACTCCAAGCTTTGTCATTCGATCAAGTTCTGCTTGTACCTTGTCCATCAAAGCAGCTGGTACTTTTCTTGGGGGATGTACCACAGGTGTGATATTGTCCATCAATTAAATGTGGTATTCTCCTGGCATACATCCTAGTCCTTGGAACAGCTCTGGATATTCTCCAAGTATGTCTGCATTCACTTTCTGCACATTGTGAACTCGCTGAACCAACTTCAATTTCTCACATGTTTTTCTTCCCAGTATACTTGGACGGTTTTCCTCCACTACCTGGAAAAGTACTTCATTCGAAGCGCCACTGATTTCACTTGATACTGATAGTTCTACCTGTCCAAGTGGGAATCGCTTTTCTTCAAAGTATGAAACTAGTTTCACATTTGATCTTGACAGTTCATTATTTTTCAAATTCAAACTGTCAAATACTGATTTGAAAATTATGTTGCACTGTGCACCTGTATCCAGTTTCATTTTCACCTGTTTGTTGTTGATTACTAATTTCGCATACCAATCTTCATCTTCTTCATGCGTGGTCATTTGTCCAATGAACAATTCTTCAAATTATTCAATTTCTTCTGCATTGTCAACTGTATGAATGTTGTTGTGTTTTCTATCTTTGGTTTCTTTTCTGTCCTGCCGAGATGAACATCTGCTTTTGCACATGCTGGCAAAATTATGTTTACCATTGCATTTGCCTGAAGCTGGACATTTGTCTTTAGCATGTCTATAACCACACTGTCTACACTGAGGGTATTCTTTTGGTTTACCCTTAGGTTCATACTTTAGTCTTGGACCCCTACTGGCATTCATGGCATTGATTTCCTTAGAAACAGGCTTTTGTTCATCATTGAGAACTTTCATTTGTTGTGCACTGATTTCTGTAGCTCTACACATGTGTACAGCTTTTTCCAAGTTCAGATCATGCTCTCTCAATAACCTCATTCTGAGACTGTCACTGAGTATTCCACAGACAATTCTGTCTTTAATAAGCCCATCGTTCAATGTCTCAAACTCGCAAGTTCTAGATTTATTCTTCAAATCTGTAACATATTGATCAATTGTCTCACCTGGTTTCTGAGATCGTGTGAAAAATGCATGTCTCTCAATCGTCAAATTCTTCTTTGGTTCACAGAATTCCTTGAACTTCTGCTTTACCTTGTCGTAATTCTTGCTATCTGCTTCGTCAGTCCATTCGAACGAGTTATACACTTGAACAGCGGCTTCTCCCGCCACGTGTAGAAGTGTAGCACATTTCACATTTTGTGATTTGGCCGCGATTCCGCTAGCCGTAAGGTAAAGTTCAAACCTCTGTAGCCACCGTTTCCAGTTCTCGGCTACGTTGCCTTCAAGATTAAGCTCATTCGGGCTTCTAATCTGATCCATTTTCGGGCGATTATTCAATCAAAATTCTGACACCATGTAAATCACGACACAAGACGGACGCAGCCATTATTATGTGTATTGCATAATACGTCATACATCACGAACTGATGACGTCACACTTTGTGTGCACATCGCTTAAAGCAACTTTCATTACAGAGCTCAAGTGATACAGTAGGAAGAAAATATGAATTGTAAATCACACAAATATTTCATCAGATTCATCTCACAAAATGCTGCCCAGGTTTACTGTTTGATTTATTGCCAGTTGATGAGAGCTACAAAGGTTTTATTCCTCTATTTAGAGTGTCAAGCTTGACTGCCCTCTCCTTGTATAGTTGTATAGTTGTGTTGACGGGGCAGTATTGGGACCTCCACACTCCATATTCCCTGTCCATCCTTCTCTCCAGGCCTCCCTGTCATAATCACTCACTGGTAGTGGCTACTTGAAGAATGTATCTTTAATCAGATTGGATTTGAGTTATTTCATTGTTGTTATAATCTCTTCATCAATATTTTGTTTCTGTTTTTATTTCAGATGAGGATACTGCCCATTGCCCCCCCCCCCCCCCCCCCCCCTGACGTAATGATACAAGCATGTTGATGTGAATGAGAGTGATGTGTGAAGGAAGGAAGGATGCACTAGAAGGATGAGGAGAGAGTCTGGTAGAGGAGGAGACTCGGAGACCAGACACAGCTACCCACCCTCAACTGTCTCACTGACTGTCTTAACCAGCCGTCACACTAATACTTAAACAGGGATTCAGATTGTGGCGTAACTTGGGCTATTTGCTGTGGGTGTTTAAACTTGCCTTCAGTAATCCCACAGATCTCTGGGATGAGCCGTCGCAGTCTCCGCAATGCTCGGTGCTGTAAGGTTGCATCACACATTCTCAATGCTCTATAAGTTTCTCTCTAAAAAAAATCAAGAAGAAAGAAGCCTCATACACTTGATCATCTGATTTTATTGTCGTAAATTCTAACAGTTAAGTTGAATTAAGGGCTGTGACCTTTTGACCATGTAGGCTGACTGTTTGACAGTTGTCAATGCGAAGGGCACCTGCTTGTAGACATACACTTATATATTTGTATATATGTCCACCTGCTGTAGCATGGTCGGTATCATCCCCAGGCTGTGTCCAGTGTAGAGATGACCACCCGTCCATTGATGGATTATGCCCTTTAACATATGCTTCTCTTGCTTCAAGCTGAGTACTGTAGAGTCACTGCAAGTAACTCCTGGCACACACTGAATCGTCCCCAGCTCACTGGGGGAACAGACACTCAGATGAACCAGGAATCATATCTCTACCCTGATAAACTATCTCTCTCTCCTTCACCACAAGTTCACTCATTAGCGCCCTAGCATATAAACCTTGCCAATTTTTTGTTTGAGTTATGCTTATGCTTTTGCAGTCAGGTTTGTTGACTTCCGGTTGCGCATGAATACGAGTCGGACGCGTGGCTGAGGCGCTCTCTCTATCCACGGATGATTTTGTTTCCAAACTGTTGAAAAACATTTGAAAAGGCTATAAAGTAGTGAGAGAAACCTCAGGAAAATACGGAACGAGTCCTCAGAGCTTTTTTTGTAGAGACACTCCAGTTTAGCGAGGACCAGGTCGACAACATGTTCTTCAAAATCGTACATAGGCTACCTAAGTCTGAGTACCAAAGGCAGAACAAGCCCTCTGCCCCTCCTTCGATAATTGCCACATTCATCCACATGGTAGACAGAGATGCAGTGTATGGGGCCCGCAAACTTTTGAAGGGAACATCGAAAAGTATCCAGACCGACCTACCTCCCTAATGAAGAAGAGACGAGCAATCCTCGGACGCCAAGCCACTTCGATTCGGGAACAGGAGAAGCTCTGGACAAGGGTGCGAGTAGTTGGCACCGAAGTAGTCCTGGAAACCAGGGACCTGACTGTTCCATCTTCTTTGTGGAAAATACACAATTGAGAACTCCATATTTCATGTCGTATCACTGTGCTGTTGTTTTGCTATATTTGAAAGTGATTCCAAACAACTTATAAACATCTCAAAACTAATCAGCGTGTTAGTTCAATTTTTGTTTCCCGCCAAACGTGTTTTCAAGTTCTTTACATAAGATTTAATTTTCTTTCGATGCCCTTTTATGTTAAATGATATGTCGGTTCTTTTTCGAATGCTGAAAATGTTATTATTTCGACAAAGTCACGAAACAACCATAAGTTCTTTAGACAACACACTCAGGTACACACGATGAACTGCACGTGCTTTCCGCGCGGGACACACGAGAGACGAGACACGTGGTTGCAGTGTACCCAGAGCTGTTGTCATGTATTGTACTGTGATGTGATGTGTTGTGATGTCTTGTGCTGTGCTTCGTGTAATTCTCGTTTTGGAACTATATTCTGAGGATTTTCGTTTTTTGGATATACTACACGGACAATGTGCGAACGTGTAAGTATGAATATGACATTAACGTTATTTGTTACTTATCATCCGTGGATATACTCGACTCCATGAGTGTTCCAGGTCGGACATCTAAGCGTTTTTCAGTTGTTACGGTATTTTGTTTCATTCCTTTTTGTTTTCTCATTGAAACTCTTCTGTTTGGTATGGCAATGTTTTTAACAGTAGGCAATATTACACTCAATACTATGTACTATATAACTATTCCTTCGAACCATTTGGCAATATATTTCTTTTCATGTATATACCCGGTTGCTAATCAGAACCAATCAGAATATGACTAAGGTAAAAATAACATCTTTGAATTGCAGGGGTCTGAATAATAAGAAGAAAAGAAAAGAGATGTTTAGATTTTTGAAAAAGAAACGCTCCTCGATATACTGTTTGCAAGATGTTCATTTTACTAAAGAAATGGAAAAAACGGTAACTGAAGACTGGGGTTGTAAGAATTGTTATTTTAGTTCTTACAGCAGTAACTCGAGGGGTGTTGCTATACTTTTTTCTAAATACATAGATTATACCCTTGATAATGTTATAAAAGATTGTGATGGCAATAGTGTAATCGTAGAAATCACTTTAGACAAATATAAACTAGCGATCATCAATCTTTATGGCCCAAATGCTGACGACCCCAATTTCTATGATGAACTTGAAATAACCATTAAGACTCTTAACAGTGACCACATAATCATGTAGTACAAAACTATTATATCGATACGTTTAACTACAAACATCATAACAATCCAAATGCTAGAGATAGAATAATGAAGTTAAAAGACGAAATTGATTTAATTGATCCCTGGCGAGAGAGGTATCCAAATGACAAACGATATACATGGCGTCAACCTTCTCCTTTAAAACAGGCTAGACTCGATTACTTTCTTGTGTCGCACAATATGATCCCGTCTATAACTGATGTAGCGATAGAACCAAGCTTCATGTCCGATCACTCTCCAATATCAATGTCTTTTACACTTACAGAATTAGACAGGGGAAAAGGATTTTGGAAATTCAACAATTCTCTTTTAAGGGACAAAGACTATGTTGCACTTGTCAAAAGTACTATTTCGGAAACTATTTTGCAATATGAAAACCATGGCAACACAGATAGCGAATATACTATCGATGATCAGATGCTTTTTGAAGTATTATTGCTTCAAATAAGAGGTCAAACAATTAAATATTCATCATATAAAAAGAAGCAAAGAGAAAAAGATGAAACTGAACTTATATCTAAACTCAATCACGTTACAAAGGATATGGATCAAATTGATGACATTGAATTAAAATCTATAAAACTAAAAGAAATTGATGATTTGAACGAACAACTCGAAAATATTAATAAAATTAAAACGCAAGGACTCATGATTAGATCAAAGGTCAACATTTTATCAAAATGCCAAAAACCAACAAAATATTTCCTTGGATTAGAATCTCGAAACTTTTTAAATAAGTCATTTTCATCTCTTCAAAGTGATGATGGACTCATATTGACAAATCAACAGCAAATTCAAGATGAAGTTAAAAAGTTTTATTCCAAACTCTACAGTAAGAAACATGATGTTAGCGATATCGACCTTGATCAACTATTGAAAAACTACACTGTACCAACGCTAGATCAAAACGTGTCAACATCACTAGAGGGCAAACTTGAATACGAAGAATTACTTACAGCATTAAAGTGCCTGAAAAATGACAAAAGCCCTGGACCCGATGGTTTCACTGCAGAATTCTTAAAGTTCTTTTGGTCAGATATCAATAAATTCTTAATCAGATCACTAAATCAATCATACGATAGAGGGGAACTTTCTATTAGTTTAAAACGGGGACTTATTACCTGTATACCAAAAGGTAACAAACCCAGGATGTTTATGAAAAATTGGCGACCGATCTCTCTCCTGTCTGTGTTTTATAAAATAGCTTCAGCTGCAGTCTCTAAACGAATCAAATCTGTGCTCCCGACGTTGATTAGTGAGGACCAGAAAGGTTTCATGTCCGGAAGATACATTGGCGAGATAACGCGGTTAATATATGATCTTATGGAATATACAGAATCTCACCAAATACCTGGACTCCTTTTGCTTATAGATTTTGAAAAGGCATTTGACACGGTCGACTGGTCATTTATAGATAAAACACTTGCTTTTTTTAATTTTGGGCAATCGATACGTAAATGGTTCAAGACGTTATATCATGGGATAGAATCAAATGTATTGGTAAATGGTTATGGTTCACCTATGTTTGAGATACAAAGGGGATGCCGTCAGGGCGACCCACTTTCGCCTTATATATTCATATTTATACCTATGAGAAATTTTCTAAATCTTTCGAGATCAAAACAAATTTTGTCACCTATAATGGCCTTATCGCTGCAATTAAACAATATTTTCATGAAAAACATGTGAATATGACTCATTTAGAAAAATTGCAAAATCCAATACTGCCTTATACACTGCTAAATGTGTTTAATTGTTTGAAAGGATCTAAATACTTCTACAACATACTAATCACACCATTCACTACAAAAAACTTACACAGCATTAAATGGGAACGAAACATATTTAATGAAAACACATTTGATAACTGGTCTCAATACAATATGGTCCCTTTCAGATGCACAAAAGATACTAGACTTCAATGGTTTCAATATAAAATACTACATCACATACTTCCAACTAATAGCATTCTGTATAAATTAGGTTATGTTGACAATCCAAACTGTAGTTTCTGTTCTCAAGAAATCGAGACACCAGTTCATTTATTTTGGACATGCGAAAAAGTAAATGAAATCTGGCAACAACTAGAATCCTGGCTACGTCAGAAGGCTCTTATCCAAATAAACATTACAAAGAAACATGTTATGATTGGTTATCCGGATAAGAATAACGATCCTCTGAATATCATCTTAATAATAATGAAATACCTTATATTTAAAACCAAATTGAATAAAATATTGCCACCATTTCAAGTATTCAAAAACGAAATGCTTGACTATTATTTACTTACTAAATGTTCAGCGATCATTGAGTGTGATATTAGCCTTTTCTATAAATTTTGGTCAACTTGCCATGATCTATTCACGTAAATTTGACTAATTGCCATACTGTACTTATGTGATTTTTCATTATTTATGCTGTACCGGAATGTCATCTGTTGATTTTTAAAAAACACTGTAAAATGCTTTGAAAATAAAAAGTTAAAAAAAAAATTTAAAAAAAGGTTTGTTGGCAGTTGCATGTATGGGATTATAGTGTTTGTGTGTCGGTATGACAAATATCTGCACCCATGAGAGGACAGAGGGTGATTGGTTATGTGAGCAAGTGACGAGTGTATTCATCCCGTCAACAGGACAGCTACCTGTAGCACAAGTGTAGCAACTCCTACAGCCTGCTCACTCACACATACAAGTCCTCTTCTGTTGACCCACCTGTGCCATGTGCTACAACACAAATCCACTCAGAGGTCGTGTGGGGATAATTGTCTAAATCGTTTCAATTGTGTGACAATTGTATTCAATTAAGGAGCTATTTCTGTGTTGAGCAGTAGCTGCTGCTTGCATACGGGCAGATTACATCCCTCCCTGGTCTAAGGTTCGTGATTGTCACAACTGGATTCCTTTAGAACAAGTTTTATGACAAGTGTTTCATGGCTGTGAATGTAAGCTGTGTGATAGGTGTTTCTGTGTTTTCGTACTGGAGTAAACTGTGATCTGTGATCTGTGGAGTATACATGATGGAGAGTGAGAGTGAGGAGGAGAAGATTCTCTACAAACCTCACGCGGAGACCAAGGTGGGCACTCTCACCAGAAAGAGGGCCATACGCCGCCGCGCCAATAACACGCACCAGGTGGGCAATATCATAATCATCAATTATTGTAACAGATATATACATATCTGGATTATTACAATATCATTTATGTCTGGAGTTAAATAACTCAACTTTTATGATCAAAATACATTTCAAAGCTTTATTATTACAATATCGTTTTATGTCTGGAGTTAAATAACTCAATATTTATGATCAAAATACATTTGATTATTGCAGTGAATGGAATTGTACTTAACAGTTGAAGTTTTGATGTATACTAAAAAGAATGTTTGATGATAAGTATGGATTATATTATATCAAACATACGTCCTTGTATGACACTTAAAAATCGCCTTTACGGTAAAGTTTAAAGTGCAGGAAATGAAGTTAAAATTATTTTTTGTTCAATGCTAAAAGTAAGTAAACATCACACTTCTCTTTCACAAGTTTTAAGAATATTTTTGTTAAATGTGAAAATTGCTGAAAACACTCCCAACTCTAGGGATACCGGTATTGATGACGTTTGCTGTTCATTTTGAATGTAGAATGTTGACATGGTTGGTGAACATTCAGGTTACAGGACATACATGAAAGGAATGTGGCCTCTTTTGAAAAGATTGTTGAGGAAAAAACGTTTGACTATTTCATAGAGCTTAGATTTAGATGAATGAAAGAGGAATGCATGTATAGTATGCTGCACTATTTATTGTATTTCCTAGGTTGGTGTCAGACAAGGATGTTTATTGTCCCCTCATACCTGCATACAAATAATAGATTTACCTCAAACATCCATACTTTCCTCAAGATAACAGGACTGCTGTTAGTTTACAAGTTTTGTGATCAACAGTTAGACGTTAACAATAACATCACTAAAACCTTATCAAATTACAAACATATGAGAGAACAAGTGTCCTCTCTATGAAGTGTAAAGGCCATTAATTCATCATTGACTTCATCCTTCATGATTATAATCAGTGATAAACAGGTCAGAGATGTCACCAAAAAACAATAAAAGCTTATCAACGTCCAAATGTAGGAGAGAACAAGGGTCTCGTCTATAAAGTGTATGGCCATTAGTTTGTTTAAGACTACTCCAATATGATTCTTATCATATTTATGATAATGGTAGCGTAAGGATATGTTATTGTTGAACTTTCAATTGTTATTTTGTTCATTGCTATGTTGAACTTTTACAAAAAGGGTATTTTACGGGTCAGCGCGGCTACCTTGATGCAATTCTAGATAAATAACTTTTCAGTGTTATATTTACTAGTTTTAGTATTAATCTGATTTTCCCTCAAAGACAGGTATGTCCAGTGGTGTGCTGATTTCGTAACTGCCCTCTTGTTACTTGTTGTTTTAACATCCAAGATTTGTTCCATAGGAGATAGCTTGTAGGAGATATGAAGTGTTATCTCCTTGAAGAATTACTTTTACAATGGATTTTAGACAATGATCTTTCCTCAAGTAATTAAATTGCTACTTTGATATCACAATACTATGATATCTACACATAGGGAAGGCCAAGCTTGTACAGTATTCAGAAAAGTCCATTTTCATGGAAACGTAATGAAAAATTATCAAGATATCAAGAAATTTGCTGTTATGTCTTCTGATATCAAAACAATCCTCAGAAAGTCGGTTAATTGTAACTTTTATCAACCCTTGTGTTTATATGTTTGATAGCAGAAGATGCAAGGATAGGATTCTCTATAATTCCCCTCTTTTGAGATGATTATGTTTCTTGAAGTGGTGGTTAATTGGAAACAGCATCTTTAAGAAGGACTATTCTAACATGACACGAAAACTAGTTTGAAAATACTGCGTTCTGATTGGTTACACATAAACATTTTGGAGTAATTATTTCGCCGATAATCACCTCTAAATATTTACGACCGCTTCACATTCCTCCGCGCACGCGTATACAATCTGCACTCTGCGACTTTCTGTTTACAATAGACATGTTGGCGACGACACTTTAAATTTCAATATCAGAAACTTGTCGACATTTTGAAACACCTATAAATTTTAATCGAATAACCAGGTTTTTTGTTCCTGTGTGAAGTGTTTCTTACTGCTTCGCGATGTAAATTAATCACAGTCCACAGATCTAAAAACAAAATCAACGATCGCACTACCTCTCATATAGCGATTCGTCAAATGAACGGAAGAGACTTTATTCTTTAATTTCGCTGAATGCTGTCACTGCCCCTACCTCTAATTTACAAGTGACCACTTTTCCTGTCACAGTCTCCCCAACCATGACACAAAATATAGGTTTCTTGACAGCAGGAGATGAGCACCCCACATATCTGTATGATACTAAATTGCCATTTCGAGCAGCCAAAAGCCCGCTTATTTTTCAGACACTCACATCGGCTGTGTGTAGGATCATGTACTGTAAATATAAAATCAATGTGATTGCCTATCTAGATGACTTTTTATTGGTTTCCAAAACATACAATGAATGCCTGCATTCCCTGAATCTGCTTTGTGAAACGCTCAGAAAATTAGGTTTCCGGATTAACTGGAAAAAAGTCGAGGGGCCATCTCAAAGTCTTGTTTTTCTGGGTACAAAAGTTGACACTGTCGCCTGGTCTCTTTCTTTAGACAGTGAGAAGATAAGAGACCTTCTTTCATTAATAAACTCATTTGTTACACGTAAAAGAGCATCAAAACGTGACCTCCAGTCCCTTGCAGGTAGCTTGAACTGGGCGTGTAATGTGATCCATAGTGGCCGCACGTTTCTTCATCGGATCATAGACCTCATCGGCCGTCTCAAAAGTGCAAAACACAAAGTATTGCTAGATGATAATTTCCGAGGTGACCTTAACTGGTGGAAACAATATTTGTGTGTATTCAATGGCACAAGACATATTCTTGACAAAAGCCCTATCACTTGCATGCAGACAGATGCTTGTTGTGTAGGGGGAGGTGGTATTTACTCTAGTGACTACTTCTATGTGAACTGGGCGATGGACATGCCTTTGGTCTCTTCATGGCATATAAATTACAAGGAAGTAATGGCAGTGATATGGGCTTTGTTTAGGTGGGCTCCAAGTTTTCGTAATAGGAAAGTGATTATTCTTACTGACAACGTCACCGCCAAAAGTGTCTTGAATAAAGGTACTTCTCGGTTTAAGCCTATTATGTCATTCTTAAGAGCACTGAATTTTGTGAGTGGGGTGTATAATTTTCAATTTAGTGCACGTCACATCCCAGGTAAAACTAACGTGATTGCAGATGCCTGCTCCCGACTACATGAAAAAGGACAATTTCAAAAACTGTATACTTTCCTATCACTTGGAAATTTAATGTGTCTGAGCTCCTCTCTCACATGTCCCCTGCATTCCTATATTCCAGATGGCCAAGAAAACCACCAGATCCTATGGGGAAGAGTGCAATTCTATGTGGGGAAAGCTTGGGCGGAAAGTACAAAGAAAACTTACCAAAGCCATGTGAGATGCTATATAGAATTCTGTGACAAGATGCGATGGGACCCAGTGCCTGCTTCCCCTGACAGAGTCAAACTCTATATTGTGTACCTGGCTGATGTGAAAACATTGAAATTTCACACTATTAAATGTTATGTCAATATCATATCTGTGTTGCACAAGGCATCTCATCTTCCTGACCCCACTAAGGACAACTGGGAGCTCTCACAACTGTGGTCTGGTTTAAAACGTGAACTGGGCACTGGTCAGCTTTGTGTTCAACCCATTACACCTGAACTACTTTTGCACATACTTGACAGACTAAACTTAACTCTCGGCCAAGACAAACTGTTTTGGTCTGCTTGTTTAACTGCTTTCTTTGGCTTACTGAGGCCAGGTAATCTACTTGTGAAAGGGGTGTTTGATTCAGATAAACACCTACGTCGTCTTGATGCAATGCCCTGTAAGTGGGGCTACCTGTTACAGCTGCGGTGGACCAAAACAATTCAGTATCGTGAGAGATCTCTGTATGTGACACTTCCAGAACTACCTGGCCACCCCCTGTGTCCAGCCACCGCTATGGAAAACATGCTACGTCACACAACTGACGATACAAACTGTGCCCAGAGCATGCTTGAACCTCTATTTTGCACAGGGGACAATGGACCGTTGGGATATGACTCGTTCACTAACAGACTGAAAATGCTCATCGCCGACACTGGTGTTGACCCAGCTGGTTATGCTGGACACTCCTTCAGGCGTGGAGGAGCGACCTGGGCTCGTCTCATAGGCTGTAGTGATGATGAGATACAGACACTAGGTGACTGGTCCTCCTGTGCCTTTAAACGTTACTATGATGACAGTGTGCCGAGACGTATGAACATTACTTTGAAATTTGGCAAGGTGTTACCTACTCACTTGTAAAAAATAATTGGACTCATATGTAAATATGTTGTGTTTCTTTCTTCCCTTTAACATTACCTAAGGTGCTGGTTGGGGTATTTTGGAGGGACATATTTCTCCCCTATATTTCCTTAAAAATCTATATTTTGGTTAATTTGTATCCTGTTCGTCTGTGTATTAAATTTTGCCCAACCAGCACCTTGTCATGTCTTTATTTGTTTATTCAATTAGACTAAAAGGACGATACAATGGAAGTAATAAATGGGAAACAGCGTATATTTTGTTTTGTTAGAACACAATCAATGTTGCAAAATTCTGAATCTGGTATAAGATAATTATCTTAATATCGAAAAAACAGATTCAGAACCAATAGTAGTAGGTAACTGTCTAACAAAATGGCCATAGCTCACAACGGAAAAGGCCGAAGGATAACTCTAACCTTCTTTCTCAGTACACAAGGGGCCTTATGGTTTAATATTCGTTGCTCGAGAATTTTTTTAGGCAAGCATAATACGAATTTGTTCATTTGATAGCGCTTAGTTAACATGCTTACTGAATAGTGGACATTTCATAATTCTTAATATATTATTAATCTCTTATTTCATACATTAAACTAAAAAATAATAAGTGGGTACGGGTTTTCTTCCCGATTTGGGTACGGGTTTGCTGATTTTTGTGGGTACGGGTTTGTTTTGGGAACGGGTTTGCCGCCTCCCGGACATTTCATATGCACCATGTGAAATAAGCTGATCTGATGTTCTCTAACAAATGTTAAAAGAAAAACAGAACAAAGGTATAAGTCTCTACAATATTTTATTTTGACGACTCTTTTATGGGGAACCAGTGATTTTGTAGGAGTGATATTTGTTATGTAAATATAAGTATACTTTTTAAAATATCTTAGGTCTATTTGGAATTGTTTAATTAATCATATCAATTAAATGAGTATATTAGTTGATATGATGGAAAGTCGTGCGGACTGTAAGACCCGGTTATTCAGATAAGACAACATTCAATTGATTGAAATCAACATTTTGATACATTTCAACAGAATTACCAAAATATTTTATTATCAACCCTTGCTATTCTCACGAAATATTCATGGACTATATTAACATTCAAAGTTTATTGAACATATCACATATCCAAAATTGATTCACAGTGGATGGCCACACAAAGAATACGACTGAAAACTATCTGTAAAGGAAAGAACACTTAACAAAAGTCAATTGAATCTGAACAACAAAAAAAGTGAGCGTGGCTCACTAATACCCCCGACCGTGAATCCCTGACTAACTGTATTATTATTTACTTTCAATGTAGTCATCTCTTGCACATCATTTGACCCCCAAAGAGGAATTGAGAAAAATGACTAATCAAAAAAATGGAACTTTGTAAAACAAAAACGTATCAATTTTAGTTTTGATTTGGCGCTGCACCGCTCCAAGTAGAGAAGAAGACACATGTAAAATTTGAAATAAATCTGATGAATAGTTTTCACGTAATAGGTCGGACAAATCTGATATTGGAAAATGACTAAGTTCAAAACATGGAAATTTGTAAAAAAAAATCAAATATTAAAGAAATTTGCTGTAACTTCGCACTGCACCCCTCCTAGTAGGGTAGAAGACGTGCAAAAATTGAAATAAATCGGATGAATAGTTTTCCCGTAATAGGTCGGACAAAAAATTTCCTCGGACGGACAAATCTGATATTTGAAAATGACTAAGTTCAAAACATGGAAATATGTATAAAAAAAATCAAATATTAAAGAAATTTGTTGTAACTTCGCACTGCATCCCTCCTAGTAGGGTAGAAGACATGTGCAAAATTTGAAATAAATCGGATGAATAGTTTTCACGTAATAGGTCGGACAAATCTGATATTGGAAAATGACTAAGTTCAAAACATGGAAATTTGTAAAAAAAAATCTAATATTAAAGAACTTTGCTGTAACTTCGCACTGCACCCCTCCTAGTAGGGTAGAAGACATGTGCAAAAATTGAAATAAATCGGATGAATAGTTTTCCCGTAATAGGTCGGACAAAAAATTTCCTCGGACGGACAAATCTGATATTTGAAAATAACTAAGTTCAAAACATGGAAATATGTATTAAAAAAATCAAATATTAAAGAAATTTGTTGTAACTTCGCACTGCATCCCTCCTAGTAGGGTAGAAGACATGTGCAAAATTTGAAATAAATCGGATGAATAGTTTTCACGTAATAGGTCGGACAAATCTGATATTGGAAAATGACTAAGTTCAAAACATGGAAATTTGTAAAAAATTCAAATATTAACGAAATTTGTTGTAACTTCGCACTGCACCCCTCCTAGTAGGGTAGAAGACATGTGCACAATTTGAAATAAATCGGATGAATAGTTTTCCCGTAATAGGTCGGACAACAAATGTCCTCGGACAGACACACACACACACACACCCACACACACACGGAATCGTTGGTATTACTAGATCATACCCCGGACCGTTGGTCGGGAGTATAATAAACAATCACTTACATCAGTAATTAGAGAACAATTACCAATAACTACCAATAAGGCATTTATTGCTAAGTCTAAATATGTTTCGCCGTTCTGTCCATAATTTTTGGGGGTATATCGCCGTTCAGTCCAAAATGTCGCCGTTTTGTCTATAACCCTATTTCCTCTACTGCAACACGAACTCATTGATTGGTTTTCTCTACATACAATCGACAACAACTTGTATGGCGCATTTTCTGTTAACAGTTTAGTGCATATAAAAAAAATCCGACAATTCAAATAATGGTATTCGATACTAGCAGTGATCGTATGGAACGAATGGTTGCCATGGGCTTCTGATACCGAAAGCATTTATCAGAAGCCTTGTGTGTCGATTTCTATGCATACGTCAGAACATGCGACAATGCGGACTGTTCTAAGACCGCCATGCAAAGCATTAATCATTTCCCAAATTATTAAACCATAATGTAAAATATGTTATGTGATATACCCTTTTGGGTTATTTTTTAAAATAAACAATTACTCCCGCAATGGTGTCTTTATTTGTTCAGTGCAATATGTCAGCTATAGTACTCACGGAATTATAAATAGATGCTTTTTAGCAATTATTTCTTAATTTGGAACAAACGTGGAATTTTATTTCTAGATATTTATTCACAATGGGTTTCTCCAATTTTAATTTCAGACAGTTTTTGTAAAATCCGGGGAAATATGTGAGTTTACAGGAGAGAAAAGCGAATTATTTTCGAAATTATTTCAAAGTCGAAATGTATATTGCAAGCTATAGTATGTAAATGAGCTGTAAGCTAAGTACGAACTAGAAGAATGCGTTGTTTAATTGACAATATTTATCTTCATTGTGTTATCATCTATAGATACTTAAAACGATTTTGAAATTAATAGGATAACTGAAAAAAGTGCTTGTTTTTTCTTCGTGTCTACAGACCTAAACGTTTTTTTACAAACTACCGTATTTCCTCTACAATCTTCTTTTCTTACCCTTAAATCGCGCTGTTAATCTTTTGGACCAAATCGGTCCATTCCAGCTTTATTTAACATTAGCGATTTAAAAAACAAAACAATTTAAGACCTGAATTGTTTTAAAGATAAGCAATAACAAAACCTGAGAAAAAATAAATCGTAACGAAGTCGTAAGTCATGTGATTTGGTCGCTATCTTGATTTTTTTTCTCACTTTTTCGAAAATGTGCGAGAATTCTACGCGGCAAATACTGGTACTAGAAAGTTAAAAATCACACATGATGCAGCTGAAGCATGGCCAATAACACATTAGTTTTGGAATCTGCAAAATCAAAATACTTATTGTGCAACAACCTTTCAAATATTGTAATTTTCAAAAAGACTATTTTCAAGGGCACACCTGTTATCATTTATATATATTTCCAAAGCCCTTTTGTCGGATACATAATGTTGAACTGATTAAAAAGTATAAAACGGTGACTGCAGGGTTCATTCAATATACATGGATTTCAATATAATTGCAATACATTGGCTGAGTATCGCAGTACCAACTGAGGTCTGAAAAAATACAGTAGCCTGGGGCCAAGCCTTGAGAATGTTGAAGTTTCTTGGTTCGAATCCCGCCGGATGACGAAATAAATATTTCCACTCCTGCGTCATGCGTAAAGACTATAATTTAGCCAAATATGAAGCTGCTTCATTTTCTATGGTCACGTAAGGCTTATTAAACCAAAGTTATGCAAAAGTTCTAACTTTTCAATTTGGTTCGAGTAACGTCGGTTTTAAGGAAATATTTCCATGGGTAAATAAATTTATGCACGACACAAGCGACACCTTGGCCCCAGGCAACATATTTACGGTAGGCTGTTTCCAATGACTTAATACAATCTTTGACATCTATTTTACTTTTATTATTGAAATTTCTCCAATATGAGGGTGTTGTGGTAAGTGATATAAATCAATTGCAACAGATACCTTAAACAAAAGTCGTGAGTGACTCGTGACAAGATTGCTAATTTTTCACGTCGAGGTTGTTTTGCAGTAGCTAGGCTAATTTTTCACGTCGAGGTTGTTTTGCAGTAGCTAGGCTAACATGTTTAGCATGACTCGTTGACCGAAGCTGACAATACTCCTTAGGAGATGGTTTAATGATGTAACCTGGTGTGACAATAATTATGCTACAATTATAACTGTTTGTGCTGCTTTGTTATTCCAATTTAAAGATGCTATATCATAGTGCAATAATTTTTAAAGTATTTTTAGTGTACTTTGTATTTTTAGAAAAATTTAGCGACCAACCTTGAGTAAATCGGACCAAAATTCATCAAATAGGAGATAATTTACCAAATAATACCGAAACGGCAGTCGACATAAGGGCGAATCAAGTGTGGCCATTTCATAACTTCCGGTTTCTAAATGTACGCTTGAAAACCGTCTTTGTCGCGCTCAACTAGATTTCATATTCTTTTTCTCCGAATTAGGTATTCGTTGCTGTCAAAGTTGATACCCATCGAACACAATTACGGTAGTTGAGACACGGTGTAAATCCTACAAGCATAATGATTACGTCACCGAAAGCGGGTTCACAAAATGACATGCCCTTTCTAAGAGGGGTACTGTGCTTGAAGCGTCGAAATAAGTATGTTATTGTTGATTAAACAATCTAAATATGATATCAAAATTTCGACGAAAGATTTTTCTACAAAGTGATGTATTTCATTTCCCAATAGCTAAGTTTCATCCTGAACCGCTTGCAAGTATGATACAGCATCTTTAAGTTCAAAGAAAACAATAGAAATTGAAGTTTTAATTAATTTAAGTGCAATATTGCAATTCAGTGTTTTCGCATTATTTTCATATTCGCTGTGCACATGCAGACACAACCTTTGAGGCCATTCTTGTCTTGGGGTATTCCTGTCCCAATGATTGCATGGGCATGCACATGAAGCAGGAAAGAAAATCCATTATTTTCATATTTTTCTGGGACCTACACTCTACCTGTTCAGCCAAAGAGATATCCATCTCAGCTGAAGCCAAAAGAAATACTTTAAGCCTAACCCTGTCACACGCGCATCGAATTAGAAATAATGTGAAAATGGTGAATGCAAAGACCCAAATCTTAAAATCTTAGGTTAAAATCTAAATTTTGTTGTTCTGATAATCTTTTTAAGAAATCGCGAAATCTCTTACAAAAGGATAACCTTCTTGTGAATATCTAATATCTCAAGCTGACCAGTAAAAATATGTTTTTAATTATTGTTTTCATTATTTCAGACTGACCACGTAAACACAATGTCTAGCCACAGTTTGCGAAGTCGGATGTTGGCTTATTGTGCTGCATCTTTTGGCTTCAGTTTGCTATCATCAACATTCTCCTTTTACTATGTGAAAGTGTTTCTAAACCTCTATCAGATAGAAGAAAGTTGGTTTCACATGGCTCAGATTCTGTACCTTGTTTGGAATGCTGTTAACGATCCACTCTTTGCATACTGGCAGGACACAAGCAGGTCTTCATTGATGACAACTCGTCGTGAGTTAATTCTGTACACTGGACCATTATTTGGACTTGCGTATCTTATAGCATGGTTTCCGTGGGGCAATTCTGGCTGGATAACAGGTCTTCATCTTATTGTGGCTCTGTGTCTTTACGATACAATGTTCACGTTCATTGGACTTGCGCTATGTTGTCTCTTCACAGAAATTGCTGTAAATGAGAGTGACAGAATAACATTGACCAGATTATCACAAGGTGCAGGATTTATTGCTCACTTCTCTGTAACTATATGTGAGTTGACATCAGACAGTCTGAAAAACTTCCCTGCCTTTCAACTCACAACAGTGATAATAGCCGTGATCAGCAGCCTCTTCATGTACTACTGCGGGAAGCACGCCCACACTCACTATGATGTTAAGAAGCTTACACAGGAGAAGAAGGATGAAGAAGAATCTAAAATTGACATTTCTGACAAATCTTCATACTTTAAGCTCACTTGGCAGATTCTGTCTGATAGAAACTTTCTATCATTTGTAGCGTCTAATTTTCTTCAGGAGTTTCACCGAGCATTTATAGTCAGTTTTACGGTTATTATCTGTGATCACCTGATCAGTGAGAATGATCTTCACCCACATGTTAGGAGCTTCTTCTACGGTAGCTTAACCTCTCTCCACACAGTAAGTTTGAACACTGTTTTCTTTTATTGTCTTTATGTAAGTGAGAAGCACCTCTTGTGAGGGTTTTCTGTAAAAGAATGCCAGCTGCCCAGGTTAGCAGCCAAGAGGTTTACAAGTCCTGTTACATATTGAAAAGAATTGACCATAAAATGTTGTATTAATCATTCAACTCTTACGTTTAACACTCCCGGGAAGCCGGTTACTGCAGGAATGAGCTTAAACGGAGCCCTGATACTAATCTTAGTAACTGTTACATCTCAGTCGGAGCCAAAACATTTTCAAGACCGAGATTAAGCTTTTTTTCTCTAACATTGCGTTTACAAATGTATAAATGGTGTTTGATAGAGGTCGAATATAGATATTAGAATACCTTAGACAAGTAGTTCGTCCATTGTCAGTTTGTACTAATAAGGACTTTGTGATTTGTTTACAAATGTGAGCCAATGTTTAGGTTTTTGTTGCATTTCGGTTTCAGGAAGTCATCCTGTATTACGAAATTCTTATTACATTATCGTTCAAATACCATCATAACTTTTGCAAATCATTGATTTCATTTTTCAAGCTATTTTACCAAAATATCAGTGTACCAAAATTTTAAATGTTTGCTCAGTTTAATTTCGTAACAGTAAAGATACGGCTCCGTTTTTCTTCGTAACAATCCTCATTAAAGTTCGTAACATCTGAAAATTCAGAATTTTGTATAGAAAACAAATGTTTGCATACGATTTGACTCTAAAATCATATAACAACATATTTTTATCGAAATGTGTGTCACTATTGAGAAAAAAAACGATACATGAATCAAGAAAATGAACTTTATTCTATTTCATCTACACAAAACCTGGTAATATTTCAGAAACGCTGAATTGATCTGTTCGAAATGGCAATATACATATTCATTATTATGAGTGTTATGATGCCAGTAAGTTACAATGATAAATTGTACTCACATCCATGTTTACATCCCTGATAAGTTACCCGTGTCCGCGTTTTGGCTCCGAATGAGATGTAACAGTTACTAAAAATAGTATCAGGGCTCCGTTTAAGCTCATTTCTGCAGTAACCGGCTTCCCGGGAGTGTTTAAGGGACCTATAAAGTCATCTCATTTCGTATAAGATGTTGTGGCACAGTGTTATAATTGTTGGTATATCCAAAGTCATTTGCATATTTGTTTTTTACCTTTTTTCAAAAGACTTTATTTCATACACTTTATTTCATCTTGAAGTTAACATCTCAATATATTGATAAGGATATTTGAACAAGGATGTAATGGGTTGAGAGGACTTAGTTTGCTCAGATAATAACCGACTTGGAGGGCTTTGTTACCGTTGACAAAGCGCCCTCCATTCAAAGACGAGATCTTTCACAGGAATAAGAAACTTGAAAGTGTATTATCACATTCAGGAGGAATAAAATGGATAATAAACTCCTTGCATATTCTTGGCAGTGCAATCCAATGCACTCTGTCAGTTTAGTTTATATGTTTGTGACATGAAAGTTCTATTATGAATTTATGAGAATACATTTGTAGATTATTTTGAATTGATGGCTGGTACTTATACTCAGGAGTTGATTATGAAAACCTGACCTACAACCCCGGTGTTATGATATTGTGATACAAAATTGTGATTTGAACTTTTATATATGAAGTTGATCTTTGTTTCAGATAATATTAGTAGTTGGAGCCCCTCTTGTGAACAAGATTGGTTACTTTACTGTGATTCAAGGCAACTTTGTGTGGAAAATAATCTCAGGTGTAATATTGGCGCTGATCGGCCAAGGTCATCCATACCTGCTCATTCTTATACTGCTCACCAACAGGTAAGTCTCCATCTCTCACCTGGCACAGCTACCCTCATTTCAGAAATTGGTTCACCAATTGCAGGAGTTTGTGGCTAAAATTCAATTTGGTGGGTCAGTTACTTTAATATGGCAACTGTAAGCTTTGATGGTTTGTTAAAATTTCAATATACATATGTAATGAAGAATATTTTCTTGTGTTTATTTTAACTTCATTTGCTCATGGAAATGAAAATATTTTTTAATATCACTAACTCGAAATTTTTTTTACAAATTTTGTCTTTTGCATTTCAGCACCTATGCCAATTTGGCCTTTTCATTATTTAATCTTCCTCTGTCGGATGTTGCTGATCACAATATGGAGCGTTACAATAGGAAGTAAGTGCTTCACTTTGATTTGCAATCAGTGGTTATTTTGTTATTGTGGTTATAATTATATTACATAAATCTATGACGACTGACGACTAATAGAAGATAAACCTACTGTGTTTTTTAATCTTTGTGGTCGAACATAGATTTTGAAACCTGTTGATGTCATACAAAGTCTAACGCGTTAGTGTGAGGCTTTGAATGTAACATCAATGGTATCCAATTTCAGTATCCAGTTCGATCACAAAAATTAAAACATAGTAGGTTTATATGCATTCTACCATGACCATTTTTGTTTGCGTTTAAAGTGCCATTTCTTTTCTACCGCGTAACATCCGTTGTGCTTCAGTCAACACTTTGACATCATAATGTCCCGTGGTTATGACGTCACTGTTGACATCACTGAAACAAAATGGCTTGCGGTAGCCTCTTGTTCAATAGTCAGCATGCAAATCAAACTCTTCTCTAAGTACGGGTAGTACAATGAGAAAAACCTTCTATTTAGTATTCAGTTGAAGCAATCCGCAAATTGTAGGTGACTCTTGTCATGAAGTTTGTTTCTATGGCAGTGTGTATTAAAACGTGGTGAATCGCCCGTCATATAAATCGTGTTCCATTGTAGGTTCGACCATAAAAAGCCCAACAAAATTCGAGGATTTTGAAATGTCATGGTAGAATGTTTTGTTGATTGAACTGATATCACTGTCACAGCATTACTGGTTTGATTTGCATGACATCAATGTTATGATCAATAAAACTAAAATAGTAATTCCCAGAATGTTGGTTTTGAGCAAAGTGATCTAAGTAAAGCTTTTCAAAATTGACTCCATTTAACAGAGACCAGCTCAATTAATGGTTTCTTTTAAGATTGAAATTCACCTAACCCTTATTTAAAAACTTTTCAGGCACCCCCTTTCGTCCATGGTGTTTGGGACCAATGCTCTGGTAGTTAAGCCGTCCCAGTCGCTGTGCCCGATGTTTATTGTGTACGTCCTTAACAAATATGGTTACGAGAGTTTGAAGAAAGGGACACTGAACGCTACAAGTAAAACAGAGCTGTTCAGCATCATGTTCTTGCTATTGTGGTTTCTACCTCTTGTCATAGGAGTTCTACAAACAATCTCTTGGTCTTTCTACAGTCTCCGTCACAGAAAGCATGTCAAGGATATCACTCTGGATGTGAATGCATAGGGAAGCTTTATCTCTTGTTTCTACAACACAAGACAAGGATATCGCACTGGAGGTGAATGCATAGGGAAGCTTTATCTCTTATTTCTACAACACAAGACAAGGATATCGCACTGGAGGTGAATGCATATCTCTTATTTCTACAACACAAGATGGATATCATTCTGGATGTGAATGCATGGGGAAGCTTTATCTCTTATTTCTACAACACAAGACAAGGGCATCACTCTGGAGGTGAATGCATAGGGAAGCTTTATCTCTTATTTCTACAACACAAGACAAGGATATCACTCTGGATGTGAATGCATGGGGAAGCTTTATCTCTTATTTCTACAACACAAGACAAGGGCATCACTCTGGAGGTGAATGCATAGGGAAGCTTTATCTCTTATTTCTACAACACAAGACAAGACAAGACAAGACAAAGAAGTTTATTGTAATTCAGGCCTCCGGCCCATATACAAATGATACAAGTTTACAAGGTACACATATACAGAAAATTCACAGCAGGTTTAACAATTCAGATAATAGGTTGTCTCTTCGGACAACAGCATGTTTTACAAAGAGCGCTAAATTCCTTATCACATTTTCGTTTTTCGAGGATAGAATTGAAACAAAGGCAGTTTTAGGATACTTTAATAGGTAATGATTTGAAATGTATCGTTTTCTTAAATCAGCATAATGTGGACACACAAAAGCAAAATGGATTTCATCCTCTACAGCAGATTTACATAATGGGCATATTCTTAGACTTCTTTCTATGGAAAATCTTCTGCCTTTATTTACTGATAAATCTAACAAGCCCAATCGAAAGTTAACAAATGTGCGTCTTATGTTTCTAGATGTCAGTGCAGGAAGATACAACTCTGGTTGAATTAAGCTTTTAAATGATCTATACAATTGGTATCTTGTGCTATTGTCTAGATTTGAGTTCCATTCTTGATAAAACATATTAACAGATTGATCTCGGAATTGCTTAAGAAATACGGTAACATTACCAACTGTTTGATTAAGCCATACAAATCCAAACCCATGGGTAAATAATAAGTTTTTAATATGAGTTGCCCATGTTATCTTACCTTTATCATCTAAATGAACAAGCATGTTATATGCTAGCTTTGGTAATCTTTGTTCGTGCATTCTAAGGATCCTTAGCCAAAATTTTAGACATCTAATTTGTGAGTTTACATATATTGGATATCTACCACATTCACCATAAATCATGCAGTTTGGTGTTGCTTGGGCCACATTTAAAAATCTTTTACATGCTAAAAGATGTAATTTCTCGATACAATCATGACGTTGAAATCCCCAAATTTCAGATCCATATAGCATAATAGGTTGGATTTGTGAATCAAACAATTTAAAAAATATCTTTGGGTATAAAATGTCAAAATTCTGGGATACTGACATAACATTGATAAGTGCCTTTTTGGCACGTGACTTCAAGTCTAAGACACTCTTTTTAAAATTCATAGTATAGGAAAACATAAGCCCTAGATAGGTATAATTATTCAAGATAGATACCTGTTTACCATTCAAAAACCATTTTTCTTTAGAGGCGACTGGACCACCTCTTCTAAAGATAACAATGTTTGTTTTATCAAAATTAACAAATAATTTCCATTCGTTTGTATATCTTTCCAAAACATTCAGTTGGTTTTGTAGACCGATAATTGTATCTGAAACCAGAATAACATCATCGGCAAAGAGTAAAATAAAAATTTCAATCATAGCTGGAAACATTTGTACACCATGTTTACCTAACATGGAAATATCGTAATACAGTTCGCTTATAAAGAAGGAAAACAGTATTGGGCTTAAAATACACTCTTACCGAACTCCAATGGGACAGTCGAAATAATCGGTGACATCATCATCACAACGAACACATGATTTGATATTTGAATACATTGATTTTAAAATAGAGTACATCCTCCCTTGTAAACCGGCCTTCCTTAAACATTGCCACAGTTTAAAACGATCAACAGAGTCAAAAGCCTTTTTAAAATCGACAAACGCTACATAAAGTTTATGTTTACTACGAGATAAGCATTTTTGTATTATTGCATATAGTGTGAAAATATGGTCAGAAGTCGAGTAATCTTTTCTAAATCCGGCTTGGCATTCAGGGATAAGGTTTTTTAGACTTGACCAGTTCGAGAGTCTGTTGTTTAGAATAGATGTGAATATTTTCCCAATTACACTCATAAGGGATATCAAGGTGAATGGTTAGGAAAGTCTTCTCTCTCTACTTCTATAGTCTCAGTCACAGGAAACATGTCAAGGATATCATAAAATTGGGTCTTTATTTGTTAGCTTTTTACCAGTACCTTTCTACTTCACAAGACAGATGTCAAGGATATCAAACTGGAGGCGAATACAAAGGGCAGCCTTATTCTACATTTTGTTTGAAAGCCTACAAAACAAGACATATGACAACTCACATTGGAGCAACACTGTTTTAACGATATCACAATGCTCCTACTATCTGTGACAAAGGGCACATGTCATGGTTATCACATGGGAATTTAATGGAATGTAATTTAAGTTTTCTCTTGTTCTTTTTACATTTCTCCAGGGTGCATGTTACATGAGGTCATGTTGATAGGTGCTCATGTTATGGGTCATTTTAGCAAGTTTTGTAACTGATTCAACCCTTTACAATGATAATAGTATACTGCTTAATTATCAAATTTCCCAAAGGCCACACTAAGAAACAAATTTGCGTAAAACATGTCACATTTGAGCTAAAAAATAGTTCTTTTTGAGGGGCAAAGATATTTTGGTTAATGACATCTCATAAAATGTCCTTTAATTAACAATGTTATAATGAACAATATGACCCCCATTTCTCAAGGTGACAAGGCGAATATGGTGCAGTTTTCTGAATAGCAGAAAATAGGTATTGAAACTTTTTGATTAATCCACTTATAAAACTCTTACTTTTATTGTTATGATCATAGCATTTTATGTGCACCTGTAAAATAAACTTTTTTATTTGTTAGTTGATACATTTATTAAACATCAGCCATTTTATATGACATTTGAGGGAAACAAACTTTTTATTCAATCAAAGTTTTTGTTTGCATTTGTTTTGGTGTACCAGGGGTATAGTATGTGACACAAGTTGAATTACTTGTGATGTCGCCTTAGGCAAGCAACCTAATTCAAATTTGCCTCTGTTCACCCAGCAGTATTAATTGGGTACCTGGTGAAAGTTGTTTTAGAGGTGACCTTCAAGTGCTTAATCGACTGCTTGGGTTAGAACAGGGTAATCATTCAGGAAGCGCCTTGAGCATGCATTCAGTTTGGATTTGTGCGCTATATAAAAACCATAATTTTTGTTATTATTATGATCTCTAATTGGACATGTTCTGTCAAGATATTGTACCTTTTTGATATTATTCAACTGTTATTGACTGCGCATAAAACTAGAAACTATGCAACTTATGGACCACATGGTGAATGTTTTTTGAGATTTATTATATTCATGTTTTGTTGTTTTCATTATGCCGTTATTCAAATACTCTTGTATAATACTCAGGAGACAACATTACACGCATCACAATATTTTTATTGGTTAGAATCTATAAATGTCACTGTTTGCACATCAAGGGCATTAAGAGTTGCTTACTTGAGAAGATTTTCTGGATAACAACTTCTCTATTGTGAAAATTATATATGCATAATCCTTTGAATTCAGCTCATAGGGACACAAAAAAACTAAAGATCAAGCAAATGGATACTTGTATCTATATTTTAAAGTAATATTTGCTTAGACTAAATGATTTGGCAACGGAGGAAATAAACAAAAAGCAGAGCCAATATCAAAGACCGCTTACCGGTGTATGATATAAACTCTGCGTTTTTGAATTTTTTTCCTGTTTTTTCTGTATTACCCGGGTACTTATTTAATATATATATTGTGACCTAAAGTCAATATACATTAGAAATAATGTACAATTGATAGTTTATCAGTAGACATTTTGATTGTAAGCCTAGCCTTCTAAAGTGTGTTTTATAGCTATATTGTATTCAGATAATTTTAGTCATGCTTGCAATATTGTATTAATTGTTATGTTGTTGTTACAACTGTTCATAAAAGCACTGTACTTAGACCACAACAACAGTATTACGTAAATTAATTTTGAAGTGTTCTAATATTTATTCATTACAAAGCAATTTCGACATTGAAATATATTTTTCATATTATTATACAGTTTTATCAAGATCTTATTCATCAGAATACAATTGTTTTTAGAGATCGCTTAACTATTAAATATGATAACCAATAACTACATTATAGCAGTTTCATGCAGTTCATGTTTATAATGCAAAGGTTGTTTTATATTATTTTGCAACAATGTGTGCATGATTGATTTAATCACATTGTATCACTTTGTTTATACAATCCCTGCATGTTTTGGAGCCAGGGATGTTAAAGTCATCCTCTGTATATCAAAAACTTCTTTCAGTTGATTAAAAATGCATCATCAGATTTGCATTCATATTAGGTCCTAATCAAATACTGAATATCCCACTGTCCTGTCACCAAAACCAGATTTTTCAATCAACAACAAATTACCTGATTTGAATTATCAACTACACCATCCATCTTAAATTCTGTTGGAAAACTCACAATCAGTATATTTACTGTTATCTCTGTATTTGGATTTTCCTCAGTCTGGTCAAAATCAGATAGTAATGAGGAATAAAACTCGAAATATTAACTTTATTGAGAATTGAAATTGTTCCTTCAGGTCCTCTCCACTAGATCCAACTGACCGCAGCCACGATGGTCACATGTTCTTATTAGCAGCCCCGTCTAAGGACGGGGCTGCTATCAGTTTTTGTGAAGTTTCCATCGCCGCCGCCGCCGCCGCACTCGTACTACTAGCTATAACTTTTTTCCCCTAAGCTTTCCAGAACTCTTATTCATACCTTACTACTCATACCTCGGGGGAACGATTTAGACACGTTCACTTTCAAGGTCAAAGGTCAAGGTCACGAGCTATGTATTCACTCTAAGAATTCCTTGTAAACGCGATAACTTGAAAAGTTTTTGTGCTATGAAGCCTTAACTTGGTATATATCATCCTTGGAAAAGTAAAAAATTTTGAAAAGGTTTTGGCTACAATCCGTCAAAGGTCAAGGTCACAGCAAGGTCATGACGTAAGCATGTTTTAGCGAAAATGCTTTATTTTAACTATGAACACTTTTAATCAATACATGATTGTTATACTCAATAAAAAGTCTTCAATGCTTGTGTGACCTTGAAGGTCAAAGGTCAAGGTCATGAGATATGAGTTATTACAAAATGCACTAAATTGGGGTATAACTTTATCCCATTTAGCTTTTCAGAACTCATGAACATGTCTAAATGTTAATACTTCCAGGGAATCATTATGACATGTTCACTTTCAAGTTCAAAGGTCAAGGTCACGAGTTATAAAATCACCACAAAATTCTTTGTAAACACAGTAACTTGAAAAGTTTTTGTGCTATGAAGCTCTAACTTGGTATATATCATCCTTGGAAAAGTAAAAAAATTTGAAAAGGTTTCGGCTACAATCTGTCAAAGGTCAAGGTCACAGCAAGGTCATGACTTAAGCATGGTTTAGCGAAAATGCTTAATTTTAACTATGATCACTTTTAATCAATACATGATCGTTATACTCAATAAAAAGTGTTCAATTATTGTGTGACCTTGAAGGTCAAAGGTCAAGGTCACGAGATATGAGTTATTGCAATTCCTTGTAAACACAATAACTGGAAAAGTTTTTGTGCTATGAAGTTAAGATTTTGTATATATTATCTCTTGAGAAGTACAACATTTTCAAAAAGTTTTGGGTACTAACTGTCGAAGGTCAAGGTCACAGCAAGGTCAACATATATGGAGAAAATGGATTAATTTTATTTTTAACACTTTATTTCATTACAATAATGAAATGTGTTCATTGATTGTGTGACCTTGAGTGTCAAAGGTCAAGGTCACGAGAAAATTCCCAATTTGGTGAGGCCTGTAAAAGGCGGAACAGGGTAAGGCGAAACCCAAAGTTCGGGGGCTGCTCTGCTTTTGCGGTATCCCGCAAACACTAATCTAGTTTTATCTCAAATCACAAATTGTTAGGGTATCATGGAAAATCTCACAATTCGATATGCATCACGATACAGACAGGCGATACAGAATGTATCACAATACATTGTTTAAAGTATAACTTTGTGCATATTTTGTGAAATATTCAAGATGGTGGAAATTTTGTTTTATGTGATGATCGAAAATCGAAGATTAAAACGGTTTTTTTTCTTCAAAAACAGTTACCCCTGGTATTTATGAATCAGTTTGCTTCATGCTTACTGTAGTTACAGTTATTGCACAACACTAGCTTGTTTTATAGTTTTCACTTAGTTTTTCTTTTCATTTTTAAGTAAGTGAAATCTATTTTCACACATAAGTAATGGTCAGCACAAAATTTTTACTCACAAAATTCACTCATCTTATTACAATTTTTTATTTCTTGTCAATATTTTTATATAAATTAGAACTTGTCAAATGTATTTTCATATTGTTGTAGAATGTTGTTAATGGTTATTTTCACAAACAGATCTGTTTCTCTCTTAGTAGAATCATTATCAAGACTATAGGAATTTTAGAAAGAAAGAGGGTGGGGTTGGATGAGGCGGATTGAATCCCCTCTAAAATAATGTTACAAGCTTCAGTTATACTGTGGACACATGTTACTGAAAACTAATTTTAAGGGTACAAATTTATTGATCATGTTAGTACACTTTGCAATGATTCTAAAACACTTGTAAGATTTTTAAATATCATTCAGGGCACTTAATGATTTTTATTAAAACTTAGATGTTGCCAATTGTGAATGGTTTCAGGGTTGTTAATGTGTGTGAAATTTTCATTCAAGAGGGGGAAAAGATTGTGGTTTATGGTTTATTTTATTAAAACTTAAAATCCAGCATTGTTTTATTTTTACTTTGTTCCATTATTTCCACCAAATATTGCCAAAATGCAGATGATATTCTTATTTCTAACCTTCACTTTCCTTACATTGAACCAATCACACACTCTTTGTTATACCAAATCAAATTTTAGGTTGCATGTTACTGACTGTATGTAGTAGTTACTTCATCCATAAACGAGAGGTTGATCCAGTTACACCACACCTGATCACTGTTTGATTGACAGCTGAATTCGTCGAGGACGGTAGTCCGAGACGCAAATTCAGCTGTCAATCAAACAGCGATCAGGTGTGGTGTAACTGGATCAACCTCGAGTGATTGGATGAAGTAACTGCTTTGTACCACGCCCACATTGCACGTTGTCAAAATCTGCACGAGATCTGCGCCGGAAATTTGAATTAGAAATCATTCAGTTTCACATGGCCACAATGTCGAGTCGCGAGTGGGATGACATGATTGGCCACCTTATATTGTCGTAAATAATTAATAGACTATATAACTTTTCATTCAAGTACATTTTCACTAGCCTATGGTGTTTCTAATTGTTCAAAATGGATTATGTTCGATAGTCCTATTTGTTTGAATGTGCTTCATTAAAACTTTTATTGTGCCATTTTATAGAATATTTACATCCTCTTCAGCAAATTCCTTTAGTGCGTGAACGGTAGGCGTAGCTTGCTAAACTGCAGCGAGCCAATGAGATAGCTACGGTCAACGGTTACTTCAGGCCGTGGTGTAACTATAAGATACACCACGGCCAATATCAAAGGGACCGACATGTCGGCATGGTACAAGGAGTAAAAGCTTATGAGACATTAAGTATTACTATATCCAGATCATAAAGGGAGAGTTCTATCAGGGTATTTTTTGTGGAAACAAAATTAAAGAGGTTGCAGTGATGCCCATTATTCTTTGTCAAATCTAGAAAAATGAAATGTTACCCTCACTAACTTATGTGAAAACAAGTGTGAAATGATCATGTAATAATCATATATAAGTATAAACAGGTAAGTACTCTTGAATATTGTTTTCACAGAAGTACCCCGATAGGACTGTTCAAGGAGTTTACGTTCAGATTATATTTCCACTAACCTCTGGAACCAATATGGGCTCAATGCGATTCATAAATTAACTCCCCTTAGTTGTATTACCGGGCGTAGCTCAGTGGTAGAGTGTCCGCTCGTCACCCGGAAGACCGAGGTTCGATTCCCGGTCGCGTCATACCAAAAGATGTTAAAAGTTGGGAGTTGTTGCTGCCTTGCTTGACACTCAGCATTGTAAAGCCAGAACAACGCATTAACTGGCGCTGCACCGTGGCTGTCGGGTGCTTAGGCACAACCCGAATTTCCAACATTGTATGTATGTACTGAGGATAATAAAGTGATATTATTATTATTATTTCATTAGCCAATCAGATAGGCCTTTATTCAGAGTCAGAAATAGGAAAGAAATCATAGAGGCAGATAAACGGGGAATGAGTGAGTTGGGGTTTAACATACAATCAGCAATTTTTTCAGCTATTAAACATGTGGATTTGCCATCCAAAAGACAGACGATCGGAGAGAAAGAAGTTCGACAGGATGAAAAAGAGGGATAGAAAGCAGGTTTTAGAACGACACAAATTTGGTCTGATTTCTTCAAATTGACTTTTAAAGTTTGGGTGACCCTACCAGGAGTATGCCAGCTCCATTTGGCATAGCTCAAGGGTCGGGGAACCACACCGCAATAACGTTTTGAGTCAAGTGGGATGGTATTTAATCAAGTCAAAAACATTCCATAATAGTTTTTTTCTCTCGGATCTGTCAACTCGCTTAAATTTAGATGGCAGCATGTTTTATAGCTGGAATACTGCCGACAGCACGTTTAACCCCAAGTCACTCACTATTTCATAAATAAAATCAAAGGCCATGCGATGGAAATTTTACAGTCCAGAGGTATATTTTGGATGAGAACTGAGAATGCTAGGTAACCCCACCCGTTTTGATAGACAAAAACCCTAAAATGCAGTCTTGAAATCCATCACTTTGGATGTCATTTCTGTTTATTTACGAAGCGGGGGTGTGTCATGAAAGAAACCATGCGATTGGTACGCTGCTGAAGGCAGCGTAGATACCTCATTGGACAATATGCCACTAAGGGCAGGTAATTTGTGAATCGCATTGAGCCTATATTGGTTCCAGAGGTTACTGGAGATATTATCGGAACGTAAACTCGGGATATTCGAGAGCGACATCTATGTTGATCAGTCGGACAGGAAACACGGACACGTTTCAAACTTCACTTTATTGAGAAGACCAACTGGTTACTTATAATATAAACAGTTTTTCAAGAAACTCTTCCCTGTGAATAGAACATACTTTAAACTGTTTCAATAGGACAGTTACATGTCTATCTACACATCCTGCAGAGAGTCCATCAAATTATACACAGCAAATATTTCAATCAAAATGTTATTTCCTGAGAATTGGACACAATGTGAACGATTAGTTTATAAAATACAAAATTTCAAAATATCTTGTAGACGTCCAAGGAGAAATTAAGATACGTATAAGCATCTAGAACCTGCGGCCCCTGAGGTTGAAGGGCTGACCAAAGAACATACAGGCGCACTTGTAGCACCCCGTGGACTGGTCCTTTACCACTGGGCAGTTGCGGCGGCAGATCATCCTGTTAGGACACACTGTAGGTGAAACAAAACAGATACTGACTCGATGTATGCTACCCAGAAGTTGTAGAATAAAATATTTCAAACCAAACAGATTAACAGATCAGACGATGTATATATTCACAATGAACTTAACCATCCCCCAATTTTAATACCGAAAAAACATTCTGATGATAAACAATTTTAAACAACATTAAACAATACATATTTTCAGGCAAACAATTGGGGACTTTCGATAGAATGGTCATCTTGCAGTGTAGAAACGAAAACTTCCGTCGAGTCTTTTGCGTATGAATGTCAATTAGGGATCAAAAATGTTATTTTGAGGTAACAAATCCAAAGTGTTATTAGTAGTGCCTCACAAAATGATTATTATTTTTTTGCCAAATTTCGATGCCATCACATTTTTCCTCATATTTTCATTATCTTGGCATATTATGGATTTTTAATTCAATCAAATTGTCAACAAAAAGGCAATCTATATCCTGAGTAATAAATAGTTCAAATCAATCAAATGATATCCAAATAGAATCCAAATTTCATTTTACAAAATAGGGGTTGCTTTATTAAGTTCTTTGTGTATATATTCGTTATTCCTCAAAAGAAATTACAACAAGAAGGAACGAATAAATAGATTAACAATTACTATTTACAATTTACATTTCAATCATGTCATAATATTCATATTATTCATGCTGCATCGACAATGAGTTAAATAACTTTAAGAGAAAGCGAAAATCGAATTATTGTTAAAAGTTTAACACGTGTATTTGATCCTATAGTGTCATATCGTACAGCCTCAGAAATTTGTAAAACAATTTTTATTCTGAGGAAATTCGATGGTTTTATACAAATTCTTTATTGACGTTATAAGGTGTGTACTGACCTTCCTTGACGAGTCTGTCAGAGCAGGTGCACGTGCTACAGCCCGTGCTCAGGTCATAGTAGGACTTGCAGTGAGAACTCTGCGGGCACTTCACGTAGCAACCTGCATCATGTTCATAGTCAAAGGTTGTTTTAACTCATAAAACGAAATATCAGTAAGGACAATCGTTGGCTTTGGATTCTATTGAGCCGACTAAACAGTAATAGACAGAACGACTCTCGGAACTACCTTTCTAACCGTCGACGCGTCCAATTATGATCTTATTTGACCATTTTGTTTGATACGACATAATTGTTGTTTAATCATATATCCAATTTTAAAATTCAAAAACAAATTCAATCAAATGATTTACCCAAGTATCGTATATCTCTTTACAATGAAAAGTTTCCTTTTAAAACCTTAAAGGGGCAGTAGCACGTTTTTAGGGGGAATATAAGGTGATGTCAGGAAAATGAAAATAAATGGTTCCAATTGAAAGATAATGTATTTAAACTAAATAGAGCAGTAATAATTCAAATATATAACGTAAAGTTTAGCCATGCGATTGCTTTTTCTTACACAAAATGAATTAAAGGTGTTCACACAAAAATGGCCGCCAATGGATTTTAGGTGAATCTTCATACTTTGTCATCTGACTATTGATGATTGGCTTGAGTGATGAGATTTTTGACACTGTAGAGCTAATAGAATTAGCAGTAACTAACAATTATTAGTGAAAAATTTAAAATATAAAATTGTCAAAAAACGTGCTACTGCCCCTTTAAAGAAAAAGATCAAAAAACATTTCAAAACTTACCAGCAGTAGTTCCAACGCAAGCTACAAGCAAGAAAACTAACAATACACTCCTTGATTCCATCGCGCACCTGTTCAGAAAAAATCACAGCTACCTCTATAACGACGTTACAACCACTGACGAGTCTGTTAGAACTGCTACTGACGTCCCCCAACGTGTCAACAGGACTAGCGTTCCTCGCTTTTCGCCCCCGTATCCTGGGTTTCTGTACGGGAGGGGCAGAGTTTCCCCATGACGACCTGTAGTAAAAGCGTGACGCTTTCCAATGTCTAACTGAGTATATAGGTTCCATAAACCTTTAGGGGCTGAGGGTTGCCATGGAAGATCATATATAGAGGGAGATATTCACTTGTGCTGGTTCAAAACAATCACAAAACGTGTAAAAGAGAAGACACTGACACTGTTTATAGGCTTACCACCAACACAGCATAGGACTGTCACAGGAACTTCGCATGGTAGATCACACTATGCGTGAAATATTGTATTTAAAAATACCAAGTCTTTTTTATGAGTTTCAGTTCTTTTAAGATACATAGACAGATATAACATATTTTATGCATATTGTATATATTTTCAATGTAAAAAAACCCCCTAAGTTCAGAGTCTTCTTTATTAAGAAAAGGTTGCAACACTGGCACCCTATTTCGTCGATTCTATACTCATATATTGAAAGTAAGAGGATATATCTCATAGGTTACTTTGAAGCGGAAAGTATCAATTCTTGCTGGAATTATTGTTGATGTTTGTAAATATATATTACGTAAAGTGCTAACACTTATTTTCCGTTAATTCTATGCTCATTAATTAGAAGAAAGAGGATATTTCTTATAGGTTAATTTGAAACAGAAACTATCAATTCTGGCTTGAATTATTGTTAAAGTTTGTAAATATATTAAATGTGAATTACTTACAATTGGAACGGGTTTTTGGATTTCACTATTTGAAAAGAACCGTGTACAATACAAGTAACCACCCCATAAAAACATGGGGAAGATCTGTCAATTTATTTCTACTGCTTATATAAGTTCAACAATTAAGTAACTCTCTCAGTCATAGTTCCTTAATATCCATATCAACATTTATTTATCAATATCCAGATACGCTGTTGAAATCCTCAATCACCAATCTACAAGATGCGAAATTACTGCATTTTGAGTACTTTATTATTACCTCACACAAGATGCAATACAGTCACTTCAGATTTTAATCAAATGTGGAATTATCTTAAAATAAGAGATAAATACACTCATGTGCCATATTGTGAATGTTTTAATAGTTTATGAAAAGTATTCTCGCAACACCTACATAACATGTAAGTCTATGGGAATTACGTCACTGTGAACTTTAATATGGCACATGAGTGTAGACACATCTTCAGTCCTGGTTTACCTGCTAAACGCATTTATTTTGTAAATTTCCATCATCACTCACCCAACATGACGTAATTTTCCATGTCTGTTTCTTGACGTTCTTGCTAATCTTATAAAGAAATCATCCATTGACTGATTTGTATGCATTGTATCATCGTTAATGTGATCTCGAAAAGTTGTTTTATATCAGTGACCAATGGCTATATTTTATGAATGCTTCATAGCTATTGTTAACTCTGTTGAACTGTTGAAACATGTGACGTTTTCAATGATCGATTTAAAGGGACAGTCCTATCGGGGTATTTTTGTGGAAACGAAATTCCCAGCCTAACCGAAAAGTAAATCATGCCTTTTGGAACTATTTTGTTTTATACATTACCAATTAAGATATGGAATGTTGATTCATTTATAGAAGGAGGGGTACTCCGAATACCGTTCACCATGAATAAAATATGTTTTAACCATTGGTATGCAAAAGAATATACCTAGAATTATTTATGGGTCGGAAGTATACACTGTACAAAATAAGTCAGGGACATTAAAATTGTTATGATTGATCTTTTATCCGAGCGTTGATGATTGAATTTATTATTATTTATAATATAAAAGTACAAATACATACTATATTTGTCCGGTATACATTGTGCATATGAAATAAATGACCTGTAGTTAGATTGTCAAGTGTTAAAGAGTCAAATTATAAAATAGGTGTTATAGGAATGATATCAGAATTTTGTCAAAAATTATACGTATTTGTTGTAATGAAAAGCGCATGGACGAAACTGCAGCCTTGTCTTACGACAATGAATAAAATATTTAGATTGATTGAATAATTCGCATACAAAATGTGATATTGGTCTTTTAGGTTTTCCAAAAATATTTGTAGATCTGCATATCTTGCTTCATATAGCTGAATATTTTGATGAGAGACAAGAGAGAAATATGCAAGCTATTCATCGAGTATCGACCGAGTTATCTCCCATCTCAGGTGTATCACTCAACAGGTATGTGTCACCAGGTGTCGCCAAAGTCGCAGGTGTCGGCCATTATCGAGTGTTTATATGGATGAAATAAGGTCATCATAAGCATTGTTTCAAATATTAGAAGTACGACGGGAAATTGAATGTTTGTTACAATGGCTACGCCATTGTCATCCGCCTTTGTACAGGCGTGTATACTGGTCATAACGCTAATGATCTTCGCACAGGTACCAACAGGTAAGTCCGACGCGGAAGCGATCTGTGTCAGATATTCAAACGGAAATGAATGTGCAGATGATATAAACATTCTATAAAAGCTTTATAAATCAGTGATATAAGTATTAGTTTGATTAAGATAATGTCATCATAAAATGTTATGGTCAGGTTAATGTATTTTCTTACCTGGCTGATCATATGTAACTAATTTAAATGAAACACGTTTTGGTTATGAAAATCCATGTATGCACACAGCTGCAGTTATTATCATTTATTTATCATGTTTCAATTGAGTTAATTATTTTGTTGAAATAGTACATCATCAAATAAAAATGTCATTGTCATAACTACGCCGTATACATTGTAATATACGGTAAATATGATAACAATAAGCTTCTTAAACTGTTAGTCCATTTCACTCTTAGTTTAAATATATATGACCATTTTCATTATCTACATGAGAAAATAATAAATCTAACTCTTTATGTATATTGTTTTCAAGTAAAAACAAGGAGACATTGAAAGTATTAAACAGGCTCCCATGTAATACAATTTCTATTTATGATTTCAGTAAGTGGTACTAAATCAAAATGTTGATATGAATGTTATCATATATGAACATGAATAAATATTCATTTATTGATATGCTTACATTTGGCTAGCATGATAACTATGAAGTATTCTAAAAAGGGGAAAGAGGAAGGTTTTATTATTATTTGAAATATTAAAATCTCATTCCAAGACAGGAAGTCTCATTACATCGATAAGATTATTAAAGGGGCAGTAGCACTTTTTAGGGGGAATATTAGGTGACGTCGGGGAAAATACTGCACGTTCGGTTTCAATTTAAAATTTACTTGCTATAAATCAAGTCTAACATGTCTCTGATTTTCAAACACACTAGGTTTAACTCCTTAATCTAAAATGTCATTACCAATCATCAACCATACCATCTCCACTGCAGGAGAAGCCAAGAGCTGTTACATCTGAAATATCTTGTAAATTCATAATCTGAAATGTAATCACCAATCATCAACCATACCATCTCCACTGCAGGAGAAGCCAAGAGCTGTTACATCTGAAATATCTTGTAAATTCATAATCTGAAATGTAATCACCAATCATCAACCATAACATCTCCACTGCAGGAGAAGCCAAGAGCTGCTACATCTGAAATATCTTGTAAATTCATAATCCAAAATGTAATTACCAATCATCAACCATACCATCTCCACTGCAGGAGAAGCCAAGAGCTGTTACATCTTAAATATCTTGTAAATTCATAATCTGAAATGTAATCACCAATCATCAACCATGCCATCTCCACTGCAGGAGAAGCCAAGAGCTGTTACATCTGCAACTCAACCCTAGACCACAACTGTCAGGAGCGCTTCAACCACAACAGTCAGGTGGCTCTCAACAAGAAGGATATCTGTGATATGTGGGACGCCAAGTACTGTGTTAAAGTCACCGGTCTCTGGGGAGGTGAGTGGAATATTGTCATCAAATTCTCAAGTACATTGTAAGATTTTAAAATATGTGATGAAACATATACACTCGAAGGAGAGTGAGTATTATGGCGTTTGTTGGTAATATATTTAGAACAGCTTTCAATACAATCATTAAAGCAGTATGTGCTACACTCTATGTTGATATATCACATAGCATGTCATTCTTTTTGCAACATTGGTTAGAGACATTAAGAAGCATATATCATACTTTTGCAACATTAGTTACAGACATTATTGAGACATTAAAGAATCATATGTCACACTATGTAGAACATTAGTTACCAACATTAAGAAGCATATGTCATATGATGCACTATGTTTAACATTAGATAAAGACATTGAGGGATCATTATGTCACAATTAGGAAGTACAGGAGAAGGGACACTTTGTATATTGACATATGTCATAGAGTGGATTACATTTAAGACGCATATGTACAACAGTAGTTCAATGTTTAAGAAACATGTTACACTTTGTTCAGCAATACAGGTAGTACAGGTACAGGTACAAGTACAGGGAGCTTGTGAAACACTTCTTCATAGCCCAAGAAAAAAAGGAAATTTATTTTGTAAATGGATTATGATTCATCAATATTTCATTGAAACATGATTTTTGAAAATAGAATATTTTTCTAGCTTAAACACTATAAGAAGTTTATGAAAACTTACTGATGTTTATATGCATAAATAAAAAAAATTATGTTCTTCATGAAAATATTCATAAGGTTGATAATGTCCTCAAATTATAATCTCTGTCTTTTGTGATGAATAACTCCTTTATCTCATGTTACAGGTGTTGTCGGAACTCATCGGTTCTGCAGTTCTCGGGACCTGGGTTACCAGTGCCAGGATATCTGGTACCCAGACCACGACCGTATGTACCGGGCGTGTATCTACACATGTTCCGCAGACAACTGTAACGCTGCTGGCAGGATGTCTGTAACAGCTCTCGGAGTGATTGTAACAGCCTGGATACTGCATCAACTACATCAGCTCGTCTCTCACTGATCATACAGCATGGTTAACTTTCAAACTGATTTTAGACTGTAAATCCTCTCTTGATTGTTTTAAGGATGAAAGACAAGACAGTAAGCTCTTGATGTATATTTCAATGATAGAGATATTTTTGAAATTATTGAGAACAAACTCAATTAATTAAATGGTAAATGGCTGGAAAAGAGATGTGATATTCTTCGAATGTGATTATTTTGAAAGGCTTAACATACAGGACTCTTATATTTCATTGCTTATTCAGTAAGATGATTAAATTCATACATGCATTATAAATGGTGGAAACTATTGAAAAGAAACTTCCAACCATTTTGTATACCGATAAGGATAAATTACATTAATATTTGATGCTGATTTAATTACCAAGCCTAAGATTTTATCTTTAGATATTGATTATAGCATGAATGAAGAAATCCTCCATCCAATATTGAACCATCTTTCTAAGTAAAGCCTAAAATGCCAGTTTCCGAACTGTCATTTCATGCCTTGCTGCAGACGCTTTACATTGCTGTGATGCTATAGTGCCTCTAGGCAAGAGAGCAAGCACAGAAAACTCAAGGGCCAGCAGCAAGGCATAAAAGTGACAGTTTGGAAACTGGTGTTTCAGGCTTTTTGAAGGAAGATGAAATTGAACTAGAAGAACCATAATGACTTTGTATATACTCATGATTTGTACATAGAACTTAGAATACATAGAAAGGGAGATAACCCATCAAATTCAGTGAACATTGTACAAAGGCATCTTAAATCGGTTCATCATCAGTCATAACAAGAGTTGACCAAAATAATATTTCTGCCATATCTAGCCTTGTATTCTAAGCATCTCATTTCAATTGTTTTAATCTTTTTAATCATGTTAATTTCATATTATCATCTTTTTCATTGTAAATAATCATTCATGTACATTTACTCCGAATAAGTTGAAAGTAAAATTGTGAAGATTTAGTGTCTGGTGTTAAGCAATGATTCTATATTCTATACATAGATCTGGAATTTGTATTGGAAATATAATGGAAATATCATAACATTTAATTCGTAATTCTTTCAAATGCCTTCATTGGTTTTGAATTGTTCTAATTGACTTTAATACAATAAATGTATTTTGAACAATCAAAATCTTAAGAGTAGACACTTTGCTACCTTAGAAAATGGCGCAAATGCTTGAATGTACAAATGTTACATAATTAAGACAATGTATTACAATTATTTGTTCATTCAATATTTTATATAATAAATTTTTTACAACATTAAAACTTGTATGTAATTCTTCATGTACTGTTGACAGCTGATAGGAATCTGAATATATATATGCCATTAAGATAGTGACTTTACTGAAACATTACATTTGAGATCAGGGCGGGATAGGGCACAGTCTAAGTAAACCTAGCCTCACTATTATCCGTTACACTGCTATACTGAGTCTAGGCTTGGTTGAGAGTCGCGTCAGCCCACGTGACCAAGTTGACCAATCAGAACTCATCTTACCAAGCCACAATAGTCTGCCTTCGCACATATAACGTTGGAGGGTCATAGGTCGCAGAAAGGTCGGCTGACGCGACCCTAAACAAGACCTTTCTAGACTCAGTATAGCAGTGTAACGGATAATAGTGAGGCTAGGTTTACTTAGACTGGGATAGGGCAGTGGTTAACATCTTCGGACCAAGGGGTCCAGGGTTCGAATCCCATCAGGAGTTCAGCAACTGTGTCTGCAGTAGAGAACTGTTCTACACACACTAAAGTATGGGTGCAAAGCTACACTGAATTTCAGCAAGTGATATACTCTTGAAAATGGGGTTAAACCCCACATCACCTCACTTCATATTTGAGATCACAGGATGTGCCATAGTGCAAAATATCTGGTGATGAAAAACTGGTGGTTGTATGGTAATGGTCGTGATGGAGATATTAAATGTAACCATGATATGCATTCAGTATTCAAACAAAACAGTTGAAGTAAACAGCCACACTGACTTCAAGAAACCCCAAGAAAGATCCATTAAGCTCATAGCCACCTTAAAGCTCTTGGGTTAAAGGGGCAGTAGCACTTTTTTTTAGATTTTATATTTCCAATTTTTCACTGATAATTGTGTTAATGCTTTATGTATTAGTTTGATAGTGTCAAAAATCTCATTAGACAAAGCAATCATCCATAGTCGGAGAACAAATTATAAAGATTCCCATGAAGTCCATTGGCGGCCATTTTTGTGTGAACACCTTTAATTAAATTCACTAATTAAAGTAATTTAAATCTGCTGGTAAACAACCATCACGTTTGGATTGCAACTTCTTTAGTGAAACGAGGTACCACAACTATCTAAATGACAACATCTGACTATGAAGAAGAAAAGGTTTATTCAGAATATTTAATAATACTTGTATGTTTGTATCTTATGCAGCTGAGGAATTTTCGTTGAGTTAACTTTTACTCAACCCCAAAGTTAGATCATCAAGATGGGTATACAAAGAACAAAGCAAATTTATATCTTCTCTAGGTTTTTCTTTGCTGCTTTTTAGTTTACTATAATAAATATGTTATTAAATGTAATAAGCTGTTAGCATATCAAGGAAAGAAAAGTTCAAGAACTTGTTTCCTATCCTATTTCTGTGGCAAGATATGTTAAAGGGGTAGTAGGACGTTTTTTAAGGGGAATATAAGGTGATGTCAGGAACATGAAAATTAATGGTTCCAATTGAAAGACAATGTATTTAAACTAAATGAAGAAGTGATAATTCAAATATATAATGTAAAGTTAGCCATGAAATTCCTTTTTCTAACACAAAATGAATTAAAAGGTGTTAACACAAAATGGATTTTATGTGAATCTTATAAATATAAGAGGATACGATCCAGGTAAGGTCAGCAAGTGGGATCACTGTTAGAGACATGAAACCTGTGAACTGTTTCCAGGTATCGAGGTCAATGTGTCCCATTTCCGTTTTCACACACCTGTTCAGTGCCAGTAACGCCCAGTCACAGGTGAGAAGGGACTAATCACCTTAATTACAGGTAAATTGGGTCCAGTTTGATGCTTTCACCTGGGAATCGTCGGCATGTTGCTCACTGACAGGTGGTATGAAATGAGGTTTTAATATTTATCTCATCGTAGGAAATGTTCCAGTCATTTAACATGGTCTTCCTGGTTACTGTTTCCTGTTGGGTAAGAAGAGAGTGTGGATGATGGGTTCCATACGCGAAGCAGTCGTAAAATGCCTTGACATGAACCGTTGCGCCGTCTCTTATGTATTTACTAACATGGATATTATTATAGAGAATATTATTAGACTAACACGCAGTCTCTAAAACTTTTTTCTTTAGAAAAAGAAGATTTCGTTAAACATATCAATAGGGCCTCAAAGAAAGGGACATTCTTTGTTCATATTCAAATCTAGTCTTGATTGCGTTTCAAAAGACAAGAATTGGCAAGGGTGAATTTAATTTTAAACCCTTAAATATTAACAAAAGACTGGGTCGATAATGCAATAAAGAAGTTGACCATCCATAAGAACTTCTTTTATCATCGACTTAGTCGTAAGACTTTCGAGATTGACGATTCATATATGGCATAAATGCTTCCAAATTTCTGTCTTCCTACAATATATTACAGGTTAATATCATTTCAGTGAGGTTTGTCGGGCCTTGCTCAACTTAAAACAGAGTGACACAGGAAAGTGACTGCGTAGTGACCAATACCTTCATAAATATCAGTCTTTTCCACAATTAATATAATTTTTAAAAAATTTATATTAATATAATTAATAGCGACCGACTTACCCAACACTATAACAAATAAACATATGTTCACAGGTATAATCACCTTTAAGTAGAAAATCATAGGTAACACATACTTTGAAACAAGCCACTCGGTACAAATGGGCTGGGCTCTTATTCATTCTAAAGGTATATTTCAACACTGAGGTCGGGTGAAGTCAGCTTTGAAGCTTGTAAAAATGTTCCAGTCGGCCAAGCCTCGCATGATGAAGTATCTTACATAAGTGATATCAAATGTAGGTTCAACTGACATCCATGTTGTATATACATACATTCACGGTTTTTCTCAAAGGTTTGGTTTCGTTAAGGTGTTCAGAAAGGACACTTCTCGTTGCAAATGAATTAGATTCAGTGGTACAGTCCCCGATAGATTTGTTTACGTTTCGGGCGATAAAATTAGTCGTTAATAAGGGTGACGAGAAATAAATATAATGCCTTTTAACAAGAAATATCCATGTCCTAATTAAATGCGTTTCATTTTGATGTAAAATAACAACTTTCAACGAAATCGACTAACATTTATTATTTGGTAGTCGTAGAGTGCATATCTTAAGTTTGTTGGTTCCGTATGTTCTTTTTAATATGGTGTAATGCTACACTGAGTTTCCAACTATGGATGCTAGTTCCATCCCATGCTCGCAGTTTTAACCGCAATACATAGCCACAATAGTGTTGTGGGCTTTCTCCCTGCAATAATAATAGCAGCCGCGATTAAGTAAAATACTCTTGAAAGCGGCGATAAACCCCATATACCCTCACCTCTTTTTAAAATGTTTGTGCTCGCATATTAGCTTTGTTAGAAAATATATTTTGCTTTTTTGGTACAAAGTCAACATTTTCAACATACAAGTGATCATAAATCATTGAATTTCTGTAACGATCTTCATGATATACAGACAATTGATTTAAAGAGTAAGACATTCAAAACCACATTAGCTAAACAGCAATTGACATAAAGAACCTTTGTTTACTAACGTCAAGATCATCATTTCAAACCTCAAAACTTACCTATGTATACACCCTTTAGTAGCATTTGGTTTTTAAAATATTCATAAGCCCTTTTAAAAAAATGTCCATATTTCTATCTATTCGATCATACACATATCCTTTGACTCCTGTTCATTTGTTATGATTCCCTATATACACACCGATTAAGTGAATATATTGGTTGTTGACAGGGACGTTTATATACAAATTATTCTCAAAATGCTAAAGATTTCATAGATGTTGTCTTTCGCTATCTTTCAATTAACCTAATATACACGATTTCAACTATTTTCAACAACACCGGCCCATAAGTGACTTCATTCACATAATTTTTAATTTACTTCATGTAAACAAATTATTTAAAAACCCATAATCACACAATCTTAGTCCATCCCGTAACCCGAAAAAAACGAAGATCTAAAGAGCTCCAACCAGTCCCATCCCTACACCGAAGGATATGCTATCACTTGGCCGTAGATTCCACTCTCAGAAGTTTCTGGCCTGACATTAAGATGCAAAAAATTGACAAGTTGTAAATGTTTTGTCTGCAACGCACAGTTAGTATTTTTAAATAAGTCTTCTTAACGCCGATGAAAGCAGGTGCCAATTGGGTAACTGAGACCAAGCCGGAATTACGACTGTTCTTCGCCTCATTCTGCATGTAAAAACTCTCGTTATTGGGTAAAAAACGTGCTTAGAAATAGGAGCCTGGGCCAAAAATGCCATTCATTACTTGCTTGTAACTTTAAAGAAGGTGTTGCTAGTCGGTATACAGTGAAAAGGAATTAAAAAGGTATAATGTTTAGTTTCGTTGATGAATAACATAACCTAATGTTACATTCTGGAGAGAAAGTCTGATAATCGTCCTCTTTAGAATTTATTTGTTATGTTAAAATGTATGCTTCAAAATGATTTTTTCATTAATGGCGGATATGCTTCCCAAAATAATTCCTCAGTCAATGGAAAATGTATATGTGAACGAATTGGTAGTGTAGCTTATCAAATCAATCCTTCTATGTTTGAGCCCTAAACGTTTTGTATATCATTTGATAGACCAAGTAGGATTACTTTTCAATAGAATACAAATCTATTTGCTGCATGAAATGTTTGCCTAAGTAAAGATGTGGGAACAACGTTTTGTCTACATGACAGTTTATATGATGAATGAAGGTTTAGTAGGCATGTTCACTTAAGCAATTTCCTTCCTAAATAAATGAACAAAACTTTCAAAAGGTTTCCCACTGTCCTGGTTTATCTCCTGTGTAAGTAAATCGGGATAATCAATCTTGATTAATGATTCTTGACAGACGGATAGAACATTTCAGGGAAATTTGTCTGTAAGGGTGTTTGTCATTGAAAGGCTCTTTGTCAAAGAACTATTTCAATATGACGTTCTGAAGCCGGAGAGAATTATCGAATATGAATTTCTTACTGCGATTTTCATATTGGTGTTATCTTTGCCATGTTATTACCCTACAATAAACCTTATTACATTAAAAACCTTACACGTCATCACGTTACTCTATTCATGACTTTCTGTAACTAAAGTATTAAAATACCCTTTAAATAATCAATTACTATGTGGTTACTTACTATAATATGAGAAAGAAATATCCTTCAGAAAATACATTACACCATTCATTCAGACTGAATCAGTATACATGGCTTACGATACTCTTTAGTTCACACCTTAAACATGTTATTACAAATAGCTTTGATTAGAACCGAAAACATTGAAGAAAGCACTGATTAAGTAACCGTAACTTCATTAAACAGTTAATAGAAAGGTTGTAATACCAAAAACAATGTGAATCAATGAAGACCAAGACTAACCAATTTTTGGTCAAACGATTTCGAGGCACCTCAATGTGATATGAAATCTATTTGAGGTAAACATGCAGAAGAACGTTTAATTTGAGGTTTACATGATAACTGGTTTCAGTGGCATTATACAACATGTATAGGTTTTTTTCAATAAAAAATAAACAACGCTATGTTTCAAAGGAGGCTCCGTAATAATGTGACGTCAGTTCCTCTCAATCTGTGTGACTGACATCCACGGTAAGTTACAGATCATTGGTAAAAGAAATTGCCTGTTAATTTAAGTTCTCACATAATTGGACTTTTGATTGACAAAGAAATAGGTCAAAGTCCCAAAATGATTAATTGATAAATACTAAGTTTTGAATATTCTTTGTTTCAGTAAATGACAAATCAGGTCTTTACAGAAGTTGCCCATTCAACTTCTTTTATTCATACCTGGGTTTTTTTCAAACGTATTTTTCCTCAATGTTCATTTTGTGTACATGTTCATTCTTTACATATTTTTAAAAAAATGAGTTAGGTCAAATGGTCGCTAGGTAAGTTGTTGCTATGTCTTTTTAATCAAGTTTCACTTTTATGCTATATAAAGCTGTATTTGTTCGTGTTTCAACAACTCTAGTACATAGATTTGTATCACGTTGTTATAATTCAGGAACCTATGATAAACATGATATGAAACGCCTGTCTGTTGTGACAATAGGACGAATTGTTTTTAGACACATCTTTCATTTGATATGTTGGTCTAGCTAATCATGCAATTGAGGTATCTGACAATGGACTATAAGCAAAATGAACAAATCATAATGATCGTTTTATCTCATGATTAAAAAGACGGAAGAAGTTAGAATCCAGTCTTATGGTAGTTTTTGTCTGATTTACCATCGATCCTCAAAATATAGAAGTCTTACTTTCAAGCAGTTGCTTGTAGCATGCCTATAACGTAAAACCCTAGCTTCTGTTAAACAAATAGTTACGGTTAAAAAAGGTTTAGGGTACGTTCTTCTTCACAGTCATACAAGGTAATTTTCAACCTTCATTCTGGATACACCAACAAGAAGCTTGTTACTGCGGAAATTAAGTCTCAAATGTTTTCAAAACACGGCTCCAGAGTTAACGATAGACCCAGGTGCGGGCTGTACAACAGCGAGGTATACAGAGAATGCGTGCATGGAAACCATGGTTTGTTTTCCCTCCATCAAACGACTATTAGTACATGTATGATATGTAAACTGTTCACGTTTAAATAATATCCTGTAGCACGACACCTGGGGTAACACTCAATAAGTAAACCCAATACTTTGCAAAAAGTGACCGCAGTATTTCTGGGCTGCAACCAGGGCGATGGTAGTCGAATGAAGAGGAGAACCGTCGACGAAGAAGAAGAAGTTTACGATGATGATACATGATACATGTGTCATGGTACAATGCTATATGTTTTATGAAAAAAAACTTGCTTTATGATAAAATTTTCATGTTCGATAGTACAATAATGCATTTAAATAATGTTTAAAGTACTATGTTAATTGATAAAACAATAAATTATATGACTCATTTATACACATATATAATGTCATATGATACAATGGTAAATGTTCTATAAAACAATAAACACAATAAATGAGAGATTATTCAGGTTAAATGACACAATTGTGCATGTTATATGATACAACAATGAACGTTTACTGATAAAATTACAAATGTACAATAATACAATTGCCAACGTATACTGATACAATGTTACATGTATATTGATACAACTTACAATGAAACACGTATGAATGGGACATTGCCCCGTTGGTAAAGCTAATCATCGAGAGGTTGGCATTCGATTCGATGTGGTAATCAGCATGAAAACGCAATATATCGCCAACTGACGAAACACTATGGCTATTTGGTGACAATATACAATTAACATACATGTTCCGAAATTGAGCGTATTTTTTAGATAAGATTAAATATAACAAAACCTAGTAGGTATTTTCTCTTTATCATGTGTAGATGCATTCTGTTCCTGTTCGGTCGTCGGAAATCAGACGTTGTGGGTTTATTTGAAAATAATTCCACATATAATGAGAAACACAATTTGTTTTGTTAACTTTTACTCATCACAGTTTCTGAATGCGTATTGTGAAACGCGTTATGTTTTCGTGTATGGTATCTAAATTGTCATTTGTATTTTGAGACCAATGCCTTTTCTACACTTGTGATCTTCTTCTAGTACTACATTTGCTTAAATAGACAGAGGTATATTATCGAAAGCATTTGTTTTCAACATTTTGAAGAGAGAAAATGTTATATCAAATTTAAGCCCACGGGCTTGATAACGACAGGGCTTTTATACGAAGATACACGGTACTATGGTCTCGTATATTAGAAGCACCATCTGAAATGGTTGGAAACTCAGAACCTGTAGATCACTTCAAATGGTTTTGAGATTTTCTGCGTTGGTGCTTGCAGATATGGTAGTAAAGGTTTGAAAAGAACTGTGAATGTTAATAATTAATTGAAAGTTGAATATATGGCCAAAGAGGAAGAAACAACAAGAGTAAGAAGTAATAAGTAATAAGATATTAACTAAGGACGTGTAAAACATGTTATAACAGTAAAGACAACAGAATGAAAATATGAAAAATCCGTTGGAAAAGGAGTGACACATTTTGTGGCAGTTGTAGAAGAGGAAAAGAAGTTGTAACAGAAATAGTTACCATCAATCCATGTTACAAAAATGTAGCATCTCTAAGAATATGTCATGATTTTTAAAAACTGGTATCATATTTCATAATCATAAGCCTAAAGTAGCCCATACAATGACGACGGCGCTATCCACCAACATATTAGCTAAAACAGATGTACATGGCTTCACACATCCCTGGTTCACAGCAGAAACATAATCCTTGTTTAGAAAGTTTGTCCACATTAACTTCATTATCATACCATTACAGCAGCTGTTTTGACTATCTGGGTTCCTGTTGGTTTAGCCACTGGAGAATACTGGAGCGTTCATCCCTCGTTACAATCATAACTCGTGGCTGCTGGGGATCGGGTATTCGTCCCTAAGTCTTCGCGTTCAATATTGCCCACAACCTTCATCCTAATAGAAACCTATTGATCAACTTGAATTTTTTTTAATATCTATGAAACCAATGAACAGCTTGTCCGAAAAGCGTCTTGACCCATTGTGATTCTGAACAAGAAGAATGAATATGAAATGTTCAGTTTGTTGGTTTTTTTCGCTTCTGAGTAAAACCCATATCAGTTGCTCGTACTTTTTGAAGAAACCAATTTCCCCAACAATTTAGTTTCAACTTAAGTTCAAATTACGACTTACACCATGTGAGACGAACTCGTACTCAGGTACTGACTTCTCCTGATATCTTCAATGTGAAGAGGACCAAGTAATCTCTCGATGTCTTTAATATGAAGAGGACCAACTAATCTCTCGATGTCTTTAATATGAAGAGGACCAACTAATCTCTCGATGTCTTTAATATGAAGAGGACCAACTAATCTCTCGATGTCTTTAATACAAATAGGAACGACATGAACCACGTGTCTTCTGCTTTACCATTAACCCTATCTCTGGGTGACTTGGTGTAATGAAAAAGTTGAAATAGAGAGTGTAGGTCAAAGGTCAAGTGATGACACCGAACCGGAAGTGCCTTCTGGAACGTCCCTGGTCGTCTGCTTTTGGATCTGATGGTCTATAACGTTACCCCGGAAACACGGGCAATTACCCGGATGGCAAGTTACATCGAGGTTCATAACGTGATTAATTGCCTCATAATGTGCCACAACATGCCTTCCATCCTTCCAAGTGCTCACAATCTGCTGAAACAGCAAAATTAGGAAGAAGAAGCCAAGAGAAGCCATCTTCAGCAGTCCCAGGTTTCTCAAGATTAAACAGACGTCATAACATTTTTACTTCGTTTTCATAACCTACCTGGGAGTTCGTAATTAGCATGAAGTTCTTATCAAAGCTACACGGTTTCTTATACCCTTGAAGGACCATCTACGTTACCTGCGAAACGAAATAAGAGAGCGTAGGTGTCAAGACTTAGCCATGTTGCAAATACGTAACATGTGCCATGACTTAGTTTACATTCAACAACTAAAACAGATCGATGTATTCAGTCGACATGTATTTTCAAATGTAGACATTTCCCTACATAGAGAGAACGCTTTGACAGTGGTTAGATGAAATCAATCAAAAGCCTATAAGCCGTTTTATCGATGACATCCTTCGAAACATGTAATATAGATAACCCAAAACATTGGTCTTCTGACAACATTTGCAGCTTTATAGTATTGAAGGCATTGGCATAGATAATTTGTTGATACTTAGTCAATAGTTTCACACGAATGAATATAAAGTAAAAGACTTAATAAACGAATGAAAAACCATAAAAAAATTCTTCGAACCCAATGTTTAGAAAAAAACATTAGTAAAGTGTATTATTGGAATACAAGGTACTCTCATTTTAAAATGCTTTACTAATTCACCAAAATTTGATTGTAATAAGTATTTTAATCCCATGAAGTGTTAGCAAATTACTTATCGACAAATCTATACCACATTAATCTTTTTTGATAGGGATATAAGACATCGTGTATTAACTAATGCGAACTATGTGTGGTTTCGATCGTCCAGTAATCCTTCTCCGTAATAGGTAAACAACCTAATGTAATTATATGGAACTGATCCCACCTTGTATGATTCTTTTATCTCACTTAAACATGATAAATTACACTCAATTAGATGGACAGTTATTGGATGCACCAAACAACCTTAATCAATCTAATCTTCATTAAACTAGTTCTAGTTGATTTTCTACAGCTAAGGTTCAACTTTACAGCGAATTTTAACCTAGCAATATAAAATACTGTCTTGTATAAAATATACAAATATAAAATATTGTAAGATTATGTAACAAACATTGTGTCATCATAGTGTCATAATGTTAACCCATTACATCGAGGTCACATCGTTTCCATGTGTCCATTAACCACACCTTGAAATGTTCTTAAATACTTAAATTTGGTTTATGTTTTTCTTTCTTAAAATTATCAATATTAGATAAAAAGGAGTTGTAACATAATTTTTGTATTTGTAAGTTTGGACTTAGTATTTGGGACCTATTATTTATCAATGATTCCATATTTGATGAAGAGCAATGAACTTGATTAAAGGAACTATAAATAAGGAATACACATATGCTCGCTCCATTTAGGTAATATGAGAACATTATATTTTATGCGCTCACTTTAGTTTTCTGAGGATTCAAAGAAAAACTTTACAATCACTAAATAGTTTAACGAAGTCTTTAAAGGGGATGTAGTCTATTTTGTGTGAACACCTTAAATTCAATTGTCTAAAAAAAGGAACCGCATGTCTAAACTTTACATAATGTATTTCTTGTATTATTGCTTCATTTAGTTTAAATACATCTTTCTTTCATTTGGAATCATTTATTTTCATTTTTCTGACATTACTTTAAATTCCCAATAAAACGTGCTACTGCCCCTTTAAGTGATATTAACCTTTAAAGAGCCGATTTGCACAAAATGAAACTTGAAATGGTGTGGGTTTGAATACAATTTAATTTCTCTACTAAGAACAAAGGATCCTTTTTTATCTGTGAATTAATCGATTTCGTATACACACTATATTGAATTTTCATATAGAGACTGTCGTTTGGGTTTTCTATTCGCGGACACTACCAATATTTACACTTTTCTCTATTCAAATTAGACCCTTCATTAATCCGCACTTTAAATCACACAAAATTCTCACGGTGCTAACAAGCCCTCATGGGTCAGACAAGACCAATCGACCAGTTCAGTGTAGAATTCTTACATATTCTTTATGGGGTGGCTATGGCTGTTCAGACTTTAGCCCTCCCCGGGGTGACGATGCCTCCACGCCTAGTTTACCCCTGACAAAAGGTACCTGCTACCCCCAGTGGATCTGGTCGGGGATACGCCCCCAGTCCCCCCGTCTCCATCTCTACCCCCGAGTATTGGGGGTCTCTCCGCTCGGCTTCCCCCAGACAAGACTATTTGTCTGGAAGGACGGTGCGCTACAGATAAATCTGTTACCTGGGGTGAACTCCGCGATAAACCCTCATACCTATTCAGAACGTCTTTGGCGTGACAATACCTGTAATACCTATCATGTAATACACACCTTTTCAACATGAGGTTCTCAAGGATCCTCATCAACTACCCCTGGAGCCAAACAATAACATGAGCCCGCGTGTCCCCAGATTGCCTGCTTTATGTACATCTACGATACATGTGGTATGTAAATTCAGGAGATCTACGCAGTTGATAATTGAGGCAGGGACGGAATCTGATAATACCCATGTGAGGTGACCGTGATTCAGTGGAACCACTACCGTGTAATTATTCTTTTCATCGGGACAAAACGGACCATTTTACATACTGGTGTACGTAACGTAAACAAAATTGTGTCTGGGTTTCTATCTACGTAGTCTATAGTTGTCATTTTAGGGCTTTGAAAGAGTTACATCACAAAATAGTCTGCGTGATTTAGCAATTAGCATCTTTCCATGAAAATTACGCTATTTACTTTGAGCAGTGTTTCTGGCATAGTATTTAGCCATTTTGTTATAAATCGACACCTTATGATCTCAAGAACAAGAAAAAATATTCTTTAGATATATCTTTGCGCATAATAGCCCTGATCAATTTAAGTGTCCCTTTTATAAACCCCTTCAGGGGGGAATTTCATTTATTTGTTTTCATTTAATAGTATCATAGTAACACATGTTCAAGTTCATATAAAAAATCATTGTTAGTTATGAAATGTCAAAACAAATTTGGAAATTTTACCATTTGAATATTTAAAGATTGATATCGAACGATAATTGGATCGATCCAGAATCTCTATGTTGTGTATCAGCGCTAGTCCGGCTATATGACTGTGTATTAAATAGGAGCCTTTATATAGTCTAGATCCTATTTCTGCAAGTCTAGATTGACTGAATACACGAAATGAAAAGCCTCAAGAAATAAAATAACATAAATTTAGGTACAGTAATTATTTAAAATATTTCATAGACTAAACTTTAGTCTATATCAGCGCCTTCGCCGCCTGAGCTACAGAAGATCCCTTTGGTGTACATCATGTCATCAATGAGTTGATTATATTTTAAAATATATCTATTCATAGCGATTAGGTAAAGATTTATACACTTTTAACCGAAGTAGTCATTTGATTTTTTGAATCAAGACATGGCCGGCGAGTCCCTTGAAGTATATTGTAAATCCGGATTGGTCGTGGTATCACTGTAAACCCGAAAAGTTCAACTTTTAGAAGTACATATGAAATTCATCTAACATAACAGGTAGCGTACGAACAATTAATGATAGGAATAACACGGGCGAGGTCCTTAAACATTTCGCTCGGGCGAGCCCTCGCAAATCTTAAATTGATAACCGTTCGGACCTAGACCATATGTCATTACAGTAGAACTCGGATATAACCAACTCCAAGGGACCAAAGGATTTGGTTCGCTATATCCAGTGTTCGCTATACGCATATAATTTAAATGATATTATATAGGGACGGGACTTAAAAATTTGTTCGCTTTATCCGAGTGTTCGCTATATCCGAGTTCGCTATATCCGTGTTCTACTGTATTTACAACTGAGCATTTATAGTCTATATATGTCCTTATAGACAATGCATACATGAATCAAATCCCTTGGGTAAGGTACAATGTATATCAAAGAAATCATGGATTTCAGCTATAGGTTCGGATCTTCGTCTTTTATGGAGGTGACACTTTTAAATGGTTTGGAATGAAATGTAACTATCTCTTAATAAATTGTTCTTTCTGGGTTCTTTACTAACATTGTATTGAAGTACTGAAACAAGTGTGATTTATTGACTGTCAGATTTGAGATAAAGGTTTCGGATTTAACGTCTCAACCAAAGAAAAGTACCAGATATGATAATTTAGTACGCATGCTTGAGTTCTCTTGATCTGAAACAGATGACCGCTAGAAGAAATTCCACCTTTGGTGCTCGGAGAATTTAGACAGGAAGTAGGGGTCGCTGCGCATCAATGACAGGTGGCTGCCAGGTAATGGAGCATGCGCTAATGACGTCATTAAGACCTGAAAATGAGTACAACTCAGTTAGTCAAGATATGGGTGAATGTTAAACATTTGATTAATATCATTGACAGACGATATTGAAAACATATGCTGATAGCATGCATGTTTCACTTATACCAAATGACTGCAACCTTTCCTAGAACGTTTCAGCAATTTATTAACTTCCGTTCTTGTATAAAAAAATGAATGACAATGGAAAATAACAACCAATGATGTTCTTCAAAAGTTTTGAATTTCTTTCTTTTTCTGATAATAATTGTTCAAGAATATATCATTGATCTGTTTTACAGCCTTGCAATTTCGCAAGAAATTTTTAGAAAAAAAATTACACGCATTTATCATCAGATCATCGTTACATTCGTTATTGTATTTCCAGTACCCATACAACTATTTCAAAAAAAATTGGCCCATTTATTCTACTTATAGGTCATAACAATTTGCAAACTATTTCTCAAATGACTATTTTTCATCATCTAACCATGAAATGTATATTCTGTACATGCACAAACAACGCCTTCTTGAAAAAAAATAGCTAAGTATATCTTTGAACAGTGAGTGGTTAATTTCACTTCTTTGATGTGGTTCAAAGTTCTGCCGATAACACGCGCATACGGAGCGATATGAAGTGTTATCACACCCCATGATAACGGTGTATTCACATCAGACTCCATCTCTCTCTCACGACCCCTCCACGTAGCGAATTCCACTGGCACGTGCGTGCAATACTAGAGCAATAGTTCTGTTCCAAAGCTGCTCACATATGAAGGCATCTGGCTGTGCGATCTTCTCTGGTCACAGGAGAAGTAACCCAATGACCACTTAACGGAGAGCCAGTCTCCCCCAGCTTGCAGTGATTTGCCCCACTAGATAGCATGTGATTTGCTTTAGGGTGAGATGTGAGGTCTCACTACAAGCGATATCCCTTCACATTCATACAACAAGCATCATGTTAGGCAGATTATAAGGTATATAGGCTTGTATTTGCAATTACAATGCTGATCTTCCCGAGAAAAGTGTTTTATAGTTTTGAAAGTTTTGTTTATGAAAATAGAAAATCATATTGATTTTATTATCTTTATATGTAATACGTGTTTATTAGTTAAGTTATTAAAGTTTATACAAAGATACCTCTGTTTATACGCAGATAAAAATGTACTAAAGATGTTGCTATTGCAACGACAAGGTTGATATACTTGGACACATCGGATCCAAAATTCCATTAAATTTCACCAAGCTTTAACTGTTCATCATTGAAACTGAAGAACCTTTGGACATATACTGATTTCATCATATTTTATCAGTTATTTCCCTTTTTCTAACATATCAAATAACAAAAAATACCTTTACATTAATCTTTGAGGAAATATGAACAACCATCGGCTTCATTTAAAAGAATATCGAATGTTTTCTTAATTCAGATTTTAGATTATTTTATTTCAAAGCAAGGTAAAGCAGATATGTAAGCTTACAGATGTTGTGCATTAAAATATTAAATTCAACAAAAGTTATCCAAATCATTTCAATCGATACACAATAAAGACAGAAACCAGGAAGTGACTAAATCTATTGGTTCATCGATTAAATACCTTACTGTTCTTTCTAAAATATAAAAGTAAGCATGATATACTAATTTGATTGCATTGTTTTATTCATATCAAATGCTCTTGTTAATGATGTCTGTGTGTAGTAAAATGATGAACCTGAACAATAGGGATACCTCTTACTACCCGACCCCTTGCGTATTTCAAACGCTTGTTTCAATAAGTGGCATATCTGAGTGAACTGGCCCCATCATTTCGGGAAGACATGTTTGTTGGTTCTAAACGAACAGGTCAGAAGTCAAATCTTTCACAGGACTGGCGCTAAAGATCCTAACAACGTGTCGTCTGCTGGCCTACCAAGCTGTCGTCTGCCTGAACTCGTCAGTTCACGGAGGAGCCAAGAAGGTCGACCTTACCGGCGCCAGAGTTCCATCGCCTCTTTAAACTATTATGTTCAATTACATGAACTAAACCTCTCCGTGTGAGTGTGGCCTAGTCAACTTGGTGCTCGGGTTCCTCGATCACCTTCATAGAAGGCAAGGAGCCCGCATAACATCGCCTTTCTTTAATTCTACCAGGGTCATCCAGAGGCTTTGGCACCATTAGTGTAACGTCTGATTCCACGTGAAAGGGGACATGATGTATATGAGTTTTATGTAGCAGTGTCAGAGGAATTGAGAGGGGGGCGGGGATCACTTAGGTTGGAAGAAGGTTTCCTATACAGGCTTCTGGATCAGTAGCCGGGACCTCTGTTCGCTGGTCCATCGCTGTCGAGGATTAAGTGTTATGGTGATGACTGCAGACAGCCCTGGCCGGGATATTACACATTCACCTTCCCCGTGAACTTGTTAGGGTTGAGGAATCTTGGCAAGGGTCAAGAAAGCGATAATATCCCCGTGAAAAGCCCTGTATGACGGCCACTGCGTAAAGAGCAATGATAGAAATGGCGGTTCTGTATGATTAGAGGCGACTTCAGGCTCTCCCGTGCCCAATCGGCAGCATTTCACTCGTTCCTGGAAGGACGAGAGCCGACAATGGTCGGTATTTTAGTGAGGCGCTCATCTGTCGTCGTCCATACATCAACGTCAGGGAGCGCATCCACGCGCCGCTAACAACCACATACAGCCCGCTAACAGACGCTGACATTCTGGTGATGGCATCCACCAACATTCAGTGATACTCGTTACTTTCAATACACGAGCATTATCAACCCACTCGTATACTCTCCACTCGTTTGCAGGATTCTCTAGCCCTCTCGTTATGGGGCTGCATGTAACACAAATTGCTTTGTACTCGGAATGGTTCTTCTCGGGGTCTTTGGTACAAATGATTTTTAATTAATTCATTCACAATTTCAGATTTTCAAGGGATTAGAAAAAAGGGCAAATTAGGTGTCGGTACACGCAATCAACGCTCGTCACAACATAACGAAGTTTTACCGTACACTGTTTCATTATTTTCTTCACAGAATATTCTCAGACATATTAGAATTTGACTATCAGTTATACGATTTAATATTGATATATTGATATTATTGAATAAGCAATATAACAATCAACAATATAAGCTGAAGGAGTTTTCTTTAGGCAATGTGTACTGTAAATTTTCCTTTTATACCAAGTATTTCATTTATCTTTCTTACACAATAACAAATAAATTCAACATTTAACCAAGTTTCAAAATGTATGTATATAAAACAAGAAATATTAATGTGTTAATGAAATAATTTTAAAAAAAACTAAAAACACGTTCATCATTAAAATCGAACTAAACTGACATTAAAATCTTTGAAAAAATGAAAAAATAATATGAAATAGACAACTTTATACTTACAGCATCATCTCTCCCCTCGGGACTCTGTGAAAGCAATAGTGAAACACGTTTTGCTCGTGCATAATGACCACGGATAGGGCGTCTGACACGCACGTGCAAGGTGAGAGGCACGTGCGTTTATCACTTTGATGTCTGGACGAACTGGATTCCTCTCAGACACCGTCTGTCGTTCTTAATATAGAAACTTAGTAATAAATTCGTGGACATGACTTAACCAGAGATGCTGAACTGAAAAGGTTACATTTCCAATGGTTTGTATTGTCTTTGTTCTAAAAATATAGCAGAAAAATGTATATACTTTGGTTAGCTGTTGTAAAAGACCACCAAACGATTCTCATACACAAAGGTAGGTTTGTATAACATTTGTTCAAACTCGATGCTTACCATTTTTACTCTGAATGATCCCATTCAGTGATCAGTGAAAATAAGGTTTTTGATAGTTTGTTTTTGTAAATGAATTTATTGAAGGATCTTTTTCGAAGAAACATGATAACTCGTTTGTTTTTGTAAATGAATTTATTGAAGGATCTTTTTCGAAGAAACATGGTAACTCTTAATTTGCGTAGCAGCGCACTACCTGGTTGATTACCATGAATAGCTTTTCTTACAAAGATATTGTAAACATAAAGCAGATCTACGCTGTCTGTTTACTAAACCAAGGGCAGAACGACATCAGGTTGTCTAGCCTCCACACGGAAATAATTTATGCAAAACATAGAATCAGCTTGATGATTGGGACCATGATTCATAAAACTATGTTTAAAGCTCCATTGTCAAATTTTCATGCGGTTCGTGGTGAAATTTAGCTATTAAGAAAAGAAATACATCACTCGTTCGTTGAAAGTTTGATATCATGTTTACATGTTTTAAGCACCAATAAAATACTTAATTCGACGCCCAAATTACAGTACCCCCTGCAAACGTGTCATAACTTTTAACGAACCCGCTCTTGGTGACACCATCATGATGTGTGTAGGTTATACACCGTGTCTCAGTTACCGCAATTGCGTCCGATTGGTATTAACTTGGAACAGTGCCTGATTCAGGAGAAAAAGAAAACAATCTAGTTGTTCGCGACAAAGACGGCTTTCAAGCGTATATTTATGAACCAGAAGTTGTGAAATGGCCACACTTGAATCACCTTCATGTCGACATGCCGGGGCTTACGTTCGGTCACTTTGGTAAACTGTTTCCCATTTAATGAATTTTGGTCCGATCTTCTCATGGTTGGTCGCAAAATATTGCTTAAAATAACACGAATATACAGTAAACATACCTTTTAAAATATTGTAGTTTGGGTCTTTCAATACCTCGCTCTTTGTATGTACAAAACACCTCATGTCTAGCAACATATGTTTCACGTTAGATATATATCGCTTGTTTAAGTTGTATCATAGGGGATGAAGTTCTGACAGCAAATTGTGAACGGTGCCCTAGCATTATCAATGACATTAAATTGAAATGCTTTTGAATCATCAAATTCATGAATGACGTCATGTTTTTATTTCGTCATAAGCTTTCATACATCACATTATGATGTTAGCTTTACTTTAAGTCTAATGTCAGTAATGTCGCATGTATATACATATTAATTTTAAAATACATGCATTTCAAATGACATATATATTCAGTAAATATATATCGTTTCTTCTAAAGCTAAATGCATTTTGTGTCAGAACACTTAAATAACGATTAAAAAAATCGTCGGCAAGGTTTTTAAAGGTCGACCTCCTGGTGGTATCAGGAGATCTTTTCAACCATAGAAATATATTGTTGTGATATTTTTCGTTATTCATCTATTTACAATGCAAGTATCAGTTAGAGATGAATTGAGAGTGTCATTTTCTTCTGAACTCATATGACAATAAGTAAAGAAAACATCTTATAAGATTCAAGGAACAATGTCCCTGTTTTTCGTTGATGAGAAAATTATGGTAACATTGTGACTACATTCCCTGATAACTAAACACTTAAGATAGCTGACTGTATAACATTTATAACATTTATACCAGCATCGAGTCAAAGAGCTGAGGTCTAGACGATAACCAGTTATCTAACACGTCTTATCACTATTCTTTTTACCATATCCTACTTACCTAGGTGGTTGGGCGTTTAAATTCTCGTTATGGTATCCAATAGTGACGCTCTGATTGCAGTAAGATAGTTGTCGGCCATTTTGACGGTCACCATATTTCAATATAAACAAACTGAGGAAGATAATGCGAATTTGGCATGAAAATTCATATTCCTGGTATTTAGATAAAGACAGAATCCGATAGCAGAAATATATGTTTCGAATCATTACCATGAAGGAGCATCTACCCTATGGAATCTGAACATTTTGATGACGTCTGCACCGTAGCGGCAACATGGCGGTGTTTGCCTCACGTCCCATGTAACAGACGACATGCCAAATAAATTCAATCCTGGGTATTTACATCCAGAATATCTTAACTGTCTGAGGATATTCCAATAAATGTCACAAGCAGACGATACCCATACTTGTAGATTCAAGCATGGTTCCATACACAACATTTGCTACCTCACATTGCACGTGCTCAAGGGGCATAACCCCTCCCTAGCAACGCCATACCAGATCGCGGAGAAGGTGTTTGCTTCCGGAAGTAGGGGCGATGGTGATTTTCCTGCCCCTGTTGTTTTGCCTGTATAGACGATGACAATGTTTATTTGAGACTCTCACCATTTTCATATAACCACATGTCCATAAATAAATCACATTATGAGAAATAACAGTATCCAAGATGTTTCAGGAACATGCCATATTAGAAGCAGGTGTATGATACAGTTGGAACGTTACACATATTTCCTTTTGCTAAATAACGTGCTCTTCTCTACGTTTTCGCAGATACCAAGGCGGCTGGTGGCCAAAAGCTTCCTCCCTGAACATATCACTCGATGTAACGGAATCCAGAATATGTAAACACAATCTATTAACCATTGAGATCTTGCAAGTGAACCCGGGTTTTTTTACTTTTAAATTTCGACGGAAGTGGATATTAAACCATGAAGGAACATTTTGTTATAACAAAAAAAGCAGATGAAAGTCCAGTAAGTACAGAAGTGATTACTCGTTACTTAAAAGTTGTTCCTTGCATTTCAAAATTGACAATAAAGGATTTTCATTCAAATATCCATGACCACTTGTCCATTTTCGAACAAACTTTATCATCGTAGGCCAGTGTTTTATACTTTGCAATTTCATGAATACTTCCGAGTCAGTTTGCAGTGTGATATGAGTATAAGGACAATATATGTGACATTGGAACTCAGAAACCAATCATTACCGTCATTCCGCTACCGCCATCACGAGTTACGTTACATGTGACCTACACGAGATCTCGTTGACGAGATTTAGCGGTAACACAAACCGGGTTGTTAACATGTCATATCCATCTACTTCCGCAGTTATAATGCACTTAAAAACTGGGTTCGTGCCTTTAGCACTGCATAGAATATACAGACGGTTTAACAAGTTTTAAAAGCATTTATATATATTGACTAGTTTATGGGTTGTGTACACCACTGTCCTTAATTGCTGTATTGTTTTCATATGAGGTATAAATTCAATACATGTGCGGAATTAAGTTTAAATGAACGAATTTGGTAAACAATGTCAAAAATACAGTTAGGACTTTGGTTTTAAAAGATTCTAGGTGTAATCAAAACACTTTATCATTCTTGTCTTAGCAACTCAAGACTCAACATCTACATTTCTTTATTGATATCATAAATTACACAAAGAATAAGTGAAGTCAGAAGATCATGCAGTTAATCAAACGCAAAATGAACCATACGAATTTGGTCAATCAATGATCATATATGTAATTTGTCTCGTTGACGTTTAACCTTTTAACTAAAAATGTATAGAGCAATAACATTTTGCCCCTTTGACGTTTTAGTCATTAACTATAAATGATAGAGATCGATAATATTTAAGTAAGAAGCTTCACCAAAACAGATCACACTCCGATTTGAAGGAATTATTATACAACTTCAGATTCAAACGACCCCTTCTCAAAGCGAAATTTCCCTTTTAAGTAAAATTGTAAAAATGGTCTCAAGTTTCAACCTTGAAGTCTAATTGTTGACGTTCTACTGAGAATTAGCACACATGCAAGGTGCTATGATGTGTGAGATAGATAACCACTCACATCACACCAAGCAACAAAGGAAGGATGTAGGCCAATGTGTTTTATACATATATCTGCTTCAGATCGACAGAGCTGCTATTGTTTGGAAGAAGACACCATTCTGTCTCGTGACGGAGATACAGTGCTTGTTTATAACCTGTGGTCTAATTCACCTTTCAGATTTACAGCGCGTGGCGACCCAGTAACAAATGTTAACTTACTTTCAGAGCCAACGATACAACGCAATTCATTCTTTTCATTTGAGGACTCACGTTACTTGATTGTTTGATATTCATTGAATTTCTTTTTGCATTCTTTTTTGTTGACACAATCGTTTACAATTATAAAATTATAAGATATATAAAAAGTGGCATCATTTTTTTCGTTTAAATACATCACAATAGGACAAGAGATTCCAACCGATATATGTGAACAATATACACAAATAAGGATGAGGGGTATTTGAGTTGTTTTATTCCATGAATTGGGTTGATGTACAAATGCATATAATCTTCACAAATTCTTCGCATGACAAAAGTGTGTTGTTTTGTTGACACAATCGTTTACAATTATAAAATGTTTTAAAGAGACATCAACTTTTTCGTTCATATACATCACAATAAGACAAGAGATTCCAACCGACATATGTGAAACATATACACGAATAGGGACGAAGGGTATTTGAGTTGTTTTGTTCCATTAATTGGGTTGATGTACAAATGCATATAATCTTCACAAATTCTTCTCATGACAAAAGTATGTTGTTTGTTGACATAATCGTTAACAATTATAAAATGTTTTAAAGAAACATCAACTTTTTCGTTCATATACATCACAATAAGACAAGCGATTCCAACCGGTATATGCGAAACATATACACAAATAAGGATGAGGGGTAGAGTTGTTTTATTCCATAAATTAGGTTGATGTAGAAATGCATATAATCTTCGCAAATTCTTCTCATATATCACTTGCTCGACAACAACATACGAATATATGTCGACACGTAGCCTATTCAGAAGGGGAACGCTGTATCTTCATAAAAGCGTCTCCATTCTTCAACAGTGAACACAAACCCTCTTAAAACCCCAACTCACTCACTCAATAACCAATTCCATTCAATTCAATGAATTCGTTCTCTTTTGTGGTATAAAATCTGAAGCATAACTCTTCACACAAACATTTTCTGAGTGTAAGAGTTCAAAATTATGATTTTCGAAATGTATTTTCTAGGAAAGCTGTAACGCCATATTTTATACTTAATTGGTCATGTATAATTTGTTAATTCATTGACGATTGGATAATAAAATTTCTTAGACCTCATTGATATTTATAAAATTTAATTTGCAGTTTGTTTGTTTTTGTCTCCTTTAAGCACTAAGCTGTAGAAGACTACTGTCATGTATTTCATATAACGGTACATATGATAGCCAATTTTGTTTTTATTATCTTACATAACGCCGTTCAGGGTACCACATTTGTCACATTATTATCGAAATATTGCATGTCACAGTATTCATTGTCGACATGACGACTGCAGCCATAATAAATAAAATATTGACGTGATGACAAATTGAATTAAAGACGTTCAATAAAGGTAGACAGGTGATTCAAGATGGTCAGCACACAGGTGAAGGTTGCACAGCACTGATAAATGTTACAGGAGTGATTGATGGGGGGAGCTCATTGCAATCATTCAGGGCTCCCCATAAATCCCCCTGATTAATGCCTCCGCTGAACAGCGTTATTGTCAACAACTACAAATGGGGATGACAACGTGAGCACGGCGACATCAGTCACGGTGACGTAATGTGACGTGTAACTCGCGCCCTGGACGTGTTTCTGGATGATCGCTGGCTATACTTAAATGAGACTTACATGTCAGCTCTGTAACATGACTTCATGTGCTTGTAGGCGGTCTTGTGCTCGGTCATGTACTATAGATACACAATTTGATAACTTCATCATCTTGGATCTACCATCAGAAGTGTTACGACATATTCTCTTCATTCTATTTATGTTAGCTTATTCTCTTAAAAAATCAAATTTATTTTATTTTTGTTTATGGCAATGTTTTTGGTAATGTGGTACGATGTAGAAATTTATTTATAATACATTATCCTTTTTTATTTTAATATTTCCAAGTTTGATATATATGATTGTATGAATTATGATATTTTCCCAAAAGAATTCTTGATGTTACTCAAGAATATCAAGGTTTTCTCTCAATACTCATTATCATATATAAGAAACGTAGGACTTTTTAAAAGTTTTTTTGATATTTTGTTGTTAATGTTTTCATGCATAATAATTCAAGGTATGTGACCATCGATACACCGTAGTATAGTTAAACGTGAAAAATAGATTTATACGACTTTGTCATAATCCAATATATAGAACAAAAAAAGAACAGTCATTTACTCACTTAATTTACATTATTGTAAAAGTGTTATTCATTCACCTATCTGTATACAATTAATTGGATATCTGTGATTAAACCGAAAATAAAAAAATGAATTCTCGTCGATAAAATGTGACATTTTCTCCAGCATGTTTAAATACCTATTATTAAAAATCGTTTACTTTTTCATGATTATAACAAAGGCGTTCTTTCGATCAAATATTTTTTATTATAATACATGTATATAACTGATATGATAGAAGATAAAAGTTGAGTATCTTCGTTCACCTGCAACCCATGGATCTTTCTTAAGGTTATATTGACACAACATAAACGATGTAGATTTTGTTCCGACATTAAACTAACTTGACAAATGATAGGATCGATTAGCCCAACAAGTGCAGTGGGAATTGACCAAATGTTCAGCGTAGACCCCCAAACTGAGTTTTGACAGGATAATTTGCAGTTCATCTTGCCCCGATACTGATTTCCGTTCCGCACTTCATGAATCAATACCTGCATACAGGACTTTCAATATCTTATTTCTCCCCATCATTTAGTTTAACAAATGATATTTTTGCATGTTATAAATTTCCCCTTCAAATCCGAATCCTTCAATCAAGACAAAGACATAAATCTTTAAGTGAATTTTCTATGCTAAGCCGAACACAAAGAGCTCTGTAATTAAGCTTTCAAAACCTCATTTCCTAACTTAAAGAGCATCTTGCAGTTTCCGTGTTCGAGCTCCGATGCAGTGTACGGGTGCCCGTGCCGACAGTCCGCCGATGATGCAGCGAGCATGTCTGCAGCCGTCTGTCATACACTGACATGAGCCGCGACTTCAACCTCGTCTCTAGCTGCCGTGCCATTCACGCGCACTTCCGCCAAGCTCACCGTCTCCGATGTGCAAATTACCTCTCAGTTTTCTTAATTTTCTCAATATTGAAAACACCGGTTTGGGTCTTAACATACGCGTTTGTAAAGGCCTTGCGGCTATAGTAGAGACCCATTCATCCTACTCCCTCACTCACCGGCGGGAGAGAGGAGGCGGGGAATAGCGCGTGAAGCAAGCGAGGGCACCCTGTATCTCGCCGATGATTTGTTAGTGCTCTCTTATTGCCCCGTCAATGCGATGATATGTGGACACATCTAGCGTACACGCCCCTTGATAGTGGACTAGTCCGCTCCACCCCCTACGCGCGAGTGGGCCGGCCCTGCTGGTGACTGCAGAGAGAAACGTTCAGGCACAGGATCGGACTCTATCATCTAGGACTACTACGCCGATTTTCATGACGGACAGAAAACTTTTTGGAACTTAGGGAAAGTTTTCCAAGAATCTCCAATATGGAGAAAAACCGGCCTGGCGGCTCGGGTCGGACTTATAGCCCGTGTGCTCGACTTATTCTGTGGATTTTCGCTTGTCTTGGAATTACTTTGCTGAGTCTTTTAATCGCTTTTGTGGCATGGACAATTCTATCCTACCACAATACCTTACTTACCCTGCAGAACAGGGTGGGCAAATTGGAAAAAGAGTGCTCAGATTATAAATATAATATTGATAAAATTGTTGACTCGAGGATCGAGAAGATACTTCAAGAGGTAAGTGTGTTCATATTGTAATCACCTGTCCAACTAAGATTATTTACTTAAGGGTAGATATGCGACGGCGACATCTATATCAAACGTCCCAAGTGCAGGTTGTTGCCGATGTTGCTGGATAAGTGTACGATCTTCACTCAAATGGATTATGGTGTATCGAGCAGACGACACCCCATGGTGTATGGAGATGTTTGCAGCGTGTATGATCTCTGTTGCAGCGCCTGCAGGATCACCTCGAAAAGTCAGATGTCGTCAAGAGAGCCATCGACTGCCGCTGTGAACCGGGTAGGTGCCTGTTGATCATACTCACATATAGCATATCCCTAGCATTTAACATACACGACGGCAGTACATTCATTTGAGAATACATTAACACATAACTACCGTCATATCAAGAAGTATAGCTGGACCGTTGATGTACAAGCATATCCCTTAAGTCCAGTAAATACACTTGAGCATATATCTATACAAAACTACAAGCTCATCACGAAAAATAACTAAACAATTGGCGTATAAGCATATCCAGGCATTCAGGATATACGAGTTCAGTATGTTCATATGAGCATATATTTACACTTCAGTTGAAAGATGTCTTGCTGAACCATTGATGGTGTCGTGATGTATTTATGGATGTTTAAGAGGGCTTTATTATTTTATTCAGTTATAGGAACATATCCGTAATGCACAGACGAGCACAAGATATTCATTTTATAATTCATTCACAAGATACTACGACCATTTCATGAAATCAGTTTATTAAACCAGTGATGTTATGACATTATAACTTTGCATGTTTTATGTTAAGGAAAATGCTGCAATATTGTATTAATACTTGTTTTAAACATAAAGATAACCAAGACCTTACTTACGAGGATATTACGACAATTTATCCATAACATTACTTATCGTACTTTACTTACCTGTGTTTCAAAACTACATGTGCGGATTTACATTTACTATAGATGTTTTACGTCAATCTAAGTTCATAGAAAATTATTGAAAAATACTACAATGTTCTATAAGGAATAACAACATGTCACGTAGTCTCCAATGCTTTTCACTGACAAGCATCCACCTTAGCAACATATCCAGGACTTCTTCTAGATCCGTAGAACGTTCATGGGTACTGGATGTTTTCGGTTCTGGGTTCAAGCCCAATTATTCTAGCTGGTTGCCGACATCTGCGTTCTGGTGGACAGGGTTTCAGCAGATGTTCAAGCTTACTATTATCAATGTAGCGTATATCAAATGTTTTACCAATATTCGTAATGGCTTTCGTGTGTAAGTGCATCATGAAACAGCGTGATAAAAACGACACCGGTAAATAGACTGTGTATATTATTAACAGACACTGTGCGTAATGGATTAACTGGTGCAGGTGCACAAACACCTTTTGCTTTTTTATTATTTCTTAAACGAAAATTATTTTCTTTATGTGATTTGTAAATATGTGACAAGAGGAAGCATGCCAGCACGTGTTGGATTTATGTGGAGGTACGTCATTTTGAGAACATTCAACAGCTTTTATAGAGGGAAAGAATCCTGTACCATTTGAAAAGTGAATGAGAGAAAACTAAACCTGGCTTGTAACAAGTATTAAATCCAATTGCCTTTTGAAATGCTGTTGAAAAGTAAAATGATAAAGGGAAAGTAAATGTTATGGCATTTAGAACAATGACGGGCGTTACACCGGGGCCAGAAACAGCCATTATAAAACATTCTAGGGTACAAATGCTTCACGTACTATTTAAACATCTAACATTCATGAAACAAACACGTGGAATTTTTTTTCCATGAAAACACTATATAGCACACTTTCAGTCTACTGTAATGGATGATAGATTTATATCAAGGTCATCAGCGATTAGGAATCTTAAGTCATCATTTTAAACTTTTACCTCATGTAAATGTTGCAGTGCTATCGACGTAAAAGGCTCTTATGGAGTCACTTTCCATCCCCTTCATTGGTGGTAATAGCCATTCATAAATCAAAGAACACATAATACGATAGAATATGATAGGGATAATTTGTAGTCACTCTGAAGCTATGATTGCTGTCTAGATTGTAATTATGATATTTGGTCTTCGCCAGAGTGGCGTGGCTTTTCCAGTATTTGCTGTTTCAATGGTTTGAAAGACTTTCTTTACAGCATTGCCTTAATAATAGGTTTGCTTGTCAGGATTTTAATCCATAAATTGCATCGAGTCTCAGTCAAAATTACGATGGGTTGCGTGAATATGGTTTGTAGTGATTACTTTATTGTTCTGATGTTTCTTTGTCTCTGAACTAGGTGGTGGTTAAAGCTTTGACGTGGCGTTTAAGCAAGTGTTTCATTTGCTATGTCGAAATTTCAAAGCATCAGTACTATTGTATCGATTTGTGATTTTTCGATATTTTAAGTGCACATCTTTATCGATTGAGAATGTTACGTTGAATTCCGCTAATGAGCAGCTTGCGTGGCCTGTTTAACCTGCATTTGGGGATGTTATCGTATCAATATTTAAGTACCTGTTCTGTTTGACCTGGATTGTTAATCTTACGTATTTTTGTTATACACTTGTATTTACCATCATCAAATTACTATGATCAAATAATTCTTTGATTGTGAATATAATTGTTGCGAATTGCCCTCCAAAGAACATCATTCGGGTAAAATTGTGTTTAATAGTGAGTATAACTACTCACTTTATCGCCAGATTAAATCTCAGTATGTGGACAAGAGACTATCTCCAGGTTTCTATGCAATGAAACTGATACATTTAGGGCACCTTGCTAGGTAAAACATTCATCTGTCCCTTCTCCGCATCTACCTGGTAGTATTGCAAGCCTGCACGCTTGAGTGCGCATCCCCGACACGCGCCAGGGAACATGGCCAGGTAGATGGGCAGGGAGGGGGTCCAATTACAGGTGTGTGATCCCCTAAACTCTCCCCATTTGGCACAAATAGCTCCACATTCTTCACATGTCCTACATGACACATCAACAATAACATCAGTGAAGATCTGTTTCGGTTAAGGTTTCTATCGTTTTTTCATTGAGATACAACAAAAGAGGAAAGCTATATTCTTAAATGAGCAATTTATGCTGAATAAATGTAGATTATCTTCCTTGATATCCATTCTCTTATATGGCAGTTAATGCACCTGAAATCCTTAGGATGTTGTTGTTCACTTGTGTAGAGTGTTTTGCCTATATATTCTGAAAACCTGTCAACTGATAACATCTCGAAGATTGAATACTCGAATTAGTCTTGAACGGCGTACAATTTTCAGGCATTAAAACATTTAAGATGTTCACTTGAGATATTTAGTTAAATTTCTTGCGTTTCACTTTTATGCTAAACATTTATATACAGGTACTTCAGAACCTGTTGTCTTCTGGGTCATGATTGCATTTACATATCGCCTTATCTCACTAGTTTCAATGCCATGCATTTGGCTGTGATGAAAAATACTGATATGTAGTAACGCACATGTTATTGTTTAAATCAATCATAGAAAAGTGAAAGTGCACATAAAAAGTACTCGAGACTGGTTTAGAATACAGAATATATTTCAGGTAACCCGTTGAAATAATAGGCACTTCGTGTTGTGCACCTTTCATAACAATACATTGAAGGTTTTTGTGAAATGTTAGTTTGTATTCCTTTAAAGATCATTACGAACACTTACACATATTTGTTTTATTAATTCGGGACATCTGAAACAGTAGTTTTCTAACAAATAACTCTTTAAAACCTCTCTCGATTCACCTATACTAATTTTCCAGGTAAACTCAAAACTCAAAACTAAACATATTCAAGTTACCATCATAAAACGAAGCATTATATAATCCATTATGACCCCTACCATACATGCCTTGTTCCTTCCCTGCCCATGCTAAGTTCCAAAAAACACAACCATTTTAATTAACATGTATGATTTTACCTCCCAAAATCTAAGTACCATTATTTCCCCACCCTTAGCACCAACGACCAAGCCCTTTTCCTGATAAATCTACAACGTAACCTTTGTGCGGTGGGTGCCACTGCAGAAGGAATCCACTATGTGCTCCTGTGTCACCAAATTTGTAACCTTAGACATTCCTTCCTGTAATTTAGCAGTGTTCTCAGGCTCGTGTACAACCTTGTCGACATGGCAATTTGTACCAGGTGCATCTACACTATATAACATTATATGGGTGACAGTAAGGATGTGCCGCATCCTCTCCTTATAAAGGGAGTTGTTCTTACGTCCATTGTAATACGCTGGCAATTCTTTGAAATATTTTTCAGGTTTAATCAGCATGTTATTGTACTTCTCTTTGGGCGGTTTGTGATAAGGATAAGCATGCTGTGGTCGTTTATAATGTGATTCTTTGTACACTTTCGAAATTATGTTTTTAATTGCATTTATTACAACATACGCAGTAAGAAATTTCAAGTTAGACATTGTAAGTAAATAATTTTGTATACCCACTACTGTACATTTAGTTACCTCTCTATCTCTGTGTCTCTTTCTCTCTATCTCTCAATCTCGTTGTCTATATTTTCTCCTCAAATATTTGTACAATCATTTCTCATATTTTCATAATGTTTCTTGGGTATAAAAATAAAAACTGGAGAACTAAAGTGGGAGTGTATTTTTGAAAACATTTTCTTAACTTTGATTAATTGGTCAAGATCCAACATGATTTTAGTGGATCTAGATCGTACTTAAGGCTGTTATATCATACACACTTATTGAGCAGGAGTATTATATTAGAACCACAACCCTGCCCGATACCACTACTTCTTTCCTCCTCTCTCTTTCTCTCTCTTCTTTCCTTCACCTGTTCTCAGCACCTTCCCAGCATAACTCGGTACTTCCTGTTCCGGTCTCGAACTTTTTATCCATTTCAACCTGAAAGAATAAATTGAATGTTAATTTCCCTCCAAATTCGTTCTGTTGATTTCCGAGGCAATTTGAGCACTTGATTGCACTTTGATCTCATCCTTCAGTGTGTGGAGAAGCGACCAGTGCACTGACTATAGCGGTGCTCCACGCTCGTTTAGTTGAAGATGAACGTACCGGTCCATTTGGCAAAACGTTATATTGTGTCTTACGCTGTCAAACAATGGTGTTGCGTAAAGTTGAAATTGAAATTGCTTTGGCATAATGTCTGGATGCTTGTCTTCACTGTCATTTTCCTTCCTAATGTTTTGACATGCAAGAGAAGATTATTTCTGTACGTTAATTACTGATCATCGCTGAGAGCTTCATTTGGATGGTTTTCAAAGGGTTTGCTTGACGTCTATTCACAGGAAGTTTTCAAAAGGTTTTTTGGTGCTTTTAATGTCCATAGTAATAACAGTTTTTGAAAATATGATTTCAAAGTGTATTAATTCAAATATGGATTTTTTTAAAGTTCGTGTGTAGCTGTATACAAGTCAAAGGGGCCTTGGATACATTATATATCGATTGTGCTTTGTATAGTCCTCTGTATACATGATTCAAGTTTGTAATTTGAATAGCAACATTTCATTTCATTTCATTAACCAGATTGTCAACAAAATAACCCTGAAGATTTTATAAGGACAGTATGCTGATCGATTTGGTGTGAATAAATATAATTACAATTCATTTAATTTTCACTGAAGCCAAAATTGCGTACAAACGTTCAATCTGAACTTATTGAGTTCTCTTTTATTTAAGTGGAAGGAAAATAATTTATTACTTTTTATTTTATGTTTTAAGTACAATGAGGGCCAAAGGGGTAAAAACTAAATAAATAATTTTTCTCATGCTTCTTCTTCATTGTAGCAAAATACATCCAACTCACTGCTACATCATCATTTGTCTAAAAGACGTTAAAAGATAAACACAGACACAAAAGAAATATTTCTTTGTAAAAATCCTTTCTAATCAAAAGGACCTTCTGCTTTTAACCTAAGCCGACGTCCCTCTCGTAATTACTGCCCCGGTACATTCATAACGATATTAGCAAGATAAAGTTTCAGAAAGCGTTATTTAGTTGGAAAGCAGTTCATTGATTTTATGTCAGAAAGCTGGGCTATTACGACTAGCTTCTGTATTGCCGGTGTTCTTTACATACAAGACGTAGTATTTTGACGATAAAATTGATCCATTTACTGCTGTGCTAACCCAATTACTTGCACATTATCATAGTTTGCTTCACCATTGTCTCCCTTATGTATATACAACAGTCACATTGTTGGCAACTTAACATGACACTAATAACGAGTAGCCCAAATATGAGTTATTTTCACATTGACGGAACCGACTATGCTGTAATTACTAATAGGTTAATGGTGCAAATATTGTATGTGAGAAAATTAGGTTGCACTTTGCCAGCTTTATTGACTGTAGAGACATTTGATTACAAGTTATTTGACACAATTACTATGTTTAGTAGGCTTGATCGTTTGTTTGGTGAGAAGATTTTATGTTTAATCTACAGAGCTATAAGAAACATGGTTAACCTATACTTCAAAATATCTAATTTTGTTGTGGAATAAGTATTGATTTTCTAATTTGGCATACAGTATAATGGCTTCTCATTTACCGATATCCGTGTTTAGATGTGAAAATTCAAAATACTGTCCAAGTTTTCTAATGATATGACATCAATATTTCTTTATAAAAAAATATAAGATGTGTATCTTTAAAAAAATATCCAACTTTCCATGATATAAAAATATCACTGATATTCTAACAAGCAACAAGAGGGGAAAACTAACCAAGATGTTTAATGATTATGGAGTCAATATTTCATTATGAAAAATATGTAAAACATGTATTTTTAAAAGACCTCTGATTTCTCATAATATCAAAGGGTCACTGATATTGTAACATTCTCCTCTGTGGAAAACTAGCCAAATGACATGGTGTCTATTTCATTATGAAAAATATGTAATACTATCCTTTCTTTGATATTAAGAGGCAACCAATATTCCAATATTCTCCTCAGTGCATATATAATAATGAATTCCTAATTGCTTACTGCATCAAACCATTAAGGCATGATCATGGTATCTCATTACGTGTACACCTTGTCAATGTTTATAATTTGTTAAACAATATAACAATTTGGCATCATAGAAATATACATTTCCAAGGACGTAGACCTCTCTAACCCAAGTCCTTGGTATTTCCCAACAAACGACCAGTACCTATTGCTTATAAGAACTGCCCCCTAACCCTTTGAGCATTCCCCTCATATTGAAGTATATGCTAATCTACGGCATCTTCTCAAGTGTTGGTAGATAAGAAGCCTCCCTTTGTTCTCGTTGAACATTGTGATTCTGTTTCCGGAACGATGTGAAGTATTCATTGCAACACTAACCATGTTGTGCGGGTACCCTCAAGACTCGTGTAGTTTATGACGTCCCCGATACGGCGATAGGACGCAGACGTCTGGTTGTAAGTGCATCGTCTGGACGCTGTAATCAATGGAATATAAACTTTTATGATGGGGCAGGGACGGGGGGATTGAGACGTGTCCTGGTCGTGATAAGAGAAGGGGAGGTATGATGGAACCCTGAGTACCCCCTATCTCATCTACACCGCCCTCTTGAATATGTAGATAACATTCTAACACTGGCCTTGCGTAAGTCTTTCAATTATAGTCGCGTGGATGGAGATATAATATATTGTGTTGTTGTATGGCTTTGGTTTCCTACAAAGTCCTTTCGATAGTTTTTTAGATAAAAACATAGATCACCGACTTAGTTATCTTCATTATAAGGCTATATTCTTTTATATGAGGTAGTAGTTTTGGTGGTATTGAGGTATTTTCAAGATATGATGCATTGGTATGTCTCACAATAGTATCTTAAAGCAGTTATATTGCAGAGCACCACCAGGCAAATCGTTCCTAGTTATTCATACAATGTTCTTTGTAAACAAAATGAATACTATAGTTTGGTCTTGAAGTAATAAACTGATTATACAGTGGTTGTGAAGTAATATACTGATTATACAGTAGTATCATATTTTCAAAGCCCACTTGAGTAAGGGAACGCTGCATTGCTAAGCAGGTACCCAGTGTAAAGAGATGATGGACTCTGCTGTATGCACAGTATCAACTGAGTACCTATATATGCATCCAGGAGTAGAGGGCGGTAGTTAACACATTCTTATATCGTTCTTTATTGCCTCTATCTCTACATAATGAGCCGGGGAGCTGAGTAGACGTGGATTGGTAATTGCTGCTAAGCCTTGCTGCCGACGGAAAGTTGGTCCTACCATTGCTGTATGCCTGCTTTTGGTGATGAAGTTGGAAGTGGCTGATTCGCCCAACAACCTGTGCTAACATTCCGGGGGATTCCAGAAAAGCAAGTTTTCACAGTTGTTGTCGGTTAGCTCTCCCAAGCAACAAAAAAACACACGAGGTCCGCCGGATGTGGAAATTTGGGATTATTTAATATTTCCCGACTTCTGGTTCTGATTACAAGCAAGTTTAGTCCCGTGTGTTGGGACGGGGGCAAGGCTCAGCGGTATACCAGCGGGGCCCTAATTGGAAGATTAATTAGCTAATTGTGTTAATTACGGTTGACATGACGTTTCACTTCCCGTGGAGTTTTTCACTCAGGTGCATGTGATGGTGAACTGACATATAGCGTGGGTTACATGCAGGGTCGACTCACATCGGTATGGTCTATAAACAGGATCGAGACCTTCAAGAGGGGACTGGCGTCCTAATGGGAGGGTCAAATTAAGGAGAGGGACAACGTCATGGGGATCTGACAGAGGGGGTCGGGGAGGGGAACACGAGAGTCTAATCTTTAGGGATCTTGTGGTTCAGGAGGTATCGGCTATTCGTGCTATATAACTGGATAGAACATTTATAAGAACACACTGTGTCATCATATCTGCGGTCGCAAAAGTACTGTCGCAATTCTTTCCTAAAAAAATAAAAGTTTACTTTGAAAGATAGAGGAAGTACAAATAGTAATATAAGGACAATATTATAGATCGTCTCGGGTTATACATGTTGTCAACATCCTGATATCAATGTCTGGTTTGAATGGTGTTCCATTCATTAGATATTGATAAACGTTTGTCTGGCTGACGGCTCTGTACTTCTGTGTAGAACTTTATAGAACGATGTCAGTTTTGCACTGTTGGGGAACTTCATTGTTTTACAATGTTTGATAACAATTTTCAAGAACTAAGAATCAGAAAGCCCCAATAAACTCTGGTCGTTAGATCATGGCACGTACAATGCATTGAAACGTTAAAGCTCTTAGTGATTTTTTTAAAGGGTTACAGTTGTCAATTACTTGTTCAACGCATTAAGCAAGAGTTTCGCGAGGCATGTATCAAATGCATTGCAGTTAATCGTTTACGGAGATTCAATGATCATGAGTATGATCAAGGCATCACTATTTTATTTGAAGATTTTTTTTCGATAGCTTGTGAAGCCTTTATTTTAGGTCTACACATACTAATATCTTTGGTCAGGTCGAACCAATTCACCCAAGAAGAAGACACGACATTCCTGATATGCATGCTCTTTCAGTGGCCCATATCGAAAAGGAAATAGGGTTAGAAATAATTAGATTTTTCGCTGTCTTTGACTCCAATTTACCTCCAGTTCCCTTCGCTACTGTTAGCAGCGTCTGCCGCCGACGCCATCATTCAACAACAGACGAAAAACAGTTTGGCCAGACTTGCGTGTTAGTTTTCAATGAAGCATATCTTCATTATCACCGGGAGATTGTAAGCCATTGAAAGCTGGAGAAAAAACTGATAGGTGCTTTCATAAATTACTTTAGTAGAAGGGGAGAGTGATGGGAGAAGGTTTGCAAGGGAAGACGTGCTTCCTGTTTCCTCATGCTTGGAATCGGTTTCTGTTTTGACACGCATTTTCTCGTAACAATGTCTTTAAACATTGCCATTTATCCACCCAAGTATTGCCCTTGTCTCTTTGTAATAAATGCACGTGTGTGATTACCCGATAATTTCATGTTTTGGCGTTAAATTGACGCGTTCTTTAAACTCTATTGTTCCGAAAATGTACGTTTTTCAAGGACGTGCCTTACGCAACTCTAATTAGTAACCATAAAATTGATGCTATCTGTATAAACATGTCATTGTTGCGGTGCCATGTGACTGTAAGCAAAGTTTGAAGCTCCTCTTGCCTCCGAAACTACAACTGCACCTCTTTGCAATACCTTTGCGCAACGGCTTTGAGATTCGTAGTTCCTGAAACTGACAGCAGGGTAATAAAAATAAGGATGGTTGGTGTTTTATTGCTTGCAGTCAGACAGAATGTGCTTTCTCGCACTCTATGAAGGGGAACTCGCTTTACGCTAATTATCGTAATTTCTTTGTGACGTGTTTAAATCGTTGAAGTATTTTATTGCAGCAGGGATATCCATACGATTTTTTTGCACCAAAAACCACAACCGGAAGTAGTTTATCGTTGCCTGTTATGCTACTAGGGTTACAACTGGTTATAATAATCACAGAATTATGTAATTTGTGAATGCACTGGTAAGCGATAGGTCTCATAATGTGTAAACTACACATGGCTTAACCAGCAGTTAATTTTATCTTGCCGAAAATGCAAAGAGCTCAACTTTGAATCAGGAGTTTGTATCGGCGATAACTGTGTCTTGTTATGAAGGATGATTAAAGGGCAAATGCGAACTGGTTACTTATATTATTATTATATTATATAATATTTCCATGTACTAGAACCGTTTGTTTGATATAGGCTGCAGATGCACACATAGTCTGTCATCCAGACCCTAAAGAAAAAATATTTAATTGATGACCAACCAAGTCTAGAAAAGTATAGCAAGTCTGAAGTTACAGCATCTTCGGGTCTCCATTTTGATAAACTACAGGATTTGTTTTAAAATATTGTCAATATTTAAAAAATACTACTGAGACTAAATGTTTGTCTAATGCACACAATGCTCTTCTTGTTGTGATGTTGCTTAATCAATAAGTGTCAGAGCGACCCTATTATTCTACTTTCATTGAATTTTCAGAAATGTCGAGAAAAAATTATATAATGACATGGAATCACGGACTTAACAGCAAAGAGAACATTTATTTCCTTATTGATGAAGATACTTTTATAACTTATAGTTCTTATAGAGTTTAAATCAACCAATTGGTGGGTAAATCTTTAAGTCACTTTGATCACATTGTGGATTACTTCCCTTGATATTTAATGTGTTGATGAGCTATACTTCGGACATTTATTAGACCTTATTTCTCATTCTTGATAAGTTTTTATAAAGAGGATGTATCTTTGAGTAAATATGCAGAAATGTCGAGAAAACAAGATATAATGACATGGAATAAAGGACTTAACAGAAATTGAGAAGATACTTTTACATCTTATGGTTCTTATAGTTTAAATTAAACATATTGTTGGTTAAATCTTTAATTCAAATAGATCACATTGATATTTAATATGTTGAGGTCTAGGAGCTATATTTCGGACATTTATTGTCCTCATCTCTCATTCTTGATACATTTTTATAAAGAGGATCTATCTTTTAGTAAGTATATTGTTTCCCAGCTTATTAGTTTAGTTCCATAAGGACGAGTGTAGTGAACTATGTTTGCTGATCTATTAATTGCAATAATTTGCAGCATTAGTCGTATAGGAATTTCAATTATACACCGACAGCAAGATGACAGAAAACTTAAAACAAATTAATATATTGTGTCATTTTGTATTGAATCATGTTAGGGGATTTTAATCGTCGATTTTTAAGTTAAGTCTAACATTCTTTTACAATTCATACACTTCATGGGTTTTGGAATGCAATGCTTTATCAAGCATGTGCTTTTATTCATGATAAGATATAATATTCAATCATTTATGAACGAAAAAGAATATATTATTCAAAGAAGAAGCCGCTTATAGACCCTAACCATGATAAAGACAGACACCTAAACCCTTGAAAACGTAAATGTGATGAAAATACCCGCGAATGATTTACAGAAGAAGTTTAGACAATCTGTATTTCACGAATCCGGTTATCTGTACGGGCGAGCACGTTGCATCCAGAGGTTTATTTCTGCAGCTTCTGTTGCCAGTTATCGAAGGTTAAAAACACTATAAATCTGGTAGATACACTTCTCATCCAAGATTCATACATGCAGGCATTTCAAAACACGGCCCTATTGCAATATGCTCCAGTTATCTTACATGTTTTCTTAACAAAATATCCATCCCTGATTCATACATGCAGCCATTTCTAAAGACGTTCCTATTGCAATATTCTCTAGTTATCTTACATGTTTTCTTAACAAAATATCCATCCCTGATTCATACATGCAGCCATTTCTAAAGACGTTCCTATTGCAATATTCTCTAGTTATCTTACATGTTTTCTTAACAAAATATTCACCCTAGATTCATACATGCAGGCAGTTCTAAACACCTTCATATTTCAATATGCTCTAGTCATATTTCACGTTTTCTTAACAAAATATCGGTCCCAGATTCATACATGCAGAAAGTTCAAACCACCTTCATATTTCAATATGCTCTAGTCATATTTCACGTTTTCTTAACAAAATATCGGTCCCAGATTCATACATGCAGAAAGTTCTAACCACCTTCATATTTCAATATGCTCTAGTCATATTTCACGTTTTCTTTAAAAAATATCGGGCCCAGATTCATACATGCAGGCAGTTCTAAACACCTTCATATTTCAATATGCTCTAGTCATATTTCACGTTTTCTTAACAAAATATCGGTCCCAGATTCATACATGCAGAAAGTTCTAACCACCTTCATATTTCAATATGCTCTAGTCGTATTTCACGTTTTCTTAACAAAATATATATCCAAGATTCATACATGCAGGCATTTCTAAACACGGTCCTATTTCAATATGCTTTAGTTATCTTACTTGTTTTCTTTACAAAATATCACCCCAGATACATGCAGGGCTTTCTTAAGACGTTCCTATTGCAATATTCTCTAGTCATCTTACACGCTTTCTTTGCAAAATAAGCAATATAAAACTGCTGACTAATCACAAAAAGTGAAGGGGACAGTATAGATAAAGCCCAATTATGCCATTATAGGCTACTTTGCAAGTTGTTTACTTTAATAGCGGACCTCCTGCCCTGTTATGGGGTTGAGATTATAAAATAAGCGATCTATCTGGGACTTACATTTTTCAAGGACTGCCTCCCTTCGTTAAAAGGTTCCTCGGCATAATCGACCGCAAATATCTGTCAATTTTAATAAAGCTTTCCTACATTTATGCTTGATTTATGACTATAATGTCTGCAGCTTGTCTGTCCCGATCACAGTGTCGGCTTGGAATATGATTTTCTTGTCTAGACTTTCTTAAAGTCTTGCAAAAATTGAATTGTAAATCCATAGGGGCAAGCATTTATGGTATAACCCAGTGACTGGAGTTCATAAAAGTTTCACTCTAATTCAAGTTTTCCAAAGCTAAAATCAAATTTATTGGAAAGCAAGTCTAGATTTGGGATGGACAACTACGTTTGGTCCAAAGCTCATTTGCAATATTTACAAAGTTAGCCATACAGTTATAGTTTTATTGACTTATTGTCAGAACACATTTCATCATATGGATTTAGAATATCATTCTCAAATGTCAAACGGTACGTATTCAATTATAGAAGACTTACTAACAAAACTTTATTCTAGATGACGATTATCTTCCTTCATAAACTCTTACGACTTTTTAGAATTCCTCGTTCACACATTATGCACCAAATTGTTGTCTATGACCAATTTGCTAAGCATAAACTCTCTCGAGGATATTCATTTGAAAGGGAACTAAGTTGTATTGGACTTTTTGGTATGTTGAAATTATGTTTTGGTAAATATTATGAATTAATATGTCATCTGTTACCCTGTATTCATGGTTAAACGAAAATCAATTTTGACTATTTTTTTATAGTTATCCAATACCCCTTGCACCAAAACCAAACCTTTGTTCTCCCTCTAAATCGAGATAACATCAACATTACAATAATACCTGTATATATTCTCTTTTTATTAAAGGCTTTGTTAACGTTATATCAAACATCCCCAAATCACTTCGACTTAATAGAGTATAGTAAACTTTAAGAAGTAAAAAATACCATGAACTATCATTCAATTTTATTAATCGAAAGATGGAGAAAACCATCTGAAAGCCAATTCCCGAAATGTAGTTGAGGCTAGCAAGCATTACGCTATTAGATGAGAGAGATATGGGCTGTTCGTATAAACAGATGGTTGTTTTAAATACAACGTATACATGCACGCGTAATCACTGCTATAATTGAAATCACTATTTCAAAGTCAGAGAGAAGCAGTTGGCCCGGGCTCGTGTTGACGTTAACATGACCACGGTTCCTGAATTACATAATTCTCCCAGTAAAGATCGCGAGCGAGCACGTCTCCAAATCAAGCCTCTCCGTAGGTTTAACTAGCTCAACAATCTTAATTAACAATGTGATAAACGTGAGACTGTATCAGCCTGCATGTGGTTCCATGTAAAGTATAAAGAGGGCTCTAATGGATGCAACCTGGGCCTGTAGCAGACTCGAAGCAACGTAAACTCGCCGATTTGTCCACGGCTCTCTGTGTATACAAACTGTATTGGAAACAGCCACATCGCGTCTCTGTCATTGTTTGGCTGGAGAACATATGTACTGGGGTTCCGGGTGTGATCAAAGTCGCATTGGACGGGGACACCGTGAGGGTGGGAACAGAGTTTTACACTTACAGAGGGACATGAAGGCTGCTTGCCGATGGCCTTAGAAGCTATTACCATTCCAGGTCCCCTTTCCGCATGTTCAATATTAACCAATAGATAATGTTGGTAAAAATGCCATTTACAATTTCGCTGAGTTATGTTTCAATATACGATAGACAGAATTTTAGTCTGGTAGGCTGTTTTAACTAGCGTAAGTTCCAGGATTTGTTTTTTAATGGATATATCATGTTTTCCGGGAATAGTCTCAAGATAGTCTTACATTGCGAAGTTGAAGTAACATTTTGTTATTTGTGGAGTTTTAATTATGTCATCGAGTTTGATGGTATGAATTATTGCGTTAACATTATACCAACATTGATTAGCAAATATACAAAGTCTAACTGTCACACCATGTTTTGTTGACATGTTTCACACTTTATTGCATATATACTTTATTGATAATAATATTGGCCACTCAAGCAATTCAATTCATGTATAACACCTAAATATAAAAAATTGAAGTGAAATGATTATTATTTCAAGAAATAAAGTAATGTCTTAACCGCAAATGAATTTAATATGCAAATTGATAAACACTTCTTGTTATTAGCGTAATTTAAAATATCTCTCCTTTTGCATTTCAAATAACCACAAAGATAAACCCAATACACTGTTGATTGTTCGTTTAACGTAGGTATGACATCCACGCTTGTACCAAAATTGTAAGCAGCAATCCACCAGACACTGACTCTACATCTCGATTCAGAAGAAAGTAAGACCATTGTGACTCTGAGTTTAGATGACCCACAACTTGTACAGCAACAAGCCCAAGTACAGCATGCCAATAAAATCAACATTTCATACTTTGATCCGCGATAGCACTGGAGAGAATATAAATCAGGGGAGATGCCAGCGTGAGGGTCCGACTATTGTGTCTCTCTATCAGACGGGGGAACCTCTGTTGATGTTACTGCAACACTATTTGGACAAGTTGCCTCCCCGTCCGTGTCTTATCGCCCTCCACTAAACAAAACTCGACTTTTTTCTGAAGCCTGATTCGGAATATGATGTTTACAAGTGTGTGAACTGGGTGATATAAAGGTCATATTATTTGTAAATATGCCCGACCTTTCCTGCAGCAGCCATGTTGAAGGTCACGTTGTATGACAGGCGATTTGATGAACCTAGGTACATGGCTTACATGGGGTTAAAATGATATGGTAAAATGAAAAATGCATTTTACTTATTTTTGAAGAAATCCTATGATTAGATCTGAGGTTCTACATATATGTGAAGGTTTGAACCACGGAGGAACTATTCTATGAAGTTCTTCTTTGCGATTGGAAGAGTCGACTAAATCAAACGTGATTTGTATTCTTCCTTTAATAACATAATTGTTGCAAATGAATAAAAGAAAACGTATTACTTGAATTCAGCATCACATATTGATACTTTACATCAATTTGTCTTTAAAATGGCGCATTTTTTAAGACGCAACATCAAAATAAGTTTTTTATTGTGAAGTTCTTGAAAGTTGAAGATATGATTATCATTTATTTCAAATGTAATTACTAAATCAAACGTTTTATTAATAAAAACTATTATGTTTGCCTTCAAAAACAACAATAAGACTCAAGTTCATTATATATATGTATTTTCAATTATTTGTACCGCCACTTTCACTCAAATTGTATTCATTTTATGTCAAAGAATGTAATGCCTATGAAAGAATTGATGAATGTTCCTCTATGCCGACATGATCAAAAAGAATTTCATCTTTCAATTCCATTTTCTATGTCAGCTTAAGTTTGTAATTGACGATGTAACGATGTTTCAAAAATATTGCTTTGCATTCAGATTGGAAAATATTGATTTAAAGAATGAACTAACATATACGTCAAACCTTGATGGCAGAGATGAAGTGAAGTCATTGTGCAAGTTTTGATGTAATGTAAAGAAAAAAACTAGACTTACCTATGCTCTATAAATATGTTTTGATAAAAATTTCTTTTAAGTCAGGTTTCAGCGACTCGTGATCATTATATTTTGTAAATAAAAAATGATAAATTTGAAAGAGTCCTGTTAAGATCAAGAGTTTGGTGGATGAGATACGGTTATTTATAGGATGAAGTGAGAATATGAAATAAAGATATAGGAGACTGGGAGACAGGCTATAGTAAAGCGTCAAACTGAGATGATGGTTTAGTATTGCCACACAGGAGTAATCCATTAGCGAATTGACCCCGGCTACTCCCCACTTAGGTCCAGAGTAAGGGGGTCAGTCGGTGGTACTTGGGGGCAGGGGTTGTCACTTTTGGGTTGGTGGTTGATAGGTAGACTTATATTCAGTCTCAAAATTCTCAAAAACGAGTATTTATCAAATATAAGAAAGGAGCCTTAAACAAACGCATCTTTCTTGCAGTTGACTTGAGTTCAAGACTTGATTTATTAACATGTTATTGACATGTTGAGTTAAGCTCAATTAAGATATTATTAACTTAAGTTTAAGCGTTGGATTGATAGAACGATGGTTAAAAATACATAGTCGGTGTCTTCTTTTTTGGACAACCGCAAGAGTGACGCCAACTTCGATGAGGGATAATTGGAAGGTTTATAAACAAATCCCATGGACGTATATCGTAATAGGCAATCAATTGGATAAGGAGATGCTGATATTAAGATGAAAGACGGAGAGAGAAGCGAGTGTCACTGTGACTGTGGAGACGAGTGTATGATGCTGTGAGTGAGGCCGGCAGGTGCCCGGAACCTCGTGCTTCCATTCAGACCATTAGTCTCTTCTCCTCTCTACCTGCACCCTCGGGCTAGCCACTTCTTGTTCGTCATGTAATACCCTGGTTCAGATGTTAAACAAATATTTTTATGCAGAATTTGACAAAAAATTGTATTTATTATCGATGTAAATATGTTGCTGAATTTGTCTTTGCATATTTAGTTTTCTTCAAATTCAAAACTCAGTTCCATTAAACAGGTTGTATTGTGCACATGGTCGCTTAATCTTTCATTGTTGTTAGTGAAAAAAGGATATCATAGTATAAACAACCATATAGTTTCATTACGTTTAAGTTGTCTACGTTTGCAAAGCCGTGGACGAAGAACCGAAGTGAAGATGATTTTGTAACGTTTATATAAAATAAGATATGTTTCTCACTATATATCATGAACTTTGTGTGAGCCAAAATAATGAACAATTCGAAAATAGAAACGGAAACAGTCTGGTTCATTCATGTAAGCTATGACTGAGGTAATTACAAGATTAAACGAAAACGCCATAATGGTAATGGCAAGCAAATTACCTCTATGATTGCCGTTCTAAAGATTCCTTCTAACTTCCCTGCCACTAAGCTTATAGTGTATGTAGAACCTGGCTAGCAGATTATTGCAGATAGTATTCCACAACAAAGCCTCTCCACATTCTGCTTATGATGAGTCTGTAATGGAGGAAGGGGAAAAGACGGCAACACACCGTTATAGACAGACAGACATGGTAGCGTGCAGTACTGTGCAGAGACGCAGGTCCTAGCTATACATGTATAGTATACATCTCTCTTGTGTCCGGGCATCTCTATAACTGGTTAGGAGGAGAAGAAGAAGTTGAATATATCTATACTTTGTTCGCTGAAATGAACAAGTGGTGACACAATGAGTCATACAATACATTTCAAATGATGAACAATTGGTGATAGATTCAGTCATACAATACATTGTTTAATTCCTATCAAGTCAATAATATTAAATTAATTGATATATTTCAAATGATGCTTTATATAATATGAAAATCAAAATTAAGTCTATGAAATGATAATATTGACTTTAATTAGGCTCCTCAAGGGCTTTGTAGGACTAGTCTTACAGATGATATATTAAGTGGCCTTTCAAAACAATGCATTTGAATTGTATGAATGAAATAGAATAAAATTATATGTTATTCGAGGTTAAGGTTTTTTTTCAACTTTTTCAAGTCGCTATATAGCCTCTTTTATTTAATTACGGTATGCCTTCATGTCTGGGCGACAGTATAAAAAACTTGTCCAACAGATGGTGTTTTGTAGACTAGTGCAGTATCATATAGGGTGCCTCTTTCATCTCACAGGAGTAAATCACCTTCGTTAATTACATTCACTCCTGTAAGATCTTCTTTCCATCAGGTCTTTTTAATTGTACTCAATGGAGGAGTTAAGCCATTTATTTTGCATCAAAACACATCGTAACCAAGCGTAATTTAATATGGCTCTATCGGTTAATGATAATAACGGCAACAGTTAAGCTACTATAAAGATACAAATGGTTTGCCAATTGAATAATTATTACATTTGATAATCGTTAACACCCGAAGTGTAGAAAACCTACCAAATATGTGACGGTTATGTCACTCTGTTAATGACTATGTATCTGATCTCAAGAACCACCAATAGAACTTATAGTTTTGGTCATCTTAAAGTCTTAAGGATCTAACCGATACAGTTGGAATTATCTCCAAAGCCTGTCAGATGTCATTGACCTCTTAACGTTTAAAGGATTTCACCGAGACAGTTGGAATTATTCCTATCTCCAAAGCTTTTCAGATGTTATCCTGTGCGAATAACTGATATGACATATATTATACATTGATAACCTGAAACTCAGCCCGATACTCAAACCGCAAGTCTAGATGCAAGTTGTCCACATACTGGTTTATTCGCTCTTCTGCAGCCAGCTTGGATTGGAGATGTTTCCGCTGTTGCTCGCTGGTTCCTGGTGCTGATGACTGTGGAATTGCTTCAAGCACGTGCCTCTTCTCAGTCGGTGCAGGGTGCTTTATGAGAGCAACTTGTGGTAGCTTATAGGCTCTGTCGCGTTTTTGTATATGATAAATCTTTCTTGTTTGAGAATTATTTCAGTTTCAAAGGTTTACTGATCATATTTTACAATACATTTACATGTGTGGCGAAAATTATCAAAATTTTCCTTGAGTGACTTTTTCTATCACTTCAATTCACTAGTTCGGATTGATAATTCATTAAAATTGTACCTGATAACGTATGCTTAGTTGGCATTAATAAAAGTAATGTATCTTCAAATCACACTTGCACTATGAACACAAGCAAATGATTGGCTTTTGGGTACATGTACCTGAGTTTATTGCACGTGTTAAGTAACTTCGATCTGGTAATGTTTTTGAATCACCGGGTCACACTCTGTAGGTTACCAAGTTCAAGATAGGACCACGTGTTTCCATATAACTGTCCTTTTCATACTCTTACAGTCCCTTGGGTAAGTGTTTGATGGTTTGCTCGGTAGTGACACCTCAACATATGTTTTCTACTCGGAAATACAAATATCAATTTGGTTGGCTTTTGATATATTCAGTATGATGAGTGTCAAACGATGTTTTCCCTCTTCAGACCCAAGTTTGTGTATATCTGACATTGAAGAAGAGAGTAGTTTATGTAGACAGAGGGAGTACCGCCGCTTGGGACCTCTTGTCCACATCTGGTCGGACGGCGGGGTGCGAGACTACGCCACTTTTATCTTTGCACATTTATGAATCTATAGGCCGTGGAATCGTGTATGAAGTTCGGGAAGGATCGGAAACATAATCCTGCTTGAAATGGGTGATGGTGCAGTAAGTGATGCTCTTCTGGGATTGACGGCGAGGCGATCAAAGAGCTGTGAGGAGTTTGGTCATGAGAACTCCCTGCACCGAAATGTCTGCCTCGTTCTGATGATTTCGGAAGATATAACACTTCCGCGAGGTGATAGCGAAACTATTCGAGATTACAGTTAGCAATCACCGATAGCAAACCGTTATTTGCGGTATCTGACGCTTTGGTGACAAAAGACAATTATTGATAAGAAAAATCATAGATACAAAACGCGGACCATTTATGATAGCAAGCCCTCAAGTGAGGGTACGCAACCATGATAAAAGGGTATCTCTGGGGCTGAAACGTTTACAAAACGATGTCACTAATCCTAAGGAAATGAAAGGGTTTTTAACCCCTGATTGACGGAGGCGGCTCGTGTTGATAAGGGAATGGCGAAAGAAGTGGAGAGAATTGGTGAAGTGAAGTGGATCAGGCCGTGCAGACAGATTCACTGGCTCCATCAGATAGCAGACTTCTTATATACACTTGGAGTATGCGCTGAAATACTCTATAAACACCAGTTGGTAGCTGAAATAAATGTGTATACTCGTTATCTTAAGCTTGAAATTACGATGTCTGTTTGCTTTCCACACTTACATCATAGTTGGTTATAGGGAGTCAGTGAAGCAAGAGTACTGATATCGCAGTTTGCTCGCTCACCGTGTGTTTGTACACGTTGCTGTCAACATAATCAGCGCAATAGACCTTTAACGTTAGTTTCCCATTTCATGATGTATTCTATCATTATAGATGCTTAGTATAATGTCCAGATTATAGTCAACATATCGTTGTCAAAGTTGACTCGGCCATTCTTCAAAGCATCATGAACTTTCTTTGACAACAGTAGCGTCAGTCCGTTACTTCAGTTTTTGGAACAATCTGGTTAACCATTCCGGTAGTTTCGTTTGGTTCAATATCCCATTCTAAAAAGAAAGAAAAGAAGACAAAACATATAACGTTCAAAGTTAAACTGAATATCAAGAGTAGATCGTTTTTCTTCCGAAGTTTTGATGCAAATCTGAAAATTAACCAAATATTTAACAACACCTGTGTAAAGGATTTCAAGTAATTACGTGTAACAATGTAACAAAGATATTTGGCATCACGCGATCTGATGGAATAAATTCAAATCCATTGTAAGATCTGTTTGTAAAATTCTTTTTCCATCATACATGTTCATTGTTCAAAACTTCTGAAAGATAGATACTTGAGGCTGGGTATGACTTCATTCTATTTATGGTAAACGTTAGAAATCAAATTTGGTGTCTTCACTACAGCCTGTTGCTCAGAAATGCTACCTTCCTAATCAAATAACGTCAGATCCAATAGGTAATGCGATTCTGATATTTGCTGGAGGGAAAATTCTTGTCAGTGTCAATTTAGAATTTTCTGAAACAGGGATATACGCCGAAAATACTTTGAACGATTTTCTTATATGTTTAGGAGTAGTAGCAGTTTATGTGCAAGGCGTTTGAAACTCTTTAATCTAACAAATGCCAGAATGATTCTAAGCTCTCCAAGATACAGTTGGAATTCAATTGATGTCACAATTCAGACAGAGTCCAATAATACGCGTGTGAAAAGAATGGCGCTGAAGAAGTAACGACTTTTTGAACTCCAGACTCTCTAACACAATCTCGAGTAGTTTATTTCAGTTCCACACATGGAAAATTTTCCATCGCACTTAATGATTTCGGTTATTTCTTTGGCAGATTTAAGAGTAGAAGTATAATCTTTCTCACAGTTATGTATGTAATTTGTTTATACATTGAAATCTGCAGCAGCGACCTGGTGAAAGTCACTTGCACTTTAATCTGCGTGTGTGTCTTTGTGTCTGATATGGCGGAGAAACTGACTGATATACACAGGCTGAGATATGTAGGTTCACTCTGTGTCAGTGTTAAATACACGTGAATGAAAAATCCACAAATTTCAAAACGGGAGCATATCCATTCTGTTCAGAGTAGATAGCTGCTTTAGAGAATTTGGTGTAATTAAAGTGGTTGGCCACGTGTAGGAAGAGTTGAATCCGTATATGAAAGGTATTCTTTTAAAGTATTTTTAGTATTCTGATATAAATTTGTCTACACCATTGTCAACCAAAAGTGGTAGATCAAATCGGAAATGATTGGATCAACGAGATATAGCTCTTTTGGCAGAAAATGTGTCTACACTTGCATTCAAAGTAGTCGACAAGTTAATCATTAAGTGCGTTTTTTATGAAATATGTTTCTTGTATCAATGTATCACGTTGTCAATAGATCGATTATGCCATAGATAGGTAAATGAGAAACCAAGACTCTTAAACAAAAAAACTCTCCCAGTGGATTAATTATTAATGATCAATGCAATTACTTATGTCGCAACGCTCTTTAGAAAACGGATAACGTTCTCCGGAACGATGTTTCTAATTCTTCGTCTCTCGGACATCAGATAAGTGTAAGTGTTTTGTGTTGCTGTTTGTAAGGTATACACAATCTTACCAAGTCATATAGGCAGTTCTCATTATGTTGAGATGACCTCCGGACAGGGGAATTTCTCTTGGCAACCAACATCAAAGCAAACATTCATACTTAGCCTCAAGCAAGTATTTTTCTGATATACCATTTCCTACCAGATCCTTTATGCTTGTTCCTCACACTCGTAGCTAATAACCTTTGCCCTTTGACCCTCCCCTCTAGTAGAATGACCTTTGTGGAAGAACCCTTGTGTTTTATAAGTTTTTATTCTATATATATGGCATATACATGTGTGCAGAAATTTGAAAGAAAGCCATAAGCATTGATATGATTAATAAAGCTTTAAAGAAACTTTTGAATTCATCATTGAACTTAACTTGATATGTCGACTTTTTCAATGTTTATTATCCTCTTCCCCTTGTCTAGTATTCGTCCTATCAACATTCGAAATCTTAAAGAAAGCTTTGCTCAAACCTAAAAAAAAACCAATCTATTTGCCATTTCCGTATTAATGAAAGGTAATGAAATCGGCCATGCGAGCTCTCCAGTGGCCAATCAATGGTCAACTTTGATGTTTCTTTTCTTAAACGTTTGGGCAAATTTTCACATGACATTCATTTGCTTTTAAATACATATATGTCCTTTTAACTATTAAACTGGCATTACTGAGCCACTCCTCCAGCCACACCCTTTAGACTCCTGCCCAACCTTTTCTCCTTGGAACACACAGCCACCTTAAGAAGTTCGGTAATCATGTAATGTCATGGTATTTTGCATTGGAGGAAATGGGTTTTGCATGGGGAGACGTTTGGCTAGCGAGTACCTTGAAGCCTGGGGTAATGTCTATGGTGACGTGGACTTGTGTTTGTTATGGAGGTTGGACTCTCCGCAGTCAAAACACGTGTACACTGAACATGAGACTTCTAATGTCAGTTTCTCTGGAACCATCTGGACACCATTGGTGCAGGTCGCGTCCTCTCCTCTTATACGCGGAACTAGACTCTGTGGGGCACTTGTGTAGTTTTGTTCAAGGCTCTTAGGCGATGCTCTTCCTTGCATTGAAAGACAAAAAGTTGTTTCTATTATCATGTTAAAATCTATATTTATTAGATAATTTTTTAATGAATTTCGTTCTTACGTGTTGAAAGAGTTGCCAAATGACGACAAGTTAGTCCATGTACATCTTGGCTGTAAAATTAAAACTGTAGATCTTTGAGCCTAAGTCCAACGCAACGCTCAGTTTACAATGGGAAGAAGCTACAACCATCATAACCTCACGATAGGGGACCAAGGTATTCACACCAGCAGGCGCCAGACACGACTTGCAAGTCTTGTTGTCATCAATCTCGGACAGCATCAAAGTCCAGGTGAGGCCAGGAAGCATGTCTGTCTGTCTACCTTCTAGCTGTAGATAATGGCTACCTACCTACACACCGTGTTCTGTACTGGTGGCTAAGTGTTCCCGTCAAGTGTGAGGGTCGACCATTAGACCGAGGAACACCAGAAGGTCGAGGTAGGAGTCTCATGCTTCAAGTCAAGAGGGACCAAGTACCTCCTTGCTCTGATCTGTTACACCAGCTGTGGACGGGTTCACCTACACCCTCTATCTACTCCACAGACTAACTTCTCTACAATAATTAACGTCTCTATTGTACCCACTCAGAGTAACCTTGGATGCAAATTTTCTTGGCTAGTGCTGCATACCATATACTTACATATACAGTTGTGAAAAGGAGTTGTGGTGTATTAGTTATAAGATTGTTATAGAAGTGTCACCTTGGGTACTTTGATAACTGAGAACTATTCATTCAGGAGTTCGGTACACTTAGAGAATTACGTAAATCTGTAAGTTTTACAGAGTCTAGCTCAAATCAGTTTTACCATGGTGCGTCTATCCTTTCAAAAAAATTATTCATGACTACGCTTAAAAATGATAATCTATCCTCACTAAAAGTTCACTATCAAAAGCCTGAGTTTAAGACATAAGTTTTAATCATCCTCTGTATTCTTACTTGGTATAAGTAAAATTTTGGGAGTTTGAAATGATTAAACCGTTGTAAACGATGTCTTTTCTCAAGTGTATCTTGTCAAAGTTCTGTAACAAGGCCATGGTATCAACTACACATAGAAACCCTAAGAATCCACAAACGAAACATTGTCTAAAAGAAACAGAACGTTATTTTAGATTGTTGATTCAAATTGATGAAAAAATTCCTACCAGTTGTACCCTGTTTATAAAACCATTGTGATTAAATTAACACGAGTCGAGATATGTGGGTTTAAACAAGAAGATATGCGTGTCAAGGGAGAATTGGGGTACAGACATCATCTAAACAGACCTTGCTCTCTGATTGTAAGGTTAGGTAACCTGAACTTGCACTGGTTAACTGACCCATATTGCTTATAAGTTTGTCATTATCTGCATTCCTGTCTAGCCATGATGCAAGTCTAGTTGGAATCGTTCCTCTAGGCTCTTCAGCAGGAACAGTGTGTTGATAAACAAATGGCGGTAGGAGGCGCTTCTTCTCGGGGCGTCAGGTTGAAGTGCTCTCTTTGAACCTCCGTCAACGATTACCTATATTTACTTTGTCTTGTAAATGTTTTCGGAAAAGACCGCTAGCTTTGTAATTTGATTCCATTTGGTTTAAATTGTTGAAATATTGATAAAGATGCACTGCATTTTGGACGTTATTATTACATCTGGTTTGAATTGTCCCTGACTCAATGTTCGCATTTCCATATATTCTCTTTAGTTGGCCCTGGTAGAAACCCTTCATCGTCAAAGAGATAATCATAACGACTGTTCTTGATCCTTTTAAACATTCAAATACATTTATTAACTAATAAGATATATATGTTCTATTAAAAAAATGTGATTCTATACAACGAAGGTCATATTGCTATACTCAAAGTTCAAGAAACTTATAGAAAACTGAATGACTTCGAGTTTTTGGTAATTGGTTGTAGATTATGAACTTTCACCACAAAACATTGACATGCATGCCCAATGCGATCTCTGTAAATGGTTCTCCGGTTCTGTTCATGCAGTTTATCAGATGATGCACAGACATTGGTGCCCCAAGCAGGGTGACTGAATCTGTATAACTCCCCCCGTTTGTTTATTTCCATTGGACCATTTACCATTTGTTGTTGACGATGGCTTGAATGATAGCATTGAAACATGTTTACACAAGGACCACAGTGCCACTGACATGTTTTGTCTCCATAACCTGCAACACTTTTATACAAGCCCTTACTTTACCAATTTACGTAAGATTTGGAAACTTTATTGATGTCTCCAGGAACTATCTAAGACTCCCATCTTCTCATCCATTAACATATCTCTCCATCTTTGTACTTAAGGATCTTGGGCGCTAATAGTTGTTTAGAGAAGAACATAATCGTAAACGAGATCTAAGATGCTGTAAAAAAGGTAAAACTAGACTAATTCGGGAACCATTTGTTGAAAGTCACATTTGGATAATGTGATCAGAGTTGTGCCTACCATAAACTATTATCGTGACATTTACCTTCATTAGACATATGTTTACATACAAGTAGCTTATATAGAGTAGCTAATGTCAGGTGGGCATGTTCAGAACGAAAGCGTATTTTCTGGTAAATGTTACACCCAATTCATCCAATTGTTACGTAATGTCGTTTTGATTTTCTGTAACATACAACACTCAGTTTGTTCCAAGGGATTAACCAAAGGTATCTCAGTGTTCTTTTATTTTTGTATGTTTAGATGAAGCAGATTAACATGTCTTTTTCGCCAAGTTATTCCCTTGTTACACATATTCTTAGATTTACGATTACATACACCATTGGAATTCTTACCTGGAACAATGATGCAAAATCAAAGGTAACCAAGCATTGTTTTATTCTTTGAAGATCTACATGCTAAACATGGACTCAAGAAACAAACAGTAATCTCTCCAGAATCTGGCCTGGGTTGAATGTTTTGAAAGGTGAAGTCAGCTTTAACCAATCCAGAATGTTGTGGTGTTGTGACCCTGTAATGGAATGAATAACAGAGCCCCCCAGAACGATTTCATTGACCACAGCTTCCATGGTGGAGCTGGGTGATACGCACCACCTTCAATAATAGCTAGCCAGCCACACACTTACAATAGGCAATTTCTCTACTGTGACATTTGGCCTATTACTGCGTAGTCTTAGCGCTTGCTATGATTTAACACAGGAATACCCCGCTGTGTAAAACAGCACATTACAAGTTACAAAAGACCTTTGGAATGTGCCCGGACATCCATGTATACTTAGTCTAGTACACAGTCGTTTGATCTTGCATAATGTGTGTTTTATTTTAGATGTATTTGTAAACTTTAATGATGATTATCATAAATATGTGTATTTATATCGTGTTTGATATGGTAGATTTCGTGTCGTTTTTTTAATTTGAACTTGATTTCGGTTCCCTTTATTCTTGAAACGTTACCACTCCCTTAAGTTTATATCTAGTAGCTAATGCTTGTGTTTTGAACATTGCAGTATGAAAGACTGATAATAACAATGTAAATCCTTTTAAAACATTTAATTAAGTCAAAACGTTGTATACACTTTTACTTGCATAATTTAAAATTTGCGATCATTTAAAATTAAATGAATTTCAGAATAGATAAGACCAAGGCTTTTAAGGGCAGCAAAGCTTTGAGTTGGCAGTACAGTTAATATCATCGAATACACCAACATTCCTCCCCATAATAAATATACTTGGACTGTAGATACTGTAAGTAAGAAGAGTTTACATTACTTAGAGAGATGTGGGTTTACTGCTGGCGGTCTGGACACAAGGAAGGTCAAGTACAAGTGACCAGTCTCTCTCGTATATTACAGGCCGAGGTAGCTGGACTGTAGTGTCAGTTAGTTTGTTCTAGCTGTTGTAGGGTACTTCAAGTCGGTAGGACATATGTACATTATGTGGAGAGATATACCAGTGATTTACGTCCCCCCTCTAGTGCTGTGGTCTGTCTTATGAATTACACCGCGACCATCTCGACTCCTTGTTTCTGGTTTGTTCTACATGATGGCCCACACGACATTTCGTCTTTTGATGATTATTTATGTGTATAAAAGTAGTTATGTATATCCAGTTTTGTATATATGGATACATTTCAACATATAAGTCAGGAAAAAGTTTAAGAGTTTGAAAATGGAATGCATTTTATTGCCGATTTAAAATGCTCTACATTTACATTCTTCTGTATGTTAAATAAGATAAAAGAATTAACTGACACATTTGAAGAAGATTTATTTTAACGTGTTGGACATGTTCATAGTTTTAATTTTCACGTCTTATATGTTTTAAATGAAATTATACGTTAAACACGCCTTTGCCATACTTTTCAGTGTGCTTACTATTATCTTTAATTGCATTTTAGTTCAAAATCAGTTCAAAATGACTGAACAATTGAAATGTGAGGTTGTTAAACAATTGAATCATCTAAAAATGAGAAACCAGTACATTATCCTGATCGCTTTAATTCACATGAAAACTGATGACAAGGGATTAGGTTGTAATGATAGGCGATGATTGTCAGAGAGACATATCCCCGAGGGGACATATCTTAGCCACTGGACGTTAGAGAGCGCATAACACTGGTCTGACGTTGGGGAATGTGCTTGCGGAATGTCACAATGGTAATTGGACAGATAAAGAGATTTATAACTCCGTTAAGCAGATTTACCCACTCAAGCACACATCAATTTACACAATGAGCATATTTATTTAGAGCTGTGATGTGGCCGTATGCTTGTAATGACAGAGGGACACAGATTTACTGTAATGTAGGTACGGAGTAGCCACAATGTCGTCAAATTGCCTGGGGTAGGAGCGTTATAGATTCTTGGGGGACAGGCAAGGGGATTGATTTGATTTACTTTCATATATGGGATATTTATTACAATGATAGAAGGATGTGAAATCAATTTAAAATTTATTTATTTCTTTAATTGGTTGTTGTTGCGATTCTCTACCAACCTATAATTTGAAATAAGATATTTAACTATGGTCTTTAACGAAATTTATCATTTACATTATCAGAAAAATATGTGATATGTTATGATCAGTAATATGAATTGTGATGAAACAAAACATCAAATTCACGTATCGTGTAAATTGTACTATCAAATTGAAGAATCCTTTCCTATCTGTGTTACAATAATATTTCTGTAATTTGGACATCTTTTCTCGAGTTCTATGCCTAGTCACGTGTCGTTAAATATTTGAATAAAGAAAGCTGAATAATACGGTTCATGTCAAGTTTAACAGAATAATCTGAAATATTCCAAGTAAATTCCAAACCAAAATACGACGTGGGGCATCTTATCGGTGATGTATACGTGATGAAATCTGCATCTCCAACTTCAAAGCCACTTCCACTGCACAATCTCCCACAAGTCATCTGCAAGTTGGCCAGCAGGCGAGTGCAGCCATCACGTACTATCAATGTTTAGGAGACGTGCCATGGCCCTTGTTGGGACCCTATTGAAGTTGGGGAGCACCAGTTATTGACATGATATTTATTTACTTTCAGACTAAAAGAGTGTCCTGTTTACGTCTTCGCCAAGCGAGGCTGTTTTCATGGCAGTATTATCGTTACTTTCTTGTAGAATTATCAACACGGGCGTCCAATTCGACATCCTTGAGATCAGGAATCTGTGTTTGTTCTGCAATCAAATCTCGATCAGCACCAATTATTGCTCGAGCCGGGCGACTCAAACCATAACCACACTCAGACAGGGTAATAGAACTTCTCTCTGACTTGCGGGTTAGTGTTTTCGTATTAGATGGTGTGGATATTTACACGTAACAGAGTTTAATATTTGTCTCACATTATATTGACCAGGATTTTCATTAACATGGCCTTTAGATGATTTTCTCATAATACAAAGCGCATGGGACACCCAGGTCCTCTTTATATTTGGCAATGTCATGTTAAATTTTTTTTGAATCCCTTGAAAAGTCTTAATGAAATATTATTTAAAGGTGATATTAATGTTTTTATCTTAATTCAGGGTTGTTTTACGGTTATGAAAAATTCTTGTTTGCAACGGTCATATTTGTCAAATGAAAGTATTTTGTCAAAATGATCCCATCATCATGGACATTTTGTTTCGATATGGATCTTTGTGGTTAATGATTTGCTAGGGTTCTAATATAGAGAAAATCAACTTTACAAAGCAATAACAAAGAAGTTATCGTCAGAAAAATATCTGTGGACTTTCTTAGTGACTCTACATTCAATATTATCTGATATGCGTCTGAGTTATCATACGCATCTACAAAATATGATCTTATACATGTAGGATTTCTATCAATTTCCAAAAAAAAAGTCATTTTTTTTTATTAAATATGTGACCAGGGTTAAGAGAAATAAGATATCTCATTTCAAATCAAGACTTTTCAGTAGGTTTGTTGGGCTGAAATGAATTCAAGGTAACACATTTTGAATTAAACTCATTGAGTAAGACTAAAGAATATCTTTAAATATCCTTAGTAGACAGGCACATCTACCTAGAAGACTCTACATCCAGACACCTCTCTATCCATCGGTACAGACGGCTGTCTGCATGCGATGATCGCCTTCCTGCAAACCAGTGCCACCAAAAAACAATACAAGGCCAACGTGGGTAAGCATAGGCTCCCTATCTGCATTCCAGGGGAAAGGTTTTTGGCATTGGATATCCACAGTTGTTGGTCAGATAGAGGCGGCAGCTGGCTGCCAAGATGGAGACATGGGTGCAGATCTGAGGGGATTACAGGAGGAGATTGAGGGGGAGGGGTGCTGGAGGGGCACCTTGCTTATTGTCTTGGAACCTGCAGCCAAACAGTTTGTTTTACTCTGGGTGGGAGGCATCTATCCTTGACTCAGTGTTTACAAATTGTGATATTTATACACTGTGCTTATGACATGGTGCATGTGTATTTAAAAGTGAGGTTCCTAGTCTTGGTTGGTTTGCATACTTTAGTTGTTATTTTCAATCTTTGTTGATGTACTTAAAATATTTTAAAAATATATTTGTTAATCACAATATATCACAGATATTGAAATGAACTTAATGAGAAATTCAAAGTTGTTGAAGAAAAAGGTTTAAAATAGTTTTGAAAAACAAGTTATCAGACCTTATAATCCTTGAGACATAAAGTTTACAAAAACACTTGTTTTCACAAGCTGATTAAGTATCCTTATTATCACGAGAGGCAATATATTTCTTTAAGAGAATACAAAGCCTGCCCCCTGCTCATTTGCTGTGACCCTCTCTCTATCATCCTCCCATCTGAACTCTTCCGCTGTGGAGGAAACTTTATGAAGTGCAGAGTGTGATGATACACATCTTAATGGAGTCGGTGAGTTTCATGACAGTGTATAAAGCCTGAACCTGTTGTCCCCTAAACCTGAATCCCCACGGCTGATTGGTCCTCGCAGGTTAATGAAGATTGAGGGAACAGTTGTCTAGAGACACAGTCTATCAACAGCCAATTAGAATACTTTAATAGGGAATCTAGAGAGAAGATGTTCTGTCTACACTGCAGTTCATTACTCCAGGAGCTACAATCCCTCCATCTGCTTGATGGCTAGACTGTCTTTGGGGATTTCTTATCATTATCAATTAAATATATCCTTATCCAAGAATATGTGTCTGCCTATATATGCATAATTCTTTTTACTAGAACAAGATAATATTATAAATAAAATTGGTCATTTTGAAATTTCGTCTTCGGTTTAATTTTTATGCCCCCGAATCGGAGATTCCGGGGGTATATTGTTTTTCACCTGTCCGTCTGTCCGTCTGTCCGTTCGTCCGTCTGTCCATCCGTCCGTCTGTCCGTTTGTCCACAAAAACTTTAACCTTGGTCATAACTTTTGATTGGTCAGAGCTAGGTCTTTGATACTTGACATATGCATCCGGGGGCATTCGTGTTTCACAAACACATCTTGTTTTAATTTGTAAGGCAATGTTTTGTTGCAATTTCAGTCAATTCACTTATTACAAATGGTTTCCATTTCGTAGTCTAATGAATGATTTATAGTGATGCCATTTGTAACATATTTTTCGTCATTTGTTTTCTGAGAAGACTAATTATAACCTTTTCATCATAGTCAACTTTAAAAAAATCACTTTATTCAAATACATATTTTAAATTCACTGATAAAAAAGTTCACTGTTTTCGGCTGAATGTATATCAAAAGATTTTCAGGTAAAAATCTTAATGTATCTGTAATTCCGAGCATTCATGTTTGTTTATGGTTTGGCAACCCTTCTCGCTCCTGTAGCGGGTGGCAGAACGCTGCGTGTTGTAGTGACAGGGTACACCACAGTAACATGCCTCCTCGCAATCATGTCAGCTCCAGTTTCCTCTTCTCTACCTTACATCTTACCAGAGAGCTTTTAATGAGGAGAAAACAAACAGTGCCTGGCATCTTCTCCTCAGATGAGGCTTTGGTGTAATTTCATGGAATTCTCATTGATGGTTTCAATTCACAGCTATTATCTCTTTCTCTTTTATTTGAAGAGTCATCAGAGGGGTAATTTCTTGAATAACATTCATCATGGTTTAATTGATACTTCATTTATGCCTTTGATTTGTAGATGTTCTGTACTTCTCTTTCTTTTTGATATAAAGAGGCATTATAATGCATCAGAGGAATACTTTCTTGAAGTAATTCTCATAATAGCTAGAAGAAGTCTCTATTTGTCTTTTGGTTTTAGCTGTTTTGTACTTGTTCCTACTATATCTTGCACGGATTCATGCATATCAGAGAAGAGTTTTTTTCAAGTGTTCATTTGACACTCAGTGCAAACATTTCACAAGGTTCCTTGCTACTTGAAATACTTGTTCAAGAAATATATTGTATTAGGTATGAGGTCTTTCATGAACTAGATAGACTATATATATCTATATATATCTTATTGATGCAAGAGATGTTTTATGAACTGCTCTGAAAATATCTCATCAGTTCTCATGTTATCAAGAGATCCAAAACAAACTGTGCAACCAATATATTATCAAGTCTTATGTAACCAAGAGGTCTTTGTGAAACACAAAAACTTATATTTATCATCCTATCCTTTAGACCTTCTTTTTGTCTCTTATCATGTAAAGCAAATGTATCATCATAACTGAAGGGTCTTAGAGGTCTACTATTTAATTCAACATATCATTTGGATCTTAAAATTTGTTTATTAACTACATGAACTGCCTGTATATTTATCTCTGATGAGTTTAATGTTTACTTATTGACTACAGAGACTATAGACTATTGTCATTTCTCATGGAACCAAGTCTACCTAAACAACCAAGAGAGCCTTAAAGAACTGCAATTCTATATAATATCTTATGTCATGGATCCAATAAGTTGTTTTAACTAGACAATTTTTCATCATATTTCATGGATCCAAGGGTTCTTTCATGAACTGCATAGTCTATAAAGCCTCATGTCTCATGATGTATTGCAAACTCAAGCAACTACACAGGTAATATAGGGCTATATCTTCCTTAATAGATCACTCACTGCTAGTTACATACAGGATATAACATCATATCTCTAGAATCAGCAATCAAAGCTAATGTAGTAAACCAGCTAGGTTGGTTTTGAGTAATTGTAGCAACTGTATTTCAATATCAAGTTTCACATCTGCACCTACCAGTGCAATTACAACTGAAAATAGAAACAGATTGATGAATATTGAGTTAGGAACTAATTCAGACCAGACCGTAGACTCTCAGTTGTTACTTGTAGGATATATGCCTCAAGCAAGGCATTGCATCATTGGTTTGTGTTGGAGGAAACGTTTTTTAGTAAAAGCACTGCAAATAGCTTTGTACAAATGTTTCAAACACAACCGCTCCTTGTGAATACAGACTTAACAGTTTCCAATCAACAAATGGGGCTGTTTATGTAATGTTGAATGAAAATAGAATTGCTATTAAATGCATGAAAATGCTTTTATTGATTGACTCTGAATATTATTTTTTCCTGCGTGTGCGCTTTCAAACAGCAAAGGTTAACACCTTTTACACAAGCTTTTGATTAAGTGAAACAGTTTTTTGGAAAGTCAACATTTGTTATGGATGCAATCTTTTGATAATTACACTGTATGAAGAAATGTTCATTAATTTTGATTGATTGTAAACCAACGTTAACTCATCAAATATTACGAATAATCATTGTATTTCTTGATACTTTAAGTAGATGCTGTGTTCTAAGCTTTATTCAATATCAGGTTAAAGTACCTTCCAAAACAGTTGTCATTATTTTGATTTAGTTTTAAGCATTGTTTTTTTTTCTGATTTAAATTTCATGAAATGACTTTATTTGAATGAAGAGAATTTGAAAATGCATGAGAAAGGTAGGTATATAAAATGACAACTGTTAATAATGATATGATTCAAACTCCAAAGATATATGAATTGACTGCAATGATTTGCTCCATTTGACTTGAGGATATGAATTTTTTTGTTATGAACTTTTAAATCTTGCTCTTTAATTTCTTGTCAAATCTTGAAGGACATCTAGTAATGGTATTACATAAGAACAACAATATCTTCTTGATAACAACTTCTTTGACAAGAATACTCGACGTTTATGCCGTGCTGATAGCAGTTGTGAAGATATGATTCTTCATCAGTTTGGATGTGGGAAATAACATTATATGACTTCCTTTTATTGAATGTAAGGGTACAAAGGATGACCATTCATTGGCTTCACAAACTGGCGTTTGATATGCAGTTCATGAAAGACCTTCTATTGAATGTAAGGGTATGACTGACTACCAACTGTGCTCTCCCTGCCATTCATTGACCTCACAAACTGACACTTGATATGCAGTTCATGAAAGACCTTCTATTGAATGTAAGGGTATGACTGACTACCAACTGTGCTTTCACTGCCGTTCATTGACCTCACAAACTGGCACTTGATATGCAGTTCATGAAAGACTTTCTATTGAATGTAAGGGTATGACTGACTACCAACTGTGCTCTCTCTGCCGTTCATTGACCTCACAAACTGGCACTTGATATGCAGTTCATGAAAGACCTTCTATTGAATGTAAGGGTATGACTGACTAGCAACCCTGTTTTCTCTGCCATTCATTGGCCTCACAAACTGACACTTGCTGGTGTTGGAAGGTATGCAGTGTTTGTGGAGAGCATTACACAAGCTGTTAAGCATGGAAGCACCAGTATAGCATCACTGATGTACCAAACAACTGTCCTGTCAGTGCATCCACCTGGTCCAGCTGACCGGTCTGGCAGTAATGACCACATGGAGGGGAACTGACCTGGTCAACCCATTGTAAAAGTCAGAGAGACATGGGCATTAAACCATTAAAGATCTTTGGAACAGGAATCTATATTGTTAAAGTCAGAGCATTGGGATTTAACTATAAAAGATCATTGGAACATGAATTTACATTGTTAAAGTTAGAGAGACCTGAGCATTTAAATAGGAAAGATTTTTGCACAAGGAATCTATGTTGATCAAGTCAGAGAGATCTGGGAATTCAACTATAAAAGATCTTAAAGTGGCACAGAGTATCTTTCTTAAAATTTCATTTGGTTTTGATAAGCTACAAACTATCTCATATGCTGATTGAAGTTCATATCTCATCACTGGACTTGCAAATATATCCATTTATGCATACTATCTCTAAAATTCTTGATTTTATGGAAAAATCAAGAAAACATCTCAAACACGTTTAATAATCGAAATTATGCATCCAATTAATCTACCTATTCGTTACAATACCTAATAAACAATATCGAATCGAATATATCTTCCTGTCAGCTTATGACAAGGTTTCAAAATTACGTTTGGCGAATTTGCGCACGCCACTCGCGCCACATTGCCCGGTTTTCGATCAAAATCCTGACTTTGAATGGTCGTATTTTCGCTCTAATGTACTGATTGGCCTTTAACTTGTTATTTTCAGTAACAGCTAGTGGTTCCCGATGTAATAACATCGATTTCAAAATTTGACATATGTGATCCTATCAACATACTCTGTGTCTCTATAAAGTAAGAGAGACCTGGGCATTTAACAATTAAGATCTTTGAACAAGGAGTCTAAATTTGAAAAATATGATGATGTTGCACTTTTATTTTCAAACTATTCAAAATCATCCTGTAAATAAATTAGTACTTAACAGACAAAAGTTGTTATTGGTAAATGCTTTTCTGATGTACCTTGGCAATAGACTATCAAATTATTATTTGAAGGAAATTTATTTTGTCAATTTGTTATTTGTAATTTGTAATGTTTTGTGTGGCATAACTTAAATTCAAACACTTTCAAGCAGCAGATTCAAATTTTCAGGAAAGTCAGGAATAGAAAACAGAATGAGAGTGTACCATGTTTTGAAACTATTTAGATGTTTGTGAGAAAGTGACCAAGCTATCTTACCTATAAAGACATGGAGCGCTGCTATCTCTGAGTTAATGCCTGGAACAGAATGGTGTGTGTGCATGGCAGGGTCAACTAGACCTGTGTTTATTACCGATGAGAGATTGCAATCTGGTTCCGATAACCTTTATTTCTTCAACATCCAACATCAAAGGGTGCCAATGGACATATGTATCAAACCAGACACAATACAACTGATTTTAACACTTTCTGCTGGATTTCTTCAACTTTGCAGATGTTTTTATTGTAGTATATTGGTCAATAGCTGAAGAAATAAAAATATATGGATTTACAACTTCTTTACTGAAAAGAGATGTGCCGTGTCGGTGTAGATACTAACACCATTTTCAAGCAAAAGCTGTTGAACATTAGAAGATTGAGAAAACAGTTTTGTTAATCCATATATTTTTATTTCTTCATCAAACCAACTTCTAAAATGCAACTGAAAAATGGTCAATAGCTGCTGGTTGTGATGTGTTCTACAGTCATTCATTTTTAGTTTATGAGATGTTCAATATGATAAGTGGATATTTTTATTTGAATGCATTATTAGCATACCAGGTTGTTGGGCACAATGAATTACTCTTTATACAATCCATGCAACCCTTTCATGGTTCATACTGTATATTGTGTCTATTGATATTTTTTAACAAACCAGTTTGCTTTTCAATTGTGACATTTGTGATTACCAAAGAACTGGATGAAGATTTAAAGTCAGAGAAATGGTGCACTAGTTCTGGACGTGTTCTTAGAAACAGATATGTGATGTTCTACCTGCCGTACATAATGTTCATCTATTGATGTTTTTACAAACCAGTTTGCATTTTTATAAGCATAGAACTGGATCAAGATTTCAAGCCAGAGGAATTGTGCACTGGAAGTGTGGATGTGTTGTTAGACTCAGAAATGTGATGTTCTGCCTGCTGTACATATTGTTCATCTATTGACAGATTTACAAACCAGTTTGCTTTTCTATTGGAACATTTGTTATAATCAAAGAACTGGAGCAAGAGGAATGGTGCACTAAAATGGTGGGTGTGTTGTTTGACACAGATGTGTGATGTTCTCCCTGCTGTACAAACACATGTCAACTCTAGTGTCAGTAGAGAAAGGAAACATTGCTCAAACTTCTCAGGAGTTTCTGCAGCATTTACAACAACACCAGAGTACCTGTGTAGTCAGCTGCTGCTGGTCTGTGGTATCGGCTGGTCGGATCTGTCTATTCTACAGAAGAACAAAATTGGTGAAATACAATTATAGCAAAATATCATAGCTTATTATCAGTACTCAATACAAATACCATGGAAGTTGAGTATCATTTTCTTTTCAATAATAAATCATTGGTATATCAAGAATTGCTAGCTATATAGAAAGTAGTTTTTATACAATTTTATGTTTGGGTACATATGAACTTAGGAAAATAGAAAGATTAGGTATCATTTTCTTTTCAATAATAAATCATTGGTATATCAGAAATTGCATGCTAGCTATATAGAAAGTAGTTTTTATAAAATTTTATGTTTGGGTACATATGAACTTAGGAAAATAGAAAAAATGTCACTTTGACATTGGAGAACGTGGTACAGTAAAGTAAGCTCCTTATAACTAACAAATTTATATAATCACAGGCATTTACAAAACTTAAGTTCCTCAAGCATACTTTGAAGAATTATTATGACATAAAAGAAGTATAGAAATTAGTTAAATAGGTAATTATATTATTAAGCAGTCATGCCTCCATACTTGAAGCAATCATTCAGATTCATACAAATCCTTGAAGTATACTGGTAGTAAAGTAGTTAACGAAGAAGCATAATTAAAGTATCATATATCTCCTAATGGTTATCATTTTAATGTTTTATTAAATAATTTGAAGACTCATTAACTCCCCTTGTTGTAAGGAGTTGTGTAGTGGAGGATGCTTGAATACCTCACAAACACACCAGGTACATATCTGGGTACATCTCTCTCCTCACATACACATGTACAGGAGACATTACATAGAGGATTATTGCTGTTTGACTGGTCCAACAAGCACCTTGCGCTAACATTGGCAGCTGACTATCTATATGTGCTCTTGTTCACAGATCTGCTTATCTCCTCCTGGTGTTCATGTATCATTCACTACCATGTAGACTACAGAGTGAATAAACAAGCTGGAGCATGTATATCATAATGAAAGCATTGTACATCTCATGAGTGTCTTTGTTGTATTTATTGAAGGATTTGGTCTTGAGATCATGAAGAGACTTGGTCAAAATTTTATTAGACCAAGTATTGCTTGGTCTGTATTAATAGCATATACCAGTACAAGCATTAGTGAAGAAGGTGTGGAAGGAAGAAAGTTGAAATGATTGGGTTAACATATCAAATGAATGCATTTCATAACATTAAGAAGATGATGAAGAAATATGTAATGTGCTTTGCTTTCATCAACATAAGGTTCTCACACATGTAGAAATAATCAAAATTATAACCAATATATTAAATATGTGTTTAAATGTTCGCATTAGGTCAATCTGTTGATATTGAAATGATCCATAATTTGTTTGAAGGTTTGGTCATCTATTATGATGTTGTTTAATATACCATTTATATTCAATTTTAAAATAATAAGTTTCAATATAAGGAACAGGTCAAATGTTTAAGTTTACTTTGACAACTGCCTCTATGTTGTTTAATTTAAGCACCTGTTTGAACATATTTTTAGCGTATATCATTCATCAATGTACTCACCCATTGTGTATGATTTTCAGTCTATGTAAGTACTTACATGGCACAAAGAATAGGCAGTTAATCATCACCGTCATCATTATGTATAAGCAAAGCTATATTTCATCTAAGAATGCTTATGTGACGCTGGTAAAAAAAAGTATAACGAATGTTAGCCTTGGAATACTCATCAAGTATCTTCTTTAACATGGCAATCTCTGGTATCCAATTCTTGGCTTATATACAGCAATATAGGTAAACACCAGCATGTAAATCATTATGTAAGCATCAGTGTATGTAATCATAACCACAATGATTGTCTTAAGAAGTGCAAAATGCTTACATGACAAAAAGAGGTATCAATGTAGTAAAGGATCTCTGTAAAACTGTTATTTATGCAGATACTTTGCATCAGGTAAGCTTGGATAGTAGAAAATGTGTTTGGTAATTACAAAGACAATTTTTATGGGTAAATGGTTTGTCCTGATGGTATATGAGAAGAAACAGTATCACAACATGGACTATATTATCAGGGAAACTGATTGTTCTGCAAGCATGTTTATGAATATTTTATTGTTGGAAGACATTCATTCAGTGCTTTTTCAAGCTTTTCATCTTATCACAAGAAGCATTTATGTCACTCAGAATGATATACTCAGCTATGGCAGGCACGGAGACAGACTGTAAGGAATGCAGTGTATCATCAGCAGTCCCAGACTGTCTCTTGTCTATACTCCTGCAGATAGCTGCAGGATTCGGGAGGAAAAAACAGCACTTTACAATCAGGAAGCTTCTTTATGAAAATTTAGATGTGTTATAGATAGTTGCTTGAAAAAATAGTTGTTTTCTTACACTTAACAATCATCCCGTCTCACAATTCAAATTACTATAAGAATTTAAGGCTTCATACATGATAGGCAGTTGCATGTGTATCCATTGATAAGGTGAATGATTTTGATATACATAAATGTTGTCAAGAGTCAGATGAATTCACTATGATTGAATCATATGCTGAAAGGTCTCAAACTATTTTACCGGCTTAGTTTTTAAACTTTTTTATGTACAAACATCCTTTAAAGTTCCCCTTTCGAAGCTTCAATTGTAAGTCACAGTCTTTCTCTTCAACTCTAATTAATTTGTTACAATTGAATATCCTCCACAGTCTGCTCTTATCTTTATATAAATCTTTGTTCTTATTAATGATCACTTCTATTTGTACGAAATTGATAACCTAAGTTCATATAAGAATGTTCTCAGTTGAATGAAGAAATGTACCTTTAAATACTTTTGAAATAAAAAACATTAAGCAAAGTATCTGGTATCTATTACTGATATCCACGTCTAACCTTTCAGGGTTATCAAATAATTACACTCATTCAGTGGATGTCATTTTCAACTTACAGCATTTAATTCCATTGACTGCAGACAGAAATATTTGTTGGTTTATATTTAAACTAAAGGATGATTTTAATGAACAATCTTGACATCTGACTTGTAGTTAAGTTGTGTAACCTTGACATTTCATACCAATTTGTTTGTCATAAAATTCCCCATTAATCCGAGCTGAAGATAACAAATACCATCCAAGATTTTATGATCCGATAGAATGACAGAGGATATAAGGTTTGAAAGTGACACTATAAAACTTCTGTAATTAATACTTAATGATCTGTAAGTTTATTCCCGAACCCCACTTAATAGCTTGCATCACATTCTGTGGTTTGCTGCGACCCTTACAGCATGTTTACATTGCTGCCAACTTAAAGGTTCTTGTAAATATATCTCGATGATAACAGTCTATGATAAACAGCCCTAATTTTGATATACAAGCATGCTCTCGACATTTCCAACAAACCTGATATAATGAAATGTGCCTATTATAACTCGCATGAGTATACGCTTTTTTGGCAATTATTGTAGCATTCCAAGTCTTGTAGAGGCAGTCTCCAGTAGGTGTTATTTATGTAGACAGGTTGTTAGATAAGAGGCAAGTTCACCCTAAATCTTACACTGTTTCTTCCTGGCCTGTCCTCACATGGTTTATGATAGATCATCTGGGATAGACCAAGTTTTACCCATCATTTAACACAGGAGACAAATGACTTTTCTCTATCAGAGGGTGAAGAACATTGCTGTGGATTGGAACCTAGACTTACAATGCTCTATGGATTGGCAAGGATTCTCTGTTATGTCTTTGGTTTTCAGAATTTTCTAGATGATGCAAGAAGTTTAATCAAATTCTTATTCCTCGACAATGCCATTTTGTTTAAATGGTTTTAACAAATTCTAGACTGTATTATGATGCTTATTTTCACAAAATTGCCTAGGTTTAGTTGAAAAGATTGTCATCTTTAGCCAAGAAATATCTTTCCAGAGGTTTGCTTATATAGCATCATACAAGAAAAATCTTGGAATATAACATTTTTAGAATCCTTGTGATTACAATAAAATCAACAGGGAAGTATATGAATGAATGAATGGAGTTTAGGAACAGAAACTAAAAGACATGGCATCTAAAGAAAACTCAAAAAGGATTGAACAGACCCTCAAAAATAAGTCTTCTCAAGCAAAAGCTAAATTTGCTTTTGAAGGATACCATGAATTGACTTTAAAGTAAATTTAGTTGAGAAAATAACAGACAGACGGTTTTAAAATTGTAGAAAGGAAGATAATGCAAGACAGACTGTGACTAAGACTTGAAGAAAGCATCTGTAATGGTTCATGTCAGGAGGTGGACCTTGTGATATGATATATCAGAATAATTCAAAGAGGTGCAGCCAGATGAATGTAGGAACATTAATTATGTCTTTACGTTGTATCTATATAGATAACACCTATAACCTCGAGACTTCATGATCTGACCCATTACTAATGGTGATGAAGACAAGCCATTGGCAAGGTATATGAGGTAGTCTTGAGTCAATGGCTGCTGTTGGTTTGTCCTAATGATGATGAAACTTCATGATGATGACCTTGAGGTCAATAAGTTACCTACTCAAAATGGGTCATGATAGTATATATATATATTCCAGTATATATCTCGTTGGTGCACAAAGTTCAAGTATAGAATAAACCAGTATTGTATCAAACATGTATACTTTTTGTGCTTCCATATCTTTGATGATAAAATTTCATTGATCACATTCCATCACATGTAAATGTTTTATTTTTTCTATGATTTCTAATACTTTTGATAAAAAAGTTTAACTAACTTATCACAAGGAAAATTCATCTACTAAATGATTGAATCTTGATTGGATAACCTCAACAACAATTTCATTGACAGATTCTTGTTAAATTATATGCTTTTATGATTTATTGCCTATCAAAGTAAGATGTAACAATCTTAACAATGACAAAATGTACTATACATTAATGTCCTTTTTAAGACATTCACATTGTGATGTTAAGCAATCAAGTGTTTTATGTGCATTGTTCCAGCCACTTGCTACCATTACTGCAGCTGTTTAATGAATGGTGTGAAGTTACACAGTGTTAATGTAGGGTTATACAGTGCATACAGGGATGGGTTATGGACAATTAGACACCTGTGAGAATTAGCATGTGTTATCACTGATATCATCCCATCTTGTACCTTGTTAGATGTATTTATGGTAATTGTGTAGAAACTGCAGCATGATTTTTTAACATATATTTTAAACACAGAGATAATTAGTAAAAGAGGTTGAAGGCTATTTTTGCATTCAGTTTTACTTTGATATTGTTGACATTTTATTGCATAATCCTTTGATAGTTGATCCATTTTACTGTAGTAGTAAAGGTTTAAGTCTGCATGAATGATGCCTGGGGACCTGAAAAAGAAATATAACTTTTGTAAGAGTTATTGGCAATAGATGTAAAACAATGGTATAGCAGTATAAAGCATTTATTCAATGTTTATTTTCCAGACTGTTTGCGGAGTTGGTTTAGCCTAGAATTATTGTGTCATGAATATTAATTAAAATATATATATATTAAAACTAATGTGCAAAAAGAAGTTCTGAATAGTACTGGAACAAAACTTAGACATGGAGAGTTTAAGCATTTCCAAATTGTAGATGAAGCTGGGTTTTTGAGGCCTTAATGTTCATTGCAAGAAACATGAAACTGAATGGCATAAAGAAAAGAGCAATGATGATGGTAACTGTTGTGAGTCTATTAGTAATAGTTGTAAAGCAATGGCCTATGCTTCAACGTATTTTCAAACTGCCCTGGCAATCTGTACAATCAGAGCTAGCTGTAGCTTAATTATGTTTTTATTGTTTTTTATGTAGCATAAATAAAACTCAATGGTAATGGCAACTTGTGTGATTATTACTGTTAGTGGGATAAAAACAATGCCATATGCTTCAAGAAATGTTTAAACTGCCCTGCCTATCTGTACTATCGGGGCAATATGTAGGTGGAGCTACATGGTTTAGCCTGGATGCATATGAATTTTTTCTTCACTGAACAGCATAAAGAAAAAACAATGGTAACGGTAACTGTTGTAAGAATAGTTGTAAAACAATGGCATTTGCTTCAAGACATTTTCAAACTGCTCTGCCTATCTGTACTATCAGCGCTGACTGTAGGTGGAGCTGGTTTAGCATGGATGTTCATTGTAAATAAAAATAATTTAACTGATCAGCATAAAGAACAAACAATGGTAATGGTTACTGTTGTAAGAATAGTTGTAAAACAATGCCATATGCTTCAAGACATTTCCTAACTGCCCTGGTAATCTGTACATTCAGAGCTGACTATAGGTGGAGCTGGTTTAGCCTGAATTTACATTTTTTTAACTGAATACAGTAAAAGAAAGAAAAAACAATGGTAATGGTAACTGTTGTAAGGATAGTTGTAAAACAATAGCATATGCTTCAAGACAATTCGAACACTGCCCTGGCAATCTGTACTATCAGAGCTGACTATAGGTGTAGCTGGTTTTGCCTGAATTTTATTGCAAAAGGATATTTTTTTCATTGTAAATAATAATAATTTAACTGATCAGCATAAAGAACAAACAATGGTAACGGTAACTGTTGTAAGAATAGGTGTAAAACAATAACATATGCTTCAAGACATTTCCAAACTGCCCTGCAATCTGTACTATCAGAGCTGGCTGTAGGTGGAGCTGGTGTAGCCTGGATGTTGGGGACCACCAGAGGTTGGAATCAGTGATGATAAAGCCAAGATTACAGCTCAACCTGGAGATGCTGGTGCAGGTTGTACATACAGCAAATATACAGACAGGCTCTGGACACACCTCGATATACACAGATACACTGCCTGGTATACTTGCTCTTTGGGATGTGTTTGTTATGGTTGGTGCATACTCTACATATACTTGCCCTTTTCAGATGTATTTGTTATGTTGGTGCACACTCTTTTGGCTTCTTTAATGGAGTGTTTTGAGTCTGTGTTTCTAGTGATATCTTAAATTTTAGACTTTTTGAACTGTAATGATAGTTTGCATTATTGCAAGTGTTTTCAATATTTAAGTGTGTATAGTTTCAATAGAGTAATGAAATAGGTAACGAAACATTTTTCTCAACAATTTTTCCAAATGTTATCAAAGAATTCCTTCTGGGTAATTAACCATTCTTTTAATCAATAGTAATTAGATCCAAAATATTTGTGTCTGTCTTGCTTTCAACTTTTATGTTCATTCAAAGAAGACAGCTTCAGATTCCTTTGAAAGAGAACTGGACATTTACAATTACCATTAAATTTTGTCTTCCTTGAAAGAACCCAATAAAATCCTAACTTCATTGTTCTGAGAATATAATGGTCATGCCAACCTTTACTCTCCAGAAATATGTTTCTTTTTAGTGTCTGGATGTAATGGAGTGATTAATGTGTCCAAAGTTAGGTATTTCCACTCTGTAACCCAGTAGACCTCTGTGTAACCTCTTACCTTCCTCTCATGTTTAACAAGTCATTTGGTGTGGAACTGCAGGTAATTAGTCACAAGTGGAGAGAATTATCCCCCCTGATGACCACTAGGAGGAGCCACTGAAGATGTAACCGGCGTCCATCTTGTTGTCTCTGACCCCCTTCTGACCTGCATGCGCATACCCATTAACAGATCTGCCACAACAATTACATGCTTCATCTACTGTGATTTCATTAATGGTAGTGTCCATCAAAAAACATTTTGTCTTAAATTGGCGATCCAATTAAGTTTAAAACAAATGTTTAGTGTCCTCACTAATAGTCATGTCATTTTAATTTACCTAACTACCAGGGTATTGCAATTTTATCTGAAATTTAAATATTTGGATCTAATTCAACAAAATATCTTTTGTAATATAAAGTTAATATTATACATGTAAATACATATAATGGTTATAGTAATCTTTTCTCGCTCTAAATATATAAAGATTTACATCAGATAGTTGAACACCTCAGGAAAACCTATCTGAACCACTGATGAATCCTTAAATATTCCTTTCAATAATGCGAAAGGAAATTTCAAAATATCTAAATGGGTTTGCACCACAAAGGTCTGCAGCAAGAAAGTTTTATTATTTTTAACTCTCACTTTTTAATCATTTTTATAAGTGCATTAATCAATTTGTTTCACACCATCTGCCCATGTTGGTGAAAACTCTTCACTTTCATACTTCCCTGCAGTGGCCCCATCTATCGGAACCAGTTTACTTGACATAACAACTTCTCCAGCATATCTTAATGAAGCTCTACATGTGGCACTTATAAATAGAGGCCGCTCAACATGCCAAATGTAATTTGAATTTTATAGCAATGTTGAAAATGTTGGATAAACTAAAGCACAGGGGTAGGATCAGGGAACAATTCCTTTCAGGGCAGAAACAGGAAAAGTCAATTTAAATTGTCGGAATGTACAAGCAGTGTTGTTTCAAGTTGTGTGTTGCAGAGACTATGTTAATTCTCGCCATTGGTTAAGACGACATGATAATCTGGCAGGTATGTGGAGTGAAGGGAGGTAATCTGTCATTTCTACAAACGTATGCGCGGGAGCTTGTGTACTCATCTGACACAGATATGTCTACTGCTAATCAGGATGTTACTCTGCAATTTTAGTTTTTCAAATGTTTAAGTCAATAATTAAGTTGATAAAAAATAGAAGCAAGGTCAACTTTGAATTTGCTTACTTTTGATTTTCTTGTGTTGTTGCAATGATTTTGTTTTATACCATAATTTTTTATATATCTAATCCTAAGCATCATGCAAGAAAACATTAGTAAGTGTTAGTCAAGTCCAAATAACCTTAACCCTCAAGACATACAAAGAATGTGCCTCTTTTTTATGTCTTAATACTTTTTTTTTTAAATTTTAATACGTTATGGGCATCAGACATATTTCTCAAAAAACTCGCTTTTCAACTGCAATGTGAATTATAATGACAGCAGCATAGGAGTAACAGGGTTACAAGGATTCCAGTTCTGAAAATCTTTTGACATCACTTATATACCCGGTATATGACCACAGGTTAAAATATAATATGAGAATCTGTTGACGCCACAGCCGTTAAGTTGCACATACTTGTGGCTGAATCTCTAACCAACCAGTACACCAGCTGATCACAGTTTCAGATAGTTGACTATCCTATAATTTGTGGTGAATATATTCTAGAACATGAATCTCTAATGACAGCCATCAGTGCTACATACTTGTGGCTGAATCTCTAACCACTGCACTGACGCACCCACAACTTGATACATCTCCAGCTGGGATCTCATTCAGTGACACTATTTACTGGTGTCTGTCTCTCCCAGTCTGGTCAATCAAATGGAACTGATACAAAACCAAGACTAGAAAAGTCAGAAAACATAATTTCTATGCTAAAATTGATGCCATTCTAACCACAGAATTGAAAACCACTTTCGGTAATATTTTCAATCATCATTGTCACAAACTCCTCAATCAACTCAATGCATATTGAATGTATAACATATATCAATATTAAAACTATTAAACACATGAAAAATATATAAATGATAGATAGACACATAACAAAGAGTATCAAAATCGCAAAAAAGTATAAGAAATGATGTTCATTCTAAAAACTCTGAAAATTGAATAGGAGAAGTGATTGATAAGTATCTATAGAAGACCATGATCAGGCTATATGGGAGAATTGGTTCACTTACACACACAACTGTCAGAGAAATGCTAAATGATAGATAATAAAGCATATTACTGCAGTAGGTTCTGTGCCCTTTGTGCAGTAGATCTAGATGGGGTTGATGTCCTGGGCTCACGTAACCTGTATAATCTGCTCTCATCATTGATCCTGTTACACTGCCCTATATGTATGATCGAGTTTTTGTACATGCATACTTCTGTTTTGTTTGGTTGGTGTGAGATTTTTAGACATCCAAGGTGTTGATTTGTAATAATGGACATGAAAACTGCTGTTCTAATCTTTCACCTGCAAATTCTTGGATATTTTCTTACATAGTTCCTTATTAGCCAGCAGTCAAATTAAGATTATTCTCTCGTTAAGTAGTTATCATTCATGTTGATTGGTCACTTAATACGATTGGTCAGTAATTACTTCAATAGCTAATAAAAAGATGTGCAATAGATGAATTGATGTTCTTTGGAAGTGAGCAATAATTTTGTGAACAAGAAACCTTTTTAATCATTTTTAGTTCAACTAAAGGTCTGTGAAATAAGAGATATAGGGTAAAATAGGTTCAGGATAACCATTAATTTACTATTTCACTATGTCATCCGTTACCAGTGCAATGCAGAATATTGCCATGTAGAATAATGAAAGGAATGACTATTTTTTTAAACTGAATTTATGCTTTTATGTTTATTATGCCAGACTTGTGTAAGTTAATGTCTTTAATATGTCTCCCATCCTGACAATTGTGATTGTTGGCAAACAGTAACAATAACATTGAAAGTTTTCATTTCCTTGTTTGTTTATCTATGTTAAGAGTCTGCTAGACTGTTGATATTGTGGAAGTAGTTTATGAATATCTACTTCATCATTTGATACCAAGATTAGAGTTATATATACCTCAACATCAATGTCAGCAAGAACTTTAAACACTGATTTACACAAAGGATGCAAACTGTGAAAATAGTGTATGATTGTAATAAAGCAAACAAGTAAGGAACCAAAATGGCAACTTCTCCATAAGAATGAGAGATGTCCTTCCTTCAAACTGAGAATATGCATATAAACCATGTTGGTGTGAGGCCCAAACACTGATTTACAGGGGAAGAATCACTGGCTGAAGAGTTCAAACTGTGTAGACTGTTTATGAGGTGTATGTATGTAGCTCAGTAGGCATGGAGCTAGTCTTACTATCAGACTGTAGTCTATCATTGAGATTTCAGTACAGGGTAATATATGAACATGCTCTACTCTCTGGTCACTTGAACCTCTTATATATATAAATATATATTATACCATGTAAAACATAAATATGTAGGTTACTGCACAAGGTGATTAATATCAAGATATCTTACTTACATAGTGTGGTCACCATGAAGCCAAATAGTGATTTATTCAGAAACACTTCCAATTTGATGATATTTATGATGGAGCCAAGGTGAGGCTGATGTTTCTCACTCTAATTCTTAGTCAATAGAATGTTTTTCAATCTCTTCATCCATGTGATTATACTGTAACCTTCCACTATCACCAAAACTATCACACTCTAAAACAGGGGAGGGGGGATGCAATTATATTTTTGACTCTGTATATATATAAACATTTATTCTACCGAATAAAAACATAAATATGTAGGTTACTACCCAAGGTGATTAATATCAATTTATCTTGCTAACATAGTGTGGTCAGCATGAAACCAAACAGTGATTATACAGAAAACACTTCAAACTGTGATAATGCTTTATGATAGACACAGGGTGAGACAGGTCTGATGATTCTGACAAAGGAGACTGTTTATGAGGTAGATGCATGTGTCACAGTGAGCCGGTAGGTTTCACTGCAATCAGATTCCAGGATAGTACATTGGAATCACAATACAATGTAAGAGTCATATACAGATGATGACCTTAGAAGGTGATGGAAAGACACCAAATAGGTGATGACCTTAGGATGTGATTGAAAGACACCAAATAGGGGATGACCTTAGGATGGGATTGAAAGACACCAAATAGGTGATGACCTTAGGATGTGATTGAAAGATACCAAATAGGTGATGACCTTAGGATGGGATTGAAAGACACCAAATAGGTGATGACCTTAGGAGGGGATTGAAAGACACCAAATAGATTATGACCTTAGGATGTAATTGAAAGACACCAAATAGGTGATGACCTTAGGATGGGATTGAAAGACACCAAATAGATTATGACCTTAGGATGTAATTGAAAGACACCAAATAGGTGATGACCTTAGGATGGGATTGAAAGACACCAAATAGGTGATGACCTTAGGATGGGATTGAAAGACACCAAATAGGTGATGACCTTAGGAGATGATTGAAAGACACCAAATAGGTGATGACCTTAGGAGGGGATTGAAAGACACCAAATAGGTGATGACCTTAGGATGGGATTGAAAGACACCAAATAGGTGATGACCTTAGGAGATGATTGAAAGACACCAAATAGGTGATGACCTTAGGAGGGGATTGAAAGACAACAAATAGGTGATGACCTTAGGATGGGATTGAAAGACACCAAATAGGTGATGACCTTAGGAGATGATTGAAAGACACCAAATAGGTGATGACCTTAGGAGGGGATTGAAAGACAACAAATAGGTGATGACCTTAGGATGGGATTGAAAGACACCAAATAGGTGATGACCTTAGGATGGGATTGAAAGACACCAAATAGGTGATGACCTTAGGAGATGATTGAAAGACACCAAATAGGTGATGACCTTAGGAGGGGATTGAAAGACAACAAATAGGTGATGACCTTAGGAGGGGATTGAAAGACACCAAATAGGTGATGACCTTAGGAGATGATTGAAAGACACCAAATAGATGATGACCTTAGGATGTGATTGAAAGACACCAAATAGGTGATGACCTTAGGAGGGGATTGAAAGACACCAAATAGATTATTACCTTAGGATGTGATTGAAAGACACCAAATAGGTGATGACCTTAGGAGGGGATTGAAAGACACCAAATAGATTATGACCTTAGGATGTAATTGAAAGACACCAAATAGGTGATGACCTTAGGATGGGATTGAAAGACACCAAATAGATTATGACCTTAGGATGTAATTGAAAGACACCAAATAGGTGATGACCTTAGGATGGGATTGAAAGACACCAAATAGGTGATGACCTTAGGAGATGATTGAAAGACACCAAATAGGTGATGACCTTAGGAGGGGATTGAAAGACAACAAATAGGTGATGACCTTAGGAGGGGATTGAAAGACACCAAATAGGTGATGACCTTAGGAGATGATTGAAAGACACCAAATAGATGATGACCTTAGGATGTGATTGAAAGACACCAAATAGGTGATGACCTTAGGAGGGGATTGAAAGACACCAAATAGATTATGACCTTAGGATGTGATTGAAAGACACCAAATAGGTGATGATCTTAGGAGGGGATTGATAGTCTTTCAGAAAGACACTAAAACATTGCCAGAACACAAATTCAACAGTGATAATGACCTAGCATTGACAGGAATGAAACAAATCTGAAGAATACAGTTCATGAGGTACATGCATATAACACAGTGGGCCTGGTGTAATCAGGTACCAGGTTCTCACCAAGCCTTGTTGGCATATTAGTTACAAATGACCAGGTAGAATCATACATACATGCAGACAACTGATGGTGATTGATATTATTGCAGCAAGACACCGACTCAGTGCTTCATACAGAACTCACATCAAACTGAGATAATGATCCTGCATGGACAGATTCAGACAAGACTGCCAGTCTCTCACTGAGAGAACAGTTTATGTGGTGCAGAGATATTGCACAGTGGGGATGGTGGTCTTCAGTGCAGGGAATGACTCTGTTCTGTTTGTCACTGGTGACACCTGTTGTTGATCAATTGATAGTTTAAGAAAAATGGTATATGAAGTGTTCAGATTCTTTGAGAGGGCTTTTTGTTGGTCACTGGTGACACCTGTTGTTGATAAATTGATGGTTTAAGAAAAATGGTATTTGAAGTGTATTGATTCCTTGAGAGGGCTTTTAGAAGTTTGAATGATGATAATTGAAGAGACAAATATGGTAACAAACGTTTTTATTTTTGTTTTTTTAAGTTTCATCACAGATATCATGAATAAAGAAGTTGTCATCAATAAATGTCTCTTCATTATATGTAGTGTATGAATGTCACAGAACAGTAACATCTATGTGTTCTGTTTGTCAATGAAATCAGCTGTGAAATATTCACATTGATTTAATTCTTTTATACTTTAAACTTGGATTTTGCTCCTTATTTCATTCTAATCTGCTGCCTTTAAACTGTGGGAATGGTCAACATCCAATTTAAGCAAGATGGATAGATACTACAAGTTTGAATGCCCTATTATAATTATTTTAGCCATCAATTCTGCTTTTCTTACATTAAATTCATTAAATTGGTCGAATCATAAAGAAATACAAATTTATTTAGAGCATCTTATATAATATTCCTTTTAATTACCAAAGACAATTCAATGTCAAAATCATTTTATTTTGTTTACACAAGGTCCTTTAAAAAAGGTTCATTTAGCACAATAAGCGTGCTACTTTTCAGTGCAACACAAATAATTTGCATTTCCCTTGATTTCATCAACTTGCTACCAACAGCAAATGGGATCAGGCATATTGAACTTCCCTGTTTTTTAATATGCCTTTCCCATCATGTGAAAAGTAATGTTCTTAAAACATTCATACTGTGCTGATGCCAAATTAAAACCAATGGTTCCTGATTCAGAGAAGACTGTCCAAGAGCTGTATCTTGTATATAACACAGTGGGTGCTTTGGTGCATGAGAGCACTGGGTTCTATTGCAGGGGGACCAGACTTGGTATGATGAAACTAGTTGCTGGCTATCTTGGTACTCGGCTATCTTCTGTGGCAATTTCATAGATTAGATGAAAGTTATCAATGCAAATTAAGTGATTTGATGTGATGAAAGCAATTTGGGATATCCTCCTTGATATGATATGGTATGAAGTGATAGGAAATGATATGAATTAAATATTATGAAAATGATATGATATGATATTTATAGTCAGTTGAAATATCCTTCACAATCTATGATAGCAACAACCACAACGAAGGAATTAAAATGGTATCTATGGGTGTGACGAAAAAATACACACTAAACTTTTAAAATGATTTAAGAATTACAGTAGAACACGGATATATATCTAACTCGGATATAGCAAACAATCGGATATAGCGAACAAATTTTCAAGTCCCGTCCCTGTATAATATCATTTAAATTATATGCCTATAGCGAACACCGGATATAGCAAACTAAATTCTTTGGTCCCTTGGAGTTCGTTATATCCGAGTTCTACTGTATAACAAGTGTCTCTTAAATTATAGTCTTCTTCACTACAACCCCACTCAATATTTTGAAGGTGAGCTCTAAGTCCATGTTGGAGCTTCTACAATATAAAAATGGTCTGAGGTTACGTAAAGAAATCGAGTACCTTGACAGATTGACTTTCTTCATCATGCTGTAGATATAACCTTTAGAAGGTGAAAGACTGTATACAATGGGTTTATAAGAGGAAGCATTTGCAGTCAGTAAATCAAGTGAACGTGTTGATGTGCGGTGATGATGTGCATATGCAATCTTGGCACTGGGTTTGTTGTCTGCGTTAAAACTTGCGCAAAAACTGCCGAAAGTTTAGATCAAATTTGTCTGTTAAATCACAAAGAAGCAGCCTCTTTTTGTCAAGCGCACAATCTCACACACTGCTGTTGGGCCAGTTTTATTTTGTATCTCCCTTGATTATCCTGTTATCAATTATTTGATAACCTTTTATTTATGTAATTATGTTGTTAAAGATATGTAACTGATGCTTTAAGTTAATTATCTAAATGCTTATGTTATCATTTAAATCATTAGCTTAATAGCTTAAAACTTTTTTGGCTAACCTTGATTGTTAAAATTGCAATCTAAAATGAAATATGTTTGTTTATTTCAATTTATTATCATGAGAAATATTTTGATTTCTTAACAATATTCTAAATTTAATATTGTAAATATAAATGTAAATATTCATAAACAAATGTCAAATGTTAATGTAAGATTTAATGTAGATTTGATCACATTTTACACAATCAAAAATAAATAACATGAAGCATTTGTTTTGTTCAACATTTAATCTAGTGTTAAATATATTTAGCCCAAATATCGTTATGATTACTGCTGCCTGTGTATATTAGCATGTAGAAGTGCAGATAGCAAGTTTATATAAACACATTGACTTGATAATTAAGATTTATCTTGACAGTGGGTCTGAGACTCTCTCTGTAGAGTCTGGGAAAGGCACAAGAAAGATTCAGGATCCCACATAGATAAACACAGTCCCATCTCCAGCTAGTGGAGAAGATGGCCTCTGGAAGATCGCGATAACTTGCCCAGAGTGTTTGATTGTGGTTCAGATTGCCCTCAACATCTCTCTGATGACCTGCCATTCTGTACAAATATTCCTTCCTCACAGACTTCATATTAATTATCTCACTTGGAGTAACTGTGATATTTCATAATGTGCGTGTTTTCTCTTCTCTGAGAGCTCTATTCAGTTCATGTCCGTGAATGTTGTTCTGGGCCGACATCACTCTATATCTCCAGCAACAACATAGACATGTGACTGGTCATGTATTTACCAAGTCATACCATCATTTACATTTCCTTCATGTTGTCGCCAGATTTAGCCAAGTCAGCAAATTAGAGATAACTCAAATTATGGAGCAACTTCACTTGAAGAGTGTTTACTTTGAAAATTACTTTTCTTGTGGAAATATCTAAATTGATAATGTCTGACGTTTTGATATATCACCTGAGATATTCAAACATTTATTCAATTCAAATGTTGTTTGCCTCCAGTGAAGAGCGTGAGTTTTCCTGATGGATTGGCTAATAGAAATCATACATCTTGAAATCATCTAGTTTTTCAGTTAAAATACATTTCATTTCAAATATTGCTTTCTATATGAACATTATTTTGACTCATGATAGCAATTACCAATTGATATTCAAATATTTGTTTTTTATTTGAAGCATTTAGAATTTCCGAAGAAAATATTGACTCTTCTCAAAAACATCCATCCGTCATTGTTTGCATTGTGAATCTGACCAATTAACAAATATGATTTCAATAATTTCTTTTGGTAATTTTGATTCATATATCTAATGAATATAAAATTGATATTAACATTTTGGATAGAAATTCATAGAGTTTTGATAATATTTGTTCTTTTGTAGGGCTTTTTGCAAGACTTAGTAATTATTTTTCCTTCAAGAAAGAAGGTTAAATATAATACATTACCAATTAAAACTTTGAGACATTATTTGTCTTCTTTGTCACGTCTTACCACTTGCCACTTGAAATTCAATCAAGTTTTCAGTTTTTTTTATCTTAAGCATATGGATATGATGGTGACTTAGATTTAAGAGGGACATTTAAGGATATTACATTTCCAATAATTACTTCTTGAAGAACATTATTTGCCTTCAATGTATCATCACTTACAAATTTAAATTCAATCAAAATATTTTCAAACATGTTAAATTTTCAATAAATAAAGTAAATATTGACATTCATTCAAATTGATTTTATTAATGGATAGTTGTTGATCTTCAAGTTTGATGGGCTTGCTGTGGTTTTTGAATGGGATGGTATCTTTGCTTTCCCTTTGAAAAGAGATGAGGTTAAAGTCATTACATTTCCAATTAAAGCTTGTTTATAAACATGATTTTTACTCACATGATGATAATTTCCATGACGGAAATTGTTCCTGAAGTTCTGGAGAGCTTTTTTAGTTTGCACTCGTTGCCTCTCGCAGACTCTCCCAGCGTGGTTAGACCAGGATATTTGTCTTGTAATTAGTGTAAATAACCCTCCATCGGTGCCAGTTCAGTTATTAGACAAAATACAAGATGCTCTCTCTTCTGTATATTTAAACATCTTCAGGAGAGCATAAGCACTTATGGTTTTGATAAGGAACTTCTGACACAGGTTTGGTTCAGTATAGTTTTGCTTCTGTGTGCAGTATGTTTCAATACAATGTGATACTGTCATCACAACTTGGGAATATGAATTTTGATATCATGTGTTATGTTTATATGTGGACAAATAGAAATATTATCTTTATCATGTTCATTTCTTTTTATTTATGAAATTGTATTTGTTTAAAAGAGCATCAACATGGAAAAATTAAATTCAATTTATCATTATGATTTGACGTTTTTAACATATTTCCAATGTGAGACTGTAAAAATCCCGTACATTTTGAAATGAAGTTTCTCTTTTTTAAGGATGTTTATTTTCAAGGTAAGCATTTTTTAAGCTGATTTATTACATAGCTATGAAAACTTAATCAAGATTGAATATCTTGTCATGATATAAATTAGAGAATCTAATAATGAAGACATCCCATCTTACATCAAGCCTTAAATCCTGCAAGCAAAAGTTGAAATATGCCATAACCCCACAAGCTCGTTGCAGTATCATACAGATAAGTAACAAGGGCAGTTACATAAGAAAAGGAATATTAACCAAAATTCTTGAAAGTTTAAGATAAGAACTACACGACAAGACACTCTCTAATCACGAATTCTATAATAGCATCATTTGTACTGAATGGCTCAAGGACCACCCTTGAAGAGCAATGTCGTGGGTGTTATAAAAACTATATTATTAATGAAATCTTTTTCTTCAAGTGTTACAAATTATCTACTTGTATTTCACTCAAATGTCAATGTCAAAATGGAATGACAGAATGATAGAGGAGTTTCAACTGAAATGATATTTATTTACTTTAAAGATAAAATTTTCACCATCTATTTACTCATAATATAAATGCTACATATCATTTCCATGTTAAAGTGTTTACTTTGGTACCTCGTAAGATTGTTATATTTAGGATCAGTATCTGCATCACCATTACTCTTGAACTTTTCTAAGAATCAGAATTATGCAACTATCACCAGCACAGCACACACCAACATCTTACCCTCTCAACTACTGGGCCTCGTGTCATCAGATATGCATGTGTTCCACTTGGCAGTTGCAGTCAGTGATAATCTGAGAACTAGACAAGAAATGACAAATATGTTTAATCAGAGACATCCCCAGTCCTCACGCTGAGATGCTCCCAGTTCTTCCTGCCCGTAGACAGACCTTCATCTCCCTCCATGTTTATATGTGTCGGGAAGATTAGAAAAAACTTCACCGTTTACTAGTGCAATATATTTCAGTGATGAATGAACGAAGGCAAATTCTGGGTAATACTTCAAGTAGGGAGGAGCACCTGCTCAAACCATCAGCCTGCAGATGCAATTGCTCGGAGCAGTTTCCTAAAGGCCCTATCAGCAGAAAGAGAGTCCGTCATAATCCATTTGTAAGTTTTCTGTGTTTGTATTACGGCAGTGACGCTAGCAGCTGCGGTTGCGTCTTCTACCTGTGCATCAACTTTCTACAATCTCGTTACTCAATGCAAAAAAGGGAACAGTTTGCCCTCTCACATCCCTCGAGTGCCAGTCTTCCAACAGGAAATTATACCGCTACTGATGCAACAGAGCATTTCGCCAAGATGTTGGGTAAAACTAATGCAGGGGAACTGATGGCTTTGGAAAAGCCATGTTTCTTTTAAAAGTTCAAAAGCTCTGGATGATTCAGCTATCATGAGCTTGGATATGGAGTAGGGATAAGGTCTGGGTTCTGGGTGATTTCTCAAAGAGGTTCTAAGAGACTTGACTAGAGTTTGATTATCTACACTATCCCAGTAATTTCATGCCCAGGTTCCTCTCTGGATAGATGATCTGTTCTGAGCACCGACATCAGATTGACCTGGACAGGATATCACTTATCACAACCATACAGTTCTGATACGTGCAACAAAATATGGTGTCATGACTTTGGACTATCATAGAAGTTTATACAGAGTTTTATATTTTTGTTTTTATTTGAGGTACAAGTTACATAGAAGGTGACATTTTACATAGCAGCATGTTCATATGTTTATATTGTTATTACTGGTAAATATTTATGAACTTTCATTAGTGGCAATGAAATGTTTAAAAGAAAAAATATTGTATTTGAATATTTCAAACATCACAGTAATAATATTGGAGATCAAGGTTCTTTAAGTGGCATGAATAAGAAAGCAAATATCCTGCAAAACAACTATCCTATTTAGGTGACTCACAAGAATTTCTTGTTCTCTTAAAATATATGCATTTATTGCAACATATGTGGCTACGGTTTTGAGCATCAACATACATCCTTTCAGTATGTTTGATATTGAAAAACATTTCAGCAGAAATAAAGATGATTTAGGTTAACATACATAATCTGTTTGAAAATAATATTTCATAAGAAATAGAATCTACGAGTGTCAGAGCCAATAAGCCTTGACGGACTCTCAGATCTATAAATGGAATGAACTATTAAATCATAAACTAATAAGACAGTTGCCGACAGAAATATTGCATAAATGGGAAAAAATCTCTTCAAAAGAGATATATGTAATAGATGTGATTAAGTTGGACATAAAACATATATAAAAGAAGATTTTCAAACGAGTTTGAATAAAATGGTGATCTAAGCGTAAATCTATGAGATAGCACAGGTGAGTGACTCCCCAGGTAGGGAGTTAACGGATGGATTGGGAGCACCTGTTCAGATATGTTAACCAGTTAGGGGAACACACCTGTCCATACCTACCATACAGTCCCTCCAATACTGTAACACCTTGATTGGGAACTTACAAAGATAATCACTTCACTGTCATGGGTTGTAGGTTGAATAAGAATAACAAATAGACACTTTCTTTTGTTTTAGAATGTATTCAGCATACTAAACATAATAGTCTTTATACAATTTAAATCTCATTTAGTTTCTAAGTAAAATCAATATTGAGTAAGAAATTTAAAAGTGTTTAGTTTTTAGTGTTTAGTTTTATGTTATTATGTATTGGTTTAAAAAGCACTTAAACAGTACACATAAGTAAGTATACCATATACAAACGTTCATGATTCAGCAGCTAGGTCAATAGGGGTAGACTAGGCCAATACAATACAGGAAAGACAGGGCCAGTACTAGTCTAACATCCAGATGTAGTTTATGATATTTTGTCCTGAACATAACCTCTTAAAGAGCAAGTCAAGATCTGAAGTGATCTTCTGAAATAGCCATTTGTCAGTATCTCCCTTTCTATTTTAGATATAATTATCATTTTGTAGAATTATTTATTCGGCATCTGAATGTTAGTCTAGACCAGTACAGGTTGAACTGAACCAATAGGACAGAGCATATGGAGAAACACAAATGACAAAAAATACCAAATTGTTTGAAAGCTTTCACCAGTTATCACATTAAATAAACTACATTCATGGTTTTAATTTTCAATTAAATGTACTCTCTGATACCTTCTTGGTTACAAAAATGATTATAGAGAAAATGTGGTTTTCTGATTCATTTCCTTTCGTATGACCAAATCCAATATGAATAGATAACAGATCATCTTTACAATCTTTATCATCTTGACTAAAGTGTCGTGTGAAGAGAAATGTACACAAAAATATGACCAATTCTCTTCAATAATGTTTATAGACATCACATTTGACCATTTCCAGACAATGTTCACTGCTGGTAGATTACATTTCTCTACCATTTAGACTTCTATTGATTAATTTTCTATCATAATGTCATATTTGAGTGATAAATGTGTTTTAATCTCAATATTGCCTGGGAGGCAAGTGTATGAAATAGAACCCTTTACACAGGCTTTAACATCGTAACAAATTGCTCTTACATTTACCTACAACACGTTACCTTTTGGAAATCAAATTTCAATTATGCAACTTTACTTGACACAATAACATTTAGCTGCCTTTATTTCCAGCTCTGTCCAGCAATATAATTGTATTGCAATCAGTGAGCAATGATAATTATTGCTGTGAAATATTTAACCAACATGACAATTGTATCAAATATGAAAGCATATTGAATAAATATGAATCTCTAAGAATTTTCATATTATTACCCTAGTGCAAATCACTCTATGATTCATTCTATTTCCTTCCCAACCCCTTATCCTGTGGGTAAAATATGAGTCTAATGTAGTCTTGAACCTATACAGCAAGTCTAGACAATGAAATTAACTATTCAAAGGAAATAGCAATACATGGCTGAAGTATGAATGATACTTTTAAGCTTTTCCGTAAACTTAATTTTAGTCTCTGAAATGAAAATATAATCAAAATGCAACTTTTTATGATTAAAAGAGAATGAGCCTACCGAAGCTGTTCATTTTCAGAACAGAGATCTAGACTTGCTACAATATATAGACCTGAGTGGGTCTTTAAAGATATTTTGCTTCAGGGACTGTCTGACAGACTAGCGTTTCCATTGAAGAAGTAATTGTGTCTATCTTATCCTTAAATGTCTTTATTCTGTGAATGTAAGAAATACACTGAAGATCTTCTTTTGAGGTAGTGCCCGACTATCCTCCTAGTTACTTGCCTCTTTAGCTCATTACAGTAAGGAATCCCCAGTGTGAGCTATATGTCTTCACTGTCGAGTCAAACAAATGATACAGTTGCTGGCTGGTGATACTGATACCGCCACTAAGCTCTCTGCAGTACCATCCGATATCCATTTCGCAGTCTTTGTAGTCAGAAGACTTTCTTAAAGAACTCGCTCTATAACACCGCTGCTTGCTGTAGTAATGATGGAAAAAGTGCCATGCATGCATCCTACCGTGACATGTAAAGCCATTTCTTGGGGTGTTTATCATATAAGCACCAGGTTATTGTCATTAACATCTCCTCTAGCGTTCATCGCATCGTCGTATGTCATATTTATCTCCCTTCTTCCACCAACAATCTTACCTCTCTCATCTCCTAACCAGCTGTTCATTGGACTGCAGGCTATTATTGAATGAAATCTGTTTTAAACTCTCGTGTCTTTGTTTTCACTTTACATTTTTTCTGATCTTTGTTGTGTTTTCCAGCATTATTTGACTCTTTTTCCGTCAATATTCTAAGGAGAGTTGACTGTTTTCTTACTTTTCGCCGTTTGTTGCCATATTCTTAAATTGTAAGTTTGTTTATTTATGCTTTGTTTTATGGTTATGTAAGAATAATGTTATGATGCAATGATGAAAATGAAGGTTCTATTGTAAGAAAACTAAGAATGTGTAAAATAAACTGCACCTTAATTATCTTTAATGATGATTGCTTGATCAAACAAACAAATGTGATCAAACAATTTTGTCTGACAATGCATGTTTCTTTATCAATAGGTAAAAAACCTTTAAGTAACTTTTCAATGTTAATCATAGAAGTATGTAAGACAGTAAAGTAAAGATTCAAAACTAAAGGATGTTCTCTGTAACCATATTTACTAATGATTATACATGTATGGTACTGAAATGCTAACAAATAAAGAAATTAAAATACTTTGTTATATTCTGACTGGAATAGTCTTCCTCAGCACTTAAGAGACTGTCAAAATCTATCTACCGGTAGTTTCAAAACTCAACTAAAGACATTATTCTACAGGACTGCTTTCTATTAATCTTCTCATTACTGAATATTGGCGCTCTGAGCATGCAATGTGAATGGATATATGTACAATACAAGTACACTATTATTATTTTTTAAAAAGAAGATTTTGTGGAAAAAATCCCAGTATGTAGACTTGAAATATATCAAAAGCCACTGAATGGATGGCTGTATAATTGCAGTTTGAATAGCTCTATAATTACGACTTGAGTAGTTTGAACTACATGATGCAACTTAGTCTGATGCTATTGATGCAGGCTGCATCTTTCAAGCACATTTCGAGATTTCATTACGGAAACATCCAATGAGCAGGAACTGCATCAAAGCATCGCAGTTACCTGTGTCTAGCAGCGATTGAGGACGTCGCCAAATCAATTACCGACTCTCGGCTTTTACTTAATCACTAATTTATGAATCCCATTAATGTGTTTCATGTATTTTATTGGAGAATTCTTCAAAGTAACTAATGAATTGTTGTCAGAGAGTGTTGACCAAGCTTTTAAGTGAAATGATTTTCAGGAATTCTCTTGGGATTTGGGATTTGACGAGTCTAAATCATTTTTAATTTGTCCCTTAGGATTTGGGGTTTGATGTCAAATTGTGAAATCATTTGTCGAGGAGATTATAGGCTTCCTCCCCCATCATCAGTCAGATTGACAGAAGAGTAATCCATCTCTGCCGCTAATGTACAACTACCTATTGGACTGGGTCTAACAAGCAGTTATCTAGTAGATAGAGTTATATGGCATTGATATAGCATTGATATAGATGACACTTATTGTATGTGCCTAAGCAGGGATGAAAATGTAAACAATAGACTTCCTAAATGTTCTTAAATCATTATTTTCCTTTCAGTTGTACTTTATCGTTTTTGAATTTTGAATTCTAGACCCTATAGGAATTGATTCATGAAATATATTTAGACAAATTAGGTTAATCAGACACTAAGAATAGTAATATTGGTAACATCATTGTGGATAACCATATAATTTTTAAACATACTTCTTGTAACATTACAATACAAAGTCTTTTTAGTATTGTCTACACATTCATCTAATAAAGGAAAGGTTTGTCAGTTTGTTGAATACAAACAGTCTATTACCTCAATTCCCTGTTGCATCTCAATAATAAGGGAAATGTAAGTCTATTTCGGTTCCAGACGTGGCTTACAGGTTTCACCGCAATACAATAGTGTTGCGAGCTTTCTCCCTGCAATAATACTAGCAGCCGCGATATAAGTGAAATACTCTTGAAAGTGGCAATAAACCCCATATCACTTTTGTCAATTTTGAAACCATTTGCTCAGGACGTTTGTGGTTTGTGGCTTTGCTGAGCATTTTGGGTCTACTATCATATTATCGGCTCCGGGGAACAGTTTTTGGCTTGTTATCATATAATTGGCTCTGTGGGACATTTGTGGTTTTCTTTCACATTATTGACTTCACATGTGACTTTATAGCACATATAGGGTTTGTTTGTTTCATAAATTGTTATTTGAGGACCTTTGTGGGTTCCTCTCACATCATTGGCTAAGGATGGCATTTAGGAATTGATTTCGCACTTTGCCTTTGGAGGACGTATATGAGTTTTGTTATTGCTATCAGCTTTTTAGTGAGCTACCATGTCGAGGCCTTCAATAGCATTTAGGTTAGCTTCTTTGAGAGGCATTAAGAAGCTGGTTGATGAAGAAGAACAAGTTATTATGGATAGTCAACTTCTTTATTGCATGAAATGCAAAGTTTTGGTGTAGATACTAACACAGTTATCACTTAGTGTTTTTTTAGGACATTTGTGGTCATATGATATGAAACTTGCTTTCAAGGACACCATACTTCTGAAACTGATCTTCCCAGAGTCCTTGAAGGACGATTTGTGTGTTTTCTATCATTTTGCCATTAACCTCAGTTGCGTGAAGGTTTATGAGTATCATGATAGGTTTAAAGATATGAATTGATTTAGCCTGTTTGCTAAGGGTCTGAGCTGATAGTGCTAGATACATGGGTGGAACATCAAGTATCTGGTTCTGGGTCTCAATGGGATGTTACATTCAGGGGAAGGGTCTGATCCTGAAACCTGAAATGTATCACAGATTAGGCGTTTAGGGTCTTGCTGGGAATGGCTGTGAAAAAAACCATTTGTTTTGTTGAAGAATGTCATTTTTTTAGATAAAGTCCTTTTTTAGATTGTAAACATTTGGGAATAGTTTGTTTCAGTGCCATTCATATTCTGAGGGGAGAAAACATTTGATAGGGTGTGAAGTCTTCTAGTAAATGTTTCTATTTACTTAAAAATATTTTATGAATGTTGTAGTGCTATAAAAATAAGAGTTTCTTTCTTCCTATACAATATAAGTTTTCCAGGAGATTATGATAATGATAATTTGATGTTATTTCTTTTTCGATTTTCCATGGAATTTGTACAAAAAGTTATCCATATGTTGACAAGAAAAATCCTTTTTCACTACATAATGCATCAACCAGGAAACCATAAAGCAGATTTCCTCACCACAACTCACAATACAGATATGTATGTGACGAGTGCGTAAGAGTAATGTGTAAAATCTGTCTGCAGCTTACTTAAAACTCTTTCCATTAGGTTGATTATTTACACAATAACAACTGCTACATGAAGAAATGCATAAAATGGCTCCTTCAGTCAGCATGTACACAAGAAAGGCAGTAAGAAAACACTCCAAACACGGTTCAGGAGTCTACTAACAGCTTCCTATACAAACACAGTTAACAGTGCGCTCTGTTATTTGACAAGGCTTTCTCAACAACTAGTTGTTAAACAAACGGTATCAATATTTTAACTCTGTTTGATATTCCTTGAGATTTGTTGATGGGAAGTTAGTATCTTATCATTTGCACCTGGGCTCTCAGCTTCTACTCCAAAAATTAAACTGATGGAAATATGTGTTAAATTATTTTTTTATTTTGATGTAGTATTTCTTTTTATGTTTTCATTTATTCATAATGTTTATATTTTTAATTTTGATTATTCATAAACTTCTTATAATGATTCTAGTGACTCTTTGATGATATTAGAATATGAACAATAGTTTCATAATGATTATGTTACCTCGAAATAATGTGTACTCAATTTGTAAAAGAAATTCACTTTTTCCACCTTTATCAAAATTCATATGAAGGCATAGCCTTAAAGCTTGCAGCTACCCCTAGACTATCCCAAGTTGGAATTTCTGCAGATTTGCCATTAAGATTGTTTGAAAACAATTGGTTCCTTTAAAGTTCATGGAATTAAACAATTTTTATGTATTTCCAGGTCTTCCTGGATCAAAGGGTGACTCAGGTCCGATGGTGAGTGTTCTATTTTTATTTTTGGTTGTTGTTTAACCATTTTTATCTTTATGAATAAGACTTGTTTATCCCTTTCAGATGAAAAGTGATTTAAATACATAAGATTTGAAAAAATAATTTAAGAAAAAAGAAATTAACCTTTCAGTATTAGAATCTGAATGCGTCATGATTGAAAAAATTTATTTTGTATCTATGGATATTTTTTTAACGTCTTTTTAGTTTTTATTATCTGACTCATGGTGATTCATCTACTATAACATGGTTGATTTACATATTGAACAGATAATTTATCATTTTGGTAATAATTTTAAAGATATGTGAGTATAACATATTTCATTGAGTACAATTTTGACAGCAGATTTTGTTCATTGATAACATAATGTATAGACTATCACTCTCAAAAGCTCTTTAACTTTATGACCAATTATTCACTGTGATTTAAATGCACCAAGCAAACCCTTAATGTGATTGGATTTGTTGCTTTTATCTCTTCATGTCATTGTTGTCGGTTGCGTTTCAATGTTGTAAATCGGCATGTTGTAAAAGGGGTGTGTTCGGTTGATAATTGGGATTTTTATGAGGCCTCACCAAAACCACCAAACCAATCCTATATCTTGAATTGAAAAACAAGATAATAAAAATGAAAAAAATTAACTGATTTTTTAAAATGGCGTTCTTAACATTTTGAAAGGTCTCACTGTTCTGTAAAACAATAAATCGATTTTCATTTTCCAAGCACACCCTAAGCTAATTATTGTGAGAAGACGATTGGGTATTTGCAGTGGTAGGTTCCCTAATAGTAAAACGGCTGCTTCACTGGCTCAATAGATGCCCACAGTAGGTTTACCCTTCCTTTATCATTGATGATGAATTTTGTTTCAGGGACCTAAAGGAGAAAATGGTTTCCCGGTATTATATCTCCCATATCAGTACAAGCTACTTAATATACCATACTCCATAACACAGTATATACACTACTGTATCACACTAAGCTGCTGGATATTTACTTATACACCATGGTGGCTGGGATACCTCAGATATACTCACTACTAACTACATTCTACTTTATATATACATGCGCAGAGTGTCAATATCTTCAATTCTTACTTGAAGAAAATGGAATCATGGCTTCAATTTTCTTATCAAATGCTATGATATATGTTCTTGCACTCTTAATGGAAAGCTTCTGAACAGATATTCTGGCTGCAAGAAAAGTTGCTTTAAGGATCTGTAATTGCTGCAAGTATCAAGGATATGGCTAGTGTTGATGAAAAATTGCTGGATATCAAGCTTGTATGGAATATATGTGATATAAAGCCCAAAAGTTTTAATCATATCTAAACACATTAGTAAGAATCTTGAATCAGAAAGAAATTCAAGATAAACACTTTTAAATGAACTTATATATAATATGTTGAGAGAAGGTGAATTGTAAAAGACTTTTAAGGAGTCAGGTTCTTGCCTTGAAAGATAATGAACCATAACAAGTGTAAAAGGTTCATACATATAAGAAAATACTAAATCTATATTCTTCACTTTAGAAAAAGTTAACTTAACGGACTGTAAATAGGTTACCTGGGAAATTGAAAATATGATGATATTCATGATGCTATCCTTTTGATACTGAAGTATCTACTTGGCTGTGTCCCTACCCTTCAAAGCCTTCCCATTTATATTTGCTTTAGCATATTCCACAATACTGTTTCACTTCTTTGAAACAAACTCAATTGATTTCAAATTTTTTAAATGAATTTATTAATTTGGCACAGCCATCATTTGGAAAATATCAAACATAATTACCATTTCAGTTATAACTGGAATAAGTTAAATTCATGAAAATTAAATTGTTTATTCCCATTTGTAACTCCCTTTAGGGTTACCCTGGTTTACCTGGCTGTTCAGGTGCTCAGGTGAGATATACAGAAATATTCAATCAATAAGAAAAAAGAGTAGATCATCTTTAAGATATACCACTTGGCCTCTAGTTTTTGACCTTGTGTATTGGGCGACCACCTTCTTTGACCCCCTAATTTCTGGCATAAAAAACTCGCCTTATACATTGAAATATATGGTAAGCTTTTTATAGTAAGCTATGAGGAATTACTTGGATTTATTATTTTTGGGTTTCTTGAGAATATAGAAAATACAATATAAAATACAGGTTCATTGAAGCACTCTTAAAAGGTCCAATAGAAATTCATGCTACAGAGAAAATAACTCTACCAATGTGTTTTATAGCAGATATTTTAATTTTGTTATATCATGATGAATAATATTTAACATGTTATGTTTATTTCAAATTCCCCATTTTGTAGTTTTAAGAGAATAACTCAATTGATAGTTAATATGAAATTGAATCAAAACGAATGTGGAATTGTAAATTTAAAAGAGACTAAATATTTGAGTGACCAAGCTCATACACCATGAGGGAAAGGTTACAAGAAAGTTTCTTATCTACATCTACAGGCCTTACTTTTAATGGATCTATTCTAAAAAGCAAAGCACATTATCCGCATGCAAGTGTTTCAACATGGTAAAAAGTGCCACTAGATACTGGAACCTGCCTCCAGATAACTATAATGAGCTCCTCACTTTTGAAGTCAGCACTTGTAGAGATATATGTGATGTACATGCAGTTGATTTAGCCTGTAGACATGTTAAAACTTATTTAGTTCTGCATTGTTAAAAAGCTATCAAGATAAGGAGCTTCATTAAGTTTCAGTTGTGGAATTTGTGAGAAGGATAGTGCTAGGCTATTCAGCAGTACATTTCTTTGATTTGGTAATGATCTGTGGTTGTCCTTAATTAGATTCTCAAAAATCATCAACTTTTGTTTTTGAAATATTTCTATCACATTAGTGAGAAGTTTGTTCTTTGGCCAAAAGCACATGAAAATACAACTCAAAAGCAATGCATGTCAAGTTTACATTACATTATGTTAGTAGTTTTCTTTTCAAATAAATTGACAGATTGTAATATGCTCAGGACTGCTAGAGGTTGATAATCACAGGTAATGCCATAAATGCCTATAGGAGAGGTAGACTAATTAAACATGATACTCATCTTCTATTACTTTTCTATAATTTTATAATTTAAACATATGTGCAACATATTGTAACAAATATGCAAAAGGATGTTAAATAGTTTATTCTGTAAGTGTCACTTAAGCTTGATGTATAATTCCAGATTATGATGATGTTAGATGGGGATGTACATAAGAACATGCTGGGGTAATGATAATGTGACAGCGAGATGTGCAAAGAGAAACAAGGGATATTTCATTATTCTTCATGTATCTGAGTTGCCATCAATAAGAAGTACATAGAGTCGTAATTCTTCAATTCTGAGAATTCCCCGTTTAACAATTCAATGAGATTCATACTTCTTCAATAAAATTTTGAAAATCCTCTGTATATAATGTAAAATGATTCAACAAGACTGATAAAGCATCTTTCAATAGAAACTGCCCTTTAAATTACAAGATCCATGAGGTATATGATGATTGAAGCAAGCCAATGTATTTATAGAGATAGTGATGTTTATATCAAGGAATGGTTCCACATTACCATGCTATAGAAGTTATATCTCATGGATGAAGTTAATATCGCATGGCTGGAGTCAATAACCAATGGCACTCCTGGCCACTTCTCCGGACAGTAAACAACACTCCTTGAGTTTCACCAACAAATAAACAACAGCTGCCGGAGCCACTATACTCTCAAAATATTTATCTCTTCTGATTAACCACAAAATTGCTCTCCTTGATAGAGATATGTTGGTAGAGAAACTTTAGCTGTATGAATGCACAGAGGCGTGACAGGGAAGCTTGATCCCCCGATATTGCTTGCATCAGGCAGTGAGAGGATTATGGGATATGTCAGAGTAGATCCGCTTGCGTGAATTCAAAACATATGAAGCTCTTGAGAAACTAAGCTATAGATATCTATTTTAACTTTTTCGATATGAATATATTGTGTCTAGTTCTATAAGACATTTTTAGATCATTCACAAAAAGTTTTCATGAACAAAAATTACTCCTTGGTATTTGAGGATGATATTTTCCCATTAGGGATTTTCTACACTATAACTTTACAAAAGTTATAGATAAGCTGTTCTTATTCTATAATATGATGAAAAAGGCATTTTATTTTTCTAGGTCAATGGAGGTTGTCACAAATGAACAGTTTTTATTCTAAAATTGTCATTTAATATGCACTAAACTTGGTGTCAAAGGGATAAGGTTCTCATTAGAACATTTCTTAGTGACATGTGTACTTTCATATTTTGAAACGGTACATGTCAACTTGAATACTTGATCTTTGACAAGGAATTTTACAGTCTTCCTCTTTGAACTTGTTGTACAAAAAATTATGCAAACAGATGTCAGGACTTCTGTTTAAACTTTGGATAAAAACATTTTACATTTTACAAAGAAATTAAATTTTGAACAGATGTACAATTTCATCTTTAATGTGCATCATAAGCTTATGTAAAAACCTTTCTCCTCCTCCAAAGTTCTATGTATTTCTCTGGATCAGGATTTTAAGCTAGTTAGGCCTACAGTTACTTAAATGCAAATAATTTTAAGCGCTAATTCATGCAGGGAAAAAACTCTTGACATGTTTTGATAAAGACCATATGGTATACTGCAGAAATTTCAAAAATAAAATTATCAAAATAATTTCATTGGAAGAATTCCAAGATGGCAGCCATATGTCGGCCCAGTGTTGACCATATGATGGTGTGAGCGAGTGCAAGTTTTGGACGGTCTTTCATATGAATGTTACACAGTAGGGAAGTGAATGTATTTGATAATCAAAAACAATCAAATGTGGTAACGTATAATGTCAAACATAACATTGTTTTGGCCTATCCCAAATTGTTTATATGAAAGGAGTTGCCTTTTCAATGGTTTATTGAATATACTTTTTCATCATTTTAAAGAATGATATCTTACTGAAACATCTGAAAAGTTTGAATTTATATTGCGCTTCTTTGTATATAATTAATTTAAGCAAAGTACAATATATTTTTGGTAAAATTTAGCAGTAGCACACAAATGAGCAAAGATTCTTAAGAGCTCACTCCATTTTTCATTCAGCTTTATATCCAGATATCCAGTCATGTGTCATGTTCAGTATAAATCAAGATGTTATGTAAACCAAATATCCAAAACTTAAAAAGTATTATTGATTTACAGGAAAATATCAAGAAGCTTTCTTCATCATCTTTATATAGAGATGTGGTCCTTTAGTCTGTATGGATGTCAAGGCTATCATGTGACCCAAACCAGAAACACATCTCCAAATTGATTAGTTCATTATTGTACAAATATCCTAGAATCTTTTCCTATAAGCTCAACAAAACCCCATTGTTATCTTTCCTCCTGTATTTTTGTCCATAGAAGTGTTGTGTCTTTTATTTGCGACAAAGAGCCCTATCATTTATCTTCAAAATCCTATAGATTTCTACAATAAGTTTTTTGTCCCTATTTGTTCATGACCTATTATACGGTACTTACTGTTTGATGACTCAAAACCAGACATTTGACTTTGATTATAACATATATCATAATGATAAGTCAAACCCCTATCATTTGTCCAAAAGTAATACTTTCTATTGACATTTATGATCAGGTCTTCTATCCTCCCATTTATCATTAATGTTCAGAGTCACATTGTATTAAACAGAGACTCCATGTCCACGCCATACACTAGGGTAATAAGTTTTGAAAAAATACAAATTTGATTTCTGCAAAAATGAACCTTAAAGAAGGAAAATTCAATGGTCCTCTTAATCCCTACAAGGAGATGTGCTATTCCCCTGTATTTTCATGTCTTGCTTAAATCTGTATTCCATGACAATTGGCATAAGATGTGTTTCATGAGCCATGAATAATATAAATCTTCCTTTCAAAGAACCAAAATTTATCTGCCCTATTGACTTCTACAAGGAGATGCACAATCTCCCTCTGTGTTCATGTCCAAGGTTATGTTTTGTGTTCTTTGTATGCAAAACAGCTTCAAGAAATTTTATATGTGTTCTATGAATCCCCAGTTGACTATGACATATGATGTGTTACGCCATAAATATGAAAAAAAACTTTCTATCAACGAACAAAAATATATCTGCCCACTTGATTTCCACAAGGAGATGCACTATCTCCCTCTTTGTTCATGTCCAGGTTATACTTTGTGTTCTTTGTATGCCAAAAAGCTTCAAAAGACTTTATATCTGTCCTATGAACCCACAGTTGACAATAACATTGATATGTTACGCCATAAATAATTTAAAAGATCTTTCCAAAATATATCTGCCCACTTGACTTCCACAAGGAGATGCACTATCTCCCTCTTTGTTCATGTCCAAGGGCATGTTGTGTGTTGTGTACCCCAGCAGGTAGCTTTCCATGTAGGTGTACAGTACATGTTTGATTTGTTTCAGGGAGTGAAAGGAGAAAGAGGATACGCTGGCTTTCCGGTGTGTGAACATTTCATCTGGGAATGTTTTCAGATGTAAATTATAGACTATTGTTTCTCTTGCTGTCAAGGGTCTCTTGCTCTAGCTATCTCTCTGCATCATGATGAGATCTTGTCCTGAATTATCTCCCTTTCTTCTCTCTTCCATCTATTGGAGCAAATGTTACCTTAGGTCTTATCAATTTACACTCTTATTGTAATTGGATATTTCTATTGAAATGCAAGGAGGTACATTCTGAATGACTGTGTTCTTTTCTTAAGTGTAAGTGTATTAAATGAGAGATGATATTTTAAGTACAAGCACCCATATGACCTGGGTTTCTCAATATTTTTATTCAAATTAGTACATCAAGGTCAGGGATAACATATTTCTTCAAGTCTATGTAGCTTTATGCAATGTATGATTGATATTATTAAGCCAATTTGTCTGTCCTTGACTTTACAAAGCATAACCAATTTATCATATGTACTTGGTGCATACATATTTGCATTTTGATGGACTAGCACGGTTTACATTTAGGTATTTAACAGGTTATAGATACTTAAGAGCATTTTTGATGAACATAGCATCAGCATTACTTTACAATTTGAAAATGAATTATTTCTGGTAAATGGTATAATAATTTGACACACGTCTTCTCCTACCTGATTCGTTTCCTATATTTTCTCCCCTTCTCTGCTCTCTGATGATGTCATTCTGTTCCAGCCTTACCTTCATAGCTCCTAAACACGGACTCCATTGTACAGTAAAACTTTACATCCTACAGCTTCTCTCACTACATCATCATCAATAAATGACTCTTATTTTATGATTTACCATCATCAATCTGACTATAGCATGGTTTCTTGATGTTGCATGCTTGATTGGAATGGCATGTTTCCATTTTGACTCTTTTACGTTCAAGTGCGTATTCTTCCTTGAAATTTCAACTCCCTTATATCTAGTCTTTGCATTATGGCTATTGTCAGTGAATATTGAACCTTTACTTTGTATTGAACAGACAATATACTAAGATAGGTAAGATATTATGTGATAATCATATATTTCTTAGGTACTAGGTAGTAATTTGTGATTGAGGACACAAGACTGAAGCAACAAACTTGATACCGTTTAAGAATATTAACCTTGCTTGTCCATGAACAAGATTTCCTAATGGCTAACCAATCGAAAATGATATAATGTAATCTGACTAATACATTTAACGTCCTATAAACATTATTATCAGGTTTGCTATCAGACATGATGTTACTAATCTATTTGCTCACAACATTAATGTGGACATGTCAGTTTGTCTTTATAGAACCTTTCGAGATAAGCGTTCTCAGTAAACATTTAATCTGCAATAATTCCATCAAATATGAACATAAAAGTAATTGATGTTGGCAAGTTATTGCACCAGTCAGTGTTACTTATATCAGTGACTAGTACCAAAGTTGCGCCATATGTGGTAACTGGCCATGTGTAAAGAGTTGATGAGGTGCAAAGGGACTAGAGCGTAGCGGCAAGGAACCAGTTTGGCTGGCTATCCCATCATGCTCTAGCCACCTGTCTCAAACCAGGCGGCCATCTTGAACAGGTGCCCTTGTGCAGTATAAACTCAGACTGACAGTATACATATACATACTATTGTCTCAACAACATATACACTTGATCTACTAAACATTTGCTTGTGAATATATCAACCTTACATATGCTTAAGTTCCCTTGTTATCAAATATTGAAACAATTTAGATTTAGATTTTTAAAACTCAAAATGTTTGATTTTTCTTAATAGCTTGACAAGCATGAAACATGTGCTGCATGTAATTTCACCAGCAAGATTATTGTAACTTTAATAAACAATAATATTGAAAACATGATTTTCAGTAAATTTTTATCAACAAGGTAGGTCTTTAACTCAATTTATGATGTCTGTTATGACTTTAAGAATTTTTTAAATTAATCAGCTTGTTTTTGTTTTACTATTTATTTTGATTTTGTTCTGCAGGGACCGATCGGCCCACCAGGGAAGAGCGGGGAGGAAGTAAGTGATGAGTTTATCTAGAACGTTGCCTAATATCACCCAGAGACAGAACAGACCACATTGCCTCTTCTGAGTGTTGTTCAAGAAAGAATGTTTTATTTATTCTTGTGAAATTCTGTATTTGTTACAGGCAGGATTGTGGCTGGGCTGAGTGCTACCACATGTTTATATCTTCTTTCTCATCAATTATGTCAGCAAATACTTGAATTTTAAACAAAATATATTTTTAACAATTGGACATGAATAAGATAAAGCTGCTTTCACATTATGTCTTCAGTAGTGCAGTAGGAGAGAAAGCAAAGATCTTTGTATTATCCTCCCTGATGTTTATATTTTACGAGTGCTTCATTCACTTCAGGGCAATGCAGGACCTGCTGGTGAAAAGGGCACCAAGGTGAGTTGTGCATTTTGCTTGATAATTTGTATCATTCACTTATCAATATCACTGATGGATAAATAATAGTCATGGTTTATTTATATATTTGAAATAATTGAATGTGATTATCCAAAAATCTTTATACAGTATAAACTAGAATAAATGAATGAATGAATGAATGAATGAATGAATGAATGAATGAATGAATACGGGTGTTACTATACCTTTTGAAATATGGCTGGTGTTTATTTTTTTAACCCAAAATTGTTGCAATATTTTCTACATACTTAAAATAAATAACGGCTATAAGAAATTAAGACGAATATTTGTTTGTTATATGAAGTACAACCAGACTATTAATTAATAATCATACTGTTGTTATATATTTAGACAGTGTATAAAATAGGTTAGAAAGCTGGCCTGTCCTGAAAAATAATTGGTAAATTCCTTAGGGGAAAATAAAGAAAAATTTTGAAAAGTCCTGACCAAAGTAACCAGTCCTGGCAAAAAGTAGCCAGTTTAAGCACTTGCGGACAGCCTATATTTTAAACACTGATTCAGAGTTTACGTAAATTCATCCAGACCAATAATGCATAATGACATGATGTCATTTCCAAATGATAAGAAAAATTTGTCCATGTGTATCCAGGGTGAGTCTGGAGAGACGGGACAGAAAGGAGACTCAGGACTTTCAGGTTACGATGGAGTACCCGGACCGAAGGTGGGTCCACAACATACTCTTATCTTATCAGATTTAACACATATTCTAGCTAACATCAATTCAAGATAAGTTTGATATCCTCACACAAAAGCCAAAGCAAGTCTTGAGAGTTCAATCTGAAAATGAGAAAATCTCAGTCATCTCTTCATTATAATTATTTTTTATTTCCAATTTTACATTTATTGACCAAATTTCATTTCAGAGACTAAGTGTTCGACTTATTTGATATAATTGATATACATTGATACAGAAGCTAGGGACAATTTTATGGATTTCAACATTTCAGGGACTGTTTGTATAAAGTTTCTTATACCATTATGAAGCTAATAGGAAAAGTACAGAAACATCACTGCAAGAGACAAATACTACAATGACATAAAATGTTGCATTAAAATATATTAAAATGTAGATTCAAGGAACATACATTTGTACTAATACTGATGATTACCATGACACCTACAACAGTACAGAGACATGGGATGTTGTTATAACTTGGATTTGACAGTTGTATGTTTGATACAATATTTGTTTTCAGCAGGCATCTGAAATGAATAAACTGATGACAATTTTATTCAGAAATAGAAAATACAATTCTCATCATGACTCATTGCAATTTGTTTAATGACTAATATTTCTTTTTCAAATGTTACCATGCTAATATCAATGATTTCATTGTTTTTCAGGGTGTTAAAAGATCTATACGAGAAGGAAAAATTATATCATTACAGGTACAACTGATGCATGATGAAGACATTCCTCTAATATTTGGTTATATTTATCTGATAAAAACAAATTTTAAATTTAAATATTAAACCTCTTAACCTTGTTTAAGCTCTATAGACAGCTTCACAACTTAAAACTAAGAATCTTTGACTAATTACAATTTTTTTTTCTGAATTGAACTATGAAAGATTGAATTTTAATCTCTCTGTCAAAGTATTCTAAAAACTAAAGTTTGTAATGAAATTTGCAATAATATATTAGATTTGTTTCCTGTTACCCTTTCTTTCCTAATACTAATGATTTCCAACTTTCAGGGATCAGATTATGAAGTTATATCTATAAAGGTTGGTGACTCCTGGACTGGAGCATGTTCCTTAATGCATGATGTCAGCATGGGGGCGTTGTTTTGTCTTGAAAAGGAAAATCTGATTATTTGATAACATGATGGGTTAATTATCATCATTGATTGCACAAATAGTTTATCCTTCATATGGAAAATCATATTGATAATAACATTTTGAACTTAAAACAGATTTATTTCTCAGCTGTTATCATATAATCAGACATGTCTTTTAACTTGTTCTTTTTGCAAGGCATGTTTTTATGTGTACATTTTGCTTTTAGATGTTTTCTCATTTTGTGTTCATTTTCAGTTTATTTTGTCATGCTTTTCTCATTTTGGCATTGTCAGTAGCATGTCATTTCTTACTATGGATACAGGGAGTTGTCTGTGTGTCTATACTCCCAAATAGATTTAGAGAGCTGTTGTGTATCTTTAGTTTCTGTTGTTTTTCAGGTGTTTTTAGTATTTCTATTGTTTGAGTGCATGGAAATATGCTGTTTTTAAAACAAAGCAATATTGCTTGTTAGATTTATTCAATGGGGAATTAATTGTCTAAAGGTCAAAAGAATATCTGACAATTTAAAAAAAAAAGTTTTTGGACATTGAAATTGAAAAGGAATGACATTCATTCATGAAAGGATAAGCTACTATGGCAGATGGTAAAAGACCAATCAATCAACCAAACAAAACCTTTAAACGAACAACAAGAATTGTTGTACTCATTTCTGACAAAACATGTCATGGTCTACTGTTTTACTAAAACTCTAAAAAAAAGTGATATTCTTTGCACCAATGGCCAAATTTTAATTTCCCTATTGCCTTGTGAAACTGGTTGTGCTTATGCATGTTCAGTCTGTGCTATGAATGCACATGCATGTGCATGTTGTGAAGCATGTGTGTCGTGAAGCATGTTGTGATGCATGTGTGTTGTGTTGTTGTGCAGGGAGACCGAGGTCCACCGGGTCTAGCCTATGGTCTTGACCTGGAAGAATGGGAACCTAAGGTCATAGAACTCAAGGTAGGTTTTCATTGGTCAGTCAAGATTCAGAGTCTCAGATATTCCAGGAATTGATTAAAAGGTAACTGTCTTTGAAGGCAATTAGAAATGGAATACATTAGTCAAATAACATTGTTTTTATAAATGATTCTAAAAGTTTAAATTTCAGGTTTCAACATTTTTTTTTTATTCAATGAAATTTCTTCTTTTCTTTTTGTTATTTACAAAATAATTCTTTGATAAAGTCTTTCAACTGCAAGAAGAGATGCAACAATTATCAAAATGTTTTGTTATAAGCTTTGTGGTATTCTTTACCAAACTCTATCCAACCTTCATGCTTATTTGGACTTTGACATTTACTCTATTTTGTTGGAAATACATACAATCAATAAGTATGAAATAAGATAAGGTTTATTCATTGATGATAAAGGAGAAATCAAAACTATTGTACAGCTAAATTACTGGGCTCTTATAAAGCATGTTTATATAGTTGAATAACTCCCTTGCACTCTGCATGATTCATCAGTGTTAAAACGTTTTTACAGATACATGTACATGTCATAAATGATTTTAATGCATGCTGTGTATGTGATGTATTTTGAGTCATCAATGTCACCATTTTGAAAACTATGATTTCTTAGACAGAACTTTGAAATTGATTATAAGACATAGAAATATATTTCTAAATAAATTTAAGAATCACCTTAACTGTAGAGATATTACCATTCTGTTGAATAGATTTTTAAATTTTTTTACTCTCATTTATGTATGTACACTGAAAAATGAACATGACTTTTGGACAAAAAAACCTTTACATAACTCTAATCTGGAAAAAATATATAAAATTATTTTAAATTTAATTATTTTTATGTTTTCATAAAAATAAATCAACAATTCCCTCTATGTATATTAAAACTGTAATTGAGCACATTAAAAATACTCATCATCATTTTAAGCATCATTAATTATTATTTATAATCATAACTTATTTCCCGGTCACCAGGGAGAGCCAGGAGAGGCGGGGCCGCCAGGACCCCCCGGAGAGCGGGGAGGAGTCGGACTTCCTGGGTACGATGGACTAGCCGGACCCCCAGGCCCCGCGGTGAGACTCAAATTCTTGTCTTTATTGTGCTTATGAACTTTGGTATAAAAATAACTCTAGAATCACTAGAACTGTATATGGATAATGAGAGTAATGTTTTGGTAAAGGTTCCTATACTGTTACCAAGATAAGCACCTATACTTAAGAGTTGATATGTATAAAGAAGTTAAACATCTATCAATCTGTGTGATTATTTTAAAATTATTTTAAAGTTTAAAATTTCTTGATGCCCATCAAACAATTTCAAGTTGTTCTGATATGCATAAAGAAGTTTAATATCTATTAACTTATGTGATTATATATTTTTGTTTAATAACTTCTTAATGACTGTCAATCAGTTTCAACTCATATATGCTGGACAAAAGCAGTTTCAGATATGTGAACAATATTACTTAAAGTGTAAATTTTCATTTGATATAAATTGTTTAAGAGGTTCAAGTTAAATCACATTACATCTAGTTATCAATTGACCGACCTATAAATATTCATCAGAACAATTTCAAATATCCCTCAATTATTTTTTGTGATATGTAGGATTATCATTATGATTTTGAATAAGCATTTACATAATAATGACATTCTTTGTTTGTTATTTGTTTAAATTTTCTAGTTTTGTTGTTTTAAGTTTTTAATTTAACGTAATATCAAATCATTGAAGTCATCATTTATTAACAACGGTATTACACATTATCTCTCAACTTCACCATGTTAATTACAGGGACCCCCTGGACCCATGGGACCACCAGTAAGTAAACTGTTATCGGTTCAAATTATCATTTCATTTCAGAGGTTTGAAACGTTAAATAAAAATACATGACTCTTCATATACTTTTGCACTTCATATATCAGAACAGTGGTGTCGGTTGTGATGAATTAACGCATTAAAATCCCTGTTAATCTTATCAGTTTTTATAGAAATTAAGTCTTCTGGGAAATTACATTTTAAGTTTCTATCAGAATATATAATGAAATAATTTATTATCACATATTTGGGTATTGATATTATCAATTTAACATTTTATCATCATATATATTCTAAAGTGAAATACAGTAGAACACTGATATAGCGAACAATCGGATATAAGTCCCATCCCTATATAATATCATTAAAATGATATGTGTATAGCGGACACGGGATATAGCGAACTAAATTCTTTGGTCCCTTGGAGTTTGTTATATCCGTGTTCTACTGTATATGTAACACATATTTTTTTCAATAATAAAAATGTTTTTATGAATTTTAAGTATTTATTTTTGCTAAAGAACATTGTATCTCATTCTGCATTAAGATGAATTAACTATTGCTACATAAACCTTTTTACATGATATGGTTAAATATTACTTGACGACTTATAAAATAATAAATATTAGTAATTAAATAATTACACCCCCTGTTCTGATATTTTTGCTTCCTATGCTTTTTTCTTGCTTCTACTGCATGCTTCTACAGATTATATATTATATACACATATTTATTTAAGTTCCAAAAATTGTAAGTTCATGTCTCTCTTCATCTTCCGAACGCATCGGGCGAGATATGCATTTACAAGAAATTCATATTCACCCTTGCGACAACTCGACGGGAAAGTTGTAAACTCTATCAGCGCCCCCTGTAGGACGAACAGAGTAACGTCCCTCTCGAACTCGAAGCGAAATTTAATTTCTAATTAATCCCTTAGTTACGTTGTGACAACAGTCATAAAAACGATGCCTGAATGTAGTTAACCAAAATACTGCATAGAATAAGGCTGTATCTCTCAGTTTCTATTTAGAAATCGCATCGTTTTATTACAGTTTTGTGTGCTCAATTCAAACATATCCTCGCTTTTGATTGGCCTACACCATAGCTCAATAATCAGGCTACTTCCTGTCACAGCTTTCCCTTCGAGTTGTTGCAAGGGTGAATATGAATTTCTTGTAAATGCATATCTCGCCCGATGCGTTCGGAAGATGGTCTCTCTTATGCTTTTCCAACTCTAGTTGATTTAAAAGCAACCGTATCCACTCTGCTTTGTGTAAATTTTTATATTATGTTAAGTGTGATTATATGAGTGCTTCAGTAGTATGTACGTTATGTAGCAGCTAACTGTAAGCTTTCCACGCATGTTTTCTTCAGGGAATTGCAGGAAAAGATGGTCGGCCTGGTGATACGGTAAGTAACGTCTACATCACGCCTATATCTCTATAAGCATTCCCTGCTACCGCACAACACTTTTATAAGGATTGTTATTCATTGAAGTTAGAATAATTTCTTGTCTTCTTCATTTCAGTTTCTTTGAATAATTAGAGATTTTTTATGACATGTATGATTTCAATATATGAATTGTTTTTGAGCTGCTTTTTGAATGGTTGTGAATTAGGTGTATTTAAACCTTACAGTGTTTAAAATATTTCTTAACCAAATTTACTTTTCAATTGAAAATTAAGGCAAGTGTTACCCGAATATTTTCTTAACTCAAAATGTTTTTGTTTCTATGCTTAGTTCATGACACATCATATACATACCAGTTACTTATCATTCTCTACTATTATACTTAGTCTTAACATTATTTACTTACCAAAAAAAATATCGTATTTTCAGTATTTTTTTCAGAATTTACTGATTTCATCATTTGTTTTGATGATAGATATTCTATTATCATAAAAAGATTAAACATCCACAAAATATACCTGTAGTTTCCTTTGTAGGTGTGCTTTGTGATTTATGAAACATAAACAATAGATGCTTTATACATGACTCACATTTCACATGGTTTTGTGGACAAGAAGACTTAATTACATGAAAATGATATAACAGCATCCAGTCTATTTCTTTTGAACAAAAAATCAAAATGAAAAGATTTGATTATTTTTCATTTTTTTCTAAATCCAAATGTTTATGCATATTTCAACGTTTTCTTTCGGCTTTTAAAATAATAAATGTTACTTATCACATTTTGTTGCTAAATTGATTAATTTATTGTTGTGGAGTAATTTCATAATCATTGTGTGTCATGTATATAAATATACCATAACCTACTAGCTCAATGTAGCTATTTATTTGTAGTAATTGTATCCTGCTTCAGTAGAATCAACCAGCCATGATATACAGACAGAAGTATTTTTGTCTGCATACATGTCATTATTGCAGTGCACATCCAAATATCCCTTAATAAGTTTACCAATAAAATTAAAAGTGAGCTCAAAATTAGATTTTTAGTCTTCAATTCTGTTGATATTTGATGACATTAATTTCATATATCCCTTAATGATTTTAGCAATAAAATAAAAAATTGAGCTCAAAATTACTTTGTTTTTAATTCTGTTGATATTTGATGAGTTTAATTATTTATGAAAATATGAACAGATAAATTCTAAATAACCATTTCTTCATCTTTAGAAAACCAGAATACCTTTTCTTTTTTCTTTGGTTATAAAAATAGCAGAATCATAGAATTGCAAGAAAATTCTTAAAAAATTATTTGATAATCATATGTCATAATGATTGGATCTGCACATGCAATAAGAACCATAATGAGCACTGCTTATTGGATACACAGCATATTCCACCCTGCTTTGCACTATCTCATGTACTAACTACAGGGTGAGAAGGGGGAGATGGGACTCCCAGGAATGCCTGGCAGAGTAGGCGCTAAGGGCTCAAAGGGCGAGCTCGGGCAGCAGGGCCTCACAGTACACAATGGACAGCCCGGTCCCCAGGGTCTAGCGGGCCCCAAGGGAGACCCTGGCCCTGAAGGACCCCAAGTGAGTCGTAGCATGACCTAGCATGACACACTGCGGCCCGCCACGACATGTAGCATGACGTCTTCTTCATCTCGATCTTGAGCAGCACCAAGCATGAATTTCTGTGCATAGTGTTCTGATCTTTTGGGGTTCTGTTTAAAACTTGTTCACTCTTCAGAAACAAGTAACAAATATGATATATATATAGCCTGATTTTGTGCTAGTAATGGGGAAAGTGGTTATGAAAATCTCTCACTTCTGCAGGACTGGTTATAAGGATTTTCCGTATTTATAAAATTACCTGGCAGAAGTGGATATTCTACAATTTCGATTAAGGTTAGATTCATTAAGTTTCCAAATGTGTTGTATCTCTTTTAAGTTTATGACCAATATGTTGTATCTTTTACTTCATTTTTTTTTATCTCATTGGGTAATTATGTTCTTTATTCATTGTTACAATTTGTCTTCATGCATGGGGAGGGAGACCATTTCCTTCAAACAGCATGTCCCTTCTCCCCCCCCCCCCCCTCTCCTCCTGCATGCATCAACTCACTCATTTACCCTAGCACTAACAGTGCAGCACTGCAAACCTCACTGGAAATTATCATTTTCATACTTCAACTTCATACCCTCTTATTCTATCTCCTTTTGTCATTACGGAAATTCTAAAAGAGAAAAACTATGTAATATTGTATCTTGTTTGTTACTCTCTAAATTTACTGTCTTTCTGTACAGAAGATCTATTTGATGATTCTAACATTTTACTAATACATTATATCTTCTTGCATGTTTTGTTGAACATATTCTACTTGATGATATGAAGATTGAGAGGAAAGATGCTCAAACATTTAATTCTATATTCTTTTATTGAAATGCTCATAATATTCTTTCATTTCTCATCATCTTTGCATATCTTGCTACATATATATTTTCATATATCCATACTTACCTTTCAAACTTAACAAGAACTGAACGTGCTGCTAACCTTACACTTCTTAGGCATGAAGTGACACAAACACTAACATGGTTCATTTCAGGGAAGGCGCGGCTCCAAGGGTGAACGAGGGGGCGGGTATAACCCCGAAGGAAAGTTCCCAGCTGGGTTTATTGAGGGGCCACCTGGGCCCCCTGGGCCCTCTGGAGAGAGGGTGACTTTCTTTATTGGACAACTGTACCTCACAGCCAGCAAGCTGTTGCATGTTCTCTCACAGTACTGCCAAGCTAACACTTCTTCTTTCAGTTGCTTCTTGCTGAACTGTTCTCAGTGTTGATGTTGTAATTGTATCATGGGCTTTGATGTAATATGTGAATATATTTGTACTTATCATGTATATGTGGAAATGATTTTTTTCATGAGTCACTTGTACATAAGTTATACATTTAAGTGCCTTTTTCTCATAATGATTTGTAAGTCATGAGAATCTTACTTGAAATATTGGAATACATTTTTCTACTTTTCAAAATGAAGAAATCAAATAATAGTTTTAGAGGCACTATTTCATTAAGCCTTGTGTAAAAGTGACTCATATTTTTCTCTTGTGGTATAGCAAACTGATCCTTAGTATCAGCTTGTTATTACATCAATTTATTTATTTTTCTTTGCTGCAGTCAAATTTACCCTGATACATAATATTCAAAAACTAATTTTTTTAAATCAATTTATCCATGATTTAAATGAAAAAACAATTCTTATAAAATATAAGAGTATAATTTTTTTATTAAAAATGTTAAATCTTTTGTTCTTTTGGAAAAATAATAGAAATCCCCTTGTCCCAATGTTTGATTTGCCTGCTGACTGCAGCAAGGGTGATGCATTCTGGGTACTGACTGCAGCAAATCTTAGCTTCAAGATTCAAGATGGCGGAACTTCCTGTCCGAAATGAGGAAACATTACATTATCAAAATTACCCACATATACCCATAGAGTAGAAGAACCATAATAGGTTCTCAGCATTTAAAGTAGCGTAGGAGTTTAGTAAAACACCAAAAGTAAAACTGATATTTTTTGCAAACAAAGAGAGGCCGCACTTGTCGGATGGAGGTGAAGAAGAAGCGAGGTCGGAACCGCAGAGAGCGAATGTCTAAATCTGCGAAGGGTTCTAAGGGCGCTAAAGGCGCTAAGGGTTCTAGAAAAGGGAATACTAAAGGGACGCGAGTATCTCCTGTCAAACGGAAAAATCAGAAGAAAGTGACCGTGGTGTCTCCCGGTCCAAGGCGTGAACCTCGCGAATTGTCTCTTTTCCGACGTAGACGTCGTCTTAAACTGCTCAAGGTATTCCTGTAGCAATGTATCAAAATCTAGAACCTAACATTTGCTGCAGTAGATCAGATTGATGGGTTAACATTATCATTTTATATATGTAACTCTGTATATGTAGTTTATAGAACGCTAATAACAAATTTTCTTTCAGCTTACTTCATTCTAATGAAAACGACTTTCTACTTACAGTAACCCTCTGAAAATACTATTAACAATAAAAACATATTCCAAGTACAAAAGTAAGGAAAAAACAAAGAACTGTTTATGTGGGTGGTAATATGTAAGTTGGATTGTTTCAAATAAGGAAAAGAATTAATTAAAGACAACTTCAATAAAAAGATTTAACTTTTATTTTGGTTTCATTTAAATTTTTACTTTTAAAAAGTTTTTAGAAGTTTTTTATCTTATATAAGAATGAATAAGAGAGTTAAACTTTTCATATATATTTTGAAAGACATAGTACACAATCTTTATTATGTCAAATATATTGACAACCATTTTGACTTAAGTAGAAAATAACAATATAACATCTATCAGAAACATAATCATTCAGAGCATACTTATTTTACCCCTTTTACATGATATAGAGATAGAATATTAACTCCTTGTAGCATTTAACTTAAAATAGCAAAGACATGTATCCCTAACACAAAAATTTAGTTTGAAGTCATAAATAAGAATTGAAAGTAATGAAAAAATAATTACTTTAAAAGTGAAATAATAGATAGGAACAAAAATGAAGCACAAGGTTGAAATGCATGTTGTTTGCATGTACTGATGAATCTTGGTTTTCCAGCAATCTCACAGGCTGTGCATGTCCACTTCAGATGTCCTGATGTCAGAACTCTCAACACTGCATCACATCCTGGCACTGATTATACCCATCGGTGAATCCTACCTGCTCACTATCACTCTGTGAACTCATATGCACAACACTGTCAAGAGTTTACATACAGCTCCATGCAGAGAAAACCTTGTCAATATATGTCAAAGAACCTTTTCTTCATATATCAACATTCTTTGCAGGAATTAAATTTGTATGCGCAACACTGCTCAAACACTTACATAGTAAGTCAATATAAAAATCCCTTTTTGTGAGTTTATGTATTCTCTTTACAGAATTTACACTTGAACACAACACTGCTTTATTTGGAGTTTATATGCTAGCGATTTTACACTTTAGCACAACACTGCAAAGAGCTCAAAGTCAGCTCCTTGCAATCATATCACTGCCAATGATAAGTTATGTGTGGATGTATTCTCTCTGCAGGGTCAAATAGGACTGCCAGGTGCCCCCGGCCCTCTAGGGGGCAAGGGTGAGAGGGGCAAGAGGGGCAAAAGGGTAAATAATGACTGGCTGCTTGGAATGCCCTGATGTTCTACTATAGGTGTGCATGACATCCGTCTGCATGCTTCAAGCATGTTCATTGTTCTCTGTACTCTTCTGCAACTGTGCATGTGGAATGGTTGTTACTGTAACATCTTGGTCTTCTTCTGCCTCTTGTTAGGGTTTAGGATCTTAATATCTATTGGTGAAATTTCAGTAGGTCACGACAGTACTTTGATTATTGATCTTTTATTCACAAATATGGTTAATCATAAGGGTAGGGCATGGTCAATGTAAGATTGGTAATTGGTGACAAGTAATGGGTGATAGGTGATGGGTGAAGGGTTATTGGTTGCGGATAATGGGTGATGGGTAGTGGGTAGTGTGTAATCAGTGTTTGAAATAAGCATCCAAAAACTGCTTGTCAATAAGGACCTACAGATAGGGAAAACTGTGGGCCCAACTCTGAAACTGTCGGCATTCAATATCAGTACTGATTTGACTTATTCTAAAATAATAATATTATTGGTATCACAATGTTATAACAACACAACACTGTTATCAGCTTAGAGTGATAGTTATGAAGGTTTGGCAAGGAAATATGTCTTACTGAAAGTATTGTTAGAAAGGAACAGTATCATGTTAAAAAAACTGTGAGCCTGTAAGGACCTGCAGATATTGAATACTGTGGGCCCTTGTGAATAACTGTCGGCGTTTGGCCTACGGGCCTACGCTTATTTCAAACACTGTGTGTAATGGGTAGTGGGTACTGGGTACACGGTAGTGGGTAGGTATTCAATCATGTGTGATGGGTTACTGGTTTTTTTTCATGCAAAAGGATGCAGAGATGTGTATGGAGAAAGTATCTTCCATTTATTGGCATATTAGCAGCAAAGAATGATTATTCGTAAAACCCTTGACTGTTGTTCAGAGAAAGATATAGATTGCCTATCATTAGCAAGTTGCAAATCTGTTTTGACTCATGCAAAATGGCTTCTTGAAATGGGCTTAAAAAGCAGATTGAAAAGCTTTCAAAAGACGATAGTAAATATTGTGGGCCTATGTTGAATATTTGCTTCATCCATTGTAAGGTTCATGGGATTATTATTATAGAATATGATGACCTTTCAATAAACATACATATATCAATAGTTGATGTGAATGCATCATTTATGCCTTTGTATGTGAATGAGTATCATATCGTTACCGATATATACATACGGTATATATGTTAATGCTAGCTGTTCTAAAATATGAATGATCATTTTTGTTTTGAATGAAGGATTTGGTTGATATTTATTCCCTTATAATCATTGTCATGAAAACAGTACCATAAATAATCTAACAAGCTTGTTGAAAGTTGAATTGTAGAAATAGTTGTGGAAAATACTTGTTTTGTGAAGTTTTACCATATACCATGGTCTAGATAACAAGAGAATGCCCAAAGTAGTACCTAATATAATATTGGCTTGATTGAGGAAAATACCAAAATTAGATTCCTTAGTTGTTGAAAGCATGGGTTGGTGAAGTTGTTGAATACTAATACTGTTACATTTTATGTACTAATACTATTGGAAGTTCAGATTCATGGATTGCATACAATATTTATGGTTAGCATGTGTCTTGGTTGAGTAGTAAAAGACTTGCTTAAATCTATACCTCTTCTGTGTAGATAACCAGTCAAAGCAACATAACATCGCTTAAATGAATCTTTGAAAGATTCCCAATTTATAATTTTTAAAAGAACTTACTTTTTCTTCTAGAACATTGTCTTTAATTACCATATGGTTCAGGATTATAACAATGATACGTCATACCAGATATTTAAATTCTTAATCCAGGATTCACAAATAGGTAAATTAGCTAACAAGAATCCTTAATAAAACTAGCCTTCAAGAATCATTTTCTAATCATTTGATCAAATTTGAAATAGAAGCAAAGACATTTGCATCTATGGTAGAAGATAAAACACAATCTCTAATAACCTATCCTGATATTGAAGCTTACTGTGACCCTCCTACTCTGAATATTGTCGGTTCTAGCAGGCTCTTGTGTTGATCTATGTGTTGTGTGTGTCTTGCTTCCACCAGGGCAGGAGGGGACATCGCGGGGAGAAGGGTATGATGGGAAGGTTTGGCTTCCCTGGTCCACAGGGGCCGCCAGGTGAGCAGGGACCTTCCGGAGAAAAAGGATCTTTCGGTCTTCCAGGACCGGAGGTAGGTGGCGCTGTTTCGCTGATGCATGCTCTGTCTGTTTCATGTGCTCTGATCTGTCATGTCTACCTTGTCGCCATCTTGGATTTCTTTCTTTGGTTTGATGTCTGTCACGAGCACCACGGTTGGTTGGTTTTCTGATCAAGGCAATGTACTCTGGTAGAGAAACCTTTGTCAATCTTGTGGTATCTGCATGCTCTGGTTCTTGTAGTTCTCAGGGATTACAGAACTATGGTCATACAGAATACTTGATTTGCAGATCCTTGGTCATAAACATCTCTGTTTGGCCTCTTAGGATCATTGGTCTTTATGACGACCTTTAATTGGGTCTTCAGATTGTGTGTCTTGTGAATGTGAGCTATCCTCGTCCACTGCATGCAGATTCTGAAGTATGTCCTCACTGTGCAAATCGATGTTGTCTTCATGTTCTGTGTTCTTGAATTCAGTCTTCTAGCTCTTAAAGATTTCATGATTTTTAGAAATTTCTTGTAAATGTATATTCTGCTCGAGATCTTAGAATGTGTAAATATAAAGTCTTTAGTTTAAAGCATGAATCTTCAGTTCTGAGAGGAACAATTCTGTTTGAAGTGCCCTAGAGAAATGATGCATCTTTAGCCTAAGAGAGCAGGTTTGATGGTAGGAACAGATTATCAAAATTACAAACCAGGATGTATATGTTCAACATAATAACTTATTGTAAATGATGAACCCTTTAAAGATAAATCAAAATGATGTGATACCATATAAAGTTTGTGTCTTGCAACTTCATCAGGATTGTGTCTTGCAGCTACTGCATTGATCACATTAACGCTCAAAAGCACTTTTGATTGCAAATATTACGTTTTCTAAAACAAAAGCACTGATCACAAAAAAGCATCAAAAATGAAGAAAAGCACTTTGCACCTCATTAACACATTAACTTTACGTTCCATGAGCCATCAAAACTGTTCAAGTCTTTGGATAGTCTTTGCCAGCATATTGAAAGAATACTGCAAGCCATAAGGGGGATCAGTTGACAATGAGCGCTAGGGAATCAATCATGTTCTTGACTCCCAACAATTATTTGTGATTATCCGTGAAACAGGGAGTGAAAGGAGACCAAGGACCACCGGCAAGGAACGGAATCGACGGCAGGAAAGGAGAAGCTGGTCCACCCGTGAGTTAGAGTGAACACTGAGTGAACATAGAGTGAACACAGAGTGAATATAGAGAAAATTGGGGTTGTTGATCACAGAGTGAATATAGAGAAAATTGGGGTTGTTGAACACAGAGTGAATATAGAGTGAATTGGGGTTGTTGATCACAGAGTGAATATAGAGTGAATTGGGGTTGTTGAACACAGAGTGAATATAGAGTGAATTGGGGTTGTTGAACACAGGGTGAATTGGTTGAGTGCACTGGAAACATAAGTAGAGGAATTTGTGGCAGTTACATAGTTATGCAGGATAATTGAATGGGTTCAAGTAGTTACTTTAGAAAATATTCTGAATGGGTATTTGCCATTCCAATTAGTGACTTTAGAACAAATTATGAAAGAATATCAAATAAAAAAGTCAGCTTTTCATAAATGTAAAGTTAAATATAGGATAGAGTCGGAATATAATGGGAGGATCTAAATGGAGAACTTTTGAAAAATCTATGGAGAGTAAATTCAGAATAGACATGGGAAGAATAGTCTGCTAAGGCTATGTAGAATGAGTGTAGGGTGGGTAATATTGAGATAAGAATACAGGGTAACTTATATTGAAAGACATGATAGATTCATGATAATTATTGGAATAACATGATAGAGATCCTAATAATTTTCAGAACTGAGCAGGTCGAAATAGTGAACCTAGGGTAGATTCAGAATAAGAATAAGGGCTGGTAACCAAATAGTGAATGATGAATACAAGAAATGTATTGAGTAACTTCCTACTGTTTTCAAAGAACATCTGATAGTGTTTAAAGTACCTGTTTTTTATATTAATTTTGTCTTATGCTGCATCAATACACATTTTCTCCATGCATTTGATTGATGTCGATCTGACCTGTATGATGATGCACTGATATGGGCGATGCAGCCAGGTTGATGCAGTGTGTTGCTGCATGTATCTATATATCTACATATATATACTCCTCCAGCTTTGTACTGACTGTTCTGTCACAGATCCATCTTTGTCCTGAGAGATTCAGTCTCTCAATGGCACTCTGCATAGCAATGACATGATTCTGTTCTCTCTTATCTTGGCACTTGCAAGTTAGTTCTGAAATGGCAGATGGGCACAAGCTATGATGTTGTTCATTTCATCTTAGTTCTAGTTATTCTGAGTTTTTATATTATTTCACCAAGGTCAATGTGTTATTGTTTAAGTATATGTATTGTAGAATACGAAAATTTCAGTTATGAATGTATTGTACCTTTCCAGATCTACGTAGATGTACATGAATTGTTCATTATTGAATCACTTCACCTTGAATTGATGATAATATTTGAAAATTTGAAACTGGGCACTCATTTAAAAATATTTCATTTATTTAGTAGAGAAATTATATCCTTAGATCAACCAATATCACTACTATCAATGAAATCTTTAAAATTTAAAAAATTCAAAATTGGTTATATGGTATCATTATAAGTACCTGCAATTGCTATTATCCAAACTTCATCAGCACCATCTTTATTTAACTAGAACAAATAAGAGAATCAAAGTGTTGTCAATGCAAGTTATGATTTGCAAGTACATCTACCCCAAGTTGGTGATTTCAATACATTAATTCAAATTCTGATACTGGAATTTACTGCAACTTACCAATTGACACCTATCTTACTGTCATCAGAGATTGCAAATGATGAAAGAATAAGCACTTACATTCAGAGAACACCAGATATATAACATTTTTTAAAATCATACAAAAGAGAACATAAAGCAAATAAAAAGCAAAAATTATGTCAAATGAACAATCGAAATGATGCAATTATACCTGTGCTGGTATAGGGCACGCCCGGACAGAAAGGTGAACCCGGAAAGTCTGGTCCCAACGGTTTACCTGGTATGATCGGCCCACCTGGACTCCCCGGCCCACCTGTAAGTTACACACCTTTAATTAACATCAACAGTGCATGAACAGTGGGATGGTGGAAATTACTTTACAATCATTTTGTTGATTATCCTCTTTATTACAATGATAATGCATGAACAATGAAAACTACAGAAAATTGTCAAAAATAAGTCTCTTAATCACACATATTGGTGTTAGCAAGACAGGATTGGCCTTACTACGGCAAAGGGGCAAGTGGTTATTGCTTAGAGTTACTAGTTTCGTCCATTGATCTGGACTCGTCAGACTGAAGAAGCAATGATTCTGTCTCTCCTTATATTCTCTTTTGGTAGATCACGTGACTTCCCACCATATTTATATGTTCACACATATTGATGAGTATAAAATCAAAATGAATGAAATATGAAAAATTTCAAAATAGAATGTGCAGATATTCTTGGTATGATCTTGTTTGAAGCCTGTTAAAATATAAGATCAATGGAAAGATTTGAAAATGATGCTACTTCATAAAATCATTTACTAAAGTATAACAAACTCTAAAAAACAACTGTCTTTTATTGTGTATGGACATGGGAATGAACAATTATGGAATACCAGAGGTAATAATGGTATGAAACAAAACACTTGATCACAATCAGTACTTGCAAAAACATATTCATAGTTTCCTGAAGTTAAGTCATGATGATAAAAAATTGTACTAAACAGTATGTTACTTTATTTGTTCTCAAAAAGCCCTTGTTTGATGTTCTTTAATTTAAAATATGTTTATATGCCATGCCTACACTCAGGACCAGGGTAAGATTAACACTACCCCGGCTTTCGGGGACAAATTATATCTAAATCTTATCAGAATTATCATTAAGTTAACTCTTTGTAATCCTCATGATAACAAACGTATTTTTATATCATTTTGGCATGTTTGATTAAGTTCTGAATTATGATTTGGATCTGATAAGAATCTATTATACAACATTTTGGAAAATAGTTGTTTTAAAAAGTCAATGTTTGAATTATGAGCAAATCATTTGCCTTATTAGAACTTTAGAAATGCATTTATTCTGAGATAGTGTTTTTTTGTTTATTTGGGTTTCATTTTTCATATTGAAAACTTGCATGGACACCTCCTTTGGATTTGCATGATTTCTGATGGTTATAAATTTTATTGGTAATCTCAATCAATCCACTGAGATATGTTGGCAGTATTATTCTTAGTTGATAATTCAAAATAAATTGTATTTTCATTGAATGTTCATATCTTTTGAAAACTTACAATAGGAAAAGGTAAATTGGTGTTGTGGTTTTCTTTCTCTGTTCTTTTCCATAAACTTTACCTCAGAATTGTTTTTCAAAAGATAAATAAAAAGCAATTTACAAAGAACAAAATATGTGTCAATTAGCAAAAAAACACCATGATAGGTACAACTACTAATTTACTAGTATGTAGATGTCAAGAAAAGAAAAACTACTTGTAAAGGAATTGGTCGACTGATATGTTGTTTGGTGATTGCCATAGGATGTACATGATGACAGTAAATAACTCTAGAAACTTTGACCATATTTGTGATGTGCTAACTCATAGGAAATACATTTAAAGGAAAAGTTCTGTTTAAAGAAATTCATGAAATAAATGATGCTCAAGATGCATAAAAAGAATATTTAGTTCATTTAAGTTATAGATAGTTAGATAAATTAAAAACAACTAAACAATCATGTTGAAGACATTTTGCATGAAAACATTTTGGAAATATTGACAAATATTGATAATTCATAAAATAGATTTTCTATATAAAATATTTGTTCTAAAATTAAATTCAAACGTGAAAGAGGAACATGTCCATATCATCAACATGTATGGTAGATATATAACCTATGCTATACAAGGTTTATTGTCATGATAGGGTGAACCTGGAATAATGGAGGGCGGTGGCGGCAGTGGTGAAGGGGTGAGTAACCGTTTGCACCGCCAGTTCAATACATCTACAAATGAGTTCACTATAAGTATTGTCAGAAACATCTAAGACATGCGTGAATAGCTGATAATCCATCTTTTACATTCACCTTTCTTTATATATATTTGTTAAATTATTCAAAATACTATTTCTGCTTCTGACAAAAAAGTACTGGTAATGAATTTATTCTAGATGTATACCTGTGTCTTTCCTAGTGCTAGCTTATTAATTTCTCAGATTAAACTAAGATACATATGAGCATTTTTGATGGTCACTGATGCAAGAAGAAGAAATCATAAGTAATGTCGTCTTTAAGTAAAACCAAAGTACCCTGGAACTGGTTGGATACCTTGACCAATATATTTCCATCTCTAGATAGTGGAGAGTAGTAAAAGCAGTAAACATCTTTCAGTCTCCTCTTTCCAAGTGTAACTAGTGTCCATATAAGAGACTAATGCAGCCCTCCTGTACTTGTGTTACAGCTCCCAGGTCCCCCCGGCCCACCTGGACCTATGGTAAGGAGATAGGGACTTGTAGTGGTCTTTATAATTTTAATCGAGAAAATACAATTTTGTTTGTATTCTTGGACTGTTAAATTTACTTAGCAGTTTCAAAAACTTTGCATGTGGTACCTCGTCTGATAGAGCTTTAAAAGATGTTTCATGAGACATTGTTGTCTGAAATAACTTATGAAACATGAAACAAATTTCTATAAAAGATCTTGTGATTCAAATATAACTTATTGTGACAATTCTGATGAAACTAGCTTTTGAAGAGTTAAATGAACATGAAATTTGTTCTCTATGTTCTCTACATACATTGAATTATGGTAGTTTCTATCATGATGAAAACTGCAATGATGTTCTCTCTGTTAATGGATTATTCAAATTATGATCATCTCCCCTATATATTCAACTGTAAAGTGTACCGAGGTGCTAACCGATCATTGTTTTGCTAACAGGGACCAATGGGATTACAGGGGCCTCCAGGTATTAAGGTAATTTAGGGATTCCTTGCAACATGCATGGTACTTCATGTACACTCTTGAGTTGAATTCATTATTACATAAAGAGTTCACGACTCGTCACTCTTCTTTTGCTTTCAGAAATATCAGTAATGCATGCTGGCATAAATCTGCCTCTTTGTATTGATTCTCTGGTACAGATATCCTTTAGAAAATCTTTATCATGGATGAATAAATTGTCTTGATGAGTAATGCTGTAACTTTCCAATCTATGGTTTTTCGTCAACAGTGTAATGTATGCTGATCACTTAACTATGATAATGCATGCATACGATTATGACCTCTTCAATAAGTTAAACGTTATTAGAAGTAAACGCCTTGTTTCAGTCATCACTATCTTCATGCATGCTTTGGATCATGACACTTGCTAATAGGGTTTTCAATTTGAACAATTAAAGATGGTTCCTGCTTGAAATCTGAGTTACTTCATTTCTCTTTGTGCATGTGTTTGGGACTGTTTTCTTTACTATTGAAATGACTCCTTCAATCTTTTGTATGTCAGGGTGATCTAGGACCAATGGGACCAAAAGGATTAAATGTAAGTCTGTGTGTCTTCCTCCCCGCTCCTCCTCGCCTCCTCCCCATACACCCCAGATTCCTCCCTCCCCTTTCATCCAGTGTTGTAAATGTTTCAACATTCTGATGTTCGACCAAAACCAATTTATCTTCCCTGTGTGAACTGAACAGATTTCATAGTGAATTCAAAGATATATATTGTGTAAAAACATTTTCATATTTCTTTTGATATTAATTTGTATTCATTATTATTTTTTTATGTTTTTTTTTCAAATTCCATTGTAAAAACTCATCTGTTTTAACTTTAATACATTAGGTGCTTAATGACATGGAATAATACTTTAATCTATATATTTGATTGTGTCTTTAGGGTGTTATTCCTTCTACTTACCTGTATATGAATAGTTTTGCTTACATTTGCTTGAAGAATGAAGACCTGTGTCTGTCTCTTTTTTTATCTCCCTGTATTTGTCCTTTTTCATGTTTTTAAGACTATTGTTGTTAATTATATGAATCATGGTGCTAATCTCTTTATACATGGGCAGTACCTTGATAGTCCTTTAACAAAAAATTTATTTAACGATGCAATTAAGGAAAATAGCTTACTCCATATACAGATAAAAGTAAAGAGTATTGCACTCAGAATAAAATAGAAACATATTGCGATCACAAATTTCACCACCACAGATAAGTACCAGCACCATGTCAATCAGATAAATAGGAAAACTTATCATATTTTAATTCTAGGGTGAACAAGGGGAGAAGGGAGATACAGGTTCTATAGGACTTCCCGTAAGTACAAACTTCCTCTCTGCATGGTCAACTCGTACATGCATGCTGGGGCAGAGGTCGCTGAGCATGCTCAGTGAAGAATATAGATTCCGAGAAGAGGGGTTGAGGGATTTGTTGTGAAGTTGTCAATGTTGTATGGTGAAGTCTTCTCAGACTGTTTCTATGGTAACCACTCTTATCTCTCTTACCAAATTGTGAAAGAACCTGTGGTTTCTGTGTTCATATATTGTAATAATGAAGGTGAAAATGTGGTTCCTAGTTCCTAGTCTCTAGGAAATCTAACAATAAATGCTTACGAGTTATTGAGATATTACGCTTCAAGTCATAAGCATGAGGGTGGGAATATTATGCTAATGAGTTGTCTGTCCTTTGTCAATCATATTTTGTAACTCAAATCAATTTGTTAAAAATGAAATTTTCCTGAAATAACAAAACTGGCAAAGGGAGACAACTCATTTACAGAGTGGTGTGCAACGCACTGTTTTGTCACTGCACAGTGGTTGTGAGTTGTGTCACTATAGTTACAGTCGCCATGGCACCACACAGCACTTAATCCATACACCCCAAATAGTGTCGCCAAAATAGTTCAATTAGGTTCATAATAACCAAAGAAAGCATTTCCCCTATGTATAAGTGTTTTACTTGCTTATGTATAGACCCAATATATGAGAATTACAAACATTATACTCTGAGAATTATTGTCACTGTATCAATGTTCATACACAAAACAGTCTTTGTCCTTGTAATTTGTCAATGTCAAAGAGACTTGTTGAGTTCTTGTGTCAGATGTTCTTCTGCATTCCAAGAACCAATAGAAACCTTTACTTATGTCTTCTTAAGAGCATCGGAAAATATTTTATACCTCATAAATCAAAATCTTCCAACTTTCAAAATGGTGATTCTTGCTACCAATATATCTGAACACAAGAAATAGTTTTGAAATTTGGTATTCAGTGCCCAATTTTAAATTTCTCAGTATCAATAACCAAAGGGTCCTTACAAGAAATAACATAAACAAAAAATAGGACTTTTGAGTAAAAAATGGTTAAAAAGTGCTCAAAGTGAAAGTGATATTGAAAAAAATTCCAATATATCTAGAGGTGTCCTTTTCAATAAAACGTGCCACAAGAATAAATACTTTATAAGAGTTAATAATTATGGTGATGGTCTACATACAACATCTAAATATCTCAATATCAATATCAATATCAAAATGGGTTATTATCATAAAATGGAGTGATGTAAAGAAGTGTTGTCTATTGTCGAAACTAGGTGAGATATGATATGTTAATTGAAAAGCTTATGTCAAATACCTCTGTTTGAATAACAAAGGGTAGATTGGGAGATACAAGTAGCGTAGTCCATGTTCGGGATGTGATGTTCCCCTGCACCTGTGTTACCTCCCTTGTCTGTCCCAGGGGGCCAATGGTCCGCCAGGCGAGCCAGGCAAACCCGGGATCGTGGGTAAACCGGGCCCCTCCGTGAGTTGGCCTTGTGGTTTATGCATGAACTAGATGTGTAGACCCAGCCAATCAGCATGCTCCTTCTTTGTGGCCAGGCAGCCATTTCTTCTGTTGCATCTTACTTTCAGCTGACTTCATTTATGAAACAAGTTTTTGTGAGATGGTCAATAGCGCTAAGATGGTCAAGAGATAGGGTTTATGAATCTGAATCTGAAGATGGTCAATAGTGTTAGGAATAAAATGAGATATTTTTAAACACAATGTGTTAGTGGTATGATGATCTCTAACATGTAGAAATGCACTTTTCTTGTGCAAAGCATTGAACAAATGATATTTTTGAGCGTAAAACTGTCATGATATGAAGAAGAATGTAAAGATGATAAAAGAATTTAACAGTTTAACAATATTTATGGCATTAAAACTTGGTTAATAAAGCGTGGTGCTTTAAGTTTTATTGCACCATTCTATCAGATAAAGTTTAAAGTCTTTAAGTTCTCAACACTGATTTTATTGTTTTTCCTTAATTATAAATTGATTATTTGACTTTTATAAAATGACTTAAAAATATTATGTATTAACCACTAGATCTAAACAATGCATGAAATGCTTTTTAAGGATTTAGTTACAGCAATTAGAATAATTACATAATTTTAATAAAATGTTCGACGAGTAGAAAGTGCACTAGACCATTCATAGTCTTTATGATTTGTAGATTTGAATGAATTCTCACATACCGGTATATGCTCCATTGAAGATTAGATTACTGAAATGTCATTTTCATTTCTTTTCTTCTAGTTCTTTTATTTTGTTGAAGCTCGTTTATAGGTAGCATAAAATGATTTTATATAATCACACATTCATACCATTTTTTCACATTTTTCTTGAGATGGGTCAATTTCACTATTTCTTGCATTAGATTCATAATTAGAAGATTTTTCATTTAAGGGATGGTTCTTCACAAATATCTCAACTCTGACACTTCCATAAAATCTCATGCATGAACATTTTCTCTTGTCTTCTGGAAGGTTTGCATGGAGTTGCCTCCCTTTGAACACAATTTAACCAAGCAGCAGACGTCTTCAAGCGGATGTGCACAGCCAGATCGAAGATTTCCTTTATCTAAAATTACTTGTGCTTCATTTGTAGTTCTTTTTTTTTTTTCACATATATTTCATTTTTAATCAAAATCTTAATCATCCTTTAAATAATTTTCATTAAATCACTAAATCAAGTTTGACTTTTTGCATGTTGTACACTTAACATGATTTAATGAATATTTTGAATCTGATCATTAATGCATTTTATCATTTAAATTTTATGACTTTTTTATAAAATGTTGATTGTGATATAGGGTCCACCAGGGCCGGCCGGACAAGGATTTTCAGGAATTGTGCTGGGAGATGACGGAACATGCAAATGTATGAAGGGAGACAGGGGAGATAAGGGACCTCAGGTGAGTAACTTGAATACCACTAAAAAAAGTGTAAAGGATACACATCTTCCATTTGGGCTGTGATCAGTCTTCATTAATTTCTTTGTGTATACTTATAAATGTTGTCACTTTTCATATTAATTTTCAATGTTATTCTTTAACAATAGAATATGTGACACTGCACATTATTTGATCAATGTTTTCTTTTTATGTTGTTATTTGCTTTTGATGTTGTGTAGCCTATTTTCTTAGTGGTAAAATTTTGAGTTAAATATTTTGTAGCAGCTTGCATTTTTGATGCACCACAGCTTTTAAAATGAGCTAAATACATGGTTTGCCTTCTGGGAAACACAATTAACCAGAAAGAAGTTGTCTTCATGACAACATGGGGGGGGGAAATATATTTATGAAAACATTTTATGCCAATGGGATTTATGAGATAATGAATGAAAAGCCATAAAGTTATGTTGACGGCTATTATAGGGAATGACTGGTCTGCCCGGGCCGCCGGGTGCAGAGGTAAGGGAGATAACTGCATGTCAGACTCGTGACCTTGGATCGAAACTACTTTCTTAACAACTTATCTACTGAATCTATTCTTATACCGGTATATTTTTTTTATGATCTGCGATATGAGGATCTAATCTTGCTATGATATGATCAAATTATTGCCTGGTATAGAAAATTATCTTAAATAGTCATGATATTACACTGTATCATTTAACATTCTGAATTATATGTATGACTTCTGTTCAGCCATTTTGGGTCTGCTAAAATATGCACTGCAAGAATGATAGACTTTTGAACAGAGTAGAACATAATTAATTCTTGTCATGACAAAAATAAAATATTTTAAATTGAGTGGTAGTTTTAGTTGTAGTTGATTGTCTTGATTGCATGTTATAATTTTACCTTTCTTAAAACATACTTTTTTAAAGCCATTGTTCTGTGCTTATTTGAGAAGGCTTGCACATTTTCATCTGTTGATCTTTTCCTAAAAAACATAAGTACGCTAGTACTTTTCCACAATTGTTTAAAATTGTTTTGAATTCATTTTGTTTATGTTTTCAAATGTTTAAAATTTTGTAGGTAGTGTTAAAACAATAAAAATTGAAAAAGCTCTAAAATATCACAAGATTATTTGTACTAGATGTTGAATTTGTGACTGTATTTGTCCTGACTAGTTTTAGATATAATTGCATTTATCTCTAGTTATAGATAGAGGGCATGGCCACACTAGTCTGTTTAAACAAGCTCAGGATCCTACAAACATATTTTCTCTTTACTGTTTATGATCTTTTACATTAAAGAAATTGGCCCACATAATCTGTGATGCTTTTAAGGAGACCATGGTACATCATTCAATCAGGCCAACAAATTAGTCTTTATTCGTAACTCAGTTGAAGTTCTTATTTCCTATCCTCAATTTGCACAATAGTTTCTTTAACATGGTATGCATCCCCCAAAGTTTTGTTAACTTAAACCTTTTATTATTTTACTAGTTTCTTTAACTTTATGATTGCTTAGTGTTTGCTTTGCTCATGTTTTCTGTTTTTGAGAGCATGTCAAGATTGTTTCTACACAGTTTCTATTTTGTGGCATTGTTATTACATTTTACAAACATTGTATATTGTCAAGACCCAAAAGAATGGATAGAAATGAACTTATTGAGCTGACCTAACGAATGCTTCGAGTTTGGAGTTCGACAAAAGAAATTTGTACTGTTTTTATCTTGTCATTAAAGTGACACAGAGTATCTTTCTTAAAATTTTATTTGCTTTTGATAAGCTACAAAATATCTAATATGCTGATTGAAGTTCATATCTCATCACTGGACTTGCAAATATATAAATTTATGCATAATATCTCTAAAATGCTTGATTTTATGGAAAAATCAAGAAAATATTCGAAATTATGCATCCAATTAATCTACCTATTAGTTACAATACTTAATAAACACTATCGAATCGAATATATCTTCCTGTCAGCTTATGACAAGGTTTCAAAATTACGTTTGGCGAATTTGCGCGCGTCACTCGAGCCACATTGTCCGGTTTTCGATCAAAATCCCGACTTTGAATGGCCGTATTTTCGCTCTAATGTACTGATTGACCTTTAACTTGTTATTTTCAGTAACAGTTAGTGGTTCCCGATGTAATAACATCGATTTCAAAAGTTGACATATGTGATCCTGTCAACATACTCTGTGTCTCTTTAATATGGCCTTATTTTGAGACTGAGCGTCGAACCTCTGTGACACTTTAAAACAAACCACCGCCTCCTCTCTGTAAGGTATGACTTATTTCTAGTCAGCAGTACTGGCTGATTGATGCCTTGCTTGAGTTGTTTAAAATTCATTTCTTGATTGCAGCTCTTGCCACCATTTATTATCAGCGTCCAAATAATTTATACCCTGAAGCCCATGCAATTTGTTGATGCATTTTAATTTGGATACGGTAATAACCATTGAATATGCCTGGGCGTAGAAAATCACTCAAGAAGTTTTATACATTATTGACTTCTTTATAAGCTATTGCTGCACACTGAAAAATTTTTACTAATTGAGAGATAGAAGCAAGGTTTGAAGTAAACAGTGACGGAGGCTTATTGGAGTTGTTCCATGCATGGGATACAATATTATATCATAATTACTGAATATGAAGAATGACTAGAGGGTGTTGTATTTCAGGGTAAGCGTGGGCGAAGAGGGAAGCGAGGGCCGAAAGGAGAGCAGGTTTGTGCTTTATGTTCTCTGCATGGTGTTTATGCATGCTGGTTTCTTTATTCCAGGGGCGGCGTGGTAGGCGCGGCAAACGCGGGCCTAAGGGCGAGAAGGGAGATCAGGTTTGTGGAATAATTAGTTACCTTGTACAAGTTCTTGGTTGTGAAGATTTGAATAGTGTCAAACACTGGGGGAGAGAAAATTAGATAGTTGCATATTGGCAAGAAGTAAGCGAGAAGAGAGAAAAGTTTTCCATCATTTAGGCCTGATATTTCTTTTGATAATAAACTAAAGCTTCTAGTCGAAAAACACATGTTTCTCAAGCTACTGTACATTTTCCACAGATAAGATCCTACAGCAGTCTATGATGTGTGACTTTTACAAATCAAAAATTGTTTGTATCAGTCTGAAATAGGATATCATGCATTACTATTATATCAAGTTTTTGTTAAAAAGCCTATTAAGACTTTTACAGAAATGTATCAGCTTTTGTAATGATCTTTGAAAAAAGTTAGTTCAATCAATTATTCTAATTTCTTTAACAACTTTCCATTCTTATTTTTAAAAGCTGGTATCTTATCTGGAGCTAATAAAAGAATCATTTATGTAACTAGATAATAGCCATCGTTATAGATTGATAGCATCTTATCGGTCATGAAAATAAAGATTATATTGATAGGGACAGTCCGAGGGTGTCAGTGACATTGCGAGTTGTTACAAAACCTGACATGCTATCTGCTACTTGTCACCTGTACTAGATGAAGGATGAATAAAGATATTGTTTATCATTTCTAAAAATGGTTTTGAAAATGATAGGTTGTTTTGGAAACTTAAGATTATCATTGGGGATTCAATTAAGAATGGGGAAATTCAAATTGTTTAACCCCACTTTCAAAATTCAAGGATCCACCACAAATAATCATCAATTTTCCATTAAACTTATCGTTTTGAATGTTTACTCACAGATATTTTGTTTGTTAAGGTTCCGGATATCATTGTGAAAATTCATATTGATTGATTTTATCAAAATAGTGAGTTGAATACATATCATTGTTATATTGACAGACAGAAAAAAAGAAAAGAAAAATGTAAAAAATATATGTCTGTCTGTTGTTTTTTGCGAAGAAAAAATTTGTCGATATCCTACTCTCTTTCCTTATGTACTCTGTTACTCTAGTCATGGTGCACATTCAGTTTGGATTTACTCTTGCATTGTTTTATACTTCAGATAAATCTAAATACATAATACAGAATAGTAAATATTGTTTAATGATTCTTTTTGTTCTAAGAGGCATTTAAGAAGTTTGAAATATCAAGAAGACAAGGAGTTTAATGGATAAACAATTTCAACCTTTGGATGTAGATCCAACATGTTACTACTTTCTACAGTAAAGAAGTTGATCATCCATTAAATATATCTTCTTGTTTCATGATTCCATTCCACAATACAGATATCTTACTTGAAACATACATTAACTCCAAAGAATAATGGTGAAGCCTCTGTTTTAACAAAAAGAACACTGAACATTTAAATCATTTAATGTAAATAGTGTATGTGACATGATATTATTTGGATAGGATACAATCAGTAATAAAGGTGTACAGTATCAACAGGTTATATCCCCTTATCAATGTTATGAGCTTTGACTGTGGGAACACGCTGTTACAAGACATCAAGTAGAACTGTTGGTTCAGGGTGGAGTGGGGGTGAGGGGGTAGGTAATCAGGATGGGGGACGGGGGGATGAGAATGGGGGGGAGGGGTGGATCTTACATTAGAAAGGAGGATGGGTTTGGATAGAAAGGCGGGAGATGGACATATGAGAGAGAAAAAAGCACTTTAAGGGAAAAAGCAGTTAGAGATAAAAGGGAGAGAATATACGCTGGGTGGTTGGAAAAAGAGAAGCAGACTATTTTTATTTGATTATTAAAGCTATTGAAGGCAAAAGGTTATAGTTAATAAAGTTTTGATAACAGAGGGATAGAATATGATCTTCAAGCTTCATTTTCATTGATTATCAAAGCATTTCATGTAAGAATTAATCAGAAAGGAATAAAAGTTAAGAAAAGGAAGGGGTAGGTGTATGGAATAACAGAAAAGTAGTAGGAAGGATAGCATTTTATATGTAACAGATAGAAAAGGTCGTTTTTGATCCTCAAGGAAGGATAAGATCCTACTTGCTTGATGGGGTAACTTCTACTGTAAGACCATTGAGTGGTCAAGCCCTTCCAGTAAGAGATACATGGTAAGAAAAGGAAAGGGTAAGGGGTATGCAATAAGAGAAAAAGTAGTGAAAAGGTTAGCATTTTATATATAATAGATAGAAAGTGTTTTTGATCTTTCAGGAAGGATTAAGATCTTCAGTAGGGGTACCGGCTAGTATGTAACTGTGTAAGACCGGAGAGCGGTCAGTCCAGCGTACCTGTAATCAAGCCCCAGGGGGCACCTGCTGAATACAGCACCCTGTCCCTGATTAGCTCTCTGTATTGTGTCAGATCACTACTGGATCAAAGCACTAAGCTTTTGTCTGTTTAATTTGAGGGGTTTTAAACTTGGGGATAATTATCTCATCAAAGGGGTTAGCTTGAATGTGACAAAGCTCGGGAAAATAATTAGCAGTTGTAAATCTTTACAAATATTGAAATTGTGACTATTGCATTAAGTGACCATTTGATCAACTTATTGCTCTATAAGTTACTAAAAGGTTGTTTATTTTCTTAAGGCAAAAGATTTTTAAAATAAGTTCATTTCTCTATCTCCTCTCGGTCTTACCACTTTATAAAATTGAAAAAAACATTCTTGAGAAGAAAGTCTTAACTAAAAATAAAGAGATATTTTAATCTTTTTGTTAAGATTTTTAAAAAAAATGTAATTAATCTCACATAAAATCTTTTTGATATACACTACACAGATCCAGAAGAGGCTATTCAGAAGGTCAAGTTATGTTTTTGAGTATTTTATAAAGATAAATAGAAGTCATTTTCTTAACTTCAAACATAGAAATTTTCAAAGATATGAAAATGTGGTGGTGGCCCAGATGAGTGTAAGCCTATTTTGAGATCATTTACATTTTCATGTAGGTATTTCTGTTGATTACCTAACTGTAACTGATATTACCTGATAAGTTGACACTAAGGATTATTTCTATACTGACATGAGCGTTTTCAGGCCTAGATTGGGAGCTGCCATATTTGGATACAGTTACCTTGACCTTGCACCTGACCTTGACCCTTGCATCACAGACAAGCATGCTTGTAATCTCAATGTCAATACTTTATTGTCCAGTCTGGTTTGATAGATTCTGCAAACTCAGCACTTTAGGTATCCAGTCTGATAAAGGTTTCCATCACAAAAGGACATGTTTGGTTGAATCAAACTGTGAAATTGTCTGAGTTCTATTCTTCATTGTAACAACAGATTTGAAATCTACTTGCAAATAAAGGTATTGAATTCAAAAATTGAAATGTATGGCTTGATAAAAATTGTTACTTTGACTTCATTACAAAGTAGTTGGATTTTCTTGATTTATGGAAAATGTTATACATGTATTATTATATTGCCCATATTTCAATAGATCAAATAGGCAAAAAAAAACAAATGAAAACTTTCAGACCTCTCTTTTCCCTTTTAATGATTTTCAAAGAAAGTTTTTATGTTTTTACAAAATTCTTACCATTGAAAATATTCAAAGTAAAGTATTGTTCTTAAATCATGAATATGTGTAATATATAAATGATAATCAACTTTAAAAAATTGATTTCGTAAAAATACTGTTTTTATGTCTTTGTTTCAAATACAGATAAAATGCACAAAAAAAGTTAATTTGATTTATCTTTTGATTACAGTAAGGATTATTTTACAGATATATGCCCATCAAAGCTACACCATTTGTTCCCTATTTTCATCTCAAAGAACTCTCCGCAATGAATAATAAAATGCAAAATCCAAAATCAGATAATTGTATTGAAATAACAATAGCATATCTATAAATAATTGTTCTCTTTCTCATACCAATTTTATGTTCTTTTGGAATATCAGAAATCAATCAGTCTAATGGTTATCTGATGATAACTGTAAGTGTAATCTGTAACTGTAAATGTGCACCATGCTAAAAAAAATATTTAAGTTTTCAGATTATGTTTTAAAGGGGCAGTAGCACGTTTTTTGATAATTTTACATTTTAAATATTTCACTTATAATTGTAAGTAAATGCTAAATGTATCATATTGACAGTGTCAACAATCTCATTACACAAGCCAATCACCCATAGTCAGAGGACAAAGTATGAGGCTTCACATAAAATCCATTGGCGGCCATTTTTGTGTGAACACCTTTAATTCATTTTTGTAAGAAAAATGAATAGCATGGCTGAACTTTACGTTATATATTTGAATTATCACTGCTTCATTTAGTTTGAAGACATTGTCTTTCAATTGGAACCATTTATTTTCATTTTCCTGACATCACCTTATATTCCCCCTAAAAACGTGCTACTGCCCCTTTAAGTGATTTTGAAAATCACTATCATGTAACAATGGCTGTATTCAACTGTAATTCATGTATAAAGATTTATGGCAAATGTATGTACATGTATAATGAAGTTGTTTAAAATATCAAAATGTATGCTTTTGTTAGTTCTGTATGTTGTTACTTTGTGATTGAGAGTGCTTTCTTTGTGTTTTGTTGATAACATTATATACAATGTTATGTTATTAATATGTTTTATTATTATCAAACCTTAAATGGGACAAAGGTGATAATATAAAAGTATTTTATTAACTGTTTTATTATTATTTAATGGACATGTTATTTCACATCAGAGTTGAGATTCCTGTGGTATATTAAAGGGACGGTAGCACGCTTCAGCACTTTGCCATATTGTGCTTTATTTTGTGCGATGTTTTGCTTAATGCTTCTCCTTGCGCTTCCCTTGCGACTTTCAGTGTATTCATTCAAAAGTCCTGCTTTATTACAAAAATGACTTTGCTTTGTTTACTCTTCATCCGTTTCAACTTTCAAGGTCTTCCAAATCGCTTCCCTCTATTCTATACTTTGCAAAAAGACATGCAAGCCAATTCAACAACAAAATCAAGATTTTGCACTTCCTTGCAGAAACTCTTATTCTTTTTTTTTCTGTCAGATTTATTCAAAAGATCCATTCTCATCACCTGTGACACAAAGCATCCTTTCTTTTTCCTCATCATCCTTCTTCGATTTGTCAAAGACCATTTATTCTCTTCTAGCTCTCCTCTTTTTAGCTCATCAGGACTGAAAGTCCAGATGGGCTTATGGCATGGCCCGTCGTCCGGCGTCCGTCCGTCCGTCGTCCGTCCGTCGTCCGTCCGTAAACTTTTGACACTTTCGACTTCTCCTCATGAACCATACACATTAGAGAGCTGAAATTTTGTGTACAAGTACCTTAGCATATGGAGATTCTAATTTGTAACTTTGGTGACCCTGTGACCCCAAATAGGGTCACAGGGGTCACAACTTTCAAAACCTATTTTCATCTTCTTCTCCAGTTCCAGAAGGAGTAGAGAGTTAAAAATTATATGTGCAGACTCCTTGGACAATGGAGATTCTAATTTGTAACTTTGGTGACCCTGTGACCCCTAATAGGGTCACAGGGGTCACAACCTTAAAAACCTATTTTCATATTCTTCTCCAGTTCTAAAATGACTAGAGAGTTAAAAACGATATGTGCAGACTTCTTAGCCAATGGGGATTCTAAATTGTAGATTTCGTGACCCCATGACCCCAAATAGGGTCACAGGGGTCACAACCTTAAAAACCTATTTTCATCTTCTTCTCTAGTTCTAAAAGGACTAGAGAGTTGAAAGTGATATGTGCAGACTCCTTGGACAATGGGGATTCTAATTTGTAACTTTGGTGAACCTGTGACCCCAAATAGGGTCACAGGGGTCACAACCTTAAAAACCTATTTTCATCTTCTTCTCCAGTACTAAAAGGACTATAGAGTTGAAAATGATATGTGCAGACTCCTTGGCCAAAACGGGATTCTTAATTGTAGATTTCGTGACCCCATGACCCCAAATAGGGTCACAGGGGTCACAACTTTAAAAACCTATTTTCATCTTCTTCTCCAGTTCCAGAAGGACTAGAGAGTTAAAAATGATATGTGCAGACTCCTTGGCCAATGGGGATTCTAATTTGTAACTTTGGTGACCCTGTGACCCCAAATAGGGTCACAGGGGTCACAACCTTAAAAACCTATTTTCATCTTCTTCTCCAGTTCTAAAATGACTAGAGAGTTAAAAACGATATGTGCAGACTCCTTAGCCAATGGGGATTCTAAATTGTAGATTTCGTGACCCCATGACCCCAATAGGGTCACAGGGGTCACAACCTTAAAAACCTATTTTCATCTTCTTCTCTAGTTCTAAAAGGACTAGAGAGTTGAAAGTGATATGTGCAGACTCCTTGGACAATGGGGATTCTAATTTGTAACTTTGGTGAACCTGTGACCCCAAATAGGGTCACAGGGGTCACAACCTTAAAAACCTATTTTCATCTTCTTCTCCAGTACTAAAAGGACTATAGAGTTGAAAATGATATGTGCAGACTCCTTGGCCAATCTGGATTCTTAATTGTAGATTTCGTGACCCCATGACCCCAAATAGGGTCACAGGGGTCACAACCTTAAAAACCAATTCTCATCTTCTTCTCCAGTTCCAAAAAGTCTAGAGAGTTAATATTGATATGTGCAGACTCCTTGGACAATGGGGATTCTAATTTGTAACTTTGTTGACCCTGTGACCCCAAATAGGGTCACAGGGGTCACAACCTTAAAAAACTATTTTCATCTTCTTCTCAAGTTCCAAAAGGTCTAGAGAGCTGAAATTATATGTGCAGACTCCTTGGCCAATGGGGATTCTAAATTTTAGATTTCGTGACCCCATGACCCCAAATAGGGTCACAGGGGTCACAACCTTAAAAACTTATTTTCATCATCATCTTTAGCTCCTAAAGGTCTATTGAGCTGAAAGACTGCATGTAGACTCCTTGGCCAATTGGGATTCTAAACTGTAGGTTTTGTGACCCCATGACCCCAAATAGGGTCACAGGGGTCACAATCTTAAAAACCTATTTTTCTCCATTAGATGACAGTCTTTGACAAATTTATTTCTCCTTGGATATTTTAGTGTGGACTTCTTTCACTGTCTGATATTGGCCATCTAGAAGGTGTTGAATATAATACATTTGTTTTGTAATTTTTTTATAGGTTTTCTTGCAAAAGGTAACATCAGTTTCATTTTTAGCTCATCTTGCCTGTATAAAGCAAACTTGATATGATGCCTGATGAGCTACAGAGCCAATGGCTATATTTTTGATTGCTTGAAATATGTCCATGCAACTATTTCTCAAAGTCCAAAGTCTCTACCTTTGCAACCCAAGCAACATTATGATTGCTTTAAAGCTCTTAAAGCTTCATCATATTCCCTTTGAAAGCCCCAAGAGCAACATCTCCCACTGCATCAGTTTGCCCACAGCATACCGCCATTTTGTTCCTCTGCTTCTGCTACTGCTTGTCCTGCTAATGAACAGTTGGGTTCTCCTCCCTCCTCCCACTCCAATGCTTCTACCAGGGTGGCCGGGCTGTATATACTGCTCTCCTGCTAACTAACCTGACTAACTCCTTCCCTGTGCAGGGTAGTCCAGGACTTGATGCGCCATGTCCTATAGGTCCCGATGGGCTCCCATTGCCCGGGTGTGGATGGAGCAGTTCTCCAACTCAGGTAACCTTTCACCTCTCAGCTTGCTGCCCTAATGCTTGCACCCAGCTCGCATCCTGACTTGACGTCCAATCATGACTCAATATATTCCTCTTAATGACAGGTTGTGGTATTTAACTTTACTACCATTACTACTTCTAAACATGTTGATAGCATCTTCTATAGTTCTGTGGATGTATGCTATAAATGTGGTTAGAGACTATCAAGGCCATAATATTTGATAAGAAAAGCAGAACCAAGAAAAAATTGAGAGCAAAAATTTAACTTTTTGAATGTCCAATTTCTTATAATGTCTTTATCGGTCAAAGTCTGGGAATGAAATTAAAGTCAAGCCGGCAAATTCCTATTTAAATACACATCAAGACCATTCTGGGGTAATCAACCACTTTGTCTTCTGATCAATCTTCTGGATACAGCTTTGGACGATGCTTTTCATTTTCTTGATTCATCTATTATGGTCTAACAAAATAACTTCGACAAGAAAGGTATATTTGGAACTCCTACAAACTTAGCAAATGTGGCTGCTGCATTTTCAGCTTTAGGGTGCATGAAGAATGCTGCAATCTGAATAAGGTAAACTCTATAAACTGCATTGATGACGATGAACTATTACCTTGATTGCGGGCATGCGTTGTAGGGTCTGCCAGGCTTGGATGCACCATGCCCATTGAATGATGATGGACTTCCAATAAAGGGATGTGGGGAAAATTATGAGGACAGAGGTAAACAACATCACAAGCACAAACAAAGACCTCAGCCTTTTCAGAGACGGCCATAGATCAGGTATGGACTGGGAGAGTCTATCATTAGTGTTTATCTATCATTTGATTTATATATTCTTATATCAATATTCTTAAAAATATATTTATGTGGTATGAGAACAAGGTTTTGGTTTAGAGTTTCCTCTGGGCATTGGTCATTGGTCATTGATCTTTGGATTCTGTACTTCTGATCTTAAACACCACCTCGGTACCGGGTAACTGTTCCATGACAATCAGAATCTAAGATCTTGAGAAGAATACAGAAAACATTGGTACAATAATGTTTGTCTTAGAAGTGGTTGCTCATGTATCTTATCTATCTATATAATGCAATTTTAATTCTCTTACAGTACATTTGTATGAAAGGTTATTATAGAAAGTGAATGAAACGTTTAATCAATCTGCATGTATATGCTACTGAATATAAGGGATATAAATGATGAAAGGGTGCATAACTTAACAATGCAATAAACTGCATGAAGACCTGGTTCAGGTTATCGCACGCATGATATCACTTCATATCATACAAGGATGATATCTCTCATAATGCCATACTCCATATGAATGCTGATGCACTTTGAAGTAATGAAATATCACTCATATACCATGGACTGATAAGCATTGTGCTATACTTGATATCACATTCTGAAGTGAGATGTGCAGCACCTTTACACATCATTAACTTCTTAACATTTATCTTTTTATAACTTTATTCTACCACTAAATGTATTATTTTCAGAAAAATATTCCTGAATTTCCTTATTCATTAGTCATTTGCATAAACTTATACAATTGGAATTTTGCAGGCATGTAAAGCTAAAGCATATGTCATACGTCTATTGAAACTTATTGAAAGAATAGTTTTTGTGATTTTACCACCGTTTTTAATGATTGTAAATTTTATTTTTCCTCCAAGAAAATGTTTAAAAACTTAATGACCATGAGATGTTACGAACATTTGAAATTTTAATAGAATCCACTTATACATCTAAATGCAAAGGATATGAATGTGAATAATACATAAAGTTTTAATTTAATCAAATAAGAATTATATGTATCATTTAAGTGAATTTTGTCAGGTAAATCTATACATATATTTTTATGGATAAACAACTTTTTTGTTCTTTGAAAGCAACGTTTCGACCAAGCCCAAAAGCTATTTTTTGTACATTTTAATGGTAAAATTTGAGAAAACCTTTGAAAAGTACCACCCAGAACCGAAAGTTACCAAGAACCAGGCTAGCAGACCTTATTCATATTCTGCTCTGAATTCAACATACATATATATTGTCAGACATCAGATATATATATATATATATAAATTCAGACATCTACCTACTGATAGGTTGAGGGGACCTGCAAGCTAGACAAATAAGCTGCAGAGTGTCAGCATGTCAGTGAGTGATAAGGTGACAGAGGTATTGTGGCATATGAGATAACACAGTTACTCCCCCACTGATATCAGATCTCACCCTGGCTCCCGGCAGCTATCTCTCAGCTGTTGTACAAGCAGTGGTGACACACAGTCTCTACAAACAATGGTGGACATCGAAACTACTGTCACTCTCTGTAGTCACGCTGAAATCAGTCACTGACCCATGTACTTCATTTACACTGCTATCAATAATTGAATTCAATTGTATTTAAACAATTGAAGGGAGAAATTTCAGTTTCTTGCTTTGGATAAGAGCTATCCAGGATATTTAAAAGGAAAGAATTAATAAAACTTCACACTGGAATAATTTGCTATCTGTTCATTTCATGATTAATTCTTAAAAATAAAATTCGATAAAATTTATCAACAAGAAATATTATCTGGAAACTGAATATTTGAACTGCTTCAATTCGTCTAAAACACTTCAGTTAATTCGCCTGTCTGATTTACATAATTTTAGCTTAAGTCAGGAGTTGAAAATAAAAAGAGATTTGATTTGATAAGGAGAAAAGATTGAAGCTATTTTTCTATAAAAACACAGCAGAAATTAGCAGGGTTATTGTGGAAATATCAGTTGAATAACCAAAGGCAGAGAATTTGATAATATAACTTTGTTTTCTCTCTCGGTATCAATCTAGTTTTGATTAGAAATAAAAACATATAAAGTTCTATTATATAATTTCAAACCGTAGTAGTCCTACATTAGTTTTTTTTGTTAAATTCATTAAACAAATCTTATTAAAACATAACAGTGTATACTATCATTCAATTTTAAACCATACTGGTCTTTCATTCCTTTTTTCGTTAGCTTGTTTCAGTTGAAAATTTTTTTTGTATTGTAACAATTTTCTTTGTTTTTTTAATATTTGAGCTATTGAAGCAAGCAGTCTTGCAAACATTAAGAAACATCATTATGATTATATATTCGATATTCTACTCAAACATATAAATCTAAGAAAATATTTAGAGAAAAGGCCACATTTTATATCATTCAAGAACAGCTTGTATAAAATCAAATGCTTTAATTAACAATGCTAAATGATTTTAATCTAAACATGATTTATGCATGCAGTCAAGAAGAAGAAAATAAACCCGAACAAATCACTTCTTTTAATGTACCATTTCATCAAATCAGTGACCGTGACGAAATTTGAACATACCCTTAAGGGAAGTTATTGTTTAACTCTAAATCAGTTCTTGAGAAAACAGTTTTCCGCTTGAGGGTAATTTTATTTCCTCAATGATGTTGTCAATACTATTATCTGTACTTGATGACTGTTTTGGTTTATACACATGTCAAAATGATGAAAGTTACCTTCGTATCATGATAAATCCGTTTTGTTAATATTTTTTTAGCTTTTTAAGGTTTATTTTTAAAAAGTTAAATATGTTTTTAAGTTTCAGCAAAATTCAAAAAAAGTAAATATGTTCCTTTCCCCAAAAAATTTTTTGATTCATATTACGGTATTTACACTTTTTCTTTTTACATTTTGTTAATCATTATTCTTAGTCTTAGCATGTCATAACAAAATCAGAGAAGTTTGAAACAAAAAGGTCACATAAAAGAAATTTCCAAAAATATCAAAAATCCCCCAAGATAATACTTGCAACGAATTGAATTACACATGGAATGTATCGGTGACAGGTCATCTGGTTATAGTTAGTTATTATTGATTATGGTTACATAAGATCTCCCCCCAAAATACCTTGTGAGTCACTCAGCTGAGAAATGAGTCAATGTCATTCTTAGAAGCAAATCCTCTTGCACCAGCAACAGAAAGATGATTAGTAATAATACCTGATTAGTTTTCTTAGTTTATATATCTACTTGAGTTTGACACCATGATTGTAGGTGTGTTATAAGAGAACAAAACCATTGGTAATTGCAATTTTGTCTTTAAAACTATTTAAATATGTTTTTTAAATCAGAGATATGAACTTCAATATTTTTATTTAAAATGAAAAACGACAGGGTAATGTGGCGTGACTAAATCCCATAAAAAGTGTTTGAAAATTCAAAATTTGACATTTGGATCATCAAAGAATTTTAAATTTCAGTTACTTATGTTATAAGATTTGGATTTCAAATATGGTGTCTCACAAAATCCAACATGCTAACATCTTCGACATAAAGTTTTAGATATAAAATTTCATTAACGTCTTTGTATTTGAAGTACAATGTTTATAATAATACCTGGTGCACAATAATACCTGGTTTTTATAAATGTGGTGCACAAAGTCATAGAATGATACTGTAGTGTTCTTTGTGAATTTCTTTTGTATTCATATAAATATTATGACAACTCCGAATTTCACACTTTCTTGTTTCCATGTCTGTGATTTTGATAGTTATTGATTTCTATCATTCTATACAACAGTTCACAACCAAACCTATTGTAGACATATTATTCACAAATGCACATGTGTGTATTGCATATAGCACATGTCAATCATACAGAGAATTGACAGCCTTGAGCAATGAGCTTAATTAGGCTGAAAGTGTTAATTACTTTCTTAATTGAGTGTTGCAGCTTTCTTCATTTGCATAATGTAGCTGGCAGGATCATAAACACATGTCACTATTAGATGAAATAGAATATTTATTGCACTTTAATTGTTGAGAAAAGAAAAGTTTATTTTAAGCATAAAGTTGACATTTTGGCATTATCAATTAGTAGTTAACTACAAACAATTTTTGCTCCAAAAAAAAAGTACACTTGTTTAATAGAGTATGAATGCTATACAATGAATTTTAAGTTTTTATCTCAATACAAATACAAAGTGAAAAGAAAGATTTCAAGAGAACAAACTTTCCTACCTCATTAATGCAATTCTTATATAATATTCTTTTGAAAACAAAAAGAATGTCAGAGATTCAGAAATTGTTGTTAAAGCATGATCAAAATTGGAGTTAAATCAATGTCTCTTACTTACAAAATACATGTATTCTAATCAGCAGTTTCACATTGACCTTGAGCCAAATTAAACTTGCTTTTATGAAATCACATTGATATAAAACATTTATGAAATATGAATCTTGATGATGATCTTTTAATTGCAAATAAACCTCCAAATCTTAAAAGCATTATAACTTTTATTCCTATGAACTGTCAGTTCAATCAATTATGTTATTCAAGACCATGGTATAACAATTTTCTGCAAGCTAAGCAGATATTTGGTCCATTTTGTTTTTAAGGGACAATCTCATAATTTTTGTATTAGAATAAATTTCTGTATGTCTTATAAGTGTGTAAGTTTTCATTTTCCAATCATTACAATTATTGTAAAAATACAGTATAAAAAAAACCTTAAACATCCAAATATCATGCCTTTAAAATCAATTCAAGATGGTTTTGGGAATGTTTTGCTGACAGGTTTTGACATGTTCCCCAAGTCTTGGGAACTTTCCGCTCAGGAGTGACCACAGTGGTCAGTGTAATGTAATGGCCAGAAGGATTTCTTGACCGGACACCTGTTACCCTGCAGGCCAAACCTGTCTTATCACCTCTTCAGGTCTCCACAAATATTGTCCCCCTCTCAAACTTCTAACACCCCCACTTAACAACTTGGTCCCCCCTTTCAATGGTTAAGCTACCCCCAACCTTCAATGGACACCCCCCACCCCCAAACAACAATCATCAACACTCTTACTCAACTTCACCCCCTCCCCCCCAGTCCATATGCCCCATTGCACCCTCTCTCTTCACAGTAACAAAAGCCTAGTGCACTTTCAGTCTGTGAAGATTACCCCGCTAAACTCTTCTCTAACTGTTGTTAGTATCCTCTCACAACCTGCCAGGTATCCAGGTAGTTTTTATTAAATAAATTTACTGACCCCCCCCCCCCCCCTTTTGACACTCACGTTAGAAAATAGAAAATACGGATAAAAAATATTCACCCTTACCCCTCACCCTCACCACCCTCCCTATCCCTCAGGGCTAAGTCCCCCAACACCAACCACCCCCACCAGTTACCTCATCCAACAAAGTTTTCCCCATACCCTCCCTCCTCTTCACCTTCTTGATCCTCCTCCCCCTTTTCAATATGGCCCTTTTCCCTAGATCTTTTAATCCCCCTCACTGCCATCATCATCAGTACTCAAAAAGTCGATGAGTGAAATCCTTTTCTCGTCATACCTCCCATCCACCCCCTGCTGACAACCCCCATTGTATTTTAAAGCTGTGGTCTGTCATCCAAAACCTTTTATCAACTCCGAAGTATTTTAGTCATGAAACCTTAAAACATAAACCCTTAGATTAAAGAGCCTTTAACTGTTCAATTAAATCATATATCCATCTCCATAACATTTTCAAATGATTAAGAGTTAGTATTCCCAAAGTTAAACTTCTTTGGTGTTCCTTTCACCACAACCCATTATATTTCTCTGTCTCTTTTATTTCCTCCTTTAATAGACTCTCATTTAGTCAATGAAATATTTAAAATAATTACTGTACCTTCATTTATATTATTTTATTTCTTTAGCCTTTTCATTTCATAGGTATTGAGTAAATCTAGATTTGCAGAATTAGGACCTAGACTGTATTAAAGGATCCTATTTAATACACAGTCATGAAGTAGGACTATTCCTTTAATTCCTCACCACCATTCTAAACATCCCCCTTCTCCCTCCCCCACCCCTTTAACTCCTAGCTTTACCCCCCCCCCCCCCTCTGTTATCCCCCCTTCCCATGTTCCCCCCTTCACACCCCTCTTCACCCACAAGATGAGGATTACAACTGTTTGTTACCTGCCAGGGAGCATAGAGAATAGTTGTTACATCATCTTTCCAATAACAGTACTTTATTGTGCTTTTGTCTTGTTTATCTTTGATAAAGCATTGTCATATTTATGATATACATGACAAGTATTAGATTGTCTCTCTTTATAACACTAGCATTTTTAAAGTAACAAAATAAACTGTTGATGAAAAACTTAATTCAATTGCTTGTTGTTCTCAAGTAGGTGAACATTGTCTATTTTATAGGTTGCAATAGCAAAATTTCTAAAATTTATTAAACGCAGAATAGCAGAAACAAAGATAATTACAACAACGTATCAAAATACAAATGAATGAATTGATTATAAACATCCACCAGTCTACTGTTCTCATCTTAATATTCTTCATGAATTGTCAAAATAATTTCAAAATGTAAATATGGACAGATATCTATTCCAATTGCCCCTCATATCACGTTTTACTTCAAATGTACCCCAATTTAGAATTCAAATAGAATCAGATTTTCAGTGAAACAGTTTAGACTATAATAGACTTATTGATACAAAATACAAGATTATGATGCTTGATTTATTCCATTTTCATAATAGATTTAATGAATTGAATTTTTTTTTAAATGTCATATGTACCTATACAGGCCATTCAAAAAGAAAACAAAGGTAACATTATTAAATATGTGATAGCATTATCTGCAATGTTACAAATGCTTGTATTCTTATGGTTGAGTCTCTTGAAGAACTCGTACCAACACTCAATGACAAGGTCTGGTGTTAAGCTTTTTGTGAGGCCGACGTTTATTGAAATCCAAAAAGTACAAGAATCCGTACTATTGCAGATAGAGTGATCCCAAATATAAAGCACAATTAAGATGTTTGATAAAACCTATAAAGTGAATTTTTACTTCATGATCTATGTCATTTAAAATGTACCAAAGATGATATTCATGTTTCAGATAAACTTTTAATCAAAATGTTATATACACCTCCTCCTTGGTCAATATTGTTTTTCTCAGGTGTATAACAACGGGTATTGACCTCATCACCAGTGTATAATTGTATATTGATGTCTGTTTCAGTGACACACCATGTTGATTAGACCAGGGAGGAAGAACTGGATGTATATTTCTTGAAGAGCCAGAGTGTAGTCTGGCAAGGCAGGATTCCACCAGCAGACAGACAGACAGACAGATGTCTCACACATCTTACATTGTAAATGTCATCCATTATCACTGACAAACAGCGGCCATTTTGAAATTGTCTGTCTCAAGTTTTGAGAGTAGAAAACAACATGGCCAGAAAAATACTAGGATAATTGATCCATATGATCAAGTCATCTGATTGCATGAAAAATGCTCGAAACAATTTTGTAAATATTTGGAAGTCAATCTGATGCTATACTGCAAAATGTGTAGTATACTTGGGAACCTTCGCGTGCTGTAGTTATGTAGCATGTTGACAGTGGAAGGTCAAGTTTTGTATCATTTCAGTGTTTTGTTGACAAAAATTAACGATGCAAATTTCTTTAATATTTATTTGTAAACCATTGTTTGCAAGGTGGATATCCCGAGACACAAAAGGTCGAAGGTCAAGGCAAGCATGACGTGTGTCTGTGTGAGTGAGTGAGGTCGTTCGTTAGCGAGTGTGCAAGGTGTTCTCTCACGTGTACATACATTGTTTTCATTACAACTCATTGCATAATCAGAGACAGAAAAACTGCTTTCTGTACAACTCATTAAGTGACAAAGAATTGCAAAACTCCGGGAAAGATAGGTTTCCTTAAAGAATAATCAAATATCTTCTATTGATTGAATAAAACAGTTTTATCAAGCATCAAATTAAATAATAATAAAAATTCAACAAATTATGGATACTTTGAAGGATGATTTCCCTATTTGAAGTTTGTTATATGTTCTTTATTGAAAGGCATTATTAATCAACTTTTACTAAGAATCAAAGCATGCCATTGGTAATGGAATTAAAAAAAATTGATTGGATTCTTTTCAAAAGTTTTCACAAATCATGATTCGCAGTTTGAGAAAGTTTTAGCATGGTTGACTGATCCACGGTTATACCAGATGTTTCGTACAGATGTCATCCCTAGGAGTAGCCATCATTTACCTCAATCCTAATCTACTTCTCTTTCATTTCCTCTTGAGATTGAAAATTAATTGCTTCTCTAAAATCGATTATGATTGGATAGGACAGATGTTTTGGACACAGTAAATCTTAATTGATGTCTTGAATCATTTTGTCCTTCTCTTTCCACAAAAGGGAGTTTTTGTAGTTTTGTAGGTTCAGACAGTTTACGTTACTTTTTAAGAAATAGAAATATATATGATTATAATCATTTACTTGGTAATCAGAAACACTAGCCAGTGATTAACATTAGAGAGGTTTTATTATCTACTAACAATGAACATGGTTATCGCATACATATCATACAGTAACCATGGTAACATAGACTATTCACCAATCAAACACATTGGTGAGAGCCACAGTGACTAAGTTGGCAGCATACAACAACTCGAAGCATTTTCATAGGTTCTTGTATTGAAATGTTGACTTACATGCTTGGAAAAGTTCATCATTGTAGAAAACACTTTTGTAGTGATACAAGTATATCTTTTTTGAATTTCTTAATTTTTCCTTTTTTTGTAAATTACCTCAAATTGTTTATTTTCTTGTGTTGATATTCAGCATCATCCTTTTGTTTTTTGTTCAAGTGCTATTTGATCAGGGTGTTTTGATTAGCTCAACAATTTATATGAGTGTTGATAAAAAAAGATAAATCGTGAAGAGCAATGATGATAATTGATGTCATGTGAAGTAAATCATTCAGTGCATTTTGTATTGACATTAAAGTTGAACCTATTGAACTCATGTTGATATATTTATAGGTATCAGCTGACATTTATTTCAAAATCAAGGTTTTTCTTAGCCTGGTTAATTGTTTTCTACTTTTCATTGTACCAAATTTTGAGTTTGCATGAAATATAGATTACTTTCCTAAGATGTCATTTTTAGATCCTATTAGGTTAAAAGTAAAATTTCTTTGTTTTCATTTTAATTTGCAAGGTTCATTAATGCAATTCACCAGCTTGTGACTAAACTATTGAAGGGCAATATTTAAAAGAAATATATTTTGGTGAAAAGGAATTTTCATCATGTGATATTTTTGTGTTTAATAGACATTGTTGTGTGTGGCTAAAACTTTAGACTTATAGAGGCATTTTATTTCATGTTTTTCAAAAGTTTAAGCACCGATTCTTCAAGTAAACCACAGATATAAGAATCTGATAATCATCTCATATGTACTTTTGATCTTTCTTTAGCAGTATTAATAAGTGACCAAAACTCAATTTGCCACTCAGGGAAACACGGCCCTTTCTTACTTTGTGGTTTTCATCATTCAAAATTATTATCACCTTGCATTATATATTAAGACTTTAAAAAAATATATTTCATGAATATATTGTTGTCTGATAATAATAACTGAAAAAAAGATCTTTTGCTTGTTTGACAGAAACACATTTTAAAAAAGAATTTTTTCTTGTTTGATAAAAACCAATTTTCAAAATGAATTGTGTTGTTACACTGGCATCCTACAACAGTTGTATGTTTATCATATAACAATCCAAAATTATAAAGATGATATTTGTATTAGCTTTTAGTTTTTTCATAAGTTCTATAACGTTAATTCAGTTTTTATCATGTTTAGTAAGTAGGTAGCATAAATCAAATGATAAGTATACAAAATGTAATGAGACGGATTGGATTTAAAAAATCAACATTCAAAAGATTAAAGTCAGAAACTCTAGAATTTTGCAGTTTGCAATATTTAAGCGCTCCATGTCAGAACTTTAGTTTTTGTGGCAAGACATGGCAACAAGTTGTTTAATTGTTATTATGTACATACATATACATATATATATACTTAGCTTGTCTTTGTACAGCTAGTTTGTGTCTGTTTCAGCTGTATGTTAATGTCCCGTAGTCTCTATTGTCCTTCTCTACCAAGGGCACTCTACAAGTCTCTTTTAAATGTTGGAAAGTATTTTTGCTTTTAAAATAAAAATTTAGAATCAGCATGGAAACTGATCATGATGGAATTAGTTGTTTTAGATTTGCAAATAGACCTTTTTGTGGTTAATTGATATTTATTTGAATTGATAGCATTGTTCCATGTAGTTTTTGATTTTTAAAAAGAGACTTTACTAAATGATCTGAGTAAATATAAATTAGCTCAATTAACTAAGATCATTATATTGTTTTTGTTTTTAACAGTTGTACTAAGTTGAGGTAAACTGCCTAATTGATGTATTAACTCAATGTTTACAGAAAAATTAATGAATAAAACAAACTATATGGAATTTTTAAAGTCTTTTTCTTATTTCAACAATATTATTCAAGTGGCATTCTAGATGGCAGAATCAAGAAGACAAGAAATTTTATGGATTACGGTATCAACTTCTTTTAATTAAGAAGTTATATTTTGATACAGATTCCCGTACTGTTTTCAAGCCAATTGATCTACCTGAGAACAGAAAACAAGAGCTATCTTTGATTATAAAAGTATAAAACTTTCTTTATTTACAGGAATATGTAGGCAATAAATAGAAGATGTTGTAAGATGTCTGTGACATGCTACTTTTACAACACGAGTGGCTTAATGTCAGTATTTTAGTGGAGAGGCACTAGCGTTGTAAACATTGTATGTCATGGGCACAAATATCATATTCTCTATAACATTCGTCACAAATTACAGAAAATACTTAGAATCTACTTCTCAGCAGAGATGGAAAAGCTACCGAAAAGAACAAAAAGTCATTCCGAACCTTGACATCAATGCATTGTTGTTAACATAGAGTCACAATGAAAAAGTGATATTTTGCCCCAGGGCATCACATGAAAATATGAACCCCAATAAAACTACCCTTGTAGGTAATAAAGTACACAATTTATGGATATTCCTATCTTCATTCACATGGCACTTTTTGATAAAAACTATTTTGTCACCTTCAATAAAAATATAACTGAAACAGTACCTTGAGAAAGTTTCAAGTTTTGAGATATGTTTTTAAGAACTAAAAAAGCCTTCATATGTATCTTTTATTATTTAAGACATCTTCACACATGTTCATTTCTTACAAAGACCTTTACACTACTACTTTTCTTATAAAGACCCTCACACATCAATATTTCTGAAGATAGACCTTTACACACATTTCATAGAAAGACCTTTACACATCTACATTTCTGAAGAAAGACCTTTACACAACTCCATTTCTTCTAAAACCCCTCACACATCAACATTTCTCTAATAAGACCTTCACAGATCATTTCTTTCCAGGATCTTCATACATCTACATTTTAAAAAAAAACACAAATGGATACATGTCACACGAAGACCCTCACATGGATACAAGTTCTCAAAAGACCCTCACATAGATACAAGATACAAGTTCCAAAAAAAGACCCTCACATGGATACAAGTTCCCAAAAGACCCTCACATGGATACAAGTTCCCAAAAGACCCTCACATGGATACATGTCCTACAAAAACCCTACCATGGATATAAAGTCCCACACAGACTCTCACATGGATACATGTCCCACAAAGACCCCCACAAGGATACAAGTCCCACAAAAACCCTCACATGGATACATGTCCCCCAAAGACCCTTTACATGGATACATGTCCCACAAAGACCCCCACATAGATACATGTCCCACAAAGACCCTCACATGAATACATGTCCCACAAAGACCCTCACATGAATACATGTCCCACAAAGACCCTCACATGGATACATGTCCCACAAAGACCCCCACATAGATACAAGTTCCCAAAAGACCCTTACATGTAAGTTCAAAGGACAGCCAGAACCCTGACATCTCTTGTAATGACACAAACACCTGCCACTGGACACAAGTAGTCTATATGAATGGCTTGAAGAGCAAATAAATCTGGTTGAGTGATGCCAGTGAGATGCGCCATCTGTCTTAAAGGCACACTTTGAGCTCCTCTTATATCCCCATGATAGCGAGGTATATCACCATAATGTTGCACTTGACAGGTGGACATGTGTTTGTCTCAACCAGCTGATTATTCCCTAGTAATGTCTTTATTGTTTGCCATTAATTGCTTTACTGTTGTGCAGTTAACCTCTTTATGATGTTTATAGCTAAGAGTTTCCTGTCAATGTCTTGTCGAAAGGTGTTATTGTAAAGGTTTGATATTGCTTTTATGACTGAAATGCTTCATATGAGATTCACATCTTAAAGGGACAGTTCTATTAGGGTATTTTTTGTGGAAATGAAATTTATGAGTACTTCCCTTGTTATACTTATATATGATTATTACATGAGTATTTCACACTTTCATTATGTTAGTGAGGGGAACATTTAAGTTGTTCTAGATTTAATATTTGACAAAGAGTAGAATGCATCATTGATACCTCTTGAATTTCATTTCTGCAAAAAAATATCCTGATAGGACTGTCCCTTTAACTGATCTATTTTCAATACGAATATTTGTGATATTATTATGTAATAATGATGAAAAGAGAATAACATCAATATGTTGAACTCATTACTACATACATATGTTATATCTACAACATATCACTTCCTTCTTTTTCATTTGTCAATGAAGGTTCCATTCAATTAAAAGTATCTTATTTCAAAACAGATAGCCATGCAACAATAATATGGATTAAGTTTAGGTTAAAGAAACAAGGAGAGCAGAGATTTGATATATATATATTTGTTTTGTCACATATCTTTATGATTAGATACATATACATAAATAAATATATATATGATTTGAAAAGCTCAAAACAATCAAGTGGTTATTTGAACAACGTGCATATACATAACAGACTTTTGCAGATTCACATATAAATATATGATAAAACACACCTGATGAAAGTTTACACATGATATCATAATTGATATCCAAAAAAAATTAATGAATTTCAAAATGCATACAAAATCATGAATATAAATTTTAATATGGTTGTGTTTTGGTTGAATAAAGAACCTGAAATAAATCGTATGAAAAAAACACTCAATAATTTCTTTGTTTATTTAGCGCATTTCACCACAATATCGCCAGGTGTATGTTTGTGAAATAAGCCTTACAAAAACTCTAGTAACAGACTACCCCATATGGAGCACCTCAAAAGGGAGAGTGTAATAAAGTATACAGTATTTATTTAGTGACTGTATGGTTGTCAGGGCTAGCGATGAGGTTCACCGCTGGGTCATTACAAGGCAGCTAATTGTGTCCGAAATACAGAGCAATACCCTGCGGTCAGCAAGCAAACATAGCATACCGGTATACTGACCGGTGTCCACGCGCACCTGTGTCGTCTGGAGATTGGATGATAGTTGTGGTCACTTTGGTCCACTTCTGCTCTGTATGAAAAGAGAGAATTAATACATTTTATTTTTATTCTAAAGTCCTGCAACACCTTTTTTGCTGAAATGCATTTGAAATTCATTGTGACAAACAGTGACAATCTGTCACCGTAAAATCAACTACAGAAACTAGTACATCGTCCGGTTAAACCATGGAAAGCATCCTTATGAATCTGATAATAAGTTATAAAGGATGTTAACCGTCTCTCGGTTAGAAACCCTTTAGACGAGACATCGTTTCTAACATTAAGATAATCGGTAGTACAATGAGATGTATGGTCCGTTTTAAAGTATACATACGTGATATATTTTGAAAAATGGTGTAAGTAACAATAATATGCTAATAGTCCATTGAAAGGGAAAATCTATATAACATATATGTAATGTTAAAAAGGGTTTATTCATTGCAAAAGGAATCACAGAATAAAGTTTTCTTAATTTTCGAAAATACTGGATTAACACTGAGCCAATCTTTATATATATTGCTGGTTCAGTTTCTTACGATATTTTATAATTTGATGGATGTTTTGTTTGGTGATTATATGATTTCCTAACGTGCCAAGTGAAGTTTTTAAGGTGTCCTGAAAAAGCTGTAAATACGCTTTGAATATGATACGAATACAGACCACTCGAATATATTGGTCTCAGAGACGAGGATTTCTAAAATCACATCGATATTCCACAAGGACTAATTGCAAAAACATGTTATTTTACGAATCGGAAAGTGTCGCAAAGAAGCATAAACCTCTTAACTATTATCATCTGCATGACAGGAATATTATTTGAATCATGATATAGATAAAGACTATATAATTGCAAGCACAAACTTAATAATTGAACGTTAGAGACGAAATGCATATATTTTAGTTTTAGCTCAATTTGTTGTCCGTTTGTATTTTGCAACAGCTCTTTTTTTTTAGTGCATTGTCTCTTTTTCATTTTTGTACATTTAATGATGTATCATAGTGTGTGTGCTCTCTGTATGTAGGAAATGAAAGGTAAATAACCAATACTTCAATCTCATATAGTATACATTCAAGTTTGTAGACATAATCTTTTTAGAAGGTTGCCATGTTTAAAACGATTAGGTGAGGATACTGAAAGGTCAAACGACAGATCGATATCTTTTATTATTTCAAGTTTCAATGTGATATAGATGCTATCATACTAGGGCTTTAACTTCCAGTATCACCCAAGGGTGAGGGTCACAGACGGGGACCTTGACCGTCAACTTGTTAACCCTTTTAGTAGCGTCTCAAACCAAGGAAGTATGTATATGAGCTATGTTTATATGTTTCCCTTGGTTGTATATTGACTACTCAAAAATGTCTCATCTCAATATATGTTCATGATAAGCTTTGTAATTGTATAATCCAATAATAATTTCTTCTGTTGTTGAGTATTCGAATTAAAATGTATGTTTTACTTTAAGAGCAAAGTCTTTGTTCTGAATATTAGGATTCGCCAAACGAAAGTAGATGTCTTTCAAATAGTTCTATGCGATATTTCATCCCATTCTCTCCCTACAGAGGCAGATCAAGTCATAAAATGTTCAACATTTCTTGACTTGATCTGCCTCTGTGGGGAGAGAATGATTTCATCTGTGTAAATATTTAATTAATATCATCTACAAGGACGAGTTTATAAAGCATAAACAAGAACTGCGCGATGAATACACGACCTTGTGCACAATTGCCATATTCACACCCTTCCTGAAACTTTTATGAACTGAATTCTCTCGACGTAGAATGTGTAATGAATACCGTATGGGTGGGTGATTTTACGACATGGTAAACTAGGTGTATATGGCGGGAGAATATTACTTTTCCACCGCTTTATACGACCCATTTACTCGGTTTCACGGCGTCTACGGAAGTTAAAACCATGTGGAGAGGAAGTTTTCTCAAGGTCGACCTATAATCGTGACTGATGCAAGAAACTACAACTAGTGTGAACAATGGCTAAAGTTGTGTAACTCCGTAAAAAAGGTAGCACACAGTTTTATATTGTGAACGCACTAAGCTTCGATACAGCATTCAAGTCGTAGTTTAAACTAGTTCACAAAACTAAAGCGGGTCAAATATTTGATGCCCATGTTTCTGATATCGTTTATACCCATCATAATTTTATATCAAACTGGGTGGAATCATTTACATTATTACTTCCTATGTCAGTATATAAAGTACATTATTGCAAGTCAATTTTACTATGTTATTGGTCTTATTATTCCAGTTTATCAGTGAAACTAAATAATTGCTATGAGCATATTGAGCATCAATGATATCAATGACTATGATGGGTTTACTTTTGATACTTTGCTTCTGTTAACTATCTGTCGTTTTGCTTCGAATATACATCCTATATATCCTAAGGAGAGGGTATTTGAAATTAAACAACAGTTCCTAATCCTTTTCCATGAAAGTAAAATTCAATGCCGTAAAAGGTTGTATTAGTCTAATTAGAATTCAGCTCTCAAACATGTAATGTTTTAGCAATAAAAAACGAAAGTGACAGGGAGGATTTGTTTATTCATTGTTTTTATTCAAAGAATACGTTTTATTAAAACAACTATCGTCTCAATCGTACATGGTCAACTTACTACAAACATGTATTTGGCATATGGATTGTACTTACATAATAACTCGATCATTCAAAGTAAAGTTATTAGTAACAAGTATCAATTAATAATAGAAATATAAAATAATAATAGAAAAAAATTTTCTTCATGTAATTGCATACACATGTTGGCATAACTATACTTATTGTTAAACAACGAATGAAAGTTTTTTGCATATGAAACAAACAATAAGCCTACAATCTGTTGTATAAGTAATAAAGTGTTATCGCACATGATATCAAAGTTCAATAAAGATACATCGTAGGTCTATATAAAAGTGACAAACAACTAATTTATGGACAAATACAAATTTTCAACACTTTAAAACTACATACATAGAGCAGTCTTTACAACATAAAATATATCATTTTCGATTGGTTTAAACAACATTATATTAAGGTAACAATCATTTATAAATGTAAGTGTACGATTAAGGAATTAACCATATAAAGAAAATTATAAAATTCCACTATGATATAGAAAAATTCATATGTGGCAAAGACAATGAAGAATTTTTAAAAAAATGGACTGGCTGCTTCACAACATAAATCTCCTCCCTCTCTCTCTCTCTCTCTCTCACTTATTTTCCCTGTTTTTTCTCTCTAATTTTTTTAATTTTTTAAAAATTAAACTTTAATTAGATTTAATATACTGACACAGATTTAAGACGCCACAATATTTGTTACTTATTGTCAAAAATATGTAATGCGATTCCGCATCACGTAGGATCGTATTCACTGTTAAAATGGTGGTAACTTCTGTGTAATAAAGTTCGAAAAAATATATATATATATATAAAATGTAAAGTTTAAAGACAAAAAAAAAGAAGGTCGCAATCTCAATATCACTTGAAGATGCATAATTTGATAACATAAACTAAAGTGTGTAATGTTTCATGGAAAATATAACCTTGATTTTTTTCGTTCAGAAAATTCATACCAAATTGAATAGCAATCCAAACAATATCTTTTTTCAAAGTTCTCAAAATCGATATGTAAGCCAAGATAAACATAATACCGTTCAAATATACACATGACAAAACCCACGTGTCACGTGTTATCTGCTAGGCGGCAAATGCGTTTGATCTGTAACTATGACGTAACTTAAGGTCACTTCACCGGCCGGTCTCGTCGCTTACTGTTATCACGTGCAATATCTATAGAGGTGGGCTCCCAGCTGACAGACAGGCATCTGACAGACGCATTAAACCAACAACATTTACAGTTCAGTGCACAACTTGGTTACTTCTTGTTACCTATTCATTGTATTATGGACTAGTCCAAATAAAAGACAAAAGACACAAGAGTGAATTTGAAAGTGAGTTTGTATATGAAAATGAGTAAAATATTGTATAGTACATTTCACATAATTATTATGTAGCACATTTCACATAAATATTTATTTAATGTATACACAAAGAAATTAATTAAGCACCCTCCTATTTTGTAAAATGAACTTGGGTGCTCTTGGACTATTGGGATTTCTTTTATATGTATTGACAACTCAAGATATAAGATAAGCCATTATCTTTGACAGTGACCAATTAATGTCTTTGTGCAGTTTTTTAAATTTGATATTTGATAATTTTGTGATTTTGAAGGTTCATACTGCTTTAACGATTGACTTTTGCTATGGGGTTATTTACTAAAAAATCATCAATTCTCCCTAGAGAATGATAAGAATCACATTGCAGAAAATAATATTGACTTTCATTTTAAATTTTAAGGTAACTTGGATTTTGACTAAAAAATACCAAGTTTTTGTAAAACAAGTTATTCAGTGACAGTGAATCGTAAACCGTATGGAAACAGAATGTTATGTATGGTGTCTTCGACATTACATTGATTGCATAGATTATTTGGTGCTTTCCCTATTTTGTGGAGATAAACCCCGTTGCAAACATTGTTAAGCCTAAGTCTAGTTATGGCTACATCAACCCTTCTAAAGTTGTGGAAGTTTTTAACATTTGTAACTTTTGTAGGTTGTACTTGATAGTACTGGGTTGTTGTTGTTGGATTGGGGTTTAACGTCTTCTTCACCATACGGTGATGTCGCCGACGTGATAGTACTGGGTATGTCCCCAGTTGCCTTTAAAGTTTGTGTTGTATTCATCCGTTCTAATTGATTTAACAATGCTCTTAATTTCTTTTTAAGTAAATGGTATGTTGACATAGTGAGATACAGTCAATGTTCCCTTATATACATTTATTGAGTTCAGTCAATTACCAAGTGAGAAGACAGGATTAAAACATACACTTTCATAGTAACAAGATGAAAACATCACTAGTTAACATTAAAAAAAAAAGTGAGAAGACGCTCTTTAAAATCATTTAACAGCAACAACAGCTTATAAAAACATAACATAAAATCACTTTGAAAATTAAATAGCCTATGAAAACAATTTTGAGAGTAGAAGACAGATTATTATTTGATCCTCTGATCACAAGGAAAACCTATATTGTTTTAAGTGTTTGTTAATGAAGCTTAATCTGATGAGAAGTCGCCCTCTGCTCTAATCGGACTGTGGACTGTTCCATTATCTCTGTAGGGGATTACCTAGTTAATCTTCAACTGAGTGTCTGTCAGCTACCTGTCTGTCAGATGCCTGTCTGTCACGCGGGAGATAATCTCTATAGACGTGAGATTCTGCACATATGTACTTGAACTTGAAACTTTAATCTCGACCAAACAACTTGACTGTTTCATCTGTATTGTTTAATCGAAGCGACTGGACAGGCTGCAGTCTCGAGTAGTACAAATCTTTGTGGTAAAAATGGTCCAATTTAGCTGTTTGGCTGTCTCACGTAGACTTTGAGTTCAACTTTCATTGAAACTTTTAAATAAGAGACGTTATAATATGTTAATCTGAATTGAGTTATTTCGTTTGTCTGGTTTAAAAAAAAAAATTATTCGAAGTAACTCTTTGATCATTTAGTTAATACTTAATTTTAAGACATTCGTTTATTTGGTAATGAAAAGTTACATTAAATGTTGTATTGTCATATTTTGGATTTCTTGCATCAATTGTATTATAAAAGAAATGTCTGACTTGAAAAGTATTCAAACTCGTTAACACCAAAGGCATGAACTAATTTGACTCAATGTTAAAACGACATACACGAAGTATAGCCTTCACTTAAAGGGACAGTCCTATCAGGGAATTTTTGTGGACATAAAATTCAAGAGTACTTCAATGTTCATACTTATATATGAATATCACATAATTATTTCACACTTATTTTCATATATGTTAGTGAGGGTAACATTTAAGTTGTTCTTGGTTAAACAATATGACAAAGAAGATAATGCATCACTGTGTCCTCCTTAATTTTCAAAAAAGAACCCTGATAGGACTGTCCCTTTAACCGGAATGGACGAAGTTTCCAGAACAACGTCTACAGCAGTGCTCGGCAACACGTCCTTTTAGTTTAGTTTATTTAGATAGGTTTTCCCTTTTCATACATTTCATGGCAAACTAAAAAGATGATCTTGAATATATTTGTTTTAAATACATTAAGTATTTAGACAAATACTGTTAATAAAATGTTATTGTTTATTATAAAAGATGCTTATCGTATTTAATAACAAAGGTCAATATGTAAAATTAGACAAGATCAACCCATGTTAAATTGTTAATTACCTATTTGTTTATGTGATATAGAGCTTGAATTAGTCTCGTATAAAATTCCTGCACCCGCGAACCCTGGAGCGAAACTTCAAGTCCAAGCAAGCACTTGTTTACCTCTGTAATTGAACTCACGAGGCACCGGGCCAATTAGCCAGTTATTCTTATGTCTATTGTGATGTCGTTTAATTGTCGTGTTCTATTTTGGGTTTTGATCTTTTGGAAATGGAATGTTACGAAGGCTGTATTCTTAGAATAATCGCTTTTAAATTCAGAAATTAGTTAAATGAAGAAGTATTCACTATCAATATCATATGTTTATGCAATTGAACCTCAAATACCGTTTGTGGGAAATGAATAAAAATAAAAGCTAATCTCTGTTGCAAATTTGAATTAACTTTACTTTTCAAAAGTTAAGTTGAAAATTAATGTAATATATAATATAATATGTTTTATTCCATAACTCAGCTTGCATTGCACAAGTCCTATGAAATATTTTTTCACTTTCCAAATTGGGGTACTGCGTGTCACCGTAGTCCTAATGAATATTCAAATGATATTTATTGACAAATAATGTTGTCTTACCTTACTCGAAAACATCTTGTGTATTACTATTTATAGGTAAACAACTTGCGTGCCCTTTGTCACGTATCTATATCTTACATTTATTGATGCAAAGTACTTCGTTTTTAAATAACAAGTATACAATGGAAAACTTTCTTTCTACTATTTCCATGTCTGACGTTTCCTAAATATTGAAATATTCGCTTGAGAAATCGTCTTTGTATTGACAAAAGAAATCAGCTGCTGACCCAGTTTTGGGGAATTTCCTATCGAACATGTGTGACCCTTTGAACCGGCGAACCGGCAAACCGGCTAACAAAGCTTTCTTTCCCTACAAATTTGGCTACACATATACCACAAAGTTTGATTTAACATTCGCCAATTATGCATCTAAATGACATATTGTGTCATTTGCAATTACTGTTATTAAAAAACTCGCATAAAGAACAGTTGAGTTGGAAGCCTTTGTTTTGACGTCCCTGACCTTTCATCTTTCACTTGTGACCGCTGACCTTTCACTGCAGCCAGTGCGAGAGCTGTGATTGGTTGATAGAGGAGGCGTAACGCTACTACGTTCCAAATAAGGAATGATTATGCTAATGTTCATCCGGGTCTTCTTTATAATCAGCTGATTTGTCACCGGCTCAGTACAACGCTGACTTCACCGACAGAAGGAGAGCTTGTTTGACATTTCAGACGTTTAGCTGACGAAAATACCTAGATTTGGAAGTTGTGAACTGCAGTCTTTCATATATCTAGCATGTACTTTTAACTGGTAACGAAGTTTATCAGCTGACTTCAACGTAAATCCGTTACTTGACGAAGGAGTTTGATTGCAAATATCGTTCAACACAATGTTCGATCAGGTGGCACATAGATTGAAAGATCTTTTCAAAAACTTGTCTGAAAAAGTGGAAAAGAAGTCGGATTATTCACTTGTCATTGAGACAGACTTCGAGCACGACAAATTCAAAGACCAAATAGGTAAGTAAACGATGCATTATCGTCAAACGAGAAATCTTATTCAGTAGAGCCGGGATGGGACTCTGAGTCTAGGCGGAAGCAGACGATATTTGACAGCTCTTTTGTTTAAATGAAAGGCTTATGATTGACAGATACGTGAAATTTTAGCAATATATAGTTGTTTAGGAACAACACTATACATATATAGCTTATGGGTTCATTGTGATATTGAAATAAGTCAATGACTGAACACGTCAAATGCAAAACGTATTGTTTAGGTCACGTGACATTCATGTCACATTTTTCTGAATCATACCGGTAGATTTAGAGTTATTGATTTACTATGACTTATATTTTTATGTTACAAAATGTAATTTGGCGTAACATATTTATCATATATGTGTATAAGTTTTAGAACATAGAAACGCTTAATTTTGTCACAGTTCGATTTTTTTTAAAATGCCAAATGATTTGAATGAAAATAACCTTAATAACTCAATAACTTTCATACTTATGCAAAGATGATTTAAATTAAATGAAGACTCATGCCAGGTTATTTCTAAAAAGAGAATATTCTTTCACTTTGGTATCTATAAGCAAACAAAGAAACTTAGAAGAGCTTTAAACATTTGATTGAAAATAATTAATTTTTAAAATTTTTGTTCTTAATTAAGAAAATGGAACATCAATTCATGTTTATTGATTCACATACTAAAAGACCTTTTACTCATTTCAGAATCTCACATTCCCGGGTTGAACAGCTATGGATCATTTGAAGACACTTATGAATATGACCAATGCCAAGTGTTGAAGAGCAGAATTGAAGATGCTTTACGACATGCAAGAGAAAACAAACTTCAGTGTGAAATTCTGTTTCCATGTGGACTGATATCCAAGATATCTCAAGATGTTGTGCGGATGTCGCAGGACGAACCTTATGGACTAAGGGGCTGTTTATTGTATATCAACTTGGAGGGGAAGAATTCATCTCGACAGATTGGCAGAATCGACTGTGATACTAGAACTGTTTCAACATTTGAACTTCATCTGAGTTTGAAGGAAGACAATAGAGGCTGGGTTATGATCCAGAAACTTTATGTAACCATAAAGGGGTGCTTCAAGAATTCTCGCTGGAGAGCTCTACCTAAAATCCTTTGTTCGGGATTTCAATTAGAGAAAACAAAACTTTACAGAAGTAACAACTAAGTGAAAGACAATCTTAGCCTTGACAAGAACATGACAATCAAGTGTGATACATCTGAATGAACGACTTGTTTTATTGTTTACATTTTGAGTGCTGAGAGAATGAATGTTGAGATATGATTGAAGTTGTTGTGATAATTCATAAATATGTTAGTTTGGTTGAAGGACAGATCTTGATCAATGAAGATCCCAAGTCATGCCAAACATGAAGACTGTGATACAACATGATGAGCTGAGGCAATGCTTATTGAGAAAAATCTTGTTTTATTGGCTGCACTCTTAGTATGTAGATTCATTACATAGAAATAGCTTTTGGCACTTTTGAAAATAATCAAAACATTAGTTAGGTACAAGTTACAAATAGTATAGCTTGTAGTTGAATGTACATACTCACATGAGGTAGCCTATTAGAGCCCTTTTAGTTTTGTCTTTCAGTGTTTTCCATCCATATAGACAAAATGTCAAAAAATCGCAAAATGCCAGAATCATACCCTGAAAGTGCTACTTTGATAAGACAGTTTGTCAATTAATTATAAGAATATTTGTAATATTAAACCATATTTATCAGATAAACTTTTCTAGTGGTGCAAGCACTTCCATAATGTGATATTATATTAAAATTTCTAAATTATTTGATATTCATGACTTTTAATGTCAAAAACATAATTTGAAAAAACAAATATTAAAAAGATTTCACAGTTGTACAAATGAAATGCTCTGGCTTAACTTAAATCTCAAGTGATGACATCAACAGTGATATAAACTTGTCAGCTGTTGCTGATATTCATGGAAGGCTTCCATCTAATCTTTGTTGATCAGCATTTACAGCTTTTACTGACCATGTCCTGCCACTCAAGTGCAATAAATGTTCTTTAACTATGGCAAGTCTTCGTGGCTCTTAGTGGGGTTCATTTTCCCTCGTGCAAGTATTTGCAGGGTGCTAGTCCTCTAACTTCATGTCATTCTTCAGAGATGTTGAAGTTATGTCCCATGCCACATTTTTCATTTTCTTACATTAAATATTTTTCAATTTTATCAGTTTGTTTGTCTTTTCTATTTCTTTTTTTGCAGATTTCATCTGATGTGATTTTGAGGGTGTTTTGAGTAAAGTAAAGTGTTGATTATTTAGAAATCGAGAAGTTTAGATGATTACAGAACGAGTTCTATAAATTTTCAACTTCTTATTGCAAAATATTACTTTTTGGTGTCTATTAGGATACTGTTAACAATCAAGTTATGATCGTGAAATAAAGAAGTTGTAAATGCATAGAACTAGTACCCTATATATTTTATCTGTCCATCCTCACATCATGTGATCCATGAGCAATCATATGCCTTTTGATACACTGACCTTTTATGATAGATTGGTTTGAAGCCAATGCATAAGCCTTGAAGTATTAACAGTGACTTAGTGCATTTCTTGAATGAGGTTTGAAACAAAACATCCATGTTCATATCCTGCTTGTAGTTTAAAAAAAGTGTTCTATCGCTGAAAATATCAAAGTAAAGAGGCAGTGCCAGTGGCACATCCTATTTTTGCGTGAATTGGGCGGGGGGGATGTAACCTAAATGACATGATTTGACTAGATTATTATTTTTCAGAAGTTCAGATTAATTTCTCTGAATTGGCCACTAAGAAAAATTTGTCACCCATATATTAATAAAGCTGTACACAACATATCCCATGCATACACAAAATTCTGGTCTCAAATGTGTCTGCAACAGACATGTTGTTGAAAAGACTTTCATAGAACACAGATAAATGGGTTTATGTATTGGTTTACAACACAAGTAAGACTAAAATGAAACAATATAGATTCATCTATTATTCAAAGGTTCGCTCTTTAAAATATGGTTCATAAAACTGACAAAATCAAATGAATCATTCTGAAAAAAAAAGAACACAGATAACAATTAATTGAAAAACTCAATTAATTTTAAAATAGCCAGAAACAAACCAGCTTCTTCTTAGATGGTCATTTCAAAGACATTGTCAACTTTTGTTTTATGTCGATGTGCAGGAATCCTGGCAATCTAGTTAAAACTAGCTGTAACATTTACGTCCCATAAGTCCTACGTTACATCTATCTACTTACCCACTTAGTCTGTGTCGAGTATGAGCGAAAATTAACCAATGAAAACAAACTGGCTCAGATCTTAGTATCGGACAATCTAGTTAAAAGTAACTGTTAGAATTGGGTAATCTAGTCAAAACTAGCTGAAATTCTTATGTCCCATAAATAAATTATTGACATTTATATTTTCATTTTGTGTAAAATGCAATATAAATCCTAACGAAGCACGATTCAAAGAGATCAGCCAGTCTTTTTCATTGGTTGATTTCTGCGCATACTCGACACGGACCTAGTGGGAAAGTGGCTAAATGTAACATAGGACTTATGGGACATATACATTACAGCTAGTTTTAGTTTTAGTTTGAATCCTGGATGTATGAATCCTTGCTGGGATGTATGATTATACATTTGCACATTAAAGAACAGACCACGAACAATTGAAGATTTTATACATGCAATGTAAGAGAGCCACAGCAAGGATACTTTCATGCATGATAACAAACTTGTTGCATAAAGTGTTTAAGAAGAGCACAGAACACTAATGGTGTACCGATTAGCAAGCTGGCCACTAATGATAGAGGCCCAGGCACAAATCTCAGTGGACATAACAAACTTTTGTGAAATGGTTCTCACCCTGTATGGTTCCCAGGTCAAGGCACTTCATCCACAATGCACTTAACTCAACTGTTAAAATGGGTATCTGGAAATGGGATTATAATGCACAGGAATAATTGATGACAACTTCTTTGATCATTGTATGCGCCGTTTCAACAAAAAATCTGTGTTGAAACGTCGTATACAATGAACAAAGAAGTTGTCATCCATATACTCCTCTGCATTATTGTCATTCCAAATTCTAAAATGCCTTTCAAAGAAGTTGGAAATGGGATGTTATGACCAACATGAACACTAAGTAGCAGCTATATATCATATGAAAGCACAATCCTTCAGGGGAAATGATGTAGGTAGCGCTTTGAGCATTTATTAGTATGTGGTAAATCTTCCATATAAATATTCACATTATTAATGTTCACCCTGACAGAAAAATAAATACCTTATCTGCTCCTTAACACAAATCAGTGCATAAAGGTCTATTTCAAAAGATGCTGTGTTGATGTTCCAAGAAAAATAATCCATTAAGTCCAAATAAATTTACACATTTTGTTTTGAACTGATAAGAATATTGTCAACAATAATGTATGATGATTGTCATATTTGTAAACAATCTCCCAATAACAGTAAATAATTAACAATGGTAAACAACCTTATAACAACAGTAAATAACTAGTAGTGGTAAACAAAGAGAGATTGGATGATGTATCTTTCACCTGATGTCAAGTCCTGAAAAGTTGTCTAGGATATCTATCATGTGATATACTTCTGTTAAGGTCAGAGCATCCTTATTCCAAATGCTATACATGAAACAGTTATGTCTGGTACCTGAGATATACACAAAGAACCCCCTATTTTGTAAAATGAATTTGGGTGCTCTTGGAATATTTTGATTAATTTGATGTATTGACCACTCCAGATATAACAATTATTTCTTTTATTATTTATTCAATTGAACTAAAAATCACATATATGCAATACTAATGAAAATATGAGGAAAAATGTGAGACTACTGAAATTTGGCCAAATGTAACTATTGTCATAGGGTAGAAACTACACATTAAACTTTGAGTTTTTGGATTAAAAATAACTTGTTTGATTCCTTGTTCGTTAATGAAAATAAACATGATATCATAAAAAGGCATGATATTTTCAGTATCAGCATGTGGCTGTTAAGAAGTGTCAAAACATGTACCAGTAATGTTGCCTGTACCAGTAATGTTGTTTGTACCAGTGATATTGCTTGTACCAGTAATGTTGCCTGTACCAGTAATGTTGCCTGTACCAGTAATGTTGCTTGTGCCATTAATGTTGCTTGTACAAGTAATGTTTCCTGTATAAGTTATTTTGCTTGTACCAGTAATGTTTCCTGTACCAGAAATTGAAGTGTACCAGTAATGTTGCCTGTACTAGTTATGTTTCCTATGCCAATTATGTTGCTTGTACAAATTATGCAACATGTACCAGTTATGTTGCTTGTACCGTTCATGTAATATGTACCAGTAATGTCACTTGTACAAGTAATGTTGCCTGTACCAGAATTATCACTTGTACCAGTTATGTCACTTGTACCAGCATTATCACTTGTACCAGTTATGTCGCTTGTACCAGCATTATCACTTGTACCAGTAATGTCACTTGTACCAGCATTATCACTTGTACCAGTAATGTCACTTGTACCAGCATTATCACTTGTACCAGTAATGTCACTTGTACAAGTAATGTCACTTGTACCAGAATTATCACTTGTACCAGTTATGTCACTTGTACCAGCATTATCACTTGTACCAGTTATGTCGCTTGTACCAGCATTATCACTTGTACCAGTAATGTCACTTGTACCAGCATTATCACTTGTACCAGTAATGTCGCTTGTACCAGTAATGTCACTTGTACCAGTAATGTCGCTTGTACCAGCATTATCACTTGTACCAGTTATGTCGCTTGTACCAGCATTATCACTTGTACCAGTAATGTCACTTGTACCAGCATTATCACTTGTACCAGTAATGTCGCTTGTACCAGTAATGTCACTTGTACCAGTAATGTCGCTTGTACCAGCATTATCACTTGTACCAGTTATGTCGCTTGTACCAGTAATGTCACTTGTACCAGTAATGTCGCTTGTACCAGCATTATCACTTGTACCAGTTATGTCGCTTGTACCAGTAATGTCACTTGTACCAGTAATGTCGCTTGTACCAGCATTATCACTTGTACCAGTTATGTCGCTTGTACCAGTAATGTCGCTTGTGCCAGTAATGTCACTTGTACCAGTAACGGCACTTGAACCTGTAATGTTGCTTGTACCAGTAATGTTTCTTAATTGTACCAGTAACAGGCATCGGGAAAGACAAGGACCTTGAGCCATTTTGCACATTTGATGAAAAAATGGCCTATTAAATGTTTGAAGATAACTATTGGTATAATGTGCCATGGACCGTTTTAGATTCAGAAACATGAAACAAAAATGAAAATGGCCCATTGTCAAGGATGTCTTTCCCTGTACCGCCAGTAATGTTACTTGTGACAGTGATGTTGTTTATACAAGCAATTTTTTCTATACCAGAAGTTTCTTAACCAGTAATGTACAACCTTACCAATAATGCTACTTAACAGTAATTTTATGTGTACCAGTTACGCGGCATGTACCAGTAACGTTACTTGTACCTGTGCAGTAGTTCCACTTTACTGGTGATGCTGTTGTTCCAGTTATATAACCTTTACTAGTATACAGTAATACTATTTCAGTATGTAGCATAACTAGTTGTTCTTGTGATGAAGCATTATAAGCCTCCGGTGTTGTTTCATCTTCTTTATTTTACATACATACCTTCAAGCATGATGCATTAAATACACAAAATATATGTTGAGATCATCTCAATGTATACTGGCCTTGAAGGTTATTTATCTCTTTCGACATAAACATGATAAAGCACACACGCACATATCAGCCACAAGCAGTGTGGTATGTGTTCGCCAGGAAATACATACCGTAAATCCGTGAATAATTGCCCCACGATTATTTGATTATTCAAATACAAATTTCCCCATACGATTTTTCAAGGCAGGCAATTAGGCAGGTGCATATTTTTTCGAAACTTTACAATTGTGTACAGTTTTACAAAAGCTTAACCAAAACGATTCTTGGAGAAAAATTCCTGATGTAGATGCTGTAATAAGTTATATAACTTTAATTTTAGACTCATATAGTAAAAGCATAGTCATGCAACATTGCTTGCTTTTCTGGTAGTCTAAAATTATTTTTGCAAGTTTATATTTTTCTGAAGTTTACCAACAGTTTCAAGGATTTACGGTACTTGCATATGGCAAGGCTGTCAACATTTGTGTAGTACAGACTCCCTGCTGCAGAAAAATAGTTGTTTATCTTTGTGCATTGTTACAGCGACTGTGCACGCAATATCTATAAATGATTTCAGGAAAAAAAGTCGGGACTCGTTTAATTGCATTATGAGGATGATAAAAAATTGGATTTGAAAAATTGCTGAATGTCACTGAAAACTGAAAACTGTAGCAGTTTAAGTAATACACTATTGACATATCGTAGGAACGTGTACGCCTTGTAATCGTTACTCGCCAGAAGTGAACGAGTTACTCTGTGAGAGGTATGTTTGTTTTTGTGCTTTTTGTGAAGGGTTTTGTTGAATATATCGATTTGGTCAATTTTTCAAAATGGTCAACGGAGGGGTCGCAGCTCCTAAGACGATGACCTACGGTCAGGAAAGGCATCATTCCAGCTGATACAATTGCCAAGGACCTAATAATGACTTATCATAGAAGAAACTAAGATTGAATGAGATTTATCTTCAGACTACGGCATTTCTCATGAAAGTATTTCCACCATTTTTCACTAATACTTGCAGAAAATGGTTTCGGCAAGTGGGTGCCCTGAGTGATATCAAACGCACACGATCGTTAGCTGTGAGTTGAACCAACATCTACAATGCTACACCGGAGAACCTTCATGCCAGAGTGGTTACAGGCTTTGAAACATGAATCTATCACTTGTTTCCAAACACATGACATGGATCCATGCAATCATGACAATAGAAGCACAAGCATTCTCCAGTGCCAAAGAATTTCAGAACACAACCTCCGGCTGGCAAGATCGACTTGCATAGGCCGCACTTCAAAAATGTGAATCAATTCTCGAAAAGCTGTTCCAGATCTGGCTCCCGACGATTATTAGGGGAGACCAGGGCAAAGCGCGCCCCCTAACATATAAACGTGTTCTCTGAGCATATTAACATGTTTAGATTGCAACTTGCAGCATGTCTCTAATTCTCATCATATAAACTATTGTATGACAAATGCCTTTTAACCTACCATGCCTGCATAAAGAGATATTAACAAAAATGTATTTCGACAAAGGCTGTGCACTTTGCCCCGTAGTTTGGGGCAAAGTGCCCAGTGCGAAAAGACACACAATTGTGATATGTCAAACACCTATAATAAACCATTACTATACAACAAAGTTGTTTTTAGAGTACCATGCAGCTCACAGGCACCCTTATGAAAACTAAACAAATAAAACAAATCTAAGCTCAGTATTCAGAGAAGGACAAAATATGTTTTGATATGTCATGGACCTATATTTTCGAAGTTCTTATCCAAAAACTATGGGAGTCTTGACAATTCAACTCATTTATTATCAGAAACCAGCAAATATATTAAAGAAATAAAGAAATTGATTGATTTGAAAGACAAATTTACCATTTTACAACATCTTATCTCTGTAGGACTTGCCCATACGGCCTATCTTCTTAATTGTTTAGGGATAAAACAAAATATATGATTAATATCAAACTAATATTAAAAAATCAAAGAAAATATATGTGTTTTCAAATGAAACAAAAACCCTATAATATATTTTATACTTCATTTTAATACCAATTTTGAAAAAATATAGGAAAAAAATAGAATTAAATTAACAATTCAATTTTACTATATTTGCTTCTAAAATTAATTGATAACTCTAAAACTATAATGTGTTGAGCATAAATAAATATTTAAGCACACTCGGGGCAAAGCGCTCCCCCCGGCTCACTTTGCCCCTTTGAGGGTAGCATTCGATTTTTGCATTATAGAAAATAATTAAAGCAACGAATTGCAAATTTCCCTATTTAATGAATAGATGATATATTTTTGTGTAATAGGTGCCCTAGAGTTTAATGTTGCGTTTTATGTTTATGTGAAATATTGGAATTCGGACATATTCTTTCTTTATAGAAAAATGCCGTTTTTTCAACTTTATGCAATGGTAAGTCTCCAAATCACGCTAATGATGTAAACGTCGATCACAACGTTTCTTCACGTTTGCTTGCATTGGTTGATAATGACAAACCACGCCATCTGTCGATCGTTAAGAAGAAATAACGCTTAGTCACTTTGCCCCGACGGCGCGCTTTGCCCTGGTCTCCCCTATGTATTTCGTAATTTGAAGTCGCATGTGCGATTTATAAGCGTTAAAGACCCATTTTTATACTTGCATTCGGTTCGGGAAGAAATTTAGCCATTGAGAATATAAATAGATCAATCCGTAGATAAATCTTTCGTCGAAATTTTGATATCACATTTACATTTTTATCATCATTAACAAACTTATTTTGACGCCCTTAGCATAGCAAGGCCATAACATAAATAAATTTTCTCTTTATTTTGGTCCTATTTTCTCTAGGTTGGTCGCAATATTTTGCAAAAACTACAACGAATACAGTAAAATTACTTTAAGAAATATGGGTCTAGAATTATGAATTCCCCGTGTAGACTCCAGCAAATAGTTCATCACTCAAACAATGTTCCATTTCCCGTGCGCCGCAATTTTCAGATTTTTGCGTCAACTTTAGCTGTAAACATCGGACCGTTTTCAACAGTGTCACAAGCAAATGACGAATGACTGTGCACAGCGGACAGGTAGTGTTATTATTCTGTCAATGCATTTGCAGGTCTCATTCTAACCCTTTGATCATAGTCTTATGACTGATAAGTTTTCGGGGAAGGAATAATCGGACTATGTCTAACACCTAGACTTCTGGTCCTGGGTAACACCTTAGAAAGCAACGTTCCAAGAGCTCGTTTTTCATCGCTAAATCATATTTCATATTTTCTCCAAAACTTACTTACTTCATCCAAACTTTTATAGGAATTAAAAGTAAAAAAATTGAAAGACTATGAATTGAACAGTTGCTGCGCATTTTCCGTCGGAGTAAAAACTAAAAGAGGTGCCATTAAATAATTTCTGGGAAATATCGTACTGAATTAATCTAAGATTTATTAAGAAAAGTAAATATCTTTTCAAGCTCTCGATCCCAATCATGTTCATTTCTGCTGTAGGCCTATAAGGAGTGTGGTGCCCGGAAGCGTTTTTCCAGGGAAAGAACATCTATAGTCAAAGGGAAGCAACTCGGTAAATGTTCCGAATAAAGCGTATGTAAAATCCTCAATTTTTGTCGCGATTGGCATTCTTCTGAGAGTGAATGAGTTGGTGTTTAGCTTGCAGGATCAGCCTTCAGCCGTGTAACTATACCTGATTGGGTCAGAAAACATGTATTTATTAACAGTAGAATGTGTTCTTTTAGTGTCTCATAAGCCTTTTGAGGCTTCACACATTGCTTTATCAAATATACTACTACTACTACTACTACTACTACTACTACTACTACTACTACTACTACTACTACTACTACTACCATCTATCTCTATTTAACACATTTTGATATTTTATCCCTATCTCTTGTCTTTTGTATGTTATTTGTTTGTGAGAAATACCCTGTAGCCTCTAGTTTCTCACAACTTTGAACGGCTGACTCGTATTTATTTCAGTTTAACTGGATCTAAAGAAATTTAAGATGATAAACAAACTATCGTTCTTGTTTTCGTTGTTTTTTGTTACCCTGGAAGGGTAAATTTGCGATTGTGCTGGAAAAAATAGTTATGGGAAGGGGTGAAGAAGAAATATATCAATATTCATATTTTCAAATTCTTTACATATTCCTCATCATTTTGTTCAGCAAAGATCTACCAGATAGAGGGTATCTGTTCACAAAAATTAAATTGAACTCGTTGGCTGAGGTACACAACTATTTAAAAGATAATAATATTAGATCAGTTAGTAGTTTGGCTCGGCTGTCACTTCTGACACGTCATAAACGATAATACAGAGCGGTTTCGAGGCGATACACAATGGACACTAACAAACAGACCGTTTACAACCACAAACATAGCCTCTTGAAACGTAGTTGGATTTATCAAATGTCTATTTCTAATTCTTCCTAATTTTGGTTTCGATTAGCGTTTGTGGAATGATTCTTCTCTCTGCCTCTTTATCTTGTAGGCCTATATAACTTTGTCTTGCGCTTTGAGCATTTTTAAAAATGGAATACAGCGCAATATAAGCATATATAATATATATATTTCTTGCAAGAAAGGGACTAAATCACTTGAGACTCTATTTCGGTTGTTGGAAGATACTTAAGTTTCATAAAATCTTCTTTTCATTTTGCTCTTCAATCCTCAGTCTTATATGGTCCCTGGTTTGTCACAATATTTCGTCATTGACGGAATAAGCCATCTGTTGCAATACCAACTTGCGTTTCGTCATTATTAGAAATAGGAAAATAATTCCTTCTTCTCCTTTTAGCATTATATTTGATACTTGTAAAGCATATATAACATACAATACATAGAGGATTTCAAACGACCTTCCATTTCATACTAATTTTATTATGCTACAGGTATAAACTGATTTTCAGTTATGCCTGCGAGTCAGGTGAACGCAAAGAACAAATGCTACTTATTTATTTATTGTCGTACATAAATATATCACTGCAGTAACTTACATGAGAGAGTAATAAAAGTGTATTAGAATAGAGAAGATTAAATTAAGGTCATATAAACGTGTCGTACTTTCAACAACTTAAGTTTACAAATTTTGGCAAAACCAAATATTCCCGGACAGCCCGAGTTACCTCCCTTGTACCGTCGCCTAAGTCTGGCCCAACCTACAATCCCTTGTTAGTTAGAACATTAGGCCTCTCGAACGCTCGTTCATATTTGAATGGGAAAATATACATTTTCCCTGAGGCTTCTTTCATATAATGAATAAAATAATCTTATTTTTATAAGAATGACTTCCTTGTAGACTATGAGTTAGTCAATTACGAAGTCATTCTTCATTACTTTTGAAAGTCTTCGTCCGAATTCCGAAAGTCTTGTCCAATACTAAAAACTTTTTTGAAATGGTATTATTTATCAAAAGTTAACAATGAAAAGGCGTTGCATTATACTACCTCAACATTCATAGATTAGTTTGTCGGGAGATAAATGGTTCCAGCCAGGAATTTAATTTTTATTATCATATTGTATATTCAAGACAGACAGACAGACAGATTGTTTATTAACGTCTCACCTAAAAATGTTACATAAAAAGATATATACAACATTAAAAGAGCCACTCCTTTTGGAGTTCCATGTCCTCACCCTCCGCAAACCGCCGACCAATATCACCAGGCAGGCAGGCAGGCAGGCGCGAGGAAAGTGAAAAAGAGGCCCAGGACAGAGGTCTCTCATTTTATTAATCTCCTTTTTAAAATGAAACTTCACAGTATATGTCTTAATAATATATTGTTTCCACATTTCATAAATTAGATTCTTATATCAAATGTTTGAAGAAAAAATGAAACATGAGAGTGATTATTTCATCCTCGCCACCACCCTAAATCACTAATCCACTCATGAATTCTTCGCTATCACTCTTCACCGCGGATATAAATCACTTATCCACTCATTTTTATTTATTTTAAAATTAATGTCTTTTGGTTTTATTTTTAATACATCATGCATGTGATGAACGAATGGTGGCTCATACCTGTCGATATTCATTATGGAATACTTTTACAAGTTTCCCAAAGCTCTCAACATACCTCGATTTGAGACATATACATGTATATTAAAAATTATTACTACACGAATCATAATATTTATAAATTTGTATCATTACTAAGCTATTCTAGGAAAATTCATGTCGAAAATATTTCAATGTTTCTATACCATGCCTTTAAACGTAGAAAGTATGTACTCTCTACTGCCTAAAGTGTGTTGTTTATAATATGTACTTTAGGCATGTGGCCTCTTTCAGTGCAAATAAAGATTGACTTGACTTGACAATAAACATAATATATTGTCTTTGATTTTTTTTAACCTTAATATTATTTTTGGGTCACCCTTAAAGATAATAGTACATTATACAAGGGTAACGATAATACATCCAAAAAGATATGTTTTTCGAATAAAATATCGTAAAATGTCGTCTTTGTTTACTTTTCCTTGTATATATTACCGAAAGAAATAAACCGGCCTGTCGGTAAAATACGGGAAATAATTAGAAGAAAGGGTCGTCAATTAATTTGCGTCACAGAAAGACCTGTCTAAAATAGTTTTATATTCATTCCTTCATTAACGTATTTATGAGACAAAGCTTAGGTATGGACGGATTGCGTTTGACACTAGACACCGCTTTATTGTCTAAAAACAAAGGAAAGGGACAAATACAATTTATTTCAGAACCTTTTGTACGGTCACTGTTCGCTACATACAAATAATGTGCCGTTTGACACAATGTCTATTCATGAATTGATTTATGATATTAATTGCAGTTAGAAAACGAAAACTGAAGAAAACATCTTTAACTTCTTTGTGAGAGGCATTTAGAAGCTGGTTGATGAAGAAGAACAAGTTGTTATGGATAGTCAACTTTACTTCTACACCGAAACGTCGCATTTCATGTAGCAAAGAAGTTGACTATCCATAAGAAATTAAATTCACGTACTAATAAAAATTAGCAATATATGCTGTCTACGGATGTAAAGTAAAACTGAAGCAAAGAGAGTGAGCAAAGTGTTACAGAAAATGATTAATCTATCTACAAAAGATGTAATAATGAATCATTGAAGGTTGATAAATTCCCATTTAAATATTTCCTATATAAGGATATTGGTGAGGGCATGTTGGATACACAACTTTTTTTTCTGGGAAAGCGAAGTCTCGACATAGATTTAATGTGGTTTACAAGCTATGTTGGAACGTGGCCTTGCCAAATCAATAATATCGAAGTTATATATCAAAGCTAGAACTTGCCTTTATGATTCTTAATCACCTCAATAGACTAAAATTAAGTCTATGAACTATTCAAAATAATTACTGTACCTTCATTTAAATCATTATTATTTCTTGAGGCTAGACTTGCAGAATTTGACCTAGACTGTATAAAGGCTCCTATATTAATACACAGTCATGAAGCAGGACTATCACCTCAACTTCTAGTAAGCTCATCAAAGAAGCTTTTAACTCTTGACATTTTGTATCTGAATGAATTATTAATCATTTACCTCCTATATTCTCTGAAAAAATTACTTTTACAAATCTCAGCGATTTCCTTATATTTGATACCTTTCCCTCTTTATTTAATTCAAAATGGTTGTTGGCGAGGATTACGTCACAAAGACGTCCACAGAGCGCCTGGGGTACTGGAAGGTGTCATAACCCCGGGGCTACTGGCGTCTCTGTGGGGAGCGGGTTATACAGACAGAAAGAAAACCTTGGGTCTCTTTTGTCTTCAGAGTGATAATTGCCCCGGAGCAATGGTAAACTAGCGCCTGAACGCATCAATGAGCAGAGAAACAAAAAGTTGAAAAAAAATCTTTTTAAAAATGTGAAACGCTAATCAATCAATTTCGACGATTTTATGTTTTTGATGTAGGCTATAAATCATCCACATTGACAAGCACATATGGTAAAACATAAAATATCTATAGCATGAAATTCTACTTTAGCCTATGTAAGCCTATTGTGTATCAAGCTGGGCCTTGTTAAAAGCTAAAATTTATTTGCGGTTTAAAACGAACATTATAACAACACTATGGGCATATCAAGTGAATAAGTGTGTATAAAGTTTTATATAGATATTCATAAAGAACAATTCACATTTAACACAATATTTGTTTAATTTAAGGTAGAGCTTTTTTATCATTCCATTTCAATACACTTGTAAATTCACACAAAAAATGGAGAAAACAGGACTATTGGAAACATAGCTTACATCTCATTGCTAGTTTGTTTATCTTTGTGAAAAAAAGTATTTGCGAAATAGCAAACATTTCACAAAATGGTCAATATATTATATTATCTTTTCATGAGTAATGAATATTACTTTTTATTCAAAAGTTATAAACTTGAATCCGCATTTGACTTAAATGGAGTTGCCTCCCTTTGTCCACGAATATGACGCGTTGTTCAAGAACCCGGGACATCTTTTCCTGCTATATTTAGATAAGATGGAGTTTTCTAACGAAACGTTGCTTCAAAATAGGTTAAAGTGCATTGCATTAACGATAAAAGAAGAGATTATAATCGATCTCTATATGCGGAAGCCCGAATGCACCTAGAGGGGGCGCGGGGTAAAAGCTGGGGGGCAGCTTATTGGGCGGGGAACATCACGTGACCAGTAACATTGAACCGACGCTGTGTTTTGGCGGACGATCGAGTGAGCAGCCGGTTATTTCGTCAGGGATTGTGAAACGAAAATGGTGAGTAATCCAAGCGTCATCGGATGTAATTTCCACCATCCGTTATTGTCACTGATATTATTCGTATCTCGGACCGTTATTCTACCGTGTTGATGATGTTTAGTGTGTACATATTACTGTTTATGTTTTCTAGGCAGGAGGAAAAGCAGGAAAGGATTCCGGAAAAGCGAAGGCAAAGGCCGTTTCTCGATCTGCAAGAGCTGGACTTCAGGTAATTTATTTTGAATGATAATTTGATCCAACTTAATTTTATTCGTTTCTTTTAACATATACGCATATATATCTTTGCAAAGTTGTACTTTGTGCTAAACATTTTCCTTGTTTTACCAGTTCCCAGTGGGTCGTATCCACAGACATTTGAAAAACAGAACGACAAGTCATGGTCGTGTTGGAGCAACTGCCGCTGTGTACAGCGCCGCTATCCTGGAATACCTGACCGCTGAAGTGAGTTATGATATAGTTTCTAAATGCACGAACGCTAAAATAGTCTCTACAGCTGATAAACTGTTTGTAAACAATGATCACCTGGCTAGCATAGGGTCCTAAAGTAAACAATTTCACACGAAGAATTGAACGGGAAAACAAGTTAGAACAAATGTTTCAGAAGTGCATTCTGATTCCTTTTAGTGTGCAGAATGATTTTGCTTTGAAATCAGCATATTTCACAGCAGAACAACCTCAGATATGTTTATCGTTTGCTGTCAGATCAAAATTCGCGGGTGACAAAATGGCGGGAGACGCCATGTTTGACCTGGCTTCAGTCCAGTTGCATTGTTCAGCTAATTTCCGATCTCCAATTTTAGACTGCAAGCTTCATTAATTGGTCTGATGAATATGTGACCCTTTGTATTTCTACCAATAAACTTAGTTTGCAATTATATTCTGTTTTCGTGGGTATTTCATCATGTGATCTCGTAGTGTTAGAAAGTTTATATCCTGTCAAGAGTTTCTTTGTTTTTATATGGATCAGTATCACATTCTATGGTACATCATGCTGTATTCAAGTTCAAGTTCAAGTTGTTTATTACAGTAATACAGGCCTCCAGCCCAAAGTACATGTTTTGATAACAGGATTTACATAATAAAGAAAGAATACAGACATCTAAATCAAAGGCAATATTCAAAATGCTGTATTTGTTGGCTATGGATAGATGTTCTATGATAAATGATATTGCATATATTTCATAGTAAAATGAAAATTAACATCTCAAACCCAAGAATGAAAAACTAAGTTCGACAAAAGCCATAGAAACCTTTATGTAAACTAAACAGTAAACAACCCCTCAGCATTAAAAAATAAGTCATGAATATTCAGAAAGTATCAATTTAAATAAGTGAGCCTCATACAAGCAAACTTTACACAGTTTGATTTGAATTGCTTTGAGTTTCTGTTGGGGGGAAAAAGCCAGTTGAGTGACATAACAATTTAAATTGTAAATAGTAATTGTGCATCTATTTCACCTATCTTTATCTTGTTGTAACTCTCCTTTGGAGGAATAAAATTTTTGAGACTAAATTGATTACATGATAAAACTTTAAACAAACAATTCTGAAGTTGACAATTCATATCTTGTCAGAATAAATAGATATCTTATAATGGAGGGTGTTCTAGACAGGTTGGGTACACCCACTGATCAGGATATTATATCCCGATCGGGATACAATATCCCGTTTGGGATATTTAATTATATGAATTGGGTCCTAGTCGAAATGGCCACACTGACAAAATGGCCACAGATTGAAAAGTCAAAATGGCCAAAAAAAGTCAAAATGGCCACACCCCCCCAGTCAAAATGGCCATATGAAAAAGTCAAAATGGCCAAAGAAAAAGTCAAAATGGACAAAATAAAAAATGACATAAAAGAAAACTCATTAGATACTTTATTCTTCAACAATCATCATAAATATATTAAAAACAATAATCTTCATCTACCAAATAATGTTGTTGTTGGAATGGGGTTTAACGTCTTCTTCACCATACGGTGATGTCGCCGACGTGGGGTCTAAGCCTGAGTTATTTCCAAAAAAAGGGGCGTGAAATTTAGAATAGGTCTTAGGCACCCAAGTAAAATTAATAAAAGTTCTAAAGTGGTTAAATTAATTTAGAATTTGGAATAGAGTGAGGGGGGGGGGGGGCTGATTTTATGAATAGTCAGTAAATAAATAGTGCTGTGAACTGGCGTGGTACCTGAAAGAGATAGAAATAATATATTATGTATGGGAAATTATATTGAAGTAAAAAGGTTTAAAGTAGTATTTGAGATGGTATTTTTAATTGTGATAAAATTAAAATTGTATTTGAATAATTGTGTTTGAATTGTATTTATATTTATTTGTAATTAGTAATGTTTTATATCTAAATTTATTGATAATTGAGTGAATGGAGTAATACTTATCTTTTTGGTTTGATATGCTTAGTCTGTTATTTGCTGTTGTTTCCAGCGTTGTTATCTTCGCAATGTGCGTTTTTTCTTTCTTGAAGGTCGTCTGACTGGTATTGTACCTATGTAAAGTGCAGGGGGTAGTCTAACCATACACTTAAGGTACAATACCTGTCCTCCCCACTGAACCCGATTAAGAAGCAGGCAGTGAGGGTTTTGAGGTTTGCTACTGGGAAAATTTCCAGTTATAATTTAGTGAAGTGCCAGGGGTAGCCACACCGTGCACTTTAAGTGAAGAGTTTTAACCATTTTGCCCTGTGCCCAAGTCCTACCAGTTATCCCAAATATGGGAGTGGTAAATATTATTTTAGGTGTTAGGTGGAAATCTCCCGTTGTTTAGACTTTTTCTTTGGCCATTTTGACTTTTTCATATGACCATTTTGACTGGGGGTTGTGGCCATTTTGACTTTTTCATATGGCCATTTTGACTGGGGACAGTGTGGCCATTTTGTCGTGTGGCCATTTTGACCTGTTCCCTGCGAATTTATATCCCATGTGTTTTCTGATTTTATATGGAAATGTATTAATTTATGAAGTGAATAAAAATTAAATATCTCGTTTCGATCGGGACATAATATCCCGATCAGTGGGTGTACCCAACCTGATAGATGCAATAAAGCTGTCTGATAAACTTGGTATCCGATTGCCTCAAAATCTGATATTAAAAGATGCAAATTAGACCAAAAATCGTAATATTTCTCAAAACTTCATTCATGCCATGCAAGTCCTATAACTGTCACTAACCATTGATAACGTAATTAGGGAGTTTTCAGGATGTGTTTTTTGATCGAATAAAAATTTGTAAACAAAATCTTATCAAGCATTCGTATTTTAGAAATAGCTTGGTAATCAAAGCATTTCAAATTGTTTTCAACGTGCGTTTACACCAAAACAAATAACTGTTTTTAACGCACGATGAAAACGCTAAACGATGCAGCTTACAATATATGAACAAAATGTATGTGCTTCAATATTTTCGTGAGTAACATTGGCCTAGACCGCTTTGAGCTTGTCAGTTTTCAACTTACCAGCAAAACAAATCATATTCTAGTTATGGTACATACTATCTAGTAGCGTAGTAACAAACGTTACAATCCCACCTTCAAAATAATCGGCGTTAGTCTTAAGTATACCGAACTGAACTGGCGCAACTGCAATGACAATGCAGCTTTTCAAAATGCAGTTAGAGTTACTTCCCCTGTTATAGCAACGTATGCCATACCAAATTTGTGTTGTATAAAAAAATGCTTGTGCATAAACCATATATATACCAACTTCAGTTAAGATTTTGATAGAGTGTAGGAGCAGTTTATCACTATGAAAAGATCGTTTCATGAAGGAATATTTGTAGACTGTTCACAACTGTATATCGCCAACAGTATGACCTTTACCTTGGTGTATTGTGAAAGAATTTACTCCGCGAAATCTAGGTCAAATATATTTTTAGAAAATCATTTTCGTTTAAACCCTTTTATTACAAAATGACATACAAAGAAATTATTAACCTTGTTTTCGTATCATTAATATCATATATAGGAATAAAATTTGTATTATGCGAGCCTTTGACTCGACCCTCCATTTAATACTATTTTTATTAAGAGTTAAGATTTTGCATAAAATGAGCAAAAGCAATCATTTATGAGCTTGATAAGACAGTATTGGAAGGAAGTTTAGTATTCTGTTTTTCCTTGCCCTATAAATCTAGTATATCTGCCGAAGCTAACATCAACATTTTTGCGACTCGGACGACATTATATTATGCTTACAGTTACATTGTGACATCATTACAACATTGTGACATCATAGTTGTATTGTACTAGTTAAATAAGGGGGTCGGATAGCGCAGTGGTTAGCGTGTTCAGCTTCTGATCAAGGGGTCCTTGATAACTTTGTCTGCAGTAGAGAACTGTTCTACACGTAGTAAGGTTTGGGTGCAATGCTACACTGAATTTACACAGTACAGTACAACCCATGGTTAGCTAGTTTCAGACGATGCTCGCAGGTTTATAGCTCCAATGGTGTTTCTGGCTTTCTCCATGCAATAATACAAGCAGCCGCAATATAAGTGAAAAACTTGAAAGCAACGATAAACCCCACAAACCTCACCTCGCCTAGTTCGATTTATATTGCTGATAAATATATCACTGCGCCGTGACTGGCCTGGGGTATCTAGCACGGTAATAAGTATCATAATTGTTTGTGCCACTATTCAATATATTTTCTTTACACTTAAAAGAGTCCATGCTGCCCAAGTGATGTGAACTTAACTCACTCGCTATACCCTTTTCTGGTCTATGAATAATCTTGTTATTAGAAGATCTGAATATATCGTCATCAAACTCTTACAGCGCTTACAGTATTAAAATAAAACAAGTTTATATAAACAATAACTTTTGTTAACTTTGAATTTAACTTTTAACAAACAGAACTTTGAAATCAAGGAGAGATATTGGGACAGCATGATGATAATAAGTTTTCCATCTAAATGATCGGTCACCTAACAGTAAAACTCTTTAATGGTATTTCTTGGATAAGATATTCTTTCAGGCCATACCAGCACATTATATTATATTTTCTAAACTGTAGTTATACAGAATCTATCCCTTTGATCCTTGTGCATTTGTCCTTCTGACTTGGTACAATATAATACACCCTTAAACTTTGATAAAACCTATTGATATACAGCTTCATAGGAGCCCGGGCCCCTATTAGAGGAAATACTGTACTTATACAATATTGACGAAGGGATTCATCATTGGGAAAGACATCTTTGATAATGGGCCATTTTCAGGGTTTTGGGTAATTTGCTGAATTTAAAATGGGCCATTCCCCATTATATCAATAGTAAACTTCAAAATTTCAATGGGCCATGTTTTCATCCAATGTGCAAAATGGCTCATGGCCTCTGCCTTTCCCAATCACTGATTGACATAAATTTTCCTCATAAGCTACAGCTCTTTTTCAATGACCCAATGTCCACAATTACCTATTTAAGGTACAGTTGAGTGTACAACACTGCCACTCTATAACTACAGTTATTTCCCTTGGTATATTCAACAATCTTGAAAAAAATGTCTCTTTTGGAATGACAACTGTCACTGGTCAGTCGTCTTTAAATATAAGGCTATGATCAGTGGTCTCACTTTCTCTTTAAAATGGCATTTACCTAATGCCATCTCACTTATCAGTTATCATGATATATAAATCTATAATGTTAGATGACGTCATAAACTGGATAATCCAGAGCTGCTCCTCTGTAAAAAAATGAGTATGTACTTTCCATTTGGATTGCCAATTTGCAGAAATATGGTGAACAATTTTGAACTAGAGGAAATGACTTTATAAGCTGAGAACTTACCTGTTTAAAAAGTAAACAAGGATCTTTGATACTGAAAACTTTTAAATAGTTTTGCATTTCAATGTCACTCTGAATATTATCATATTATTATGTCCAAAGAATTTGTTGATAAGTTTCATGTGCAATTAAAATGTTTCACTTAGGTCTATTATAAACTTACTTATGTTTGTTTTAGGTTTTGGAGTTGGCTGGCAATGCTAGTAAGGACTTGAAGGTAAAACGTATCACACCTCGTCATCTCCAGTTGGCCATCCGAGGAGACGAAGAATTGGATTCATTAATCAAAGCAACAATTGCTGGTGGTGGTAAGTAAAGATTTCATATTGTTGGAAGTTAAAAATTTGATTGTTGGGTTGAAAAATAATTTTCTTTTGCCAAATCCAGAATATACAGTAGACCTATTATAGCATGTAATTGAGCTAACCATCATGCTAGTGATCGTTTTATATTTGTATACTTAACAAAGTTAGGCGTAGCTACATGCCATAAACTTTTTTTTCTTACCTAAGATATCACTTATATCACATAAATGCAAGTCGTACAGTTCATGTTAGTTATCTTTTATCAATTGTAGATATTATCTATTGTCAGAACAAGATATATATTTTTTATGTGAATTGTAACGCCCTTTATGCAGATTATGTTCATTTTCCTTTTTCAAAGTATAATTATTACTTTCCAATGAACTGATTTTCTTAAAACTGATTAAAATTCCCTCTGATTCCAGGTGTCATCCCTCACATCCACAAATCTCTCATCGGAAAGAAGGGCTCGCAGAAGGCAGCATAGAAATGGAACGATTGATTCACTGCGCCAGGGAGTGCAGAGACATCCTGTACATTGTCATGTGTCAGACTCACTCAGCGTCGCCGTGTGGACGGACGGACCGACTAACCTCGGATTACGTTTGCACGGCAGACTGTAGCATAAACCATCATTCATCTCAATCTTCACTCCACTGTAGCACCATTGTCATCTCATCATTGCAGTAGACTTCAAATTTTTATTTACTCGTTTTCAATTTGTCTTTGTATTCAGTGTTTTGTCCGTCAATTAAAATAATATATGTGTAAATTACTTGTTTGTTCTTAATAAGCTTGTGAAATCAAAGTTGGAAACGTTAATGCATGTTATTACAGCTTACCATTACTAATGATAAGGGCTAGGGGCAATTGTCCCATTTTGAAATTTAGAAAAACCATTACGGTTTTACAGGAATGTTGAACAGACAGGTTGCAACCAAAAAATAAAAATCTTTGTTGAACCACCCTAAAGTCGGTAATGATTTTTTCCTCAATCAAGATTGTTTGGATTGAATTTAAATGAAAGCAGAATCATGGTAGTTATGCTTGTGTTCAATTTGTTCACGGAAAATGCGACACTATAAAAGACAGACCAATTTCGTAACGGTCCCACCACTTTGCTTTTGAAGGATATTAAAAGTTAGACGCTTGGTTTGAAAAGAATTTAGTCATTTTTCAGGAGAATGTTGTACTAGTTTTTAAAAAGAATTAAAATATGACAATAAAATATGGTTTGTATAACATTTTATGTCGTATGGTATACTTACCCATTTTAACAAAATGTCTGCTTTGATATTTGAAATCCTACCTTTTCTTTGGGAAGAAACATGTCATGCAGAAGTAGGTATGAGTATGACCCATAACTTTTTTGAGTAGTATATATCACATTCTTGCAGAAAATTAAAAAAAAGCTGTGATTATTGGATTCCGATAATACTTGCATCACTTAAATATAAACAACATTCATGCATTCAATCACTTTTGAAACCAAACACGTTTCATCTAAAAGCAAAATACAAGTATTGCCAATTGTCTCGACATGAAAGACAAAACTCGAAAGATGAGCAGTAGGTTATATATTATATATTATATTTAATGCAACTTGCACATACATACGTTAAAAAGTTTATAGTTGAGTAAAAAGTATAAAAATGGGGTTTGATGTAAATGTCCAAAATTTTTGCTTATATAGCATTTTGCCTTAAATCGTACAGAATCTTCACTCAGCAGATATCCACGCATTTATGAGATATTTATTACCAAACGACACACGCTATAAATGCACATTATGCCCTTGACCTAGTTTTCATGCATGACTGACTACCAAAAGGCAAAGTATCGCATTTCAAGTCATGTTGCATCTTGCCCGTAGAAACTGCTACACATGATTGACTGAGAAGTAAAGATTTTCGACATAGCATTTTATGATGCATTTCCATAAACTTATTCAACGCTGTTCACACAGGAAGTTCAGCTCTTATCACATTTATCAGTTTAATCGGACTCGCAGGACATGATATATTAACTTTATCCATGACACTCTATGGATTAATCTTGATATATTTGAAAAACTACTAAAGTAATTTCCATTTTCGTAAAGAACATTTTCCGCAACCGTTTTTAAATTGCAGTTTACATACCCCTTACAGAATATCTTTCATCAGAAACTTACAACAAATTAAATTTGAGAATAAAAAGAACAATGTATTTAATTGAATTTTAATACATGTTACTGATTTATTAGAAACCATTTGTCAAAATACTCTCTTTAAAACCACAACTCGTTTTAATAAGAAATCAATGCTGAAGCATTTCTTTTTATTTTGATAAATACTAAAAAATTTACATTTTAGTTTATTTCTTTTCAATGTCTGTCATGATTTAGACAAAGACTAGCATTGTATACCCACAGTGAAAAGTGCGGTGACATGTTTGTCACCTGCAACATGAGCCTTGATCCATTCGTAGTTATCGTGTTAATAGACACTAACACGATTTTATTTAAATCTCAAGAGGACAAAATAAAAGTTGCAAATTGCAAGAAAGTAAATTGAATCAGATGAGAAGTAACAGTTTTAAGAAAAGCGTCACAAATCACGAATTTATTCTCCTACCCTTAAAATGAAAGGTGTTCACACGAAAATGGCCCCCAAAAATATTTATGTGATAATTGATAAATTCTTCTACAACAACGGATAATCGGGTTGACTAATGAGATGTTTGATCATTAGTGCATTTGGAGATGAACTGTTTGTCACAAACTAATTTAATGGAGAAAACCGGAAGAAATGTTAAGAAAAACATGCTTCTGCCCAAATGAGTCGCTATGATAAAACTTAAAAACTACATAACTTATAAGTCAGGTTTAAGGTATTTTATTATCACAATTCAATTCATTAATATTTTGGAATTTCCCATTATACATACTGAGCCAAATAACTTAGGAACTATTAGATTTTGTCAATTTGATTAATCTCTTGTTTGTGAGACTAGAATATTACAAATGTACTTGTAGCAACGCATGAAATACCATCCAGACATTAACATACAAATGTGTTTGATCAGAAGGTACAATGGTGGTTACATTGCGAAGAAAACAACTTTTGAAACCATCCGGAACTGAACCAATAACGTGTATCTCTTGAAAAGCGCAGAAAAGAGTTAATGAGGAATAAATGAACAATGACGTAACGGATATCCTTTCACAGCTTCCTGTGTCACATGAAGAATGTAGGAAGGGTTGAGAAAGATTGCCATGATTATAGAGTGGGCCAGCATTAAAAATATAACATTCGAAAACACATTCAAATTTCAAGAGTTGAGTTATGTATATTTCTTTCGCCCAGTATAACTTGTTAATTTGCTTAAACTTCACATTGAAAATATAAATATAATTTTATTAAAAACTTCAATTGAAAACGAGATTGACTATGTCCTTATAACATTTCTCCACAGCGTCGAGGGCCCATATAAAGTCCAAATGCTCCCACTCGGGTATATAGTGGTCCGCTTTAACGCTTGTTAGTACCGACTGTAACCAGGAGACGTCGGCGGGGTCGGCCAGGTAGTCGTTACCCCCGCGGTACAGCATCACGGGTACCTCCATTGCTTCAGGGTGGTAGACGGGCGGGGTCGGCTGGAATAAAAATAATTCCTGGAATATAATTTCAACGCTTTGAGGGATGAAATTCTAAAATAATAGACGAACAAATTAAAGATTTTATAAAACTTCATGTTTTGGTTCACGATTTTTTTCAAAAGCAACATTCTGCGTTCCTTATTGGACAATAATATATAAATGCCGTGTAGTAGTGTAGTGTAAGGGATCCTACTATATTCGGACCCTGGCCCCATTATCAAGCAACACAACATGCACTGAACGTACCAGCAGCTTACCAACTCAAGTTGTTGTTACTTTTATTACACCTCTGTTTGCCATTTTGGTATAACATAATGTACGATACTATAAATTCTGGTACTTTTTAAAAAAATTATGGGATTCGAGCCCACACCCTCACCAGAAATTATAGGTTGCTGTCGTGATGATAAACTGAGGTACAAAAGAAACTTTACACCCGTAATTTAGTGAATATTTTGAAAATACACAATGTAAAATTGAAATCCCTGTTCAGTATGATATACCAAGCACACGACACGTGAATGATTAGCCAAAACACACAAACTTCAATTAATTCATTCTTTTGATGGCTGTTTCTCGAAATTCGTGATTTTTGGTGACTGCATGCACGTGGACCTCTTGCACAAACAGTATAAAAGATGAGCCGCATGATGACCTTGCACTATTGCAACGAAAATAATGCCAACATTGTCAAAGGAGCAACGAGAGCGAGCCGTTGGTATGTCCCAAGTAGGAGTAACAAACAATCATGTTGCAAATACTCTTGGATGCAGCCGACAAACCATCATTTACCTGTTCAGACTTGCCAGACCGTTCATCGTCCCAGGAGTGGCAGACCAAGAGTTACAACGCCCAAAGAAGACCGCTACATCCGGGTTCTTTACCTTCGTAACAGGTTCCTTCCATTGGCTGACAATGACGGCAACGGCACTCGGACACCACATCCACAGGAACGCCGTCATGAGACGATTACGTGCTGCAGGCATCCACGCCTACCGACCTCTACGTCTGCGCTGGACAAGGACTGTGCGACCGTGGTAACGGCGGATTAAGCTACGGGTACTATTTACTGACGAAAGTCGGTTTAATATGCACCATGTCGACGATAGAGTCCGAGTTTATAGGCGTAGAGGAGAGCGACATGCACCAGGTTGTGTACAAGGGGTTCATCCCTTTGTTTGCGGTGGAGTGATGATCTGGGGAGGCATTTGTGGAGATCAGAAGACACCTTTGGTTAATATACAAGGATATCGTAATGCTCAGGCGTACCAAGATCAAGTACTGAATCCTGTAGTGCTGCCATTCCTTCAACAACAGGTACAGTGGACCATGTTTCAGCAAGTGACGCCACACCCCATACTGCCAGATTGATCAGATATTTCCTTGCCCAGAACAACGTCAACGTTTTAACATGGCCAGTGCGCTCCCCGAACATTTTTGGAATCATCTTGGACGTCGACTAGCGCATCCACAGACAGCAGCTGGAACAGACATTTCATGACGAGTGGAGACAGATTCCAGCTGACGTCATCCGACGCCTAACATTATCCATGAGACGGCGATTTATGGCCTGTATCAACGCCAATGGAGGTCACACAAGATATTGATGTGACATTGAGTTCTCTTGATGGAAATCACGAAAAGACATGTTCATGAAACTGTGGACTGTAAAATTTATTTTATACCCCTTGGTCCTTTCAGTGACTCTAACTCTTCTAGTTTGAAAAAAAAACGAGTATGATTGTTGGCCGAATCAGTCCACATTGAAAATTAAATAATATCCCGGTCCTATCATATCAATTTGTTTTGTTATTTCACCTTTATTAGTGAAACAATAGGGTGTAAAGTTTCTTTTGTACATCAGTTTATAGCAGTGTTGAGTAAGTTTGGTTTTCATTCATTTCAAAAAGAAATAATTAAGAAAGTTTTAAACGTTCCATGTTGTGCTTGAAGAACGTACCTGACCGTAATGTTGAGAATTTTTCTCTGGTGAGCCATAGTCGAACATCTGAAACGTGTCTGTACCAACGTCCTGCGTGCAACATAAACACAGATTGGATACACTGATGCAGTTGAAAACTAACAGCATTAAGCTCTTGATTCATCAAACTAAAAGTATAAGATATTAAAGAAAATAATAAAATGTTAAAAAATTAACTCAAAATTACCAGTTGCATATAAACTAATCTTTGTCTTCAAGAACTCGAAAAATCAAAAAAATCTTTGAACTAGTATTTAGGGGGGAAATCAAAGTCCCAAACATAGCGTTTCATCAATATTACATACATGTCAAATCACCGCACTGAACATTTTGAATTAGTAACTGTTCTGAGACCTTAAATTCTAATACTTTAAAGGGGCAGTAGCACGTTTTTTGATAATTTTATATTTTAAATATTTCACTGATAATTGTAAGTTAATACTAAATGAATTATTTTGACATTGTAAAAAATCTCATTACACAAGCCAATCATCCATAGTCAGTTGACAAAGTTTGAAGATTCACATAAAATCCATTGGTGACCATTTTTTGTGAACACCTTTAATTCATTTTGTGTAAAAAAAATCAATCACATGGCTAAATTTTACGTTAATTATTATTATTATTATTACTGCTCCAATTAGTTTAAATGCATTGTCTTTCAATTGGAACCATTTATTTTCATTTTCCTGACATCACCTTTTATTCCCCCTAAACACTTGCTACTGCCCCTTTAAGTTTATGGACACTGCGATTAAAAGAGTGTTTCTCGGTGCAAGAGTGTGTAATGATTAATAAATGATTTCTAATGTTCTTAGGTAAATTATTCAATTGGTATTTTAAGCACGGGAACGAGAAAATCTAATATTTCAGATTACCTGAGCAAAGTGGATCATGTTCTGTACTGAGGTTCCTGCAGGGTTGTGAGCGATGTATACCGGCACTCGAGACTGGTGGGGACAAGGTGTGAATTGAACAATTGAAACATCATAGTCATAAATTTAATACTGAAATAAGAAAAATCATTTTAAAAGAGTACGGTTGATTTGTCATTTCTAAGTTCATATTCACATATACAAGACATTCGATTACTGTAGGTTATTGTCATCTTCGTATTAAATCAAGAATCACAGAAAATTGGAGTGAAACACGTTTCTTAGATTTTATTTTTTTAGGAATGCCCTTTATAACTGAAGATGTTGATAATGTTCAAGAGAAGGACCTCTCGCAAGGGTTTTCTGTCAAATAATGTCGGCTTTCCAATCAAGCGACGAAGGGGGAAGGTTTTAGCCCGACCATACGGCCGATTTGAAGGCAGGGGCATTATTTGATGGAGAGTACAAGGAGAGGTCCTTCTCTGTCTTATATACCGAATATATATCACAGATTTTCATGTCTAGATCGCCATTCTAGTCCTGTTATAAAAATTCAAGTCGTAGGTTTAAGAGGATCAAGAAGTCATCTCCTTTTGTCAAGTCGTTGTGGCGCAATGCTATAATGTTGCGCCAGCCCTCGAGTTTCGAGTTCGAGAGGCTCTTTTGCCAATTGATATTTGACCTTGGAGTTATTGTTCGAAAAACTTAGTTATTTCATACGCTATCCATTAGTTCGACTCAACATATTAATATGGATATTTGAACAAGGAGGTTAAGGGAGGATAATGACTGGCTTGGAGGGCTTTGTAGGCGTTGATAGGGGCCCCCTTCCCGGGTATTATCTGGTCGTACAAAGCCCTCCTGTTCACAACTGGGATCTTCAACGGGATAAAAACTGACTTAAAGTGTGTTAACACATTCAGGAGGTATTAATAGTAGGTCAGAACAAGATATCGTTACCAAATATTTTAATGAAGTTACCATAAACATAAAGATTGAATTCTTTTTACCTGATTAAGCCCCTTCAAGTTTGTTCCTCCTAGGACAAAGAAAATATTTTCACAGACCGCGGGTTTGTTGTCACAGAAACCAGTGGCAAATTTGGTCGTCATCTCAGTTGTAGGCAGAAACTCTCCATGTCCTACTACATCCAAGAGGGGCTGAATTGAATATGACTTTCAGATTTCTTTCAAAAATAGAATGATCACAATTTGATAGTATTATAAGACACCCGCAAGAATGTTTTTAAAAAATTCAACATAATCATTTCGATGGTATACAGATTTGGAATTTCAAGAATCTGTTTTCTAACACTGTCCATGCATAGAAAAAACATTCAACAGAAAATTGAATTGAAGATTATGGTGGATGAAAAAAAGAAATGTGTAGTTTTTCAATGCGTACTCAAGTTTCCTGTAACAATTTGAAATAGATCAAATCATTTGATATCTTACTCCAAAATCTCTTGCAAGCGAAGGAAGTTTCGCGAAGGGACCTTTGACATGACCCATTTTGGCCACAGGAGCCAGAGCCACAAAGGTCTTGACCTTCTGTCCAAGAGTTTTGTTCTGACTGAAGCCAGAGAAGCCCATCGTGGTTCCCTGAGAGTGTCCAACATAGGTGAGCTGAGACTGGCCTGTCGTCTGCAGGATGTAGTCTATCATGGCGGGAAGGTCATACTTGGCCATCTCATCAAAACTAAAAGCAAAACGATAATGTGTTTCTAGAAAGAGATCGAAAAATAGTTGACTTTTGTTGGGATATCCACGATATGATTATGTGTTGCTTGTTTTGACAGTCATTTGGTAGGCATTGCAATTTTTCCTAGTTTTAATATAGATCTAAACAACTCACAAGACATTATTGTCATAATTAGACCTTTTAAAAGGTCAAGTATCGATTATTTTGAGGAATAGTGTCTGATAAAGGATATTTTGAGAGCATGATCTTGCCTCCATTCCCAGAATTTCCTGTCCTTGGGGTTGAGAGTCTTGTGAGCACGTGAGTAGTGGTTACCTCGGATGTTTCCCAACCAGACGTCAGCACCAGCGTCTGCCAGAATGTAAGCGAGGCTCTCGTTCACAAGGTTGTCAAGGAAGTGAGTGGAACTTCCCAGAAGGCCATGCTGCAACAAAACCGCTGGCTTCCCTGAAACACACAAACTTAAATCTAAAGAACTGTCTGTCGTCAGGACACGTCTGATTTCGTTAATGGTTACAGGTTGTCCTTCGATAAGAACCCTATACAAGATAGAAGTTTCTTTCATAAGCTTCAGGTATCATCTGATTTGTTTACAGATAAAAATCATTTTTTCTACACCCGATTGTCTGTAATGACTATTGATAAGTGCATTGGATACTACCAGCCTGGAATGCTCTCTCCTTTCTTGCACGTGGAATCCTTTGCATGTTGAGAATGAATCCATCCTCTGTTGTCACGTAATGGTTCTCACAGGGGAATCCTTTACTGGTGATCAGGGTGGTCTGTGCAAAAGGAAAACACTTTGCTACACCCGGAAATCCTTTAGATAAGGCGATTTAGTGTCGAAAGGACATTATATATACCTTTTGGGCAATGACCCCTTTCATTGCTGATTATGTATGATAAAGTATGAATGAAGTTGTCATAAATATAATGGGCATATCTATGCTTTGCTGCATACATTTACCACCGGTTCAACAGGAGAAGGGTTCTCAAAGAGAAAACCGCAAATTATTGATATATCCTTTAACCTCAAAATTGATTGTAAAAGTCAACCTATTAGTATACCTAAGAAATTATTTATACCACCATGTCGTTACATTGCATTTTCTAAATCTCCTGAACTTCCGTGTATTGTGTTTACAGACCATTGGTAACAATTTGGGAACACCTATATAACATGTCAATGCCATTCGGGGGTTTACACAGGATCTCGTTTGGGGGGACTTCACCCTATATCATAAGTACGTCTATGAAATTATTACAGACATTATGTGTCAGCAGGGAAATTACTTCCTTTAAAGTTAACTGCCCTACACTAATCATATGTAATCTTTCATGTATGAAAATTGCGTCTACAAATTCCATTATTATGTTACCCATCAATCTGTCTGTAATTACAACTGCTAGAGTACCTATATGAATTCAGCCGCTAAGGCTAAACTATTGCAAAAGCCACGTAAAACAATAACTCACTCACTATAAGAATTAAACTGAAGAGGACAACAATGGCAAATTTAAAACCCTGCTAACGGTTTCTAATGTAATATATTTGCCATTTACTTTTTGTGTTAAATGAACTCACAGCATTCATGAATATTTCCGGGTCGACTGGTTTCAGCAACCCATGCTCCCACCCTGAGCGACATCCATTTAGGAACAAGGATAGCGTAAGGAGAACTCCTTGCATTATTCAACTGTGATGTTGGGTCTACTTTTCAGATTACGGAGAGTAGTGGCATGTTCCTTGTTATATATACTTAAGATTAGCGTCACATCATGTTGTTTCTCATGTATACATAATTATGACATGACATTGCTGAATGTTGTTTGAAATTATATTCGACGTCAGCAATTTGGTTGTTGTGGGAAGGTTTATGAAACAATGTTTTTGTCAAATTGTTTCATTCTATTAAAGTATCTATTCGATGTTCTATAAACAACATCATACATATTTTTGTAGTTAAATAATACTAAAATTGGGGAATTATATATCATAAACGTAAGGTAAACACACAAAATTAATTGGGGAAAAATCATCTGTTTAGAAAAGTGATTTGACATTTGAAGATTTGAACAAAAAACAATGATCTTAGTATCATGTCTGGTTTGTCACAAGGAAGAAGGGAAGAAGGAGTAGGCTGACGATGGAGTAAGCATATACTTCGAAATGGCGTGATTTTCACAATAAATATATATCCAGAAAATGTTGCTGTTCCTATCATTTTGTATGTTTACCGTATTTCCTCGAATAGACGCCGGGTCTCGAATAGACGCCGGGTGATAAGTTGATAGGTAATGCTCCCGTATAGAATTTGCCATAATGAATCCTTTTTTGAGGTTGTGACCTGGACGAACTTTCCTACTAAAAATAAATAGACGCCGGCCTCGATTAAACGCCGGGTCTCGAATACACGCCGAGGGGTGGGGATCTATTCGAGGTAATACGGTAAAGTTACATTTTGAAGCAGCTCTTTAGCATAGTTATCACCGACGTTATGTGACGTCATTGTGTTTCCAATCGTTATAATTACCTACATTTTAACTCGCTAATGTACATTTGTTCTTCAATAACGAGACAGCTGTTATACACAGCCTGTTGCCTGAAATCAAATCAGATCATCATTTAGCATATAATTTGATTTCATTGAAGAGTATGATTTTTGGGTTTATCAAAATGCGCTGGGAACCTGAGAATAAACATGTTGTGACACGAAATCTCATTGAGTAGATAACCCGGCACAATGGAGCACAGAGTACTAGTTTGTCTGTTCCTGGTTTTCCATGGATATTCCTCTGTCTTGGGCGAATCATTGGGTGAATATGTCGATCCAGAAATATACATGAATGCTGTAAGTTTTTTTGAAATGAGACAATTGATTCTCTTCAAATGTAGTTTATTCACGTGGAACAGTAAAGGAACTCCCAAATCTTATTATGATAAACAAGTGTGGAAGCGAGCATTCCTCAAATAAATTCACACATCCACGCTATTTAATGGACTGTCTCATAACACTTCTATGGGTCAGGGTTGATAAATGATACGTGTTAAAATAATTTTGTGAAGCTAGCATGTGTTAAATAGGAGATCTTCGCCATAAAGTCAAATATTTGGTCATGTTTCCATGGAAACCTTAAAAAATACTTATCATTTATAGTCACTGTTTCCGTCGTATTACCATTGCAACTGCAAAGAAAAGTTAAAATCAGTTTTAGGTCTTACCCTAAATATTCTGAGGATCATGGATGATAAGTGTATACATGTCAACCAAGCATTCCTATTAGATATAAGGACAAAAGGTTCATAGAGTCTCTGGACACAGTAGATATATAACAGTAACTTTTTGGTCTAACCCTGCACAGGTGGGGGTTTGATTATTTTTATTCAAGTTTAGGTGGGCCCTTTTTTATAATCGTCTATGTAAAAATAGTGTCACTGCTCTTCTTACAAATAGACGATAGAGGTGAGCTGAATATCTTATCTGTATATCATCATTTTGAGTATTGTGTAATGTGGGTTGTTTACAATATTTTGGAAGAGCGGTTAACCACTTAAATCTTAATGAAACATCTTAACACAACATATATGCAAAGTACTGCAAACAACGACCGAAGTAGTGCACCCAGGATAAGAAATTTAGTCTCTGCAAAAAAGTATTCTTCAAGAAAAATTTACATTCTCTGTGCACAGACCACCCTGATCACCAGTAAAGGATTCCCCTGTGAGAACCATTACGTGACAACAGAGGATGGTTTCATTCTCAACCTGCAGCGTATTCCACGTGCTAGAAATGAGACAAGGTTAAGGGCTGGTAGGTAAACTCAAAAGTTAAATTCACCAAATCAGGTATGTGCTGTTAGTTTTACTCTATGGATTGGAACGGAGACCAGAAAGTTAATATCCATTTCAAATGAATGAATTTTAGGGCAACGTGAGACACACAACACGATCTCATTGACATTGTGATTATAAGTTTTGATTGATAGGAACATTGTTTCTGGTTATATATATAACGAAACAAAGAGTAGTTCGATCACTTAAAGCAATAATCTTCAATAAAAATAATTACATTTCACATAAAAATTACTGGACGACAATAAAAGCGTACTTTGAATAAAGAAATCATGTTATTGTAGCTTAATTGCCACTTCAGTAAGCTACGAACAAATTGAAGAAACATATTTAACAGTTTCGATTGCCGTCGTATCACAAGACATGCGTTTTTCACGCAACATGGTAAATATCCAATGCATTTTCAGTTTTAACATTCGGTCGAGGGTGGATATGGATATAACTGTCCCGAGCTTGGTTGAATGTAACGAGGCGAAGGCAATCTCAACAGAATGTTATACGATTTTATCCGAATATTGTACCGAACGTTTTAGATACAACGCATTAAATATGCAAACCAAAGACGGCAAAGAGAACAAAAAACTTGGTAAACGCTCCTCAATTCCCTTCAATAGTCAGAGGTCAATTGAAAAGTCCGCCCTCAAAGGTCATGTGCCAGGGTCAAAAGACGAAAGTGTTTTCAAGACATGCATAGGTAGTGTAAGAAGTCCCTGCCTGGCCGAAGGATTTTTCTCTCAGTGTAAATCACTTGAAACTGAGTGAATGTAATCTTACATTTCGTATAAATATAATTTTCACGCGTGCAATGTTCATTTGAGTCTTAGATGATAAAGAAGTCAAACACCTAACGCCACTTTGGTTACATACATGTACGTTGTTTTAACTTGTTTTGTTTGCAATCAACTCTATTATAGTAAAGAACAAGAACTTCATATCGTTTGATTAAAGGCAACTTCGATGTGTTCCAGGCGATGTTCATAATCGATCAACAAAGTTATTCAATGGGTTTTTTTTTCATGGCGAGGTATAAAAATTTATTACGCAGTTCAAGAGAATGTTATCACGTGGACCAATCAGGGATCGAGATTCTTACAAGAGGTACATGAAGGATAATTTGTTTTTCAAACATTTATAGCCTTTGAATTGTTACCAAAATAGAACTATATATTTTGTGTTAATGTTCGTCGACATGGAGATGGACCTTATAAAAAAAAGAAATAACAACATTGACAATTGGAAAATGTGTTTCAGGCAAGTCAGCTGTATTGTTGCAGCACGGCCTTCTGGGAAGTTCAACAAACTTTCTAGACAACCTGGTGAACGAGAGCCTCGCTTACATTCTGGCAGACGCTGGTGCTGACGTCTGGTTGGGTAACATCCGGGGTAACCACTACTCACGTGCTCACAAGACTCTCAACCCCAGTGAAAGAGAGTTCTGGGCTTGGAGGCAAGGGATTTAAGTTCCGAATCAGAGGATTTCCCTCAAAGCATTTCACTTTTTCATAAAGTCAAAAAACATTGGCGCTGTTATATGATTTTGATAGTTTGGCATGTTCTATTTCTTTAAGAACTTGCGTTAATTAATTAGTAAATTGCTGACTTGCACCTGTTAAATAGTAAGCTGAGTATTATGCTTGTTGCTGACATTGAAAGCAATACACTTCCAAATGGCACATTTGTTTGTGAATTGTATTCAAGCGCAAAGACATGATGGCTATATGACAAACCAATATCCTTTGTTTTAAAACAAACAAACTTAAAAAACACTGTTCATTGTCAATACAGCCATACCCTAACCAAGACCTTTATAAAGTGAAAAAAGTAATTAACTGGCTGGTTTTGTCATATTTCCTTTCTATTTGTTCATGTTTGAATTTCACAAGCCCCTTCTGTACTTAAAACTGCAGACCCGACGCATGTAATTCTTGAAGAACATGTCTTCCTTGAAGAACGGATGAAAATTATCTTAACAAAACAGTTAGTATCATTTGTCTGTAGCTGGGACGAGATGGCCAAGTACGACCTTCCCGCCATGATAGACTACATCTTGCAGACGACAGGCCAGTCTCAGCTCACCTATGTTGGACACTCTCAGGGAACCATGATGGGCTTCTCTGGCTTCAGTCAGAACAAAACTCTGGGACAGAAAGTCAAGACCTTTGTGGCTCTGGCTCCCGTGGCTAAAGTTGGACATGTGTTTGGTCCTTTCTCCAAATTTGTTGCTCTTGCTGAAGATCTCGGGGTAAGTTGAGAAGACAAAGGGCATAAATTAGGCTACGGTGCCCTTGAGTAGACACAAGGTGTGGATTTATTAAAATTATATCACACTTCCGGTCGCGTTGCTACGGTTTCATTAGTTCTAATTATAGGTCTATTAGCCGATGCACTACTCATTTCTGATAAACGTACTCTTTTGTCGACGAACCGTGTAGTCAAATATATTCTTTGCAATACGCAAATTGAGAATGCGTGTGATAGCAGACATCATAATATCAACAATACTTTCTATTTTGAACTTCTATATCATATGCAATGTTTCAAAAATGTTTCTGTAGCCATTCCTGGAATTGTTTGGCCATGGAGAATTCCTGCCAAGCAGCGAAGTGACAACGGACCTAGCTAAAGGGTTCTGCAATGATATCCCTGCTGTTTGTGAAAATATCTTCTTTGTACTGGGTGGCTATGACTTGAAGGGGCTTAATCAGGTACGTTCAACAATTTTCAAAAAAAAAGGATAAGGCGTTTTGAAGGTAATGATATGTCGATGAGATATTCATGATCTCTTCTATGGTTCTAGGCATTCAAGGAATTTGCTGTTAAAATATCAAAAAGCACTTTGTCATGCATAGGAGCTATACAAAATATATGAAGCTTTTTTAAAACGTTTAATTCAAGCGATATGTCAGTGTAAACATTCTAACATTAATATTGACAATCATTAATTTTTGTCTTAACATAAGGTGAACTGCTTGAAGTTAAAGATGCATTATACTGATATAAAAAAATCTTCTGATTTTTAAATTGGAAACACACCTCTTAAATTAAGTTAAACGAAAGAATCCAAACCATAAAGTCAACTCATACGAATATCCATCATCTTTGAACGACATTTCTTATTTTAGGATCAATGAGTTTTGTTTTCCATCTTATCATTATCCTACCTTGTCCCCACCAGTCTCGAGTGCCAGTGTACATAGCTCACAACCCTGCAGGAACCTCAGTACAGAACATGATGCACTTTGCTCAGGTAATCTGATACTCAGTGTTTTAGGTACATTAATAAATTTCAAATCTGATCTTAACTTCCATTGACGGATCCGGAAGGGGTTGTGGGGCTGTTCAACCCATCCGTCAAGGTTCTCAAAACAGTCATTGTTTATAGTCGTAGTTTTCATACATAATCGCCTTTCGCTAATTTTGACAACTCATATTTAATGAAAAAAATATATAAATATATTTGTGACACCCATATGGTGCACTTTTCTCAAACGATAATCCTGTATTTGCTCATTTTTGAATGTCTCACTTGTTTTTAAGGGCTTTACCAGAATTTAAGCATTTGCAACCTCGTAGAGCAGAATTTCTTTATTCCCAAAAGAGCGATACTCTTTTAATATTGATGTGAATTAAAGATCATTCTTTTAATTTCGATTTCTAAAAATATGCTGATAAATGAAATAAAGAAATAAAAGATAAAATGTTCACATAACTCAACCTTTTCTATGGTTTTCGATACAGGGAGCATCCAGAAATACCTTTCAGATGTTCGACTTTGGATCTGCTGAGAAAAATAATGAACATTATAACCAGGTAAGTTTTTATTATATGAGAATGAAAAATATTTAGCTGTGCACAAACCATGAATAATGAAAATCGTTGTATGTATTTTAAGTCGTTAACACTGACACACCAGTTTGTTTTGAAATTGCACGAATAGAGACATAAGTTCCTTATGTGCCATCTTACATAACTTTCAAAGTCATCCGCATATGAAATTTACCTTTTTTCAATGATAATGGACAATAACTTTAACAGTTCAGAACAAGAAATCCTCTTGATGAAGAGTAAGGTATCGTGTCCAGACGATGGCTAGGTTAATATGAAATGAAGTTTTGTTAGGATCTTCAGGATTGGTATGCTTATAAGTGAAGGTTTTTAAAGGTCAATGAAAATATCTGGGAACACCTGTTTTTTCTTCAGACGCATGCAGTGTGCACTTTTGGGTCTGCTAGGAATATTAATGATATAGTCTATTTTTCATAAGAAATATGATACAATTCACAACATACGTAAGCCAAGGTGCTTTAAAATGACAATTTAAAACCAACAGGCAGCACTGCTCGAAAAAATAACACATGATGAAATTTGAAATGTTTATATCCATATGTCACCATCATAGTCCAATATATTTTTTATACCTAATTATCATTCTTCAATATTCCAGCCGACGCCTCCCACGTACCACCCTGAAGAGATGCAGGTGCCCGTCGTCATCTACCGGGGAGGAAACGATGCACTGGCTGACCCCACTGATGTTGCCTGGCTCAAGTCTGTTCTCACCAGCATCAAGGGAGACCACTACATACCGGCCTGGGAACACTTCGACTTTATATGGGCGTTCGATGCTCCAAAGCAATGCTATAATGAGATAGTTTCTCTTGTATTCAATTGAAAGGTCTCCAATAAACTCAAAAACTCAAAGTGTCTCAAAATATTCAGTAGTAGCTTTTTCAGGGCTCATATGATAGTTTTCCGAGATTCCGATTCAAAGGTCCCTTGTTCATGGATTGTTTTTGTAATCGATAATTTGTTTTTTTAAACTAAATGTAATCTATTTGATCCAAATCCAATCAGGCTAGATAATTCGAAAAAGATCTGTGATGGCAGTTCTTACCAAATGTAAAATTCTCATAACTTATCACTGGACACGGTTTCAAAAGAACTTGATAAAAAAAATAATTATATGTTCGTTTCTTTGTAACCTCTTCAATAATAGCTAACCAAAATCAATCATCTTATGCGACTTGTTTTGGTACCAGTGAATAGCCAAAAGTTTTTTTGGCAAAGACGGTGGAAGCAAGTGGATGCTTATCAAGAAGCACGGATCATCAGCTAGGTTATAGATAGAGGATACTAAACGACCTTCCATTTAATACTATTTTTATTAAACGAGTTAATGATTTTGTATAAAACGACCGAAACTGAGTTTGATACCAAATCATTCACGAGTTTAATAAAAATAGTATTAAATGGAAGGAAGTTTAGTATTCTGTTTATGACTTGCCCTAAAAATCTCGCAAACTTGCCGAAAATGTGCTGAAACTAACAGTTCCGCGACTCGGCACCCATTGTGACGAAGCGCTTACATTGTGACGTCACAACAGCTCACTTCTGTGACGTCATACTTGCATTGTGATTTTACACTAGTTTGATATTGACGTATACATATTACACTGCGGTATCTTACACGGGCGTGTAATAAATCTTGTTAGAACATTATTAAGTTGACAGTATCACTAATTGCACCATTGTTTGGTACCGTCGACCCAATATTTGGTTTCAACCTAAAGAAAGAATCGCCATTTTGTAGGTCGTTTTACAGTTTTGTCATTTTCGAAATTGGCACTTAAATGCAACATTTCCTCTAGAATTGGTTAGTAATAATCATTTTCATATGGATACTGCAAACTAAATTCACAAGGAAAGAAGGAAAATGGAAACTAATTACCATTCAAACAGAACTACCATTACCATTAATGCACAATCTAGATTCAAACCAACATATCACTTATACATTAAATATTATGTAGTATTCAACCATTGAGACCAAATTTACTCACTAAGACGTAGAAACATACACTATAAACCTGAAAATAAGGCAAATCGTAAACCTGAAATAAACTTAAATAACGACAACCAATAGATCCTACTTGGCGGAATGTGAAAGAAGGGTGATTTATACCATCCAGTTCTGGGAAAAAATAGATCCCAATGGTTTTAGTGATCATTGCAACCAGAATGAAAATATGAACCTGTGGAAATTTGTTTCCATGTCGTTTCATGATATTTTTATTGTACAGTGGGTATACTTGGGTCGTTAAGCCTTGTTGACCTACTACTACTACTACTACTACTACTACTAAACATTTGTATAGCGCCAATATCCAGCTCAGAGAGTGCTGCTCAAAGGCGCTTTGGCTTTCCCTCGATCATTGGATATCAGTCTTTACGACACTTCTTTTACCATCTCGACTCCCGAGGGAGCATACAACATGTGCAGTCATGTGACGCACAGCGTTAATGTCACTCTCAATCCTAACGAGGTACCCATTTACAGCTGGGTGGACCTAGGCTTTCTTTGGAAGTTCTCGCCATGCTCTTCATACAAAACTCCTAAAAACTACCTATTGTGAAATATAACCTCCAATAATAGTCTATAATAGCACCTCACTACTACTATTTTGTATTAACGTTTTTTTTACCTCACTTTATTTCTTTGATCATGCGTTAGTTTTCTACTATAGTATAGTACTTTCTATTACTACTATAACAAATACTGTTGCTAATCCACTGTTTGAACCTGAGAATAAACATGTTGTGACACGAAATCTCAGGGAGTAGATAACCCGGTACAATGGAGCACAGAGTTCTAGTAAGTCTGATCTGTTTTGTCCATGGATATTCCTCTGTCTTGGGCGAATCATTGGGTGAACCTGTGGATCCGGAAATATACATGAATGCTGTAAGTTGTTGTGTAATGCCCTTAGTAGATAGGCATACTACAGTTTACTAACCAAATCAGTACAGGTTTCTTTAAACCATTGATATTTTAGTTCAAGTGATTCGTATTCAATTCGTATCAACTTTTTTATAAATACTGATTCCAGAATGGAATTATATTCTTTTGCTTAGAAACCATAGTGTAATGAAAGTTTTGATAAGGCTGTAAGAATAAAGTTTTCTTGATTGATCGTTTCTTCACAAATGAGTCACTGTTTATTTGTGTGCCATGGAAGCGGCAAAAGAAACCCAATGTTTTGGCCCAACCAATTATTTTTATTTATATTAAAGTTTAGGTTGGTCCTTTTTTCTGACTTAATCTATAATCGTCTGTCCAAAATGGATGAACAAGTGAGCTGAATATCTGAATATCATGCTTTGGAGTATTATGTAATATGTATTGTTTACATATTGTAAGTGCTGTTAACAACTAAATTCGTATCTTCAATCTTGAAACATCTCAACACAACACATTTAAGTATTATTAGTATTAAAAACAAAGACCCATGTAGAGCACTCAAGATAAGTAATTAGCCTAAGTCTCAGCAAGAAAGTATTCTGCAAGACAAAATCACTTAATTTACATTCCCTGTGCACAGACCACCCTGATCACCAGTAAAGGATTCCCCTGTGAGAACCATTACGTGACAACAGAGGATGGATTCATTCTCAACCTGCAGCGGATCCCACGTGCTAGAAATGAAACGAAATCTAGGGCTGGTAATATTTCATGAGTTGTAATTTATTGATATTCACGTTTTCATCATAATAGACTTTCAAATTGACACAGGATATCTATTACATTACTAAATTGCCTACATACTACAATATCAAATGCAATACAATACAAGGCAATTCTATTCTCTTTTTATTCAAAAGTGCTACCATTTTCAGAATTTTAGAGTTGTTTGAGAAGATAGGAAATCATAGGTTTGAGAGAGATTAGATTCATACTGTGATAATAAGAGAAACTGACATTGCCAAATGGACAGCAACACAATCATTCTTGAAAAGAGTGGAAAAGAGTAAGTCATGAATGAAATTAAAATAATATATTGCTTTTGGTGAATAGAAGCGACACTGCCATTTACCTTTGGTTTATGTTCGTTAATAATTAGTAAACAACCAGTAACCAGGTCTTAAACAACTGACTATCGTGAGTAGAAAAGACATACATATTCAAACAAAATGTGTTTCAGGCAAGCCAGCGGTTTTGTTGCAGCACGGCCTTCTGGGAAGTTCTACTCACTTCCTTGACAACCTGGTGAACGAGAGCCTCGCTTACATTCTGGCAGACGCTGGTGCTGACGTCTGGTTGGGTAACATCCGGGGTAACCATTACTCACGTGCACACAAGACTCTCAACCCCAATGACAAGAAATTCTGGGCTTGGAGGTAAGGAATCTTAAGAAATTCCATTTGTTCCTCAACAATATTCACTTTATTGCCATCCGGGCATAAAGTTTTGGTCCCTCTATTGACATCTTAAAAACTGTAAGGAATGCATGAAAGCACAAGTGGCATAGCTGCCAATAAGTCGAGATATATTTCACGACAAAGGCTATGCAAGCAATGAAAAGAAACTCACAACATGTACACTTCTTGGTTGCTACTGTGTTTCAAGGCAAAGTATTAATGCACTTTTAGTACGCAGGAAAAACGATACATGGTATGGCTCAATCAAGCACTTTCCTGTTGGTTGGATAAGTGAATATTATGAACTAAAACTTATTTTTTTAGATTGCCAATAAGTTTATAACGCCTTTATTCTTTTATGATTTCAGCTGGGATGAGATGGCCAAGTACGACCTTCCCGCCATGATAGACTACATCTTGCAGACGACAGGCCAGTCTCAGCTCACCTATGTTGGACACTCTCAGGGAACCATGATCGGCTTCTCTGGCTTCAGTCAGAACAAAACTCTGGGACAGAAAGTCAAGACTTTTGTGGCTCTGGCTCCCGTGGCTAAAGTATTCCAGCAGTCAGGTCCTGTGGCCAAATTTTCTAAGCTTGTTGAGGATTTTGAGGTAAGATTACTGAACAATGAGGTTGAATAAAATTAAATAACATACATCTCTTCATTCGGATATATACCATTTGACATATGTTGATAATATTTGTAACCCAAATCAAAGATACTGTACATAAAATATCAAATATGTTGATGTATTTTCAACCCATAGGCGTTCTTTGAACTGTTTGGACATGGAGAATTCTTGCCAAGCAGCGAAGTGACAACAGATCTAGCTAAAGGGTTCTGCAATGGTAGTCCTGCGATCTGTGAGAATATCTTCTTTGTCCTGGGTGGCTATGACTTGAAGGGGCTTAATCAGGTACGTTCAACCATGTAAGAATATGCCAAATAGGTTATATAAAAAGAAATATTGAATTCTAAACTTTAAAAATGGTAATGACTTTATACATCAAATATATTTGCTAATTTACCTTTCAACATTTTATTAATTGACAACTTTTTCTTGAGTTTGATTTAAGTATGTCTAGTCTGAGTGCTGCTGAAAGTCTTTAACAGAACATGGTGCTCTTTGCACAGGTCACATTGAATTCAATTAAGAGTTTCAGTTAGTGCATGGACATAAAGAGAAACAGTATAATTAAATATTGAGTCGAACCGAACCTTGAGGATATATTATTTATCATTTGATTTGGTGATTCGCTTTAGCCAAATTGCGGGTGTTCATTGTCCTTCAACAAAGGGAAATCCTTCTAATCAGGCAATCAAAGTTAAGTTATTACCAAAGTCATAGTACAATTTCATTTAAGTGACAATTCTTCAAGAACAAGGCATATGTGTTTCTCATTCATGGATACTAAATGGAAATCCATTAGATTTAAATGTCTAGTCTCGAGATGCTCTTTTCAATGAAGGTTTGCCAAACATTTCGGATACTGAGGCTCTCTCGTTGTATAGTTTACAATTATTGTTTGGTTTGGTACCAGTCATCTGTGTTTCTCATAAGAGTTTTCCGTATGTGTGAATGCTTATCCCTTGTCCCCACCAGTCTCGAGTGCCAGTGTACATCGCTCACAACCCAGCAGGAACCTCTGTACAGAACATGATGCACTTTGCTCAGGTAATCTTTACGAATCATTTAAACATTATCACGCCTTTTCAACTCTTGTACTGTGAAATAAGCTTTCTTTGTCATGACAGTGTCTATTAACTGAAAATATGAGGATTTGATGGATGAAATAACAGTTAAATTTTAAGTGTTACTTCAATTTCAAGTAAGTGATGATGCCAATGCCTCGTTAATGCAATTTTTGCTGTTAAATGCAGGGAGCAGAAAAAGATACATTTCAGATGTTCGACTATGGATCTGCTGAGAAAAATAATGAGCATTATGGCCAGGTAAGTTTTCATAAAATTATCAAATAACAGAAAGTGAAGTTCAACAATCAAATCAATTGCCTTGATGCTGGAAATATTGCTTTTCATAATCGGTTTATAAATGTGATATCTAAACTATATTGGTGATGTACTTAAAATGTTTTTGGTTGTTATGTTCAATTGACTCCTTCAAACAAGCACTAAACGAGATCTTACCCTGCGTCGATGGGCATTATTCTTTATTGCACTTACGAAGACGTATGTTCTTTTATAACACATGTGAAACGTTTTAGTTCTAAACATCTTTCCCCGACTAATATAAATCCGCAAACCATTTTAATATATGTAGGACATATACTTGTTTTCAATAATATTCTAGCATAGACCTTACTTATGTTCACACAACAAATTCAACATTCTCTTAGATTCATTTATTATATACTCTAGCAATATGTCATAATTAACGACATCATTTTTTTCTTCTTATATCGTAATGTTTCCAAATGTATGTACAAGATGATGCCATTTTTAAGTAAAAAGTTGAGCAGATACTTATAAAAGCATTGCGACCAACAAATCAACTGGTGTCTCTGATGTTGCAGCCGACGCCTCCCACGTACCACCCTGAAGAGATGAAGGTGCCCGTCGTCCTCTACCATGGAGGAAATGATGCACTGGCGGACCCCACTGATGTTGCCTGGCTCAAGTCTGTTCTCACCAGCATCAAGGGAGACCACTACATACCGGCCTGGGAACACTTCGACTTTATTTGGGCGCTCGATGCTCCTCAGAAATGTTATAATGAAATAGTGTCTCTTGTATTTGAGTGAAGTTGTCACCAATAAACTAAATTTTGTCACATGGAGAGGAGTAAGGGTTTGTCACTGTCCTTGATTATTTGATGGTCCTATGAACGTTTGCTCTAGCGTTTATATCAGATAATAGTTTACAAGAAAATGGTACCTCATTTTGAAAAAGACAAAGCACATAATGTTCATGAAATGTCAATTTTAAAATTTATGTCAAAAATTAATTTGTATGGCATGTGGAGCACAGATGGATAATTATTCACTTGATGTCTTACGACACCTAGAAAGCCAAAAATATGTAAGGCACTACATCTTCATTGTACTCAATTCATCAAGTTATAGGATAGAAAACTTATAATTTATAAACGCCCACGGTAGCACAGTGACAACGAACTCTTTGATTTGTTTAGGAAGCAATGACAACATTTGTGGATGAAGTGCCTAGCCAAGGGACAGAACACAGAACAAGGTTCACGTCACAAATGTTTTCCACCGGGATTCGATCCCGGGCGTAAGAGGCCAGCATGCTAATCACTACACCACTCTACTTCTTATTAGCCCAGTTTGTACCTTTTCGATTTCAGTGTACAGGTATGTCTCAAACACGTGATAAGATGAACAGTAGCATCCCAACTGGGCGTACACATTTTTGCAGGATAGGTCGTAGATAACAAATAAGAATGAAAACGTAAAACAGCATATTCAAGGAAATTCTCATGTTCTAGGTCAACACTTTGTTAGTTCAGGTTTTCAACTAAAATATTATAAAAAAGACGTATATACTTTATTTCGTTTTTATTTTCTCATTTTAACTAAAGACGATTCGCTTGATCTCGTTGTAACACAGAGGAACGGAGTCCAGGGCGAGAATGAAGTCTAGATGCTCCCAATGGTCGATGAGATGGTCCCCAGCCAGGTTCTTTATCTGGGACTTGATCCAACTCACGTCTTCCGGGTCAGCCAGGAAGTCGTGGCCTCCCCGGAAGATCACTGTGGGTACTTCCATCTGTTCCGGGTGGTAGGTTGGCGGGGTTGCCTTAAACGAATAGGTATATTTGCTTAGAAGATTTTTTTATTGATTACTATCTGTGATATATTTATAGGATATCTAACGAGCTTCCCCTTTCATATCAAGTTTATGTCCCTAGTGAAATAATTTTGCTTTGTCACGAGCCTTGGCGAGTGACAAAACAAAATTATTTCACGAGGGACATAAATTTGATATAAAAGGGGAACGAGTTATGTATCCTATTTATTACCAACTTGCTTTTTCTGTATCTTATCGTCAAATTGTGTAAACAACCGCCTTCAAAGTAAGTTTAAGATGCTTACCATTGTTCAAACGCGTTTTGTTTTGAAGAAATGTTGTCTAAAGAACATTCAGTTGTCTTTATATTCTATAGATAACAAGCTGTCTGTGTCATTTTGGAGCGACATGGATCAAATTAATGAAATTCGGTGATCAAATTGTGCTGAATTTAAACCCTTTTGAGTTTATATGAGCCTTGAGATATCAGTAAGAAGTATTGTAATTATTTTGTCCTCCAATTTATTCCTTAACAATTCGGTAAGGAAGATTTAAAAGATAAACTGAAAGTTTGAAGAATGACTCCGACTCACTCAGTTCCATTCGAATTTGTGAATGAAAACACGTTCGTTTTATGAATGAATAAAGTAGTCCTGACAATGTCAAAGTTCACCGCAAGCCAATCAAATCACTTTGAGGTGTTTTGACCCATATGTGTCATAACAAATTATTATGAAACCCCTTTACGAAGTACCACGTGGGTAATAATACTGTTTAATCATATTTTTTTAGGAATATAAAAAAACATAATTGCAATATTCTATGTCAACGACGCTATGATATGCCTTGTTTTATACATATTATTGTGTGTGTGAAAAACCAAACTCAAATCTTCAAATAGAAATCGCGAAAACCTCCATAAAACATATAATCATCTTTGTCAGAGCACATTGGGTGATTGATGTAAGGAGAATTCCAAAATACGAGGATAAGGGATAGTATATTGCCAAGAGACTTCAGGTAAGGATCCGACATCTTCACATTGCTTTCTTGAAAAATTTTGAAGATTTGACTGAGAACTTTTATAGTTGAGTACGAGAGTTTTCAATATGTTCAAACCTGTCCATAGTGTTTCATGTTAGCCTCAGCAGATCCGAAGTCGTACTTTTGGAAGGTGTCTGTATTGACACCCTGCAAACATAAAGAAGATATCTTGTGAATTATTATACAGATGTCTAGTAGCTGACTTGAGTTATTAATGTTATTCATTTTTGTTGACAGCGTCAAAATCAAACTTTTGTCAGTTATAAGTACTTCATTAGAAGACGATGCCATATTGGGCAATGTGTTTACCTGTCCAAAGTGTATCATGTTCTGGACGGAAGTTCCATCAGGAGTATGCGAAACATAAACCGGAACTCTGCTCTGAAGGAGAGAAGACATATGAGGACATAACCTACCTTTGTAATTTAATATATGCTTTATACAACCTATATCTGCCATTCCTGCAGGTTATTGAAGTTAGGTTTACTTAGTTATGGTTTGCCCGTATGGTTCAGGTACAATTAAAATATCGCCATCTCGAGCATGCACAAAATTAATGTACAATGCCATTCCTGTCTTAGATATAAAAGCACATGCTTAAAAAATGGATAGAGCTAGTTGAACACAACCCGTATGCATTGATACTTCAAAAAGATATAAGTAGGAATTTCAGTTAATATAACACTTCATTTTTACTACAACCATCCGATACCGTTGTACGTTAATCACTAGTTTTGCTGTTGACTAACGGAGTATCTCAGCGGTTTCGTTTCGTACAACAATTGTCAAGGGTCGACCTTGTTTATTATGACTTTCTTTTATAGTATATCTGCTATCACTAGAATGGTAGAAAAAGCCCTTAGCACTTTGACTCTTATCATGAAACCTAACCATTATAACTGATCAAGTGTAGAATATCAGTTTCACTATACTCGTAGTAGCGGTAGTGAACCGACAGCCAACCTTATTAATCACGAAATTTCAAAATCCAAATTTATTTTGCAAAACTGTAAAAAATAATAAAAAGGTCGGACCTTGTTAACCTGCTTGAAGTCGAAGCCGCTGATGACGAAGAAGAAGTCCTCACAGAGAGCGGGGATGCCCTGACACACGTCCCGGGCCAACCACGAGGTCAGGTTCGTGCTGGGGGAGAACTCGCCGTGTCCGAATAGGTCGAACAACTATGGGAGGAGAGGGCATTCTTAGAAGAGGAATGGTCTTATTTTTTATTTGATAAATGATTCACTTAAACATGTTTATTGTGGTCTTTTGTTTACCAAGATCAAGGTTCAATGTTGGTAATTTTGTTGGGAGAAGAGTGCATTATAAAAAGAGGAATGGTCTTAATAAGTATTTGGATAAATCATTCATTAAAACATGTAGATAGAGATGTATTTGGGTTTTTTTTGTTTATGGTCGTCGTCCGAGTAATTAATGTTGGGAGTATTTTATATGACATACTAATAGTGACTTTTTACTTTTTGTGATTGCTAGGAATATTACGTTAGATTGATGTTGATATTAAGGATTATTTTGTGGCTTAAATTATGTTAAAACTACCATCCTATACAAATTCTGCAATGTGATTAACCTACATAAAAAAAGTACGATACGGTAGCAACTCTATCACCTTAAATTCTTTTGCAAATGGAGCAAGTAGTCTTAGAGGACTCTTGATCTTCCCGACTTTAGCCACAGGAGCCAGAGCCACAAAGGTCTTGACCTTCTGTCCCAAAGTTTTGTTCTGACTGAAGCCAGAGAAGCCGATCATGGTTCCCTGAGAGTGTCCAACATAGGTGAGCTGAGACTGGCCTGTCGTCTGCAAGATGTAGTCTATCATTGCGGGAAGGTCGTACTTGGCCATCTCGTCCCAGCTACAGACAAATAACTTCAAGTGTTTGCAATCTTATCAAAATCAGTGTATTGTAACAATTGATCCTTGCGATCGGGGTACGTACTGTCTAAGATAAAAAAACTGAAATTTAAATATGTCAAAATCCATAGAATGTCATAAGGGAACTGTATTTAAAGAGGTGTCAAAATACATTTTGATGACAAAGTGCTCAGATCACCTGGTGAAAGCTCCTATCATTCATGTTACTGAGATAACAAAGATCGAAATCAAATGTTACCTCCATTCCCAGAACTTATTATCAGACGGTTTGAGGGTCTTGTGTGCACGTGAGTATTTGTTCCCGCGAACATTTCCCAACCAGACGTCTGCTCCTGCGTCTGCCAGGACGAAAGCGAGGCTCTCGTTGGCGGGGTTCAGGACGTAGTTGTTGGAGCTTCCCTGAAGGCCGTGTTGTAGCATTACCACTCTCTTCGCTGGGAAGGTCAAGGATGAGGAAGATATATTATTGTATTGGAGACATTCTTATAAGAAAAGACCCTTTGACCAAAAATATTGCTAATTAGCCAACATATCATTCCACCTATTGGCTGAAACTATCAAGGATGAGGAAGACATATTGTTGTATTGGAGACATTCTTATAAGAAAATACCCTTTGACCAAAAATATTGCCAACAAGATTTTTGCAAAATGTACGATGTTCAGAAGTTCAATCATCTCATTCCATTTCTTATTTCAGTCAATTATCAAGAATGGGAAGGATATATAACTGTACTGAAATTGTTGTATTGTACAAGACTAACATTGCTTGAAACAGATATAAGCAGTTTTTTAAATTTCATTTTTCAAATTTTCCTTAGAATAAAAGTTTATGCCAAATGTACTATCTTCAGAAGTTTTGTTCAGGATTGTGATGCCCGAAATTATTTTCGAGTATTTGAAAAGCGCTACTGGAACGTACAAATGCATCAATAAATATTATTAAATAAGCCTGTAGTATGAATATTTCTGACATTGGGCATCAATACGACACATGTAAACTAAGAACAAAAACAGCTCGTCGATTTCACAGTGAGTGAGGATCTTTGGTATGGGATATTCAATTTGCTTAGTAAAACCTCTGAGCAGATTTTACCAGCACAGACGAATGACAAGTGAGAATAGATTACATACGCGCATCGCTATTGAGTTGTTTCCGGCCATGTGGAATCCTCTGCATGTTGAGTATAAAGCCATCCTCTGTAGTGACGTAATGGTTCTCACAGGGGAAACCCTTGCTGGTGATCAGTCCAGTCTACAGTTTGTTTGTGTAAAGGATTATCAGTCTGGATTGCACGATGCAATATTTCGGATATTTTGCATCCTGTTTCAGGGTATGAACGTTACGCTATCTCCACTTATCTGTACCTTGGGCTCAGAAACTTGATTCGCCTACATGGGATATAGCCAATCAAATAATTTTTTCGCCACCTTCTTGATAAAATTTCATCGAGTAAATGATTTGATTGGCCGTTTCCTAAGGCGGGCCGCGCGGGCAAATCAAGCTTCTGAACCCAAGGTACAGATTAGTGGAGTAAGCGTAACGTTCGTACCCTGAGACAGAATGGATATTTTGTCTCTCATTAATCTTTCAAACTTTCATATAACATTGACATGAATGAAATATGATGGTGTCAAAGAATGTGCGTGTATAAAATGTTTATTTAGTTTTAAAAGATGTTTTATGTTATAGATATTTTAAGGGAAAAATACGTTGTTGGTGGTAATAGAATGTTATCATTTTGAAGAAGTTTGATTAATTAACAATGATTTTCTAGGAGCTTGAACAGCTCTTTGTATTATCTACACTGTCCTAGTGTGGTGTATTCTTAGTTTTCTGGATTTTTTTTTATCTTAAATGATATTTGGTAATACTATTTGATAAAGGTAAATGTTTGAGATAAAAACGTTTGCTATCATTTAAATTTTTTTTTATAAAAAGCATTTGCATTAAAGATTAGGAAATACTCACCGTATTCATATAAATCTCCGGATCATACGATACCTTCTTCAAGTATTTACTAGGATGTGGGTGGGCTAATGATAAACCCACGAGCAACGATACTACCCATAGGTGAACCATCGTGAATGAAGGAATAAAGTGATTATTCAGGTCAACAAATCAGCGAAGGTTTATAAGCTGAGATAGGCAGACACAGGTAGGTTAATATAACGAACAGGTGCGGTTAGAATGCCTATAGATAAAAATTGACACAAAATATTTATAACTAAGATTATGGAGTTTCTTTGTACATATTTTTTCTAGTTTTTGTCGTTTTAATATTTAATATTTAGGCAATCGCAGTCATTTTTCGTAGAAAGAGATTCGCATTTTAATCCGACAAAATATATTTTTAATAAAGACAGTATGAAATAATTACAAGTTGAAATTGAACATTATTGAGGTTTCAGAATGTCCAAGATATTCTGAACAGACATAACAAAAATATATGTTACCCTCCTGCAAATAAAAGTGTTTGAAATGACGATATATAACATAAGTGAACAATGAAGACAACAAGGCAACACTATTCTTCACATCCTTTTAATTATTACATGAAGCCTACAATCTAAAATTAATTCAGCCAAACACTATCTTTTGAATGTCCGAATAGCAAAGATTTGCAGCATGCATTGCATACACGAAGTCGAGGTGCTCCCAGGTCTTGAAGAACTTCTCCTGCACCACGTGCTTGAGTTGAGACCGGATCCAGCTCACGTCTTCCGGGTCGGCCAGGAAGTCGTGACCTCCGCTGAACATGGCTACCGGAACATCCATATCCTCGGGGTGATAAGTTGGCGGCGTGCTCTGGGGAAGATATATATTAGTTTGCTTAAACAAGATTAAATTGCTGTTCTTTAGCAGTTATGGGTGGTTAAACCAAACATTGAACCACTAATACTTTAGACAGATCATACAACATACAGATGGTGTTAGTTCGAGTTAAATTAAGTTATTGATGTTTTTGTTGGTAAAATGGTTTAGCGCAAATTCCATCATAAATCTTAATTAAATAATTGTTGTATTTGCTCTAAATATCATTACACAAATTAAAAGGTTATCCCCAAATTAACCATCCTATTACATCAGTGTATTTGTCTAGCTCCAGCTATACCAACAATATAAATCCAAGTGTTTCGTATCGGCATCAGGTCTGTATATATGAATATAGCTGACTCGTTTTCAGTCAATGAAATATTGTTTTTTGAAGAGCTTGAAGCAAGATATCTCAAAACCCTTGTTTGACACAAGAACCACTTCTCCTGCAGAAAACCAGTTGTTTCAACGGCTTGTTATGTGAATGGACAATCACAACATGAAACTAATGGACAATCCTCATCCACGTGCAAATGGACAATCACAACATGAAACTAATAGACAATCCTGACAATCACAACATGAAACTAACAGACAATCCTCAGCCACGTGCAAATGGACAATCACAACATGAAACTAACAGACAATCCTCAGCCACGTGCAAATGGACAATCACAACATGAAACTAATAGACAATCCTGACAATCACAACATGAAACTAACAGACAATCCTCATCCTCGTGCAAATGGACAATCACAACATGAAACTAACAGACAATCCTCAGCCACGTGCAAATGGACAATCACAACATGAAACTAACAGACAATCCTCATCCTCGTGCAAATGGACAATCACAACATGAAACTAATAGACAATCCTCATCCACGTGCAAATGGACAATCACAACATGAAACTAACAGACAATCCTCATCCACGTACAAATGGACAATCACAACATGAAACTAACAGCAATCCTCAGCCACGTGCAAATGGACAATCAACTTTCCAACATTCAGTATCACGCACCTGTCCATAGTGTTTCATGTTCTTCTCAGCCGTCCCGTAGTCGTACTTCTGGTAGGTGTTAGTGTTCACGCCCTGCAGAAATACATTGTATATATTTAATATAATTCTATTCCAAATGGAAATTTCAAACCCCATAAACTTGTTTAAATTATCGTAGATTTGTAAATGATGATAAAGCTGAAACGTTTAAAACTTTCATATGATAATTATGATAATCTAAGCAACTTAATGTTTTCTGTCCTGTTATTCTGTACTCGTACTTTTGGTGTTCACGTTCACGTCCTGGAATTTGTTATTCAATACATCGATCTTAATTCTTATACTATTTTAAGCTTTATGTCAATTGGGAAAGTTATTCTTAGATTGTCATAGAGGTGTAAATATTTGATAAATCTAAAACTTTAAATGATGTAATTTATCTGAGCAAAACGAATGGATATCAAATAACGTATCTTTAATTTTTTGTCATCAAGTAAAAGTATACATCAACTCATTCCCATAGATTGTTTTGCAATTTTTATTTGCTAAACATGTAATGGATAGGATATCAATTATTCACTTTTGATTGATATACAGGGTATAAAAAAGATAAAAACATGAACATCATATAGATAAAGTTCATTACAAATATAATTTATAAATCATATATTACTTCTTGATGAAAAAGGGACAATATTTGCTAAATATTCGTATTCTGTATTCATTGTTAAGGGAGATAAACATTATTGGGTCACCCGGGTCATGGAATTTGGTAAGTTAACTACACGTTTGACATCGTTGCATGTCATAGAATATCATAAGGAATATGAAAATTATTTTTAAAATCATGTGACCAGTTCTGAAAGGGATGCCCATCCCTATATATCATGCTGCTAATCAGCACGGCGGAAACATATATGCTGACGAAACAGGATGTTATTATACATCCTTATATAGCCCATTACCGGTTAAAATATTACAGTATACATTATGTACGTAGAAAGATGGTGATTTAAGAGTGTTTTATATCACATCCTATGTATATCGATCGATATCCATATGTCAACCCATGCTCTAGCGTGACGAAAGGCCTATGTACAAAACATACGGTACTATATATCTTCTATATCGTTACCAAGGTTTCTATTTTAAGCTTCAATTCGAGGTTTATATAATGTTTCACTTGACAACGGGCTGGATATATAACTTTAATCTTTGTCGATGGGTTACATGGCATCTTTTATTGACATTCTAAAGTTGGTGTAGTGATCAAGAAGAAAGATAATTTTATAGATAATCAATTTCTTTATTCTTTGAAAACCACGTTTCGACATCGATCCTAGAAACTAGAATCTAAGTCGAATCTATCCTAGGAACTAGAATCTATGTCGAAACATCGAACTTAAAGAGAAAAGAAGTTATTTATCAATAAGATAATAAAACTTGTTGACGGGTTATATGGTCAGCTTGCACAGGGTGCATGGCTATAAGGCTGCCACTGTATAATACACAGTTTCATGATCACTAGCTTCTCTACTTACCTGAGCGAAGTGGACCATGTTCCTGACGGATGTCCCTGCAGGAGTGTGAGCCTCGTACACAGGCACTCGGCTCTGGGGAAGTGTCAGAACAGAACAGAACAGAACAGAAGTTATTCAATTCGGAAACTTGAGCTCACAGAGCCCCTCGTCAACATTACACACATATTCACAATTGCTATCAGAGTATGAAGAGAGGACATTTCACGATGATGCTGAATACAAGCTGTCAGAATTGTATGTGAGAGACCTTGTTAGCTACTGCCCCTGCAGGACACAACTCGCACCAAGATTCATTACCTGCTTTAAGCCTTGCCGCTAAGTGTTGGATTTTGTAATACATCATAAGGACTGTATTCAGCGACAATAAACAACCCTAATTTCTAGTTATTAGATTTCTAAGAATACTATACTGCAAAGTTTAAATAAGCCAGCAATTTGGTCCGGCGTGGTTACTCATTGCGGTGAGGTTTCCATTTGAAGGTCATATCCGAAATATGAAGTAATATTTACCAATGATGAAATATCAGACTAAAATCCAAGAGAATATACAAAGTAAAACAATGATATAATTTCTGTCACTATAGGGACATCATGATTATATTATCATAGAAACTGACAGACAGCTATATATATACACATAAAAAAATTATGCTATGATAATATATACATGCCAAATTTATTATAATACATGTAGAATTATGCAAGATGTCAATAAAATGAATTTACTGAAGATTGTACTGGTCCGTTTTTTCTGATCTGAGTACATGACAAATTACCATGTTCTGACCTTTTAGTTTCCCTTATTACAACCAATCATTAAGCTACTTCGATAGGGAGTGATCGTTTATAACCTCGTTGCTAAATACAGTAAAACCTGGTTATAATGCCACCATTTGGAGAGAAATTTCATCGAGAAAATATGGCTCTATATCAAGGTTGGCATTACAAATAGGTAAGGCATTTAGAAACATGTTGGCAAAAGGGCAGGAAATCCGTTCTGGCAAAACATGGCATTATATCCAGTTTGGCATTATAACAAGGGTTTACTGTATACTCATATAAGAAATGCAGCGGGGTACAAGAGTAAGTTTCGGTATGATATTAGCCCAGTATAGTCCACTTACCCTATTCATTTCTTTGTAGTCAAATCCACTGACAATGAAGGATAGGTTTTCACAGATAAGCGAAAGGTCCTTGCATACATCCTTTGCCATCCATTTTTTCGTGCTGTCGCCGGGAAGAAACTGACCATGTCCGAATTTGGTGAAGAAAACCTGCATGTAATTAATATTGATCAATATCAACCATGACATGTTGTTCGCGTCGGGTATCCTTCTTTTAACATTGAATGTTCGTGGGCGCTCACATCTTTCCCTACAAAGGCAGCTCTGTTATACCCGAACAAGGAAGCTAATACAGTACATGGTGTAGAAAGGTAGAAGTCTGATTTTTGGATTTCAAATAGTATTGAAGGGTTTCATATTTTTTCAATATACTCAAACCTTATCTTTCCTTACGCACGTTTTTGTGTTTGATCCTATGGCTCAATACTTGGACTTAACCAACTGGTTAAAGGCGGACCTTGATTGTAACAAATTTGTAGTGAGGGAATTGAAGAATTATTGCATTGCCATGCTTCATGACGGTGTTAGGTATCATAATTGTTAAAACGCCATTTACATGCATGCACAATTTGTGATCATAATTTTCAACTCCATGAGACAGATTTTATATTAATTTCATCTATATTCCGTCTTAACTTTTTGATATGACAATTCTAAGCTTTCAAGTCTGTCGAAAACATTTTTCGTAACGATGAAAAGAGAAAGTTCACACCTTTATTTCCTTAGCAAACGGAGCAAGAAGTCGAATGGGACTCTTTATATGTCTAACTTTAGCCACAGGAGCCAGAGCCACAAAGGTCTTGACCTTCTGTCCCAGAGTTTTGTTCTGACTGAAGCCAGAGAAGCCGATCATGGTTCCCTGAGAGTGTCCAACATAGGTGAGCTGAGACTGGCCTGTCGTCTGCAAGATGTAGTCCATCATGGCGGGAAGGTCGTACTTGGCCATCTCGTCCCAGCTACAGACAAATGTATCAATAGCTTGATTACAGTATTAATTACGAGATGTGTTCAAAAACACGGGACCTTCTCGATTGGCGAAACATATAAGATGGTCCAATTACCAGACATGAATTGAATGTAATAGCACAGGACTGAATTATGAAAAATTGGTATTATTTGGACAACAAAATGGACTTGGACAGTTTTGTCATGAACGTGTACTCATTGATAGATTATTTAGTCCACGTCCTACTTTTGACATGTGAAATGTCCACCTGAATGTACCAGATGTAACGTCATGACGCCTTGGTGAGTCTTCTTTACCTCCAATCCCAGAACTTGTCGTCGGTTGGTTTGAGTGTTTTGTGTGAGCGTCCATATCTGTTCCCGCGAACATTCCCCAACCAGACGTCTGCTCCAGCGTCCGCTAGAATGAAAGCGAGGCTCTCGTTTGCAAGGTTGATGGCCCAGTTGCTGGAACTCCCCAGTAGACCGTGCTGAAGCATCACGACTGGTTTAGCTGGTGAGGTGAATCATGGACATCGGTGAAAATGTTTAATGAAATAATGTCAACTTATTATTATAGTGGCGGATCGGGTTTTTTTCAAGGTTTTACCCTCCTCGTTATCTTTTAAAATGTTATTGACTTAGAGTGATATCTTACCTATTTAAACAATAATGATTAGCCCAATTTATACCAATTGTTTTTTTGAAATATTTGACAATTGTGTAGCAAGCTGGTAATGCTAATGACAGTAAATCAAATGATGTTTTAAAATGTAAAATATTCCTGTTATCCTTCAACTACCAATAAAGATAACCCTGAATTGTGTGTTATAGTACATTATGTATTGCAATAGGAAGCTCGTCTGATACCTTTGAAATTTGATCAAACTATTTCTACGAGGTTCGTATCAGACCAATTCCGGAGTTACTTACGTCCGTCTGTGCCACGCCCCTTCTTGCCACGCCCCTTCTTGCCATGTGGTAGTCTCTGTATGTTGAGGATGTAGCCATCTTCTGTAGTTACACGGTAGTTCAAACAGGGATAACCCTTGGAGGTGATCAGCTCTGTCTGAACAGTAGTTATATATATATAATATTTATTTTGAGTCTTGACATCGTTTTGAACATGCTAATTATTTCGTCATTAAGACGTGTTTTAAATCAATGTTTGATATCAATTTATACATGCATTTACTCCGTTGGGTTCTACGTTATACTATATGCGGTAGAGACACACAGCCGTTTCTTCTTAATATTCCTCTTAATTGTGAACCAGTGACATCAATTGTTTTAGAATCTTTATATTTTTGCAAATTTGCAAGATCCTAATAATACACCGGAACACAAGTGTAAACAGACGTGTGTTCTTGAATAACGTAGCATGCTGTCTTCTTGACTATTTGTCTTAAAGGTGTACAATGTATTTGAAGGGAAATAAAATTGTTATAAACCTATAGATAAACGAATTTCGTTAACAAGGATGAAATCAAACAATTATCAAGCATAAATATGTGATATATGAGCAAATTCTTAAAAATCTTATTATGATCGTAATTCAATAAGGTAAAGAATGAGGGTGTTAAGGACTTAAGAAATTGGACTTAAAACTTACAATGTTATTGGATATGTTAACTGTCAAACTTGATGACTTATAACAATGTAAACATAACATGACGTCTGACCTCATGACCTATAACCTTTAACGTTCACCTTTGCATGAAAGTATATTTAAAGGAAGGAGGCTCTGGTTTGGATTGTAGACAGATAGTCAGAATACTAAATAAGCAGAGGTAATATAAGTAACAAATATAGCTCACAAGTACCTACTACATTCATGAAGATCTCCGGATCATACGATGATTCTTTAAAGGTCACGTGACTGTTGGGGGTGAGGTTTGCAGCCCCACCCGAGGGGTACACCAGGGCGAGAAATAACACACAACAAAGAAACATTTTTGACAGGCTGTTCTTCGTTCTGAAATGACCTTTCGTGCCAAGTTGACCCACTTGCTCTGTGGAATTTTTATCAGATCTGGTAGATTACCTTTATGTTACGAACACAACAGTTATATTTCTGACCAAAAAGAACAAATACAACGCCATGGGCGATGACATTGAATGGTACAATAATAGTCTAAAAGTGAATTTGAATTTGAAAAATAACGTGTTGGTGACAATTAATATCCTACCTCAAACGGCAATGGTTGCAAACGAAGTAAATATTATCGTGTTGCAATGACAATGTGAATTGTAACATTTAGAAAATAATTGATTAAAATTATCGTAATATTTATCAGAATTGGCCATTATTGAGAAAAATGACAATGTTTATTTCATGCAGTATTTGAGATCGACTTTTAATTATTCGGCTATGTCAGTCAACCAGCTGGCGTTCATAACTGAACTACGTTTTGGTAACTGCAACACTTGTTTACGTTCACATCTCAGGTGCGGACGTTTTATACAAGGATCACATTTTTCATATTTTGAAGACTTACAAAATGGTTATAATAATCGTTTTCAACATTTTTCATATAGTGCCATGTACACTGATTTCCAAAAGAAACTTTGCACCATTTTGTAATTATTCTGATTGAAGAATGAAAAACGGTAGGAATTTAAAACATAATACCTCTTATTAATCAATCATTTGTTTAAACAACCAGAGAATCCAAATTAAAGGTGGGAAACGCAGTTTTGCACTAATGTGATCTGAAGTGGGCAGGGGTCAAAATTAAGGCTGAAATCGTGTTTTCGCAATAGTTTCGTTAAAGTACTAAAATGTGCTACTTTAGTACCAGGTTTGAGCAGCCCGAGTTTTATAACTTCCAAATCTGCCATGAGTAACGTAAACGGTCAAACGTTAAATTACGTCTTCTGTCAGCAGGTTCAACTTCACATTTCGTTTGCATCGAAGGGAATGTGTGGATACAAGTCTTATTTGTCATATTGACACATCTTTGAGTCGTACAAATGGTAACCAGCCTTAAGAGCTCAACAATCGCAACTAAATATTGTTATTGCATGCAAATTCTGACGTTATGACTTCGAATGAAATTGCCATGTGTCGATGTTTAGTGACCAATAGTTGTCAACTTAGCAGTCAATGAGCTCTGATTAGATCTGTCCAAGTTCATAAAGTGAACGAGAACATAACAACATGCCGACCTTTGATGTTTGCTATCTCTGACGTCACTAAGAGACAACGTTGGCGGTGGTCTAACGTCACAGATATCGGCCCTCGTGCAGTGAAAAAACAAACTGTTTTTTGGGTGTTTCAGGGTTGTCAGCAATCCTCCCAACTTCTCTGTATAGCCGGATCAAGTTACCATTAGAAATGAAGGAACACTACCGATTCTTGTAAAAAGGGATGTTTTTGATCAATTTTTTCAATTTTCAGAGGGGATTCGCGATATATTTGCTATACCGTTTACTGGTTTTAAGGTGTTTTTTTCCACTATTCGAGTAGCAAACATTCATTATTGAGAGTTATTCAACCTTTTCGTCACGTGACTTATCACGTGACTATGACATTTTTGCCATTTCTGCAAAAACGCCTGATTATTGCTCAATTAAAAATTTTAAACTTGAAAGTGTGGGTTTCAACTGTCATTGCCAACTTAAATGAAAATGTTAATATGAGATCGTTTTCGAAATTTCCGTTTAAAAATTGCAAAGTTTCTTTTGGAATTCAGTGTATATATATATAATATCTGTTTACACTCCCTACAATGTATAATAAAGCAGCATAGTCATCATTGACTAAATAATGCCATTCTATGCTATCCTTCAAAATTCGAGATTTGAGTACATCCGTAACCTTCAGTGATTGAGTGATTTAGGAATAAACGTCTCAATCTTTTTAAGACTTCTCACTGGAATATCATCTTTGGTTCCAGGAACCTAGAGGGCAGGCACAGCAAGGTAGAGAAATACTGGGGAAACTCGAATTAGTCAATTAGCTCCTCCTTTGCCTGGCACAAGTTATACACAGTGATGGCAAAACTAACACATTTGCGTTAGTTCAATATTCATCACCTTTGATTTGCAATCTTAATAGTTGGTGTGATAAAAACTTCGCCTTCCCGTGATACCCTGAAAAGATCAACTTGAAGTTCGAACTTCAGTTCAAGTCTTGCAAGGGCACTAATATGAAGGATTATATACCATATTTCCCCTAATAAGCGCCAGGGAGTCTTTGGTAGTTGAGGGGATAAGCGCCGGGTCTCTAATAACTCCGTGTCTTATCCATTAAGTACATGTCCCGTAGTAAACATTTAACAAATATTCACTGTAAAAGACGACTGTAAACAAACTTCAATTTTCTTTGAAATAAACAAGCGCCGGAGGGTTTATTAGAGGAAATATGGTACTCCAAACCGTCACGATCCTTAAGAAGCTCCAGAAATCTTTCAGTTCTGTTAATTCATAATAAATAACAAAGCATGTGTACATGAATGTGTATATATTTTATACAAAAGATATTGGCTACATACAATCTCTATGTACATAATGTACAATGGTGGCTGATAGCCCATCAACTCATTATGATGAATGATAAATAAGTTTATGGGATGGAATTTCTGGATGAGCACCTGGCTTTTGCCAACAATATCTACTTTCTCTTGTGATACACTAAATACAAGGACAAGGCTCTAGTGGTCAGTGATTGAGTTTGGATTTAACTCGCTGTCACCTGTATTTCTACTTAATGCTCCAGTCAGAACAATTCTACTGAGTACATTAATCAAGCATTCCAAATATTCTTTGTGTCCTGCTGCCCAGGCCCAGAATTGGCAAATTTCACAAAGATCTCTTAGTCCGAGGTATCCCAACTCACAGCCTACCAATAGGTATTACAAGCTGCATTGAGTTAAGATCACCTTAGGCTAAGGAAGCTTTTTACAAATAGGATTTTCAAAACTCTTTGAGCTAGGACAACCTTGAGTGCATAAACCATACTGCTTCTGGCTTAAAGGGACAGTCCTAACGGGGTATTTTTTGTGGAAACAAAATTCAAGAGTACTTCCCTCTTAATATATATATAATATATATGATTATTTCAGTTATTTTCAAAAATGTAAGTGAGGGTAACGTTTAGTTATTCTAGATTAAACAATTTGACAAAGAAAAGAATACATTAGTGTGCCCTTTTGAATTTCCCGTCCACAAAAATAATCTGCTAGGACTGTCCCTTTAAGACTGTTCGAGCACGATGAAGCTTTCCAGATCTGGACCCATTTCTCTTAATGCAATAATGTAATATAGAAGATTATTACCACTATGAGTATGAGCCTTGTCTCAAGTATGGCCTTTACCATATGGATGACAAAAATAAAAATTCTGTGTGAAACACATAACGATATCTAACAATCTGCTTTAGCACAATGTTATTAATCCGATTGTTTGCAAATACTGCAACTTAAAAGAAGCACATTCAGGGGTCATCAAAGATGACCTTTCATTAAAACATTTTCCCATTGAGGTCTCTACTCACAGGCCAGTGCACAAATAACATTTGATCCATGATAAAATCTGACATTTGGTTTACCTGCATTTGAGTACATGATAAAAGTCAATGCCTTGATATCCTGAACTTTCTGATAAAATGTTGCTACAACTACAAGGATACATTTCCACAATGTCTTGATATAACCAGTTTCTGCCTTAACCTTTCTTGGGCAAATTTCTAAAGTATACATGACTCAAAGTTAACCACTAAAACAAAGAAGATCAAATCCATTGTTATAGCATTGTGCTACTTGTGTCTTGGCCATTAATGACTTTGTGTAATTTGGACCTCATTAAGGGCACTGCTACTTGTGTCTTGTGCATTTAAGACTGTGTAATTAGGACCTCATTAAGAGCACTTTTGTCTTGGCCAATGATGACTTTGTGTAATTTGGACCTCATTAAGAAATTTGCTACTTGTGTCTTGTGCGCGAAAGACTGTAATTGGGACCTCATGTAGAACATTGGCTCACAGCTATGGTAGCTTTGAAAACCTGAGGCCATATTAAAGAAATTGGTGAATGGACAGCATCTTGTGAGTATCTGGTGACATGCATTAATACCTCTGCTTATATCATGCAGCAACAATCGGGTATGGAACAAAAGCAAACACTCGCCATTTAGTTTAACTAAGAGTACAACTTTCTGCCATGGTCACATATCAGACAGAGACCTACCGGTAATAGTAACCTATGCATTTAAATGAATCTGAACTAATTGATGTTTTTTCTCACTCAACCAGATATAATAAATCAGTTTGAAGATACTCGTGAATTTCCAAAATGTCACTATTTCATATTCATGTAAATAATTAATCTAGGGTTTCTTGTCTTACCAATTTGTTCCTCACAGAAATTTTATAAAGGTAAAATCATTGTACTTCAAATCATGATTATCGGACAAGTTGTGAACATGACACTTGCTATTTAAAATTATTAAAAAATTCCTAAGTATATTTCAAGGTGTTGGCATAGTCCTGACATTACTGAATATCACAAACATGGGCACAATAAGCAAACAGAGGGCAACAATTAACTAACGTAACAGCTTACTGTACACAACATCAAACAGGGTCAAGACACACTACCAGTATGAATGGCACTTGTGAGTGATAAATGAATATTCTTATGAAAATCTTAAAATAAATACAATTGAATAACAATTCTAGTTAAAACTAGCCATAATGTTACACGCCTTGAAGTCTCGTGTTTCATTCCTCTCGAATAACATCATTGCTAGTTCTTACTAGATTGCTGAATACCCAGACCTCAATCATGATAAAATTTGTCAAGAAAAGAAAGAAAATCGATATCAACAAGAATGAAAATTACTTTTTTTCTGAAAAAGAAACCAAGCCACAAATATTATGTCAGAATTGTCAATATAATCAAACTGCATCAATGATGATTTAAAGCAAATTAAGAAATGTATGCACCACTGTTGTCTAAATACTTATCTACAAAACAAATCGTAAAAGCAGGATACTTCTGAGAAATGCCTTAATTACATAATTTTTTATTGAAAATGACAAAGAAAATTACTCATATCAAACCTTTTAGCATGACTACACTCATGCTTAAACTAATTTCAGAAATAAACAAAAAGACAATGTTGTTTTCTTGTAATATTGATTAATTTAGAACGTAGGCAACATATTAAGATGGTTCTAAAACCCAAAACCAAATTATCTTAAAGATTCTTGGACATTGAATCAATATCAAAATTGCATTTATTGAATAAAAATAGTGATCACACACCCTCAAGATATGTTTGCCATGGGCAGAGAGATATTGCCATGAAGAATAGGAAAGACTCTCGTTATTCTTACAATGTAGGTTGAGTTTATCACAGTTTCTTGTAGCTGGGCTTATCAATACTTACATACAGGTAAGTCTTATCAGATTCATTCAAACAAATTATACTGATATTTTACGAACATCGCATAAAATATTTTCACCTCCAAAGGTGATGAGACATCACTTCTCATAAATAATCACTATACATTACAACTAATGAGGAACTGTGTCCTTCTATTCTAACATAATGATTATTAAATAAATAATTGGCTTAACAGGGCATAAATTACAATTCTGGTATCCCTTAATTTTATTTTTTCAATTTTAACAAAATACAGTTGGTCTTATCACTTCAAACATAGGACTCACAAACACATAACAAAATGGTTTCAGGAGCACTTACACATTAAAGTATTGGAAAGTTTACTGAAAATCTTATGATAATCCTAAACATGAATGTACATATACTTAACCCTCCCACTGCTCAGAGCATCTTAGGATGCCCAATTGTCTGGGTGTTTTCCAAAGTCTGAAAATTCAACAGATGATGCCTGCTTAAAATTTGTGGTAACGAAATAAAACATTTATTATCATTTGCACAATGTTGCCCCAATATAAGGGCCAGGTAACAGGATTAAATGTTTCTAATTTTGTAAGATAAGTTAACAAACCTCAAACAGATGTGATATGAGATAAAACTCAAACCAAAATCATGGAGGCCACACAGCCGGACATGTGAAGTGGGCCAACATCATCATGGACTAGCAAACAAAGTATGGAGAGATGCAAACAAGGCATGCATGGTTGGTCGGTATTAGATCAATAAGCAATCAATATTCAATCAATCAATCACACCAGATACTACATTATCATAGCAGTTAACCATGTCCAAGGCTCATGGTGAGAGAGGACGATCCCACAAAATAGTCAACAAAACATCTACGCTACATCTACTTGCATAAACTGATGTTTGCAATTGAATCCTTGGTCCTTATAAAGGCACTCATGTAATTACAATTAACACATCTGACTAGTAGCAGTAAGTTAAAGATAAATGCAAAACAAGCTTTAGTTTTGGCATGAGAATTATTCCTTTTACTACAGAGCGAACAAACATCTCAATCTACATATTATAATAAACAAAGACCATTTTATCATGATACTTGAACTATTGATTAAAAATGCAAGCTCATAGAATTTCAGCACATTCATTATGTTTGGGCTGCTTAACTTTTCTTGGTTAATGATAGAGGATGAATATCTTACAGAAAGGTATCTGAATAGCCATGCAAGATATTTACTTAGCAAAATTGATTGTGAATTTTTAATCTTTAAAATATGTTTGCTGAAAATTTTCAAATGAATAAAGGATCTCATATTATTGTCAGGTACATTATCAAACAAAATCAAAATAATATCAAAGATAAATTTTCACATGTATTACATATCACATTTATGCTAATAAATAAGCAAAAATATGCTAAATGATTTCCCTACCATGACCATTGCTCAATAAATTTAAATCAAGATAAGTTTCAAATTAAAATTCCGCTTGCATTCTAAAACTGAGCATCCTAACAATGGTGAGAATCAATTTGCGAACAGAAATTACCACCGAGAAATTAACAGACTGATATGCATGAGCTGAGCTCTAGTTTCGGTGTGGGCCCAGAGAGCTAGAGTCAACCTCTCTATCGTGTGTAGTGTTAAAGCTGGGAGTGGGCTGCTTCATTGACCACAGATATGCTACACTAGTTCACCGCAATACATCACAGTGTTCATTACAGGGAAGTAATTACACTGGAGTCATAACTTAAGATTAGTCTTAAAATTATCACTGAAAAGTATTATTAGTTATATAATGGGCCCTGGTAAAGATTTTATCAAGGTTAGAAAGTTTTCAGGGATCTGAGGTATCAGGGACCATAGTTTTGAAGGGTTTTAGTTATTTTTTTCCTTTTACCATGATAAACTTATAATCCAAATGTACAAAATGCCAAACCATTCTGTAGATGTTGAAGTATTCAGCTGAAGTTTCAACAGGTTAAAGTTCAACCAGGGGATATAAATTTGGAATATCAATTAGGCATACCCGAAAGACTCCTGCAAGTAACTGTTTATTTTTCTTTATTTGTAAAAACTTGTCTTATTCACCATTACCTCCTGATTATAAATTCTGAAATGAACACTGCTTGTGGGAGCATGAAAGAGTGCAAGCAGACTAAGGCAAGAACCAGTTTAGTGCAGCAGGGGAAACAGGACCTCTCTATCGGTCTTTGCTGGTCAATTTGTCTATAAGCTCCTGGAGTGGAGCTAGTTCTTTTCTGTCTATGAGGTTGAACTCTTGCACAAAGAAGATGAAGTGTTTGAAGGAGGTGTTGAGGTGTGCCTCCTCGCTGAGTTGAACCACCTCCTTGAAGTGTTGGTGGTAGATGTGGGCGTACACTCGGAACAGGCGCTTTAGGATAGTCTTGGCAATCGATAAGAAGTTCTTGGGAAATGGCACTCCTGAAAAGATAGAAATTATATTCAATCAATTGAATTTAACTTCAGTAATTCAACAAAATGTTGTGATGTGTATACTCTGTATGTCTAATTAGTATTAGATACAAACAATTTGCAATGCATCTTATGTAACATAACTTTTATAATTATGATATAAAGGATACTATTTGATACGATACACTAAATTTTAGGTATTCAATGAAAATAACCCAAAAACTTTTTAAAACAAATCAATTTTTAGATTAAATAAGCAATTTCAAAGTCAATTATATGTATCACAAGACAGCCATTGTATCGTTATTCTCAATGTATCAATATTTCATCACAGCTTCAAATTTCTCCACAATTATTCCTAGTTAAGTGCAAAGTCTCACCTATTTTGGAAGGAAATAGTGTCTCGTCATCAAGCTGATCCTGGACCCAGGTCATCAGGTAGTCTATATACTTTGGTGCAGAGCATTTTATTGGTTTCTTGATGGTCTGTCCATCTGCCCAGTGGTACTCGTATTTAGGTCCCGCTGACATCACAGAACACGATTCCTCGGAACAGAACTCTGTGATGGTCCCATACAGCATGTTTATTTGGTTGAAGAAGTCAACAGCTGAAAATGAAAGATGTGTTTAGTAAGATTTTTGAAATCTATATTTAACTTTCATGAATACATAGGCATTGACTCTCATTAGACGTGTAAGTAGCTCAGTTGGTTGAGAGTTTGACCAGGTTTTGATTGCCAGTCATTTCAAAAGACCACAAAAGATTGGAGATGTTGCTTCCTTGCTTGGTGATTAGTTTTCTAGGCATAGAACATTACCTACATTAATCTTGAAGAATTTCTCATCTTAGAATAATAAGAACACAATTGGTTTACAAAATATCAATATTGCTTATTGTTTGGAAAGGGTATACAGGGAACAAGTAGGGGTGTAACAATAGATCAAACCATCGACTATTGCAATAGTTGCTGTACCAACTGTACTATATAGATAGTCATTTTTGAAATGATCAATAGTATTGATAGCATAACTAACTATCAATAGTATCGACATTTTTGTCAAATCAGTTTTTAAGTTTGATCCTAAAAGTAAAATTCACAAAAAGACACATATTTTTACCTTTTGAAAATTCTGGTACACATAAACAGATCGCTAAAAAAAGCGAAAAGTAGCAGCCGGACAATACAACAGAGAACCATTTTGTTATCAATTTAAAATTACAACTTCAACAAGTGCAGCTGAGTTTGAAATCATCACAAACCAAGAAACAAAATCTGCCTTTCCTTTATTGATAAACTATCACAATAGTACCCCACAATAGACTATCGCTATTGCAATAGTTACTCACAATAGACTATCGCTATTGCAATAGTTACTCACAATAGACTATCGCTATTGCAATAGTTACTCACAATAGACTATTGCTATTGCAATAGTTACTCACAATAGACTATTGCTATGGAAATATTGTAATTTCCTTAGGGTCAATGGTCAACCCTAGGAACCGGTATCTGATTGTCCAGAAATGTACTCACTGTTGACTGCGACCCATTCGTTGAGGTCTTCCCCCTCTGGCAACATGACAGCCAGCCGAAGGTTTCCGCTGCCCAATGTGACAGCGGCATGTTTCATCAAGTCATACTGGTGAGTGCCCTCAGGGATGTTCTTCTTTGGTTTGAATGTTTTGTTGTTTCGACTTCCACTAGAAACAAATTTCAACGATGAAATTAAAGTTAAAACATAGTTTACAGGACGAATATCTTCAATACACAAACAGCGGTAGGCAATGGATAAGATACCAGTAACATATCTTGAAATTTGACATTCAATCAAATGAAAGGTGGTCTTAATTTCCTTGACATGAGGAAATGTGAAACAGATACAGACTGAAGTTTTGTTGCCGTTAGGTTGGACTTACTTTGAATTTTTCAAAATTGATATAACAGTAACTTGTTTTTGATGATCAAGTTCTGATACCCCTTGTTTGGGTACAAGAACCCATTCAATAACTAACACATTCATCAGGATTATAACAAAACGGGAAGTGATTAAACTGACTTTAATCATGCTTTTGGTAGCAATAATGTGTTAGTTTGGGCTTGTGTATGGAGGGGGTAGTAACCGTGCAAAGAGCAGCAGTGTTAATCACTTTCTGTAATACCCTGACCAGAAGGTTTATTTACATTGAGATTCATTATTTTGACGTACCATTGTGAAATGTAAGTGTGCATATTATAGAGGACCTTATGATTTTGACATGTATCAAAAATACGATGAGATTTCATACATGTCAAGAATGATACTCTATATCAGAGTATTACCATGGTAATGGAAATTATACCATTATCTTTAACAAACAAACTTACTTCTGATGTTAAATAAGTATTTGTAAAGTCAATGATATGTATCACAATACAGGCAGTATATCAGAATATGTATATTGTCAACTAAAGTATCACCATTATTGATATATCAATAAAAATCATCACAACTCTTCTCAATCCAAATCACGTACAGTACAGCCGATCAATACGGTTAGTAAAGGGAGCCTGAGCAGCTGTCATTTTAAGTTAGCTCTGTTTGCATATACACACAACACACTAGTAGACTTTCCCTTCGTAAATGAGACACATTTTCAATCAGTTTTTAATAAAGGGTGGGCAGGCTGACAGCATTGGAAGTAATAAGTTATTAAACTTACACAAATCATAATGTCAAATCATATATTACTAGAATGTGAATTAAAATTAATAAGTTTCATCTTTGCAACATTACTGTTATCTGATAAGGCACGGTTATGACATTTGACTCAACAATCGATAAGACTGTCACAATCAAGTTAAGGTGATAGTAATACTTAATTGCCTATGATCAACTGACTAAAATATCAATGTTCACATAAGTGAAAGGACGTAAGACGTTTATGAAACAATGTAACCGGAAATGTCTTGTGTTAGAAAGTTAATCGACATTACTTCAAGATGTCGTCAAAATTACAGTGCATACTCGATGACAATACCTAAGAAAGCTTTTGTTTGCATATAATATTCTTTCAAAGTATTATTTACACCTATACTGTCCGAAACATGTCACCAAACGACCCTACTTGTTTGTAAACAAACAAAATTCTATGTGACAAGATGTCAAAACAAACTTACAAAAGGAAGCTCATCTTCGTTTAAAACACTAAATCCCTGCAACAATAAGTAAACAGGACTTCAATCTCCCAACATGAAAGTCTAATTATTCTATAACTCCAATAGAAAAGCCGATGATTGAGGATTTCTACGCTTGTCAATAAACGTCAATTCACCAATATGGCGATTCTCTGTTTATGCCCGGACCGGAAGGAAGTGCACCTAAAATGAAATTGTACAACAAAATTATAAATTAAGATATTAAGAATTTATTGATGTATGTGTGTGAAAAAATATTTATTCGCAATCCAAAGTATTTTCTATCAGTTGACAAGTTTATCTTATTCGTGTATTTCCGGGCCGCACATGTTCCAAAGCGCGGCGTAGCCATTTTGAAGAAACAAGACACGTTAGAGAAACATTCAATATTTCATAGTCTATTGGTAAGTGTTTATGCCATGCAGTAATTTGCAATAATGATGCATGCCTTTAGATCCTATCTAGATCTTAAATAGGTTTAAAAAGTCATTATATGTGACTAAACATTATGGGTGTAGATGTCAAACACCGATGTATCTTTGACAAAGCCTGATCGCGCACTGCCACTTGCGAGGATGCAGACAAAGAAAATATTCGGAGATGGCGTGATGATATTGAAGATGTCTGTGTTAAACGTTATCTAATCAGATTACCTAAAATTGTGATATAGACTTCAATAAAGCTTGTGCTTGTATTTCTATGATGTATGGGATTTCGATTGTGAGTTTTTGTGACCCAAATCTGCAAGGTCTTGAATTTTGTTATTCATGTTTTAAAAAAAAAATGCATTTCCCAATCCCCATGATGTACTTCTGCATGGTAACGTGTGTGATCAAGGGACATCTTTATTAATGTTCTATTGCCATAATTGACCTTAGTACAATCAAAAACGTAAATATTTACGTCTTTGGTACAATCAAGTATTTAGCTGCTTTGTTTGAATATAGCATGGGTTGTTATCTGATCTTGGATGATCTTCTGCAGAAGGATTTGATTTGATGTCATTTGCAATGAAATTTATAAGTCAAGAGATATTAGGTTTTATGCTAGACGATCATGCTCCCCTTGGTAGGAATGGTGGTTTACCGGAGATAGTCATGGTGAGCATACATCGTCTAGTTTTGTGCATGTTTGAATGGCTGTTCAATGTGTGATGAAAACTACTGAGCAAAAGCATGATTATCGAAATGACTTGGGATAAATTACTGTCTGCATAGCTAAAGTAGTAACTTAAGGTATTCATGAAATTTATTCGCAACCAAACCAAAACCAATTGATATAGAAAAAATCATGTTTTCATGATAATCTAAATTGATCTGATGTTTATTGCCAATAATAGCCAGCAAGAAAAAAAGTGATAGGCCCTGAACAGCCATTCATACATGTTTCAGATGCCTTTACAGGCCATGCTGTCACGGCTTGCTATTTCTACATTGAGGTGTGTGCGTGGAGTTCCTCTCAGAAGCCCCGCCCACACGAGACAAAGCAGAGTAGTAGCACAATGGAAAGAGAAATGTCTGGCTGAATGTAACCATACATCTGTTGAATGTCGGAATCTTGCATTGTTCTCAACACAATCTGGAAATTATTCTCATAGACTCCAAGCAGAAAGTCAAAAGTCTAGTAGTCAGGTATGTAGGGATATTAAGCCACTAGATGTGAACTGTAAGGAAATTTAGGATGTTGGACATTGGGATACTTAAACTGTCATGTGCAGGGTGACTATAATGTTTTTGGAAGCAGTAGTGGTTGTAGACAAATTGACATGTTAATATTTGTATGTTACAAGGTTTAAAAGGTTTTCTTTGTGGATTTTTCTGGGATATGTAGATTGAACTTCCATTTCACTTTAAAATAACTGATGATGTGCGTCACACAATAGATTGGTCTCAGTTGTTTGCTGTTTTGGGGCGGCTTGGTCATGGATGTATTGTTTTATAGACTATTATTAAGATTTTAAGTTATGAAGTATTTTCAGTTCTAATCGAAAAGCTAGAAAATTGGGATAGGAAGATCCTGCACATGGGGAGTGAAATTGAAGGGAGAGCATAACTTCAGGCTTTGTTGCATTATATCAATATCCTTTTCCGAAAACCTCTTACCTAATACCTACTATTCATTTTGCTTTCTTCTCTTCCACCACTGTGCATGAATTAACACATTGCAACAATATTGATCATGCAGATGTTAGTCGGACTGTCAGCAGCTGTCACTGAATGCCACTATTGTTGTTGCAGGTAACAGAAAGCATGGGCTCCCATGAAGATGACGGTTTTGTAGTTAGACTGCGAGGTCTACCTTGGGCCTCCACACCTGAGGAAGTTGTCAGGTTCTTTGCAGGTATGGACACTTGAATAATTAAGTACTCTAGGGATTGGGAAGAACATCTTTGACAATGGGACATTTCCAGGGTTTCTGGTAATTTTCTGAATTTCAAATAGGACATTGCTCTAAAACCAATGGTTGACCTCAAATGTGCAAAATGGCCCATGGCCTCTGCCTTTCCCAATCCCTGGTACTCCTATAAAAAAACATTTTCTTTTGGTAAGAATAAAGAGAACCCAAAGCTTATGCTGACTGACCAACATGCTTGAACTGTTGTACATATTGGTGATTTTAGAATTGTCATGGAAAAGATATAATGGGTAATTCTGTTAAGGTTGGGTTACTTTGGTAATACGGTCATAAGAAGTTTACTAATTACATAAATCTGTTTTAAGAAAAGCCTCTTTCAATTATGATTTTTGTTTTTCAGGTGAAAATAACCCAGATGCTAAACCTGGTGAGTTACCCTTAATTAAGTATAAAGGCTAAATTTTAAATTTAAAAGTTATTGTTGTAACTGCCCATATTGCAAATACTGCAGGTGGTGTTGAATTGTATAAACCATGATGTACATAAAAATAACCTAACATCCTCATTTGTAAATATTTGATAAAAATGTTTGATTTTAAGAAGAACATGGACTACAGTGCCAATATTTTATTCACAGACCCTGAAGCCTGTGGTATCCGCAATGTTCACTTCACCTTTTCACGGGAAGGACGTCCAAGCGGTGAAGCGTTTGTTGAGTTTATGACGGAGGAAGATGTAGAGGAAGCAGTGAAGAAAAACAATGAACACATGGGACAGCGTTACATTGAAGGTGAATTTATGTTCAAATGATTATTTATTCATCTTTTTTCATACATTGAAAGAAATGTTACATTCACATGTTATTTCTTTAATGTCATTTTCTTTTTAAATATCAAGGTAAAACTATGGGGTTGCAAATTTTAATATCTAGGACCCTGAGAACCGTATCAGTCTTTTGTCTATATATTGTCCCATGAGCTCTTTTATAGTCTAGGGGAGATAACTCTCCTCCCAAATGAACTTTCACAAAGTTGATTGGGGTTAGCACATCAAGTTGAATGTTACATTACAAGTCTCTGATTTTTTCCACAGTTTTCCGTTCAAAGAAGAGTGAAATGGATTGGGTTATCAAGCGAGCTGGTCCCAATCAACAAGCACCTACAGAGGCAGTAGTCCGTTTACGAGGGCTTCCTTTTGGGTGTTCTAAAGAAGAAATTGCTCAATTCTTCACAGGTACTGTTCTGTTCTGCATCACTTTTCTACAGTCAAGAAAATCAAGGTCATTCAAAACAGTTAATATAATTTCTATGGGATAAAGAATTATCAGTTATTACAACAAGTAAAGTAAATGAATTTTTAGTAAATATTGAATGGAATAAATGCCTTATGGTGATAAGATCGATTATTACTTTTAGCTGCTTGAAAAACATGCCATTCAGTTGCTGTGAATGTCCAAGTAGCATTAATTGTGCTGTAAGATATTGTATAAAATAACTACTGATCCATAGAATATGAATGGACCGTCTCCTAAACGTGTGAATAAGACAAGGTCAACACCCAACAACGTCAATGTAAACTGATCTTAAACACAAATACCGAATCTGTAAATCGATCTTATCACAACAAAACAAGAACATGATAGGGGGCAGTATTAAGTCTTGTATCATGATTGAGCATCATTAATGGTCATATTTTGAGCCTGTTCATTGTGAAAATGTTGATTTCTTTAATTTAACTGAATTCATGGGGAATTATCTCTAACAAAATGACATTTTATTGGACAGGTTTTGCAATGAAGCCTGTCTTGCATGGATTTGTAGCTTTCTAAAAATGAAAATTTAAATACATCGAATGAAAAATAACATCCTTTATGGTTCTTTGATTAAAAGGAAATATTAAAATACCTTAAAACTGGGAATTACCCTTTCTCAAAATGAAAATCAAATCTAATTTATTAATTTATTTGGCTGGTGAGAAAATTAATTTGAAAGAAGCCTGGAATCAGCTGCCAGCAGGGGCTCCAGTTTTCATTGGCTGATAGTAGAATATGCTGAACCATAGCTAGTCCCCTAACTAGCTATGCCGCAGACTGTTGACGACTCTTGATGTTTGATGGATTGCTTGAGATTGAGATTGCAATGCTCTGTTTTTGTTGGGTGGGTCTGTAGGGTTGGAGATTGTACCCAATGGGATAATGCTACCTGAGGATCGACAGGGGCGCAGCACGGGGGAGGCCTATGTCCAGTTTGCATCCCAAGACATAGCAGAAAAAGCCCTGGGTAAACACAAGGAAAGGATAGGGCACAGGTGGGAGGCTGGGCTACAAGCAGCAACAGCGGCGATGGCGGTCGGGGAGGGGCGTTAGCTTCCCCTTCGGCCGAGTCACCGCTGCTTACTACTTCTTTTCTCTCTCGGATGCTACTGGGCAGAGTGGGTATGGATGGTTGGGGTCCCGTGGGGCCGGGTGGATGGTGGATACAAGGATACGTCAATCTTCTGTTGTACATACTGGCTTCGTGGCACACTTTCATTGTACTAGACACTTCTGTTTCATAGGATTCTAAAATTGCTAGGCCATGTGAAGACTTCTTTTGATTTGAGGAACTTAGTTGGTTGTCATCGAGATGTGAATCTGTGTGTGAAAGATTTGAATGGATGAATGTTATTTGTAACGTTTGAAAGACGATGGATGTAATAAATGTTTAATATTAATTCAAGTAATCATTTTTGTAAATGATAAATTAATTGAAATCTCAAGACAATAAATATAACATTTAAAAAACATGGAGGAGAGAAATCAGAGTATAAAGTAAATTAACTGAAACAATTTGAAAAACTTACATGTCTTAACATGTAACACTTGCTCCTTGATACACTGTAAAACATAGGTTTCAATTTACAGGTACATAGAGATCTTCAAGAGCAGTATGGGTGAAGCACTCAATACGATGGGACAGCAGCGAGGAATGCGGCCCCTGATGGGGGGTTCCATGGGACGGCCTAGCCCCTACGACAGGAACGAACGATTTGGTGGAATGGGCATGGGCAACATGGGAGGGGGAGGAGGAGGTGGGGGCGGGGGAATGGGCATGGGTGGATATGGTGGCCGTGGAGGAAGAGGGGGAAGAAATGTTAAAGGTAGGTAGATCTTATGAACAAACAATCTGTTGTTTCAAATAAAATGTTTGTCAAAACTGAGTATGTTTTGTAGATAAAAGGCATAAAATTATGAGATATTAGAATTTATTGGAACAATACTTTGAAACATTTAATCTATTAATTGTGGATTTGTTACTACCGTACTGTCATTGAAGTGTCTGAAATATATATCAACTTTAACAACTTCTTTGAATTCAAGTAACAATGAACTTTTTTGAAGTAACCATGTCAATTCTTCATTAATCTAGTGACATTTTTTCCTCGAGTAGGATATTTTGAAGATGACTTCGATGACTACAATGGAGGAGGATATGGAGGAGGAATGGGATTCGGTGGGGGTGGCGGCGGTAACCGACGCGGGGGAGGGGGTGGAGGAGGAGGCGGTGGTGGTGGTGGCATGAGAGGCAACCAGCGGGGACGCATGAACATGGACAGAGCCCGAGGTGCTACCCCTGGCAGCCATTACGTCAGCGACACTGGACATTCAGTGCATATGAGAGGACTGCCATTCCAGGCCATCGAACAAGATGTCTATGATGTACGTATTGAAGGGCTTATCCTTCTACATTTGGTTTGAAATGTAGACTGAGTTGGTTCTTTTAATTTTATATTTACGATGAAAGTTTAATAAGGGATAAGAAATAATAATTGAGACAAATGTCATGGTTTCGTCTTACTTTATCTAAGACGTCCTTATGTGTGATGATGTAATGGGAATATAGTTAAGATTGTTCGTTATGTGATATGGTTATTTAACAATTTCTTTTTTATCGCAGTTCTTCAACCCCGTGCGACCAATGAAGGTTGAGTTTGAATATGCTCCCAATGGGCGACCTACAGGGGAAGCAAATGTTGACTTCGCAAGTCACCAAGAAGCTGTAGAGGCTATGAAGAAACACAAATCTAACATGCGTAAGTCGACTTGAATATAAAACTCAAAGAAGCAATTCTATGGCATGTATAGTCTTAGTTGTATTTTACTTAAGGGAAATGAAGAATTCTGGTTTTGTGGTCCAATGACTCTTATAGACAGCAAGTAGTAGCAAAACTCTTGTCTGAGACTTGAGCAATCTATCATTGAACTCTATTGTTCATGATTTGTGAATTAGTGTTTAATCAGTTTGATTGTTTTATGAAATATAGGGAAAGTTAAGAATAAATAATTTAATTGTCAACAAATATTGACAATATTTGTAGCAAGTTCTTATCCTTAACATGCAATAGAAATAGACATCCAAGCACAAGTACTCTATACATAAAAATGCAAGAAAGTTAAGAACATTTATTTTCCTAAACAGAGCACCGCTACATCGAGTTATTCCTGAACTCCGCACCAGCTGAGCGAGGTGGTGGTGGAGGATTTGGATCTGGCCATATGGGAGGCGGAGGATTCGGAGGGGGAGGAAACATGGGAGGTGGATTCGGAAACTCCGGGGGATATGGAGGCGGCAGCAGCGGTGGTGGAGGTGGAAACTACGGCAACAGTGGGGGAAACTTTGGGGGAGGAGGAGGAGGAGGGGGATATCAAGGTGAGTGTTAATCATATTTCAGAATCTTTGCAAATCTTCATTGTTTTCATTAGTGATCGTATAATGTTTCTGAGATACTTGTGTAAATGGTGTATATTCCTAAGGAATCATTTTACTCAAGCTAATGTAAGAATAGAGTCATTGATTTGAAATTGTAATTTACAATCAGTTGATACCAATGAGGCTTTATTCTGAATATTTCACCTTTAGAGAATAATTTTATTTCATAAATTTATAATGATGTCGGAAAAAAATCATTGATTTATGGAAATAAATGACATAAATTTCATTTCCAGGAAACATGAACAACTACATGGGAAGTGGAGGCGGCGGCGGTGGCAGTAGTGGTAGCTATGGCAACAACATGGGTGGGATGAACAATGTTATGGGCGGCAACCCCAACTACACCGCTTTCTGAGATGTGTAGTGACTGTATGTGACACAGACAATTCTTAACCATTGTGGGAGGGCCCAGTGCTCTCATGTGGCGATTCCATATTAGCAAGACTGTCTCACTTTCTTACACGGCTGATTAACTACATGCTGACAGCAGTATTTTCCTATAAAGGGCAGTTCCTTCCATGGTCACATTTAGAATGTTGTACTGCTTTCCACTGCACAGAGGACATCAGTGACTTTCCCCGATCTTTGTTACTCGTATTAATTTTATTATGTGTACATAATAATGATACATAATGTGGCTGTTAGCAGAGAATCTTCACTTGGATGTATTGATGCTTGCTGTGTCAGCTGTGAATCATGTGACAACCCACTCATTCTGTATATTCATTACTCATCATGCATTGTCATATCGTCCCGCTGTTAATCTCAATAAACAGCTCCCCCCATCAAACTGTTTTGTGTTATGGTCATGTTGCAGAATTGTATGCTATTGGACAAAGAGTATTCACATTACCATTATTAAGTGATGAAAAGACAGTTGTCAAGATGATTAGGATGTTTGTGAAGAAAAGAGAGATCTTGTTGGTGACCTTGACTTTATTTCAAGGTCAGCATGTTTCTTTGACCTCGTAAACTCTATAATGCAATACTCTCATAATGCAATTTGTTTTTGAACCTTTGGACCTAGATCTGGTTATAGTCTACATTGAGGATAATAGAACACCACTTTCAAAGTTTTAATTTTGGTACATAATAGGCAACTTGATTTTCACTCAAATGGGACAGCAGAGGTACTGATAGTCAACACAACTCTTTTTACTTGTCAATTTCCAAATTATGAAACTATAAATGACACATTTGTCACTCGAGAGTGAATTGAAAGTGTGTGCAACTAACATGGCAAACTCCATAAACTAAGATCAAGCCAATTGTACGCCAGCAACCCAAACTTAGGGTCGCTCACTGATTGGCTGTATTTGAATGATGCCACATGTCAGTCTTGACAGCTTGATTAACGAATTCTGTTGAGATCTATGCTCTGACATAGTTGAGCAATATAGATAATTTCATGCACTTTAGATTGTGTATTAACTGCAGAGTAGGATCGGTTCTATGCCATAGATCAACATTACCCAATGACATTTCTTCACAAGGTCTTCAAAATAACACGTTCAAATTGTGGCTTCTATCATAAACAAGTCCTTTGATGGCTTCCTCTAACACAGCCGAAGAACATCCTTTATAGATCTGTTTTTGTATATGCATAACCCCTACACATGCAGTCGGCCGATTGCTGGTTACATCCTCACTTCTCACGGTGTACAAATTCAATGTACCCCGCTGCCATAGCAACAGCTCCTCTCCGAGAAGAGGTGTCGCATAACGTTAACGTTAAATTTGTTTTCTCGTCATTCTATGTTTTATTTCGAAACAAATTCCGCATTACATTACTTCACATGCTATAGAACTAAAAGCAAAAGGTTTTTAAGCATGTTTAGCCGAGTAGTTTTTTGTAACACGATTCATAACATTTCAGTCGGGTTGGCTGACGCCACTTTGTTTACATTAAGGGTCAAGGCTGTCAATACGGTGATGGCTCATCCGTTAACGGCAGTCAAATGTATTTTTCTGTCATGGCGGTTAGATAAATACGTTGTATGCTTCTCCCTCGGGTAATACGGTCTGATGTACCATCTTTGCAGAAATGTCAGCCCTCGCCTGGCGGCTCAGGCAACATTTCTACAAAGATGGTACATCAGACCGTATTACCCTCGTGAGAAGCAAACAACTTATATTAAAATTTAATTTGTCTGAATAGGTGTGAACTGGTATAACTATGATAATAAATGTTTTTCAACAAACTCTCACCTTCCATTCAGTTCCATGTAGGTCAATTTATATTCCAATATATGTATTCTTTGCAGTGGTATCAACATTTCAATATATGTATTCTTTGCAGTGGTAACAATATCAGTCATGTTCTATGTTCATCCAGTGTCCATATGAGTATCACAATAGGTCTCAATCCCTTTCTTTTGGTTACTTCCCAAAAGATAACTTGAAGGCAAAACAGTCACATTTACAATGTTTATACGGTGTTTGTATGTATTTGTCATTAGGAAATATATTTACAAGCTTGATCCTCAACCTGTTTTCGGACTGTTTTGGTTCAAAATTTCAAGAATTATTTGAACTTTGGAATTAAAACCCCTAAAAGGCACAACAGCATCATATAGGTTACTGCCATACCAAGTTTGAAAATTCCAAGTGGTATAGTTTTTTAATTATGCTCCGGAAACGAGACAAAGTCCAAAAATCGGATGGTTTTTGGTCAAAATTTCAAAAATTATTTGAACCATTGAGATGAAACCCCTAAAAGGCACAACAGCATCATATAGGCTACAGCCATACCAAATTTGAATTTGTAAGTGGTATAGTTTTAGAGTAATGCTCTGGAAACGATTTCGGACGCACGGAAGGACACGTGGAGTGCTATATACCCCGACTACGTCGTAGCGGGGGTATAAATAGGTTTCATAACAGCTTCACAACCTTAAATGAGCATCCAGTTAAAGGAAAAGTCAACAATGAATATAAATAAGTAACATTTTATTATAGAAGGAAGATTTATCACAGTATGAATCTGAATGCAAACATGATGCATATAAATATTAACTCTCCGATTTCGCAAGGTCATCTGTACAATCAAGATCCAAATGACATTCTATTTGTATCTAAACCTCTTTACTGAAATGACCAATTTCTCCTGTCCTTACATACCAAAATAATTCTCAAATATTTTGCAATATTGATGACATAAATTGAAGAAATTCTAATGATTTCTTAGTCTTATACTAAGAAATATTTTGGCTTAAAGTTTTGGACTTTGGATGTGATAACAAAGCTCAGTATTTATAAAGTTCTATTATGATGAGGTTTTTAAAATGGATATTTCACTTCTACGCAAAACATTGAAGGAAAGAATTTAAGGGATATATCAAAAGTAGAATCTTAAAATTGTTAAACCTAACTAATCATAGGGAGAATATAGAGACAAAGAATGATAATAAACTTGTCTAAGGAAACATTTGATCATAATCAAGATAAAAACAATCTTGAGATCAAGAGATAAAAATGGTTTCTATATCAAGTTTTCACAATTTGTACCAAAAGAACATTATATGTGTCCTTCAGAAACTTGACTTTCAAGATTTTCACACAAATATCTGTCCACAGTTTCCAATTGCAATATTCGTGAGAAATGTCTGGTAGTTGAAAAAACATCTCAACAGGCTGGTTTTGTGGATCTATGGGCAGCATGCACACAAAAAGCATCCTCCTTCAATCCTTTGGAAGGAGAATGTGTGTGGCCCCGACTGGAGAACTGATTTCATGAAGCACAATCATCTTCCACAAACACCCTTCATAACCCTGAGTCTTATTCTCATCATGATGTAACTGCAGGATTGCCGTAAGTATTCTGGTTCAAAATATCACCCTTGCCTTGAGTTTCAATAAATGTAGCGAGTTTCAATAAATGTAGCACTGAAATAATGTCAGATGAAGAAAAAACTTAGAAATTTTGTATACTTTAAAATTGAAAATAAGCATTTCTAAAATTAGCAAAACATCAATCAGTTCCTACTAAATAATTTGCAAAAGTATTACAGGAAATGACATCCAAATGCTTCCACTAATGAAAATGTTCAATTGCGCTCATAATAAAAAATCTCAGCTAAGTTAGCAATAATCTTTTTTCCACCTCTGGTTTTCAAATGCAAACATGTAACATCAAGGAGACTAAATATCAGAGGTTTGTGAAAGACCATCTTTGTTCAGTCCATGAAAGTCTGCGTCTGAGACTTTCCGCACTTCCACATGGCGTTGATTAGCTTGAAGAGTCCCGTATCCTTGGGTTTCTCCAGGCCTCGCATCACTCGCTGCTTCATCACCGACACAAACTCCCTGTTACTCAACTGGCCGTCATCTAAAACACAGAAGGAATATGGTTTCAATATGGTTACATCTACAACACAGTGGAAAATGTTTTCAAGTACATGAAATAAGCTGATAGAGGTATTCCAAGTCCAGTCATTATCGCTTCCCTTCAGCACGTAGCGAGGATGAATGTTGCGTCTGAGAGTGACAAAATTCTATGAAAGTCTTGATTATATACCTGTTTCCATTTATCATCTGACACAATCTATCTTACAAAGGTAACACATTTACAGTTCTGGGGAAACTCCATCTTTAGACTTTATGTCAACCATATATAATATATACTTCAAAATGTTAACTGCTATTTAAGTTTGTGTATTTAAACATGGAGCATTAAAGATGATATTGTGCATTTATGGACAGAACATTGAAGTTTATTTTCAGGACTATTAAACAAAGCTTTGTGTGAGTTTGAATTTGAGTTTATTATTGATTTTAGCCATTAGCGGAGAGACAAAGCATGGAAATTGTGACATTGTTTTAATGTACATTAAAGTCAAAGAAGATAATTAGAAAGTTTTAAACTAAAGTATTTTTGTAAACACAACAACTTACTGTTTTCATCGAAAAGAGTAAAGACAACATCTATAACATGGTTGCTGAGTTCAACATGGGCCACTGTACGAGCTACATGACGAAAGGTCTCTGGAAGAGAATTGTAACCAGTATTTGTTAGCACAAAGATTACTTACAGCTCAATGTGTGATTTCTCATGGAGATAAGAAAATTAAGCAAGCTTTAAGTTCAAGATTCTATTGTCACAAATTCTTGTATCAAACCAATTGTCACAATGTGAAATATCAGTGCGAGTTATCGTTCAGTGCTGTATGGGTAACATTTAAATCAATTACAAGCATGAAAGATCAGACTTGCATATTTACACTAGGTACAAAGAATATTTGCATTGAATTTAATGGACTTTGGTTCTAAACTTAATTTGTGGGTGTTGAATAACAATGAATCATTGAAATTTTACAAACACAACTATTTATCTTCTAACCGAAAGTTTGAAGGCTATTCATCCAAATCCAAAGAAATAGATCAGACCCCCATAGTTTATCTAGATACATAGTAAGTATGCTTTGAAATTGCTGGATGTGGGTGACCATTGAAATCCTCTCCAGGTTAGAATGCCACTCACCCATATCTATGGAGACTCCCGCAAGATGGTAGAAGCTAAGTGCCGTGTCCACATCGTTGATGCTCTTCAGGAACAGCCAGAACGCTGTGTACTCCTCAAACTCTATACCCTGCAATGTGGAGTTGTCTTGTATTTACTTTTTTCCAATTTAAGATTTTGAAAAAAAATAATCTATTATCCATGTAACTTATATTGGGTAGTCATTATATTTTTTTCCAATTAAAGAAATAGAATCCAACGGCTACAACAATCTTGTGATCAACAGTCTCATGACTTAACAGACAACAAAATATCAAAATGAAAGCAAAAACATTATAGAGTATTCACTTGACTTTTTCTTTCCATGCAAATCGTCAGAGAGAAGGCAACTACTGCTTGCCAATGACTATGTCATCTGATGTTTTATGACATCCCAGATGGAAGTCATATCATCACATATTGAAACAACCATACCCATTTAGCTTACACCTTTGTTTTTATTAGTTGTTTAATCATAAAAATAACCCACCTTCTCTTTAAGGACTTCCTACAGTAAACTTGTAATCAACTGTGTCCTGATATTAAGGTGAGTGAGTTAGTGTTTAGTGCCGATTCTGCAATATTTAAGCCATTAGCACTGACATTGCAGATGACAAAATAGGTGAATGATATGTACTAAGTTTAGAATACGCCTATTAGGTGTTTCATCATGAAAATAACTACATGTGAGATGGCTACTCTTCAGACTTGCATTATACATTGATGTTTATGAAGACATAAGCCAGTGTATGAAAAAGCTTGAAAAGTAGCCAGGCCAGAAGTGTTATTTTGTTAATTTCAATTGAAGAAAAAAATGCAAAAATTTGTCGGTCCAAACGTAACCAGGTTACATGCTGGTGGACGGGCCTCGTTTCATACGCGTGATAAGTCTTACATACAAGTCAAGCTTACACCCTTTCATCAAATAAGTGTTTAATTTTCAATACACTCACTCTGCGCTGTTCCCTGAACTTCTTCTTGACTCTCTTCAGCATACGAATCTTCTTCTTCTCCGGAAGACCAGCGTATGTGATGAGCACATTGCCGAAATCCTTCTCCGATATGCAGTTGTCGTCTTCACGCTTATACCGGTTGAACTGAAGAACGCATAACATATGTTTAAGCATTTTGAAAAGCATTTGATCTTGCAAATATTAAAAGAAACTCATTAGAAAAATCAAAAGAATGATAGAATAAAGGAAGGGGCTTCCGAAGGTTTAAATTAATACCAACGAACAAAGTAACACTAAAAGTATTAGATCTCTTATAAAACTTTATTTCCTAAAGAGGATCATGAGAACTTACAAAATCCCCTTAAAGCAAACATTAAAAAGTTTATGGATTTCAAAAGCAAAACACAAAAGTTTTTATACCCTTAGCTCTTGTGGATAACTAAGGGGAGACAACTACCTCAATCCTGAGTATCTCTGTCTGTAGTGCCCTCTGGAAGTCAAGGAACTCCTGCACAGTGAGTTTCTTCTTGCCGTCCTCCCCGAAGAAGAAGGTGAGCAGTGAGGAGCTCATGCCCTTGTTGACGCTGCCGGTGTTGGCGTGATCACGGTGGCGCATTCCCATCGACGTCTGGCTCTGGATGATGTCATGCACCTGGGCAAAATAAGAGAAGAATGTCAGGCATATACTTAACAGAACCAGGAAATGGTTGGTACATTTTGTTATGCTTATCATTTAAGACTTGCTAAAACATTTTTACTTATCTTTTTTATCTCCTGAGAGGATACAATATTTTTGAACTACATGCGTCAGCATTAAAACAGAAGTTCCTGAGATAAGTACTATTTACGAGTCAGTTGTTTTCTATTGTCTAATTTTCTCCTTACATTTTGTTTTTTCTTTTAGATTTTGCTATGTGTTTTTACATGAGCTGTCCTTTCACTGAATTTCATATGAGTAGATTATACATACTGAATGGTTAAGCATATTTCATATTTTCATTATTACCTTTTTGAACTCTGTGTATTCAACCTCTCCATCTCCATTAAAATCAAACATTCGAAATCCGATTTCAAAGTTGCGGGGAGGAGCTAAAAAGTAAGAAAATGAATAAAGTTTATCCAGACTAAGAAATAGAAAAGGACAACAAAAAACATTGGCTACATGAAAAAAACAAGATCATTGTAAGTTATCAAGTTCATATATTTCCTTAACGTATTATCAAATGTAATATCAACTAAACTCCACATTTCTTAACTACGAAACAGCCAAGGGTATCTGCATTAGATTGCAAAGTTATTGAAGGTCTTTAATTGCATGAAAGACAAAAATATAATTTTCAGTTTAAATATTCTGGCTTTCTTCATTCAAAATGATTATTTTGTTTGTGTTGTACTTGTGTCTCAATAACAAATCTAGACTAAATGTTTTTGAACATGTAAAATTCATTTTTAAGGGAGAAGTTTTGCTTTAAACATTAAACCTCAACAAAATGGTGACTGTAGGTGGAACTATGAAGGGAGAGAACTCTTACTGGAGAGAACTGTGAGCAGAAAGATGTAGTCAGAGAAGGAGATGAGGCCGGTTTGACCCAGTTTGTAGAAGATGCTGTCTGGACTCACAGCACAAGAGTCATCCAGTCGGTTACGCTGCAAATATTCAAATTGTCATTAACCCTACAGCCGTAACAACAATATCTTCGGGTCTGAAATGTCAAAATTAGTAACATTGACAATGTCCAATATTGTTCTACAAGATACTCGTTTCAAAATGCAAGTTAAGCAGTTAAACTTTATGCATGATTCAACATTTTCAGGAAACTAACAGCTAAGCAATCGGGTTATTCAAAGTTGTTCCATCAAAATTAATCATGTACTTTGAGTTATCAACACAACAGCTACAATGCCAAACCAGTTCTATGATACCATGCAAACTACAGTCTTGTTGAAAGCGGTAAAAGGCACTATACGGTAATATGAATATTTTTATTCAGAACATCTCTTCCTTTTTCTTAATGATCAACAGAATGATTACAGAATTCTTAATTAACACTCACAAGATAATATCATAATTTTTCATTTCTTTCTAGTATTCATATAATTTATTGAAATGGCCTCTAAAAATATTTTTGCAGTCGTATACTTCATTTCTTAAAATGAAGATAACAAAATGTTAGTAACTCCAAACAAAAAACACTTATTTAACAAACAACACTCTCATCCAACACATATAGGATCATGTCAACAAATCACAAAATGCACACAGTTTTCTGCAGACAATGAAGTTCTTGTCAAAGTTTGACATATTGAAAAAGACTTCATGATCTTATCCAAATTAAACTGTCCCACTGTTAACATCACACAAGGTTTTCAATTAGGTTGTGCTTAATTTCACAGCTTATAAACTATTACATTATATTGACCTAATTTTGACCATCTTGATACATTTGGTTCTATCATCCCTGTACTTGTTATATAATCAAACCCTATGCGTTATGTTGACATACTTGGTTGATATACCTAGGAGAGATGTGTTAATTGCTATGTGATATAAGAGATATTCAATAGCTGGTTATCTGATACTTCATGTAGTAATGTGATCAGATGGGTCTTTGGCTAAAGCCGTGTCTGTCTTCAAGAATGAGAAATAAATCAATGTCATAAAACTTAATTATTCAATTCCACTTGGTCAATATTTCAGCCATTACCGGCTTTGAGGATAATAAAATGATTACAACTAAATTGTGTATATTTCATTGATTATGTAGGTCTCAAAATTAGAAGTTTGAAGCCTTAAAAAAGAGAACATCTTTTTAATAGGATTTATTTAATTTACTTAAAATATATGTATACAAGAAAACCATTAATCTTGGAAATAACCTCCCCAAAATAAATAATGTCAAATATGTAAAGTGCTACAATATATACTGCACCCTTACACCTATAAATATGTATGACAAAACTTTATATAGTTGTGCATGACCGGTGCTTGATGTAAATATAGTAAGTGCTATCACACATGGTGTTAATTCCACACAACTGTGAGATCACATCTAGAAAAGAATACATCCTGTACAATTCTTTAAATAGTAAGAATGTCATGAAGCTTGTGGTATCAAAATTTCACAATACTTAGAGACATGCTTTGAAACACTGGCTTGAAATTAATATTTTCACTGTATACACAGCCCTCTCAAATAGCTGAAGAAAATGCATAAATGTTTTTAAATCTCCAAATAATTTCACATATTGGACAAAAACATTAAAATTAAAATTTCTTAATTAAGTTATAAAAAGGATATAATAAAGTTAATAAATAAAAAATATATGCATTTTCTTCAAATTTGCAGATCAATTTTAATATTTGTGCTCCACATATTGGGCCACATATTTATTTCAATCAGGAAGCATTAATTATTGTCAACTACGAGAAAACCAAGGAATTTGACAAAGTCGCCAATGAACAGTGCCTGTAAATCATTCATTATCATCATATGAGCACTAAAAACAAATTCAAACGAAAAACATATCTCCTTAAATCGCTAGCAACAACTCTTCCATCATCATATACAATTTCCCTTTCAACTGGTAATAACAGATATATACGGATATAGATCTGATCACCAAGGCCCTGCATGATATGCATTAAGCAAGACTCTAGACTAACCAAACACAGCAGGCAATCCACTAAATATATCTACCGGTACACCTTCTATACCACGCTACAGGGGAGACAGAAGAGCAGAGAGGAGGGGGAGGGGGAGGGGGGAGCTTGTTACCCTGCCTGGTACATGTGGTGCTTACATAAGAAGCCACATCTACGATATGTGTTCCTGCAAATAGCAGCAAGAACATAGGGGAGTCTACGATATGTGGTCCTGCAAATAGCAGCAAGTCTATAAGATGGAGAGCAGAAGAAGTAGAAAGGGAATATACATATACTTGGTCAAGTGCACAATAGCTTAAGGATGTATTTATACAATGTCCTTGTTCATACAAAGGAAATTAGGTACCTATTTGAAATTCTAACAGCTTTTAAAACTTTTGATAAAAGACCTCAATGAAGTTAGTGTATATATCTTAATCACAATATACAAATAAGCAGAGATTTTTACTAACACACTACCTGTGAAATTACAGGATAGGAAATAGTTCACAATACTCTACAGCCAAATCAACATTCTGGCCATGGCTAACCTTCTAAATCATTAAGGGAACATTTCTCACAGAAAGAAAACATCCTACTTCTAGATGTAGGTTTCTTACATACATTTTACACAGAAATTCTACAAAAGCACACAGGTCACACAGACTGGCAGTATGTGAAGACATCGGAGAGTGAGAAAGTGAATACTGAACCACAACCAGTGCTTGCTCCATAGACGAGATCAGTGATCTGATCTAGGAATGAGAACCATTCCCCGAGACGACAGTGTAGAGGAGCACATGCTACAACAGTAGACTGTGCTGCAGACCCAGTGAGAGAGTGAAGAGAAAGCTTGTCACTGTTTACAGGGCTTAATTAATGTCATTAAGGGCGGCCAGGATTTCACCATCAGAGATTTGGCGGTGGTGGTCTTACTCCCATAGATTATAGTCGTAATAATACCAGATAAATGCTTTTACAACTCCATTGATTGTTTGTAGGCAGTGTCATTCATTGTTATCATTTAAGCCTCTAAGAGAAAATGATGGATACTACCCAAAATATCTTTATTAGTAAAAAGTGCTCATCTTCTTAGAGTTAATAACATAATAATCCTTCAATCTGAAATATTCATCTGAAATTGTTAGTAGAGAAAACTTCCAAGCAAGAAACTTCTCCAAAAAATTTAATTTAATGGTAACAAATAACATTTTGACGAAAAATCAATTTCCAAAAAAAAAAATAACCAAAAAAAATAATCAATACAATATGACAAACATGAGCATCTCTAACAAATCTAAGGGTCAAATATGCCAAAATATAACGGTAACCTAAACATCTAAGACGAAATGGACAACTCTTGTCGAAGTCAAAGTACAAACAGTGTAAATATCTAGAACTGCATTGACATGCATGAAGGAGAAAGATTTCCAGACAGCTAGAAACCGATGCAGCAGTAGTAGCACACTAGATTAAACTGGATAAGTAAGTAGTAAGTAAGTAAGTAACAGCGGCAGCAGGAAAACTAGAAGTAGAAGAGAAGTTGTCACACACTCACCATCTCAAACAGGTTATCCTTCTATGTTCACAACAAAAACAGCCACAAATTAGCTTGCTTTGTTACCCAATGAACACTGCATGTGTTCATACAAGGGGAGAGAAAGGCATTATCATTTTGAAAATAGTAAAAGAATAACGAAAAAATTTGAACATGAAACGTTATTGAAAATCGACACATTTTGAATACAAACTTCATAGGCTGGTTTGTTAATATAAAGCTGACGAATGTAACAAGTTTCCACAGTGACATGCTTCAACTAATATAAGCACTTTTGTACACAGAGCAACGTAATGGGGTTGACACGGTAACTAAGCAGTAACTATGGTAACACAGCCTACATTTCTCTGCTTGCCTGCTGCGTAGGTCTGCAACAAAAACGGTCACAAATACGCTCACTTGCTCATTGTTGAGCTTATCAGTGCCCCGACCAGATTTGTCATTTCTTTTGCCACAACATTATCATCATAATTTTTTTTACCTCAAGCCATAAAAGTCACAGCTTTGGTGATGTTCAACTCGTAGAATATCATTTCAAAGGATCTCATTCTTTTTTGTTATGATTCAAGATTCATTCGATTATGATGGCATAATGACAATACGCCTATCATCTATAAATTTCAATTCATTCAAAGGAGAGTTAAAGAAATCAAAAGACACTGAAACATTTGAAATATATTTTTTTTATTCTAAACTGACCATTGTCATACCTCAGTGCATATTAATTGATGAAGAAGAAAGTAGATAGATGTTTATTTACAAGCATTGATTAATGTCAATCACATAATCATACCATATATAGTCAACATTCGTTTACACTCATGCTTCACCTCCTGGTTTAGTGTGCATACTAGAACCATCAGCGTTAATCGAGAAATATTTCATTAGAGTACCAATAGAGACTGTCAAAAACATTTTATATATAAATGCAAGGAAAGAAGAAGCTATTCTAGAAGGGGGACTAACCTATAGCACTGCAGAGAGCTGCCTACTGCAAATACTTAGCACAACTCACATCAAGGCATTATATGATGTAAACATTGAATTCAATAGATACATAATTTTGGATAAGAAAAGTAATAAGGAAGATATAAAGGGTTGAATCAAGTTTTCACCAAATTGCTGCGTATAAGTGTAAGATTTGGATCAATTTTGTTTTTGAAATTGACCAAAACAAATATCATATTACTATGAATGAAAGCACTATTTCAACATAATTCATAATCTCGATCGTAATCTTCATTTTCTATTTACTTGTACACCTGCAGAACATGTGATACATACAGAAACATCCTGAAGATATATCTACATTATTAATTTACAACAAAAAGGATTGTATGATTTTCAAAACAAGAACTTCAAGAGATGTTTTAGTAAAGAAGAAAGAAATTTCATCCTAAAAGTGAGAATATATATAGATAGCACTACTTAGCAATAACATTTCTGTACAGTTATTAAGAATGAGCGAGGAAGCAGATAAATATAACATACAGCATTGACTTCAGCTGTGGGCTGAAAAGAAATGGCATTGTGATTATAAATATCATCTGAATCCTGTAACCACAATTTCATTTAAAGGTAGTTGAAGGTTCTTACCTGAGGATCAAACTTCCTAAACTGGTCCAGCCCAAGGCCTGTGATAATATATAGATTGAAATTAAAACATTTTATTACTGAATATCATTCACTTACTTTTTAACGACAATAAGTGTAATTTTTATTTTTTTCAACTTCAGTACGTTTTGAGTCAAATAACTGTCACATCATCATTATTGTCATGTAACAATTAGTTATTTTCATGATATATTACAAATTAGTTATGTAAAATACTCATTTACTAGAAAGATTATAGAAAATTATATCTATTGCAGTAATCAATTTAAAATATTTTTATTAAAATACATTGTCATCGTTATGTGATCATATAAAAACAATGCTATAAAACCAAACATGTTCATTCACAGACATTTACCAAAATTCTTTTGAAAATCTGAAGATCAAATCAGCAGAGAAATTACGATATTCATCATTATATCAAAAAGTTGCCTGAGTTACCTTCAGGTTGTTTGATGCCGGGTGTGATGGACCTAACAAAGTCCTCGGGTGTCATATACACCTCCCACTCTCCACTGCCTGTGTGCACCTTCAGTGAAGCAAAGTAGCGGAAAATCTTGTCGGGCGTTGAGTATGCTCGGATACGATCTTCATATCCTATTATCTAAAAGAGATAAACAGGATAATATGATAAAACAATTGAGACTTTGCATACAATCATCGTGGAAGAAAAATAAAGAGACTATTTCAACATTTGTTTTTCATTTCCTTGAGAGTCATTTAGAAGTTGTCAGGTGAATAAGGAAAAATTCTATCGATTTTTGCTTAAAATGGTGTTAGTATCTACACCTAAACGTCGCACTCTTGTAATAAAGAAGTTATCCATTGAATTCTTTCTTTCTTATTTATTGATTTTTAAGGTGAATCAGAATGTTATCTGAAATATATAAAAATATCATCATTAAACTTCCCTTTGGCTAGTTTCTACCTCCACTTACAAAAACAAGTGACTTTCAGGGTATATTCCTTTTAGAGAGACATTACTTTTCCATGGTATTATGAAAATGGAAACTGAACAAACCTTTCTATCCCTGAAACCAACTTTCTTCTTCTTCCCCTTTTTGCTTCCTTCCTCCTCCTCCATCTCACTCGTCCCTCCATCACTAGACTGACCCTCGACAGCTGCCGCATCTACTCGGAACACTTTCTTGTACCTCTCGGGGCTGTCAGAAACAGAGAATACTTGTGGTAGGAATAGATATGATGAATGTCCACTTATTATAACTTTGAAATAACAACTTAAGAGCGAAGGAATCATGTATCAGTGTTTTAAGACAGCTTCTAGATCTCAATGCCTCTATATGATGCCTTGGGCTAAGCCATTCACCATTGAACGAAACACTAGCCAGTAGCCATTGTTTCTTTCTAATCATATGATCCTCAATGTTTAGCCTAGCGTGATAATATTAGATTCTCATTAGATTTTTGTTAGGTAATTGTTACTGTAAGTGTAAGTCTTTCTGATAATAGAATTTGAAATGGCAACATCGAAGAATAATGTGGAAAACTTCTGACATTATGTCAATATTGTATTCAAAATTCTTATTTCACAAAAATTGTTACAGTAAATTGTTAGCGCATCATCAAGCCTAATTCATCATAAGTTTAGTAATGATACTGAATAAATAGAACATTATACTTACACATCAACTGAACTGAAAACAACAATGACTCCTACAAGAAATAATCCATATGCAATCGTCCATTTACTAGTTGGTCGCCTTTTATGTCCAAAGTTGGAGTAAGCAGTCTGTTTAGCATCCCGTCTGGACAATGTATGAAAGTGACATATCTGAAGTTGAGAGGACGCAGGCAGAGTCTGATGTGAAAGGGGTGAGAACTGTTGAGCTGGCGATATTCTGAGTGGATATTGACATGGATGATTTGTTAATTGTAAAGAAATTCCATTTCTGTGTGCTGCTAATCCACTCCTCCTGATCACTTTCAGGACCTCTCGTAACAACATGGCTATGGCATGAGGTTAAATTTCTGAAAAAGAGAACACGTGGGTTGGAATTTACAGGCCATTTGGGCAATAATTTAGTCACTAGCGGCAGGTATTTCTGATGATAGTACTGTCACTTTGTGTAACAAGTTAGTTGAATAAACATAAATGAATCAAATGTCTCCAAACATGACAGAAGTATAACCAACAATCTAATTAGTTTTGATATGAGAAAACAGGTTGTCCCTCAAAAGATATTTTTAAGATCTATATATACATCAATTGACAGTTGAAAAAGGCCATGGGGATAATTTTCAGAATCATGATCTCTAATAAAAGAATTCTCTTGGAATACTGACTGAAAAATAGACCATTTTGATGCACGTCTATCAAAAAATCTTTCTTTAGATCATAAACATGTAAACAAACTGAAGTGAAGTCAACATTCAATTATTCTTGCACTTGTTGCAGATGATTATTTTCTATAGCATAAGCTAAACGTATTTTGCACCGATTATAATAAGAAACTTTAATACTTGTTGCACTATTCAACATGATTTTTTTACAAAATATACCTGAAAACAGTCTACGCACCTAAGATTTCCTTTGGTCGTGGTAACCTAACAAACTTGCATCCATTTTCTTCAGGAAGTGAAGACCTTCATATATTATCATACCGGTTTATCAATATGGAATTATGATTGGTTGAAATTGGCGAAAGAAGCCAATACATGTCATATATTTGCAAACCGGTTTGCGATCTTGCGAAACCAATTGTTGTGTTCGCGCGATGTTTCGTGCACTTACCTTATAAGGCCTACTTTGGACATCCCACTGGATCGTTACATACTGCATGATGTCTTCTCATAAGATTTTAGACATTTTCATCAACATTTATAATTTCAACGTTTCATATATGTAGTTTTCTATCAATTATTAAAAATGTTCAGTTGGCTTCAGTAACTATAGTTTCTAACTTTCTACAGGAAAACAAATTGAACTGATTTCTAAATGAAACCTAATGAACAAAACAGTAAAATTATTCCAAAGAGAGGGTGTTATATAACGTCCCTGGTTATTCATATGCCATTTGGTGATTGATGTGAGGAAATGTGTAATATAGGTCGACATTCTCCAAACTTGACTATGTCACATGTCGTGCGTTTTCATCATTCTCTGAAAATTGATTGTTAAATCTATTATTTTGTTAAATATAAGAAAGGATCCTCCTAGAAATGCTGTTTCAGATATTATGCAGGTTTTTATGAGGTTTTGTTATGGTAAAAATATTATTAACCATGTTAGAATTTAAGTCTAAAATTTTAAAATTAATCAAATCGTCTCCTTAGATTTCATTAAAAATAATAACATTGTCAAATACACTCAATTAAATGATATCTTACAAATTGCATGTTATTTATCCATAAGAAATGGTGGTTTTAATTTGACAATCCAACCATTATTATTTCAAGACTTTACCTACTTCTTCTGTAATACAAATTCAATGGTGATGACATCTTTTGTTAACGACTACCTGTTAATGCATTACATCCGGTAGTTGAATAATGTCTTAAAATAATCAAAAGCTTACTAATTACCACTGCTAGAAATCCTGGGTGTGTTTATGGCCCGGGGTAAGATTTTATCAATTATTTTTGAACTTACGGTAACCATCAGACTGCCGCATTCAAAAGGACTAAAGCTTAATCGATGTCGTTACCTTTATTTGTATGACACTTCGAAGAATGAACATTTTTTTTTATGTAAACATGCAATTCTTTAGAACTTTTGAATTAAATTGGTCTTATTGATTAATCAGCATAATCACCATTCTCTTTTAACCGTTAAGAAACATAAAAACTTGCCGGTACATTGTCAGCACTGTTTGAATTATCTATATAGATTTATTCTGATAAGTAAGTCAACCATTTTCAACATCTGTAAAACATTTTCAATCTTAAAAACCAAATAAACGCGGTTCGCATTTTTATTGAAATTTTCCCTTTATGCCCCATATTTTATTTCGTCTTAATTTGTTATTAATACAATTGATTTGAATGCTTTCGAAAAATCAAACAAAATATATATATAATTGTAAGCCCAGATAACATTTTAGTAAATTTTGGCACTCCTGTTTACTACAACATGGCTAAAAGTCCATATGAGTAATAAACTTTGAACGTTCCCGGTTTGGCTCTCGCCCAAACGCACCCTTTCCCATCTACGGAAATACACGAGCTTTATCGACGAATGCTCGTTTGAAAACGATCAATGGCGAATGTGAAAACGGAAGTTGTAATAATCAGCCAATCAGATTGATTGAATTATACAGTTTGGCGCCATTGTGAAATATTTGGCGGGAGTACCATTCATTAGTTGGGACTAGAGAAGAAGAGGAGTCGGTGACAACTTCCCTGAGTTTCAGTGTTTGAAGATCAACTTGCTTTATTTAATTACTATCAACGTTATTTACTAACATTGTCAAAATGTTTGAGGCTCGGTTGAATCAAGGATCTCTCCTGAAGAAGATCATGGAAGCTATAAAAGAACTATTGAACGAAGCAATCTTTGATTGCCAAAGTACAGGTGTAACACTTCAAGCTATGGACAGTTCTCACGTCAGTTTAGTGTCACTAAATCTGAGAAGTGAAGGATTCGAATCTTACAGATGTGACAGAAACTTGTCAATGGGAATTAATCTGCAGACGTAAGTACTTTTTGTTCTATTTCTGGAAATTTGTAATCAAACTTTAGATTTGGCGCCAAATCATGAAGGGTATGTAACAATATAGAACTTTCATTAACTTTTAACTTGGAAACAATCCTGAAGGTAAAATGTAAACAAAGATTTGGCGGCAACACAAATTTATTCAATTATTTCAATGTTAACAAATTCACGAGCTGCTAACATTGATTGTTACACGCTCTTTAGCCGAAATCGTTATTGAACACGTTTACAATAAGCTTTTATAAATATTATTAATTAATTGTTTATGATTTGTATTTTCAGAATGTCAAAGATGTTGAGGTGTGCAGCAAATGACGACATAGTGACGATCAAGGCTGATGATGCTGGTGATAAAGTGAAACTCGTTTTTGAAAGTCCTAGTAAGTAAACATCTACATTTGATATACAAGAGAAGTTGCTAATGGTTGAAATATTGCCCAAGTGATGTAAAACTATACCTCAACCACTCACTAATATCCAATCATTTACTGTTCGTCTTTTCTCTAATATTAAGATAATCAATGCCACATCCTATTACCATTGAGATGTTTTGGAAATTGATTAAGATGTTGGTTAGTTTTAGGTCTGAAATATTGTAGTTAATTTTCATGTTTCATCTGATTGTCGTGATTGATATTTTCATTTAAAAATTATCAATGCAACTGTAAATATGTATTTCTTTTCAGACAATGAAAAGGTATCCGACTATGAGATGAAACTCCTGGATCTTGACACAGAACACTTGGGTATTCCTGTAAGTTTGCATTATCAACATAATAGAGGAAATCTATTATAAAGAATCTATGCATTTGTCTAAAATGTGATGCCAAACAATACTGGCAATTATGATTCTGGTGTTCGCCCCAAGTTCATTAAAAATATTCAATGAAAACTAATGTCACATATTATTTCCTGTAGGATACCGAGTACAGTTGTGTGGTGAAGCTGCCATCAGCTGAGTTCCAGAGAATCTGCAGAGATCTGAGCCAGATCGGAGACTCCGTTGTGATATCCTGTGCCAAAGAGGGTGTGTCATTCTCAGCAAGTGGAGATCTCGGAACAGGTGCGGCTGCAAGATTTACACTGATTTTCACTTATTTTTGAGCAACAATTACTCGAAAGCTTTTACGTTCAGGATAAGTTCAACAGCTGTCATTGAAATTACATTATGTTCAGTATATGGCTGAAATGCTGACCAAGTGGCACTAGATAAAAATAAAATTTGTATTGAAAGCTTAAAGTTCATACTGCTCATAACTGTTTGCATCCCAACTTCTTCAGTTCCAATCAGGAATTGTGATGTTTCCCCAAGAGTGATATGAAAATATAATTTGAAGCATATGATTTACTTCTATAAAGTAAACCTTCTAAATGTGAATTACCTGTATTTTTACAGGAAACATCAAGCTTGCCCAGAAGGCGTCGGCAGACAAGGAGGAAGAAGCTGTGATTGTTGACATGAACCAGAGCGTATGTCTGACCTTCGCCTGCCGATACCTCAACTTCTTCACCAAGGCCACGCCCCTGTCACCCCAGGTCACCCTATCCATGTCACAAGATGTTCCCCTAGGTGAGACTGAGTTACAAGGGATCGTAATCGCTTAGTTGGAAGACGTCCTAAATGGATAGATTGATGACCTTTAGCAGTGTATGAAATAAGGCCCGTCCGACAGCCTGGTACTGGTTACTTTTGGTCGGGACTGGTAACTTTTTGAGCTTTTCTTAAATTTCACCATTATAATTTACAAAATACTAATTTTGGGCTGGCAACATTTTTAGCTTATTTCAAACACTGCCTTTAGCCATTGAGTCATTTCTGAATATTCAATGTGCAAATTTCTCGGTGTACTTGATGACCTGACCATGGCTACTACCGTTTCAATTCCCGCTTCTTGTTTGTGTATTCCATTATAATGAGGTCATGGACAGTGTTGTTCCTAGGTGATCAGTCGAGGGGGTCATTTTGGCCTTTTCTGAGCATGTGGGACCCCTTGCAATGTTATAAGTATCCTACTTCTCAAAATTTCAAGGGACACTAAGCCAAAAGGGTGGTCAAATTTTCCCTCTAGGAACTACACTGCATGGATTTAGAAATCGCCAGTATAATAGGGCAATTCAATTGCTATGAAGTAAAGAGCAATCTAAGACTTTTTAAAGTAACTGAGTGGTCGAAAGTTCACAGAATAAATGGTACAATGGATATGCACTTCTATTGTTGGCACACAAGTTGTTGATACATCTACCAATGTTATTGATGAAATGTTATGAATGATTGACTACATCAGATTCAAATATAACCATCTACATTTCAGTTGTGGAGTACAAGATTGAGGACATGGGTTACCTACGCTACTACCTGGCTCCCAAGATCGAAGATCAGGAGGAGAGCTAAATACACAGATGGAATAATAACAGAATTACTTCTAGAGAACTGTACAGATTTTCGCTCTAGATGTTTGTGCTCATATGGACAGAATTTTTACCCCTTTCCATTATTGAAAAGTATCTTCTTATGAATAAAATAGATATTACATGTATTCAGAAAAGTCTGTTTTATTTCAATGAAGTCATTTTATTTCAATCAAGTCGTAATATTATTGTGTTGAGACTTAAAAGGCAGAACTTATGATTGGTTTAATGAAGTACCGTGATCATTGATGAGTGATAAAACCTAAAGCTTATGTATGTACAATGATGCATCAAGTTCTGAACTTGTAGCTTTAATTTTGGCAGTTAAAATGGAACTTCCAATTTCTGTGTCTCGATAATATTTTTAAAAAAATATATAAGGCCTTGCGTGGTAAAACATGGTACTTGGACTATAAAGAGCCTCTTCGAGTTTTTTGACTCCACCTGTCATATTAAGTCAAATAATAGTCTTTAAAAGAATGCTTCTATCTCAAACGTCAAATTCTAAATTATAAAACCTAAGGCCAAATTGACATTTTGATTGGTTCGAAACACAAGTTTCATTGAGGTATGGATAAGTTCTACTCGGGGGCGGGATATATATTATTTATTCATCCTCCAAGTTGGGAGATTACAAAGACAAAATGCGAAAAAAAAGAGCAAAAATCTGTGACATTTACACATCAGCCCTGCATCGTAATACTAATAGTCTGTCTGTACGGACACTGGATGTCCTGCTCAGTGCCTTGTCACTTCTCTACACATCAGATGGATGTATTTCACAGCAGCTGTTGTAAATGCCAGTTCTACTGCATTCAGATTGAATGTGAGTCTACATGAGAGAAGGCACAAGACCATCTCAATGTCCGATAGGTTGTGGAACCACACACTGAAGTCCACAGGTCCAATATTGAACAGTTCACACCATAGCAATAATACTGGCACCCGTGATATAAGTGAAATACTCTTGAAAGCGCCGATAAATCCTACATCACCACAATTAAGTTCTACTCCAGAAACTTGATTCTTCAATATGTTTCCACAATTGCCAAAATGACATTCCACGACATTGAAAATACCAGAAGGTACATCTAGTATCTACACAAGTTGACAAGTTTGAATACCAAGTTTCAATTTAGGTCTTGCAATTTCTGCTCAGAACTCTTCATATTTCCTTTTCGATGGATGCTACCATGAATAAATCCCAGAGGTACATCTATTCTAAACAAGTTGACTATTCTGCATCCATAGCTTTTTAGCTCTGGAAACAAGACCATTATTATGACCATATTCTACAATAAAGACAACCAATAACTTGACAATTTTTTATTTTCATTCAAACATACTTCATTAAAATAGGAAAGAGCCTTGCTTGTCAATATGTTCATTATTTAATGAGCCCCTTAATATTACCCCGTAATAAGTCGACAAAATGGGGTCAGAAAACTAGAGTGACATGTAAACAAGACTTATAAATTGACTATACATTGTTTTTAACTGATATACCGCCTTATGCCATTGATAACATCAAAAGGTATATATTGCTACATTGTCAAATGATCTAAATGAGTGGTCAACATTTTCTGAATTTTTAGCTCATCTGGCCTGTAAGACCCGATGGGCTTATGGCATGGCATGGTGTCCGGTGTCCGTCCGTCCGTAAACTTTGTAGAATTTCAACTTCTTCTCCAGAACCATAAGGCCTAGAAAGCTGAAACTTTGTGTACAGACTCCTTGGCTAATGAGGATTATAAATTGTAGCTTTGGGCGCCCTGTGACCCCTAATAAGGGCCACAGGGGCCACGCCCTAAAAACCTATTTTCATCTTCTTCCCCTGAACCATAAGGCCTAGAAAGCTGAAACTTTGTGTACAGACTCCTTGGCTAGTGAGGATTATAAATTGTAGCTTTAGGCGCCCTGTGACCCCTAATAAGGGCCACAGGGGCTACGCCCTAAAAACCTATTTTCATCTTCTTCTCCAGAACCATGAGGCCTAGAAAGCTGAAACTTTGTGTACAGACTCTTTGACTATTGAGGATTATAAATTGTAGCTTTGGTGGCCCTGTGACCCCTAATAAGGGCCACATATGCCACCCCCTAAAAACCTATTCTCATCTTCTTCTCTAGTCTGTTATCCGGACCCCTTAATTGTTTAAGCGCCTAGGCAAGTCTACAACAAGACTCTGAGCTCAGTTGAAAATGAACACATCTCAGAGGCTCCTTTTTAGCTCATCAGGACTGAAAGTCCAGATGGGCTTATGGCATGGCCCGTCGTCCGGCGTCCGTCCGTCCGTCGTCCGTCGTCCGTCCGTCGTCCGTCCGTAAACTTTTGACACTTTTGACTTCTCCTCATGAACCATACACATTAGAGAGCTGAAATTTTTTGTAAAAGTACCTTAGCATATGGAGATTCTAATTTGTAACTTTGGTGACCATGTGACCCCAAATAGGGTCACAGGGGTCACAACTTTAAAAACTTATTTTCATCTTCTTCTCCAGTTCCAAAAGGACTAGAGAGTTAAAAATGTATGTGCAGACTCCTTGGCCAATGGGGATTCTAATTTGTAACTTTGGTGACCCTGTGATCCCAAATAGGGTCACAGGTGTCACAACCTTAAATACCTATTTTCATCTTCTTCTCCAGTTCCAAAAGGAGTAGAGAGTTAAAAATTATATGTGCAGACTCCTTGGACAATGGAGATTCTAATTTGTAACTTTGGTGACCCTGTGACCCCAAATAGGGTCACAGGGGTCACAACCTTAAAAACCTATTTTCATCTTCTTCTCCAGTTCTAAAAGGACTAGAGAGTTAAAAACGATATGTGCAGACTCCTTGGCCAATGGTGATTCTAAATTGTAGATTTCGTGACCCCATGACCCAAAATAGGGTCACAGGGGTCACAACCTTAAAAACCTATTTTCATCTTCTTCTCCAGTTCTAAAAGGACCAGAGAGTTGAAAGTGATATGTGCAGACTCCTTGAACAATGGGGATTCTAATTTGTAACTTTGGTGAACCTGTGACCCCAAATAGGGTCACAGGGGTCACAACCTTAAAAACCTATTTTCATCTTCTTCTCCAGTTCTTAAAGGACTAGAGAGTTAAAAGTGATATGTGCAGACTCCTTGGACAATAAGGATTCTAATTTGTAACTTTGGTGAATCTGTGACCCCAAATAGGGTCACAGGGGTCACAACCTTAAAAACCTATTTTCATCTTCTTGTCCAGTTCTAAAAGGACTAGAGAGTTGAAAGTGATATGTGCAGACTCCTTGGCCAATGGTGATTCTAAATTGTAGATTTCGTGACCCCATGACCCAAAATAGGGTCACAGGGGTCACAACCTTAAAAACCTATTTTCATCTTCGTCTCCAGTTCTAAAAGGACTAGAGAGTTGAAAGTGATATGTGCAGACTCCTTGAACAATGGGGATTCTAATTTGTAACTTTGGTGAACCTGTGACCCCAAATAGGGTCACAGGGGTCACAACCTTAAAAACCTATTTTCATCTTCTTCTCCAGTTCTAAAAGGACTAGAGAGTTAAAAACGATATGTGCAGACTCCTTGGCCAATGGTGATTCTAAATTGTAGATTTCGTGACCCCATGACCCAAAATAGGGTCACAGGGGTCACAACCTTAAAAACCTATTTTCATCTTCTTCTCCAGTTCTAAAAGGACTAGAGAGTTGAAAGTGATATGTGCAGACTCCTTGAACAATGGGGATTCTAATTTGTAACTTTGGTGAACCTGTGACCCCAAATAGGGTCACAGGGGTCACAACCTTAAAAACCTATTTTCATCTTCTTCTCCAGTACTAAAAGGACTATAGAGTTGAAAATAATATGTTCAGACTCCTTGGCCTATCAGGATTCTTAATTGTAGATTTCGTGACCCCATGACCCCAAATAGGGTCACAGCGGTCACAAACCTTAAAAACCAATTCTCATCTTCTTCTCCAGTTCCAAAAGGTCTAGAGAGTTAATATTGATATGTGCAGACTCCTTGGACAATGGGGATTCTAATTTGTAACTTTGTTGACCCTGTGACCCGGGTCACAGGGGTCACAACCTTAAAAAACTATTTTCATCTTCTTCTCAAGTTCCAAAAGGTCTAGAGAGCTGAAATTATATGTGCAGACTCCTTGGCCAATGGGGATTCTAAATTGTAGATTTCGTAACCCCATGACCCCAAATAGGGTCACAGGGGTCACAACCTTAACAACTTATTTTCATCATCATCTTTAGCTCCTAAAGGTCTATTGAGCTGAAAGACTGCATGTAGACTCCTTGGCCAATTGGGATTCTAAACTGTAGGGTCACAGGGGTCACAATCTTAAAAACCTATTTTTCTCCATGAGATGACAGTCTATGGCAAATTTATTTCTCCTTAGATATTTTAGTGTGGACTTCTTTCACTGTCTGATATTGGCAATCTAGAAAGTGTTGAATAATAATACATTTGTTTTGTAATTTTTTTATAGGTTTTCTTGCAATAGGTAACATCAGTTTAATTTTTAGCTCATCTTGCCTGTATAAAGCAAACTTGATATGATGCCTGATGAGCTACAGAGCCTATGGCTCTATTTTTATTATTATTCTTTCAAATTTTGAAATTTTACGAAATATTCATTTCAGAGTCTAAATGTTAGACTACTTCTTCTCTAAGGTCTAGAAAGCTGAAACTTTGTGTACAGACTCGTTGACTAGTGAGGATGATGAATTGTAGCTTTATAATAATAATAATAAAGGCAACAGAAACGTCCTTCAAATCTATTTTCATCTTCTCCTGAAGTATACGGCCCAGAAAACTGAAACTTGTCGCCTATATACAGTGTTTAAAATATTGCCCGTCAGCCAGTCCTTGAACTGGCTACTTTTTGCCAGGACTGGTAACTTTTTGGTCAGGACTGGTAACTTTTCAATTTTTAGCTCATCTGGCATGTAAGGCCCAATGGGCTTATGGCATGGCATGTTGTCCGGCGTCTGTCCGTTCGTCCGTCCGTAACCTTTGTGGAATTTCGACTTCTTTTTCCAGAACCATAAGGCCTAGAAAGCTGAAACTTTGTGTACAGACTCCTTGGCTAGTGAGAGTTATAAACTGTAGCTTTTGTGGCCCTGTGGCCCCTAATACGGGTCACAGGTGCCACACCCTTAAAATCTATTTTCATCTTCTTCTCCAGAACCATAAGGCCTAGAAAGCTGTAACTTAGTGAACAGACTCCTTGGCTAGTGAGGATTATAAATTGTAGCTTTTATGGCCCTGTGGCCCCTAATAAGGGCCACACCCTTAAAACCTATTTTCATCTTCTTCTCCAGAAGCATAAGGCCTAGAAAGCTGAAACTTAGTGAAAAGACTCCTTGGCTAGTGAGGATTATAAATTGTAGCTTTTGTGGCCCTGTGGTGCCTAATAGGGGTCACAGGTGCCACACCCTAAAAACCTATTTTCATCTTCTCCAGAAGCATAAGGCCTAGAAAGCTGAAAATTTGTGTATAGACTCCTTGGCTAGTGAGGATTATAAATTGTAGCTTTTGTGGCCCTGTGGCCCCTAATAGCGCCCACACCCTAAAAATCTGTTTTCATCTTCTTCTCCAGAACCCTAAGGCCTAGAAAGCTAAAACTCTGTGTACAGACTCCTTGGCTAGGGAGGATTATAAATTGTAGCTTTTGTGACCCTTTGGCCCCTAATAAGGGCCGCAGGGGCCACACCCTAAAAACCTATTTACATGTTCTTCTCCAGAACCAACAGGCCTACGAAGCTGAAATTTTGTGTACAGACTCCTTGGATAGCGAGGATTATGAATTGTAGCTTTTGTGGCCCCTTATAGGGGTCACGGGTGCCACACCCTTAAAATCTATTTTCATCTTCTTCTCCAGAACCCTTAGGCCTAGAAAGCTGAAACTCGGTGTACAGACTCCCTTGACCAATGAGGATTATAAATTGTAGCTTTTGTGGCCGTGTCCCCAAGTAAAAGGGGAACCACATTTGCCACACCATAAAGCAAAATCAAATGTAAAGCCAGCTTAGCCTGATGAGCTACAGAGCCAATGGCTCTATTTTTTTCTTAAATTTCCCAAAGGAATTGACCAATGAATTTTCAGGACAGGCTAGATTTCCAATCTATTTTATACACTGCTATATACTTAATTTTATGATTGGTGACCCTGTGGCCTCTACAAAGGGGGAATCACATACTACCAATCATAGGTATGACCAGTGTCAAAGTTTACAGAATAATAATCTGACACCATGGCTATAAAAGTAAAGTTATGGACTTGGTAAGAACTAGGCCAAATTATTAAAATCTGCCTAGTTCCGAGGAATTAAAGTTTAAATATGTTAATTATGGGAATCGAACATGTTACTTCGATAGGTATCCTCTCCACTGAGTCAAGACAGTCCAGTGAATCGCATGTTCTGGAGTTTACTGAACTCGGCTAACCAATTACAAGCCTTCGGGTATCAAGCTATGGGCAAGTAACTCCTGTTAATTAACAATGCTTTGAACATGAACTCCGCCACAGGTGTTAAAAGCAAGATGATGTGATTGGTCTACTAACGACTTGGTTTCGGCTGTGCTTCCTGGTATTAAACGCGAGGTACAAGTTGCGGTCAGACTTATTGTAGAGGATTCAATATCTCTGTACAGTTAATATTTTGAATCATTTATTCCTTCTTCAATGTCTGTCTTCTCAGAATTTGCCGAGTATCACTTCAGACAGGTTACAATTTAGATAGTCCTTCATAATTTAATCCAAAGCAGATGTTCTTTGAGCCACCCTTATTGCACTCTTAATATTACTCTAATTTCATGAAGGCAATGCAGGACATTCCACTGATTGTATTCATGGGGTTCTAGGGTCATTTAACAAATTAGTCCAATTCGCGACTTTCACAATAATTTTTCGACTTGCATTTGGGTACGCTTCCGGTTTGTTCGCTGTGTGGAAGTCTACACAGCGAACAAACCGGAAGCGTACCCAAATGCAAGTCGAAAAATTATTGTGAAAGTCGCGAATTGGCTACAAAATGATAGATTGGTAACCACTATGTTGTACTAATTGTAAAATCATATTTTGTCATAACAGCAAAAAACACACGCTTAGTAGTCTACTATATATATGAATAGAATTGCTTTTGAGACAAGAACAAAACAATGTTTATTTTTCACATTCTTTATTCTATATTACAATTTCAATCATCATTTTCACTATCCCCTTCAACAAGAGAAGCATCCATTTCATCATCATCTTTCGAATCAATCATTTTATCAATATCCTCCTGCTTTATTTTCTTCAACTTGAAATTCTGAAGATATTTCATATCACCATCCCATGTCCTCACTGCATCAAGAGTATCTTTATTCACCAAGTCTGGAACTTCTACTCCACAACTTGTCACTTCATTCTTCTCACTCTCCATAGTAAGTTTAATAGCTGCAACTCTGGAAGCATGTTGATTTCCTTTTCGAGCTCCGATATTGGAAGCAATGTCAATTTGTTCCAATTCCTCTTCAAATCGTCTCAAATAGAGACTTGTTAGTTCACAGATATCACTTTTGTTGAATGACTTCTTTTCTTCGTCGATATTGTCTCTGAACCAAGTAATTTTATCAGCAAGTAAGTCAAACTTTGTCCGAACTGATTTTCCTTGGCTGATTCGAATATCCCTGAACACTTTCCTCGATATTTTCTGTGCTCGCCTACTGTTTGGGTGCACTGGTTTCTTATTCTGACCCACCTTGGCCTTGGGCGCCTTTGGCATGATGAAAGTCTACCCTTTCGCTTAAAAACGGAAGCTATAAATCAAATATTCTCAAATGTAAGGTTGATTCTTGACAAATATCAGATTCATGAGGTCTTCCCACATGTCCAGTATCATTGCCGGAAGTGGAGTAATACAGCCGGAAGTACGAATATTGACCAATCGCTGCATTCTACTTGTGCTTCTCCGTTCCTGTGATCATCGTGCATGGTTTGATCAAAATGATGGCATCGAAGTCTTTAGTGTTGTCGTCAAGACTATCAAATTACTGTAGAAGGTATCCCATCAATGCTTTTACTTGAGTGTAAATCGACCAAACTGTGCGAAAAAATAATTTGTTAAATACTTCCAATGCACGTCTGTCCTTCGATGTGGATATCACATTGACCTTTACAAAGATTGTCCGGTTTTCGATCAATGTAGATTGAAAGGATATTGATTATACAAGCTCCCTTTGCATACAAAACACTTGTCAGTTTGATGTTCGTTTCAAGAGAGACACTGAAACCTACAATTTAAACGATGGTCCTGTTTTGGTTCAATGTATTCTTCAAGTTATACACCAAGTCATGTTTTATGTAATTTTTCAAACTTGAAAGTTGTCAGTTCTTTTATTCTCTAGCGCCAAAAAACATTTACATATCCTTGCTATGACTGATTTAAATCTGATTGTTCCTCCCTTTACACGTAGAGGATTTATTTTATCATGATTAAAACAATAATTGTATTCATTCACCTTCAACATGATAGTTGCAATTAGATAATAGATAGTAAAAAAAACGAAGTCATTTATAAATACTTTTACAGATTAGTGGATCGGCAACGCTCCATGGTAAAGTTGGTTCCTGTGACAACCTCAACACGACTATGCAGTGCGGCAGTAGTTCCCCCGCCTCAAGCTGAAGGTGTTGACAAGAGTTATCCTCCAAAAATACAGAAACTAGTGGAGGATATAAGTGGTCTGAATTTGTTGGAGGTTGCTGATTTAAATGAACTTTTAAAAGTAAGATTTATCATGTTTATTACTGCTTGAAATAACATCCTTCCTATGTATCCATTTCTACATCACAACTTTAAAGAATTTTTAAATGACAAACTTAAAAGACATAAAAACTTTGCACAATGGTTGCCCTGACACAGAAAACAAAAGTAATGCATTGGATCCAAAAAATATTTCAAATACTCAATCACTTTAACACTGTTAATGCTGTGTTGATACTCTAATCAGATGAATAGTATTGATTGCTGATTTCTAAGGATGTTTTAACTATTTTCACAACACAACTTCATACCTTGATAAGCACTTTCCGGAAATTCATGTTTTAAATGATTGCCTTTCTTGACATTTTTAAATGGAAATTGTTCATTTCAAAACGTTCGATATATATATTGGATATTTTCGTATCAGGCTTCTGTATTGCAAGATACTGATATATCGATAATACCCTGCATCCATACTGGTTTCCCCACCTCTTTGTTCTCTGTTTAACTTAAATAAAAAAGATTTTTTGTATTGTATCGTCGTTTGTATTGTCAAAATTATTTCATAATTGCATCTATATCTATCTATCCAGAAAACTTTAAACATTTCTAAAACACCTATGATGGCCATGGGAGGAGCAGTAGCACAAGCACCAAAGGTAATAACATTCATTAGCCTTAGGTTAAAATATGCGCTACTTTAAGGTCATGTATGTTTAAATTTACATCCAGCAATTATGTCTTCTTGATGGTGTGAACCAAAAGACACAAAAGACTGTTTGAGTGCATTCTCGATAATCCACGTTCGACGTTCCGATGATATCTCCGCTAACCTCTGTAGGTACCTCGTTGGACGATATGCAACTAAGGCGGAGGTAATTTATGAATGGCATTGAGCCCTTCTTGGTTCCAGATTATCAAGAATGATTTGAGTGCATCCTTAGATCAATTGTTGTGAAGATGGTATTTGTTGTTCAAAGTATGCTGTCAACTAATCACAAGCCTCTTTGTTTTATTGTTTAAAATTGGGACTACAAATTACTGCACAAATAGTTCCATTTTGGTAGAGCTTATTGCTTGTCCACCCCAAAAAATAGGTTTACACCTTGAATTTAATGCTGTTAGCATTTCTGTAGAGAGGATGAATGGCTCATTTGATAGTGACCCAGTGATTATGTTCATCTGGCAAATATAATAAATATTGATTATTTATTGTTTAATCTATAATGATCAGGAGGAAGAGGAGGAAGAGGTAGCACCCAAACGAGAGAAGATGGCTTTCTCTGTCAAACTTGTCAAGATCGAAGATGGAAAGAAGATTCAGCTCATTAAAGAAATTAAGAATCTGATATCTGGGATGAATTTGGTTCAGGTATGTGTAAAGTTTTATCGTTTATTTTGTCTTTATTATCATGTCACATAATATTTTCGACTCTTGTCTATGGATCTGTTGTGCCGAAATGCTTTTGCTTCCGGGTCATATCTAAAAAAAACAGTCCAATATTTTTTTACTAAATTTGTGTTTTTTAAAAAAGATAGGTTTTTTTCTTCTAAAATATGTTTCTTGACATTTAAGAACTTCAATTATTCCATAAGAATTGTTTTCATTGTACCCAAGGCCATGCTCCTTTGAATTATACTGTTAACTGTAATTATTATCCCACGCCATGAAGTGGAAGGGGGATATAGGTTTGGGCTCCTCCGTCTGTGCGTCCATTTGTCCGTCAGTCCAAGTTAAAGGGGACAGCTTTTCTCAGAAACTATTTAAGATAGGATAACTATGATGGAGTTAAAATATTAGAACTGAAAAATTATTTTGTACAGAGTTGTTGCCTTTCTTCATTTTTGGACTCTGTTCGAGGGTGTTTTCAAAGGGGACATCTTTTCTCAGAAACTATTTAAGATAGGATATCAAAATTTGCTGTGTGTCTTCAGGGTATCAATACCTTGATGGAGTTAAAAAATCAGAACCTCAAAATTATTTTTACAGAGTTATTGTCCTTTTTTTTTACTCTGTTTTATGATGTCGTCAAAGGAGACAACTTTTCTCAGAATCTTTTTATGATAGGGTAACCAAACTTGTTTTGTGATTTCAAGGTATCAATACCTTGATGAAGTTAAAAATCAGAACCGCAAAATTATTTTTTACAGAGTTCTTGCACTTGTTCAGTGTTTTTGCACTCTGTTCGAGGGTGTTTTCAAAAGGGACAATTTTTCTCAGAAACTGTTTAATAAAGGATAATAAAATATGCTGTGTGTCTATAGGGTATCAATAAACTGATGGAGTCTGAAAACAAGATTTTAGGAAAATATTGGGAGCTTTAATGAAAACTTATTTGGCAGGGGATGTTGATGACCATGTCTTCTTGTCTACATTTCAGGCCAAGAAGTTTGTAGAGTCAGTGCCGCAGGTTGTCAAGGCTGATATTCCGAAGGATGAAGCAGAGAAACTTAAAGAAGCTCTGATTGCTGCCGGGGGACAAGTAGAAGTAGAATGATGAGGACCACATGGAGTACAAGTGATCAAACTGATGATAGCTTAATGTCAAGCCATGACAGAATGCAAGTTATATATGCAAGGACTGGATTTGACCATCTTTTTAAAATGTGTAAATTGACAATGTGATAACATAGAAAACAATATTTTGCTTCCTGTTAAGGACTTAAAAGTAGTAAAAGCATTTCTAGCTAGGATTTTATATTCAATTGGGAAAACATTTGATCAAAAATTTTCAAAACTGTTATTTCATAATGATTTGAAAATCTTTATTGCAATATAATCTATCAGTAATGAACTAAAATGATGCAATCAGAGTGCTATTAAATAGTCAAACCATGAATAACGAAAGACTATCATTGTTCTACATTCATTTTATCATTTCAAAGGAATGAGAACAAGGTGCCTTGTGTTCATAAAGACTAAATTTCTGGAGATGTTTGCTAGTGCTCAGAAGGATACCTGCCACAAACAATGTGTCACTGAACTCAAGGCTGTATTTGAAAGATTACCAGTATGAAACCACCACTTGCAGATTGATAATTGTTGTACATACTGTATATAGTGTGCAAGGTGTGAATGTTGGTAGGTAGTGAGTCGCTAGCCAGTGTATCAGGATGTTAGGTTCTTGCATAGCTCAGTAACCTCCTGTTGTTTTAGGTTAACTAGGAGCGTCATAGTATGGTATGAAATAAGCCTTAAGATTACCAGCGAAAATGTAAGATTTGTTGTCTTTGGGAGTGCTATCAGCAGGCCAAAAGAAAGCAGGTCGTGGAACAATTACCTTAAATAAAATTCATGGAATTTTGTCTAGTTTGATCGGTTACGTGCAAGGTGATATCACCATATGACATCATGATTACCCAGCTGCCTTTGAGGTTTCTTGCTAAGTTGCTACAGTTATCAGCTATCGTTTGATAGACTGTTCAAATTTGCTGTTAGAAATAGAGTTTAATAGTAAGATAATGATGATTTGAAGATGATGCATATTTAATTCATTTCTACCAGCAGTTTGTTCTTGAATGTCATTTTCCGCAGAACATTTTTTTATATTACTGAGCAAAACAAACCTCTTAAAGGGCTGTCTGCCTGTATCATGACCTGTTGAAATTTACCAGTGTGCATTTAATGGGAGAAGCATAATTGATAGAGATGTGATGTGTGAATTGATTTCCAGATTCAGTAACTGCATTTGTTAGTAGTGATTAAAGCAATTATGTTTTGCCAAAAATCTGTCTAAATATATGTTTTAAAGAATTGTGAGAAATGAGCAGCCAGTGCTTGCACTGGATATTAGTCTTAAAAATGTTCATTATTATTAAACAAAGCCTGAAGACAATATAAGCAAACCCAAGTTAGTACCCAGTTTAAAACTGGATCATCACCGACTCATGAATGCAGTGATCAATCTACAGATTTGGCTTGCAGAATCCAGGGACTGGTTACCACAAAAACTTTGCTTCCCAGAACTCACAGCTTATATTTTATGAGCCCTTTCTCAATAAATGCTGCACTCACCACGTTTTCGTTGCCCATTTTAATGTTTTGGTGTCAAGGATGATATTTATGTTGCATTTTCCACGTTTTTCTGCACAGAAGAGATGTTTCGTTTGCAAGGTCTGTTTCTACATTTTATGAGTATTTGAAGATGGACTCCGAGGTTTAAGTTTCACTTAGAATGAATATGTCTAAAATCAGTTTGATGCTATCCCATTAAAAGCTTTTTAAAAAATAAACGCTTATCTCCGAGACCTCTCTATAGATTCTATTGATTTTAATAAAGCATTTTGTCAAAACGGGGTAATAGTATGAAAACCCACAAATGTTCAGAAAGGTTGAATGAGAATGAATACCATACTTTCTTTCGGGTGTCTTTTTAAAAAGATTCATTAGCTTCAACAATAAATAAGACTGATGGCAATTTGTAAAAAGATGTATAAAATCATAAATTTGTAATTACAAAACTCGTTTAAAACTGGATGTTATGTTAAATTTACTTGCACAATTTTCACAATAACAAGTGAAGTGACTTTCTACTTGTTTGAGCATTCATGCAGTAACCAACATGTTATGAAAGCTTCACCGTCATGAATCATTGTCCGCATTGCAAGGGGGTCCAACTGATGTAAAACTCGTTTTCAACTATGTCCATGTACCCATGACATTATAGTAATATGTTAAATGTATGACACTTTGGGTTTCCAGAAAAGATCTGTGCAAGCATGATTTAGTTTTACAATGTCAGCCAATGCTTTAATTTTATTTCTTGTTAGCGGCAATAGTGATAACCCGGCAATAGCTTTAATGCCTAGGCATTCTCACTACTGTCTAAGACACATGAATACCTAGGCATTAACAATTTAACACTATTGTAGGATTTTCACTATTGCCGCTAACATATACTCAACTCCAAAAGAAACGCGACAGACAATACTACAATTAAATGAGAAGAGATTACAATAGATATTTGTAAGAGGTAGTATGTCAGAGGCATAAAATATCCACAAAACATTAAAGCATAATTTGTTTTGTGATGTTTTTATTGATTTCTGTACAAGTTTACTTTTCAGTGTTTTCATCAGTTACAATCTATTGTTAGGACTTGAATGCATGTCAATTTACAGTGTTAGTAGCGATTGTGGCCAGCATTGTTGTTGACAACAGACAGACATCGTCGTCTCATGGATATGAATAGACGCCTGATGAAGGCACGAGGGATGTTGTTGTACACGTCCAACACTGCCAGTCGCAGTTGTTGTTGAGTTTGTCCGAAGGCGTCTCTCAATCTCATCCCGGAGATGTTCCACTGGATTCAGGTCGGGACTCAAGGCTGGCCAATTCATCGTTTGGATGTTGTTAACCGCAAGAAACTGTTGGGTGAGTCTAGCAGCATGAGCTCGTGCGTTATCCTGCTGGAGAGTCAGATGGGGTCTACCAGCAAACAGTGGATGAACAACAGGTCTGATAACTTCGTCAACATAGCGCTGTGTTGTGACACTTCTGCCACGAACTTGTCGGTTGTTTTGACAGATAACAGGTGCTATTCGCCTGCCCCAACTGATTCCATCCCATAGCATGAAAGACCGTCCGCCACAACGGTCAGTTTCAAATACACAAGGATCAAGAAATCTTTCATTCACGACGCCTTATTCTGACCAGCCCATCAGTCACATGAACACAGAATCGGCTTTCGTCTGTGATGACAATGTTGTGCCACTGTGCATTCCTCCAAATAAGATGTTTTTGGACCCATTGCAGCCGTTGTTGCCGATTCCGACGAGTCAAAATCTGACCAACGTAAGGCGTTGACTTACTGTAGCTGGGGAAATGGGGCTATTGTGATTCCCAACGGTTTGAAGGGCTGTTACACTTTGCTGACAAGAAACGGTTTTGTAAATGTGAAATGTTAATGTATCGATCTTGTCTGTTTGACGTCACTCTTCGTCGACCACTTCGTGGACAATCACTGACTGAATTTGTTTGATTATTGCGATTGGCAAGTCGACAGATTGTTGAACTCCAAACTGTAGGTCAACATTTGCAACACTCAAGCCTGCATCAATCATTCCCTAATGCATGGAATCGTGCTACATTACTCAAACGTGGCATCTTTTAAAACATAGAGGGGTCACTTTAAATCTGTATGCACGTGTTTTAAGTCTTTTGCACGAGTTTTACATGTACGTACATGTACAGTTAGGTTGGCTCACGAACTTTCTTAAGTTGCTGAGTTTGTGTGAATTTTCGATTATGCTCAATTAATGTTATCAAATCTCCATTAAAAAAATCGTAGTGTTTATAACATTAAGGTTCCACCTAAAAATTTATTTAGATGCCTTAAAAAATCTTGGATGATTACCGCATTACTTTTGGAGTTGAGTATATATATGATCCTTGTTGAAATATTATTTCTTTCTCTTATTCAGAAAGCCCATATGAAACATGTCTGATAAAGTTTGAATTTTTACAACCAAACTTTTGAAGAGGAAGGTCTGTTGAAATTGAATTTGTCTAATCTTTCCTCAGCGCATAAATTTGCATGATTTTAATATTGACCATAACTTTGGTATTCGAGCAACAGAATGAGAAACAAAATCAAGACAAAACAACATGAAATTACATTTAAGTTTTATTCATGAATCAATCTTGATTTCAAGGTTCAAGAAATGCAAAATGATCCAATTTGGTTTTTATTGCTGTGCATAGTATGATACTGAAGTTTATTACTTATCATTTGAAATTCACAATATCTCTTGATTTCATGTATACAATTTTATATCTTAAACTTCTGAAACTGTTTCAGCCTTAATGATAATGTATTGAAAAAATAGAATAATCAGATGGATTTGAAAAATCCAAAAACATGATTTCCATGAGGCTAACAAACAACGACATGCAAGTCATGAACAAACTTAATTAACAGCAAATATTTGTTCAGTGAATAAAATACAAAGACCACATTAAAACAAACAACAATAGCTGAAATAGACAGCTAAATGCTAAAATGGGCAAGCAACATGAAATAAATCTGGATATCTCTGATCCTTTGAAGACTGACAGAAGCTAAACAATAATGAAACATACATAATCAGTGATGGAAAAAAAACATCAAATCTGGCTTGTAGTAGGAACTGGATAGGTCCATTAACTTTATTGAATATTTCTATCCCCTTCATTCAAAAAGACTTAAGTATGTACAATACTGAAAATAATCTTGGTTGAAATTCCAAAAAAACATTCAGTTTGCCCAAAGCACCTGGTCCCTCAAATTTTATTAAAATCCCTCAAATTTTATTTGCCTTATCACATGTTTACCAGTCATCGAGACCTGGTAGAGGGAACTTCACAGCAAATCTCTCCACATCACCGCGAATCTTCTTTATCTTCTCGATGACCCCTGGGTCTGTTGATACTTTCTCCTTGAACTCACGCAGCGTTGGTCCACACGAGGCCTGGATTTCTTGTGTTAACAGGATAGCTGAAATTGATAGTTGATAAATATTTATAAATAACATTTCTGCTGAGATAACTGTCTGCATACATCCTTTAGAATAATTTTCTTAATCACTTGTAAATAGGACACAACAAGGGGGAACTACTCTCCTTTAGATATTTCTAGATTCACTACTGTGGTAACTAACTAGAAAAAGGCAGCATATTAAACAATATTTTGTCTGTGTGACAATAAACAGAAATTTCTGAACTTCAAAACAACATAACTTGTTCTTATGAATGAAACTGGTTTATACATCACCTTTAAAGATTAACTCGAGTGTAGAAATTATATTGTAGAAAAGTAAGAACAAACCTTGATGAAAGAATTCTACAATCTGTGTGAAGTCCGCTTCCTTGAGTCCACGTGAGGTGAGAGCAGGGGAACCAATACGCAGTCCACTTGGTTTGAGGGCACTTTTGTCTCCGGGACAAGTGTTTTTATTCACTGCGATACTGATCTCTTCAAGGATCCTCTCTGCACGCGCTCCGTCCAGCTTCTGGGGTCGAAGGTCAACTAGCACTAAATGGGTGTCAGTTCCACCTGAAAAAGTAAATGGTTAACTTCAATATGAGTTTTATGAAAGTTAACACTTGCTGCTTAATCAGATCATGACATGACTCACTTTCAATTTTATTAACCAAAAATCTTTCTGTAGCCTCCATTTGATATATGTTGAGGAAATTACCGGTAAGGCAATCCTGACGCTTTTATAAACATTCTTTTTACATCAATTTAAATGCAAAACTTACTAAGCTTGATCATCATCAACAGTTTTAGCGTGCATTAACTATAAACAAATCTTTGATTCTTTGTTGTTCTAAACAGAATCTTGAAATTACTGTGAAATATTTTCCGATAGAAAAGCAAGGATTGGGAAAGACCTTTAAATTTTACTATTGAATGGCCAATTTTTAATTCAGAAATTTGTTAAAAAGCTTTTAAATGGCCCATTGTGTCTTTCCCAATCCCTGGAACAGGAAACTCTACAGTTTCTATAACAACTTAACAAAACTGTATCTATTTTTAAATCAAATTATTGTGACTGTATGTCCCACCTGACACAACTGTGTAGCCCTTGTTCTGCAGACCAGCACAGAAGGTCTGAGAGTTGAGGATCACCTGCTTCTGGTAGTTTTTGAACTCCGGCTTCATCGCCTGCTTCAGGGCCACAGCCACAGCTGGAACAGATAGGAGATGTTTTGTGTTGGCTCTTTAGTCTTTACATTCATACCCTTTCGATTATGTCTTTATTGGTAAGTAATTACATTATTTCGGCATTTCATGCATATTAGATGAGTATTCTCATCTGCAATTTGGTAGCGATAACAAATCTCTATTCAGGAACTTCAGTAAAACTTTGAAAATTGGCACCGTTAAGCAGTTATAGAGCATATTTATGGTAAATGTAATTCTTGTCTTAAGTTTGTTTATTCTCAGATAACAAGTAAGTACTAGTATTTTAAGCGATAACAGAAAAATCCTAACCAAACTGAAGTACCAAGTAATCATTTCTTTTTAACTGACAAGATCATTGAATTTTCTCCCGTCTTTAGAAGTATAAGCTGACCTGCACAAAAGCGGCAGCAAATGTAACAGTTCTTTCTCCATATTGTAAGGGTATAATCAGACCTGCTTCCTCATAAAAAAAGAATTTTTTCTTGGATCCACACTTTACTATACTAGGCTTGAACAAATAAAGTTCTCTTGTCTATAGCACATGTTCCAACAAAGAGAATACACTGACCTGCTATCTGGTGGTTGTGAGGTCCGCCCTGCAGTCCGGGGAACACGGCCTCGTTGATCCTCTTCTCAAGGTCGAACATCACCTTGTCTCCGTTCTTCAACGTCTTCCTGACACCTGGTGGAGGGACAGAAGAAAATGCATTATTATTTATCTTTTAGGACTAAGTTGAAACAACAATATCAGTACAGTTCCAAATTAGTTTGTAGCCTATGCTAGCCAAGAACAGATGAGAAGCATAATGCAGCAAACAAAACAATATCTTTAAGGACTATTTAGTTAAAACAACAATATCAAGAAAGGGGGAGAGTTATTATACGACACTGGCAATATTTCAGATTAAAGAAAACGGTAAGAGACTACAGTTGTGCACTTATACAGATGATTGGTTAGTAAATGAGTAATATAGTGTTCTAATCATCGAAGAATCTAAAACTTTGAACTGAAAATATTATATTTCATTGATTAAAAGAAAACGTGTACCTTTTCTGAAGAAGATGATGCCCGACCTGGGTCCTCGTAGTGTTTTGTGCGTTGTTGTTGTTACAATATCACAGTATTCAAAGGGACTCGGAGCTTGTTCGGCCGCCACGAGACCGCTCACGTGAGCCATGTCAGCAAGGAGGAGGGAATCTGTGCTGTCTGCGATCTCACGGAACTTCTTGTAGTCCAGGTTTCGGGAGTAACAGCTCACACCTATTTAGCAACAAATTACATTATTAAAGACTCCCTTATTCTATTTGATACTTGACAACCACAAATTAATGTTTGAAACTTGTTTCACTATAACATTCCACATCAAGCATTGTTGCAGTTTCTAATAGGGATTCTCGGGGCAATTTGGCAGTAGCATATCTTTACTATTGCAAAGGGTCCCATCTGTACAGAATTTTTCAAATTGATTCGCTCCCCTAATTGCACGGATCAATACTGTAAATCTTTGTTAATCAATTTGAAATACTTTTTCACAGATCAATCTTATTCATAATAACTTAATTGAGTTTCTCCGTTTAATATAAAAGAAGTCAAACTACATTAAAACGTTACTGAATCAAAAATCAATATTACTTCATATTCATATTCCTTCCTTGTGTTATTTACCTGCAACAATCAACTTGGGCAAGAACAGCAGAGCGTTTTCCTTGAGACGTTCGTAGTCAATAAGCCCTGTGAGAGGATTCAGCTTGTAGGGGAACGATTCAAAGAATACTGAGGTTGCTGAGACACGTTTGTTCTGGGTCATGAAACCGTGACTAAGATGGCCGCCGTCAGGAAGGTAAAGTCCCATAATTCGTCCATGCGGTTCAACAACGGCTGTGTACACGGCAAAGTTCGCTGGTGACCCAGAAAGAGGCTGCACATTGACTCCCCACTCTGCTGGGTCAAGACGGAAGGCTTTGAGAGCTCGCGCCTGACACAGACGTTCAACTTTGTCAATCACTTCATTGCCGCCATAGTACCTGTGAAATGAGTTATATTGTTATTTATTCATTATTACAAAAGAGAAAAGAAACAAGTATTTGTCACAAAGGTGACAAGATCCCCCGCCGCAAATTGATGTTAACAACAAGAAGCGGGACGGACGGACGTACAGAGCTGAATACTATGTCCCCCGTGAAGACTCAAGGTTAATGGGTTCATGAGATATGGTGCTAACAACATTTTCAAAACTGGTCAAAGTCTCGCCGTGACCTTGAAAATGAGGTCAAGGTCACCAAAAACTTTTCAGGTCTGCGTATTCCCCAGATGAAGACTGGTACCAAGTTTGAAGATTCTAGGTTGAGCGGTTCATTAGATATCCCGCTAACAATATTTTCAAAACTGATCAGTCTCGCTGTGACCTTGAAAATGAGGTCAAGGTCACCGAAAACATTTCAGGTCTGTGTATTCCCCAGATGAAGACTGGTACCAAGTTTGAAGATTCTAGGTTGAGCGGTTCATTAGATATCGCGCTAACAACATTTTCAAAACTGGTCAGTCTTGCTGTGACCTTGAAAATGAGGTCAAGGTCACCAAAAGCTTTTTAGGTCTGCGTATTCCCCAGATGAAGACTGGTACCAAGTTTGAAGATTCTAGGTTGAGTGGTTCATTAGATATCGCGCTAACAAGAAGAGGGACGGACGTACGGACGGAGGGAGCTGAATACTATATCCCCCGCTTCGCGCTAAACGCGCGGCGGGGGGATAAAGAAACCTAAACCTTTTATCTACTCTTTTGGAACCTTCTCAGAATGATGATTTTGAGGAAAACAATTTAGAATTCATTGTTCATCACAAAGTCTTTTTTCATACTACATTACTACTACAGCGCAATTCCTATACTTCCTACATAATATTATCATGGTGTTAGAGCATGTTCTTCAAGAAAAACACATCACTCAATAATATTATCTAAATTGCTTATGTTCTAGGAAAAGAATAATTTTCTCAACTAGACTGAATTTCTTTAAATTTATATTGAGCAAGCTATTGAATAATTGTCTTTATAAAAACACAGTAGTATTTGATCTGGGAATTTTACTTACAAAAGCAAATTGTAAACACCCTAATACCAAATTATTCCTGATACAATTCACATAGCCGATCACGTTCTATATTCACCTCTGACCAGGCTGCCCCTCTGAGTATTTGTTGGTGAGACAGGATCCCAGTGTTTGTTGCACGGCCCGACTAGCAAAGTTCTCTGATGCGATCATCTCCAGTCCCTTCCTCTGCCTCTCCTTCTCTTCTCGGACAAGCTCGTAGATTTCAGGGTCATCAACCTTGATGTCTTCCCTCAGGTTCAGGTCGTCTGCCATCTTGATTTATTATTATGCTGAAATGTTATGATAAAAATAAATGGAAATTTTAAACATTAAGCTGCTGAACCGGTTAAAAATGTGTACCTCAAGCCTCAAATATAACCAATCTTTGGGCAGAGAAAAATGATATTTTTGGTTCTTTTTTAATAAGCTTGTTATATACCGGTAAGTGACCTACATTTGTATATCACAAATAGAATAATAAATTTACAGTGTAACAACATATCATATATTGCCAATTGGTGAATCAATATATCACAACATATTCACATAAGCAAAACAGCTGTATACAGTAATGGTATGCATCTTACTTACTAGCTATTAGGGCACTTAAGCAAACTGTTTGTACCATATCAATATTGAAGATATGCACAATTTAATGAAAATAGTATTGAATGTAAGGTTGAGGGGAAGGTTGTTTGAAATTCAAAATAGGACATTAAGAAGAAAATTTTGAAGTTTGATGAGAGTTTCAGATGAACCAGTGTGCATAAAAAATGCTTTGCAGACGTAGCCAATAATTAAAAATAGATTTTTCTTTCTTATCAAGGCTTGTCACATCAACCTTTGTTTCAACATACACAAACCAGTTTAAAGCAGTTGTAACTTGACATGGATATCACGTAAATTGACAAGACTATTGCCCTTATCCCTTATCTAGATATTTAAAGCTTCAGAATTTAAGTACAAAGTACACAAAAAGTTGAGTTCTTACCACTTACTCTATTACAAACCTAACAGCAACTAGACGTTGTTTATAATGTGAACAGTCATGACATACATGGCGTACACAGTAACTCAACACTACTTGTCAACAACTAGCTTATATTGACCCACTTCTGTCATGATGAATGCAATAATTGGGACATTTACATTTTGGTGGCAACCATTAATTAAAACTCATTATTTGAGATGATTTGACCTATGTCAATTAATCTACTTGAACATAAACTTTTTTCCTCATTTTGTAAAAGCAGTTAAAGATTGTGGAATAAGGGTTAAACATGGTTAGAGAGATTAGATTATTCCGACTGAAGTGAACAGAAGCTAGTTTGCTAAATAAAATTAACTTATCTTCAGTGAAATATCAATATCACAATTTCAGGGTAAAGAACAATGTCATAAAATAATTCATTTAAGAAATTTGTCTTTGAAAGTATTACCAGATTTGTTCTGTGTTCCACTTAAACTTGCCCAAAATGTTTAGCCTATAATTTTAAACATATATTTATTAGGAATCAATTATTCGATATTTATTTCTCATATGGACTACAAGCCTTGATATAAAATTTTATCGTACAATGCCTTATAAACACCTAAATAGAAGTGATATAATTAACCTATCAACATAACCGACTTACAAATTTCATATTAGGTACTGTAGAATATAAATGAAATAGCCTAGAACAGTCCTAAATCTGGTTTGATTTGTGGAATATAAAAAGGATGCACAGCTGTCATACTCATAATCATGTTAACTCTGATGCACAATTAATTTGAAAAAGTGTAGTGTAAGTGTGAAATGGTTAACAAAAAAAATTATTTGACAACTATTTAAAACTTAAAAAATGAACAAGAATTAACTTCTCGAGCAAATAATTTTTTTAAAACTTCTTTCAGTATTTAACGTTTCCTTGACTTAAAGGGGCAGTAGAACGTTTTTTGATAATTTTCGATTTTTAATATTTCACTTATAATTGTAAGTTAATGCTAAATGTATTATATTGACAGCGTCAACAATCTCATTACACAAGCAAATCACTCATAGTCAGAGGATAAAGTACGATGAATCACATAAAATTCATTTTGTGTATGAAAAAGGAATTGCATGGCTTAATTTTACGTTATATATTGAATTATTACTGCTTCATTTAGTTTGAATACATTGTCTTTCAATTGGAACCATTGTTTTTCATTTTCCTGACATCACATTATATTCCCCCTAAAAACGTGCTACTGCCCCTTTAACTTTAAAACATTGTATTATCAAATTCAGTTATTCCATCAATTCATTAAGTTGAATCAACATATTCCATTTATATAAGTCACTTGTTAACATCAGTCAGATTACATAATCATAGTTTTACTCCGATCATTATCATTGATGATTGTGGACCTAATGCATTGTGCTTAGTTCACATTTTAGCGCACATGGCTCAAATGTCGAGTGTAAACTTCATGGATCTCGTGATTAATACAATAAAACAAACTTTTAATTGTGTTAACACGACAAAACAATTGACCAAATGTCGCTATCATTTTTTTCACTATTGCATCATTGACAACTTACCAAATTTTGACACACGTTTTCTTCTCTCTGTCCGTTTCCCGCGACAGTTCACGGTTTGTGGAGGCCGATGTTTACGAGTGATAGTATATATACTTCACTTCGACCAATGACCGTAGCCGTACTTTACGATCAAGCAATCGTCTACCAATATATTTCCTTGTTACAAACAAGCACCTTACATAAACTTGAAGGGAGATAACTCCACATACTTTGGCGGGAAAATATAAGAGGCTGTTTCATAACAGGATTTTGGACAAAAGAAAATATGAAATAGCTAGAACTTGAAATTACTTGATATTTGTGATTAACTATAATAGTTATGTACATATCTGAAATATGAATTTTAAAAAATCACTAGATATATTAGCCCAGATTACGCAATAGCTAAAATAAACTAGATTAGCGTTTGCGGGATACCGCAAAAGCAGAGCAGCCCCGGAACTTTGGGTTTCGCCTTACCCTGTTCCGCCTTTTACAGGCCTCACCAAATTGGGAATTTTCTCGTGACCGTGACCGTTGACACTCAAGGTCACACAATCAATGAACACATTTCATTGAGTATAACATTATTGTAATGAAATAAAGTGTTAAAAATTAAATTAATCCATTTTCTCCATATATGTTGACCTTGCTGTGACCTTGACCTTCGACAGTTCGTACCCAAATTTTTTTTAATATGTTGTACTTCTCAAGAGTTAATATATACAAAATCTAAACTTCATAGCACAAAAACTTTTCAAGTTATTGTGTTTACAAGGAATATATGTTTATAACTCATATCTCATAACCTTGACCTTTGACCTTCAAGGTCACACAATAATTGAACACTTTTTATTTAGTATAACAATCATGTATTGATTAAAAGTGATCATAGTTAAAATTAAGTTTTTTCGCTAAACCATGCTTAAGTCATGACCTTACTGTGACCTTGACCTTTGTCAGATTGTAGCCAAAACCTTTTCAAATTTTTTTACTTTTCCAAGGATGATATATACCAAGTTAGAGCTTCATAGCACAAAAACTTTTCAAGTTACCGTGTTTACAAAGAATTTTGTGATGATTTTATAACTCGTGACCTTGACCTTTGAACTTGAAAGTGAACATGTCATAATGATTCCCTGGAAGTATTAACATTTAGACATGTTCATGAGTTCTGAAAAGCTAAATGGGATAAAGTTATACCCCAATTTAGTGCATTTTGTAATAACTCATATCTCATGACCTTGACCTTTGACCTTCAAGGTCACACAATCATTGAACACTTTTCATTGAGTATAACAATCATGTATTGATTAAAAGTGTTCATAGTTAAAATAAAGCATTTTCGCTAAAACATGCTTACGTCATGACCTTGCTGTGACCTTGACCTTTGACGGATTGTAGCCAAAACCTTTTCAAATTTTTTTACTTTTCCAAGGATGATATATACCAAGTTAGAGCTTCATAGCACAAAAACTTTTCAAGTTATCGCGTTTACAAGGAATTCTTAGAGTGAATACATAGCTCGTGACCTTGACCTTTGACCTTGAAAGTGAACGTGTCAAAATCGTTCCCCGAGGTATGAGTAGTAAGGTATGAATAAGAGTTCTGGAAAGCTTAGGGGAAAAAAATTATAGCTAGTAGTACGAGTGCGGCGGCGGCGGCGGCGGCGGTCGCGGCGGCGGCGGCGGCGGCGATGGAAACTTCACAAAAACTGATAGCAGCCCCGTCCTTAGACGTCACGGGGCTGCTAATTATTAGGTTTAGGGTCTCATGACTAACCAGCCGGTGTAGCTAATGATTTATTGTATTTAACAATGTACAGCAAGTAGCGAGTTAAGTATAAAAAATATTATAATGTCCTAGTGTTAATTACTGTCTAGTCGATCATATAACGATTTAGTTCTTCAGTAAAACCGAGCTGGCTGTAGATCGACTTTCTAAATATAAATGAGCAGAGTAGGCCTAGAACTGTTCAACAGCTAGTTTATCATAAACAGAACCATGCATCATATATATCGTTAAATATTCATATTTAAATCTTATCTGGTTTGTTTGGGAAATTTTTACCTGAAAATCATGACCATTACAGGCCTACATCTAAACAAAGTGACAATTTTTCGTACCTCTATGTATTGAAGTTGAAGAAAATAATCAGTTAGCCTATACAGTTCAGGCTTAATAGAAACTAACAATGTTTTGCGAAAGAGCATCATAAAACCATTCCTGCTTGTATATTTACATATTTGCTTATGGAATTTCAAATATGAATTTCTCTCCCAAAAATATTGTGAGACCCAAACGTGGCTCAAACCACATTGGAAAATACATTTGCACACAATCTATAGGCCTATCATCTGTGTCATCTTAAGTCTTTAAAATTCTTCAATATTTCGTGATATTCTACTTAAGGGTTTTCTACTTAATCATAATAAAAAAGATATTGTTCTACAACGAGCATAGGCTGATGAAAGGCAACGACAATATATTCGATCGGCTAGAATAGTGTTATCAGTAGCTGTACATCCATATTTCAAAACAAACTTGAAAAATTTAGTGTGAATTTATTCTATTGTCCTTTCAATTTTGAAACCCCAAACTTTTGATAAACAGAAAAGTACACATAAAATATTTTTAGTGAAGACTTCTTTCGTATCATTTACCCAGGGATTTAATATTGGGAATCACCGAACAAACGTATACATTAACAAGGGCATATAGTAAAGTTTCATGCTGAACTTCCAATCACGTTACTTTAATTTGATATAAATGTAACGCCCAAAAATAGAGCCATTGGCTCTGTAGCTCATCAGGCATCATATCAAGTTTGCTTTATACAGGCCAGATGAGCTAAAAATGAAACTGATGTTACCTATTGCAAGGAAATCTATAAAAAAAATACAAAACAAATGTAACGATTTCGGAATATATTTCCTTACCCAAATGATTTATTATTATTCAAAACTTTCTAGATTACTATATTAGACAGTGAAAGAAGTCCATACTAAAATATCCAAGGAGAAATAAATTTGCCATAGACTGTCATCTAATGGGGAAAAATATGTTTTTAAGATTGTGACCCCTGTGACCCTATTTAAGGTCATGGGGTCACAAAACCTACAGTTTAAAATCCCAATTGGCCAAGGAGTCTGCACATATAGTTTCAGCTCTCTAAGTGCAGTCTTTAAGCTCAATAGACCTTTTGGAACTAAAGATGATGATGAAAATAAGTTTTTAAGGTTGTGACACAGGTGACCCTAATTGGGTCATGGGGTCACGAAATCTACAATTAAGAATCCCCATTTGCCAAGGAGTCTGCACATATAGTTTCAGCTCTCTAGACCTTTTGGAACTTGAGAAGAAGATGAAAATAGGTTTTTAAAGTTGTGACCCCTGTGACCCTATTAGGGGTCACAGGGTCACCAAAGCTACAAATTAGAATCCCCAGTGTCCAAGGAGTCTGCACATATCATTTTTAACTCTCTAGTCCTTTTGGAACTGGAGAAGAAGATGAGAATTGGTTTTTAAGGTTGTGACCCCTGTGACCCTATTTGGGGTCATGGGGTCACGAAATCTACAATTAAGAATCCCCATTGGCCAAGTTGTCTGCACATATCATTTTCAACTCTCTAGTCCTTTTAGAACTGGAGAAGAAGATGAAAATAGGTTTTTAAGGTTGTGACCCCTGTGACCCTATTTGGGGTCATGGGGTCACGAAATCTACAATTAAGAATCCCCATTGGCCAAGGAGTCTGCACATATCATTTTCAACTCTCTAGTCCTTTTAGAACTGGAGAATAAGATGAAAATAGGTTTTGTAAGGTTGTGACCCCTGTGACCCTATTTGGGGTCATTGGGTTTACGAAATCTACAATTAAGAATCCCCATTGGCCAAGGAGTCTGCACATATCATTTTCAACTCTCTAGTCCTTTTAGAACTGGAGAAGAAGATGAAAATAGGTTTTTAAGGTTGTGACCCCTGTGACCCTATTTGGGGTCATTGGGTCACGAAATTTACAATTAAGAATCCCCATTGGCCAAGGAGTCTGCACATATCATTTTCAACTCTCTAGTCCTTTTAGAACTGGAGAAGAAGATGAAAATAAGTTTTTAAGGTTGTGACACAGGTGACCCTAATTGGGTCATGGGGTCACGAAATCTACAATTAAGAATTCCCATTTGCCAAGGAGTCTGCACATATAGTTTCAGCTCTCTAGACCTTTTGGAACTTGAGAAGAAGATGAAAATAGGTTTTTAAAGTTGTGACCCCTGTGACCCTATTAGGGGTCACAGGGTCACCAAAGTTACAAATTAGAATCCCCAGTGTCCAAGGAGTCTGCACATATCATTTTTAACTCTCTAGTCCTTTTGGAACTGGAGAAGAAGATGAGAATTGGTTTTTAAGGTTGTGACCCCTGTGACCCTATTTGGGGTCATGGGGTCACGAAATCTACAATTAAGAATCCCCATTGGCCAAGTTGTCTGCACATATCATTTTCAACTCTCTAGTCCTTTTAGAACTGGAGAAGAAGATGAAAATAAGTTTTTAAGGTTGTGACCCCTGTGACCCTATTTGGGGTCATGGGGTCACGAAATCTACAATTAAGAATCCCCATTGGCCAAGGAGTCTGCACATATCATTTTCAACTCTCTAGTCCTTTTAGAACTGGAGAATAAGATGGAAATAGGTTTTGTAAGGTTGTGACCCCTGTGACCCTATTTGGGGTCATTGGGTCACGAAATCTACAATTAAGAATCCCCATTGGCCAAGGAGTCTGCACATATCATTTTCAACTCTCTAGTCCTTTTAGAACTGGAGAAGAAGATGAAAATAGGTTTTTAAGGTTGTGACCCCTGTGACCCTATTTGGGGTCATGGGGTCACGAAATCTACAATTAAGAATCCCCATTGGCCAAGGAGTCTGCACATATCATTTTCAACTCTCTAGTCCTTTTAGAACTGGAGAATAAGATGAAATTAGGTTTTGTAAGGTTGTGACCCCTGTGACCCTATTTGGAGTCATGGGGTCACGAAATCTACAATTAAGAATCCCCATTGGCCAAGGAGTCTGCACATATCATTTTCAACTCTCTAGTCCTTTTAGAACTGGAGAAGAAGATTGTGACACAGGTGGGGTCACGAAATCTACAATTAAGAATTCCCATTTGCCAAGGAGTCTGCACATATAGTTTCAGCTCTCTAGACTTTTGGAACTTGAGAAGAAGATGAAAATAGGTTTTTAAAGTTGTGACCCCTGTGACCCTATTAGGGGTCACAGGGTCACCAAAGTTACAAATTAGAATCCCCAGTGTCCAAGGAGTCTGCACATATCATTTTTAACTCTCTAGTCCTTTTGGAACTGGAGAAGAAGATGAGAATTGGTTTTTAAGGTTGTGACCCCTGTGACCCTATTTGGGGTCATGGGGTCACGAAATCTACAATTAAGAATCCCCATTGGCCAAGTTGTCTGCACATATCATTTTCAACTCTCTAGTCCTTTTAGAACTGGAGAAGAAGATGAAAATAAGTTTTTAAGGTTGTGACCCCTGTGACCCTATTTGGGGTCATGGGGTCACGAAATCTACAATTAAGAATCCCCATTGGCCAAGGAGTCTGCACATATCATTTTCAACTCTCTAGTCCTTTTAGAACTGGAGAATAAGATGGAAATAGGTTTTGTAAGGTTGTGACCCCTGTGACCCTATTTGGGGTCATTGGGTCACGAAATCTACAATTAAGAATCCCCATATGCCAAGGAGTCTGCACATATCATTTTCAACTCTCTAGTCCTTTTAGAACTGGAGAAGAAGATGAAAATAGGTTTTTAAGGTTGTGACCCCTGTGACCCTATTTGGGGTCATGGGGTCACGAAATCTACAATTAAGAATCCCCTTTGGCCAAGGAGTCTGCACATATCATTTTCAACTCTCTAGTCCTTTTAGAACTGGAGAAGAAGATGAAATTACGTTTTGTAAGGTTGTGACCCCTGTGACCCTATTTGGAGTCATGGGGTCACGAAATCTACAATTAAGAATCCCCATTGGCCAAGGAGTCTGCACATATCATTTTCAACTCTCTAGTCCTTTTAGAACTGGAGAAGAAGATGAAAATAAGTTTTTAAGGTTGTGACCCCTGTGACCCTATTTGGGGTCATTGGGTCACGAAATCTACAATTAAGAATCCCCATTGGCCAAGGAGTCTGCACATATCATTTTCAACTCTCTAGTCCTTTTAGAACTGGAGAATAAGATGGAAATAGGTTTTGTAAGGTTGTGACCCCTGTGACCCTATTTGGGGTCATTGGGTCACGAAATCTACAATTAAGAATCCCCATTGGCCAAGGAGTCTGCACATATCATTTTCAACTCTCTAGTCCTTTTAGAACTGGAGAAGAAGATGAAAATAGGTTTTTAAGGTTGTGACCCCTGTGACCCTATTTGGGGTCATGGGGTCACGAAATCTACAATTAAGAATCCCCATTGGCCAAGGAGTCTGCACATATCATTTTCAACTCTCTAGTCCTTTTAGAACTGGAGAATAGGTTGTGACCCCTGTGACCCTATTTGGAGTCATGGGGTCACGAAATCTACAATTAAGAATCCCCATTGGCCAAGGAGTCTGCACATATCATTTTCAACTCTCTAGTCCTTTTAGAACTGGAGAAGAAGATGAAAAAAGGTTTTTAAGGTTGTGACACAGGTGGGGTCACGAAATCTACAATTAAGAATTCCCATTTGCCAAGGAGTCTGCACATATAGTTTCAGCTCTCTAGACCTTTTGGAACTTGAGAAGAAGATGAAAATAGGTTTTTAAAGTTGTGACCCCTGTGACCCTATTAGGGGTCACAGGGTCACCAAAGTTACAAATTAGAATCCCCAGTGTCCAAGGAGTCTGCACATATCATTTTTAACTCTCTAGTCCTTTTGGAACTGGAGAAGAAGATGAGAATTGGTTTTTAAGGTTGTGACCCCTGTGACCCTATTTGGGGTCATGGGGTCACGAAATCTACAATTAAGAATCCCCATTGGCCAAGTTGTCTGCACATATCATTTTCAACTCTCTAGTCCTTTTAGAACTGGAGAAGAAGATGAAAATAATTTTTTAAGGTTGTGACCCCTGTGACCCTATTTGGGGTCATGGGGTCACGAAATCTACAATTAAGAATCCCCATTGGCCAAGGAGTCTGCACATATCATTTTCAACTCTCTAGTCCTTTTAGAACTGGAGAATAAGATGGAAATAGGTTTTGTAAGGTTGTGACCCCTGTGACCCTATTTGGGGTCATTGGGTCACGAAATCTACAATTAAGAATCCCCATTGGCCAAGGAGTCTGCACATATCATTTTCAACTCTCTAGTCCTTTTAGAACTGGAGAAGAAGATGAAAATAAGTTTTTAAGGTTGTGACCCCTGTGACCCTATTTGGGGTCATGGGGTCACGAAATCTACAATTAAGAATCCCCATTGGCCAAGGAGTCTGCACATATCATTTTCAACTCTCTAGTCCTTTTAGAACTGGAGAATAAGATGGAAATAGGTTTTGTAAGGTTGTGACCCCTGTGACCCTATTTGGGGTCATTGGGTCACGAAATCTACAATTAAGAATCCCCATTGGCCAAGGAGTCTGCACATATCATTTTCAACTCTCTAGTCCTTTTAGAACTGGAGAAGAAGATGAAAATAGGTTTTTAAGGTTGTGACCCCTGTGACCCTATTTGGGGTCATGGGGTCACGAAATCTACAATTAAGAATCCCCATTGGCCAAGGAGTCTGCACATATCATTTTCAACTCTGTAGTCCTTTTAGAACTGGAGAATAAGATGAAATTAGGTTTTGTAAGGTTGTGACCCCTGTGACCCTATTTGGAGTCATGGGGTCACGAAATCTACAATTAAGAATCCCCATTGGCCAAGGAGTCTGCACATATCATTTTCAACTCTCTAGTCCTTTTAGAACTGGAGAAGAAGATGAAAAAAGGTTTTTAAGGTTGTGACACAGGTGGGGTCACGAAATCTACAATTAAGAATTCCCATTTGCCAAGGAGTCTGCACATATAGTTTCAGCTCTCTAGACCTTTTGGAACTTGAGAAGAAGATGAAAATAGGTTTTTAAAGTTGTGACCCCTGTGACCCTATTAGGGGTCACAGGGTCACCAAAGTTACAAATTAGAATCCCCAGTGTCCAAGGAGTCTGCACATATCATTTTTAACTCTCTAGTCCTTTTGGAACTGGAGAAGAAGATGAGAATTGGTTTTTAAGGTTGTGACCCCTGTGACCCTATTTGGGGTCATGGGGTCACGAAATCTACAATTAAGAATCCCCATTGGCCAAGTTGTCTGCACATATCATTTTCAACTCTCTAGTCCTTTTAGAACTGGAGAAGAAGATGAAAATAAGTTTTTAAGGTTGTGACCCCTGTGACCCTATTTGGGGTCATGGGGTCACGAAATCTACAATTAAGAATCCCCATTGGCCAAGGAGTCTGCACATATCATTTTCAACTCTCTAGTCCTTTTAGAACTGGAGAATAAGATGGAAATAGGTTTTGTAAGGTTGTGACCCCTGTGACCCTATTTGGGGTCATTGGGTCACGAAATCTACAATTAAGAATCCCCATTGGCCAAGGAGTCTGCACATATCACTTTCAACTCTCTAGTCCTTTTAGAACTGGAGAAGAAGATGAAAATAGGTTTTTAAGGTTGTGACCCCTGTGACCCTATTTGGGGTCATGGGGTCACGAAATCTACAATTAAGAATCCCCATTGGCCAAGGAGTCTGCACATATCATTTTCAACTCTCTAGTCCTTTTAGAACTGGAGAATAAGATGAAATTAGGTTTTGTAAGGTTGTGACCCCTGTGACCCTATTTGGAGTCATGGGGTCACGAAATCTACAATTAAGAATCCCCATTGGCCAAGGAGTCTGCACATATCATTTTCAACTCTCTAGTCCTTTTAGAACTGGAGAAGAAGATGAAAAAAGGTTTTTAAGGTTGTGACACAGGTGGGGTCACGAAATCTACAATTAAGAATTCCTATTTGCCAAGGAGTCTGCACATATAGTTTCAGCTCTCTAGACCTTTTGGAACTTGAGAAGAAGATGAAAATAGGTTTTTAAAGTTGTGACCCCTGTGACCCTATTAGGGGTCACAGGGTCACCAAAGTTACAAATTAGAATCCCCAGTGTCCAAGGAGTCTGCACATATCATTTTTAACTCTCTAGTCCTTTTGGAACTGGAGAAGAAGATGAGAATTGGTTTTTAAGGTTGTGACCCCTGTGACCCCATTTGGGGTCATGGGGTCACGAAATCTACAATTAAGAATCCCCATTGGCCAAGTTGTCTGCACATATCATTTTCAACTCTCTAGTCCTTTTAGAACTGGAGAAGAAGATGAAAATAAGTTTTTAAGGTTGTGACCCCTGTGACCCTATTTGGGGTCATGGGGTCACGAAATCTACAATTAAGAATCCCCATTGGCCAAGGAGTCTGCACATATCATTTTCAACTCTCTAGTCCTTTTAGAACTGGAGAATAAGATGGAAATAGGTTTTGTAAGGTTGTGACCCCTGTGACCCTATTTGGGGTCATTGGGTCACGAAATCTACAATTAAGAATCCCCATTGGCCAAGGAGTCTGCACATATCACTTTCAACTCTCTAGTCCTTTTAGAACTGGAGAAGAAGATGAAAAAAGGTTTTTAAGGTTGTGACACAGGTGGGGTCACGAAATCTACAATTAAGAATTCTCATTTGCCAAGGAGTCTGCACATATAGTTTCAGCTCTCTAGACCTTTTGGAACTTGAGAAGAAGATGAAAATAGGTTTTTAAAGTTGTGACCCCTGTGACCCTATTAGGGGTCACAGGGTCACCAAAGTTACAAATTAGAATCCCCAGTGTCCAAGGAGTCTGCACATATCATTTTTAACTCTCTAGTCCTTTTGGAACTGGAGAAGAAGATGAGAATTGGTTTTTAAGGTTGTGACCCCTGTGACCCTATTTGGGGTCATGGGGTCACGAAATCTACAATTAAGAATCCCCATTGGCCAAGTTGTCTGCACATATCATTTTCAACTCTCTAGTCCTTTTGGAACTGGAGAAGAAGATGAGAATTGGTTTTTAAGGTTGTGACCCCTGTGACCCTATTTGGGGTCATTGGGTCACGAAATCTACAATTAAGAATCCCCATTGGCCAAGGAGTCTGCACATATCATTTTCAACTCTCTAGTCCTTTTAGAACTGGAGAAGAAGATGAAAATAGGTTTTTAAGGTTGTGACCCCTGTGACCCTATTTGGGGTCATGGGGTCACGAAATCTACAATTAAGAATCCCCATTGGCCAAGGAGTGTGCACATATCATTTTCAACTCTCTAGTCCTTTTAGAACTGGAGAATAAGATGAAATTAGGTTTTGTAAGGTTGTGACCCCTGTGACCCTATTTGGAGTCATGGGGTCACGAAATCTACAATTAAGAATCCCCATTGGCCAAGGAGTCTGCACATATCATTTTCAACTCTCTAGTCCTTTTAGAACTGGAGAAGAAGATGAAAATAAGTTTTTAAGGTTGTGACCCCTGTGACCCTATTTGGGGTCATGGGGTCACGAAATCTACAATTAAGAATCCCCATTGGCCAAGGAGTCTGCACATATCATTTTCAACTCTCTAGTCCTTTTAGAACTGGAGAATAAGATGGAAATAGGTTTTGTAAGGTTGTGACCCCTGTGACCCTATTTGGGGTCATTGGGTCACGAAATCTACAATTAAGAATCCCCATTGGCCAAGGAGTCTGCACATATCATTTTCAACTCTCTAGTCCTTTTAGAACTGGAGAATAAGATGGAAATAGGTTTTGTAAGGTTGTGACCCCTGTGACCCTATTTGGGGTCATTGGGTCACGAAATCTACAATTAAGAATCCCCATTGGCCAAGGAGTCTGCACATATCATTTTCAACTCTCTAGTCCTTTTAGAACTGGAGAAGAAGATGAAAATAGGTTTTTAAGGTTGTGACCCCTGTGACCCTATTTGGGGTCATGGGGTCACGAAATCTACAATTAAGAATCCCCATTGGCCAAGGAGTCTGCACATATCATTTTCAACTCTCTAGTCCTTTTAGAACTGGAGAATAAGATGAAATTAGGTTTTTAAGGTTGTGACCCCTGTGACCCTATTTGGGGTCATGGGGTCACGAAATCTACAATTAAGAATCCCCATTGGCCAAGGAGTCTGCACATATCATTTTCAACTCTCTAGTCCTTTTAGAACTGGAGAATAAGATGGAAATAGGTTTTGTAAGGTTGTGACCCCTGTGACCCTATTTGGGGTCATTGGGTCACGAAATCTACAATTAAGAATCCCCATTGGCCAAGGAGTCTGCACATATCACTTTCAACTCTCTATTCCTTTTAGAACTGGAGAAGAAGATGAAAATAGGTTTTTAAGGTTGTGACCCCTGTGACCCTATTTGGGGTCATGGGGTCACGAAATCTACAATTAAGAATCCCCATTGGCCAAGGAGTCTGCACATATCATTTTCAACTCTCTAGTCCTTTTAGAACTGGAGAATAAGATGAAATTAGGTTTTGTAAGGTTGTGACCCCTGTGACCTTATTTGGAGTCATGGGGTCACGAAATCTACAATTAAGAATCCCCATTGGCCAAGGAGTCTGCACATATCATTTTCAACTCTCTAGTCCTTTTAGAACTGGAGAAGAAGATGAAAAAAGGTTTTTAAGGTTGTGACACAGGTGGGGTCACGAAATCTACAATTAAGAATTCCCATTTGCCAAGGAGTCTGCACATATAGTTTCAGCTCTCTAGACCTTTTGGAACTTGAGAAGAAGATGAAAATAGGTTTTTAAAGTTGTGACCCCTGTGACCCTATTAGGGGTCACAGGGTCACCAAAGTTACAAATTAGAATCCCCAGTGTCCAAGGAGTCTGCACATATCATTTTTAACTCTCTAGTCCTTTTGGAACTGGAGAAGAAGATGAGAATTGGTTTTTAAGGTTGTGACCCCTGTGACCCCATTTGGGGTCATGGGGTCACGAAATCTACAATTAAGAATCCCCATTGGCCAAGTTGTCTGCACATATCATTTTCAACTCTCTAGTCCTTTTAGAACTGGAGAAGAAGATGAAAATAAGTTTTTAAGGTTGTGACCCCTGTGACCCTATTTGGGGTCATGGGGTCACGAAATCTACAATTAAGAATCCCCATTGGCCAAGGAGTCTGCACATATCATTTTCAACTCTCTAGTCCTTTTAGAACTGGAGAATAAGATGGAAATAGGTTTTGTAAGGTTGTGACCCCTGTGACCCTATTTGGGGTCATTGGGTCACGAAATCTACAATTAAGAATCCCCATTGGCCAAGGAGTCTGCACATATCACTTTCAACTCTCTAGTCCTTTTAGAACTGGAGAAGAAGATGAAAATAGGTTTTTAAGGTTGTGACCCCTGTGACCCTATTTGGGGTCATGGGGTCACGAAATCTACAATTAAGAATCCCCATTGGCCAAGGAGTCTGCACATATCATTTTCAACTCTCTAGTCCTTTTAGAACTGGAGAATAAGATGAAATTAGGTTTTGTAAGGTTGTGACCCCTGTGACCCTATTTGGAGTCATGGGGTCACGAAATCTACAATTAAGAATCCCCATTGGCCAAGGAGTCTGCACATATCATTTTCAACTCTCTAGTCCTTTTAGAACTGGAGAAGAAGATGAAAAAAGGTTTTTATGGTTGTGACACAGGTGGGGTCACGAAATCTACAATTAAGAATTCCCATTTGCCAAGGAGTCTGCACATATAGTTTCAGCTCTCTAGACCTTTTGGAACTTGAGAAGAAGATGAAAATAGGTTTTTAAAGTTGTGACCCCTGTGACCCTATTAGGGGTCACAGGGTCACCAAAGTTACAAATTAGAATCCCCAGTGTCCAAGGAGTCTGCACATATCATTTTTAACTCTCTAGTCCTTTTGGAACTGGAGAAGAAGATGAGAATTGGTTTTTAAGGTTGTGACCCCTGTGACCCCATTTGGGGTCATGGGGTCACGAAATCTACAATTAAGAATCCCCATTGGCCAAGTTGTCTGCACATATCATTTTCAACTCTCTAGTCCTTTTAGAACTGGAGAAGAAGATGAAAATAAGTTTTTAAGGTTGTGACCCCTGTGACCCTATTTGGGGTCATGGGGTCACGAAATCTACAATTAAGAATCCCCATTGGCCAAGGAGTCTGCACATATCATTTTCAACTCTCTAGTCCTTTTAGAACTGGAGAATAAGATGGAAATAGGTTTTGTAAGGTTGTGACCCCTGTGACCCTATTTGGGGTCATTGGGTCACGAAATCTACAATTAAGAATCCCCATTGGCCAAGGAGTCTGCACATATCACTTTCAACTCTCTAGTCCTTTTAGAACTGGAGAAGAAGATGAAAATAGGTTTTTAAGGTTGTGACCCCTGTGACCCTATTTGGGGTCATGGGGTCACGAAATCTACAATTAAGAATCCCCATTGGCCAAGGAGTCTGCACATATCATTTTCAACTCTCTAGTCCTTTTAGAACTGGAGAATAAGATGAAATTAGGTTTTGTAAGGTTGTGACCCCTGTGACCCTATTTGGAGTCATGGGGTCACGAAATCTACAATTAAGAATCCCCATTGGCCAAGGAGTCTGCACATATCATTTTCAACTCTCTAGTCCTTTTAGAACTGGAGAAGAAGATGAAAAAAGGTTTTTATGGTTGTGACACAGGTGGGGTCACGAAATCTACAATTAAGAATTCCCATTTGCCAAGGAGTCTGCACATATAGTTTCAGCTCTCTAGACCTTTTGGAACTTGAGAAGAAGATGAAAATAGGTTTTTAAAGTTGTGACCCCTGTGACCCTATTAGGGGTCACAGGGTCACCAAAGTTACAAATTAGAATCCCCAGTGTCCAAGGAGTCTGCACATATCATTTTTAACTCTCTAGTCCTTTTGGAACTGGAGAAGAAGATGAGAATTGGTTTTTAAGGTTGTGACCCCTGTGACCCTATTTGGGGTCATGGGGTCACGAAATCTACAATTAAGAATCCCCATTGGCCAAGTTGTCTGCACATATCATTTTCAACTCTCTAGTCCTTTTAGAACTGGAGAAGAAGATGAAAATAAGTTTTTAAGGTTGTGACCCCTGTGACCCTATTTGGGGTCATGGGGTCACGAAATCTACAATTAAGAATTCCCATTTGCCAAGGAGTCTGCACATATAGTTTCAGCTCTCTAGACCTTTTGGAACTTGAGAAGAAGATGAAAATAGGTTTTTAAAGTTGTGACCCCTGTGACCCTATTAGGGGTCACAGGGTCACCAAAGTTACAAATTAGAATCCCCAGTGTCCAAGGAGTCTGCACATATCATTTTTAACTCTCTAGTCCTTTTGGAACTGGAGAAGAAGATGAGAATTGGTTTTTAAGGTTGTGACCCCTGTGACCCTATTTGGGGTCATGGGGTCACGAAATCTACAATTAAGAATCCCCATTGGCCAAGTTGTCTGCACATATCATTTTCAACTCTCTAGTCCTTTTAGAACTGGAGAAGAAGATGGAAATAGGTTTTGTAAGGTTGTGACCCCTGTGACCCTATTTAAGGTCATTGGGTCACGAAATCTACAATTAAGAATCCCCATTGGCCAAGGAGTCTGCACATATCACTTTCAACTCTCTAGTCCTTTTAGAATTGGAGAAGAAGATGAAAATAGGTTTTTAAGGTTGTGACCCCTGTGACCCTATTTGGGGTCATGGGGTCACGAAATCTACAATTAAGAATCCCCATTGGCCAAGGAGTCTGCACATATCATTTTCAACTCTCTAGTCCTTTTAGAACTGGAGAATAAGATGAAATTAGGTTTTGTAAGGTTGTGACCCCTGTGACCCTATTTGGAGTCATGGGGTCACGAAATCTACAATTAAGAATCCCCATTGGCCAAGGAGTCTGCACATATCATTTTCAACTCTCTAGTCCTTTTAGAACTGGAGAAGAAGATGAAAAAAGGTTTTTAAGGTTGTGACACAGGTGGGGTCACGAAATCTACAATTAAGAATTCCCATTTGCCAAGGAGTCTGCACATATAGTTTCAGCTCTCTAGACCTTTTAGAATTGGAGAAGAAGATGAAAATAGGTTTTTAAGGTTGTGACCCCTGTGACCCTATTTGGGGTCATGGGGTCACGAAATCTACAATTAAGAATCCCCATTGGCCAAGGAGTCTGCACATATCATTTTCAACTCTCTAGTCCTTTTAGAACTGGAGAATAAGATGAAATTAGGTTTTGTAAGGTTGTGACCCCTGTGACCCTATTAGGGGTCACAGGGTCACCAAAGTTACAAATTAGAATCCCCAGTGTCCAAGGAGTCTGCACATATCATTTTTAACTCTCTAGTCCTTTTGGAACTGGAGAAGAAGATGAGAATTGGTTTTTAAGGTTGTGACCCCTGTGACCCCATTTGGGGTCATGGGGTCACGAAATCTACAATTAAGAATCCCCATTGGCCAAGTTGTCTGCACATATCATGTTCAACTCTCTAGTCCTTTTAGAATTGGAGAAGAAGATGAAAATAAGTTTTTAAGGTTGTGACCCCTGTGACCCTATTTGGGGTCATGGGGTCACGAAATCTACAATTAAGAATCCCCATTGGCCAAGGAGTCTGCACATATCATTTTCAACTCTCTAGTCCTTTTAGAACTGGAGAATAAGATGGAAATAGGTTTTGTAAGGTTGTGACCCCTGTGACCCTATTTGGGGTCATTGGGTCACGAAATCTACAATTAAGAATCCCCATTGGCCAAGGAGTCTGCACATATCATTTTCAACTCTCTAGTCCTTTTAGAACTGGAGAAGAAGATGAAAATAGGTTTTTAAGGTTGTGACCCCTGTGACCCCATTTGGGGTCATGGGGTCACGAAATCTACAATTAAGAATCCCCATTGGCCAAGTTGTCTGCACATATCATGTTCAACTCTCTAGTCCTTTTAGAATTGGAGAAGAAGATGAAAATAAGTTTTTAAGGTTGTGACCCCTGTGACCCTATTTGGGGTCATGGGGTCACGAAATCTACAATTAAGAATCCCCATTGGCCAAGGAGTCTGCACATATCATTTTCAACTCTCTAGTCCTTTTAGAACTGGAGAATAAGATGGAAATAGGTTTTGTAAGGTTGTGACCCCTGTGACCCTATTTGGGGTCATTGGGTCACGAAATCTACAATTAAGAATCCCCATTGGCCAAGGAGTCTGCACATATCATTTTCAACTCTCTAGTCCTTTTAGAACTGGAGAAGAAGATGAAAACAGGTTTTTAAGGTTGTGACCCCTGTGACCCTATTTGGGGTCATGGGGTCACGAAATCTACAATTAAGAATCCCCATTGGCCAAGGAGTCTGCACATATCATTTTCAACTCTCTAGTCCTTTTAGAACTGGAGAATAAGATGAAATTAGGTTTTGTAAGGTTGTGACCCCTGTGACCCTATTTGGAGTCATGGGGTCACGAAATCTACAATTAAGAATCCCCATTGGCCAAGGAGTCTGCACATATCATTTTCAACTCTCTAGTCCTTTTAGAATTGGAGAAGAAGATGAAAATAGGTTTTTAAGGTTGTGACCCCTGTGACCCTATTTGGGGTCATGTGGTCACGAAATCTACAATTAAGAATCCCCATTGGCCAAGGAGTCTGCACATATCATTTTCAACTCTCTAGTCCTTTTAGAACTGGAGAATAAGATGAAATTAGGTTTTGTAAGGTTGTGACCCCTGTGACCCTATTTGGAGTCATGGGGTCACGAAATCTACAATTAAGAATCCCCATTGGCCAAGGAGTCTGCACATATCATTTTCAACTCTCTAGTCCTTTTAGAACTGGAGAAGAAGATGAAAAAAGGTTTTTAAGGTTGTGACACAGGTGGGGTCACGAAATCTACAATTAAGAATTCCCATTTGCCAAGGAGTCTGCACATATAGTTTCAGCTCTCTAGACCTTTTGGAACTTGAGAAGAAGATGAAAATAGGTTTTTAAAGTTGTGACCCCTGTGACCCTATTAGGGGTCCCAGGGTCACCAAAGTTACAAATTAGAATCCCCAGTGTCCAAGGAGTCTGCACATATCATTTTTAACTCTCTAGTCCTTTTGGAACTGGAGAAGAAGATGAGAATTGGTTTTTAAGGTTGTGACCCCTGTGACCCTATTTGGGGTCATGGGGTCACGAAATCTACAATTAAGAATCCCCATTGGCCAAGTTGTCTGCACATATCATTTTCAACTCTCTAGTCCTTTTAGAACTGGAGAAGAAGATGAAAATAAGTTTTTAAGGTTGTGACCCCTGTGACCCTATTTGGGGTCATGGGGTCACGAAATCTACAATTAAGAATCCCCATTGGCCAAGGAGTCTGCACATATCATTTTCAACTCTCTAGTCCTTTTAGAACTGGAGAATAAGATGGAAATAGGTTTTGTAAGGTTGTGACCCCTGTGACCCTATTTGGGGTCATTGGGTCACGAAATCTACAATTAAGAATCCCCATTGGCCAAGGAGTCTGCACATATCATTTTCAACTCTCTAGTCCTTTTAGAACTGGAGAAGAAGATGAAAATAGGTTTTTAAGGTTGTGACCCCTGTGACCCTATTTGGGGTCATGGGGTCACGAAATCTACAATTAAGAATCCCCATTGGCCAAGGAGTCTGCACATATCATTTTCAACTCTCTAGTCCTTTTAGAACTGGAGAATAAGATGAAATTAGGTTTTGTAAGGTTGTGACCCCTGTGACCCTATTTGGAGTCATGGGGTCACGAAATCTACAATTAAGAATCCCCATTGGCCAAGGAGTCTGCACATATCATTTTCAACTCTCTAGTCCTTTTAGAACTGGAGAAGAAGATGAAAAAAGGTTTTTAAGGTTGTGACACAGGTGGGGTCACGAAATCTACAATTAAGAATTCCCATTTGCCAAGGAGTCTGCACATATAGTTTCAGCTCTCTAGACCTTTTAGAATTGGAGAAGAAGATGAAAATAGGTTTTTAAGGTTGTGACCCCTGTGACCCTATTTGGGGTCATGGGGTCACGAAATCTACAATTAAGAATCCCCATTGGCCAAGGAGTCTGCACATATCATTTTCAACTCTCTAGTCCTTTTAGAACTGGAGAATAAGATGAAATTAGGTTTTGTAAGGTTGTGACCCCTGTGACCCTATTAGGGGTCACAGGGTCACCAAAGTTACAAATTAGAATCCCCAGTGTCCAAGGAGTCTGCACATATCATTTTTAACTCTCTAGTCCTTTTGGAACTGGAGAAGAAGATGAGAATTGGTTTTTAAGGTTGTGACCCCTGTGACCCCATTTGGGGTCATGGGGTCACGAAATCTACAATTAAGAATCCCCATTGGCCAAGTTGTCTGCACATATCATGTTCAACTCTCTAGTCCTTTTAGAACTGGAGAAGAAGATGAAAATAAGTTTTTAAGGTTGTGACCCCTGTGACCCTATTTGGGGTCATGGGGTCACGAAATCTACAATTAAGAATCCCCATTGGCCAAGGAGTCTGCACATATCATTTTCAACTCTCTAGTCCTTTTAGAACTGGAGAATAAGATGGAAATAGGTTTTGTAAGGTTGTGACCCCTGTGACCCTATTTGGGGTCATTGGGTCACGAAATCTACAATTAAGAATCCCCATTGGCCAAGGAATCTGCACATATCATTTTCAACTCTCTAGTCCTTTTAGAACTGGAGAATAAGATGAAATTAGGTTTTGTAAGGTTTTGACCCCTGTGACCCTATTTGGAGTCATGGGGTCACGAAATCTACAATTAAGAATCCCCATTGGCCAAGGAGTCTGCACATATCATTTTCAACTCTCTAGTCCTTTTAGAACTGGAGAAGAAGATGAAAATAGGTTTTTAAGGTTGTGACCCCTGTGACCCTATTTGGGGTCATGGGGTCACGAAATCTACAATTAAGAATCCCCATTGGCCAAGGAGTCTGCACATATCATTTTCAACTCTCTAGTCCTTTTAGAACTGGAGAAGAAGATGAAAAAAGGTTTTTAAGGTTGTGACACAGGTGGGGTCACGAAATCTACAATTAAGAATTCCCATTTGCCAAGGAGTCTGCACATATAGTTTCAGCTCTCTAGACCTTTTGGAACTTGAGAAGAAGATGAAAATAGGTTTTTAAAGTTGTGACCCCTGTGACCCTATTAGGGGTCACAGGGTCACCAAAGTTACAAATTAGAATCCCCAGTGTCCAAGGAGTCTGCACATATCATTTTTAACTCTCTAGTCCTTTTGGAACTGGAGAAGAAGATGAGAATTGGTTTTTAAGGTTGTGACCCCTGTGACCCTATTTGGGGTCATGGGGTCACGAAATCTACAATTAAGAATCCCCATTGGCCAAGTTGTCTGCACATATCATTTTCAACTCTCTAGTCCTTTTAGAACTGGAGAAGAAGATGAAAATAAGTTTTTAAGGTTGTGACCCCTGTGACCCTATTTGGGGTCATGGGGTCACGAAATCTACAATTAAGAATCCCCATTGGCCAAGGAGTCTGCACATATCATTTTCAACTCTCTAGTCCTTTTAGAACTGGAGAATAAGATGGAAATAGGTTTTGTAAGGTTGTGACCCCTGTGACCCTATTTGGGGTCATTGGGTCACGAAATCTACAATTAAGAATCCCCATTGGCCAAGGAGTCTGCACATATCATTTTCAACTCTCTAGTCCTTTTAGAACTGGAGAAGAAGATGAAAATAGGTTTTTAAGGTTGTGACCCCTGTGACCCTATTTGGGGTCATGGGGTCACGAAATCTACAATTAAGAATCCCCATTGGCCAAGGAGTCTGCACATATCATTTTTAACTCTCTACTCTTTTTGGAACTGGAGAAGAAGATGAAAATAGGTTTTTAAGGTTGTGACCCCTGTGGCCCCATATGGGGTCATGGGGTCACGAAATCTACAATTAAGAATCCCCATTGGCCAAGGAGTCTGCACATATCATTTTCAACTCTCTAGTCCTTTTGGAACTGGAGAAGAAGATGAAAATAGTTTTTTAAAGTTGTGACCCCTGTGATCCTATTTGGGGTCACAGGGCCACCAAAGCTACAATTTATAATCCTCACTAGCCAAGGAGTCTGTACACAAAGTTTCAGTTTTCTAGGCCTTATGGTTCTGGAGAAGAAGTCGAAATTCCACAAAGTTTACGGACTGATGGACGGACGCCGGACACCATGCCATGCCATAAGCCCATCGGGCCTTACAGGCCAGATGAGCTAAAAATACAATGAAAACAATATTCGAAAGAAAAAATTGAGGGAAATCTTAAATCAACTTTTATACCCACCGAACCATCATTCCCTTCTTTCATTCATCCCTTAATTCTAGATAGTCATAGTATTGTCAGTCTGGTTATGTTTTATAGGACAATATGAATGTTCTTGATCACCCGTTAAGCACAGTTCATAATGATAATGTGTGTTTATCGATTGAGAATTATACACTGAAAATAATATCAATAGAATATTGAGTATTGATTTGTCTTTCTAACAAAACAAAGATCTTTTTGACTTTAAGTTGTGTATACTTTTTGATTGAATTTTCATTGTTCTAAAAAAATTAATATCAATTTGATCGTATTATCTCAAGAGTACTGTGATTTCCTTAAAATACAGTATAATATAATTTATAAAGGTTTTAAGTCGGTACATAATTGAATAGCTGAAAGTATCGTAAATAGAGTGCATCATATACGTCAAGCTAACGCAGAAACATTTTACAACATTTTCTTTTCAAAGAAATCGAAGCGTTTTTAAAACTTTATAAACACGTTAATAAAAAGTTTCATAGCAACGATATTATAATCTTTATACAATGTGAGGACGGAAACCTCACGTAGATGACAAGGGCAAAAGCTCGCTTGATTTTGATTTTCAGTACGATTACAGACCGTTAAAGCGCATTCTCCCCACAGAGGCAAATCAAGTCATGTTGATTTAGCCTCTGTTATATTACGCCGACTTTGTTGGATAGAATGGGAGATGCCTTATTGGAGGCAATCAAAGTTAGTTGTGCAATCAGCGACGCTGTTCTTAAATCATCGTTTTGGCTACTGAATCAAGGCAAAAGCATTGTGATATGAACCACCCTTTCAATGCGAGAAGCGTTGTCATTTGACAAAGAAATTCAAATGGATTGTGACGTGGGTTTTTTTCAGCTAGGGGAAACTGCCGGAACCCACGGATTTCGGCGTAATAGAACAGAGGCTAAATCAACATATGACTTGATCTGCCTATGTGGGGAGAGAATGGTTAAAGCGTGGCCTAACCATCCTTTTTAGACAATATGGCAATTTATGTTTCTAAACGTTGTAGAAACGTTTCATAGAAGTGTTTCTCACAGAAACATTCAGGAAAACGTCTTAACAACGTTTTGTGTTTGCTGGGTTAATGTAAGACAATTTTTCGATTGGCTGTGTTCTATAAGTCATTCGTCATTAAAAAAACCCACGTGAATGAGACATGTAGAATTAATGGTTTATAACATTCTGGACAAATTCTGATTGAAAACTAGATTAGCGTTTGCGGGATACCGCAAAAGCAGAGCAGCCCCGGAACTTGGGTTTCGCCTTACCCTGCTCCACCTTTTACAGGCCTCACCAAATTGGGGATTTTCTCGTGACCTTGACCTTTGACACTCAAGGTCACACAATCAATGAACACATTTCATTGAGTATAACATTATTATAATGAAATAAAGTGTTAAAAATAAAATTAATCCATTTTCTCCATATATGTTGACCTTGCTGTGACCTTGACCTTCGACAGTTCGTACCCAAAACTTTTTGAAATTTTGTACTTCTCAAGAGATAATATATACAAATCTAAAGTTCATAGCACAAAAACTTTTCAAGTTATTGTGTTTACAAGGAATTGCAATAACTCATATCTCATGACCTTGACCATTGACCTTCAAGGTCACACAATAATTGAACACTTTTTATTGAGTATAACAATCATGTAGTGATTAAAAGTGATCAGTTAAAATTAAGCATTTTCGCTAAACCATACTTAAGTCATGACCTTGCTGTGACCTTGACCTTTGACAGATTGTAGCCGAAATCTTTTCAAATTTTTTTACTTTTCCGAGGATGATATATACCAAGTTAGAGCTTCATAGCACAAATACTTTTCAAGTTACCGTGTTTACAAAGAATTTTGCGGTGATTTTATAACTCGTGACCTTGACCTTTGAACTTGAAAGTGAACATGTCAAAATGATTCCCTGGAAGTATTAACATTTAGACATGTTAATGACTTCTGAAAAGCTAAATGGGAGAAAGTTATACCCAAATTTAGTGCATTTTGTAATAACTCATATCACATGACCTTGACCTTTGACCTTCAATGTCACACAATCATTGAACACTTTTTATTGAGTATAACAATCATGTATTGATTAAAAGTGTTCATAGTTAAAATAAAGCATTTTCGCTAAAACATGCTTACTTCATGACCTTGCTGTGACCTTGACCTTTGACGGATTGTAGTCAAAACCTTTTCAAATTTTTTTACTTTTCCAAGGATGATATATACCAAGTTAGGGCTTCATAGCACAAATTTTTTTCAAGTTATCGCGTTTACAAGGAATTCTTAGGGTGAATACATATCTCGTGACCTTGACCTTTGACCTTGAAAGTGAACGTGTCAAAATCGTTCCCCCGAGGTATGAGTACTAAGGTATGAATAAGAGTTCTGGAAAGCTTAGTGGAAAAAAGTTATAGCTAGTAGTACGACTGCGGCGATGGAAACTTCACAAAAACTGATAGCAGCCCCATCCTTAGACGGGGTTGCTTATGACGAAGTACCAAACATGGAAATTAGGAAAATTGTTTAAAACTAAAGAAATTGGTTGTAATTTCGCACTGCAATCAGTCTAGTAGGTTAGAAGATGTGCACAATTTGAAATCAATCAGATGAACAGTTTTCCTGAAATTGGTCCGGCAAATTCTTATTTAGAAACTACTAAGTACAAAATATTGAAATTCGTAAAGAATTAACGAAATTGGTTGTAATTTGGCACTGCACCCCTCCTAGTAGGGTAGAAGACATGGTTGGGGGTATACTACATTTGTAACATACCAATATTTTGATGTTTCCAATTTCGGGCTTAACATTTCTATGAATTGTAACACATTTCTTAAAAAGAACAAACTCTTATTACTGACGTTTATTTCTGTGAGGATCTGCAACTTTAAAAAAATAGAGCCATTGGCTCTGTAGCTCATCAGATCAGGCTTCATGTTTAATTTTGTTTTAGGGTATTGTCAATGTGGTTCCCCCTTAGTAGGGTTACAAATGTACATTTCAGAATCCCCATTACCTATAGTCTGTACAAATATTTCAGCATTCTATGCCTTCAGGAGAAGATGATGAGAAAAGGGCAACAGGTTTTAGTAGGGGCAACAGGAGAACATTGATGTTAAGGGTGTGGCTCTTATAAGGGACCACAGGGCCACCAAAGCTATAAATAATAATCCTCATTGATTCATTTCATTGTACGCAATGTTTCAGCTTTCTAGGCCTTATGCTTCTGTAGAAGAAGATGAAAATAGGTTTAAGCCTTATTAGTGGCCACAGGACCTCAAAAGCTAAAAATTATAATACTCACTCGTCAAAGAGTCTGTACACAAAGTTTCAGCTGTCTAAGCCTTATGCTTCTGGAGTAGAAGTCAAAATTTGAAAGTTGACTGACAGATGCCAGACACCATGCCATGCCATTAGCCCATTAGGCCATACAGGCCTGATGAACTAAAAAGAAAACAATAAACATGACAAGCAATAACCCAACTCAAATATGTTTCACTAACAATTTATTATCACAGACAAAGATATAAATAATGGACACTGAACACAAAATAATGATTTCATCTTTTATATCACTTGCCAGTTCATAAGTACATATAAGTTGGAGATTTTGAAGGGCAGATATATTAACATTAATCTTAATGTCAATTTCATTGAAATGTAGACAAATTGATGACCAATGCACTGTTCCATATTACAGGGCACAAAGCATATATTATCAACTTTTTGTGGCCATAAGAAAAGTTTAATTGTTTATATGACACTTTTACTATTTCAACCATGCTCAAACACAGTTAATGATACAGAACACTTATTTTCCCACATTATTCCCTGACTGAAGAAGGCACTCTATCAATATAAATAAAACTATATGGACGGATTCATAGTTTTGATGTGTATAATGACTGTGTCTCTCATTGGAACTGTGACACATACAAGACATAACAACTTTCAACATCATTGTGATAATAACATGTGATAGTTAAATTGTGAGATTCTTTAAAAGATCTTTTCTTTTCACTGAGTAGAAGAGCCCAGAATCTGGACTACAAAATGTTTGATGTGTGAATAGTCCTTTACGACACCTCTCCTCTACAACTTTGATGTATACAAAGTAACTTAACAATAAAACCTTCAAATGTCATAAATTTTAAGCAATGAAGTGACAATGATCATCCTGCCTTTTCCACTTGCGGTAAACAGTCCAAGAGAAGGACAGAGTCAAAGTATTTGAAGTTGGAAAGTAATCAAAGCATTTCAAGAATTATTATAGTAAAGGTACATTGATCAATATGATCTTGGTTTCTATGGTAATAGCCACATTAAACTGACAAAAAAGTTCTTTGGACAAAATGTCTCAAAATGATCAAAGAGATCTGCCATGATGGAATGTAAGTATTCAGTGTCGATGTTGAAGATGATGGATCCTATCAATGCAATATCTAGAAGTCGTTATCACTATCTTCGAGCCCACCAGGTGGCGCCTGGTTTCTCATACGTGGGGCACCTGCTGCTGCCATGTCCATCTCCTCCTGGCTCAGTGCATCATCGTCATCGTCGTCATCATCATCGTCAAGGTCGATCTCGGAGTCTCCTGAACCGTCAGATTCACTCTCCTGGAAGTGGAAATTTGATACTGTTTTGAAGACTTTATCATGATTCACAAAAGAGAGAAATAAATGCATGACCTCTGGTATGGGAGGGTGCAAAATATTTATGTCTTTGTTACAAACAATAATATCTATCATGTTTTAATGTTTTGCATTAAAGAACTGATACTTATCAGGTTATGTTCCTAGGGGGTCAGTGAAAGGGTTCATTTTGGCCAATTCTGATCAGAGTGGGCATACTCTAAGATGGTAAAGTTACAAGTTTTGTCAAAATTAATGGACACAGAGAAAATATGTTGAATACTTCACCCTGCAACTCGTTTAGGATCAAAACCATGTATTACCAGTACATTATTATTCCCAAAATAAGATAAAGTGAAACAAGTTTGAGATTCAGATTCTCTGTAACAATCACATTCCTGTGAAGAACCATATAATTCATATGCTAAGAATTTGATAAAAAAAATGAGGGGGCAAAGAGAGGGGTCCGCTTACTCCCAGGGTCTATGATGCAGATGAACAAATAGGTAATACTAAGATAAAACTTTTTTTTTCAAGTTTTTGAAAATGAGTGAAAGCACACTGATTCCAAGCAGACCCACCTCACTGATGTCCGGATTCATGCCGCCCTGCATCCTGTTTCCTATTGTCCGAGAGCCTGCTGCTGCTGTAACGAGTCATAGTTACATCATCGGAGTTCGGCTACACAAAACTGGGTATTGGAATATGGGTGAAGATCTCCCCCGTGTCTCTACTGTATCTTACATTACTAACATTCATACAGCCCATCCACCAGTCCTTAAACTGGCTCCTTTTTGGTCAGGACTGGTTACTTTTGATCAGAACTAGTAACTGTTCAAATTTTCTTTATTTTCCTCTATGGAATTGACCAATTAATTTTCAGGAGAGGCTAGGCTTCCAATCTTTTTTCTCCACTGATATATATGACATGGTTTGAACATTCTTGCATTGTGATGGTTTCAATGTTATTACTATTGATGAGACTTCTCAACTTTTACTAGCATGAAATGAAAGTAAAGTAATCCCCACCAACAGCTGAAAGTGAATTAAGCTTAACAAAATGACTCAAAAATCAATTCAACAACACATATTGATTTGAACTTGAAAGACATATTTTACATATCATAATGCATACCATTAAGAGATTCCTCACACATGGTCAAAGGGAGATTACTCTGTATGGCAACACAAATGACACCAGTTCTGACAATCCACAGTAGACAATTTACCATATTACCCAGGGTTTAATCTTATTCAACAATATCTGACCTCCCAGTTGTATTCAGGGAGTTGTTTAGTAAATCTATAAGTTACCTTCAGGGCGTGTACGATGATGAACTGGTCTCTCTCTCCTCTCGTTGATTGGATCTTCCTCCGACTCCTCGTCATCGTCAGTCGGACCTGAACACGGCATAACATTTATTAGAAATAAAAGATTTCTTGATGTCTTTGTTTTGTGTATAAAAAGATTTGAATTAAATGCTTCAATTCATTAAAACAATAGGAAAGGAGTAAGCATATATATTTATAAGAAAGGAAAGATAATCTTGAAAAAAAATGTTTTCATGTGAATATACAAGATATTTTGGAAAATATGCCTACTACTCAGGTCCATAAAGGATGTATGCATATGTGTGACACCTTTGAATGCCTTTCAGAACTTAAGTTCATTCACCACTTATCATCCATATACAAGAGAGAAAAGTTCATCATGTTGTAAAGGTGCTTGCAAGTTTATTAAAACATAGCACTAGTATAAAAACAATGAGAACCCATACAAGAGAGTGGACTTAATATAACTTCAATATATGATTCTCATCATCCATAACTTCAATATATTATGATCCTCATTTCTCTAATGAATCACATTTCTAAATCCCCTTCAAATAAATTCTATTGTTGTCTCATGTCCATGCTGTCACATTGTAAGTGAACCTGCGTATTTCCTCACCGAACATATCGTTTTCATCCTGCTCATCCTCGGGAGTGATCTGCTGTTGTTTCCTCTCCTCACTGCGGATCTTGTCAGCCATCACCTTCAGTGCCGCCTCTGTCTCCTGCAATGTACCAATATCTATTGATTATTCTAATACTTTCAAAGGCTAACATTCATGCTTTACATAAACTAGATGCAGCCTATATTTTTTACAGCTTCATTCATCAGAAAAGACAAGCTAGCTCACTTATAAACTGCATGTAACTCCAACAACAACTAATCAACCAAAATTACAGCCAAAATCAAGGGCTTTATCTTTTTTTAGGAGTTGCTATGAAGTTGAATGTTAAAACCTTTCTTTATTGAATGCAAATATCTGAAAATCCCTTATTCAGTGTATAAAATATAGACTGTATGTCAGTCTGTTTACCTGAATATCTTTGGTCTAGGCTGGTAACATTTTTGGGTTTTTGAGAATCTACAAATTCCACTTTTGGACTTATGTACTGGCTACTTTTAGACTGGTCTTATAGTCTACCTTTAAAGTACAAATTTGATTGATGCATAGATCAGATGAAAATAAAAACATATAATAGCGTGGCACAGAAACAAGAAACAGACAGAGTCTAGGCATTGGGAAAGACACCTTTGACAATAGGCCATTGTCAGGATTTTTAGTAATTTTCTGAATTTGAAATGGGCCATTGCCCATAGTCAATAGTAAACTTCAAAATTCTAACTGGACATTTGTTTATCCAATGTGCATGCCTTTCCCAGTCCCTGCAGAGACTAAGAGATAGGGGAAAGAGAGAGAGACAAAGAGGCCGAGAGAAGAGAGAGAGAGACCAAGAGGCCAAGAGGGTGACAAAGAGGTCGAGAGAAGAGAGAGAGAGAGACAAAAAGGTCGAGAGAAGAGAGAGAGACAAAGAGGTCGAGAGAAGAGAGAGAGAGAGAGAGACAAAGAGGTCGAGAGAAGAGAGAGAGAGACAAAGAGTTGAGAGAAGAGAGAGAGAGAGACAAAAAGGTCGAGAGAAGAGAGAGAGACAAAGAAGCCGAGAGAAGGGAGAGAGACAAAGAGGCCGAGAGAAGAGAGAGAGACAAAGAGGCCAAGAGAAGAGAGAGAGACAAAGAGGCCAAGATAGACAAAGAGGCCGAGAGAGAGGGACAAAGAGGCCAAGATAAGAGAGAAACAAAGAGACAGAGAGAGAGAGGGACAAGAGAGAGAGAGACAAAGAGGCCAAGAGAAGAGAGAAACAAAGAGGCCAAGAGAGAGTACCTCAAGTTTGTCGGCCTCCACACGATGGTACTCCTCCTGCTGCTGTTCCAGGTAGGCCAGGTTACGGAACTTGATGAGGTAGGCGTCGTACAGCTTCTGTAGATCCTCCTCCAGTTTCTCATACTCATCCATGTACGCTGGGCTGAGGAATTACAGTTACATGTTTTATTAACATACTGTCATTCACAGAACATGAGGTCAGTATAATGCAGGGGAATATATGGATGACAACTTCTTTGTTAATTGTATGCAACATTCCGACACAGATTCTTGTGTCTGCTTGAGAACAACACAAGAATCTGTGTTGAAACGTCGCATTCAATGAACAAAGAAGTTGTCATCCATATATTCCTTTGCATTATTGTCATTCAAACTTCCAAAATGCCTCTCAAAGAAGTTATGAGGAAAGTTTATCTTGATGAGTTATAGATAATCCTGTCAGTGATCTAGATTGATAGTGAAATCGATAATATCATTATCATTATTATCATTATATGATGATAATTATTAGACGTCAGATTAATTATCATGATTCATCAAAATGTTAAAAAAGTATTTTGAAACCAAATTGGAATTAACTACAAACTCAAAGGATCTACCAACACAACCTGCAAACTATACTAATAGCTGATAGCTTAATTTCAAAAACCATATTTACTTGCAAGATTAATATTAATTTTGTTACTTGTAATATTTATGGTATGGTATATATGGTAGATTTTTTTGGTAAACCTTAACATCCTGCCAGCAAGAATATAAGACTGGATACATATGGGTCATTAGTATTGATTCATGAAGATAGTTATTATGAGAAGAAAACACAAAATAGATCCTTCTATTCATAGACCTTAAAAATGCAATGAAGTCACAGAGTAAAAGGGAGATAACTCATATATTCTAATCTTGTTAGCTGTCCTTTGTCAAATGAGTTGTAATGAGTTCTTAAAATAGTTTGTTCGTTTGGGATGTATCTGCTTGTTATTCTTTTATTTTGGTTGAGTTACTTACCGAACACTCTGTAATGTTTGAAGTCTTTTGTGATTTCTGTCTAATTCTGTTTTCTTCTTTTCTATTTTGGCTTCTAAGTTTGCCTCATCTGATGCAACATTGTCCAGCATATTGAGCGTCTTCTTTATCTCATTCTGCAATAATATAAAACATTGATAGGTATATTTGTCAATTATATCACAAATCAACAATTTTCTTTCAAAAATCTTCACAAACTCTGACATAAAATCTTATAAAAACAAAATATATTACAGTTGGATAATTTTTTTAAATTATTATCAAATTTTTTTTATTCTCCTTAGTTCTAACATAATATACTTTTATACATATTCAACAATAAAGAAAATTGTTGATGGATTATCATAGATAACAGTTTCTCTTAATTTGGACTATTACTGTGATTGTGAATGAAAATGCCATACCTCAACTGCTCGCATTGATCCTTGCAGACCGCTTTCTACTTCATTGATTTCTAGAGCACGACCAACAACCATCACACGCATTTCCTGTAAAAGCAACAGATGTACGTTAATTTTTAATTGTGAGACACTTTAATTTTCTTTAGCATTTGTAGCTGGACTTAAAGAAATGAAGATTCACCCATTTATTATCCTATGTTAATCATCGTTATTTGAAATGTTAAGGTTACCTTTATTCATATATATAATTTATTAATATTCTTTAAAAACTAGATTAGCGTTTGCGGGATACCGCAAAAGCAGAGCAGCCCCGGAACTTTGGGTTTCGCCTTACCCTGTTCCGCCTTTTACAGGCCTCACCAAATTGGGAATTTTCTCGTGACCTTGACCTTTGACACTCAAGGTCACACAATCAATGAACACATTTCATTGAGTATAACATTATTGTAATGAAATAAAGTGTTAAAAATACAATTAATCCATTTTCTCCATATATGTTGACCTTGCTGTGACCTTGACCTTCGACAGTTAGTACCCAAAACGTTTTGAAAATGTTGAACTTCTCAAGAGATAATTTATACAAAATCTAAACTTCATAGCACAAAAACTTTTCAAGTTATTGTCTTTAGAAGGAATTGCAATAACTCATATCTCATGACCTTGACCTTTGACCTTCAAGGTCACACAATAATTGAACACTTTTTATTGAGTATAACAATCATGTATTGATTAAAAGTGATCATAGTTAAAATAAAGCATTTTCGCTAAAACATGCTTAAGTCATGACCTTGCTGTGACCTTGACCTTTGACAGATTGTAGCCGAAACCTTTTCAAAAATTTTTTACTTTTCCAAGGATGATATATACCAAGTTAGAGCTTCATAGCACAAAAACTTTTCAAGTTACCGTGTTTACAAAGAATTTTGTGGTGATTTTATAACTCGTGACCTTGACCTTTGAACTTGAAAGTGAACATGTCATAATGATTCCCTGGAAGTATTAACATTTAGACATGTTCATGAGTTCTGAAAAGCTAAATGGGATAAAGTTATACCCCAATTTAGTGCATTTTGTAATAACTCATATCTCATGACCTTGACCTTTGACCTTCAAGGTCACACAATCATTGAACACTTTTTTTTGAGTATAACAATCATGTATTGATTAAAAGTGTTCATAGTTAAAATAAAGCATTTTCGCTAAAACATGCTTACGTCATGACCTTGCTGTGACCTTGACCTTTGACGGATTGTAGCCAAAACCTTTTAGATTAGAGATTAAATAGATTTGAACTTACTCTAAGTTCCACTTCTTTACCAAGCAGATCATACAAGCTTGCTCCCTTGGATGTGATCTCGGACGCTAACCGTCGTGCTTCCTTCAAGTCGCCAATCTGAAACACAACATTTAATGTAAAAAGTCACCTTGACACTTGAATTTTAAACAGTTCATAAAACATTTGTATAAAGTGATAAAAACACAACTGCAATCTTAGTTCAGTTGTTTGCTAAATTTACAATTTTTTTTATGACAAGTGAGCATATTGCTCAGTGCCACTTGGGCAGTATTTCAGCTAAAAGGGATTTGGAAAGACATCATTGACAACGGGCCATTTTCTTAATTTCAAATGGGCCATTGCCCATTATATCAATAGTAAACTTCAAGATTTTAATTGGCCATTTTTTCATCCAATGTGCAAAATGGCCTATGGCCCCTGCCTTTCCCAATCATTGTAAAAGCAATCAAAAAACATTTCAATTGGCTTGTAAACAGCATAAGATTTGATATATTAATCATAACATTTTTTCCACATATTACTTAAAACTAATGTTGAGAGATAGTCGGATTTGTAACCAAAAATGTTAATGAGCAACTCACCTTTGAGGAGACATCAAATGATATATTAGAAGAATTATCGTCTGGGTTTTCTAGTGCCTCTGCAACATTTGTTTTGATAGCTCTGTACAGGACTGATGTAGCCTTGAGCAACTCCTTCACCGCATACCCGTCAGCACCGTATAACTTCTTGGTGTTTAACTTGATGTGTGCTTTTGTTGCCTGAAATACATGACATCTATGATTAGAATTGTGACGAACCAGACATACCCCGATACAATACGTATCCTGATATTAAAGACCGATATGATTTGGTATGATACATGTCACGATACACTACTTTCAGGGTATTTCATAGAAAATCATAACTTTGACAAACATCTTAATTTTTAGGTTAGATAAGCAAATTTAGGGTCAATGATATGTATCACGATACATTAATTGTATCACAATACATATATTGTCATTTTAAGTATCACAAATCTCAATGTATCTATATATCGTCACAACTCTACCTATAATTTTTGAGTAATGTTATGTGTTTCTCTGTGTTTTTTCTATCAAATACCCTGAAAACAGTGCATTATGACATGTATTATATCGACATGACTGCATTGTCACATATGTCATTACTATCACAGGGATTAGCACTTGATCAACTCAAGTTGTTTTCTGGCATCCTTTTTAGACAATGAAAATTACTTTGTCTACCATAATGTCAATCTCAATAAGTCATCACCATGAATTCTGCTGCCGATTTGATGAACATAATTCTGTCTTGTTCTGTGTCAATATCTGGATGAATATCAGCACTGGGATCAAATCTGGAACACAAACACAATCACGTTGTCAATATTCAATTTAATATTGAAGTCAGGTTTATAATAATAATATTCATGTAACTCAATAAATTGAAAGAGTAATAATTTTCTTGCACAAAGCTTGTACAATATTTCAGCCAAAGTAGTGTCTATTAAATTGAAATTAGCAGGCTGATATACCATTTCAAAATGATCTTCAATAAAATTTCAATCTTACCTCTTAACCAACCATGTAAGAACTTCAGCCACAAGTGGAAAATTAGGATTTCTAAAGTTTTCCATAGAGATGAGGCGATGGTAGCCAAGGGCTCTCATCATTTCAGTAAAATCTGAAAAGAAAAATATTCATCAACATTTTAAAATGCATGATATTTAATGCCATGAAAATGTCATTTAAAAGAGTAATAAACAAAAAGAACCAATTAGATATTTCATGCCTTACAAGGAGTTATGTTGTCATAACATCAATATTTCCTCTTCATGAAAATTCAAGGCAAATCTTGTAACCATAGTATTTAGCATGTTTAAACATCAAGTACATTATTTGATACATTATCTTGGAGTTTGATGAGATTGAGACATAAAATCAGAGTATGATATTTAAAACCGAATATGAATATGAATCACAGATTCTTATTTCTTCTTAACTGGAATGAAAATACTTTTTCAGATCAAGTTTTGTGTTTAGTTCTGTCACTACAGTAAACAAGTAAAATAAATGTCGTCAAAGAGAGATGTTTATAAGCATGTGATTCATCTATCGATTAAATCATTCAACATTTAAATTAACGGAATGAAAAGAAATCATACTTCTCAAATCCCTGTAAGACATTTTCGTTTATTATTTTCTGTTGTAAGGTGCTGTCTCTTCTCAAATCTCTCCACCGAAATATTCTGACATGCGTAGACGGGTTTCCTGCAAAGCGCCATCTATAAACAATTTCGCTCCTTAGAGAAAAGGGACACTACTCTTGTTGCCGAATGGACACAAACAAACTGATGGCACTGATCTCAGCTCGGCTAGGAGATCGAATATCTTTTCAATTCTACTTGTTAACTATTTTATACCATAAAACATGTTTATCATTTAAGGAAAATTTAACAATAGTCGTGATATATATGTAGAGATTGAAGCATGCGTTAGTCACGATAATTTAATGCACTTATTAATAAAATATTATTGCAAATGTGAAATTCGGGAAAAAATATTATAGGCCTACAAACTTTTGAGATTATTTCCTGGCTTGGTCGGAATGCCATGAACTTACTATGTTAATGGTATTCAATGTTGTAAATAATAGGTCAACATAATTATATGAAAATCAAGTCAATTGCAGGAAGTGAACTGATTTCGAATGAAACGTTTCCAGATAACATCAAACTTAAAGGGGCAGTAGCACGTTTTTCGGGGAAATATAAGGTGATGTCAGAAAAATTAAAATAAATGGTTCCAATTGAAAGACAATGTATTTAAACTAAATGAAGCAGTAATAATTCAAATATATAACGTAAAGTTTAGCCATGCAATTCCCTTTTCCTACACAAAATGAATTAAAGGTGTTCACAAAAAAATGGCCGCCAATGGATTTTATGTGAATCCTCATACTTTGTCCTCTCATTATGGGTGATTGGCCTGTGTAATGAGATTGTTGACACTGTCAATATAATACATTTAGCATTAACTTACATTTAAAAGTAAAATATTTAAAATATAGAATTATCAAAAAACGTGCTACTGCCCCTTTAAAACATGCTGATCTTCACCTAAAAAGATATATATAATGTTTGCCCTATCAGATATTTTTGTCAGATTTTTAAATATATTTAACAACCTTTATTCCGTGGGCTTCAAAAGAAAATTGCAACATTTATATAGGTATTCAGTACAGTACAGTTTTATGTTTTGTCATTGTACTTCATCTTCCTACACAAAGCCCTAAACGCCAGTTTCCGCACTGTCAGTTGTATGCCTTGCTACATACCCTTGAGTTTTAGGTGCTTGCTCTCTGCACTATAGCAGCACAGAAAAGTAAAGGGTCTGCAGTAAGGCATAAAATTAAAAGTTCGGACTCTGGTGTTTTAGGCTTTGCGTAGGAAGATGGTCCGGGGGCGTCCAATCGAAGAAACCGAGCCCTGTGTATGTGATTGGCTAGATCAAGTAGGTAATAATCTTCAAATCAGTTTGAACTTCTGTTGGAATAAGAGAAGAGAGAGCGACTTATCACGTGTGGGGATTATTTCATTCAAAACAATTATTGATAAAATTACAATTAATACAATATTGGACCACCTTCCCTCATTTGCTTTCAACCGTAATAAATCAGATCTTTATCTTATATAAAAATTACGATATTTCCTTAAAGTGATTACAGTTAAGTATTTTTCCGGTGACAAAATACGTTTGTACTCCTTAAATAATCTGTATCTGTTGCTATTTTGTAGAATATTATTGCAAGATTGATAAAACATATTTATTGCAAAATATTCCAATCTTTGTAGAAATAAAATCATATTACCAACCGATTGACTGATCCACATAAAATCAAATCCATGATTAAACAGCATCATACGTATCGATGAAGCATAATTTGTTAGCCATAGATATTTTAATTAACTAACATTTCAATTGTTTTTTTAGGTATATTCTATGTTTGGGCATCTCAGTTAATTTTAGAAGTTGAATTGGCGAAGTTTCATTGTTGCCATAAAACACTGATTGCAAGTCATATCATTTTACAAATTTATATATTTATTTTGTCGAACATCACAACTTAATTGGCATACATGTGCAAAGAGAATTGGACACAATCCGCAGAACAGCAATATACATATATGTTATTTAAGCATGTTTGTACACATGTTTGTTCTAATTGATACGTTAAGGTTATATCTTGTCTCTGTGTTGGAAAGCATATGTATACTAAATTTAAACTATAACCTCAAACGTTTTTCGTACATGTCATATCATGCCAGACATTTTCAAAGCATGAATTTATGAATATCGAAATAACAAGCATTGGGAGAACAAAGACTCGTTATGAAAACGTTCGCCTTTAATCCGTTTCAAAAACTATGTAAGGTATTCTCTTGCATAACCTTCCGAATGGCCTTGAAAGTTAATTCTTAGTTAAACTAAAATTAAATGACTAAATAAGTGCAGGCGTGTACATGATAATTTTGTTTCTATGTATATTGTAACCACTTTGTTCATTTAAAATGGGTTATCCTTTTTTTCAAAATGAAATAGATGTTAGTGTGTATCGCAACATTCATTATGGAGTAGGCTATACGAAGACCTTGCATTTTCTGAAGTCATTTGAATTAATGTTGTTTACTAGTTCTGACATGAATTATGCTTTCGTGGTTCATTTGTGTTTGAAATACATACATATGTTTCAACTCAAAATCAAAATATATCGTCAATGTACAAATTATCAAATGGCCACCGCCTTCTCTATATATTTATTCAACATGTGTCTTATCGACGTTTATATTACTGTAGTAATTCACTTTTCACAATATGTCTGTTAATCTATCCTCAACCATCTACAGTCAACTAGTTTTATACAGATATCACCATGGTGACGGGACAGGTGGGCAGTGTCAGGTGTGCTCGAGCTCCGATCATCTCGTGCTCCAATCAGGTGCGCCAAGCCATTCCCTCGTCATCTGCCAGACTCTATACAGCGCAACTACATTCCGGGACAAAATGTTTCTAATAGCCGTATTACTAGCTGGACTTCCAATTGCGGGTATGTTATTCAATAATTTATGTTTTATATAAATAAAATATACATATATTTTGTTTGTTTTATGATAAAAATATTCAAAACTTTATTGGTATTTTTTAAACAATATTTACAACTCCGTTGGGACAATACGGCTTAACTGATTTTGGTTCCAAACAAATACTTAATTGTAAAAGAAAAAACAGAATTTAAAGAAATTTTATTTACTGTTTTACTTATGTGTTTTGATATGTGAAAAGTGACAATATTGTTATGAAAAGGTCGTTTCATTTTGAAATGTATATAATATACTTTAGCAGAAGTTTAATCATTCCCAAATATTTCATTTTCCTACCATGGCAAAGCTATACCAAATGCGGGTTAATATAAAGTAATCAGTGAAAGGAATGACGTGTAAACAAATCTTCATATGAAATAAGTTATATATTTGTCATGTTATATTTCTTATATACTGATTTGTATTACATTTAACATACTTTATAGACTTTATAAACTATATATTCCTTTGGAATCCACACACACATTGTATTTCAACACTTTTGTCCATTTGACCACGAAAGCTTCAATACACAATAAACACGTTTACGTTTGACTTTTACTTTGATACTAACCTGTGCAATCTAACCTTTTAAATGCTAAAAAACAGTCCTAGAATTTCACTTTGGCGGCCAAAAAATTCAACACAATTTTCATTTTTGCCATGTCGATTGATAATGACTGAACATTTCAAAAGGTCAACTTATTTCTGACTTTACTTAAATACAAATTAAAATGAACCATGTTGAAATAAGAATACTTGCATGAAGGGTAGAAGTTGCCTTAAATAGTTTTTATTAGCTCCTTAAATTACTAAAGACCCTCTCAGCAATCGTTTATGTTCATGTGAACGAAATATTTACGATATACTTTATTAACGTGGCTCCACAACACTAAGAAAAGGTTGGACTATTATTAAGTATACTTCTGAAATATGAGAGGTTCAAGGTTGATGATTTACAACACCATATATCAATACCATATATGTATTAAGATAAACTCTCATCCAGTTTGAAGACAGGTACAATATTAATGGTTTACCTAGAGACACGTTTTTCTTTTACCGTTTGCAAAATTCTGTTGTCATACCACACAGCTAAGAATTATGGTATCAATTCCTGAAAAATATAATCAATATTTCCAATTAGTCTGTGAGAAATTCCATAATCAAATGTCCGAAGTGGTTTAGAGGGACTTATCTTTTCGCAACAGAAGCCGATAGTGGTAATTAATTAGTATTGAACCAAACTTTATTGCAACATGTTTCAATACCCATATCAGAAACATTCGTTGACGTTGTTGAACGCATTTTTATCTTCGACAAGACAGTTGCATATCTCTATATGTATAAGGATATATGTTGTATGAAAAGTACAATTTATGTTAACATAATAATGGTTATAATCATGAAATTCTACTCTAACCTTGTCTACTAACCAACAGACAAAAAGGATTTATCATCCAAACTGGGTTCCACAGGCGATATCGCTTGTCTGAGATCAAGCAAAATCTCCTAGGAGATAACGTTTTGACAGTAGAATTTTAACAATGTCCTGTTGGTGTCACCTACATGACATCACAATACTTTTGCATCATCAAGTAATGGAATCACAATGCTATGACGTCAAAAAAGTGATGGCGTCACAATGCTTTGACATCACTGAACACTGAAAGCCAAAATTTAATGTCAGTTTTGTGTTCAGATATGTTCCTGTTTTTTAATGAAAAACTAATGAACTATGATTTTGGAGGATAAATGAAATTTCACCCTCGTGTCTTCTGATATCAAATATATCAAGACATAATGATAAAAGTAAACATATCCCCGGCAAACCTCGAATATTTGTAAGTTTTATCAACTCGTGTTGATGTATTTGATATCAGAAAACACCTGTGTGAGATTCTCTATATATCACGGGATAAGACCAGATGTAGAATCCATGAAAAGTAATAATCGAAGCCACTTTCATATATCAACTTAGATCATATGAGCATGACCAAAACATGCACTGTCAATACTTATATCATTATTGACAAAACTGGACGGTCCTTAATTTATGATGGTGAGTATACTAGTCCCAATGGCATGAATAATTCTTAATTGGCTGTTTTATATTGTGAGATTTACCAGATGGACTCTTGTTTTCATATGTCTCATTTAAACTGGCTATTATAAACTGACAGCTTGAAAATGGCATTAATGTCGGGTCAATCTCCTTGTGGACATGTGTGCATCCTTTACTAACTGTTATATCCAAACTGGTAAATATATGACTCATTACCAGGTGACACACGTGATATCAGCGTCTCTCCCAGTGTTATAGCATATATACACCAATCAAAAATACGGGGGAAAATAGCTGGTCAACTTTCATTATACCCTTCTAACTTTAAGTTGTTTGGTAACGGTATTAGAATCTGCAACAAAGTGTCGCTATTGGTTCATAAAGATGTTCATTTTCATAAAAAAAAGTGCAATTGTTTTTTTTTTCAAACTTGATCTTGTTTAATTTATACTACATGTATAAATACGATAAGTATTTTCTATCACTTCTTATCAATTATTGGTGCCTCTTTTACAATGCCTGTTTATTATGGGAATCATATTTCCAAATAGAGGATGGAAGTTCAAACTTTTAATTTCAAAGTTACATCCAGGTACCAATAACTTATTGCCAATGGTTAATTTTTTTCCGCAGTACATTTATACAAAGGCATTACTGTAAAATCATTGATAATCAGTTTCTTTAGTGTTCGCAAACACAAGGGCCTATTCGAGATGTTTTCTGATCATATTTACAATAACACACCAAACTCTTGAACGTCTTTAGTATATGAATATACAATAAATAATACAAGAATTGGCTGTAAGTAGACAGTGGTACAAGTGAAATATGACTACTTAGTTCTTAAGATCACTTATCTTCTCAAAGTACCTCTTTATCTTTACCACTTAACCTATACATACGCTACTGAACTCAAGGGCAGATATGAAGAATAACGAATTCAACAACGCATTACTGATATTTTATCTTGAAGGCGGGGTACGCTGGTTGTCATGCTAATGAACTTTTACACTTACGCTTGTCAAATGATTATCAGTGAATTTGAATAACTATTACATATATCAACGTTGATTTATTTGTTAGATTTATGATATTTGCCAGAAATATTTAATTTTCAATTAAGAAACGTTATTTTGTAATACCACAGAAATCTTGACAGAACTATTATCTCCGATAAAACACAACTGATACATACTTCTAAATATCCGTACAAAACAACACCGTTGTATTATTCATATCCTTTTGGAGTGTTCACCCCATTCACCATAGTAAATTTCTTGATAAGCGTTTTCACATATTTGTCAATAATTTGTGGCTGATTGATAATAAAATCCCCAAAAATATGCAATTTTACCCTACGTACTTTGAGTGGACTTAAGATTTACTGTTCTAAATGTTCGTTAATATCTGATTGAATTTGACAATTGTTATTGTCAGTTCTATAAAGTGCATAGCGGACATTCGTAAAAATCCCAAATTCATTCAATTTTTGACTTCAAGAAATGATAATGTCTGAACTGGCCCTCTCCGATTTTAGAAACGCGTTGTATGTGGATTTACAATTTTTTTCAGAGCTTTAGATGGCATTCCTCGATCTACCTAAAATAATAAGTATATTTTGCAGCTGTAATCGAATGTATTGCACACTTCTACTGATATGAAAGAATTTCGGCAAATCTTCGTATGTTACGACATACAGTGGTAATTTTATTTTCCGGATTAATATATACAGCTTTGATATAAGTAAATATTTTATCTACAGGGAAAAACATCAAAACACTTTAAACTTTTTTTACCAAAAAATCAATAGTATCAAATTCCAGAACTGCTCTAGTGACATTTATTGTATTCATGGACCCCACCTGAAGTCGACGATATAATAGCACCAATACAGTGTTTCCGACTTCACAACACCTGTTTATCTTACAATTGTTTCAACGCGTCATTTTCCTTTGAAAGCGCCGTATTCAGGACTACCATATGTTTATTGTGTTGTCAATGACAGTTTACTATTGTATTGTCCAACGCGACTGAACTTGCATGAAATTTATCATAAATCATACGGTTACTGAGAATTCATAAAGCTTGTTGACGCTTTGACCATGCTTGTTAACCATGTTTTGATTTGTACAATGTAAACTTGACAATGCTGTCATATTTTAACAAAGAATGCATGTTATAGAATTTACAGAATGTGTTCAATGATGTTTTAAATTTGTTAACGAGTTCTGCTTGTACAATAAGACACAACGATTTGTGCGTTTTGTATCATATGTTTCACAGTGTTTTTATAACTTTATAATTGACACGTAAGCATAATATGCATTCAAACAACGCCAATATAACTTCGTAATCATTGCAATATAAAAAAAAAGATAAATAGTCATTTATATTTCTGGATTCTTTGGTTTTATGTTACGATCATTGATTTTTGTGTCACTTCGTTAATGAAAAGGGTTTTACTTAGGTTTTTTAGACAAAATTGTACTTTGATAAACATGAACCAGTTACATACATAAAATGATTAATTTGACAATTTTGTGATCGGTAGGGTAATGTTTAAAGCTTCTTGCATATCGATAAAAGCTGTGATCTATCAACTTTGAATACCCAATGAAATGGTAGGACGAGTAAAGTAGAAATAAAGAAAGGGTTAGTAATTTCAGTAGTCCAATCGGGTCTATCTATTGTTTCATAAAACAGGACGTTACATGAGAAATGTGCCAAATACATTTCCGAAATTTCCAAAGATGAATTTGACGAGGTAGCTGATAAACGAAACACTTTGAAAGTTTTAAATTCTCAAGTCGTCCTTTCAAATAAGGTTTTATGAGTAATGATATTTGTATGATTCCAAACCTTTTCTATTCCTTTTTTTATTTCATAATCGCCAATATGCGGAATCATTTTTTCGATAAAAGGCTGTACCTTAAACATAGGTTAAATCATAACTGATCTCAGATAAATTACCATAACCAGTTTCATAAAGTAGACGCGCACTCAGTTTGCGTAATAGGACGGAATGCTTGTTATAGTTTGACTCACAATACCTGGATACCTGTAAACAAATCAATACCACATGAACGTCGACTTTTCTTTATAGAACCCAATTACAGAGTCACATATTCTGTAAATCTCGAACAATTTTGATGCATATCGATTATGCTTCCTTAATAAACACGATCATTTTGAGATAATTTTAGACCTGAAGTTATAATCTATAAAAGCTTATGTAGTATTTCACAGTCATTGGTTAAATGTATTCATCCAGATTTAACAATTTACAGTTTTGAAGTTCGGTTACATTGAAACGATCTCAAGTTAACAGAGCTCTTTACTTCACTCACTTTACTACACACACTCATCTCACGCGGAAGCAACTATTTCTAGAATGATTATTTCATACAAACTTTTCGATAAAGGCGTGTTAATTTGATGAATGAAATTGATGTTTTCTATGCATAGCTTTCTGAAATTAATTCACGTGATATTTCCAAATATAGCTAAACATAATTAAAATGTAGTTTCATATGCATAGGTATAAATATGATCTTTGCAATTGATGATTCGTATTGATCTTTATAACTTTGAATTATTTATTCGACTAACCTAAGATCTAAATACTTGGGTGTGGTTTTCATATGCATAGGCTTGAGATTTTGGTATTTCATATGCAAATTTATAGATTATTACCCAAGGAAGTGTGTCATATGACTTTTACGACACGAATCTAATTTGTGTTGTAACCCGTGCGAGAGCGAGGGCTCTACATAAACCTGCACTAGTTTCGTTAAAGTGATATGACACATGTTTTAGGGTTATAAATAATTATTTCTTTATTACCAATTCTACTTAATAGCATTCTCATAACATTTCCAACACACGGCTGCTTGCAACACCCGGATACATTACCGTCCCAAACAATAGTTTTATGATGTAAAAAAAACCGGGATGTCGTGTTTGAACAACTGTTGCCATGCTAAAGAGCTATGTGCACATGTGCTGATATTAAAAATATGTCACAACTTATTTGCCGCCCTATCGGTAGTAAATATATGTATTAATCATTCATTCAATTACGTTAAGTGTTTGTCACTAAGTGTGGATAGGACGGTACGACTTTCGATGGAATCATCTACGACAATATTAAAGTGAAATGCAGCACAGATCGTGGAGTACCTTCTATATACTTCTCATACTGGCAAACAAAGAATAAAAATGTTTTATGACGTATGTTAAATAAAATGTCTTTGTTATCCCTCTTTTAGATGTTCTACATTCATATTTCATAGAATATTTCATAATTTTTCATAATGTTAATGCTCATAAAGTGAAATATGGACAACAGATGCGAGAACAGAGCACTCAGTCTATACTTGGATCATCCACAATCCGATTCTGGAAAGCCTGCGTGCTGAATGACAGTAAATTATCTCCCCTTGTCATCCCGACTGGTTCCTCCCCTGCTTAACTCAGATAGGACATAGATCACAGTGGCACATGCTTATCCACCCATTGGAAAGACGTTAAATATTACATATGATTAAAACAATGCATGAATGGTATTCATTGTTTTAACTTCAAGCGTTAACTTGTCATTCATGTTTAACGTGAGTCTTTATGATCATTTATTTTTACACTAAGGCATATTTACCCATTGGCTATAACAGTCACTTCATATAAAACGTATGATCAAAACAATGATTGCTTGCTATTCGTTGTTTTAAATTCTAGTGTCAATTGGCCATTCATTTTACACTAAATTCTAAGGTAGTAATACTTTAATTTTACTGTACATTAGCATAAGTTCACTGTGTTAATGGTTATGCTAAAATGTTTGCTCAATTCTTGATAGACCAATAATAATGAAACTGCATTAGATTTAAAGGGGCAGTAGCACGTTTTTTGATAATTTTATATTTTAGAATTTTCACTGATAATTGTAAGTAAATAATGGATGTATTATTTTGACAGAGTCAAAATCTCATAACACAAGCCGATCATCCATAGTAAGAGGACAAAGTATACGATTCACATAAAATCCATTGGCGGCCATTTTGTGTGAACACCTTTAATTCATTTTGTGTAAGAAAAAGGAATGACATGGCTAAACTTTATGTTTTATATTTGAATTAGTACTCCTCCAATTAGTTTAAATACATTGTCTTTCAATGGGAAGCATTAATTTTCATTTTCCTGACATCACCTTATATTTTCCCTAAAAACGTGCTACTGCCCTTTTAAGTCAGACAAAATCGCGTCGACATCAATGACTTATACAATTAAAAGATAAAATGGTTTCATTCTCTTTGAGTGTCAATACCATTTTCCTTTGACGAAAATAAAAATACAAGAAGTCTTTAAATACCAATAATCTGCTATAATACTTCAAATATATTGATTATACTAGCTTTTCGAAAACATTCACAACACATAATAACAACATAGATCTGTTTTAAAGTTAAATATCAGTAAAATAGACGGATGGTCTTTATTATCATGTTTTATTATTATTTTAAGAAGGTTGAATACCTTTGTTTGCGAGCATCCATACTGGTCAGATAGTGAAATTGAAATGTTTATACTTTTTAGACAGTGTGAGGGCAAACATTTGAAAAATAGAAATGATTGTATTATAACTGTTTACATTAGTATTTGTTTTATGAGGAAATTTATTTTACTAATCAACCTTAAAACTAATGAAAAGACGTAAAAAGGGTAATGTTGACAACGGAGAGTTATCTCCCATGGTTGTTAAATTTCCATAGATAACGCTAATTTGACTGTGAATATCTCTGTTATCCTGGTGACACGTATTTTTCTTTTGAATCTTATATTCAAGTGTTTATTACCTATAAAATATATAATTTTCCACACAAAAAGTTAAATGGGATTTTCTTTTCATGAGTGAATAAATATTTTACACAAATCTTCATTATTTAAAAAAAGTTATTTTATATTATGGATTTATTTTATAATATTTTGAAGCTTCTTTTATTCTGGATTAGTTTATTTCTATACGGCATTGACTTATTATCAAAACATAAACTATATTCAAAAGAGTTTGTAAATTGTTTTGTATTCTTCATTGAACAAAGACTGTGGTGACATGCCATGAGATTCAAACCCTATTTTTCAACGATAATGATAAATTCTGCTACACGTCACATAGGTTTGACCTTGTGAAAAATTTCACCTAATATACACATTTGTATGTAGATTAAATGAAACACGAGAGGAGATTCTGTGCCTTAAGCTCTATGTCCACCATCTGTTGTCACTAACCAGAAGCTAGACTTCCTTTCAGACTATATTTGATATTTTAGTCCTAAATTCCGAAACATAAACGCTTGAAAATCAATTTTAGATTTTAATTAAAAATACAGCGAATAATAAAAATACCATTTCTGTACGACACCTTTCTTATGTTAAATCTAATAATCTTTGTTTGAGAATGTTTTTCATAGACTGTGTCTAAGTCTTAACATATAATAGCCTTATGATACTACATTCTATAACACTAAATGTTTGATATGATGCAAATGGTGTATGGGCATTTCTTTTTTCATTTGTATTGCGTGGCTGAACCTGGCAAATATTTGTTAACTAAGGAGACTAAGTACATAGCCAAGTTAAGAGCTTTTGCGTTGTTAACCTTAGATAGCGACATCTTAGATAGAATTGTTAAGATTTCCAAAGTTTTAATAGTGATTCAATAATACAATGGTTAATGAAAAATATTCATTCCCTTGTAAAACCACTGTTTCCCAGTTACGATTCCTACAAATTGAAATTATTAATATTAATAATCTGTACTCTCTTTTTGTGTTTTTGAGGTAACTTCATAGTAAATACTATTTACTAAGCCTATTAGAGCCGTTTTATAATCAAGTCCTTCTTTATAAACTTAAAGTATACATTCAGTTGAACTTATTCAATTACAAAACCAGCATGCGTGAATCAGACGACATGCATGGATTTTAACTGCATCAATTAAGGCCAATTGCATGAATCAGAAGTGCTAACGGATGGGAAGGCTATATACAATGCCGAGCAGATTTATTCTTACTCACTACTAAGAATTACATTCGTAAGAATTTTGTTTCTACTTATTTTGTTTGTTTGTTTAATTTGTTTATGTTTTACCGGTTTTTATTCTTCAATGTCTGTATTTGCAGCATCACAATGCGATTTTCCGTCTGAGTTGACCGGAAACTGGATCACCAGCACACTTTCGACCTTGACCTTCACCAGCGACACAGTCGGGCCTTTCTTCCAAAATGAGAAAACAATGGAGTGTTACACGAATGAAGGCCAAAAATACCTTCTCAGGTTGGTGTTATGTTGTTTTGAAATATAAATGTTTTATAGAAAGTAGAGAATATATGCAAATGGGATCAACTTGGAACTGTTTCTTATCTAAATTCCATTTTCAAAAACTATTTCCACAGGCACATATCAACGAAAGTCTATGAAAAGTCTCAAAGAGTCACTCCGTGAGTTGTTTTGGGTCACATATTACGCTCTTTATGAATAGTGTCATTTGATTGAGAAGTGTTGACTGTTCTAAGAAAATATCATTTAAAGCTTATCGACGTTGTAAAGTGACAAGGTTTGAAGTCGCGATTGTGATCGAAAACCGGGAAATGACGCGCGTCAATCAGTAAAACGTTATTTTTGGAACTTATCGGAAGCATACAGAAGGACAGTTTCGCCCGAGATTATACTGTTCGAAAGGTTATATAATTACTATTCATGTAAATAAGATGTGTGAATGGCATTGCGCGTACATGACATGGTAAATGACTGTTTTAAGATTTTCATTTAAAATAACTATTTATCGTATATTGGCCATTTTGAGATGAATGAGTGATATTTTGGGGATTTACATAATTTATTAAGCCATTTACGTTCGTATTAAAGCAAAATACAATAAGCAATATATTTTGAAAATCGCGGAGTTGGCCTTGCTGTTCAAAGACATTCGTAATTTCAAACAAGATCTTATAGAATTATACAATGTATATATATATATCAAGTACCATTTGATGATTTAAAGAATCCTGTTTCATCATTTAGAGTAAAACCTTATCAGATATGAAGAAAATAGTTTATATCGAGACGCTGTACAAAAATGTTAATCATTTAGTATCTCGTTGTTACACGGAAGACGGAGAAAATGGTAAACTAACGGGTCTTTGACACATACGTCTCGGCTCATGTGCTCTGCAATCTAGCAGAGTTTCGAAGACGGTCTTGGTATTGTTAAATTTTCTCATATTATAGAATATCTTAAAAATGTATCAACTGACAATGATTAGTTTGAAATTTATTCTTTCAGCCAACATTTTCGGTGAAAAAAACATACTCTATCCTTGTGAAGCTGATTATGAGCTATATTTGTCAAGGGATTAGACAAACTGACCTTACGTCTTAATTGACAATCTTCACACAATAATCTAGGGAATATGACCGTGTTTAAATTAACTTATAAAATGTCACACAAGAACGAAATGTTGTTCAATTATATGCGTTTATATTCGATTTGGGTTTATTTAAATATTGACCCTGACAGAATTATACAAGTTTTGGAAGTCAATAAAGGAGTTGATTGATTGTAAAGTTGAACCTAGATGGAAGGGGAGACTTTTCTTAACTTCTCTTGTAATGGAGCTCAATCTACCATCATCGATTCTGGTTTTCTTTTTCTTGTTAAATTTGACACTGATTCGTAATTTTCGTGATTTGTAATTTAAAGTATGAATCAGGATTTTACATTTATCTCCAAAAAGGCGTTGGTGAATATTTTCTCCTTCCTTCCTTTGATAGTTGAGCAACTTCCGGTATCAGAAGTCTGGTCAAGCAGACAATCAACTTACAATTCTAACCATCTGATCAACGAAGTTCTGCCAAAAACCAATCCCAGTTGGAATAAACCTAGTTCTGGTTCATCAAACGGACATATATCATACATAGTGTATTCTGGTATATGACGACTGTTCCTTCAAAGGGTTGACAAACACTGAAACGCGTCATTGGCAATCATTGAAACTGATATCCCGATACCATTATGATATATTGTTGTATTCGGTGGTGACCGTCATGCATTATACCCCATATCGCCCAACCTCCCTGCGTCGCTTCACACCCGATACCTGCCTTTCAAGGGTATATCGAGGCAGGATGAAGGTGGAAGATTGACAATAGTAGTCGATAAAAGATAATATCACTGCATAGTGATGGAGCAACGCTTGATATTGTCAATGACTACGATGTTGACCACAAACACCACTAAAGCAAACCCTGTAGTTATCGACCAATAGAAGATAGTCAGCCTTGTTGAGATATTGACCCAACAGCTGGTAAAGTATTTTAGCTAAGTTCCGAGGACAATGTGTAATGAAGAAGTGTTATGTAAAGACGTTAAGCTGCTCATAGTTTAGTCCATGGTTACAGGAGCAGTACGGGTTATGCAGCAGTATAGTTGGCAGAAGTTGGCATTAGTTGGCCTGATATCACCACGAGGTACAGAGGGGACAACAGCTTGCTTTATACAGCTGTGACTGATTGATACATCCTTGATATAAACAACATCCCATGTTTCATAATTGCATTACATTCACCTTTATTTGTTTGTTATTTTAATTTCCTCATCACAGACTTAATATGAAAAGAATGAATAATATTTGAAAAATTCCTTTGTTTATAATATCTATGCGGAATAGTTTTATTGTTACAAGAGTATTTAAAAAATCTATTGGCTATAAAAAATCTATTTTTTGGTCAATATGGTCTCCTGTCAATCTGTTCAATCGTACTATACACGGAATTTGATGAACTCGTACTACGTCTTATTTGCAACATGAAATCGACAAAAGTAACAAAGGTATCAGATATGATTGATTGGTTCAGTATTGATGAAGAAATTGGTTAAACAATATTTACCAAACTATATATGCATGTAATTTTAGTAAAAATGCATAAATCATCGAAAATGGGTTTGATTTCCACAATCTTATAGACGTTTAATTTGTTTTTTTTACTCATGTCACCTTTTATTGATAAAAAGCAAAGACTTTATTTCAATTCATACGAAAGAATAAAATAAAGGTTAAGTCATAGTCATGGTAAGTTATAATGTACTTCATAGAACATTTCAATTCAAATATTTTCATCATTAATAGGTCATGTTATAATGGAATGGCAAGTATGTTTGTAATTGTTATCAATTCCTACACTGTTATGAACAAAATGAAAACAATCGCCTTTGATGAACATATTGTGACAGGTGTTAAATTTTACAGTCCCCATTTATATCGAGAGAATAGGTTCCATACATACTTCAATGTTTCAATTCGTCTGCTTGTTATACCGATAAATGATCATTCATGTAAAATTAGTCAGTGTTTTTAACGGCTTTTGTTCAATAATTAGATGCATAAATGCATTAAAAAAAAGACTATAGATGAATCTCAAAGACATTGAAACTTATAAATCAAAGCCTTATTTTAGATCATATTTCTATTCATTGATTATATTTGCTTACTCACTTTGCCCCGACTTTATTTTACTGTTCACTGCACATTGTGTATACGACAAACCTTTAAATATATAAATAATTTATTAGATAAGATTAACGGTTCGGTATTGACAATATACGTTTTTGAAACACAGAACGCCATATCATAATTGCCTTTCTGAAACATATACTCTTGTATTTTATAATCGATTTACTTTTTAAAATCATATAGTTTTACAGTATATTCTGATAAATCCATGTTTGAAGGTTTTGTAAACCCCATGTGATGGGCATGTGACAATATTGAATAAGCATGTAACAGAATGTAAAACACCTACGTATTTTATTGATATAATTAACTAGCTGTCAATCAGCACTTGAATAGCCAATCAGCTTCGTCTACAATATTGGATATGTTATGTCTTGTTTAACGTTAAGCTTAATTGTGTTAGCACAGAAACAAAGCTGTTGCCATATCTAGTGAAACTCATCTTCCTGGAAAATTGTTTGGATTGAATTGAATGTTTTATTGTTCGGAGAATTGATTGCAGATGTAATGTTGCTTTAGTATTTTACGTTTTCTAAATCCTGACAATATTGGATTTGCTTAATTTTTTTCGGATGTTAGTTAATTAAGTTAAACTTACTATGTATGCTGTTTGGAACGATTTGATATGCCACGATTTAAACATACTAAAGTAAAACTTTATATGAATATAGAATTAGAAATGATAATGTTGATCCAAATCAAACATCATTTCATGAAATGTTAACTTAAAAAACAAACTCGTAATTTGATATAATAACAACAGAAAAACGTGTAGGATAACTTGCACAACGTTATATAATATTAAATGTATTTGGTAGGAATATTATTCTTAGGTCAATTTTTACGATATAGTAGAATTATTATGTATTAACTAAACGTTAAGCCTGTTGAAGTGCAACTGATTACAGTAAAACATCTAGTTTCTGGGTCAGTTACTAGGTGATTAAGTCCCAAAATACGAACTTAGCAAAACGTAAAAGTCCTTTGACCAATATAATGGTTTATGGATACGGATCGAAGTGATACGATAGAACATGGATTACAGATAAAACTTTTTTTAAGTCGTAGTAACTAGAATAAATTGCAATTTAGAAAGGAATCATGAAATAATACGGGAAACATTATTTGGCTAAAAAATTAAAAATATGAAACATTACCCACAAATTATATCGTTCTCAGAGTTCTCAGAACGCTTTTCAGTTGATCAACGATAGATTATATTTTTTGAAAAGTTCAGAAGTTCGATCTTAAGAAAATGTAATTCTTCTATAAAATCTCAAATGCATCAGCTATACCTATTAATAATTCTAGTTACAAGAGAAGGTTTCTGATTCGAACCATTAAGAAATTTCTCATTTCAAGAAAATATCATTTTGCAAATTATTTTAAAAACGTATTTTTTTGACTATGAATTAAAGTAAAAGTTCAATGTCTCTGTCCTATAGATCTGCACCCTACTCTGCGGGCCCGGTGGTGTTCGTGGACTACACGTGCCTAGACATCAAGAAGGTGACCACCACGACCTTCCACTACTTCGAACTCACGCGTAAGTGACGTCACATCTCTTGTATATGTATGAATTTATATTAATCTTTCCATACAATAGCTTATAAATCTCAAATATTCATAAAGCATAACATTTACATTATTCGCAAAACAATTCAAAGAGCGTTTTGTATATTGGTAAATCTAGGTCTATACTACACTACTCTGCATCATATAATGTGAAAATTTTATTATTTTTATTACATGAAATTGTAACTCTCGTGTATACGAACTGGAGGCCTTGAATACAATAAACTTTGTCTGTCCTTTGAATACTTTTATATGAGTGCCCATTTAAAATTACGAGTTTGAATAAACGATCACTATCTAACTGACGTTTTGGAATCAAATACTGATAGCCATACTGTTTCTGTATTCAGCTTTGATAAAAAAAATCAAAGCAGGGGTCCAAAATTAAAATCGAATGAGATCACATTTTTCAGATTAAAAATGTGGCAGTTTTGTCTTGGTTGACTTTATTGCTTTGGGGGTGATATCCAAGGTAGTGGGAAGCTTGAAAAAGACATTTCTTTTAAAATGTGTTGACAATTTTAACAATAACAAAATTATTCAAAATTGAAAAAAAGATTACCAGTTTTGAATACAGTAGCCAACTACCGGGTATGCAATCTGATATCTTCGATCTTTACAAATAATACACTAGTTAGGACGTGTTTTAGAATATTTAAATAAAGAGTGTCAGAAACGTACGTGCCATGTAGTAACAGCTTGGTGAAAACTATCCTATCATATGTCAATTTCACTTTACATTTTGTTTGGGTTTAAAATTGATTTTTTATTTAATGAGATGGATTTTATTGACCATTTCGATCCTTATGTTTGTGCTTTTGTAGGGACATTAGTTTACATTGACAGTTAGTTATGTTTGAATGTTCCATGCAAATGAAACGTTTACGCTTCTGTTATATACACATTATAGAATAGTTCACAAATTTTATATTTAGAAATGAATAAAATGCATTGATATCCTCATAAATAAAAATTAACTTTATCTAGGATAAACATGCTTTTTTTCAATATCCATTGACACCTATGGAAAACGTCTACTACTGTGGGTTTAAAGTATTTCAATATGCTTATTACTGAAATGATAAATTTATACAGCCCCGAACTCGGACCCCGTCTTCAACGACGAACGCAAGGTGGTGAAGCTCAACACGACTGATGTGACGGTAGCGGAAGTCTGTCTCTCGGATATTCCTACACATCCGGCCGCCTTCTCCTTCATGATGAAGGAAGGTAGGATACAATACAACCTTTTTTGTCTTTCATGGAAGTCATAAAGGACAGTACTTTAGTAACTGGACGTAAAAATGAAAATGAAATGAAGAATTTCATTACTAAAACAGGTTTTCAACTTAATTAAATTGGAATCAATTTGTAAACGCAAATTTGATGTAGGACGCCAGAAAACTTCTTTTTTGACTCAACGTTATCGTCTAGAGATTACAAAACGACGAATTTCTGGTGTTTTTTTCATTCACTCGTGTATTGAAATATCTCGTTCTTTGTAAAGTAACGTTTATTTTGTTCCTGAGTGTACATTGACACCTTCAGAACATGCTTACAAAAGCCTTATACGACGCACCTTCTCCAATTTTGTACAAGGATCTCTTGCGTCATATGTAGTACTCAGTGCATTAGAAAAACAAGCTTTACGAGATAACAACTTTTACCATGGAAATTACGAACGTTTCTGAGTGTCAACTAACTCTTTGTCATACTGTACATAGAAACCTTCACAACATTATTACCTAATACATCTTACGCAACACACCTTCTCTAACGTTATTCCAGGTTCCCTATCGTCCTCTGTGGTATCCTTCCCATCTGACGTGTTGGGGGAGTTCAACGTAACGCTGGCGGGGTGTGACGAGGGAGCTTCTCTAGACGTGTGTACAGACAACACCAGACTCGACTTCAACTACAGTCTCTGTGGCGCCTCGCCCTTCTCAGGTAAGTGCTCACCTCAACTGTACGCGGCTTTATGATTATGATTCGAATTTAAAAATAAATTATAAATTAGGCCTATTGAAAATTAAAACGACCGAAAAATTATTATCAAATGTTCTTAAGACGTTGGGTATTTTTAAATGACCCTCCAGCACAGCGGAGAAATAACTTCATTTGATATTGAATGTTCCTCAAGCATACTAGATTTCCGTACACATATTTTCAACTTCTTGCAGCTTCCATGTCCTTCTGTATTTGAGGGTGTGTTAATTAACACAAATGGTGTACTATGTATTTTCAGACCAGATGATATTCCATGCCGTCTATTCGGAGACACATAATCATGACGAGTACGTGACGCTGTATATCGAGGTGGATCCCCCGGAGCCAGAGAACCCCTTTATACCGTTCTCTTGCATGGTTAGTTGCGCTTACTTGTCACGCAAAAAAAAGCCCTGAAACGTTCAATTCGCTTATAACATTATATCACATATTGTCCATCCGTCAACCAATAATATTTTTTAAAATTTCAAACGATCTGTCTCGAATTATCTCAATACTAAATATTAAGTATTTTATCTCTTCTCAAATTAGATTAAGAAACCAATTTTTGAAAAGGAAACGAGTTACACAACCGTAGCTTTTGTATAAGATAAGGTTTTATAAGTAGTATAAAACAAATACTGTAGCAAACTGTGTTGATGACGTTAAAGAAAAACACCCATCTGTTTTCAGGCAGTAGGAGGGTCTGAGGGGAACCTGAGTCTGACTATAGCTCCAGGCAACTGTCAGCAGGGACAGGACTCCGTCAACGTTACAGACCCAGGGATTGCTATGGAACTCTTCAAAACAGGTGCGTGAAGATTAATTAGCAACCCCGTCTTAGGACAAGGCTGCTTTCAGTGTTTGTGAAATGTCCACCTCTGCGCCGCCGCCGCCGCCGCACTCCTTCTAATGGCTATAACTTTTTCCCAGTTAGCTTTCCAGGACTCGTACCGCATGACATGTTTACTTTCAATGTCAAATGTCAAGGTCACGAGTTACGTAATCATTGCAAGAAATCCTTGTAAACACGATAACTTGAAAAGTTTTAGTGCTATGAAGCCCTAACTTGGTATATATCATCTCTGGAAAAGTAAATATTTTTGAAAATGTTTTCACTAAAATCCATCAAGGGTCTAGGTCATAGCAGGGTCACGACTTAAACGTGGTATACGCTAAAATACCGGCCTTCTCACAGGTCCTTTGCCCTTGTTACGGTTTGCGCTGTTCAATAGTTTAGTTCATTAAAATGATAAAACTTCTAAAGACGATACCTTCATGATAAGAACATAGTTGATAACTTTTTTCTTATTTCCACGTTTTGCAAAATTATATTTTAGTACAGCAACGTTTTCATTTTATGAATATTGCAAAGCACACTGCTTCCATAAGCAGTAAATGCTTTTTGTCAATATCTTGCATATAATGCTTAAAGTGCATATATTTTAAGAGTGCTTCAAATCCCCTTTTCTCTTTATTACTTAGGTAGTTGATTCGTTAACTGAGGATTGCGTTTGGAACCAGATAAAATATAAATTGTCAATTTAGAAATGTCAATAAGGGTTACGTCTTCACATAATAACAATGGCATTAATTATAAGATGAAAATAAAGCATCAAATCTCTTGAACACAGCTACCCTAATAAACGTGCAATTAAGACGCCCATGTTCCAAATTTGCGTTGCTTATTTTTTGTTTGAGGAGCCATTTTGTCTTTGACTGACCAATCCAAAATCCCCATCTGTCTATTTCAGACGTCTGTGACGTGCCGACTACGGAAGCAGCAACAACCACATCAGGTACTGTTGTGACGACTGCGGATGAAACCGCGGTTACTAATAGTTCGGCCATTACATCTGCTCCTGCTGTAGTTGATGGATGTAAGTCACGCTAGTTGCAACTCGGACGTCTTCGGTCGTTTCCGTAATCCCGTAGCTTCCCGAGTGTTTGGACTAACCAGTAGCCGTGCTTTTGCTTTATGCCTTGACGTGATTTTTCAAACTGACGTTCAAAAGTTGTAGACGTAGAAACAGATAGTACGAACATAACTCCTACTGCATGTTGTGTTCTGTTTTGTGCTGTGTTCATAAATTACATCCATTTCCATTTCTTAAACATCGCTAATAGAGTGTAAACGGAAAATGTTTTTAAATTTTGATTTCGAGCATGTAGATTAAAATTAAACTATAATGCATGTCGCAGGTTACCGAATTCACTTGCATACCGCACTAAAGTATTGGTTTCGCGCTCTTGTAATTAATGCATGTAATAAAAATAATGTGATTAATGAATAGCTGTATGACCATCCTGCATGTATGGTGTTTGACTTGTGAATTGTCTGTTGAGCATGTTACATTAACTTACTCACCCATTAAGCAAATCGTCATCGCCTTAGGCGGTGTAACATTTGGATATATAACATTTGGGATCTCAAGATAAGCAGAAACTTCTGGTTGTCTAGAAGATAAGCTGTAAGTACAGATAATGTTTGTAGATTTTAACTGAAACTGAAGCTCATGATTAAACAAGTAACTCGACCCTTAAAACTACAAGAAACTATACTATTATTCTCTGTTTTAAAAAAATCAACAGACATGTAGATGATGACATATGCATATATGAATATAATATGGCAAGTTTGTGTGTTTCCAAATAATACCATGGTTATTCCCCCTCCCTGTAGAATTGTGAACTGTGTTTGCGTTTTGTGTTGTTTATGTAGTGTAATGGTATTGGTAATACCTGAGTGCCTCCAACCTGTGTTTTCCTGAAAATCATATGCTTTATGCATGTCCTTGTATGCTTAACAATATTTGTGTGATTTCTATATTGTCATGTTCATCAGCTTGTAAGTGTCAAATCAGCTAATTATGGTCGATCAAACCTCCTTGGCATCTTTCCAAATCGACATCATTTAATAAATAAACATATTTCATAAACGTTGGTAATTATGACTCGTATATTGCGTACAAGATGATAAGTATTTGTATCTATATCTGTATTTATTGGTACTGTAATGCTTGTCTGCTTTGAAATTGCGGTAACACTTTTTAGTACATACTAATATTTAATTATTGACATAATATGTGATATCATAAACTCATTTGAATCAATATTTTTCTCGTATTTTGTTAAACGTAAATTGAATGTACACTGAACCACGTTAAATTTTTTTACCAAGTATTAAATGAATATATTTTGTGCTTAATAGTTCGATTTATATAATAAATTATGTAAATTAAAGATATGTAAATTAAAAATACAGTATGATTAATTGTATATATATAAATACTTTAAGTTAATGATTGGACTTCTATTTTTTTATTTACTTAACCTTTTTATGTCATATTTAAGCTTTAACCTTTTTATGTCATATTAAAGCTGTCTTTTAAAATGTTTTTTATTCATCATGACCAAATGACTTTGACTAATATGTGTACTTGTGATATTTATTTTAGCAACCACCGAGAAGGTATGTATGGGATGTTATTTCACATGTTGCTAAAACAGGTCGTATAATATTAAAGCACTGTACGCATTAAACTTTAATATCTTCCTTTTGTTGTAACGGAACATTTGGAGGGATCTTTTTTTAGCTCATCTGGCCTGTAAGGCCCGATTGGCTAATGGCATGGCATGGTGTCCGGCGTCCAACCGTCCGTAAACTTTGTGGAATTTCGACTTCTTTTCCAGAACCATAAGGCATAGAAAGCTGTAACTTGGTGTAGCTTGGTGTAAATTGTAGCTTTGGTGGCCCTGTGGCCCCTATTAAGGGCCTCAGGGGCCACACCTTCAAAACCTATTTTCATCCTCCACAGAACCATAAGGCCTAGAAAGCTGATAAATTTTGTACATACTCCTTGACTAGTGAGGATTATAGATTGTATCTTTGGTGGCCCTGTGGTCCCTAGTAAGAGCCACACCGGCCAAAACCTTAAAACCTATTTCCATCTTCTTCTCCAGGAGCATAAGGCCTAGAAAGCTGAAATTGTGTGTACTGGCTCCTTGATTAGTGAGGATTTATAATTGAATATTTTGTGACCCTGTGGCCCCTACTAAGAGGGGAATCACACTGGCCACACCCTAGAGCAAAATCAAATTTAAAGCCTGATGAGCTACAGAGCCAAAAGCTCTATTTTTTCTTTGCGGTATGATTTCTCCAGTATTTACATCAAATGCTATAACTTATCGACGTGCTCATATAGAATATGTTCCTTCGCATCATATTCCTGATATTTATGTGATATACATATGCAGGATTGTATACTGAAAACATATATATATATATATATAGATTTAAAACACAAAAACACTACTCCCAGGTTGTATATAAATAAAATAGTATTATGGAATTGGGTACATTTGATTCACATTCGCTAATATATATATATATATATATATATCCTAGATGCAAAAAAGTGGTTTTATATAAATGAAAAATCTAACGATAAAAGGCCGATTGGTGTGAAAAGTAGTGTTCAAGTAAATTTGATATAGGAAGTTTGTATAGAATAATCTATTTCGAAGTAAATGTTTGTACTTTCATTGTTCGAATTATTTTCAAACATATATAATATCTTTTGTTTCCACCACTTTCAACATAACCCATTCAATATCCTACCAATGCCACTTCATAGAATAAACCTGGTTTTGGACAAAGAAAAAGTTTAAATTTCAAAACTTGAAATCTTTCGCACTGTAACCATATCGAATATCAATACATGTATTGTACCCATTCGTATATATTAGCTTTCTGTGATATAGATACAGCACTCGGTTTTTATATAGATGTTTAGGTAACTAATGGACAAATAATAAATATTCGCTACTTCAATCCACTTTCTCTGTTTTGAAGCAGGATAAATCTATTAAAGCTCATATTTTCAACAATTATCTTTTGAAATTTAAAGAAACTGATAGTTAAAATTCAAAACGGGAATTTTGGATATTTATTACCAAACTTGTAGTATAGAAATCTTGAATGTACATAATTAACAAACTTTAATTTTTTGTATTGTGGAAAATCATTTTCATGCATGTTTATCTTAGAAGTTTTAAGAGGAATTTGGGGCTTAATTTCTTTCAATCTTTTCAAACAATTTTTGCATTTTTAATTTTTGATTTGTGATATATACATTTTTAATATATCATTTCAACGTTTTAAAGTGTATTTACATTATGCTTTAAATGATGTTTTGGTATACACGTTGTTCGAATAAACTCAAGTAATTCTCTTAGACATTTTTTCTTATAGAATGTCAACAAAAGTAATGATAATATCGGTTTATATATATTTCCTCTGAACAGTACTATGCTTTCAGTGTATACATGTTTCAAAGGTTAATGTCATTTTTTTTCATTTGTAGAATACTGCAAGCTGGAATGCCATCAATGTGTTGACGGTGGTCACTGGATTAGTTGCTGCAATATGGAACATATAGATAAATGGTGGTCAAGGGTTGAAATGAGGTGTAATGATGTGATAAGCCAATCACGGAGCGCCATTCAAGGTCACGTGATTTCTTAGGATAATAGAAACAGCCATTTATCGAATTCTTTTATTTGATGTAATGCGTATTGAAATAATTAAAGGGAGGAGATTTGAATTGACGAAAAAATTAAGTCAAAATAATGTTTCCTAAAGCTAGTTTTATTGTCCTAGGAGATCACGATTCATATGCACGTCACCAACTTTTCGACCACTTTGGGTTTCAACCATTTTTTCACAAGGTCTCATTAAAACAAATTGTGTTTTTCGCAACCAACTCTATAAATTGGTTTAACTTCCGAGTTCTTGTCTTTAATTTTGATAACCCGTAAAAGCAATTATATTAAAACTATCGTACCATACCTTTCTAACAACCGTAGTAGAAAACATCTTTCATGATAAGCACTAGTGTATTGTGCAGGGAGTTATGCTTGTTATTGGGAGTGATTTCTTTATGTTGATACATGTACAGTTAATTGTACATACTTCCTCAAAGTTGAGATAGCTATTCAGTTCCATGGACGTGATTGGTTATTCTAAGGCCGCTTCAATTAGCAAAGGGGCTCGTTGTTAGATCATGCCAGTTTAATCTCTTATTTAGTAAGTCGGATCCTTCCAAGAAATATTTTACTCTTTATTGAAATGTAATGCTAATTGCTTGTTCTTGAGAGTTATGAAGCTCATCGCTAAATTGGTCTTAAATATTACTTTTGAGAAAAAAAGGAAGTGTAAAAACTTGACCTGTTACATCAGGCAGCTAAATGCTACAATCGATGCTTGTCCTCGTCAATATAGGTCCAAAACAAAAGACGGCGAAATTCAGATTTATATGTATGTCACAATATTGTGAAACGAGGATAACTATCGCTTATTAACTATCCTAAATACAAATATCAAATAATGATTTTTATGAATAATCAGTTAATATGTTTCGTTACTAGTTGTTGAATGGTAAGCCAAATGAATATTGTTTATACTTTAGTGTAGATTGAAAGGTTTGGTGCAACTTTGATCACGCAAAACATTCTTTCATGTTTCGATATTTTGTGCAGATGAAAGATTGAATGGAGACGCGTAACGTGATTGTTACAAAATGATTGTATATATACTCGAAGTGTTTTGTTTATCTATATTCTGTATGTGGTTTTGTATTTATTCTACGATTTGCTTGCTTGTAGAGTCATTGCGTATCGCTAGATTTGTCATCTTTGTACTCTGGACGATATTATAGAACGAATATATCAATTTAGAAAATAAAACATTCACATTAAAGGATTATGTTATCAACATTTATACATGAATACATAACTATAAGTAAACATAAGTTATCAAGTTAGATGAGAATAAGTCATGTATTACGTCATTTATAATTAGTCATTTATAATTTTCCTCATGATTAGGTTATATATGCCACTTGAACGTTTTGTCAATACTTGTATAATGTTTATATCGGGAGACTATATATTTGTCACGAATTGTTAGTTATATATTGTCAAGGAAGGTAGTAATTAATATAATGCCATCTTTAAGCAGCAATGTGGTCCTAAATAAAAGTCTGTCTTGTGTTGTTGGTATTCTGATAAATTGTTGAAATGTTTCCGTTATAATAAACACTATCAAAAGTTACTTATTTTTTTCTTTGTGCATGCAACAGATGTAAATTATAATACGCGTGGGTTCCTGGATGGTATCAAAGTGCGAACATTGTCATTCAAATTTTCATAGGAACGAGATGTATGTAAACACGCTTATTTTGTGAACCTATTCCATGTTGTTCAAGACCATACAATTCTGATTACAAAACCAGTTTTAAGCGTTTTCAGGACAACAACAGAGCAGCCCCGAAACTGAGGATATTGCTTTCCCCTGTTCCGCCTTCTACAAAACCTCAGTAAATTGGTCATAAATAGCTTTTTTTGCAATACAATACCTAATATGTGACCCTGCTGTGAATTATAGCAGAAAGCTTTAATTGATCACTTCTTCAAAGATAAGTTTTACCACGTTAGAGTTTCACAGCACAAACGTTTCAAGTCATCGTGTTTAAAACGATTTGAATAGATTCTATAACTTGTGCTAATGACCTTTGAGTATGGACAGACGTGTTTATAAGTTCTGAAAGGCTTAATGGGATGAAATATAGCCAAATGTAATGATGTAAATAGTTAGAATGAAGCATTGAAAGAAAGTAATAGCCAATGGAACATGCGGGGCGGCGGCAGTGGAAACTTCACACAAACTGAAAGTAGACATCTTTGAGCGCCATTAAAGGGGCAGTAGCACGTTTTTTGATAATTTTATATTTTAAAACTTGCACTTATAATTGTAAGTAAATGCCTAATGTATTATATTGACGGTGTCAACAATCACATAACACAAGCCAATCACCCATAGTCAGAGGACAAAGTATGAGGATTCACATAAAATCCATTGGCGGCCATTTTTTTGTGAACACCTTTAATTCATTTTTGTAAGAAAAAGGAATCGCATGGCTGAACCTTACGTTATATATTTGAATTATTACTGCTCCATTTAGTTTAAATAGATTGTCTTTCATTTGGAACCATTTATTTTCATTTTCCTGACATCACCTTATATTCCCCCTAAAAACGTGCTACTGCCCCTTTAAGAGTTCAACTAGATAATTATAAATTGCAGAAATACAAAATAAAGCAAAATATATGTAGCTCCACTTATCAAGCTGAAATTGGTAAGTACTACAAAAATGTTCTGTCAAGTATACATGTACACATCCTAGTTTCTCTATTCTGTAACAGATCGTTCAATTGCATCACGCAACTTAAACTCTTTAATGAATGACAAACGTTTCCGCCAATAGTAAAATCGCATTTATTTCAAGAACAGTGACCTCTTGGAGGCAAACAAAGCATATAAATAGATCTGGTAACATCATGCACATATCACAAGACGTACAGGGCACGTTAGGAAGATCATATATAGACAAGTAGGATCAACATATAACATACCACCTGCACAAGCATCAACATATTCGTGAGGACAACCTTTAAAGAGAATTACCTTCAATAACTACCTTTGATAACTTTAAACCACAATTAGTTCTGTTGACTTAAAATTTAACACCAGAATAATATATGTTAATGTAAATCAACCCTCAAATAAGGATACACCCTAGTTTCACTTTTTACTAGCGGTAATACTACTATCTAATGGTTTTGAGCGATTGACCCCAAACCGATCTACTTCATGGTACTTCATGGTAATGCAGAAATGTGACAGGACTTTTAATTGAAATAATTTTGACAATAAGGGTTTGCTAAATCATTGGGATTCTATATCGTCTCAAATAAGTTTGCTTGAATATTTTTGAAAGATCCTGACGTTTTGTAAATCGCTATTTCATGTCGACACCTGTGCAGTATGATATTCTTTGGTTTCTTTGTTAGAAAGACAGACGTTTGTTAGTTAAGGTCTAAACCTTTCTGTACAATTAACAGTAACAAAATTGGCTTGTCCGCGTTTCAAACTGTAGTTACGCCAAATAAAAGAATCCAGAGGTCATAAAACCGTAACCGCGTTAAATTGATAATCTGACAAGTTCAATTCTTATTGCTGTTTTTAAATAACGGTGGGATTTTCCTTACTTTACCCTTTTACATAAACCCCTTGGAACCTGAAATATTGATTACTTGAAGCTTTCTGTTGATTTTTAAAAGTCTTTCAAAGAGAATTATGAACTACCTTTATGTTACCCTTGTGCTAACCAATAAAATGCGGCCAAAATTAATCTAAATGAAACAAGTGTTCAAAGGCAAGCGTTTGATTACTTAACATGTCAACAAACATAGTTTCACAAAAAACATCAATTGTAATAACAGAATGTACAAAATCACAGCTTTACAATTTCTGCACAATTTCTGAATTTACATATCAACAATGAGTTATTTCCCTTTGTAGGCTTACGTGCTGAATCTACTGCAATCCTCCTAAAATCAGACGTGTCAATGCTAAATGAATAAACTATGCAGGGCTGAATAAATACTAACATAAATGAAGCAAGGGACGTAAGCGTAATGTGTAATTTAAGAAGCATAAAACGTACTAGGGCTTCGTGTGATTTGTCGGAAGATACAAGCATCAATATTTTGGCTTTCGGCGGACGACATAACTACCCTTCTAAAAACCTATGCTTAAAATGATATTGAAGTTTGTTGTAAAGCAAAATGACATTCCCAACAAGCGACTAGAACCTGTCTTGGTGTTTCAAGACAAGACCATCACAATATGGTGATGTGTGGGACTAGACCTTGTAATATATATATAAATGTTAGTATGCAGTAAAATATATCATAAAACAAATATATATAATATAGTGTGGTTTGGTCATTAACATTGCATCTCAAGTATTGCAACAATGGTTGGAAGTGCGGTATCGTGCCCTAGATTGTATTTCACATAATGCTGATACTGGTTCCTCTACATTCGTCTACTAATGCTCATGTTATGGGGCTTACATGACAGATACATTTCAAGACTTAATTCATCATACATCATGAAACTGGTAAACTAGTTTACCTAATGCCAAAACAAAAATGATAGAATGATATAATCTTAGAAGCACTGTTTTGCCTCATCACAACAGGGTCAAACCGGACTAATTTATCATTTTCGTGACCATAACAGTGAATAGCTATTGTTACCTAACATTATTGTCGTGCCATTTATACTCCAATCGATGGACCTTAATCTTAATCTTTAATCCATTATCATCAGGGTTCGCTTGTCATATTCATTATAACACCATGATAGTGGTTAGCTTTTGTTAGATAACGACATTAACCATATAATGTTAATAATATTATATATACTCATATCAACCAGAGACCTGTAATCGATTTATCCCATTACATCCGGGCCACACCCAATCGTCTGTGTGTCCTTATCGTTACTTCCGTCTGGAGAGGAAGCAGGGGAAGACCCAGGAGTGGTCTTCTCCGCCGCCTCTTCTATGCGCGACTTCCTGAGTGTGGCGAAGAGCTCCTTGAAGAGCACCTTGTAAGGAGCGGGCTGGCCCGTGTCCTGAGTGTAGTCCTTGGTGAAGGTGAGGTTGAGGAGAGTCTGAACCTCCTTGTTGGCTAGTCTCTTCCTCATCCGCTCCTCCGCAGTCTCCTCAGCCTCACCGGTCTGACGCTTCGCTTTGATCATGGCTTCGTATTTCTGGAAAAGGTTTTTGTATTGGGTTTCCAGCTCGTCCAGAATGGACAGTCCAGAGTCATCAGCATCTTTGTCCAGAATTTCGGTTACGTCCGTCGCTACTTTGCTGATGGACTCTGAACTGCCATACAGGCTGCCCCCACCTCCGAGCTTCACCGCCTTCCCTGGTGTTTTGAGTTCAGGGTGGTCGTGCTCGATTTCCTTGAGAATATGAGTTTGAGATTCAACATCCTCCACACTCCGATCACAGTTCCAGCACACGATTTTGGCACATCGTTCATTAGCCTCGGCTAGTTCAGTCTCCATGCTTTTGATTTGTAAATCCTTCTCTTCTAAAGACTTGATTCTACTATCTAGTATTTGATTTTCCTGGATGAGTATAGAATTTTCGAGTTCAATATCCTCCCTTTTGTGCCTCTCAATAGACTTAAGACTTTTCATGTGTTTAATGTTCTCCTGGAGTCTCCTGATCTCCAGCTCATAGGGGTTCATGGGAAGGTTCTTCAGCTTCTCGTTGTACGTCCAGGAGAGGTTCTCCAGGAAGAAGCCCTTCTTTGATTCGTTGGTCTCATTGAGACTGGCGAGACTGATGGCGCGGCGAGTCTCCTGTCTCTTGTTGAGTCTCTCTGCAGCTTTCAGCTCATCAATCTTCTTCAGCAGGTCCTCAACACGCTGGTCCAGGATTTCCACAGTTCCACTCAACCTGCCAACATGGTCAGAAATATACATCATAAGCATTGATTGAATAGATTGAATAGGCATAAGTTCCTGAATGACTTTGAGTGTTATTGAATGTTATACTCTGTTGCATTGAGGAAGATAGATTTAGAATACTAAGTTCAAACAGGGTGTACCATTCATTACATTGTTAATATACTCTACTCAACCTGCCATCATGGTCAGAAGTACATGTATATAAAAGGTTGAGTAGGCATAAGTTCCACCAACTTGGAATGACATTATCTATATCAATTCCGGTCATGACTGTTACAATTCATGATTTTAAAGGTAAAATGTCAATGACCTTATTAACAGATAAAGTCATGCAGGATTTAACCTTACATTATTATATAATCCAGGAAATCTTATCCATGCATATAGGATTTGAAAAAATAGAGCCATTGGCTCTGTAGCTCATCAGGCATCATATGAAGTTTGCTATATACAGGCCAGATGAGCTAAGAATTAAACTGTTACCTATTGCAAGAAAACCTATAAAATAAAATTCAAAACAAATGTAACGATTACTGAATAAATTTCCTTACCCAAATGATTTATTATTATTCAACACTTTCTAGATCACCAATAATAGACAGTGAAAGAAGTCCACACTAAAATATCCAAGGAGAAATAAATTTGCCATAGACTGTCATCTAATGGAGAAAAATAGATTTTTAAGATTGTGACCCCTGTGACCCTATTTGGGGTCATGGGGTCACGAAACCTACAGTATAGAATCCCAATTGGCCAAGGAGTCTACATGCAGTCTTTCAGCTCAATAGACCTTTTGGAACTGAAGATGATGATGAAAATAAGTTTTTAAGGTTGTGACCCCTGTTACCCTAATTGGGGTCATGGGGTCACAAAATCTACAATTTAGAATCCCCATTGGCCAAGGAGTCTGCACATATAGTTTCATCTCTCTAGACCTTTTGGAACTTGAAACTTGAAATAGGTTTATAAGGTTGGACCCCTGTGACCCTATTTGGGGTCACAGAGTCACCAAAGTTACAAATTAGAATCCCCATTGTCCAAGGAGTCTGCACATATCATTTTTAACTCTCTACTCCTTTTGCAACTGGAGAAGAAGATGAGAATTGGTTTTTAAGGTTGTGACCCCTGTGACCCTATTTGGGGTCATGGGGTCACAAAATCTACAATTGATAATCCCCATTGGCCAAGGAGTCTGCACATATCATTTTTAACTCTCTAGTCCTTTTAGAACTGAAGAAGAAGAGGAAAATAGGTTTTTAAGGTTGTGACCCCTGTGACCCTATTTGGGGTCATGGGGTCACGAAATCTACAATTAAGAATCCCCATTGGCCAAGGAGTCTGCACATATCATTTTTAACTCTCTACTCCTTTTGGAACTGGAGAAGAAGATGAAAATAGGTGTTTAAGGTTGTGACCCCTGTGACCCCTGTGACCCTATTTGGGGTCACAGAGTCACCAAAGTTACAAATTAGAATCCCCATTGTCCAAGGAGTCTGCGCATATCATTTTTAACTCTCTACTCCTTTTGCAACTGGAGAAGAAGATGAGAATTGGTTTTTACGGTTGTGACCCCTGTGATCCTATTTGGGGTCACAGGGTCACTAAAGTTACAAATTAGAATCCCCATTGTCCAAGGAGTTGCACATATCATGTTTAACTCTCTAGTCCTTTTGGAAATGGAGAAGAAGATGAGAATTGGTTTTTAAGGTTGTGACCCCTGTGACCCAATTTGGGGTCATGGGGTCACGAAATCTACAATTAAGAATCCCCATTGGCCAAGGAGTCTGCACATATCATTTTTAACTCTCTAGTCCTTTTAGAACTGAAGAAGAAGAGGAAAATAGGTTTTTAAGGTTGTGACCCCTGTGACCCTATTTGGGGTCACAGGGCCACCGAAGCTACAATTTATAATCCTCACTAGACAAGGAGTCTGTACACAAAGTTTCAGCTTTCTAGGCCTTATGGTCCTGGAGAAGAAGTCGAAATTCCACAAAGTTTACGGACGGACGGACGGATGCGGGATACCATGCCATGCCATAAGCTCATCGGGCCTTACAGGCCAGATGAGCTAAAAATGTTTAATTTTCGTTTCGTTTTGGTTAATACTTCCAATGAAAAGACATTAATATACTAAATTACGTCTCCCTCTACTTAAAGTTCAAACACATTCATAGAAATGATTTAAGTTACACTCAAACATCGTTGATGTCATGCAAACTGATTTTCCGTCTTTATTACCTATCTATTTTGTCCTTATCATATTTCGATTCTGCTATGAGTCTCTGATTTGTTCTTTCTAGTTCCTGTGAGGACCGGTCTAGTTCTTCATACACACGCATCCTCGCCTCGTTTGTTAACCGTACTGTCTCCACTTGTTTAGCATGGAACTGAAACATCATCATAGCAATTACTAATAGCATTCTGTTTAAAATATAACGCCAACCTAATCTTATTCTGCTATTGTTAAGTCTATATCAAAGTGTTTTGTAATTTATACTACTGTTAATCGCTCTCAATTGAGATTTGAAAATATACAAATGGAAATTGAAATGATATATAATTCATTACTATCATTATTGAACAGTGATTAACATGCATTGGCAAGAATGTACATCAATACTTGAATGTCATTATCATTTTGCAATATCGAAACAGCATTTTTACTAATTCTTTGCAATATGCGTTTTACCAAAAAATTCTTTAAACCATACGCTGCACCCATGCATCCGTAATCAAGTACCGGTATTGAATCATAGTTCGCTCACATAGGTTCTAACAAAGCTATGGGATACTCTATTCATCATAAACATTTTAGAAACTGCCCAAGCATCTGTGCATTACCAAAAACTCAAAATCTGCTAGCTAATGCTAGAGTGAGCAATACCGAAAATTCAAGTCTAACGGATCCGATCAAGTCATAAATCGCGCACCTGTATCTCGAGAGACTGTTCATGGCTGGTCTGCTGCAGGGCTGTCACCTGGGCCTCCAGCTCTCTGTTCCTCTCCAGGAGGGCCTTGCCTAGCTCTGCAGCCAACTGCAGGTCTGAAATACACAAGATTGTACTCTTGGATTGTAGTTGAAATGCTAACATGGACATAACCGATTGAAAAGCAAGTCTAGATTTGAAGTGAACTACTAAGAGACACACTTATATGAGACAACTTTATCATGTCTCTTAAAATTATCATATTTTAGAATATTTTTAGAGACTGGTTATAAGTCAAGTTGATATTTTGAGACGTGTTGTGATCATGATTGCTTTTAAAATAAAAACAATTGAATGAATTGAATAAATTGAAAGTTGTTTGACATGAAATTTTCCCCATGATACTTGTTTCTATAGCGACTATATACTATAAATTGTAATTTGTTTGAAGTATTAACTTGTCACCTGGTTGGTTTCGTTGACATGTTTTGGATATGTGAGAGAAGAGTAGATACATATATTCTTTCAATCAATAGATGATTAGAACTCACAAACACTGCTACATGCTCACATGTATTGTATAGAAAATGAGTACTTGAAGTAAAAAAGTCAGCTTCTAATTAAGATAGTCCCTTAGAGCTAAGCATAGGTTATGAGCAGCTTAATTTTGACCAAGAGACCTCTACCAAAGTTGCCTAGTACATTATCAGGAGGCAATACAAGCCATGTTCTGGAAAAATAATCGATATAAGATTGCGAGTTTGACGTCATTACGCTTGTTGATTATTGATGTAAATTAAAAGCCTGTTGCTCAATAGCGGTTGGAATAAAGTCACGATAATTCTCTACAAGCTGAATAATGACAGATTTTATTCACATAGACCACAAATTATCAGATGCCTTCGAAGTGAGTAAGATAAATATGCACAGATGTTCATTCGATCAATTGACGGCATTATTTAGGTCAACGATGTCATACCATTGTTTAGGCAATCAAAACAATCATATTTCGTGTTACAACCCTTTCTGTACATCAATTTATATTTCAAAGTGGATATAACAAGACCTCATGATATGAATATTATTCAGCTAAACATTAATCTGCATCGCTTATAACAGAATAGGAATAACATTTTCATTAAAACAATATTCCATTTATTTGGTACACAGAATCTCTTAAGTTGCTATATCACTTTACTTTAACGAAACCACAGACATTTCCGAGTAACTACGATAATGACATAGGAATACAACCTATTTTTATCTTCATATTGTATTTCATGCAATGCCAAGCTACTTCATTGAAGTTTTTAAAAATATATATATTATCGGGCTACGGAGCAGGTTGTCGATAGCCCTCATCAGATGACTAATACAGTAAAGGTTAATTGTATGTGTGAACCAAAGACTGAAATATATATCAATGTACATAAAATATATGATGAATAACTCATCGAGCTACGGAGCAAGTTGTCGATAGCCTTCATCAGATGACTAATACAGTAAAGGTTAATTTTATGTGTCAATCAGAGACTGAAATACATATTAACGTATACGAAATATTTGATAAATATATCATCGAGCTACGAAGCAAGTTGTCGATAGCCCTAATCAGATGACTAACACTGTAAAGGTTAATTGTATGTGTCAATCAGACTGATAAATGCTGATTGTCTCCATTTGACACGTGCTGTTACATCATCATATACTATACAGAACACGGGACAAGATTAATTATGCACTTACACGATTAATCTGACAACCTGAATGACAAAACAAATCTCGATTACTTAATAAGAATTACACAATCAATATTTATTTGATTGGTAATAAAACACCTGAGAGTGAAATGTCAGAAGTCAATAGACTTTCAGGAAAAGATGAAATCTAAAACATTTTTATATTTACGCAATGCCAATTAACGTTTATGGATTTATAACTTACAACTTATATTTATAACTATAACTTACTGCAGGGTTTAAGAAAACAGAGGCTAACACATAAAGTGATATATCATGTAAAAATGCTCTTACTGTAAATGGAAAAGAAAATAATAAAGACGCTTTAAACAATCCTATCATCATAGTGTTTTACTTAGACAAGTGTAACGTTACTTAATCGTTGTCCAAGTCTCCAGTATGCTATTGAAACAATTTTTTTTTAATCAACGCGTGACAAACAACAGTGTTGCCGACTCATTTGTAATTTACAAATTGCAAATAATAATTGCAGACTTTATTTTCATTTGTCAGAGGTCCATTACACGACAAACTCGAAAGTGTTATATCAAATATCATCGTCTTGGGGTTTCATTCCACACGCACACACCATTCATATCTCCCTTGTGGGCAATCAAGACGAAAACAAACTGCAAATACTACACACAGAGAGTTTCATTGGTGATGTTAGACATGTCAACATCCTCATATACAAGACTGTGAATAGCCTTTCACCAAGACTCTGTAAATCCTTTTTCCTTTCAAGCCCAATATTGAGTCCACGGTGATTATAAAGATTAATTGGTTTATAACAAGATGTTATGTAATTCACCGGAAACATAATTCAGATCATTGCATACACAGTTCAGTGTAGGACATAGCTTGTCGTGTACCGATGCATTTGTCTCCTAACGATATATGCTTATCGCGACGGCTACATGCACGTCATGTTGTCATGTCTTACCACTCATTTGTCATGACAGGCTCATTATACAAGCTGCACTTGGTAACTGTCAGTGTTCGAGCAATCAGAGCAGGCTTGTTCCAAGGATCCCAAGATAGTACTATTCTGTGTACCATTGTTTATCGTGATATGAAACTACAACAGAGACCGATTCAACATGAAGACAGTGAACGTTTATAATATATAAAAACAGTAACATGTAAATGCAACACTTGGAAGGTCACGATCAGTATTTCATCATACGCTTGGTATGAACAAAGAAGAACTACCAGCTTTAATGGCACTTATCAACACGAAAGAGTTGCACACAACACAACAACAAATTAATCTATATCATAACAACATGACACCAAACATATTATCATTGATTTTTCACATCATATTGTATATAAACGTGTATCGGAAATAAAATGTATTTTGTAGTTGCTATCCTGACGAATGATGCTCTCTTAACATGTGATTATGGTGATAAAATTTTTTTGTTACAAGATATCCTTATATAACTTCAAAACATAAGACTAATAAACTGAACATTTTCAGAATTAAACCATATACAGCATGGTGGAATTCAAACGAGATTTTCATCAATTAGACCCATGAAACAATGGATTTGGTCACGAATCATGTTCTTCTCTACACTAGTTATGGCTACAAGACGGATATCATACCATGCATACCATACATTGTTTAATGCCGGCTAGTGCTGTGTACCTAATTGTCATCGTGTTGTTATGCAGGTTATGTAACAAAATATGGTACTTCAAATAGTCTAATATCACATTCCATTTAACTTCACTGTAGAATGAATTGATTAAAACATGGGTCAGGAATTAACTATTTGTAAAAGACTTAGAAGTCATAAGAAGAAATGAATCAATTCATACTAAAACAGAACATAGGAATAAATATGGACATCTAACATCACATTTAATCTATTTACACAGGACAAATGACGTAGGTCTAACACTCCATTTGCAAAGAACTATTTGATCGCATTTGCACTTGATCCACTTGAGTAACTACAGCAATGTTTAAACTTATCGATTCACGGTTCTTAAATCAAATAAAACAAGGAGTTCAAAAGGATTTTAACATTAACTTAATCAATATTGAAAGGAAACTCACTCCAAGTCTAGTCACATAGTGTACAGTTCTCGCTTCTACATATTATCGCCCTGGGACTAATTGCCTGGAGAGGAATACAATACTTTAATCACTGCCTGGTCAATTATCTTGTACATTTACATGATAACATCTGGTGGGAGTTATAGCATACTGGATAACAGTCAATATATACCTAGAGGGTGTCACTGACAAACATTCACACAACCATATTTTAGGTACCTAACGTTACTGCAAATAATCAATTGTTATGTCCCGTTCAATATGCTCTAGGTAAAGAACGATCCAGTTGCGTGTAAATTCAAACTAGTTGCCAACTGTTTTAAAGGAGAGTTTAGCATGCTTAAATGCTACCAATCTATCTAGGACTATTAGAGTCGTGGAAAAAGGTCAAATGAAAATGTTACAAGGTATACAAATATCACTGTCTTAATGGTTTATCATCGATCACATGAAGACTGCATTGTGCGGCATGATCTAAATACAATCTCCAAAAATTGTAAATATCAAAAAATACATTTTCCTTCATATTATTTTTTATCTTAAGGCTTTTGAATTCAGTCATTGTGTGAATTATGACCTATACTGTAATAAAGGCTCCCATTTAATACACAGTCACGAAGCAAGACTACTGATTTCACGATACTTTGATTTTAGGACTTGGATGGACTAGATGTGTATGGTACTATAAATTTGATAACTTTAAAAACAGTTTTGACCAACTAAATGGGCATAGAGTAATGCTTTACATTATCCAACAATTCACCGTTAATGTTCAGCGAAATTTTAATTGTTTACTTAAACCTTTTCTTGTTCACCTTTAATTTCAACGACACAAACATTTCTTGATTACAAGAGCTAGAAATATAATCGACAGTCAATTATGGATGTTTTCTCTCAATATTCATAAGAAAACTGCTATTATGTTTAGAATTTATGGTATGAAAACATGGCACAAAAACATAGAATAACGAGGTCAACCAATGTTTCCCCAGATGTTGACAGACAACCGCAACATTTACCACGAGCAAATACAATTAATATCACCTGTCCAACCGGGGAGATATTGGGCACTATTTACATTGCTTTGTGGTCAGCTTGATATAAGGCAGTGTTAATCAGGCCAGGTGGTCAGAGTAAGGAAGTGTAAATGTTAGGCGAGGGACGTGACCAGGTATCTACAAGACCAGGAAATGATGTGACAGTCATGGAATACCTGCTGTAGACGTTAAAGTGTCAACATTCTGACCAGGTGTTTTACATACATTGGCAAGGCGTGACTAGTCGAAAAGCTGAGTAATACCCTTTGAGACGTTGTTCAAGACATGGTAAGGGTTTGGCAAAGAGAGAAAGATCCTGTTTACAAATTGTTAAGAACATTGTAAAGCCTAGGTCCATGGGGTCATCGTAACAAATCCCTTGCTTAAACAAATATTGAAAATGATTAACACACAAGTCTCCGGGGCCATTGAAAAACAAGTATAATAAACACGACTTAGTCCCCTGATGGTCATGGTTCTACCGACTGTAATGACAAGATACTTCCATGATTAAAGGAGTTTGGGTGTTTTGACCACAATCATGATATTAGTCAACTTGCCTATGGCCAAGCTCATATAGCAGAACGAATTTTCAGCAAGTATTTACTAGTAACATATGATTGCATTGTCTGCAGGATGATAATAATAGTGTAGATGTACTCAGCTAGATGCATTTTGTTTTTATGATTCCTTCAGAAAATACATGTCCATATGTCTTGGATCAATGCCAGGTTGACGTAACCATTGACTACTTTTAAATGGTAGCAAGACATTTTAATCTAATTTCTACCATGCAAGACTGACACTTTGCTGTTCAAACGGGTCAGGGTTTGTCTTTGCTGTCACCTTACTATCCAGGGAATGATAACTCTAGCACATATTTGTTATACCTGTGCAAACACTTCTATGTCAACATCAATTCTTGGAAGTTAACTTCTTATTCTACTCGACGCTGTAAAACAAACATGAAGATAGATATATCCTTCATATGGACGTTCAATATTAACATAACCAAGAGAAAGCTTTTCCTGTAGTAGAAATAAAAGAAATTGCTCATATGATCTGGATTCAATTAAAGGGTTTGCTCGGTATTCTGGAAGACAAGTTTACCCTGTCTTAGTTTCTAGTTAATGATTGTACCTACAAGTTCATTTGCATTTTGAACAAGATCAGAACCAAAAAGCGAAATTTGAAGATTTTTTTTTAATTACGGCTTCATCGTTACAAACCCATTTAGTCACTTTTTAACTTTTATTTTTTGAATTTCCTTAAACCCATAGAGCCCTTTATCACTTTAGTATATTTGTTTACAGAGACCGCTATTCTGCTATTAAAAGTAGTTGCAATATGTAAAATAATAATCAAGCTTAAAGGCTTCAAAGTAACGAAAATTTAATTTTAATACATACAGCAAACTCGTGTTTCAGAAACTGTCAATTTAATAATTTCTTTTTGAAATAACTCAATTCAAATTAGTAGAAATTGTTCCAGTTATCAGACGGTCTCTGGAAGTTAACCATAAGAACTTTCCGGTTATCAGTTAACTGTCCATGCATACACCCTATGGTTAAAGTATGACCCCTGCAGTAACCATCTGGCCAAGTCAAAGTCTCTTCCCTATCTGGCCGAGTACCCTGCTGTGAGTTTGTCGTCATTAACTGCATCAAAGCTTACAGTGACATATGTGCTGCATAAATACACAGGGTGATTAAAGTTTAATGCTAAATGTGTCGTAACGGTAATGAAAGTTGAATATAGTGAGCTATAAATTTAGCTTAATTAGCGAAATTTTGTGTAGTTTGTCAGAAACGACCATATAACTTTAAAAGCTTACCGGTCATAAAATTTAACTATAAATATCAGTGAATGATGACCTTGATTAAAATTAGTACAGGTCAGACAACCAGAATATAATTTTAAAGAATATAAGTATATTTAAATATTAAATCTAAATCAATGATGCATGACATTTAAAATCAACATTTTACTTACGTTATTTGTCATTATTTTTTATAGATCTAAATAACACATTGGCCATTTAAGTTAAACTTGCAAGGAACTGAAGGTGAGAGATCAAATTTAATTCATTCAAGGAGTGTAACCTATCAAAATGTTATTAATGACATACAGTGAATTTTAAAGGTAAGATGGTAGAGAGAAGGAAACGTAAACGTTAAAGCAAGGATATACTAACATTTTGTCTCAGAAGTATTTTGTTCAATATTGACAATATTTTTAAACAAATCATGTATTATATCAAAATGGAGCCCAGACGATGATTTAACTTCAGAAAGCTTAGCGATCTAGACTTGCTATACTTTTCTAGACTTGGTTGGTCATCAATTAAATATTGTTTCTTTAGGGTCTGGATGACAGGCTAGAGCAAGGGATACACTCCAGTGAGAGAACTTGTATCCAAGTGCTAATTTAAAGACTGGGAACTGCCCCAAGCAGATGCCTCAAGCGAATAGACCCATTCAAGCTGGATAACATCCCCGGGACGTAGGTACAATGGGGAGTCTGACTTAATTGATGGTTTATTTGCCTAGGTAAACTCAAGGAGTATACTTGGAGGATAGTCACTGACTCGAGGAGATGGGAGGGACTTGTAATTGACCCGAGATAAACTCTGTATCCCGCGTTAGATGATGGCCAGCAATTATCTGCAGGCAAACTATTTCTGGATTGTGGGAAATATTTCCGTCCATTTTTAAAATGCTGATTTAATATTGGGGTTGAGAGCAATGCTGCGTTGTAGTAAGATTTAGATTTAGATTTAGAATACTTTGTATATGACGTGTCACATTATTGGAAGTTCGTAATGCTGTTTAAAGTGAACGTTGACAGTTTCACAGAGATTGATATAATTCTTGCGTTGCCATATGTACTTGAAAACCTTTCTACACTTTCACCACCGAAAAGGAATGTACCTTAGTCAAACTCGAGATTATTTCTTTCGTCTTGGCTTTTTTATCCATATGACGTTTTACCATCAGATGTAAATAGAAATAATTGTTTACATATCCCGCTTGATACAGTCAATTTTAAAACCTCGAAAACAAATTTGATTCTGGGACGCGATTTCGGTTAACAAATATTGACATTATAATCATAATCCTATTCCTAAACAAACTTTTAAAGGATATACTGTTTACTTTTTAGACTACTTTCTATACTTGAAAGTTGGTTCTTAACATAGCAACGAACGTGTTGAATAATCTACATCTCCATACAGGGTCATCTCAGCGTAAGACTAAATCTGTCAGTCGAGTGGTAACCTTCCTGTGCATCAGCAATAAAACACACATTGCTCTCACGTAATACAGAGCTCGGAGTGGGTCTAGTGACAAGAGCTGTTTGAAGTTTAACCGATGAAAGATGCATAGGCAAGTCTGTGCAGCGCGTTTTATCGCCTTGTCTCTACTCTCGTGTAATTTCGTCAACATTGAATAAATAAAATACAAGTCATAAACATAACAGTTATAGTCGGTTTCATGTTAAATTTGTAAGTCTTATGATTAAAATTCTTATCGAAATGAATTTCATTTTTCTTTAAATAAATTTTTTTTAAATTAAGTAAGTGATATTTAAGTACAAGTGAAACACTTGTACTTAAGTGGTTATTCAAATATACAGGCGTATTAGAAATCGCTTTCGTCACTTCTCGATTAACGTTTATTGTAGATTTATATGTTACTTATATATAACGTTAATATAGACATGTATGCATCATTCCGTGTTGATCCTAGGTGATCAATTGAAGTGGTTAAATAGGTACATAATGATCAGTTTGACCAATTGCATTTGGAAACATGTCATATATCTTTAACTTTAAAGGGATCTAGCAAAAAGGGTGGGCAAATTCCCCAGAACTCTCTGGAAAAAACAATCACCAGATCTAAAATCTGAACGTCATCAGTAAGAAATTAGAATTGAACATCAACCTCAGTTAGTACAAGTTTGACTACAGCGCAAAGGTAAACACTTGAATTGACTTATCTGTATCAAATTTCTTAATACTACGACAAAATCATCTTTAAATCGACCTTTATCGCAATTTGTATTATTTCGAAAACTATTTACTTCACATATAAATTCGTATTCTGCAGTTAGGCTACAGATCACTACAAAACTGTTTCCATACGACAGTCATATTGCACATTCGCAAAATATATTTTTATTCCACCTGTGAAATTCATATTACACCTTCATAAACCATTACAACTAGTACAGTTACAGTTACAAACTAATCGTTCCACATGTCAAAATCATTTTCCAAATGTATCCATTTTCAAAAACTGCTCAGCGATCTTCCATAGGCATACTATCTTTTACGTAAGCAATCTTTAATCAATGGATCAGTTAGTTTGTATGTTTACCAAATTATCGGTTTGTTGTTTTGGGGTTGAATAACACACATATTTACAGGTGTTGGTACTTAACCAATAATCATTAATGGAACGTGCAACAGATAAATTATCGAGACGTCTAAGTATAAAAAAGATAATAGCTATTTGCGTCATGTGTGTCTACATCCCATTATAAAATCAACATCCCCAAGCTGTCAATTTTCATCAAACACCGTTTATACAGATTTGACAGTTAAAATAAGCGAGTAGGCTATGGGCATGATCAATATTGGCCAGCGTTTAAATGGACAGACCGGTTACAACTAAACAAACTGCCATGCGTTTGTAAGTCAATGCATTGTTGTGGAGATATTTAATCATGAACAGCCTGACGCAACCGACACTGCAGACCCAAGTCCGTCACAACACAACCGGCGATCTGTCAGCTGTGGAGAACTCAATGATGGAGATGCCAGCACTCACCATTTTCGTACCACTCCTCTTCCAACACATCGTCTGTCTCGTATGTTTCACAAGTCTCCATCTTTCTTTCGAGCCCCAAGATCAACTTCTCATCGTCTCATCATGTGGAGAAGGCTGTGAGAAGCGCTAGCCATGAAGACCCAACCTACTATGATTTCTCCGTCTTCCTCTCGTTCCGACGTGGCATGAACTACAGCGTTCTACTTCCGTCTGTCAGACTGCCATATCGCTGAGCTGGCTCGCTTTACACGAGGAGTCCGTGATTCGTATTTATCGACTAGTATAACCTTGCGTTGCTCGCGGATTGTTCTCTAATCAGCTGCGAAGAGCGAGTAATTGTTATGCCAATAACATGTTGTGAATATTTAATGACGAACCTAGGCGTATATCAGATATGATTAAAAAGCAGTATAAATCCATTTTAATGAACATATGAAATAAATAAAAACAGGACATAATATTTGATCAAACTAGTGAATGTAATTTAACAATTTTGATCAATATCATTTATATTGAATATGATTGATAATTGACAATAACCACTGTAATTTTTACAATGTTATGTTTCAATGTAATGTTAGTTATTTTTTCACTTCGACTTCATGACAAACGGATATTATCATCTATGTACGAAAAAAAAAAGTTTTTATGTGTTATGTGTTTTATAGGATATTTATTGATATATGCACTGACAAAAAAACGTACAGAGAAATGTTACTGACCCACCCCGTGAGTTGGTAATATCAAGGTTGTCTTTGTGTTGATTTCTAAATGATTGGGAAATCAATGAATTGATTAGGCCTGTTTATGATTATTACCATTATGTAATGAAATGTGATATCTATGCAGAGTATATGAAGCATATTGTTGGAATTGTACCATCGACTTTTTTTTTACAGATATATGACACAGGTGACATTAATACGTGCATTTCAATTATATTAACCTCTCTACGAACAAATGAACAAATAACAGAGACACTTTATTTGTCTTCATCATAGTTCTAAACTCAATTTAATATGTTGTTTAAAATGACCAATTAGGCATAGTTTGTAAAAGGTTAATGTTATGACCGTTTCGGGGAGGAGTGTATTAAGAATGCACTGAATGAATTTTAGGAACGAATTTTTCTTTCCATGTTTCCAAATTAGTTAATTAAATAAACAAAATGTATTACATGAAGGGAACTTTATTGCATTAATAAGCATAATGTTTTCATAACAAACATTCGTTACACTCTGTTGTTAGCAAGACAAGGGAGATTTTACGAGCGCGAATAATGCCTGTGTATTCGTAACGAATCTCTTGTAGATTAAAATGTTATGCTTATTTTTATGCTGAATATCTGAAATTTATTTATAAATTTCTTTTTTGTTTTTTTTTTTTGTTTTTGTAATTGACTTTTTATTACAGATATCCTGTTACAATAAAAGGGGACTCCTGCCCAGGAACGCAGAAGCCCCATTGAAATTAAAATGGTGAAACAGATTTCTGTTTTTTTTTTTTTACTGACAAGGACACAATAACAAACATTACATTCACTCACACATTCACCCCGTTAATATGTGTACATGAAATCATTTTTTTATCTGTTTTGCAAGAAGAAATAATTCAGGTGGAAGGATTTGCAACATCATGGTATAACATCCATTTTGCATAGAACTTATCTTGTTTGCTTTTGCTATATGCTATATTTTTTTCAATAACATATCTGTTGTACATATAATGTCTAAAATGCTTAAAGTCTAGTTTAGATTTTAAAACCTTACACTTGTATATAAAAAACTTTGCTAACAATAATAGTAAATCAAAAACATCATCCGTGTATACATTTTTTCTCAACCCAAAAATAACAAGCTGCAAGTCAAAGTTCAAGTTGTAGATATGGGAACATTTTTCATTTAGCAATTTAAGAAAAGATTGCCAAAATGCCTGTACATGTCTACAATCCCAAAAAAGGTGTGAAATGGTCTCAACTTTGCATTGACAAAATGTGCAAAGGTTGCTATCTGCTATTTTGATCTTAAATAGGAAAGAGTTAGTTGACAAAATGTCATGTATTATTCTTAACTGAAACCACCTCAATTTAGTATCTGTTGTAGTCCTTAAAGGTTTCACAAATATATTTTCCCAATCTAATTCAGCTAGAATACACTCCTCCCATTTGTACTTGAATTTAAGGTTAACAACAGATTCACTTAGAATATAATAATAACACTTGGCACCTTTTTTGACAGACAAAAGTTTTCTGATAACATTATTATCATCTAACTGTTCAAAAGAAGTAGGCTTTGTAATGTTTAATTTATCCTGATAAATCTTGAAAACTTTAACAAGTCCATTGTAATGGAGAAAGTTAATGTCAAGTTCATAGGTATTTTGGAATTCTTCAAAAGGATAATAACCACCACTTGGATTGATAAAATCGCAAATTCGACTTACACCTCTATCAAACCATGACGAAGAAAAAATTACCTCATTACCAATTTTTATATGTTTGTTATAATAAATTGGCTCTGTTATGAATTCATCATATGACTCTGGCTGAATCTTATGTGTAAACCTATCGAAAGCAACAATACAATCACACCAAAATTCATTCTTAGTTTCCTTGGCAAGTTTACTTGGAAAAGAGTTACCGAAAACAGCTAGATTGTGAAACTTTGGAGAGGAGGCATACCACAAGTGTTTCCATTTTGATTCATACGTAACATCAAGTGACTTTCTCATCCAAGACAACTTTAAAGAACTGACATAAGAAAAAGCTTCAATCATACCAAGCCCACCATCTTTCACAGACTTACAAGCAACAACTCTTTTGATCTTATCAGGTTTTCCACTCCAAAGAAATTTAAAAAGCATCTTGTTTAATTCTTGAAGAAATGTACCTGGTGGATTTGGGAGAGTAAGAAAAAGGTAATTCAGTTTTGAAATAAGCAAAGATTTTATAATAGCAATTCTACCAAGAGGTGTAATTATTCTTTTCATCCATCGATTGATAATTACTTGAATCTCAAATAACTTGTTTTCAAAATTCTTTTTGGCCATTACATCCAGATTTGTGGAAAAGAAAACACCTAAAAGTTTAAAATATTCCGGATTCCATTGAAGACTTAAATAAGGCAAATATCTGACAGAACTATTCCTTCTTGCACCTATCCAGACCACCTGAGACTTATCATAGTTAATTTTAAGACCTGATATGTCAGCAAAATAGTTCAAAGTGTCAACCGTAGCTTCAAAGGACTTTTGAGAACCATCAAGAATAAACTCTGTATCGTCTGCATACTGCGTCAACAAGTACTCCTCATCATCAACTGTAATTCCTTTGATATCAGGATTCTTTCTTACCAAACCTGCCAGGATTTCGACGCAGAGGATGAAGATGTACGGCGAAAGAGGATCACCTTGTCTGCAGCCCCGTTCCACAGAAAACCACGGAGACAATGTGCCATTAATATTCAAACAAGATCTAGCATCATTATAAAGGATATTGAACCACTTAATAATGTCCTCTCCAAAACCAAAAAATGATAGTGTCTTATTTATGAATGACCATGAGACAGAATCAAATGCTTTCTCAAAATCTATTAAAAACAACATTCAAGGAATATCATTGGATTCTATGTAATTCATCAGATCATAAATGAGTCTAATGTTATCACCAATATATCTGTTGGACATAAAACCAGTTTGATCAGTACTTATCAGTTTTGGAAGAACACGTTTAAACCTCTCGGCTATAACGGATGAAAGAAGTTTATACGCAGTATTAAGAAGTGAGATAGGTCTCCAGTTCTTCAAAAAACGCTTAGGCTTATCTCCTTTTGGGATACAAGTAATAATACCTTGCCTCTGTGTCACTGACAGGCTACCGTTGGAAAAGCTGTAATTGAATGACCTCAACAAGAAAGGAGATAAATCTTTCCAGAAAAACTTATAGAACTCATAGGTAAACCCATCAGAACCTGGACTTTTATTATTTTTGGCCTTCTTCAAACATTTCAGGACTTCATCATGAGTTACTGGACCTTCTAATGAGTCAGACTCCTCCTTACTTAGCCTATACAAATCTTCCTCAGAGAATAGTTCATCAAGGTCACAATCTTTCAATACCTGCTCCCTTGAAGAATATAATCCTTCATAAAAAGACTTTGCTTCAAGAACAATATCCTCTGTCCTCTCTACAGTAGATCCATCTTCTAAAACTAACTGTGCCATACCTTTGCTCACATAATTTCTATTTTCTAGATTACAAAAATAGCGGCTGACCTTCTCTCCTTCATCTATCCATTTGGCCCTTGAGCGAATAATGATGCCCTCCATCTTAGCTTTACGGATCTCCTCCAATTCTTTTCTTTTTTCCTCCAATTTATTGATCTCAACAAAATCAGTTTCCAAAAGCTTAATATCCTCCAGTAAATCTTGTTCTTTTTTCAATTTAGATTTTTTCAAAAATGATGAATATGAGATAGTTTTTCCTCTTATTTCCATTAATAGAGTCTCCAAAAATAACTGATCGTTCACTTTAAATTCAATTTCTGATAAATTTTCTTCACCAATGTTTGTCTCATGTTTTAATGAGCGGGCATATTGCTTCACAACATTACTAATAGTTTCCTTGACAGATGAGACATATTTGGGATCTCTTAAAAGAGAGTTGTTGAATTTCAAATATGTAGTTTTGGGGCCATCTTTATCTGAAAACTTCATTTTTATGTCAATGAGAGAGTGATCTGATCTGTATGCAACATTTATAGAGGATTGACTAATAAATGAATATAAATTCTGGGAGATCAGAAAGAAATCTAGCCTTGCTTGTCTGACAGGATTAGGGCGTCTCCAAGTGTAACCAAGTACTTCAGGGTTATGGTCCCTCCAAACATCAACAAGGTCAAGGTCCCCTATCATGTCAATAACCTGCTTTCTGGCATTAGGGTTATTTATATGCTTATAATTGAAAGTATCCAAAGTATAACAAAGGTTAAAGTCCCCAGCAAGAATATAGTGAGAATTTCCAAAGGCTTTGACTCGGATTTTGTCCATGACCATAGCATAAAATTCAGGTTCATCAGAATTAGGGCCATAGAGATTTACTAAAGTTAGTTTTTTTTCACAAATAGTTACATTCAAAATCAGAAGGTTACCAGTGTCGTCATATTGTTCTCTAATAAGTTGAATTATAAGATACATGACATTTATAAAATATTTCATATACAATAAATTACTAATCCGAGTTGTTCAGAATAACACTTTTTGAGATAATTAAGATATTTCAGATTTTATTCTAAAATATGGTCAATATTCTTGGTATCAGTGTGTTGTTAAACACTGTTGTCAGTATTGAGTGATATGGTAATCACTGGTAATGAAGGTTTGCTTAGGATATGTCTTACTGCAAGTTACTTGAGAATAAGGAACAGTTTCATGTTAAAAAAAACGTGAGACTGTAAGGATCTGATGCTATTTAAAAGTGTTGCCCTTGTGAATAACCAAACTTCTTTCAAAAACATTTTTTATAAATGGTTGAACAATAACATAATCAAAATGTGTTGTTTGTAAAATTGTGTGATTTGCTTTTTTGTCAACCTAATTAAAAGTTTAAACAGGCTTCATTTTTGTTTTTTATTTTCAAAGGAAATGGGTTGTGGATATATGATACCAACTCTTACATTTGGATCAGTTAGGTATTACGGAGACTTATCACTTATAAGTGGACATTATGGTAAATGTCTTATTTTAATAGCGTCGAAAATCTCATTACACAAACCAATCATCCATAGTCAGAGAACAAATTATAAAGATTCACACGAAGTCCATTGGCAGCCATGTTTGTGTGAACACCTTTAATTCATTTTGAAAAACGAATCGCTTGGCTGAACTTTACATTATATATTTGATTTATAACTGCTTCATGTAGTTTATATACATTGTCTTTCAATTGGAACCATTAATTTCCATTTTCCTGGAACCACCTTATATTCCCCCTAATACGTGCTACTGTCCCCATAACTATTAAGTATTCGTGTATCGGTCCAATTGTGAAATTTTGTCAAATCAAATAAAGGTCATGGAATCCAGTGGCGTATTTAATAGCATCCTGTCTCAGGGTTCGAACATTACGCTAACTCCACTAATCTATACCCTGGGCTCAGAAGCTAGATTCGCTCGCGCTGCCCGATTTGGGATCAAATGCTCGATACAAATTTCAACGAGAAAATGATTTGAATGGTTATATCCCGCGCGAGCAAATCTAGCTTCTGAGCCCAGGGTACGTTCGAACCCTGGGACAGGAAGGTTTTATAGATAATAAAAACAGTAAAGACAATATTGAATATATCTTCAATGTCATAAGAAATTGCAATTCAAACAAGCATTTTAAATTTTAGATAAAGAGTGGCTTATGAAATTTGACAAAAGTAAGAAAAAGAGATTACTATGTGACATAACGTTCAGAAACGATACCAGGTCGCCTCAAGTAGTGTATAGAAAAGAAAGCCCTCTATAAAGCCGTTTTATTAATAAAGTTTTTTTAGAATATATCATTTATATTTCAGTGGCTTCTTTCTCTTTAAACTGACTGTTCTATTTTGCCAGGCAACTTTTCATAGGGTCATATCATATAATGTTTTATTTGGCACAATCATATTATAAATAATCTTCTTCCCTCAAACTTTGTTATTTGCTAAGACGGAAAGTTTAGTTGAGAGCTCATTTTACGTATATCAGAAGTTATGGAGCACACATATATCTCCACAAACTCTCTGCCCAGGCTTTCCACAATGGCCGAGTCCGCCAACAGGGCGTCCACAGCTTCCTCCAGACTACGTGGAAGGATCTCATCTTGACCAGACTGACCAGGGGCTGGACACTCGAGCTTTCTCCGGACACCGTCCAGTCCTGCAGCCACAGTGGCCGCTTGGACCAGGTATGGGTTGCTCATCCCACTGGGCATCCGGTTCTCTATGTAGACTCCACTACTTCCAGGCACTCCCTGCTTCACACGGAAACATGCAGTGCTATTGTCGAAGTCCCAAAACACGGCGCTTGGTCTTCTCGGTTTGTTGAGACGGTTGTAGCAGTCGACTGTTGGACTCATGAAGGGGGTGATGGCTCTGGCGTGTGTCATCAACCCTGCGAGCCAGTGTTTGAGGAAGGAGCTTCTCTCGTCACCCAACATGTTAGTAGCTCCACACCAGATTGAATGGTTGAAGTGTTTACCGACGTCCGCAGTCTTCGAGTTGAAGGATATTTCATTGCTACTCTTGTCACCCATCTCATAGACAGCGGCTGAGAAGACGAAGGCCCAGTCGCAAGAAAGGACACCAGTTTCCGGTTTCAGTACAAACTCAAAGAGATCCTGCTCGTTTTCTGTGTGCATGTTCTCTACTACAATGTTAGCAGTATCCAGTGTTTGTGCTATTTCAAAAATGAAATCGCTTTTCTTGGAGAATTGTCTATGTGAATAGACGCCATGGATGCCACCTGTTTTCAGTAGAAACTCCATCTCAAACGCAGAGCTAATGCTGAGATTTTCAGAAGCCAAAACTTTAAGTTGTTCCTTGGCAAAAGTTCTTGAGCACGTTGGATTTGGCGTCATATCTTTCAGCCAGTAGGTGTCGCAGATGATGTCAGCGACCTTGAACTTATGTCCTCCACACCAGGGGGCGCTTTTTAATGTCGTAATATCCGGTAGAATAGCAAGGCGTGGCGGATCATTAGCATAGAAACTAAACAACCCATAGTCGAGACCCATGCAGAGGGCGCCTGTAAGTAAAAAGATTTTTATTCTTGAAAAACATCATGATATGACACACTTTGAAGCCAAAACAATCAGTTATTTCTTAATTTAGGCTCCATGACTAACGGCCATTATCATCTATGTCCGAAAAAATGTTTAAAAAAAAAGTGTTATGTGTTTTATATGGTATATACTGATAATCCTTTTTTATGTACTTAAAAAAAGCATAAAGAAATGTTACTGACCCACCCCGTTAGTTGGTTGAGTCACATGTTCAACTTATAAGTGCCATTTTACAGAGACGCATTAACAGTTTCTAAAAAATATCTTTTTTAAAGGGCAGTAGCACGTTTTTGATAATTTTATATTTTAGAATTTTCACTAATAATTGTAAGTAAATGCTAAATGTAATATTTTGACATGGTCAAAAATCTCATTACACAAGCCAATCATCCATAGTCACAGGACAAAGTATTAAGATTCACATAAAATCCATTGTCGGCCATTTTGTGTGAACACCTTTAATTCATTTTGTGTAAGAAAAGGTAATCACATGGCTAAACTTTACATTAGATATTTGATTTATTACTGCTTCATGTAGTTTATATACACTGTCTTTCAATTGGAACCATTAATTTCCATTTTCCTGGAATCACCTTATATACCCCCTAAAAACGTGCTACTGCCCCTTTAAAGGGGCAGTAGCACGTTTTTAGGGGGAATATAAGGTGATGTCAGGAAAATGAAAATTAATGGTTCCAAATGAAAGACAATGCATTTAAATTAAATGGAGCAGTAATAATTCAAATATATAACGTAAAGTTTAGCCATGCGATTCCTTTTTCTTACACAAAATGAATTAAAGGTGTTCACACAAAAATGGCCGCCAATGGACTATGAATGATCGACTTGTGTAATGAGATTTTTGACACTGTCAAAATAATACATTTAACATGAACTTACAATTATCAGTGAAAAACTTAAAATATAAAATTATCAAAAAACGTGCTACTGCCCCTTTAAGGCTCATCGTTTTTATTAACTGACAGTATGACGGAATTAATCAGACGAGTCAATATAAATATCTAAAGTAGCGAGGACATATATGGATTGACTGGCGTTAAATGATTACCGGTATATACGATAACCATGTAAACATGGAAAACACTTATTTATCGTGTATTAATTTGAATGAATATGTGAGATGTTTATTTATTTCATACTGTATTTAAGTTCGTATTAAAGGCAAGTTAATGTCATGAAAATCACCGAGTGTTGGTTTAAACTTTTGACAGCCACAAGCGAGTACATCCAGAATTAAGATAAAAAAGGAACAGCTTTTATCAAATTAAAGTACTTGCTTTCAATTGGAGAACTAAACTCATACACTCATAAATGAAAAAAATATTACTTAAGTCAAATTATACAAACAACGACGAAATGTTATTATTTCGGTTATTGGTGTATGCAGTGACATACTTATTGAAATACAGTAGGTACCTAATAAAATAGGAATTCATTCTTAATGACGTCTCACTATCACTGTATATAAGTACTTTCGTATACGGGCCAGAGGCAAGAAATACGTTGACCTGACTTATCATTTAAAATCTACTTTTACTTTGCGGGAAAGAGTGGTTTACCTTAATTTTGCAATCTGCTTTGTGTATCTATGGTGGTAATGGGCAGTGTACTTGTCTATAAGTTGCCCGTTGGATAGTTTCAAGGCTACCCACGTTGCAAAAAATCAAGTTCAATGGTAACTTCTTCCATGAACACATCGACTATCATTCAAAAGGTTATTTATATCCTGGCTGCAATAATCATAAAGATAATTTGTTTATATATTGTTTCCTAATTATCAATAAGAATTTAGCTCTTAGCCGATTACCTTAACAAACCAAGACTACATAATTTCATATATTACCTTGATTTGAATTTTCACGTAGACATAAAGATATCAATCTAAATAAATTTAGATCAACAGATTTTTTATTTTGTCATACTGTTTGGCCAAATATAAAACCTGTTGATCTAAATTTATTTAGATTGTAAAGATATATAATTGCTTGTTCCTCTTGACACCATGTTTGCATGTTGCTTAACAAAAACCCCAAAACTTACCGCCATAAAGAGAAACCCCAGTGTTTAAGCTCCCCTCCGCCTGTTTTGCTGACAACACTCGTCCTCTGGAGCGTCCATAGATATCACAAACTGCAAAACGAACAAAATCAAAATTTTGAAACATGGTCCACTGCAAGAGTGCTTTCGGATACTTCGAATACCAAATGACAAGTAAGCAAAACAGTATTCTTGATTCGTATTCATGGTATAATAAATAATGCAAATCATGTCCTGATGCTTATTAGGATACTACAAAGTCACTCAGCGTCTGTCAAACATACACGTGTGCCGCCGTAAATACTAAAGCAAAAAATCTTGATAAGAAGGAATAGAATTCAAACTTTTGACGAGTACAACATTGCTGTTCTATTCAGGGACACTATTGCCTTGGTTTTGAGGGGTACTGTTTCCTTTATTAGTATATTAAAAAAGTATCTATTTAATTTTTTAATTATTTAAAAAAAACCCATACAAATATAATTCGAACAGATTTTTTTGTACCTCAAGGCTTACATCAGGTTTCGCCAAACCTTTGTAGTAAATAACCTACGTTTTTGTTAGAAAAAAACTAAATTAAACTAAACCCCATACAAAAAATGAAAAAAAGGGTCCTTGTCATACATTTTCTTATTTTTGAATCTTGAAGAAAACCTGATCGGATCTTCTTTCACTTTGCCAATTTACAGCAATGTATCCCATATCCCATCATTGGTTCAAACCTCATTAAGAAAGTACACATGATATCAGACAACCAGGATTGGACATGTCCGTTATAAATCTACAAAAATAAGTGTGAGCTTTACATTCAAACCATCCGCCGACCCGAGCTTAGAACATAAACCAGATATTTAAATTGTATTCAGTTAGTATTCATATCACAGCTATCATACATAATTATATACAGTCATAAATCATGTTATAGGAGTCCCTCGTCTTCAAGTCATTTTCTTGTGCTTGGAATCTGACAAAACTTGCTAATACTGATTTTAGACAACTGTTACGATTTCAGAAATTGAAAAACATCATGATACTTTATCATTTTCAAATGAAATCAAACAGCATCTATATATGAATGTACGAAAGCACTTGTCATTCCATATACACCTACCAAAGCACGTCCTTTGACAAAAGTCCTCGTACATCATTTCACCTTTCAGTCGACATCATCTCTCTCGGAACATCTACGTGATTTTGCCCTTGATGACGATTTTAAAGAGTCTTATCCACCTCTACTCATTACTAGTGTGTTAAACTCCACAAATATCCATTTTCTGAACATTTGGAAGAGGCAATATGATTCTTGTCTTGCATCTTGCACGTTAGCGGCTCCACAGAATTAAACTCGTTCAATGTTTCCTCAGTGAAAGGTATGCTGTGGTCTTAAGCCGTTTCCTCTGACATCATTGTTACCGTCGTCCGTTCTAGTATCGGAAGTGTCTAATTAGCTTTCAATTGATACACATGCTTGATATGCATAAATAAAGATTGTTTTACAGTGATTAAAACAAATTCTTGTTCACACACAACCCAACAAGTCCTGTCCATTGTGCGGCAAATTTAGCTCTCATGGCAGACACGATATGTCCCCACTTTCAGGATTCGTGGAACACCTAAAGCCTACTTCTCTCACTTAAAGGTATTCCACACAGTTATTCAAATGTTCTTTCCAGTCTCAATGAGCCTCTGTGTGATTATAATGACATTGTTTGGCTCTTATAAGAAAGATATGCAAATAAGCCGATATCAATTTAACATTATGTATATTATTATTATTATTATTATTTTATTACTAAGTATTTGTATAGCGCCAATATCCAGCTCAAAGAGCGCTGCTCAAAGGCGCTTTAACTTTCCCTCGATCATTGGATATCAGTCTTCATGACACTTCTTTTACCATCTCGACTCCCGGGGAATCATACAACACGTGCAGTCATGTGACGCACAGCGCTAATATCACTCTCAATCCTTACGAGGTACCCATTTACAGCTGGGTGGACTGGTATAGTGTATCAAATCTAAATAACAAATTATTACCAAAAGATGACAAATATTTGTTAAGATCCTTCAATCGAACAACAGTCTGTCTATAATTCGTTACGTAACTACTAGCACTGATGTTCTTGTTTTCAATCATAATCACCACTACCTTCATTTTCCTATCATACCTAAATGTAGTTTCATGGCCTAGAAAAAACATTGAAACTTGAAATTTTAAAAATTAACTCGTTTCTGTTCATGAAGGTCTTCAAAGAAACAGTGATAAAGTGATGAAAAGTTTATATTTATCTATTTTTAAAAATTCTGATGATTTGAAAAAATATCTAATAATAAATAAATATTTGGAAATAAAAAAAAAGGCGTCATCGCATCATTTCTGCATGTATGCAAAGACCAGAAACATTTTTAATTTTGTTTAGGCCTTTTAGGTGCTGGTAGATGTCTCAGCAAATGACTCATTCAAAACTGTTTCTGAGACATAGTGTTTACATTTACAAAGGAATATTCTTGTTAAGATATTCTTCACCAGTCTAAGGTTTCTGTAGTTCATTTACATTACCTTAAAACCAACAAATATGTTTAACCTGTATTGTAACTACAAACAAATCGGGAGGATATGGTCGACTGTTTTTTTTTAAACAAATCAGATGATCTTTAAGGCCATGTGTAATCTTTAACGTTGAAGATTATTCCTCTCACTGTTTTTGTCATAGGACGTTGATGTAGCTTGTTTTCTATAGTATAGGTGCAAAGTTATCGATGAAGAGCAGTTGTTTCACCTCTGCGATGCGTACATTTGCACCACTAAAGTGTTTACGTGTTTTTTCCAACTATTAACGAAACCTAGCTACAATCTTACCAAAATGTCTAACAAGCTCTTATGTCCTGTAGCAGGATGTCTAAAATGTATTAGCATTTTTATATTAAAAGTAAACACAAAAAGAAAAGGGTTTTAGCACTTTCATCATTATTTTAATAGTTAATACTCATTTGTTATATCTTTTTATAATTCCAGTTCCAATTCCTTAGCGGCAGTACGCTCAAAGTCATTAGATTGGCCATCAGTGAGCAGGACGGCGATGTTCGCAGCTTCCGGTCTCACCTTAGGAAGAATCTGTCTCTTCCTCATGAACTGGATGCCTTGCCAAGTGTCCGTGTGATCACCGGCAGCGTGTGGGGTGTTTGAGATCGCGTTCTCCAGGCTTACCTGAGTTGATAAAAATCACAGGAAATTGAAAACTATTAGTATCTGAAATTATATAGATAGCAACTAATAAGAGTAGACAATTTACTCAAGGAGGGACACGCACGATGTTGTCCAAATTTTCGAAGGACGGGTATCCTAGACGGAAGCGAGTCTGATTTGCCAAAGAGAGTTTTAAAACCTTTCAATTACATAGGCAGAGGATACTTATTCAAAGGATGAAACTAATATGTTACTAATATTTGGACACATTGTGAATTAATGCTTAAGGGGATGTTAACAAGGTAAACGACAGGTAAACAACAAGTCGTTTACAAAAAAATATTGCTTAAACTCATATAACGGGCTATCGCAGCAGTCTTGTTCACACAGAATGAAACCATATGTATATCGAAGCCGCTAATGGCTGAAATATTGCCCAAGCGGCGTAAAAACTATTACTCACTCACGCACTCATATGTCTATCATTTGAAGCAAGGGGTTCTTGTAATCATAATAGTAAAGGAATTTCATTAACAGTTCTATGCCTTATCCCTAAGCATCAAGGTATCATATCGTATGTGTTCAAAAGAGTATATGTAGGCATCAAGATCAAAGGCAGTGTCATGGTGAATTCCTTCCCCGTAGGTGACGAAGGAGAAGCGAACTATTCGTGTTGTGACGTTAAAGGATGCAGTGCATGTGTGCACAGTTCTTAATGAAAGTTAAACCAATTATAAATCTCCGATATGGATACTCGCAGAAGAGTCTATCACCATGGATATATCCAGGGGCATGTCGTAACATGATGGCTCTTAAAATGAACATGTAAACAATGATAGAGAATCACAAGGTCTTGGGGATTAAAACTGACTTCTGACTATCATTTTAAAAATACCATGACATTCCACAAACATTTTCATAAAAGCAAACACAGAAAATAAAATCAGACGTGCACCCTCAAACTTGATTTGCTTAAATTGTGAAAGAGTGTCCTTGATATGATATTAAAATGGCTTATATTCAGGTTATATCAACTGCTGTGGAACCCGACAATAGGTACATCATGCCATGCATTTTTGCAAGCTTCAGCTTAACTGTGTGTGTCATCAACAGTCTTCTGGACTTTCATGTCAGTCATTGACTGTAGGCTACATGTCCCATTCGGATAGACGTTGAAAACAACAGCACAGTGAAAAAAAATGTATTTTCAGTTTGCAGAGCTAAAATTATCTGTTCCACATGATTTCGTGTTGGAACAACCTGTAATTGTCGTTTTCCACTGTCCAAAACGCTCTATTGACTCCCTACAATAACGGAACTTCAGTTGAGAGCAGCACGATTATGATAAGATTTCCGTGTCAAATACAACCACTTTTCACTATGCACTAGTACATTAACAGTGCTTTTTCTTGACCAATGTTAGAAAGACACAAAAGACATGAAAATGAAAAGTTGGACATTTTAATTTTCGAAAACAAATCAGAATAAAGTTATAAGCAATACGTTTTAAAAATGTTAAGGATTCACTTTAAGCACTTTATAATCATAAACACAATATAATACACAAAATTTAAAAAATGAAATGAAGAACTCAACATTGCTCATTCTTCTGAAAAAACAATAATTCCCTATATCACCGTTTTCAAAATTAACGACAACTATTTAAATATTCAAGCAAAATAACTGTTTTCACTCACCCCTATAGACAAAGCTAGAAGCACAAGCGTGGCGAGGCACGACATCATCTTCACAATCCAACTTGGAGTAAGAGAAAGAAGCCGTAAATACATGAAATGGATGAAATATGAAATGAAAAACTTTTTGTTGTTTTTTTTATATGATTTCTCATAATATAGATCGATTAAAACTCATTATAGAATACCAAAGTGTACAAATTTTCTAAAAATACCACGCTTATTCAACATTCGATGAATATCAAATGTTTATTCAAACAAATAATTCTGAAGAGATCAAATATTTTTGACAGAACAGTCTGACACATTGCGAACCAGCAACCCCATATCTTCACGTAAGCTACGATGTTGTGGTCGCTGAGCCTGATAGGAGCACTTCTCTGCATCCACCATTGCACTGACCAATCTACAGACCACAGGGATTCAAAACTCGGAGTGGACAATATAAGAAAAAATATATTCAAAACCTGGACTTATGCACTCATATATCGTTTTCATATATGTTGAGATAAACCAACATCTCAAATTTGAACGAAATCTAGTAATAAAGATATTAGCGTAACCTTTCCCAATTTATAGAACACTGTATTCTTTATATATAATAGGTAGAGGTTGCGCTAAAATCTTTATTTCTTGACTGATTTCGTTCAAATTTGAGATGTTGCAAAAGTCCAGGTTTTGAATATATTTTCTTATATTGTCCACTTCGAGTTTGGAACCCCCTGTGCTACAGACACTCCTGCTGAGTCCAGGGACTCGCCACCACATGGTTTTATAGTAGCAAGCAGTGATATGCGACTCCCTCAGTAAGGATGAAATTAGAACCAAGAACAAAAATTGCATACAGTTTTTAGGGCATTTGGGGGTAAATTTACCCATGCAATTATGATTCATTCAAAGGTGTAAGAATGTCCGTTATAAATTTTGATAATCGGTAAAATAAACTGTGTATCATGGCTCTTGCATATACCGGCTGACATTCTCCCTCGTCTGTGGATATTCACATACCTTTCCGTGGTCCTCTCGCACTGTTGTTAACTTATGTGCTTTATTATGTGCTTAAAGTAAACACAATGTGGCAACGTACTTCAGATATTTTCTGTCCTCAAAAGTTTGGAAGGTAATATATCTAACAAAATTACCTGTAATTTTAAGTATTTAGTATTTGGTGCGTTTCAAGAATTGTCTTACCTGTAGGTTGCTTTGAAATATTTGGAAAATTTAATAAAAGTTATGCATACAGGTGTAAGTGAAGTCCATGACAGAACCAATTAAACCCTTCTTATTGTTTATGTATTTAAATGTTTACTTTTAAATGAAATACTGTTTTTGCAATCATGCAAAATCCTACCTTCCAGACACTGTTAAACTATCGAACTATCTGTGCACGAAGTTATAAATTTAACTGGCAGATTTGGAACTGATAAACTGATTTATTAAATATGAATAATAGGCATTTTTATGTTGTCTTGTTTAAGTTTGTTGGGCTTTATATAGATAATAATATATTCTATAAAATAACCATGACATGCCCTTTATCGTGATGACGTTTGTATAGGTTAATATGTAACTTTTGTAAATTTACCACATGTTCTTTATCTTGATGGCATTTGTATAGATGAATATAAGTGTTTTGTAAATTCACTATATGACATGTTCTGAAACTTGTATTTTTGAGCGGTTTTAACATGAGCTGTTAGGGTTAGTTAGTGAAAGAAACATGTTTTAACCAATCTGTTTTATAGTTATAAAATGGTATGAATGTCTGGCGATTATAAGCGCAATGCGAGTTGTTTATCATTATTTCATTAATGATTTCCTGTCCTTATATGTTTTACATTGTCTTCTTGAAATGTTTTTGCTCTTTTATCGGACATTTTCTAATTACAGGCCGTAAATCATCATTACATTACTCCCAAGAATTAATGTTTCCCTTTATATGTCCTTGATGTATGTATGTATGTATGTAAGGCACCAATAAAACATAGCTCTCACCTGTTAATATAAAAAGCCACCTGAGACAATCAGTAAGGGTTTACCAAAGAATTAAATCATATTGAGATGATGATGTTCAGGTTGTTCTATCTAACATTGTTCTCCTCTTTGATCTGTGTATATCGTGATATTAAAGAAGTCCTGCCTAAGTAAAAATGCAAAAAAAGACCATCGCCACATTGCATGTTTCCACGACCTTTCGTAATGTTTACAGACAAGGAGCACATGAAATTCATTTTCAACACAGCCTTCATTACAATGGCGACATAATCTTTGTCCTTCATCTTGCAAACCTTTTTTTTCTAAGGAAATTAACATTTAAATCATGTAATGATATACGTCATTTACAAAATGGTCTTCTAAGATTTATATCCTGTAATTCAGTTACAGGAGTAAGTAAAGATTTTATATTGGAATAGTGACATAATAATCTTGAGGAAGATATTTTACAATGCCAGTCTTGAAAATATATATCCTGTAATCTTTGCTTAAGCCAAAAAGTAACTAATTTATCATTTCCAACATTTTGACCAATCCAAACATGGGAAAACCCAGACATGAATAGAATATTTCTTATATCAGACACCCAAGAATATTTACAATTTTCACCAAATCGTTTGAGCATATTATAACATTGGAGAGATAATCTATTTGGATTCATGCGCAATAACTTTTAAAAATATTTTACTGCCCGTAACTGTGATGTAACAAATAGGCTTGTTTGTGATAATTGAAACTTTTAGATATCCCCTCATACTCATGCTTCTTCCCTACATCACCCGTCGACGAAGCAATTGAATGGCTTACTTAAATCATGGAAGGGTTATTCTAGCTTTTCCTAATGAAATTCCCAGGGAAAAGAAGGATGAATGACGAAGAAAATTGGAACATAAAGCCCTTTGATAGAATTTTTAATAATTTAATAGTTTATATATTTTGATAGAATACACGCATCTTAAAAACTATAAAGTCTGAGAAATGTTTAGAGTTATGCATTTACGGGGGATTCATGTTCCTCTCTTTGACGTCATCGCATTTTCAGTAAGTTGACGTTTTCACCTATACATGGAATCTTTACCTTCCGACTAGGACGAAAGCATGACGTCGACGCATGAAATCCATCATTTACTTCTGTACGTAGTCACTGAACTGACTGTGTGATGTTCCATGTCAAAAATGAAGCCTAAGAACTGCTGATCAAAAGTTTCAGTAACTGTGAAAGAGTTCCTGTATGTACGATCATTTTGAAAATGATGAATTCGTTACCATATTTCCGTTATCGTCAAAACATTTGAATCAATTGTAAATGCATCACTCATCATTTTATATTTTCTGCAATAATCTTTTAATTGAACACTTTTCCGGCTAATAGTCAATATTTGTAAACGTTAGATAAACCTTGCACTTTTTTTTACCTAAAACATTTCAAAATGAAAATGATATATGATCACGATTATAATCTTTCGAGTTTTTGTACTTTGTACTTTGGACCTATGTGTTGCTTTGAATATAGAATTTAATGTATATACATTTTTCAAAGGGACAGTCCTATCAGGGTATTTTTTGTGGAAATAAAATTCAAGAGTACCTCCCTATTTATACTTTTTGTCTTATTATACATGATTATTTAAGAAGTATTTTCACATATGTTAGTGAGGGTAACATTTTAGTTGTTCTTTTATTTAACAATTTGACAAAGAATAGAATGCATTACTGGGTCCTCTTGAATTTCGTTTCCATAAAAAAATACATCGATAGGATTGTCCCTTTTAAGCTATATATTTAAGAAAAGGCATTATCATATGCATATTAACTTATCTATAGGTGTAGTTTACACTTAATATTATTGGTAATCATAATTCCCATTCCTATGTTTTGGTGTAGTATGTATCTAATAAGTTAACGTGTAAAAATATTTATAAATTATTTGCTATGTGTATATTGGTTAGTGTTTAGATAATCTTTAAATCATGATTACATTCAATTCATGTTTGACATTGACGTATACTCATTTTTTACCATTAAAGGGGCAGTAGCACATTTTTTTATAATATTATATATTTTTTCATTGATAATTGGTAGTTAATGCTAAATGTATTACTTTGATAGAGTCAAAAATCTCATTACACAAGCCAATGATCCATAGTCAGGGGACACAGTATGAATATTCACATAAAATCCATTGGCGGCCATTTTGTGTGAACACCTTTAATTCATTTTGTGTAAGAAAAAGGAATCGCATGGCTAAACTTTACGTTATATATTTGAATTATTACTGTTCCATTTAGTTTAAATACATCGTCTTTTAATTGAAACCCTTAATTTTCATTTTCCTGACATCACCTTATAGTCCCCCTAAAAACGTGCTACTGCCCCTTTAGGTACCATTTTGACGTCCTATATATCCTGTTCATTGCTGCACCTGAGTACGATTTATTTGGCACATTTACTTTGACGTAATCATGGCATTAGATTCAAACTTTGTATCATTTGCCCAAATCATATATTTTGGGCCATTTGCCATAAAAAAATATCACATTGCATGAACATATATACATTTGTATAAAATAGCTACTGTACAATGCATTAAGGTAAAATAATCACAATTCATTTTGTATGTGATGTATTTATAGGCAATAATTTATTAAGCAAATGTTATAACAAGATAAAGTATATATGTTCATAAATGGATGTATTATGTGATGGGGTCTAATTTGTATATTGTGTATTACTTATTTATTTATTTTAATGTTGCAGAGTGCTTTCTGCAATTGTGACCATCTTGTTATTGCCATCATAACTCATTGTCGAATAAACACATACATCATCACATATATCAGTAGTCTATATTATGTTATACAAACACGAGTTAAGGATGTGTACATCAACTTAGAAACAAGATTAAATCTGAATATTCGACATTCTGGAAGCACAAGAGATGTTGCACAGTTCTATTCAGTTATCAGATCAGATAAGATCAATATCCAACAGCATTCTTGCGTTATCTTATTTATTAATCAAAAAGATACAATGAAAAAACATTTTTCGTTGGCGTTGAAGTAGGTCCAGTTATCATCACTTCAATTACAGGAACTCTACGTTTCCCTGAAGCCCTCCAATACTGAAATGGAAATATTGAAATAACATTTAAAAATGTGCTTGAAAGAAAGGATTACAAACAATCTTGATCTATCGTTATGTCAGAAACGCATGTCGAATTATGATCAGCGATATATAGTGAAATATTCTAGCGCAGACCACCATCATTAATCATGTTTTACAACATGTCACGAGAAAGCTGTTTTGAATTCATGTTCAGCACATGATTAAGGACTGCCTCTTGTCTCCTTCCAGGCATAGTGTAAAACCAGGCTGCTGGCGTTTGGCGTTTGGCTTTTGGCGATAGGCTTTTGGCGACTGGCTGCTGCCTATAAATCTTTAGACTAAATTAATAAATCTTGGCCACTGGTATCTGTCAGCTGTACGATGTCAAATTTTTGTGTTTGAATGAGGTTTCAAGATTATTTATAGATTTACACTTTGTTCTTGAAAGTATTATTGTTTATTTTTTGGAAATTTCTACAAATAAATACATTTACTTTAAGAGCATAAATAAGGGGACCACAAGTCTAACATAAAATGATATTTCTCATTTTGTTGTCATGCTTATTTGTCAAGTGATCAAGTCAAGTGTTTCAAACAACCCAATAATGCTAATCTAAATACATGTACATGTGATATTTCGGTGATATATCTTCATACACTCAACATTTTTCTGAATTTTTGATACGAAAATTTACCAAGAGCTTCATTAACAGTCAATTAAAATGCATGCAAAAGATGATTGAGGGCAGTGTGAAACAGAGCACTTGCTGTCTTATGATTTATGGAGAATACGGTAGATATCATTTATTTATGTACTCCTCTAACAAAACAATAAAGTATTGGTTAAAACTATTGAAACTGTCATGTCATAGATTCCCTAGAAGTGATAAGAAATGATCTGTACAACGAAACAAAATTGGGTGACGGATATTAGATATTTGTTAGAGGATATGGTTTGATATGATAACAATATTCAGTTTTCTGCAGATTTTATGTCATCATTTACTCAAATAATGAATTGAGAATAATGATATGTATTTGCAATCATTGTCTGCATCATTATGCCTGTTTACTAAATATCAAATAAATGGAAAGCTTTTATATGAATTTATAATTAATTATCAAAAGTGAATGTGAAAATATCCCTTAGTACCCCTAACAGGACTAGATGATCTTGTCATGAACTATTTTTACAGGTATTCAGGTGCACCTAGAGAAAATAGAACATGTAAACTATGTAACAATGTAAAAACTATAGAAAGAAATAACATTTCCTCCCTATATGCCCTGTCTATACAGAGGTACGAATACAGTACCCCAAACCATACTACTATAGAAATCCAAGTGAACGAGGTCTTATATCGTTGTAAACATACTAACACGTTATTATTACAGAATCTTGTACTGTAGATATATTTTGCTATGGCTTTATAGAAGAAAAGAACAGAATGTATCGGTGTCTAACTACTCATGAGAAGTTTTAATGTACTAAAGCCTGTGACATTATGAGGACTGAATGAAGAATGATCGATTGATCTTCCTTTACAACAGGCATTATTTTCAATTATATTCAATATTAACGAAAGTACACGATGCAGCAAACAATTTTGGTACCTGCTCCATGACTGTTTTAATAATGCTCAATTTGTGACGTAACAAGGAAGTATACTTATAATTTCAGCCTGTCTGTACATCAATATTTGTATACTCTCTCTTATTCCAATCGGTGCAACATTAAAGACTTACTGGATGTATATTTAAAAGGTATTCTTGCTGTTTTACATTCATAATCGCAGGAATATTTAATAACACTTTGCAAAGTGTTCAATAATTGTTCTGTTTGTTGTTGTTGTTGAAAAATGATAGTAAGCATTTGAAGTTTATATTAGCCCTTCATTTTATGTTGTATTTATCTCATATTGTGTGAGAATAAACGTGTTTTCCTGTAAGTATCATTAGCACTCAGACTTAAACATATAATGAAAATGTTTATTTGATAAATTGATAACAAAAATGTCAACCGGACTATCCACTTTCAAGATAGTTCACAAATGGATTTCACACTAGTTCTATCTAAATTAAAAATATTTTGACAAGCAAGACTAGTTAGTCCTGAATCTGAAATTCAAATTTCATTGTGGGTTCTTTCCAATATTTGATAAATATAGTATTTATGTTGTCATGAAATGATAATGAAACCCAAAATCACAACCACTGAGAAGCTGTTTACAAGAGGTATTATTGCATCACATAGATATGCTTTATGCAAGCATCCGTTTAAATCCCATTTTTAATAGAACATCCAGATTCAATCATGTAAACAATGTATATCCTTATCTCATATCTATCATCAGTAATGTGTCAGCCTAAATAAGGTCTTTTCAGGCTAAATAGAAACTGTATGGGTTTAAGAGTTTGTTTGTTTTCAGAGTAACAGTTTGAAATTGCAATATCTAACTTGCTGATCATAAATACCACAGTGAAGAGAAGGAAAATGAGCAATACATTTTTATTTGTGAAACCAAATCTGGTAATTTTTAACTCGAAACCAAAACAAACCAATTTAACCCTTTGTTTCTCAGGGGCAGTCAGTAGTCTGTCGTAAATCAGTAGAGCATTGCTAAAATACATTCACCAAACACCAGCAGACAAACGCCAACAGCCAGCAGCCAACCGCCAACCGCCAGTCGCCAAACACCAAACACCAACGGCCTGGTTTTCCACTATACCCTCCTTCCAGAGTTAGGATACAGACAGGAAATATGTTTAACCTTTCCTTTCCAGGAGCAAGGTCGATTTTAAACCAACTGATGATTAACTTACCAGCATCACAAACCTCGATGTCCAGAGCGCTCTTGATGGTCTCGAGATCTTGATAACTGTCGGCTCGGAACACGTGGCCTTCATCCCCGGCAATCCTCTCCAATTCATCATCGTTTACGCCCCCGACCCCGATGGCGTACATCTGGATGCCAGCCTGTCTGGCCTTTTCCGCCTCTTTGGCGGTTCGCTGCCACTCTTGGGAATTACCATCGGTGAGCACGATGGCGATATGCGCAGCTTTCGGTCTCATCTTAGGAAGCATCTGTCGCTCCCTCATGAACTGGATGCCTTGCCAAGTGTCCGTGTGATCACCGGCAGCGTGTGGGGTGTTTGTGATGGCGTTCTCCAGACTGACCTTAAAGGGGCAGTAGCACGTTTTTAGGGGGATATAAGGTGATGTCAGGAAAATGAAAATTAATGGTTCCAATTGAAAGACAATGCTTTTAAACCAAATGGAGCAACGTAAAGTTTAGCCATGCGATTCCCTTTTCTTACACAAAATGAATTAAAGGTGTTCACACAAAATGGCCGCCAATGGATTTTATGTGAATATTCATACTGTGTCCTCTGACTCTCGATGATTTGCTTGTGTAATGATATTTCTGACACTGTCAAAATAATACATTTAACATTAACTACCAATTATTAGTGACACATTTAGAAAATAAAATTATCAAAAAACGTGCTACTGCCCCTTTAATTGCTTAATATAAGAAATTTTCCACTTTTGAAATGCTGTTACCATTGTTTTAAGGGTGACTGATAATGACTTAATGCCTTAATGACTGAATCAATGCCCTACTAACGCTAAAACATCATATCAGTTACTTACGTTGGAGCATAATAAAAATGGTTTAAAGTTTTAAAAGTTATTCATAATGTGTTTTATACGCAATGAAATTAGAGGTGTATTATTTAAAGGAAGGAGTATTGCTATTCCTAATAACTAGTGATTCATTTACAGTTCTTCTTTGACATCGTTTTACACAGGAGCCCTTAGGCGTTTCCAATTCATTTAGTAGGCGTAAAGGGGCAAACAGTATAATAACCTGATCGGTGAAGGCATCGAAGTCAAATGCAGTGTTGTCGTAAGTGCCACGCCCGTAGGTGATGAAGGAGAAACGAACTCTCCGTGTTGAGATGTCAAACGATGCAGCAAAGTTCTTGATGAAGTTTAGTCCCATTTTGAAGTCCTTGATGTAGATACTTGACGAAGAGTCTACCACCATTGAGATATCCAGGGGCATGTCGTAACATGATGGTTCTTAAAGTGAACATGTAAACAATGATAGAGAATCTATATATATATAAAATCTCCGATGTGGATACTTGACGAAGAGTCCACCACCATGGAGGTATCCAGGGACATGTCGTAACATGATGGCTCTTAAAGTGAACATGTAAACAATGATAGAGAATATATATATATATATATATATATATATATATATATAAAATCTCCGATGTGGCTACTTGACGAAGAGTCCACCACCATGGAGGTATCCAGGGACATGTCGTAACATGATTGCTCTTAAAGTGAACATGTAAACAATGATAGAGAATATATATATATATATATATATATATATATATATATAAAATCTCCGATGTGGATACTTGACGAAGAGTCCACCACCATGGAGGTATCCAGGGACATGTCGTAACATGATTGCTCTTAAGGTATAAACATTAACAATTAAAGACGAAAACGATTTGACCAAAATACCTAAAACCTGGACCTCAAAGTACATTTTCTTAAGCATGAAAAGCTTCAAATTCTTTACGAGTTTATTTCAAGCAGCCATTTACGTTTCGCTTGATTAAGCTTTTGAATAGACAGCAATATACACGTGAAAAACATAACATGTTGTATCACTAATATTTTACATACCGTCCCCGTGGTCTTCTGAAATGGAAAGAGAAGGAGTTGGCAATACGATTATGACAATGGTAGACACAAACATACATACATCATTAAAATTGTATGCGTATAGCGAACACCGGATATAGCGAACTAAATTCTTTGGTCATATCACACGAAGTGTAGGTTACAACCATTCAACGAATTATTCGAATGAAAGAAAATTAAATACAAGGACAAGTTCTTTTTTATCCCAAAGTTTAATGATATCGAGCTATCTATGTGTTAAAAAGTTTATGTCATCAAATAATCACTGCAATTAAATCTTTTTTATAATTTCTGTATTGTTCCAAAACATTATTTACGTATCAAGTTACTGTGATTTATCATTGTCCACATCGTGTCATCCTTATCAGCACGACAACGTGTAGTTTTGAAATTATTGTAAAGTAAACACTCTGTTGTAGAACCTTCTAATCTTTGGTTGGTTTAAACATATTTTATTCACAAAGAATAGGATTGGGAACAAGTTGCCCAACTTAGAACACCCTCTCCTTGGTATTTACAATATTGAACATACATATGTTTATACATATCTTTCCAAATGGATAGTTCTTAAAACTATTAACTCATCTTTTGAAAGCTACCTTGTCCTTCAAATCGCACTTAATATACTTACTGCCACATGCTGCAGCAACGATACGACTCCGGATGGTCTTCAGCATGTCGTAGTTATCAGCCCGGAACACGTTGTCGTCCTTGCCGGCGATGTTGCGCAGCTCGTCGTCAGAGATGTTGAAGCCAATACCCACTGCAAACACCTCCATCCCTGCATCGCGGATCGACTTGGCGCTTCTGGCAGTCTTAGCGCCCTCTTGAGAGTTTCCATCTGTGATGACAATGGTTAACTTCTTCACATCAGGCCTTGCGCTAGGGAGGAAGTTGTTCTGGACATGTTTGATGGCTTCTCCTGTCTCGGTCCGAGTTCCTGCCATGTGTTTGATGCTTGTCACCGCCCTCTTGACGCTAGTCTTGTCGCTGTAGGCATCGAACCCAAAGGCGTACTGGGTGTACACTTCAAACCCGTAGGATACAGCTGCAACTCTGGTCCGATTTTGTGAGACTACAAACTTGTCTACGATATCAGTGACAAACCAGAGCTCCTCGGTGAAGTCGCTGTCTGAGATACTCGAGGACGAGTCAAGGACGAAAGCTATGTCCATTGGAGTCTCTCTGCATTCTGGAATCAACAAGAATGAAGACTGTGATCAGAAAAGGCATAATGAAAAACTGAACCCTGATGATATAATTATTTGATAAAAAAGTTACTTTGATTGCGATGTACTTCTTTTAAATAGCAATCATTGAATGTATTATCGAAAACAATTTATAAAATGTGTCTGGTCTTTACAGACGAACAAAGGTGATGGTATGTGATGAGGATTTCTTTATTTCAAAACATGATTTTTTGGGAAACGAACATATAAATTTCAACAGAAAAAGAAAGAAAAATTTATCATCAAGCAATAAGTTTTATGAGAATTATAATAATTACGATTAAAATATAAAACATTGTTTTAAATTAACATTTACCTGATGACACCAAATAACTTATTTGAAACATAATATTCATAAAACTTCCAAAATGATAAAATAGCATAATTTGTGAATTTTTTTATTCGTTATTGTAGTTTAAATGAACAGTTTTGTACTTTTAAGCACAAATGCATATGCATTCCGCTAGGTGTGTTTAAGAAATACAAAGCAGAGGAAGGATTCTTAAATTTGAACTGTGACAACATATACCCATTTTCCAGCACATACAATCTCAAATAACTTCAATGTAAGCTAAAACTTCATAAATCAAATTCTAAAAGTTTAACACTTACCACAGCTGCTTTTTCTGAAAGAAAAAAAGACAGTTTCAAGATGAAAAGTTTCATGTCTCAAATTTAGTTCTCAATTCTATATTTGTTATTAGCTTCTCGCATGTAACAATGGCCTTTCACCGTGATAATACATATCAATAAAATAAAATATTCTTTTATGTTCTGACAAAAATGTTAAAGGTAATGATGTTGTAAATAGGATAAATTATTGTCTATACGTACGATGGTGGTGATGTCCGGAGAGGCTGTGCTTTAAGATGTACATCCTGGATCTGATTAAAGTAAAAGAAATGGACATAAGAACATAACAATAGAATCACCTCAAGCAGTAGTGATATTTAGACCAACTAATTTGGACCTTTTAAGAGCCACTCTGTAGGTAGTCGGTGTCATTTATGCCAAACTTTACCAATATTGTAATCTTATCGAGCAGTATCGATTGTTAAAGGAAATCATCATTTTAAAGCTAATCGACATCGATAGTGAAGGTTTGAAGTCGAAAACGCGACAACCAGCGTCAATCAGTCAAACGTAATTTTGGAAACTTATCTAAAGCAGTCAGAATGTAAATTATGCCTTTATCATATTTGATAGGATATAACTGATATTCATATGACGTGGACGTGTGAATTGGGCTTTTGAGAATATGTGATACTGTTTCTATAACTTCATTGAAAACAAGTTTGCAATATGAACTATATGAATATGTGAAATATTTTGAATTTATATCATGAATAATGCCCTTTACTATCGTATCAAAGCAACACATTATGTGAAGAAAATCCGGAGGAGGGCTTTAAGGTATATACATATCAATGAGATATGATCGGTCCTTATGTCCCTTACAATGGGACGGTATTTAAGGTTTTTTTAAATTTTAGGGTAAACACAGTTTAGAAAATGACAATTAATTTAGTAAAACTATAAAGAAAATAGAAGTAAAACCGGATTAACTGTCAATATTCTGGCTATTTTGTAACACGTTTTTCTCTCTCTATATATAACACACCAATAAAAATCAGTAATTTGCAATTATAATCTTGTTAGAATTCATAAAAATGCAAAACGGTAATCACGCTCATTCTCAACATATTCATATGCTATTTTCTAGATTAAAAAATAAAATAAAACATAAAATCTAATAGATTTAGAGTAAGAATTATTTGTCACCCTAAAGAACCTAAAATGATAATTATGAAAATAAGAGGGTTAGATACAAGAAGTTATTAATTAATCTAAAATTTAACTAAATTTGATGTTAGATTATTTGATATCGAATTGAAATATAAATTTCTCTTACCCCGATAAACAGGACTAGAAGCACAAACACGGAGAGGTGTGATGTCATTGTCAGGGTTTGAAGTCGGAGGACGAAATCGCCGATGGATGGAAGAGCTTTTATATGTATATGAAATATGATATGGATAATTTTTTATCACTGTTTAAACAATGTTCCTAATTATGAAGTTACTGTTATTTGGACAATAAAGATCACTCACATATTATAGAATACCCAAGTGTCACGACTTACGAATTACACCACTATTAACATTCCCTAGATGTGAATGTATCCAATTAATTTGTCCAAAATGTTTTTGACATCCTATTATGTAATTAACGTATCACCTTTAATTAGCATGGCTTATTATGTTTATTTACACACATGACGTCTGACACTTTTATCAATGTTTTTAAAGTTAATAGTTAAACAAGGTTATCCGTCGTCTATGAAACTGCTGTAAAGCTCTTAGGGTTGCGTCAATTTATATTTAATTGGCAACTTATACACATTATGTGTTCTTCTTTGTTCTTCCGATTACAAGATAAATTAACTTGTCAAATGTATCTAAAACACGAAATTTGACTTTTTAAACTGTTGAAAATGTAAACGTGATTTGAAGAGAACAGTCATTTAACGATTTAACTCAGTGTTACTGTCTCTGTTCAACGTTTTATAATAAATTGGTTTAACATTGATTTAGTCGCAATTGTTTAAGATATCTTTGCATAACATTGCAAAATACACCAGTACCAGAAAATCTCACATTTTATTAAGTATATCATACTTACGTTTTTCTTTAAATCGGCGATTTGATTATTTTCAAATAATTGATAGATTTGGTTGCAGGGCTCCACACAAAGGGATTTAGCAGAGAGATTTGGTTGCAGGGTGGCTCCACACACAGGGATGTTGCACAGAGATTTGGTTGCAGGGTGGTTCCACACACAGGGATGTTGCACAGAGATTTGGTTGCAGGGTGGTTCTACACAAAGGGATGTTGCAGAGAGATTTGGTTGCAGGGTTGCCCACACAAAGGGATGTTGCACAGAGATTTGGTTGCAGGGTTGCTCCACACACAGTGATTTAGCAGAGAGATTTGGTTGCAGGGTGGTTCCACACACAGGAGATTGCACAGAGATTTGGTTGCAGGGTGGTTCCACACACAGGAGATTGCACAGAGATTTGGTTGCAGGGTGGTTCCACACACAGGAGATTGCACAGAGATTTAGTTGCAGGGTGGTTCCACACACAGGAGATTGCACAGAGATTTGGTTGCAGGGTGGTTCCACACACAGGAGATTGCACAGAGATTTGGTTGCAGGGTTGCCCCACACAAAGGGATGTTGCACAGAGATTTGGTTGCAGGGTGGTTCCACACACAGGAGATTGCACAGAGATTTGGTTGCAGGGTGGTTCCACACACAGGAGATTGCACAGAGATTTGGTTGCAGGGTGGTTCCACACACAGGGGTGTTGCACAGAGATTTGGTTGTAGGGTGGTCCCACACACAGGGGTTGAAGGCAAAGAACGAAAAGTTTTCTGATGAATCACTCTGTAGCCACACAATGCTTTCTTCTGTTACATTTCCATCATCTAAACTAACGTCTGACCTTGACTAAATTTTAATTGAAAGAAGCCTGATCGAAGTGATTTTTGTGAATATATTCGTTGAAAATTCTAACGACACGTTTATAGACATAAACACTTCATAAAGGTCGTTTGGGCAATTAAAACAATTTCAATGACCTGTGTTTTGAGCATGAACTGGTGATTTTTCAGGATACTGTCCTACTCGTTGTTTTTGAATATTGAATAAGGCCTTTACATTGTGCACACATTTCATCGTCAGAATAAACTGAACCAATTTCATTAAGATTTTGGCTGAGGAAATTTGAATTGATATCTTTCTATGCTGAAAACATTTTAGTCAGAAAATAGGTTTAGGTCTTTAACTTCTTTTGATTGGTTTATAAAAGTGATGGAATCAAAGCATGCCAGAAACAATTCAAAGTAAGAGATTTGGGGTTCGAGATTCGAATAATCAAATTTTCTATTTTCTGCAATAATCTGTTCATTTAACACTTTTCCGAAAAATAGTCAATATTAGTAAACGTTAGATAAACCTTAACTTTTTTACCTAAAACCTTTCAAAATGAAAATAATATATTATCACGATTATAATCAAGAATTTTTAGTTTTTTGTACTTTGGACTTAAGTGTGTCTTCGTATATAATATTTAATGTATATAGATTTTTAAAGGAACAGTCCTATCAGGGTATTTTTTGTGGAAACAAAATTCAAGAGTCCTTTCCTGTTAATACTTATTTATTATTATACATGATTATTTCAGAATTATTTTCACATATGTTAGTGAGGGTAACATTTTAGTTGTTCTTGATTTAACAATTTGACAAAGAATAAAATGCATCACTGCGTCCTCTTGAGTTTTGTTTCCATAAAAAAATACATCGATAGGATTGTCCCTTTTAAGCTATATATTTAAGAAAAGGCATTATCATATGCATATAAAATTATCTATAGGTGTAGGTTACACTTAATTCTTGGTAATCATAATTCCCATTCCTATGTTTTGGTGTAGTTTGTATCCCATAAGTTACCGTGTAAAAGTATTAATAAATTAAATACATCGATAGGATTGTCCCTTTAAGATATATATTCAAGAATAGGCATGTTATAACAAAGATAAAGCATATATGTTCATAAATGGATGTATTATGTCATGGGGTCTAATTTGTATATTGTGTATTACTTATCTAATTTTTAAATGTTGCAGGGTGCTTTCTACATTTGTGACCATCATAACTCATTGTCGAATAAAACTCTGAGCGCTTGTTGTCATTAACTAATTGACCCTGATACACATATTTCAATATATTATGTTATATATATACTCAATAACGATGTGTATATCAACTTAAAAGGAGGATTAAATCTGAATATTTGACATTCTGGAAGCACAAAAGATGTTGCACAGTTCGATTCAGTTATCAGATCAGATCAGATCAATATCCAACAGCACTCTTATCTTATTTATTAAATATCAAGATACAATGAAAAACCATTTTCCGTCAACATTCAAGAAGGTCATGTTACCACAACTTCAATTACAGGAACTCTGTTCTCCTGAAGCCCAAACTCTTCAATGCTGAAATGGAAATATTGAAATTACATTTAAAAATGTGCTTGAAAGAAAAGATTACAAACAACAATGATCTATCATTATGTCAGAAACGCATGTCGAATTATGATCAGTGAAATTAACTTTTCTCGCAAATATTCTAGCTCAGACCAAGATCATTCATTATGTTTTACAACATGTCACGAGAAAGCTGTTTTGAATTCATGTTCAGCAAATGTTATAGTATTGTCTCTTCTCTCCTTCCATAGTTAGGATCCAGACAGAGGCATCTTGTTTAACATTTCCTTTCCAGGAGCAAGGTCAATTTTAATCCAACTGATAATTAACTTACCAGCAACACAAACCCGGATGTCAAGATTGCGCTTGATGATCTCGAGATCTTGATAACTGTCAGCTCGGAACACGCGGCCTTCATCCCCAGCAATCTTCTTCAGTTCATCATCGTTGACGACCCCAACTCCGATGGCGTACATCTGGATACCAGCCTTTCTCGCCTTTTCCGCCTCCTCGGCGGTTCGCTGCCAATTTTGGGAATAACCGTCAGTGAGCACGATGGCGATATGCGCAGCTCCCGGTCTCATCTTAAGACCCATTTGTATCTCCCTCATGTACTGGATGCCTTGCCAAGTGTCCGTCTGACCACCGGCAGTGTGTGGGGTTTTTGCGATGGCGTTCTCCAGATGTACCTGAATTGATAAATTGTTTTAAGCGTCATTAATGACTAAATTATTATACTGAGGCATATTAAGTGGTTTAATGTTTTACAATTCAGAAATTATGTGTTTTATACGTGTAATTATAAGTGTATTATATTGAGTAAGGAATTATTGGTATTCCTCCGTAATAACTATTGATTCATTTACAGTTCTTCTTTGACATCGTTTTTCACAGGAGCCCTTAGGCGTTTCCAATTCATTTAGTAGGTGTATAGGGCAAACAGTATAATAACCTGATCAGTAAAGGCATCGAAGTCAAATGCAGTGTTGTTATAAGTGCCATTCCCATAGGTGATGAAGGAGAAACGAACTCTCCGTGTTGAGATATCAAACGATGAAGCAAAGTTCTTGATGAAGTTTAGTCCGGTTTTGAAGTCCTTGATGTTGATACTTGAAGAAGAGTCTACCACCATGGAGATATCCAGGGGCAAGTCGTAACATGATGGTTCTTAAGGTATAAATACCAAAATGATTTAACCAAAATACCTAAAACCTGAACCTCAAATTACATTTTCTTAAGCATGAAAAGCTTCAAATACTTTACGAGTTGATTTCAGTCAGCCGTTTACGTTTCGTTGGATTGGGCTTTTTGAATAGATAGCAATATACACATGAAAAACATAACATGTTGTATCACTAATAGTTTACATACCGTCCCCGTGGTCTTCTGAAATTGAAAGAGAAGGAGTTGGCAATACGATTATGACAATGGTAGACACAAACATACATACATCATTAAAATTATATGCGTATAGCGAACACCGGATATTGCGAACTAAATTCTTTGGTCCCTTGGAGTTTGTTATATCCATGTTCTACTGTACATATCCATTAAGCCGGTTCCTGCCAAATGGAAATTGAGTGATACCATGTATTTCAATGATTTCGACGCGTCATATCATACGAAGTGTAGGTTACAACCATTCAACTCATTATTCGAATGAAAAAAAATTAAATACAAGGACAAGTTCTTTTTTATCCCAAAGTTTAATGATATTGAGCAATCTCTGTGTAACTTTTGTTAAAAAGTTTATGTCATCAAATAATCACTGCAATTAAATCTTTTTTATAATTTGTTTATTATTCCAAAACATTATTTACGTATCAAGTTACTGCAATTTATCATTGTCCACGTCATGTCATCCTTATCAGCATGGCAACGTGTAGTTTTGAAATGGTAAAGTAAGCTCTGTTGTAGAACCTTCTAATCTTTCCAAATGGATAGTTCTTAAAACTATTAACTCATCTTTTGAAAGCTACCTTGTCCTTCAAATCGCACTTAATATACTTACTGCCACATGCTGCAGCAACGATACGACTCCGGATGGTCTTCAGCATGTCGTAGTTATCAGCCCGGAACACGTTGTCGTCCTTGCCGGCGATGTTGCGCAGCTCGTCGTCAGAGATGTTGAAGCCAATACCCACTGCAAACACCTCCATCCCTGCATCGCGGATCGACTTGGCGCTTCTGGCAGTCTTAGCGCCCTCTTGAGAGTTTCCATCTGTGATGACAATGGTTAACTTCTTCACATCAGGCCTTGCGCTAGGGAGGAAGTTGTTCTGGACATGTTTGATGGCTTCTCCTGTCTCGGTCCGAGTTCCTGCCATGTGTTTGATGCTTGTCACCGCCCTCTTGATGCTAGTCTTGTCGCTGTAGGCATCGAACCCAAAGGCGTACTGGGTGTACACTTCAAACCCGTAGGATACAGCTGCAACTCTGGTCCGATCTTGTGAGACTACAAACTTGTCTACGATATCAGTGACAAACCAGAGCTCCTCGGTGAAGTCGCTGTCTGAGATACTCGAGGACGAGTCAAGGACGAAAGCTATGTCCATTGGAGTCTCTCTGCATTCTGGAATCAACAATAATGAAGATTGTGATCAGAAAAGGCATAATGAAAAACTGAAGCCTGATGATATAATTATTTGATAAAAAAGTTACTTTGATTGCGATGTACTTCTCTTAAATAGCAATCATTGAATGTATTATCAAAAACAATTTATAAAATGTGTCTGGTCTTTACAGACGAACAAAGGTGATGGGATGTGATGAGGATTTCTCTATTTCAAAACATGATTTTTTGGGAAACGAACATATACATTTCAACAGAAAAAGAAAGAAAAATTTATCATCAAGCAATAAGTTTTATGAGAATTATAATAATTACGATTAAAATATAAAACATTGTTTTAAATTAACATTTACCTGATGACACCAAATAACTTATTTGAAACATAATATTCATAAAACTTCCAAAATGATAAAATAGCATAATTTGTGAATTTTTTTTATTCGTTATTGTACGTTTAAATGAACAGTTTTGTACTTTTAAGCACAAATGCATATGCATTCCGCTAGGTGTGTTTAAGAAATACAAAGCAGAGGAAGGATTCTTAAATTTGAACTATGACATCATATACTCATTTCCAAGCACATACAATCTAAAATAACTTCAATGTAAGCTAAAACTTCATAAATCAAATTCTAAAATTTTAACACTTACCACAGCTGCTTTTTCTGAAAGAAAAAAAGACAGATTCAAGATGAAAAGTTTCATGTCTCAAATTTAGTTCTCAATTCTATATTTGTTATTAGCTTCTCGCATGTAACAATGGCCTTTCCCCGTGATAATACATATCAATAAAATAAAATATTCTTTTATGTTCTGACAAAAATGTTAAAGGTAATGATGTTGTAAATAGGATAAATTATTGCCTATACGTACGATGGTGGTGATGTCCGGAGAGGCTGTGCTTTAAGATGTACATCCTGGATCTGATTAAAGTAAAAGAAATGGACATAAGAACATAACAATAGAATTATCTCAAGCAGTAGTGATATTTAGACCAACTAATTTGGACCTTTTAAGAGCCACTCCGTAGGTAGTCGGGGTCATTTATGCCAAACTTTACCAACATTGTAATCTTATCGAGCAGTATCGATTGTTAAAGGAAATCATCATTTTAAAGCTAATCGACATCGATAGTGAAGGTTTGAAGTCGAAAACGAGACAACGAGCGTCAATCAGTCAAACGTAATTTTGGAAACTTATCTAAAGCAGTCAGAATGTAAATTATGCCTTTATCATATTTGATAGGATATAACTGATATTCATATGATGTGGACGTGTGAATTTGGCTTTTGCGAATATGTAAGACTGTTTCGATAATTTCATTGAAAACAAGTTTGCAATGTGAACAATATGAATATGTGAAATTTTTTTAATTATTGTTACACGAGTGTTTTCTCTCTAACTGACCAAAAAAGAATAAATAATTTGCAATTGAATCTCGTTAGAATTCATAAAAATGCAAAACAACAATCGTTATCATTTAATCCCGCTCATTTCATATGCTATTTTTCAGATTAAAAAATAAAATAAAACATAAAATCTAATACATTTACAGTAAGAATTATTTGTCACCCATAAGAACCTAAAGTGATACATATGAAAATAAGAAGAGTTTTAGATACAAGAAGTTATTGTTTGATATAGAAATGAAATATGAGTTTCTCTTACCCCGATAAACAGGACTAGAAGCACAAACACGGAGACGTGAGATGTCATGCTCAGAGTTTGAAGTCGGAGGACGAAATCGCCGATGGATGGAAGAGCTTTTATATGTATATGAAATATGATATGGATAATTTTTTATCACTGTTTAAACATTGTTCCTAATTATGAAGTCACTGTTTTTTGGACAATAAAGATCACTCACATATTATAGAATACCCAAGTGTCACGACTTACGAATTACACCACTATTAACATTCCCTAGATGTGAATGTATCCAATTAATTTGTCCAAAAAGTTTTTGACATCCTATTATGTCATTAACGTATCACCTTTAATTAGCTTGGCTATTATGTTTATTTACACACATGACGTCTGACGCTTTTATCAATGTTTTTTTTAAGTTAATAGTTAAACAAGGTTATCCCCCGTCTATGAAACTTCTGCAAACTCATAGGTTTGCGTCAATTAATATTTAATTGGCAACTTATACACATTATGTGTTCTTCTTTGTCCTTCCGATCACAAGATAAATTAACATACCAAATGTGTCTAAAACACGAAATTTGACTTTTTAAACTGTAGAAAATGTAAACGTGATTGAAGAGAACAGTCATTTAACGATTTAACTCAATGTTATTGTCTCTGTTCAACGTTTTATAATGAGTTGGTTTAACATTGATTAAGTCGCAATTGTTAAGATATCTTTGCATAACATTGCAAAATACACCAGTACCAGAAAATCTCACATTTTATTTAGTATATCATACTTCTGTTTTTCTTTAAATCGGCGATTTGGTTATTTTAAAATTTTACAAAGATACCCTTATTGTCATAAAAGAACTAAAAAACCCAATACCTTACAAAGTGAAAAAGTAAAAAAACGACCAAAGCGTTAAAAGCAATAGAGTGACAATGGCCAAAAGAAAGTAAAACGTGCCACGAAGTAAGTAAAAAGGCCCCAATCAAGCGAAATTGGCTGAACAAATTTTTTATTTATTTTATTTATGTATTTATGGCTTCGTGAAATATGATAACAAGGACTGTATGCTTCAAGTACCAACATATTATCTTGATTGTCAAAGCCGGTATATAGTGCAGAAGCTGATCTTATATTGCAGGTTGAACTTATATTGCCCGCTGAAGTGAAATGAAGTATTAAAATATCATTCTAAAACATAAAGACACACTAAGGGTCAGAGAATAAATAACACTTTCATGATCCTATACAAGTTAACTCATCATGGTATTGACTATTAGATTGTTTTGTTACTGAGCTTCAAACACACAGGGAGGGCACAAATCGCTGTTCTTATACGTCTTGAATTCAAGTTCAAGAAGTCAACAATTATGTAATAGTTATATGACGAGTATTGGTCGTATAACATACTTATACCACGACCAACACAACGACATATATAAACAAAACATATCTTTTAAATTACTTTACGCAAATTGTAAAAATGCGTTGAACTATGTTCTCTTAACCAAACAATGTGCCTCATCACGCTTTTTGAAGCTACCAAATATTCTCTAAAATATGCTCTATAGTTACCTTATCCTTCGTGTCTTTAAAAAAACTGTCTATTGAGCAGCAGTTAAGTAGAAAACTACGGTAACAACAACAGCGCATGGGTCATGCTTTGCACGTGCACACCATGATGAAAACGACATGGGCTTTCGGAGAGGGCGACATTGTCACTGTGTACAATTGAAGTTTAGGACGTAGGCAGCATTTCTTTACGAACATGGATGATGCGCCCAAAATGACAGGTGATTACTTTCCTCTCGATGAATTTAACATAGAAATTTAGAATTTGAAAGTGTTTCTACTGACCAGAGTGCAATTTTGAAGGAACTAAGATATACCATAGGATAATCATATGACAGAAGACTGCCATTACATATTTAGTTATACACGGTTGACCCAAATTCATTGAATTTTCCTGTCTCATTAATAACCAATCAACGTGGACTGTATTTACATACTTTTAACATTAATGTCCATAACTTAATCGCCGCTGCAATTCCTTTCCGTAACTTAATTTACAGGCTGTTAATGTAAAGAATGCGTTTGAAGGTGGCATATAAGGCACACGTTTTGTGTTCTTTATCACCGTTGTATTGACTAGAGTATTAACTTGTCTTTTGAAGGAACTACAATTAATTTACAACTTGGTCTCTTCATTGCATATATTTTTGTGTCAGATACACCTGACGAAGTAGGCAGGAATTCATTTCCTAAGATGTTTAAGTTATTACATATGAGGAAGTTATCTACTATTGAAAGAACAGTCTATATTGACTTTTTCATAGATTATTGATATTCAAGAAGAAAATTAACAGCTATTCTTTTACCTTAATTCGGCATTCGAATGAATATGCGAGATGTTTTGAATGAATTACCATACCATAATGGACTGTCTGTTTAACACTACAGTTGTCTAAATGGTTTAAGGCAACTTAAAGTGGCCCTGGTCTGTCATGGCTAGATAGGCTAGATAAGGAAGTTTCTGCCACTGATCATTTAATAGAATTTAGATGAACATTTGCAGTAGTTATTGGTATTCGAACTATGGAACAATTTTTCCAAAAAAAAAAATCAAAATTAAGAATTTCCTCCCAAAAAAATGTTGTTAGTAATAGGGGTGGGGTTTAGAATTGGAAGAAGTCAAAGTTAATAATTAAATAAAGCATAAGTCATCAAAAGGATGACAGGAATTACAAAATCGTACAATGAAGAAAATGTACAGTGAATTATGTGTTTAGGCTTCTGAAAATATCAGCCATCTCTTTGCTTTACATGATTCAGTTTAACATAATCTTAACTCTTTGAAGGTCCTCTATGGAACGACAAACATGACGCCTGTCCAGGAGAATTTCTCTAAAACGGAAAAGATTCATATGGGTGAATTGTTTGTGTGAAGAGAAGAGAGACGTGTTGGTCTCAACTCTCCACCAAAACGAAGAAATGGTCGGAGTATTCCTGAGGCAAAACGACGTCCTCCGGCTGTAACGACTACCTGAAACGATGACAAGGCTCCCGATAGAACCCTTACAATTAACAAAATATAAAAAAATGTAAAAAGCTCTAATAAGTTGTCCCATGGTTGTTTGTCGTTATTTGAAATTTGGAGGTATTTGTCAAACCGTTGCAGTTGCATAGATCGTGATCCATTCTGTTTTTAGTTTGTCATGAGAAGGGTTAAATGAAAGTAGTTCCGGCTGATTCTCTGTTGCAGTATAACTAACATTTTGGTAAGATTATACCACGGGTCCAAACAATAGAGTCGTGGTATAAGAAATGAAATATAGAACAGAAATTGTACTCATTTTACCAGCAAAGTAAATTCATCAGAGTACAGATCAGATACATTCATAAAATTGTCAATTTCTTTCGATGTTGCCATTTTGTATTTCTACCACTGTGATAAATTTTCGTGAATGATCTCAATGAAAAACGCCCAATCATGTAGATTATTGTGGATCTTCTGAAGAGATGCATTTACAGTGTTAAAGGAACCTTTTCAACATCATTTGAAATGGGTTCGTGTAACTTATCTGAAGTTTGTAAATTTCATTAAGAACTACTATCTAATATCTTATTTCTTTATTTCCGAAAAAAAACTAATTTTAATCTCTTGACTTCCTGAAGGATGCCCCACATTGCCTCTAACACTTGAACTGAACAGATGGCACAAGAGAATCAAACATGAGAAATATAGTTCTTTTATGGGATTATCTTAAAGAACCAATTTTAGATATTGTTAGAAAAACACACCACCACAAAAGTGTATTTCACAGATTTATCAACTTGAAACATAAGACCATTTAAATACTGCTTTTTGCCTTTTTGAGTCTTTGGTTTGACCTTTTTGAATTCATTCTCGGGTATCGCTGTATGATACAAGCTCTCACATGGTACGTGCTGTTAAACGTTATATCTGTCACGCCATTATACTCAAATCACTTAGGAGGATATCTATGAGATATTAATGCTGAAAAGATTTATACTCATAATTATCCACTTATCATAGAGAAGCTTCATAAATATGATTACCATTATTTAAGTTAATCGTGATGACTTATAAGATTTAAATCGACGATCGTACAGGAATTATAACGGCTATTTTATGTGCAATCAACGTTCTATGTTAATGTAGCGATGCCATTTTGTAAATGCTAATTCATATTATTTGCATTATTACTATAACGTTTGGACATTATGATTAAGTATGAAACTGACTCTCTGCCATTAGACATCATTTACGATGTTATTCAGCAAGACATGAGTAATACGTGTAGGAGAATGTCCTCAAACTGGCCATCAGTTTTGCACGTGGGGCATGTTTGAGGCGGTTAGGCCGAAAACATGCTCCACGTGCAAAACTAATCGCCAGTTTGAGGACCTTCTACTTAAAACAATGTTTAAGTAAACGAGTTCCTGCTGCAAGAATGATCGCCACAACGCAACTTTTCATATGCAAAACTAATTGCCACTGATGCTCTATGTGTATTTCATGATCTTCTTGACGGTTAGTTTCAAACTAATTCCATATGATTTATATTAATTTAATTCGTCGAAACTATAATGCATATTACGCATTTTACATTTAAAGGGGGTCTGCAACTTGAATTTTTAACTTCCAGAGTTTTATTAGCAAGGCCCCGAAATAGTCGTAAATAATAGGTAAATTCAAGTTGCAGACCTCCTTTAATGTATATTTTTGTATTTCATTTGATATTACTCATATTTTAAAAGTTTAGTTATAGCATTTGTTTGCAATAAATAGATAAATTGCGTGCGTGCGTGCGTGCGTGCGTGCGTGCGTGGGGAAATGGACATCTAGTATACCTTTTATATATCCTTCATTGGAAGTAATACGCTTAGAAAAAAGCCAGCAATAGAACATCTTCAATCGTAGTTACAAATACGACACAAATAGCTTGTACCATGTCCTATTTTTGAATTATCATTCATGATTAAGAGGAAAATCTTAAGTTAAAGGGGCAGTAGCACATTTTAGGGGGGAATAAAATGTGATGTCAGGAAAATGAAAATTAATAATTCAAATACATAACGTAAAGTTTAGCCATGCGATTCCTTTTTCTTACACAAACTGAATAAAAGGTGTTCACTCAATGGCCGCCAATGGATTTCATGTGAATCTTCATACTGTGTCCTCTGACTATGGATGATTGGCTTGTGCAATGATTTTTTTGACACTGTCAAAATAATATATTTAACATTAACTTACAATTATCAGTGAAAAAAAAATAAAAATGATAAAAAAACCTGTCACTGCCCCTTTAAGAAATGAATTAAAAGAATAGTTAATTAATAAATTGAATAGCTTGTATTTAGTAAAGGCGTAAGAGACTAAAATCCATTCGATGGAGATAATATTAAAAAAAGTTTAGTATATATAATATAATCTCGTTATTAGGTATAAATAGTATAATCTTATATCAACTTAAAGGTATTATTACATAAGCATTTCATATGAGGAGAAAATCATCTTGAAAAAAAATATCAGGACATACGTCCAACAATAACTATATATTCTTCTTTTTATAAAGATTATGTTTTAGTCCTTTTATGATGTTTCAATAAACATCCATGAACATTTATGTCTGGTCAACTTATTTGGAATATGCATTGCATATTATAAATACTGGTTTAGATAGGATTGTTAATTTTTCCGGTTACGTCCGAGTCGTCATTAGTTTTGCACGCACTTTTGGATTTCAGCACTTTTCTCACGATTCAGGCCGTTTCGTTCGAGCGCATTGATTTCGACGGCAACATTCTTGGCATCGGTCCAACAAACTATTGGAGACCTTCCATAAATTAGTCAACTATTGGAGACTTTCACAAGAGAAATATGAAAACAAAACTTAAATAATGTTTACGTAACTTTGTTTTAAGAAAAGCTATTAAGTGATAGAACGTATGTCGTTTGAGTTACATACGTTTCAGCAGTTATCGAGAAAAAGACACATTTCTGGAAACCATCATTTTATTGCTTCTTAGTTCAGTTTATAACAACACTTTGAAATTGTTACAAAATCGAAATTTAATGTTTGTGTTTGTGTCCAGATATTAGCGTGAATAAACAAATACGTCTCCATCGTCTATACAGTACATGTATCCATATAACCTCTTATAGTTTCACTCGCTGAAGTAACCTTCTCTTCGTTGTTAAACCAAATGTAATAAAAGGCAACAAGGGATAACAGATCGTAATGAACGTTTTACTTTCACTTTTAATCGTAGATATTCGTGACATATCTTCATTTCTGCGCATTATCGGATATTCAACCATAAACATGTGTAAAAGATCCGATCAGAGCAAATGAAAACGTTATAGCAGGTTCAAAATCGAAATATAAACAATGATCTCTACGATATTTTGTTCATGTCAAAACGACATGATCGTTAACAGGTCGTGAATGTGGTCTAGCGTAAATGCATTCTTTCCCCACAGAGACGTTAGCCTCTGTTCTATAACGCCTAGATCCTGGGGTTCCGGCAGATTGCCCTAGCGGCAAAAACTTGTAACTTAAAATATCTCCTTTATTTGCAGCCAATAAAAACACCTTTTGGATATCCATGACTTAGGGAGTTCTTAACGGTCGTATAGCGACAAAGAAAAATATTATGTTTTTTTGTTTATTTTTCATTAACAGTGTGAGAGGGAAACTATTTTAAAATCTAATATGGATAGGGTTTTTCATTAGATAGAAACTGTTTTATAATTGTGTAAATCATTATTTGTTTTATGATAAATTTTATTATACTCATCAACCAAAAAATAACTAATAAGAAGGCAAAAAGCGCGGATGGTTTGTAATGAGAAGAATTACCTCCCCTGGATGTGAAATTTAAAAGAAAGCTAAGAACAGAGGCTACTTCAGGTATGACTGAGTTACCTCTTTGGGGGAGAGAATGGCGTAAATGAAGCTTAAAGGAATATTCCAGATTGACGAGATCATGAAAGCATAATTAGACCATTTTATATGACCCTATAGTTACATATTTTTCTATCCCTTTATTTCTTTTTCATGGGTACAGCAGATTCTCACATTTTCACGATAATATGGTAGATCTACAATAAATGAAATTGATATATGAATTAGGTATCTACATAAATATGTTGTGGCAAGATAACCAAAATGACACAAATGAAGCATATTTGCACTGAGAGTATGCGTATGATTTTGTGCGATAGGTAATTGTATCTCATTTCGGCTTTAGTCAAGCAAAACAAGACAATATGTATGATAGGTATATTTCATAATGTAAAAATTCTTGAACTTATGATAATGTATGTTTTTGAAGAGAACGTGAAAGCGCTGAAGGTCATACAAAGACTACAAGACTATTATCTAAAGGTCAACAAGATATATTATCTTACACCGTCACCGACAACGATAAATGAGCGAATTTTTATCTAGCATTGTGTAATAGGTTGGAGATAAATACTGAATAAGTAGGAACATTAATCAGGATGAAAATTGATGTCCAATTATCATTTAACAAGGCACATTTTCATTAATATACTTAAAGACAAAGTGTTGGTTGTAATTATAAATTCTAGTTATTTCAAAGTTTCTACAATATACTTTTCATTTTATGCTTTCCTCTGTCAAATTGGTACGGGTTCCAACTTCTAATTGAGAAGCTTTACGATGGTATGTCTAACTTCAAACACCCTTTTCTATCATGACCAAATATTTGAAATAATTTAAATGTCTTACAAATGAAACGATGTTTTCAACTCGCATGAAGGAACACATAAATTCATCTATATATATTTATTAACCCATTGAAAATCAGGTAAGATCCAAAATTAAGACGGATGCAAATCAAATGTTTCACAGAATTATAACTGTTTACCATTATATGAGAACTGATTGAACGTAATATATAACCTTATGAGCAGCATTGACAATTGAAGAACCACTAAGAGTATTTGGCAGATTCAAAATGGCTAGAATTTTTTGCATACGGGCATTGTACATCTCCAATGTTTTTGTAAGTTGATACCTATGGGCCAGCTGATACTGCTTCATGCCAAACATCCTATCTAAATGTTAGTCATGTAAGATAAGACTAAATAACCACACATTATAAATGAATTAAATTGATTAAAAATGGTTTGTAAACTGATAAATTTCTTTCTTGATATATTTTGTTTTGGAAATCGTGTTAACATAATAAAATTCAATCGCTTTTAAATATTGTGGAATAAAGCTTTAAAATAGAAGCATTATATTTGTGTCTAAAGGGTTCATCACCCTATATATGAGGGGAGTAAGTGTCAAATGTAAGTTTTCAACCAAAAGGTATTATTGTAGATGTTGTACAACTACAGATTTTGGAGAAGCCGTCCATTAAAGGTTCGAGGATAATTCCTGATACGCATATATTTGAGGACGAGGAGAGCAGGCCACAGGCTACAATTATTTTACAGTAGTTTTATCATTTTTGTCTTTTTAGTACACCCTTTTATTTCGTTGGGCTTTCAGCTTTTGCACATTGACTAACCTGCCATAGACTACTTTTCAGTCCAAAACTGGGCACACGTTTTGCGGCATGAAGGCCGATAGAGAGTGAAAGCAAATATGACCCCTTCGTCAAGGCCGTTCAGCATGATATGACCTTCAACTTGGGGTCACTTTGCCTGCTCACATCAACATTTTAACAGTAATTCCAAGACCCAGAAAAAAATACACACATACTAGTGAGTCAGACCTTTCATTTGCACCATCACACGTCACAATAAAGTGTCTACAAGTATTTTTTTTAAATTACCCACTAGGGACTACTTTGTCTCTGAATTGCTTCCGCATTGCGGTAAAAGTTAGGCTATGGAATTGAGGGTTGTGTCCAGAAACGAAACCTACAAACTGCGAACAAAACGTCCATCTAAACCCAAGAGTCCCGGTGACCTATAAAGTACAGCACGAAACAGTAGGTAATATTCTTTAAGCAGAGTAAAAAGGTGAAAAACTAATATGATTTACCCAAAAATCGAACTATTGCAATGAAACTGAACAGTACTTGTGGTCTGTGCGTCAATGATTAAATCGGCTTGATTTGAATTGCGTACACATTGACCACCGATGCTAAAATTTACAAATTGAATATGACTGAATTGACCTCCAGACGAAGAGCCGGAAATCTCGTTGGGATATCTGTCATGGGTTGGCTGGGATTCGACCGACAGATTCTGGATTCGGAGATTGGTAGCCGTACCTTCTGCATCATTGTCCATTTTCAAATAGACGATACGCGGACAAGAACCTTCCACCCGGATGTTTGTGTACACATGGTCGGCCATGTCGAAGGTTGTGGTGCCACGGGCAAGGTTAAAAACAGCTTTGTTACGACTGAGGTGGCATGTGGAACCTTTGAAAGTGCACCAGTCGATGTGGATGACGTCGATATCACTGATCCGGACTTTTCTGTTTTCCCGAGCAACCCACCAGCCATATTGGAAAACAGCGCCATTTTGAGCTTGCCATACAACGACTCTCCTGACAACCATGTCGCTTTTGTAGACCTGGAATGAATTTAATTCACTGATATATATCTATGGTTCAACATTTAAACATTTGACTTATGTATTTCTTTTTCAAAGACCGTTTTATGTAAGTTCTCTAAAAGATTGTTCACATATGTCACCTTGTGTCTTCCAAAACCTTCAATTAAACTATTGTCTTATTTGAAAATATCGGGTTGAAGAGGTTTATGAAACATTGAGTTAAAACCAAACATAAGCTGCTAAATAAATTGAAATATTCTTAAAAAAGAAAAGAAATCATTTGTTGGCCAAAGCTATACTTCTTACCTTAATGGCATCATCGTTGGCACAAATAAAGCAGTCCTCTACCAACGAGTCGGACCCGATAGCAATTCCATCATTGTTGAAGATCCAGGCTCCGACCATCTTCACATAACGTACAGTGTTGTGGTCGCTCAATATAGCCCGATAGAAGAAATGTGTTGCATCTACCAGTGTAATTCCTTCCAAAGTATGAGAATGTCCTTTATCCATATTGATCATAGCCCATAGAAACTGGGGATCATGGTCCTTGTATATTGAGGTGGACAGGATTCCTCGTCCGTGGATCTTTACCGAATGTCCACCCGTGGTTCTGAAACCGCCGTGGACGTACGCCCCTGGTGCTAGATATACCTCCTTGATATGGGTGTCAAGGGTCTTCTGTCCATGAAGGTTGTGAATCCCGACATCGTAGTAAAGGACTTGGTTATCGTGCTTGTTTGGAGTTTGTGTCTCAGGAGGATCAGCAAATACCATCAGTTTGTCTTTGATGTCTGGACCTCCGGTGCTGCTGCCGTAATCATAGTCGAACTCTACAGACATCCATTTCTTGTTGCTGCTGACAGTAAACTGTGCTGTCTTGGCACCAGTTCTGTGACAGTGGTATCCGTAGCTCTTTGGGCGGACAATACATTCATTGAAGTCCTTGTTTGTAAGGACTTCAACGGTCACGTTTTGACCCGTGAAGGCGAAAGACGTCCATGACATCGTTCTACCTGGCCTGGTATTGGACACCTGCTTGGCTCTTTGATCTGACCGGGTGATGTAGGTAAAACTTTCCTTCTTAGCACTTCCTTGACTGACAAACACTTTGAACTTGTCAGATGCTGATACGCCGTGTGCATGGGGATATATGATAAGGTTACCAACTTCAGGCGATGCCGTGAAGAAATACTGAAGCAAGGACACAAAAGCTGAAAACGTTATTGACAACATGCTTTTAGAATGTGAAATGTGTGTTTGCACCTGGTTATCTTTGAGATTATCATGTGAGCCAATGAAATATGAGTTTATCTAGGACAACCTTTGGATGCTCACTCTCCCTTGTGTAGCATATGAGATATCTTTAAACATCATCACACGTTATCGTAACTTTGTTTATGGTGTTTATATAAGACTTGCTCTGAAAGATGACAGAATGTTTTGATTTCTATGTAGGCAACCAGTTGTGTTTGATGTAAGCTATCAAGGATTTCAATCTTACATTGACTCTGTTGGTTCTGTTATGTGATATGATGGACGATGTTCAACATCTATCACGTAAGAGAAACATTTTTAATTTGATAGGAAATCAAAACAAAATAAGTATTCCTCTAATTTGTGTTTTTGGGCAAGGCACTTCATCTACACTGCACAAATAGGTACATATACACGGGTGTAGTACTGCAATAGTTGACTTAGATTTGTAACCAAAACCTAGATTTTTTCCCCGTCATATTCAATTAAGAATTGAATGTCAGTTGATGTGTTTGCACTGGAAATGAACGATGTCAAAACCTACATTCAAACTCGTGTGAACCAAACGAGCTTGCGAGTTTGAATAAGCTTTGACATCGTTCATTTTACAGTCACACACAAACTGACAATCAATTCTTATAATTTCACACCATATATTGAATGGAACAGCGGAATGATATGAATACTGTTTTATCCCTTGAACGAGTAACGCTAGCGCTGCGACATGCGACAAGAAATAATCCCAATTTGGAAATCAACTGAATATTTATCAAAATAAGTATATGTTCTGTATAAAAGAACACGATATACCCATGAAGCGCACACTTGTATAAAATCCCTTCGCGCAAGGACAGGAGAACAGAGTTTTCTGCCTTATGCATACGTTGTGTCATGCTGGCCGCCATTTGCAGGGGTATCTTCCTCGTGTAACCAACAATGGTTAACTGGTTAAGTGACATGTAACTGCTCTATCGATACATTTTCATCTCTTGTGTATACATCGTGAGTATAAGGTTGTCTTTGTTACGCTATATACATTAGTCAATATTGATCGTAATGTAAAAATTATCAAGCAAAAGATGCATCTCGTTCCGTTCAACCAGATCTATTTTGCAAATGATAAAATGAATGTTTTTCAAATTAAAATATATCAATTGAAAAATAAAGCTATGATTACAGTTCCATTGAGGATTTTTTACATACAAATTATTGACGGGCCGCGCGAGCGAATCTAGCTTCTGAGCCCAGGGTACAGATTAGTGAAGTTAGCGTAACGTTCGTACCCCGAGACAGGATGGCAAATCTCCAGGATAGAAGAACGTTTTAAGAATAAATGAGTGAACACTCAAATTAAATATAGTGGTTTTTTTCCAATTCCAAAACAATGTTGTTAAATCAAATGAAGCAGGTCTAAAAAGAGTTATAATCACACTTCACAACCTCAAATAAATAAGAAGTGTTCACAGGAAGATGGCCGCCAAGAGATCGACCTTATGCTTTATTGATTCTTCTACGATTACTGTTTATCGAATGGAGTAATGAGATTTTCGACATTCAGAAGATACTTCTGTCAAATGCCAATATCAGTTTTGGAAACGTTAAGACGTAACCTACTACTGACCATATGACCGAAACTGATATGATAGATACAACCCTAACTAAAACAGTATTTTGAATGTAATATTTTACAGAGATCTAAGTTAATAGGTTTAAAAAAGGGATATGTGTATATATATGGTATATTATCATTAAATAATTCATTTCCATACCCAAACATTATAAATTTATTCACACTTACATGTATGCACGGGTCCAAAGTGAGTAATTTTTTGAAAGCATGAGGTGGATTCGTGAATATTTTATTGAAAAGTTAATAAAAGTGAAAAAGTTATTAGGTTTAAAAGGAATGACATATTATCATTAATTGATTTGTATTTTTATTCACACCACGGGTCCAAATGGCGAAAATTGAAGTATAATAAAGAAATCAGTAGAGATTTTTTATAATTATTGGATATTGAAGCCTAGAAAAAAGTGATTTTTTTTCTGGTTTCCGCCTTCGCCAGTTTCATAATTCAAAGTAGCAGATGTTGATTCTTACTATTATTCGAACTTAGTATTTACAACTATAGTAATAAGTGTGGATTGCTAGATGTCCGTTTGAACAAGGTAGCAATCTTATTTTGTTCACACACTAGTCAGTTAAATGTAAACTTTGCAAAAGAACGATATAGTTTTGACGAAGATAAGTAGTTTGATAAATAATGAAAATAGTATGAAGTTTCTTCAACTTGACAAACTTGTTATTCTTTACATAAGTTAACTTGAAAGAAACCAAAGAAGATCATGAAATACATTAAGAGCATAAGTCCCACTTCGTTTTGCAAATGAAACGTTGGGTAGTGACGGCGGGAAATCGTTAATCTAAACTTGTCAAAAGTAGGAGATTGTCCTAAAATTAGGCATTATCTAATGTCGGTCTAACGGCCTCAAAAAGGCTCCACGTGCAAAAAATTAGGTCAGTTTTCGCACATTCTCCTATATTTAATAACAAATGATAACAAGATTACAAAGACGTGCTCTAAAAACGTTTTAATCAATAGGATGGTAAACTAGCTCTTACTTCTCTATATAAAGTGAATCCAATGTAATACAAAATTTGAATTAATGTCGGAACCATTAATTGATAATATTATAAATTTTAACAATTGTACATGTATTGCTTTTGTGTCGATATTGGGAAAACTTATTTTTGCCAATAAATCAATGCTTTTTGCTAAATGAACAAATAAAATTTTGTCATTCGGATATCAGAGCGATGATATACTGATGGAAATGAATAAAGAAACGCATGTATTGATGCTGAAATTTGTTTTATTGTTATGGGTTTTTGATCAAGTATATTTAATTAAGTATGTACACCACAGGTGAAATTTCAGTATCTGGTGTGTCCTCCCTGTTTCCTGATCACTTCTTGAGACCGTCGTGGAACACTTTGGATCAACTTCCGGATGACAGCCCGAAGAACTGCGCGCCACTCTTCTTGGAAAGCCTGGAACATGGCATTAAGTGTCTGGGGTAGAACATCACGATCCCTCACCCGACGTCCAAGAACGTGCCAGAGGTGTTCAATGGGATTAATGTCTGGGCTCTTGGACGGCCATGGCAACACTCTGACGTAGTTCTGCGTGAGAAAATCCCTGCTGACGTGAGCCGTATGGGGTCGAGCATTGTCATGTTGAAACTCAAAGTTTACATCAACTCTACGGCGGAAAGGAAGAACAACACTTGCAACACTTCGTCTCGGTAACGGACACCAGTCACCCTTCCATCAAGTCGAACAAGGTTGGTCCTATGGTCGTAGGTTATTCCGCCCCATACCATCACAAATCCGCCCCCGTAGGAATCGTGTTGTTTGATGGTGCACTGATGGTGACGTTCACGAAGGCCACGCCAAACACGGATCCGACCATCTGCGAAGTCCAAATTGAATCGAGACTCATCACTGAACATGGTATTAGCCAATGTCGAAGTTGTCTAACTCGATGTTGTGTAGCCCATGCTCTTCTGAGACGTCTGTGTTCCGCAGTCAGCCATACCCCAACAACAGGACGACGTGACTTTAAGCCTCTGTTTCTGACAGTACGGTCACAAATTCTTAGTCTTGTTACTGCCCTGGTGCCTATTCTCGAAAGTGTCCTAGCTAACTTCAATTTCAACATTTTCAGTTTATAATGGCCCCACGCAGCCTCGAACAAACGGAACATGCCAGACATAAGTTAACAGTAATTAAGCGTTCCCTTATTCGTTTCCATCAGTATATATTATGATCAACCAATAATTGAATTACCACAGTGAAACTGAATATTATTTGTGGTGTGGGCATCGATATGGAAATCGGCATGATCTGGATTCCTGACACATTGTCCACCAATTCTGAAATTCACAAATTGAATATTACTAAAATGTCCCCCAGAGTGAGAACCGGAAATCTCGTTGTGAAGACCATCATTGGTTGGCTGGGATTCGACCGACAGATTCTCGATCCGGAGATTGGTAGCCGTGCCTTTGGCACCATCATCCATCTTCATATAGACTATGCGCGGACAAGAACCTTCAACTCGAATGTTTGTGTACACATGGTCGGCCATGTCGAAAGTCTTAGTGCCGCCAGCTAAATCCCAAACAGCGTCATTGCCACTAATATGACACTTGGGACCCTTGTAGGTGCACCAGTCTGTGTGGATGACATCAATATCACTGATCCGGACCTTCTTGTTGTTTCGACCAGTCCACCAGCCATATTGGAAGACAGCGCCATTTTGAGCTTGCCATACTACCACTCTCCTGACAACCATGTTGCTTTCGTAGACCTGGAATGAATTCAATTCATTAATATAAATCTATGGTTCAACATTTAAACATTTGACTTATGTATTTCTTTTTCAAAGACCGTTTTATGTAAGTTTATATGTTATGTAGGTTTTATGTAAAGATTGCGCTATTTCGTTTATTCTGATCTATGAAGTCAGAAGTTCACATAAGTCACCGTGTCTTCCAAAACCTTCCATTAAGCTGTCTTATTTGAAAATATCGGGTTGAAGAGGTTTATAAGACATCGAGTTAAAACCAGAAGTTAAATGAATTGGACTCTCACGCGATACGAGGATAATAATTGAAATATTCTTAAACAAATAAAATCAAGCAATCGTTGGCCAAAGCTTAACTTCTTACCTTGATGGCATCATCATTAGCACAAATGAAGCAGTCCTCTACCAGCGAGTCGGACCCGACAGCAATTCCATCATTGTTGAAGATCCAGGCACCGACCATCTTCACATAACGTACAGTGTTGTGGTCGCTCAGTGCGCGAAAGAAGTACTTCTCTGCATCCACCATCGTGATTCCTTCCACAGTGTGAGAATGTCCTTTATCAAGATTGATCATAGCCTAAAGAAACTGGGGATCATGGTCCTTGTATATTGAGGTGGACAGGATTCCTCGTCCGTGGATCTTTACCGAATGTCCATCCGTGGTTCTGAACCCACCCTGGACGTACGCCCCTGGTGCTAGATATACCTCTTTGATATGGGTGTCAAGGGTCTTCTGTCCATGAAGGTTGTGAATCCCGACATCGTAGTAAAGGACTTGGTTATCGTTCTTGTTTGGAGTTTGTGTCTCAGGAGGATCAGCAAATACCATCAGTTTGTCTTTGATGTCTGGACCTCCGGTGCTGCTGCCGTAATCATAGTCGAACTCTACAGACATCCATTTCTTGTTGTTCCTGAGAGTAAACTGCGCTGTTTTGGGACCAGTTCTGTGGCAAAGATATTTGTAGCTTTTGGGGCGGACAATACAGTTCTTGAAGTCCTGGTTCGTGTGGACTTCGACAATAACATCTCTACCCGTGAAGGCGAAAGACGTCCATGACATCGTTCTACCTGGCCTGGCATTGGGCACCTGCTTGGCTCTTTGATCTGACCGGGTGATGTAGGTAAAACTTTCCTTCTTGGCACTTCCTTGACTTACGAACACTTTGAACTTGTCAGATGCTGAGACGCCGTGTGCATGGGGATATATGGTCAAGTTCCCCCATACAGTCGATGAAACCACAAACAGAATCGCTGAAACCGTTATGAACGACATGACATGCCTTTATATTAGAATGCAGAGGCTATCTTGGACTGGATCTAGTTTGTCTTAACCAATAGCAACTTAAGATATTATCTAAGATAACCTTTGCTGATTTTCTTGTTGCTTATCTTGCATGTAAACTTTTGATAGGTAATCCATGACTTAAACATGAAAATTTGTTCATAATATACAATGTATATAATATATATTATCAATTACCTACTTATCTATGAATACGATTATAATACATAAAGTTATAAATATCATCATAGATATATATTACAGGAACAGGCCTGGGAATAATGCATTAGTTTGTTTCATTCCGTATGTTGGCATAGATATTAACTAGTGTCCAAAAAAATGCATCCGAGTTTTTAACATCGCTGGCAACAACTTATTTTTACCGGATAGAGTCCTTTTTGAATATGATTGATAAGCATATCTCATGTGAGGAAGACACACAGCCTTATTTATAGGAAAAGATAGTTTTCATTTCGTTCCTGCTCAAACACCAATGGGATACTTACATCTCAATTTCATTTTTTTTGACAGTATCATCGGCTTTTAAGTTAGAAAATGATGTCGATATAATTTATTCATTGACGCGTTGTTGCTGCAGGACGTTTAAAAACAAACAAAAGTGTTCAATTTCTCTTTATTATCTCGCCTAATAAAAGATTCAAATTCGACGTTTTTCATAAGCGCGTTATTGGCAAACACGAAAAGAAAAGGTTCAAAAATCAATTTAAGTTGGTTTCGGGGGACATTATGTAACTATGTTTCATGCATATCAATTACCCGTGTATTTAATCATATTGCGATTTTGTTAACTAGTGGTTTCGATGTAGATCATCGTATCCCACAAGGTTGTTCTTGCTTGTATAAACGGCTAAACCTCCGGGCTTCATTCAAGGTTTCACTGATAGGGCCAAAACAGCGGGCGGTCCAAAAATATATGTAAAAAAGTAATACAATAATAAAGTGGTATGTATATTTATAGAAATATGGGCATGTCATGATAAGGACAATGTTAAGTGAAAAGGCAAATGGTTTGAGACAATGTAAAAATGTTAATGGATGTGTCATAAAACAGATTTTCTATCATAGCGGGACGATCTTGAATATGTTGGCTGACACAAGACAGGAGGGTAAATCAGGGTCGGCGGGAGATGAGAACCACAGAAAAACATAATGTCGGCCTAAAGGACATGTATGTCTGACTTTATCTACATAACCGAATTGTGAATGGACACATGCTGCACTCGTGCAATTTCAAATATACCTCGAAATAACTCGATTTAAAAAATGTATCATTAATTTTTTCTTAATATTCAAATTACGCTAAAATACTACTTATGAATTGCAATTAATTAATCTGCTTGAAAGTGTTAAAACAAGATCACAACGACACCTTGTAAAGTTATGAAAATCACGTTAAGTCATAATGAAGCAATAACATTATTAAGGGTTTAACATTGAAAAAAACCTATTTCCCTTAAAGGCTTGGATATTCTCACAAATGCAGCAAAATGTGCCAGAGGAGGTCCAAGTGCAAAATGTACCTGAGCATCATGTATGTCCTTTAAACAGAATGTTTGGAACACAGAACAATCACATATTTGCAGTCTTAGTAAACCTAGAATCAATAATACTCGCTTCACTCCCGACATTGATTCTAGCAAAATGTAGTAGCGGGTATAGTATATAGTATATGCAATAGTATGCATTTGCACGTAGGTCGTGTCATAGGTCGGCGAAAGGTCGGCTGACATGATCTGCTACTACATCTTGCTAGACTCAACATCGGAGTAAAACGAGTATTATTGAGGCTAGGTTTACTTAGACAGTACAAATTTGATCCACCGTCGCAGTCTTAGCAACGCATACAAGTAAGCCATTGAATGGACCCAGGAGGGCATTGCCAAAAATGAAGCGACAGGAAGAGTAAATGTTTCACCATCGACTATTCGCAGACAGTTGGTTCGTTTCCAAACAACTGTAGTCCGTGAACAACGCTGCCTTTGACAGGACAGATTCATTGTTGTCACAGCTTCAAACGGCAAGAACTATTGCTGCAAACACAGAGGTCTCCATCGGAACGCAATTTTAACATCTCAAATTTCTAAATGAGCTCTACTCTATCAACAAATTGATTATATTGCCCTTTTTACATGCACTCAGTGAAAATTTTGTTTGGAAAATAACTTCCACGGCAACAGGTTCCGGGCCAGTTTAAGAGAGGTTTGTGGTTTTATGATTCTTTTAACAAAAGATTAAGAATGAAATAAGAACATGTTGACATTTCAAAGAGACTTTTCCAATTCGCATGTCACATGTGTTTAACGCTTCCACTCGTTTTTGATTTTCAAAGAAACACTCGTTTCCTTAAATCGTATGACACTTTTTTTCGGGTACTCAAGCTAAACAAAGAAACGACCCTGACAAAGATATTATATACATATATATATAAGGGTAGGGTTATTTCAGACATCAAGGCACTCAAGACATCAGATAACACTTCTCAAGTTATCACTTTGTGCTTGACACAGTGTCCTGTTATCTCTTGATATGGGATGAAATCGAGTGTTATCAACACCAACGTGTGATATTGTACATTCGTAATTCAAATACTACCAAATGGGTCTACTTGTACGTCTTACATTTTTTGCTATAACTCTGCAATTTTACAATGCTGAGTTGATCGTATACCGGGTCCTCCTAGAATGCAGCCATCAGATAAGTACCAAGTGTCTGTTGGATTTGAGGATCCTTTACTCCCAGCATTCACCTATATCAGTACCTCGAACCACAGGATCACAGAGAACACAAGCTATGTCCGTCCCAATAGATCTGTGTCCTGGACCTCCTTTGCCTTCACCGGACTTCCGGTTATTGTTGAGGTCAGGACACTGCAAGATTTCAAAACTTGTATTTTGAGACCAAGAAGTTACGGTATCAATTGTACAAGAGCGCTGAACAACACCGCAAGGTTCACAGTCACTCGTAACTCCTCAATGATGTCCGTCGAGTTTGAAAGCAGCTTAAGGAAACAAGATTCAGAAATTGTGGAAAAACTAATGATATTTGCAGATCCTCCTGAAACTGAAGTTCCTTCAAAAGAAGATCCTTCTGTCCTGTTTTTCGATGTTGGTGTTCACTATTTGGGTGGTCAGGTACCTCTCAACTCTAGCATCACACAGGTTTACATTAGTCCAGGGGCGTTTGTTGATGGAGGTTTCATAACAGAGGCTAATACGACCATCAAGATACATGGTCGAGGAATATGCTCTGGCAGAAAGTTTGGATTCCACGATAAAAGATTTCTGTGGGCAACTCTGGAGACAAGCAACGGCAGCAACCACATTGTAGAAGGCATCACTCTATCGGACCCACCACAGTTCTTCTACTATGGCCAGGGTCCGAATATGACTGTGAGGAACGTGAAGATGCTGGGCGCCTGGCCATACAACTCAGACGGAATCGAGATGGGAATCGGAGGTCTCGTGGAGGATGTCTTCATCATGTCCAATGATGATTCACTGAAGGTATCGAGAGTTATCAAATCCGTGAAATGGCATCAATTTCAGAAAATCGTAACAAAACGTTTCTTTCGACTTGAATACTATATATACTTAATACATTTCAGTCGTGAAGTCATGTTGAGGTAATGGAAAAACTGATAAGGCCTTATACCGAAAACTATATGAACATGATTTGACGAAAGAAAAATGTTTACCATGAGCTGAATGTAAGGTTTCATTTAATTTAATTATGTAATAGAAAACAATTTCTTGAATACAAGTCTACGACGTTTCAATACAGACAATTAATCGACCTTTTGTAATAAGATATGATTAACAAACTATTAGTCTTTACAAAATATAAGATGTTTTGAAGTAGACTGATTTTCCTTACAAAAGATATAAGATGTACTATATACTTATTTTTCAACGTATCGATTTGGAGTTTATCTTATCAACTAGATGTTAACTCCTACCCGACAGGTGTATACAGACGACTTCACTGTGAGGAGAGTGGTAGTGTGGCAGATGCAAAATGGCGCCGTTTTTCAAACGGGTTGGTGGAAGAATCGACAGCTTCATCGAGTGACTGTATCAGATATAGACGTTATACACACAGATTGGTGTACATACCGTGGGTCTGTCTGTGACTCCCTGAGCAAGAACGATGCAGTGTTAGATCTTGGTGGCGAGACGGCGATCATGGATATCAATGATGTCCTGTTTGAGAATGTTCGCCTGGAAGGATTCTGTCCCAGGTTGGTGAACTGGAAAATGTCACCTGGTATCGACGGTACGGCCAAAAACATCAAATTTGTTAACTTTTCTTTGGATTTTCAACCTACACAGGGAAAGCTTGACAATGAAATTGCAGGATTTAAGCCCAATGGCTTCGTCGAGGATTGGACGTTTGTCAATTTAACCATTGCTGGCAAGTGTATTTCTTCAGCAATAAAAGGAAGATTTACAATAGATCCTTTGACAACGTCGAATATACGTTTTACATGTCCACATTGATCCATCTGTTTTAAAACATCGTGTATATGTAAAGTGTCAACAACTGTGCTGATGCAGATAATCTCAGATCTAACAGATTCAGATTCAGATTCAGTTATTACTCAAATCGCCACCAACTATGTTTCAAAAAACATAATTGTCTATATATCTCAAAAGCAAATACTGAACGTCCTTGTTTCGGTTGTATGTATTCACATTGATGTTTTTAATTCAGTTCCCTTACCATTTCCATCGACATCATGTTGGATCTTTTTTAAACTTGTCATTATTCATCAACAAATATACTCATTTTAATAAAATCAATCACGGTTGGACCAACAAGATTATATGTGTCAAACAATCATTGTGTAAGAGACACTTCAAAATTCGACTTATTAATCCAGTTGCAAAATAGAAATGTAAATTTGTTATCCTGACCGGTGTATGTTCTGCTTTTGGTGAATGGGGAAATATCTAACCTCGACCTCTCCGCTAAAGTAGTTGATTCTCAAGTATTACCTCTAATAATAATAATGTGCATACTTATATTGCGCCTTTTCCACGTCCTAAGACATGCTCAAAGCGCTACATTATTACCCCAAAGGGGTGTACTTTCACAGCTGCTACTAAGCGCTAATCACGACCATGTAGGTCAGTAGATCCAATTTTCAGGTACCCATTTTAACAGCTGGGTGGACTGTGTGCAATGTGGATGAAGTGCCTTTCCCAGGGACACAACACAGGATGAGACCTATTTCACAATTTGTTGGTGTCTCCACCGGGATTCGAACCCGGGTCTCCGGCGTGAGAGGCCAGCATGCTAACCACTACACCATTGTGCTCCATACCACTACACCAAACGAAAACGAAAATAACGTCGATAAGACATGTATGTCAACAGGCTACGTCAGATAGGAAGTTTAATGCGAACGAAGGTTACGTTCGCCAGTGAAGTATATGTTACAGTGGTTTGCTAATTGAATTTGGTACGGTATAAGTATCACGCTTTTTGTTTGAGAAGGTGCGAGGCAATACTGCTAAAGGTCTGAAGGTTTGCAGTAACATCAATAGTGTTGCATTGCTTGCGTTTTACACTGAAAGTTAACACTGTCGACATAACATAACATACAAAGTATGGCCATCTGGCTCCATCAGAAAGTTACAAGGGTCAACCCCCTTTTGTCTTGTCTTCGTCCCCCCTCATGTACGCATGCAGGTGTATCCACACTCCAGCGGGCTTCTATTGGGTGCTGTCTATTCAAGGTAAATCTCTTTTTTGTCACCGTTTGCCTCGTAACGTCAGGATAATACTACCTGCCAGTGTTGTTCCTAGAGGGAGTACTAGGGATATTTGCCCACCATTTTACATGTAGCTTGATGTCCCTTAACATTTTGAAAAGTAGGATACTTCAATTATATTGCAAAGGGTCCAATATGCTCAGAATAAGGCAAAATGACCTCATCAGCTAATTACTTTGGAACAACATCGACACAGACATTGAAGAAGACGAACGGTCCTGTATTCCATACACTGCAAACATATCTGGTTGGCTTATATTTGAAACAAGGCAAACGATTTCTTCAAACCACTGGGTACAATCTCAAAATTAATTTTGTTCCCACATAGTATGCAGACACAAAATAGTTGTAAGATTTGTTGTTTTACTTTTACAGAGTTGGTCTCTATGAATACCTCCGTATAAATCATTACAAACAAGGATAGTGAAATAATATCTAGTTTATTAAAGAAAAGTAAATATAATATCTATATATATAAAACTGATTAAATACATCTTTGAAAGCGATTTGTGTGTCAGTATCCAAATGCAGTATGATTGTCTTACTTGATATTAATCCAAATCATTAATTGAAACTATCTATGTTATTTTTGCATCTGGAGACGGAAATACTGTTGTCTACTTGTACCTTTAGTGCAATTTCAGCAAATGTGTAAATGATTAATTATTTCAATGCATGGTAACGTTGCAATAAGGAAACGGATAAAAAATGAAATAGTAATGATACAATGGCTCAATTCATTATCAAACAATTAAATCAAAGTGTTCCGCGAACATTTTATCATAATTATATAGCATGAATAATGTCAATGATATGCAAAATCTGATTTCTAATTTAGTTTTCTGATAACCACTGGTTGTTAAGCATGTGACGACTATTCATTCATGTGCAGTTTAGTGTCCCTATATAGGTATAAATTATTTGTCACGCAAAATTTATATACAGATGCTAGAAAAATATATAATATATATCATCAATAATTTCAAATGTAAAATCCTTGTAATTTTTAGTTTTTGACCATTTCATATACAATGTATATAATCCATATAACAAACTGAAGATTGGTCTTCATATAAGTTCATTACCAACCGGTTTTACAACATAGTGATCATCTATGTTGTGAAATCGGTTGGTAATGAACTTTTTTGAAGACCAATCTTCAGTTTGTTATTCTTAAAGAATATTTAATACATAAACCATGAACATTTAACTTTTACATCTATATAAATATATATGTGATGCAGTATATATATAATGACGGAGTAAATGAGGAAATCATTGTTGTATATATTAATCAAGATTTAAAGAGCTCATATCACATAACCCCTTCAAGTTACAGACGTGTGCTAACTGGTGTTGAATAAAACACCTCCGATGTACGTATAACCATCACGTTTAAATGAAACCGTAACTTTTTTCTATTTCTATCATTGAACGAAAATAGAGAAGTGGTATAGTCGAGGATAGTGGATGTTTAAGTCAATACCGAGTAATTATGCCTATTTTTCTATATATGGCTGCAACATCAGAACTGTTTTATAACGAACCGATTAGCAACAATGAAAATTCATATATGATAAAACAGTGTTAATTCAGACGAAAATATTATCAAATGAAAAATTAGCGTACTGTTACTTTTTCTACTTGTAAATTTTCATTTGTTGTAATGATTATATCCACTTCGTTCTGTGTCGTATCTAGTTGTTGTGTACATTATCTACAATTTTGAAGTGGTGAGGCAAGAATTCACCTAGGTAAAGCTTTACCTGTTTACCAAATTTACCAGATTGATTATTAAATGAATTATTATTAAACCCTACTATCTATTAACCGCAAACCAAACGAACATCTACACCAAAGCAACTGTTCTCATAAAAGCATTTGGTAAAGTACCTTTAAAAAGTTGTTCAAATTATTGTACACATTCTCTTATTGGTGAGTATATGTTATATCATATGGTACGAGATGTGTCCAAATGCTCAAATAAGAAAATCCATAACATAATATAGTGATGATAATAACATCCAAAAAATCTCGTACATGGAAAATCTCAATTAATCAAATATTACTCTACAAATATAGGAGAGCCGGAAAAACAAATGTCAAATGAAAAAAATCAATTTAGAAATATAAAATGAGTATTGATCAACTAACAAATTAAGCAAACAGGTAGATTGAAGAAACTCTAAAAATGGTAAATACCTAAAGAGTATTGGGTAAATAATAAGATATGCACAGTTGTATTTGAGATGTTTCACTACAGGGTTGTCTCCCTTGAATCCATGTGTCAACAAACATGTGTGAACAGCAATACACTATCTGTATAGAGAAATGAATAATGTACAAAAACATACGCAACGCTATTGATATAAATCCTGGGTATAAATCACATGGAAAAGATTGACAGTTTGCTTAAGACATTAATTTGAATAAATTGGATTGAAATATGAATAAATATATTGAATCAAAATATGGATAAATGATAATAATAAGGATAGTACAACATGAAATTATTACTGTCATCAACGTTTAAATTAACCATTAAATTACTGGCTGTTTGCCACTAAGCATCCAAAAAAGTATCACCATTTGCTTGAAAGAGAATTTATTCCTATTTCATCATCTATTTCTATTTCTTAATAATTATTTAGTTTGCTTTGAAGGGGTAAATTAGTTGGTATAGATTTGAGTATACTAACACACCCAGCCCAAAAAACAACAAACAAACAAAACCAAATAAAGCCGAAAACAAAACAAAAACCGACCAAAAAGTAACCACACACAAAAAGCGGAAACATACATTGGTATGTATAATCTTTCTAGTGTTTCAACTTTCATGTTTACGAATTTTATAGATATTCTTGTTGTATACATATATATCAGAATGGACTATACTTTAGATAATTATTTACAATCATGAACGCTAGTAGCAATGAAAGAATATCTCAAAGAATGTAAAACATTGCAAATGAAAACATATGATAAATTGATAGATACCCAAACATCAAAATGAAGAATATGAATAGTAGTCAGTCACTGCGTGATCTTAAACACCTGTGTAAGCCATCTTGAACCTACCGCAGAGAGCAGTGGGGATTTATGGGCGGGTCATTACACTTTCTGAAGTATTCAAAATTCATATGGTACAACATTGTGCAATTACCATCATGGAGTTGATAAAGAAAGCGTTTAGATTTTTCTGCAAGTAAAATCGTTCTTCCAAAAATCCAAGATCCCTTAGATTAAACAAACAAATAAGACGCGAAATCGAAACAAAAATTGAAAAAATAGAGCCATTGGCTCTGTAGCTCATCAGGCTTCATCATCAATTATGTTGTAGAGTGTGGCCAATGTGATTCCCCCTCTGTAGGGGACACAGGGTCACCCATCATAAATTAAGTACATAGGCGACAAGTTTCAGTTTTCTAGGCTTTATGCTTCTGGAGAAGAAGATGAAAATAGGAATTATGGGCATGGCCCCTCTTGCCCTTATTAGGGGTCACAGGGTCATTAAAGCTACAATATATAATCCTCACTAGTCAAGGAGTCTGTACACACAGTTTGAGCTTTCTTGGCCTCATGGTCGTGGAGAAGAAGATGAAAATAGGTTTTTAGGGCGTGGCCCCTGTGGCCCTTATTAGTGGTCACAGGGCCACCAAAGCTACAATTTATATTCCTCACTTGTCAAGGAGTCTGTACACAAAGTTTCAGCTCTCTAGGCCTTATGCTTCTGGAGAAGAAGATGAAAATAGGTTTTTAGGGCGTGGCCCCTGTGGCCCTTATTAGGGGTCATAGGGCCACCAAAGCTACAATTTATAATCTTCACTAGTCAAGGAGTCTGTACACAAAGTTTCAGCTCTCTAGGCCTTATGCTTCTGGAGAAGAAGATGAAAATAGGTTTTTAGGGCGTGGCCCCTGTGGCCCTTATTAGGGGTCACAGGGCCACCAAAGCTACAATTTATATTCCTCACTAGTCAAGGAGTCTGTACACAAAGTTTCAGCTTTCTAGGCCTTATGCTTCTGGAGAAGAAGATGAAAATAGGTTTTTAGGGCGTGGCCCCTGTGGCCCTTATTAGGGGTCACAGGACCACAAAAGCTACAATTTATAATCCTCACTAGTCAAGAAGTCTGTACACAAAGTTTCAGCTTTTCAGGCCTTATGCTTCTGGAGAAGAAGATGAAAATAGGTTTTTAGGGCGTGGCCCCTGTGGCCCTTATTAGGGGTCACAGGACCACAAAAGCTACAACTTATAATCCTCACTAGTCAAGAAGTCTGTACACAAAGTTTCAGCTTTTCAGGCCTTATGGTTCTGGAGAAGAAGTCGAAATTCCACAAAGTTTACGGACGGATGGACGGATGGACGGACGGACGGACGGACGGACGGACGGACGGATGGACGCCGGACAACATGCCATGCCATAAGCCCATCGGGTCTTACAGGCCAGATGAGCTAAAAAGTATGGGGACCAAAGAATTATCAAGTTATAGCGTTCTCTTTTTCCACGTTTGCATTCACATCTTTAGTAGGTTGTTTTACTATTGCTGTACGGGAGTGCTGTGTTAATCAAGTAATATTGAATTGAAGGTATCCCCATGAAAGAGTCAAGTGACATTTAGCAACACAAACGTAACATTTTTCATATACATAGCATACGGAGATGACCGAGGCTTTGCAAATGACCACTTTTGAAACGGCGTCGCTGATTGCACAACTAACTTGGATTGCCTCCAATCAGAATTCTACCTTTCTATCCAATGTATTTGGCCTATAAGAACAGAGGCTTGTTCGGGTATGGCTGAGCTGCCTCTTTTGGGAGAGAATGGGCATTGTCATGATCCAGCACCTACAAATTTGTAATCACTTTTAAAACGATGATGACTGATAAACCTAATCAAAACACAAGCATTGACCCAACTGGTTTTCGAAGCCTCGGATGTCCCGACACGTCCACTTGTAAGAACATATCCACCGCCCCATTAGACATAAAGCTAAGTTTAAAACAATAATCATAATCAGCAATTTCCCACCACTGCCGTGTAAGTCCTGTCACTGTTTCCATGTTTTCATTATAATGGTGGTGGCACCACCATATACAAGAAGATACAAAGTTTTGCAAGGTCATCAGCTTCCACATAAATGTCTTTGAACCATATCTAACAAATTATGGAAGGAGACCTGGGCTGAACGTTTTCTCATCGTTCTCCTGTAGGCCTACCATCTTGGACAATACGAACATGAAGTTCCTCAACATATCCTTCTTCTGTTCTCCATCTGCCTTGCTATCAAAGCTGACATTTCGGTTACCAAATTTGTTAAGCAAGGCCACTTGATCAGCGTTTGAGCTTTTCGCAGACTTACCATCTTCGGTGATAATGACAATAGTGTAATCAAATACCTTTTTGCCAAATTCACGCATCATATGAGTGTAAATTTGATGATCTTTCTTATCAATATTATCACGTCTAAGAACGACGACAACGGCGTGGATGTCGTTGAGCCCGTTCACAACAGGAGTGAAGTCCTCTCCACAACCCTTGGTGTCCTTGACCACCATCATTCTTCTGTACTCGCTGAGTTTCTTACGCTCCACACTCGGCACTTCGCTCTGTTCCTTGATAGGGAATATTTCTTCTCCGAGTATCGTGTTGCAGGTGGAGCTCTTCCCAACACCTTCCTTGCCGATGACGACCAGTTTGATTTCATATGGCAGAGTTTCTAGAAGCATACCTAGATAGAGAAGAGTTAGTTTTACTGTAAAATATCATTGGGGTTATTTAGCAGTTCATTGTTCAGATAAATCATTGACACTATTTTTTGAGTGTCAAATCAGATGAATCAATGAATACTGTAGAATGGCAACATATTTTTACATTCTATTCATATATATTTTATAACCTGATAAAGGTAAAAAAGACAAATACTATACCCACCATTTGAAGAAGAACATCGGTCCTCCCTGTCTCTGGATCCGTGTCTAAGGTCATTTCTGGTTATAAGGTTTGAACTGTAATCTTTCAAAGCAGGCATCAACTTACAAAGAGATTTTACAACACTGTGGCTTTTACGCGCATCCATAGCAAATTTGTTCTCATCTACAAAGGAAAGGTCGCGGGTTTTAATCTTGTCAATCCTAGACTCAAAATCCTTTTGGGTTTGAGCATCAGTTTTAACGACAACACCCTTGACGCATGAAAACACTTCAATGTCTCTCTTCGTGTTTTTCTGGATCTGCAATGCAATATTGTAGTTGTGGTCCACGACAGCTTGTGTGCTTTCCTCTGCAAAAGTCAGCACCATCATTGGATTCTCAATATCAATTGCAAATATGTCAAAAAAGAGTTCTGGAATTTCAATGTTTTCATTAAATGGTTCTTCTTCAAACTTTAAAAGTTTAGATCTGGGGAGCTGCACAATCATAAGTCTATGTGTTTCCCCAACAACTTCCTCAATGTTTTTGCACAATTCTGGGAACTTCATGGAATCCTTCAAATGAGTCCACACCTTCCTCGGTAAGATGTTCCCTTCCACTGAAAGGCACATGACAATGGACTTGAAAATCTTGAAAAACATTCACTACTATAAAGTATAACACCTCTAAACATATACATAAAACATTATCTTACCTTACAGTAAAATACTCGTTTTTGATTGGCTGACGATTGACTCGTTTTTTCTTATGTACACCGCGAGTCTCACCTCTCACGATGTACAAATTTCATGTACCCCGCTGCCATAGCAACAGCTCCTATCCGAGAAGAGGTGTCGCATAGGGTTAAGATGACGTTACCAAATGACGCACGCGGTGTCCAGAGTTTACATACGTTCGATCAGCTGTTTTCGTGATTATTAATTATAGATTTGTTTTCTCGTCATTCTAAGTTTTGTTTGGAACCAAATTCTGCATTGCATTACTTGCACATGCTATAGGATTAAAATCAAATAGTTTTTCAGCATGTTTAGTGTAATAGTTTTACATAACACGATTCATAACATTGCAGTCGGGTTGGACGACGCCATTTTGTTTACATTTAGGGTCAAGGCCGTCCATGCGGTGATGGCTCATCCGTTAACGGCAGTCAAACTAAAATGGATATATTTTCTTCTGACATGACGGTAAGATAAATACGTTGTATGCTTCTCCCTCGGGTAATACGGTCTGATGTACCATCTTTGTAGAAATGTCAGCCCTCGCCTTGCGGCTCGGGCAACATTTCTACAAAGATGGTACATCAGACCGTATTACCCTCGTGAGAAGCAAACAACTTATAATAACACATACATGTAGGTTATTACAATATTTTATACGTTTAGACAACAGATATGTAGTTTTTCAGTTTGTATCAGTTCAGTTATATGGAATATGTGTTATGCGTTCCTTATGATACTTCCTAAAATGGCAGAGAATTAAGAAATGCTCAATTTATTTACTTACATTAGCACAACCAAATTATGTATGGTCTTATATTCTGAATGAAGTGAAATAAGGTTTCAACATACCTTGACAAATGCTTGGAAACCTCAAAATGTCATTCTTCTCCTCTAATGTTAGGACATCTGAACTCACTGAAACATGATAAGAATAAAATATTTATTAACAATATTGATTACAAGGAAATGAAAAGAAATGTATGCTATAATAATAGGGAAGTGATTAAGTAAGTCAAAGTGTTCTGAAGCACGACAGTACCATCGGCAAAATGATACTTTGAATCTACAGAACTAAATCAGGGGTTATACATAATTGAAATGGTTGCAATTGCGGGACATAAAGAGATATACAACTCCGATGGTCCATATAACCTTCGTTTCAATGCTAGCATAAAGATTTATCGGTATGCCAGTAGATAATGGTAATTTCCAACACTTACACAAATCCTCTTCCTCGATGGATGAAATTGAGGCGGATATTGATGACGATCGTTGCATCATACCCATGAAGTATTTCAGCATGCTTGAGCATTTCACTGCAGACATCTGTAGAGTAATGGGAACGGCGAAGAGTCTGTGCTGTTCCCGTAGTTCCGATATTCGTGCACTGAAGCTTGCCTCAGAGGAGAGATGGCTTGTTTCAACAAGACCATGCGTGCAAGTAAGGTAGGACTTCATGTCGTTGTTCAACCTCTTCATTATTTCCCGAGCAAGAGACGAGTTGTAGAGGGCCGCTTCTCTCGAAGATGTAGAAACAAATGTGAGGATCATTAATGAACGTCTGTCGCTGAAGACACAGACATCCCATAACCAACTAAATGGTTTGGATCTCACTTCAGCTAGTTGAAGGAGATGTTTCATGGACTCCGAGGCAATAGACAGGGACCAAGGGAGTTCCTTCAGCTTGTCACATGGCGGTGGGGTTTCCTTGGGGAAAACAATGCCACATCCTGAAACAATTGTAGGCCTAGTCATACAGCGAAGGTATGTAGCTGGGAAGGAAACAACACCATCTTCCAATATGAGAGTACATCTATTGAGCATATGAAATGTACTGCAATTTATCATATAGTACTAGTAGAGAACGATGAATATATTTTAAATATTAAGGAACTTGAACTATCAGTTGTATGATTTTCTATAAATGACATGAAATGTGTGCAATCAAACATAGAACAATAGGCTATTGCATACCAGCTGATAATTTTCTGACTGAAGAAACAATCTCGTCTCTGTCTTCTTCTGTAAAACCAGCGACAGGACATTCTGTAAAGATAACAAGATTTGCTATACAGAAAGAAATCTATTAATTAAGATGGTATTAATTTTGTAAGTATGAAATAGATACTGAATATGACTAAAAACTTATAAATTGTATCGGTAATTAATTCGCCTCGCTTGTTCAATCCCGAATTAATGACTTGTTTTATATGACAGGACGTCGTTAATGCATATAGTGTTTTTTCAGCTCTAAACGAAATCCAATCTTGTTCAAGCTGAGGGTTCTCCGCATGCTCCTCAAATATTTAAAGCCAAAAGAAAATGTGCGGTTGTTGTATATAAACTGCATAAAAACTTACCTTTGTCCGAGTCCGAGGAAGAATTGCTCCTGTTGAGCAAGCACGTATCATCAGTAGAACCCGCCGACCTATAGCTGAACCCGGAGGACTCCGAGTCGGAACTCTCACATGAGGAGGAAGACATCTTTATAAAGAGTCTTTGTGAAAGTAACTATCTGTTTTGTATGATTCCGAGTCCGAGTTAGCACGTGTCATCAGAAGAACTTTCACCAAAGAAGCAAGATATCCTTACAGAGAGTTTTCGGTAAGCTGCAAGTATACAGTCTGGTTTAAAACTTTAATGAAGTAGTTCGACAAAACACAGGCCATTAACTCTTCGTCTGCATCACTATGTCAAGTCAAGTAATACAACGATGTTCAAAATGCAAAATAAAGTTGAGACTGTGTTTCAACATCTGTTGGCGAAATCTACAAACCGCTTTCCAGTTATCCTGAAGTGCTCATTCAGTCTTTTCAACCAATCTTTTTGTGACATTCTCATACACCTGCTTCCGCCATTGATTTCCTCCGGGATAAATGTTAGTGGTCCTTGTGAATCTGAAAACACAATGCCTTCAACATATCTGATATAGATTTGCAAAAGATATCTTGGTGGTTCACATCCTTTGATTTTATGTAGATTTATTTCAATCAGATCGTCGGGGACATCAACAATTTGTATTTGTTCTTCCTTTGTTTCTTCGTCCCAAACAATTTTGTACTGAATACAGCAATTTTGTAATGTATCCTTCAGTTCTGTTTTAAGTTCCTGAATATTTCCTTTTATCGAAACTACATTGTCTCCCTCATCTGAAACATTGAACGAGCACGAGTTACTCAGTTGATCTTCCTCAAACAAAAACCCTGTAATCTTAGGGATCTTTTCCTTGAACTCATTGGGTTCATCATCCGAAACTTCAGAAATTCCAATGTAGAAATACCCGCCACCGGGAATCTTGGAAAAAGAAGTGATGTTATCTAACAACTTTAACTTCCCCAAGATATATTCAACAAGATTCAACTTTGCGATGTCATCTGCACTGGGATAAAACGCTTTTATCTCTAGGTTCCTATTTTCATTGAATGAATTGCGAATGTTCTCATCTGCAGAGAATTCGGTTGTTGTTGCAGGATACCTGTCAACAGTTTGCACCTCTCCTTCTAAGATATGCAAAATATTTTCAACGTTTGGATTGATATTTTCGTTGTCATGACGTAACTTTGTGTTAAACTCAACAGTGGCAAACGAAGAGAAACTTGGTACAACAGACAAAACGATAAATTCTGTGAAGTCACCAAATAGTTCTTTCTCACTCAGCCATTGGCGAGCAAACACGTCGGTGTAAGGAGTTCCGTCTGTTATGAGACCATTTAACAATGTACTGACACACTCATCAAAGAATTCTAATTGTCTGTCTTGGACACGTCGCCCTCTGACATGTATGATAACTTCACCCCCCTCTCCGTTTCTCAATGCTGATGCCCTTTTCAATATTTCGCTTTGTGTTATTTTCTTTTCACCGTTTTGTATTTTCTTTCCAAAAAAAGTTTCCACTTTTCTACAAACAATGAAAACGTTGCCACCAGATGAAGCTGTCTTGTAATCTTCCTTTAGCTTTTCACACCCTTTACACGCCTGTCCTGAAAACAATAAGATACCATAATGTATTTCCAAATACAAAGGACAGTAATAGGTAAGAGGAACTCCTGTATCTTAATGCTATTATTATATCTAAAATAAAACAATCTCTCGTGTTACCTTGACAACATGCTTATCAATATAAAAAACATATATAAATATAATAATTTTCAAATTAACATAACAATAATCGATTGATCAGACAAAGAAGGGCAGTGACGCAATATTTAGGCAGGTTACTCTCCAATTCCGTCAGGTCGAGTCTATAACAAATTGCAATGCCCCTTTTCATGAATCATGAATTTTTAGCGGTCGGCTGTGACGATTAATGAGATGGAAATGCCTCTCTGAGAAATAAATAAGACGTCATCGATGAAGGTACGTTTCACTGCCTGCGATGCCAAAGGTGGACATACAAGCTACTTAAACCCCTGGTGTAAGGTTATAGAACTTTTGCAATCAAATACATCGATTCTTCTATCGCTGAAATATAAGTTGTTCTGACCCAACCATTGTACAATGAGCGCCCACTAGTTATGTGTAGGTTACATGCTTATCCTAATGTGCCTCAATGATGATCTGAAACCAAACTGATTACTGTTATGATTGTTTTGTTTTCATTATTACTCTTCAAACACGGCCTATATTTTCTTTTGCTGCGTGGTTTAGAATGTGTGTATGGTTACAGCTTCACTCTACCCCTTCTCGATATCTCCACTAACCTCATAAAATTACCTCCCCTTAGTTGCATTACCGTCTTTCATAGCCAATCAGTAGGCCTTTATTCAGAGTCAGAAATAAGAAAGAAATCATGTAGGAAGCTAAACGGTGAGTGAGTGAGTATGGAGATTTACATACTATCAGCACATTTTTTCTGCTATTAAAACATGTGGATGTTGCCATCCAAAAGTGAGAAGTTTGATAGGATGAGAGAACAGACGAAAGAAGGCCAAGTGTGGAATAGAAAGCAGGTTTTATAACGACACAAATTTGGTCTGGTTTCTACCCGTTGTCCATTAAAGCTTGGGTGACCCTACCAGGAGCATATGAACTCCATCTGGCATAGCTCCAAGGGTCGGCGAAGCACACTAACAATCACAACGCAATAAGGTTTTAAGTCAAGTGGGATGGAATATAATCAAGTCAGAAACATTCCTAAAATACATGAAGTTGCTATATCTACCTACCAGCGGTTATTTATGCAAAACTTGTGTTGTAAGTTCCTTCCACAGTTTTTTTCTCGGATCTGTATACTCTCTTTAATTTGGATGTCACTGTTGAGTGTCATGAAAGAAGCCATTCGATTAGCACCCTGCTGGAGCCAGCGTAAATACCTCATTGCACGATATGCCGCTAAGAGCTTGATTCCTGGGGTTAGTGGAGATATTATCGGAACTTAAACTCTGGATTATCCAAATTGTAATTGGAAAGATGATGTTATTTTATAAAAGAATCATTACATATCTACAATTCTTAATTACTTAAAAGTGAACAATAACTTTGGGTATATTGAAGAACAGTTACTTGATATAAGATACACATAATGGATAATTATTATACCCCGCTAACAAGTGAAGGGGGATATAGGTTTGGGCTCGGTCCGTCCGTCCGTCCGAGTTAAAGGGGACAGCTTTTCACGGAACCTATACAATATAGGATAACCAAATTTGCCAAACAAGTTTACACTAAAGCTCCCAATATTTCCGACAAGGGCTGTAACTCTGTAATTTGTAATTACATATATCTCATTTTCGAACTCCAAAAACACGGAATAACTCCGTAAAAAATAATTTTGCGGTTCTTGTTTTCAAACTACATCAAGGTATTGATACCCTGAAGACACACAGCAAATTTGGTTAACCTATCTTAAATAGTTTCCAAGAAAAGTTGTCCCCTTTCACGATACCCTCGAAGAGTGTCCAAAAACACGGAACAAGGGCAATAACTCCGTAAAAATAATATTACGGTTCTGATTTTCAAACCTCAATATAGGTATTGATAACCTGAAGACACATAGCAAATTTAGTAATCCTATCTTAAATAGTTTCTAAGAAAGCTGTCCCCTTTAGCCCGGACGCACGCACGGACGGATGCAGGGACGGAGCCAAAACCTATATATACCCCCTTCCACTTTATTGCGGATTTCAACCTACAAAACATAATTGCTCAACTTACTTCGTGTTGCCATTACATTGCACCGGGGGTCGATGTTCCATGGAAGCGGCCTTAAAATGAAAAATCAAACAGATAAAATCATACAGAAAGACTGAGAAATATAGATACCAAGGACCAAAACGTGTCGTGTTCAGTTTTTAACTTTTCACTTCAGTTTTCGAGTTTTGTTCATGAAGACAAATTCCATAGTGATTATTCGTCGAAACAGTCGATATACAAAAATACAGCCATAGGCTCTGTAGCTCATCAGGCTTCATGTTCTGTATTGCATTAAGATGTGCCCAATCTGTTTCCCCCTCCTAAGTAGGGGCAACAGGCTAGGGTCACCAAATGTGCATTTTAGAACTCTGATTACCTGAGGAGTCTCTACAAAACTCTTCAACATTCTATGCTTTGTGCTTCGCGAAGAAGAAAAAAGGTGCAAACTGTTTTAGTAAGGGCGACAAGGTCACCAATTCTAAAACTATAGAGCCATTGGCTCTGTAGCTCATCAGGCCTGGCTTCATTTCACTTTTGGTTTAGGGTGTGGCAAATGTGCTACAATTCATAATCCTCACTATTCAAGGATTCTTTACACAATGTTTCAGGTTTCTAGGCATTATGCTTCTGGAGAAGAAGATGAAAATAGGTTTTAAGGGTGTGGTCCCTCAGGCCATATAAGGGGCCACAGGGCCATCAAACCTACAATTTACAATCGTCACCAGCCAAGGAGTATGTACGCCAAGTTTCAGCTTTCTAGGCCGTATGGTTCTGGAGAAAAATTCCACAAAGACGGACGCCAGACATCATTCCATGCCATAAGCCCATCGGGCCTTGCAGGCCAGATGAGCTAAAAATGTGGGAGACCAGGGCCAAGCGTCCCACCCCCTTCCTCCTCCTTACATATTAGTGCGTCTCGGGGGCATCTAAATATATATCAATCAATCAATCAATCTTTATTTCCGGTACTGAAAAGGCCACAGGCCTATAGTACAATACATAATACATTTGATTTTACATATACTATTTATGTAACAATATGGTTTCTATATACAGATGCGTAGAATATATACATGGACAGGTTTTCGATTTCTTTGTTATCTAAACTATTTAATATAATAAATAATAATAAACATGTATCTCAAATACCTATCAGATAGACTGTCACAGGGAAATGTAAATTTAGCCTACCATTTCTGCATAAGGACATATTCACGTTAATTTATTTCGACAAAGGGGGAAAAGACACATTATATGGTAGATATTATACATGTATAATCATCCAATTTTAATCAAAAGTAATTATCTGATAATGCAAGGCAACTAATGAAGCCATATGAAGGATAGAAATAACAAAATTCTGCACATTTTATCCAAGGATTAACAAAATACTTGTTATGGTGTCATGGACGCAATATAAGTTTGCTTGGTTGATACACATTTATTGGATTAACGAGAGTGTTGACAATGTAGTTTGGCTATTACAAAACATCAATATGTGACGGAAACGAACATCGCGATGATTTAAAAGGCGAACTTAACATTTCACAACATCTAAATTCAATCGGTATAGAATATTTATTGTTAAGGAATGACAATAAATATATAGATTAAATGAATATTAAACTCACAATCCTCAAAATATGTTACTTGTAAATAATTGTTACAAAACAAAAACCCTCGGTATAATGGTACATTTCGTTTATGTTAAATTCAGGAGAATAATGATATGAAAATAAAAACTCCCTATTACGTTAAACGCTTAAGAAATACAAAATAATAACTTTTGCACATGTTACTTAACCATAAGATATATTTTAGATCACACTCACTTTGTCCCAATGCTGGTTGCATTAAATATGTTCTTCACAGGAAATTATTAAGGAAGTAAGTACAAATTCATTATGCAATGAATACATGGTACCAATTTGTATTATAGGTGCATGAAAATGTTCGATGTTCCGTTTTGTGTTTTTATGAGATATTTTAATTTCGACATATCCATTCCTTATATAGCAAAATCGTGTTTCTAGAAAATTTGAAATCCTCGGGGCATTCATGTCCAACACGCTGAACTTATTAAAGTTTGCAAAATACTTCTTTGTCCGCAAAGTTGCAAGCTCCTAAGAAATCCGATAGTTAGTCTGAAGTTAGTTCAGATATGAAGCGCCACAGAAATGTTAACAATCGTTCTTATAATTATGTATATATGTTTTGCGGGTTCAGTCATGTGCTACATATGTTACATCCGTCGTTCGTAGCGCCTTATTTCTAATACAGAATACTGTTTCGGTAGCTTAGGTCCAAGTATGTAATCGAAAGCTTGGACATCTGGAACAAAATTAAATACACTGAACAAAATTCAAGCATATTTGAGGGGAAAATGTCAAATATATAATTCAATCAAAAAAACACAATTTCTTTTTTATATAACTGTTATTCATCCACCCCTGTTACAACCAAATCGACCTCCATTACAGGCAAATGAGAGGCCACTTGCACAATAAAGTTTGACATTAAGTGGGATTTTTTATGAAAATAATCATTCATTCCACACTCACACTCAAATCCTAACCTCTATTGTGATGTACTATGAAATTATGGTCTAATAAGAATAATATACATGTAATTGAAAGAAAACAATTAATACTAGTGCTGCTTTTCAGATGAAAATAAAACATGATACATCATCTAATTCTTATAAAACTTTTCAGCAGTACAATTACTTAAAGCTTTGTTTTTTCTATTTCATATCTAACAGCAAGTTCTTTTGTAAATCTTTTAAATTGTGGTTTACTTTTTTCATGTTTTACATTTGTAAATGAATTTTTTCCAAGCAACAATATAAAATCAAAACTCCTGTCGATAATAATATTTTCTTTGACACCTAACAGTACCAGTTCCAAACTAAGATTCATGTCACATACATGAGAACATTTCTTTATCCATGAGCAGAAATTATTCCAAAAACACTGTGTAAAAATACAGTCCCACAATAAATGAGATATTGATTCACTTTCCATTTGGCAGATAGTACACAAATCGCTCTCTACATACTTCAGCTTAAAGAGATAAGTATTGGTTGAAAGAATTTATGTATAATTCTATATTTGAACCATCGTAACTGAACTTCTTGTGTTGTTCCAATCATTTTACAATAAACATTGTTCCAATTTAGATTACAAAATTGCCTTTCCCATTTCATCTGACCTTTAGATTTTAAATCAGAAAATACCAATATAGATATATATGCTTTTTCTTCTGTTTTCCGACTGTGAAGCTTATGAATAACATATCTATATTCCAAAACTGTGTCAGATTGGCCTCTTTCTAAAGAAAGAAACTTCAAGTATTGTTTTATACTTCTTAATATTCCGTGAAATTCCAAAAAGTTGGTGGGGATTTGGTACATCACATTAAATTCTTCAAATGACAAAAAATCTTTATTTTCATCTACCACATCTATAATCTGGTTAACCCCTTTTTTGTACCAGAGTTACAAAAACAGGTTTATTATTAACGTTGAAATGTTGGTTGTAGAAAATTTGCTCTGTTAAGAAATCACTAAATGATTGTGGTTTCGCTTTTTTGTCAAATTCAACGGAAGAGATAAAACAGCTTTTCCAAAAATGATTATCAACAATTTTCAATTTTTTTTCAAAATAAAAAGCACTAAATATATTTAGATAATCTAAGAATGGGTATGTTGCTTCGAATGGTTGCTTCCTCTTTGGATTGGTATTGCTTGTAAGCCAGGAAACCTCAAGTGCCTTAGCATACATAAACATATTTACCCTACTCAAACCACCATCTTGTACAGGTTGACAGACCCAATCAAAATATTATTCATAAAAACCAGAATATCCCAAAAAACGTTTGTACGGTATGTAGAAATATAGAAAGAGAGGGAGTTTTAACCGAAGATCATAATATTTATACAATACATTTATTTACAAAAAACAAAAACAATGATACAATGATATATACACCAATTAGGAAGAGATATATGAATATAAAAACAGTGTCAATTCAGAGTTTATATCAAATACAGTCTTGAGTTATACAGTGCCAATAGATACGTAGATATAGTTATTGAAAATATCATTGTAGGAAATGATGTTTCAAGTCGTGTATATATAATGAGAATTGTAGAATAATACATTCCTAAGTACTTTGGTCAATATATTTATTAAACTCAGTTTCACCACCAAACAAAAAAGCAATCTTATTAATTTCTTCTTGTAGTTCAAAAGCAACATAAACATCAACCTCAAGAAGATCTATCATAAAGACAAAAAATGCATTTAGTTTAGGATTGAGGTGTTCACAATGAAAGAGAATATGAAAGTCATAATCGCTAGTGTGGTATTTGCATAAATTGCATTCCTTAGATATTTTTGCTCAATATGGGACTTTGATGCATAATTTTAGAGCAGGTTTATAGTTTGGATGTAAATAAGCTAGATGGCAAAGAATATGTCGTGGAAAATGAGAACTTCTAGTTTTAACCCAATCATGAGTCTGCATTTCTTTTCGATCAAAATACCCAGATAGGACTGTCCAAAATGGTTTTGCTGCGTTATGTCAAGACTGTAGAATTGCGACCTCATATATCAATGGTCCATAAAAGTACGCATAGGAGATCAGGTGCTTGTGAAACGAATAATAACTAAACTTCCTTGTGCTCATAAATATAGAAATATATACTAGAAGCCACGAGTGAAATATCAACTTTACCCATGTCACAAGATGAAACAAACCTGATATTTGGAAACCTACATTATGTATTCTATTTATTATATGATTTTTATTGAAACATGTGATTAAAATTATTTTAAAACTGCAAAGTTGTCCAAATTTGTTCAAATAGTTGAAAGTAGTTCCGGCACTTGACCAGAGACGATATATTATATCGCCACTTGTCATAGTGAAAATATAATATATCGTCACTGTTGCCTGATAGACAGTTTAATTATTTCACTGATAAAACCCAGTATTTCTTCGCTGATCATATAATAAATGTATATTCAAATATACAAATCATATACAATATACTATACAAACAACTGTCAACTAGTGTGCCCGTCAATTAATTCCGATCAGTTTAGACAAAAAAGGATTTCGTTTGTAAAGTTAACTGATAGATTATCAAAACTTATAAACGATAACGGAATGTTATTTAATGCGAAATAAGACGTTTTAGACACAAAAGTACGTACCTTAGTAGTTCTGTCAATACAACGAAGATGGCTGAGTTCCTACTTTCTCTTTGAAACGAGGTCAAAGCTAGTTACAAGAAGCGACGTAATAGCCTCTCAAACTACCGTATTTCCTTAATTACACGCCGGGCGTCTATTATTTTCAAAAGGTCTACATCATAGACGTCTATTTGAGGCAGGCTTCTATTCAAGACAGGCGTCTATTTCGTAAAAAGCGAAACCGTTTAGACTATTTTGTAACAAAATCAGATAATTTAACAAAAAAGAAGCGTTTTTATATATAAAACTTGGTATACGCGGCGTTTAATTAAGGCAGGCGTTTATTATTTTCAGAAAGTCTTATGCAAGGGCGTCTATTCGAGGCAGGCGTATATTCAAGGCAGGCGTATAATTAAGGAAATACGGTATCTAAGGCATGGATTTAGGTTACACTGACCGAGAGCTTACAATAGAGGCAATGCACATTGAACTGCGTTATCGACTTCAACTAATGCATGCTAACTCTATCAATAATGATAAATAAGTTATAATCAATTGTGCAGACAAATCATTATCAAACTGCAATTCTAAAAAGTATTTTTTTACTGTATTCGTGGTATTTTTAGCATGATTTTGAGACCAACCATGAAGAGATCGTATCAAAATGCATTAAATTACAGTTTACCAAAATGACCGAAACGTTAGCCCCGGCATGTGGACATGAAGGCGAATCAATGTGGCCAATTTCCGGTTCTTAAAAAGACCATTCGAGCGGGGTATTTTTTTTGTGGAAACGAAATTAAGAACATTTCAGCTGTTCAAGATTTAAAAATTTGACAAATGTGTTAATGTGTATCGCTCAAAAATAAAAAAATCCAGCCAATCATCGAAGCTACGACCGTGGAATGCATTACTACGACAAAAAGTTGTCATAACAGTACTGATAACTCTTTTTATGAATTATTTGATAGTATGCTCCTCTTCTATCAATCAGGTAGTTTACCTAATGATGATATCATCGAAATGATTATATACAATACATGCTCATGTTGTGATCTTGTGCTTGTTATTATTTATACTTTTGTAATCATAAGATTTTATGTACGTCACATATATTATGTTGTTATGGAGAGGCATTAATATAAGCCATTGGCTTGTTTGCCAATCCACTTTCTGTATATTTAGAGAAATAAATATGTTAAAACATATAATCCAAAGCGGGTTCGTTTAAAAGCTATGCCACTTTTACAGAGAGTACTGTAACGTTGACGTTGAATTAAGTAGTTTATTGTTGAATAAAGCATGTAAATGTGATATCAAACTTTCGACGAAAGATTTTTCTATGGAGTGATGTATTTCTTTTCTCAATTGCTAGAAAGTTGTTCAAATCCAGTTGTATGAGGTAATAGAGAGTAGTTCAATCAATTACCAGTTGTATCAGATAATTGCAATGAATAAGGTCAAAAATCTATTGAAAGAAAATCATGAATAAAATAACCAAAACAGATATTTATATAATTTGCTCTTTTGAGGATGATTGGTTGGTATTGGGTGGTTGTGATGGGTTGTGATGGGGCGTGGTGGGTTGTGATGGGGCGTGGTGGGTTGTGATGGGGCGTGGTGGGTTGTGATGGGTTGTGATGGGGCGTGGTGGGTTGTGATGGGGCGTGGTGGGTTGTGATGGGGCGTGGTGGGTTGTGATGGGGCGTAGTTGGTTAGTCGTGGAGTAGAACCACGCCCCCTTTTTCAGGGGCTAAAGCTGACGAACTTTTCATTAAAAATAGAAGTTTCCCTTAATGAGCAAATATCACAATTTTTTAGAAGAATGGGGTAGAGACCTTCCGAACTTATGTATAGTCACCTATATGAATATACACCAATTTACCAATCAAAAAGGATCTATTGTTTACCTGAGTACCTGACCTACATTCAGATCAATCTCCACAAAAATGGATTCTTTTGTTTGTCCTTATTGATTTACGATAGAATAATTTAACATTTTAACTGTAAATATATCTACATCTATGGAAAAAAGACTTTTTAGTGTAAAAAAAACGGAACTACGTACCTGTGTAATTCTGTCAATAAAATAAAGATGGCTGACAGATCCTACTTTCTGTTTGAACGTGAGTAACTAGTGGAGACGGAATTGACGTAATAAACTGCATAAAGGTTACCCTGACCGTGAGCTATCAGTTGAGCAAAAGAGACGGTGTGCTACCGACTTCAACTATTGTAAGCCAACTACTTATATCCCTTTAACAACAAGGAAATGAATACGATATATTTTTCATTGTGCGGAAAACAAATTTTATGTATATCTCCATGAAAATTTTCATCTCAATGAAAAATTTGTTTCGTTTGGAAATGTTCTTTCAGTTTATCACGTGTACAAAATAATCGATTACACACTGTTGTGTTCCACCATGTAATTGGTTAAAAGAAAAAATGTTGCGTATGGATTTGAGTTTTTATAAATCAAAGCTTAAATATTGTGAAATGTGAAATTTGTGAGAAAATTCATAATGTTCGAGCCTTTCCTTAAATTATAGAGAGCATTTCTTGATCAGTTGTACCAAGTAAATTGTACGATTTATTAAACATTTCCGCACGACAGTGAGAGCCGTACATTAATAATCACGAGTTTTTAAAAAAAGGTTTTAAAGCACTGAATGTTCAAAACGGATATCCGTTTAATTCATCAGTTTTTTCAAAGCAACGAACAAAATGATCCTTTTCTACGAGTGAGTTTAGACGCAACAAACAGTTCATTTGTCCTATATAAAGTGGTTGAATGTAAACCGCTCAATCACTTCGAGCAAACTGAAAAGTTCTTGAATGCACAAGGAAAAATCGCTCATTCATTTGGTCTGCTCTTTTTGGCCTACCAAGACTAGGGAACGTCGAAATATAGCGTTTACTTATTGTTTCATAAGCATAATGAATATTTCATTAATACAAAAATCAAGACTCGCTTTCAAACATGTTAGCATGATAAGGGCTAGGGTCATGTTAGAATATCCATATGCACTAAGGTATAATCTTTAACAAAGAGTGCTAACGAGTGATAGCCTCTGAAACCAATCTGATTAAAATTGGCCCTTCCGAATAAAAGTTTCAAAATTTCAACTCTATGGATTTTGTTCCAAGGAAACGTTTCTTCCAATAGAAGAGAGGGTCGCGCAACTCGATGAACTTATCATTATAAATTGTTTATTCCACGGAAGTAGGGCGATTTTATTCATACTGCGTCTACAGAGAAAGCAAGATAGAAAGAGCACGGTGACCCCTTGAAACACTATAGTACTCACGCAAATAAAAATAAAATGCTTTTTGTCGATTAATTCTTTATTTGGAACAAATTCGAAATTTGAATTCTAAATATTCATTCACAATGTTTTTTCCCAATTTTTATTCCAGACAGTTTTATTAAAATCCACCGCAATGTACGAGTTTACAGGAGAGCAAACTTTTCACACCTCGAAATTATTTCGAAGTCGAAATGTATGTTCAGGACCGTCCGCTGAAATACAACGTTTAATGTACAATATGTTTATATTTCATTCCCTCCACTTTGTATATCTTATATGATTTTATTATTCATAAAATAATTGAAAAAATACGTGGTTTCCTTTATGTTTACAGAACGTTAACTTAACGCGTGTTACAAACGAGTTCATTCATAACCTTTGTTGTCAATTGCAGAGTTGCTGTGGCAACGTACGTGCTACTGAAAACTCAAGTGCAAAAATCGTTACAGGTCTATTGCCACACGCATTGCTGAGTGTCGTTTCCAAATGCAGTGCAAATATGCAAATTTTAGGCAGTTTTAACTGAACAAAGGCAACATAATATATGTTTTTGCAATGCATTCTAGTATCTTAGCTAGGCCTAGTTGGGAACAACTGTAAGAATTACATATATTAGTCGAGCAATAAAGAAATAAATTCCAAAAAGCATTTTATTTCTATTTCCGTGAGTACTTTAGCTCCTTTGTTTTGTTCGAGAATTCATTTTTCATACCAACTCATAATGCCTGTTAGATGCACGTGCAAGGCGTTCATCGGGCATACCGGGTGTTCATGGTGAAAACCCTGGTTTGACATGAACACCTGATAACGTAACAAATATATGTTGATTTCCTAAATTAAGTCAAGATCAATCTTCGGTTTACAAACCAAATACACTCACTAAAATTGCAATTATCAAATTCAAAGCCTGGAATGGTCATTGTTTCTCAAATTTGAGTCAATGTTTCACCGTCTCAATATATATAAGAAAGAAATACATTATCCGTATTATTAAAACTGATGTCATATTGAAATTGGTATCATAAAGCATTGAGCTGTGTGTAAAATAGTTACCCACTTCATTCTCAGGTACAAGTTAGATGAACCCTCACGCACGTGATTCATGAACACCTCGGCCTAACGGCCTCGGTTCACGTGCGATTCACGTGCGCGATTGTTCATCTAACTTGAAAACCTCGGTCACATTCGGCAATTATTACTTATCCGTTATCCTTACATGGACCATACTTATATCCAGTTATTCCATAAATTCAAAAACTTAAAGTGAAGTCATGTTGTAAACAAGAAGACAAATGTTCAATTAAACACAGTTACAATATTTTTTTAATTTAATTTTTAAAGATAAAAATATTTATATAATTTTCTAAGAATAACTGGGATAGGTCGCATCTATGTTAACGAAATATTCATAACATATTCAACGCAAGATATAAGTGACGACGGTATTTATATTGACTTACATATAAGCAGATTACTTATAACGTTATCTATCCTACCTGTATGTTGTGATTAGATACCTGATCTGTGAAGGAAGAAGGTATTTGAACCTTATACCGCTTATCTCTGTTAGTCATCACAACTGCATGTGAGTATGCTTTATTTGTTGATTATATATGATAACAGTTATCAACTATGTATAATTTACTCAAAAGCAAGAGCTTTATAGATTTTTGTCAATAATACAATATACTGAATGATATAAATTTAAAACGAAAGATAGCGTAAACCGACATGCAAAAACGTGAATCTGACAGGCCAAAGTTCACTACAGATATTGATAATCTCTGAGGTGAGAAAAATGACTTGTGAGCTTATTGGGATATCCTTTGTTACCAAGTCTAACGTCTCAAGCCCTGATATCACGTTCTTTCTTAGATTTTTCATGAGAAAATGTTGAGTGTGATAATTGGAATGAATTGTTCTTCTGAAAAGTCCCAGGGGTTGTATAGAGTACCAGATAGGAACATCAGGACCTCGATAAAATATTCTGTCTGTCTGTCCGTCTGTGACTAAGGGTTTCGACTGGAATGCATATGCGAAGGATTATTGGAATAGATCTCTTGTGAACCTAATAAGTGAAATGTAATGAAACAAATATATTCAACAACGTCGAAGAGGACATTTCTGAAATTAGGATTTCCTTATCAACCCATAAAGGAATGTTTTAAATAGAGACATATTATTTTATAATTTATTATTTACATTATGGTACTTTTGGTCTTGCATTATACACGTATACCTGAGTCTTGAATTTTAGCTCATCTATGATATATGAACCTTTGACACGGTGTCCAGTGGTCGTTCATTTGTCTGTTATGTTTTTGCCTTTATATCTCTTCAATAATTGGTTACATTAAAGGGGCAGTAGCACGTTTTTAGGGGGAATATAAGGTGATGTCATGAAAATGAAAATAAATAGTTCCAATTGAAAAACAATGTATTCAAACTAAATGAAGCAGTAATAATTCAAATACATAACGTAAAGTTCAGCCATTAGATTCATTTTCTTACAAAAATGAATTAAAGGTGTTCACAAAAAAATGGCCGCCAATGGATTTTATGTGAAGCCTCATACTTTGTCCTCTGACTATGGGTGATTGGCTTGTGTAATGAGATTGTTGACACTGTCAATATGATACATTTAGCATTTACTTACAATTATAAGTGAAATATTTAAAATGTCAAATTATCAAAAAACGTGCTACTGCCCCTTTAAAGAGTTGAATAAATTTACAAGATGTATAAGATAGAGATTATATTCTAAGAGATTTTATTCAGTTTCATTAGTTTCCCATGATAGCAGTTATAAAAAAAACGTGTAGCTATATAGACTAAATTCTTTGATATGTTATATAGATGTGTTCATTTTTACCAGACGCTCGGCCCATAACAACAATTTTCTTAAAATGGTATAGAGTTTGGACCAAATAAATTTTCCCCATTTTTATGAAAAAAATATTATTTAAATGATTATTCTCTTTTTTTCAGAAGCTCTTTGAATCACAGAGACTTAGTGCCAGTCTACAGGAGGTATGGAACTGCTTGATGTGTATGACTTCACGCATCCTATCAGAGGTATCGCAGTCATCATTAACAATGAAAACTTTCAAACAAACGAAACAGAATCCGATGATGACATAACAACTAAAGTGGAATCTAGGGAGGGTTCGTCAGTTGATGCTGTAAATTTGGAACTCACATTTGGAAATCTCGGATTTACTGTGTGGCGGTATGATAACCTTAAGGCCTCGGAAATGGTTGAAACTCTTGAAATGAGTGAGTCGACATATCAGTATTGCTTGGTGGTTGTGTCAACTGTTTATTCGATACCATTGCATTCATTGCCCTAACCATCAGTTTAACGTTTTGAAGAATTTATCGTCACTTTCAATCACATATCAGTGCAACGCAAAACAATTCATTTAAAGTTAAAACAATTTCAGTTGTTACCAAATATTTGAGACAAAAGCATATGGTAATTGTCTAATTTGAACTGATTTTTCAATCGCAATGAAGCATCTTTACTCATTCCCCCTTTCTGTTAATGATAAATAAAATAGAAAGCTATATATCGGATGACAATTTTAACATAACTATAAAACTTGTTGCAACTATAGTTCATTACGATATTTTTATTATTTTTCGAAGTCACTGTTTGAAATGATGACTTGAATGTTCATTGGTAGCACAAAACACTTTACCATGATACCAGCAGCTCTTAAGAGTAAAGACCTCCAATCTAGATTCAGAGACCTTGTGCTAAAAGCGTGAAACAAAATTGTCATTATTGGTCATTTCACTGATATGTAGATACAGTAGAACTCGAATATAACGAACTCCAATGGACCAAAGAATTTAGTTCGCTATATCCGGTGTTCGCTATACGCATATAATTTTAATGATATTTCATAGGGACGGGACTTGAAAATTTGTTCGCTATATCCGATTGTTCGCTATATCCGATTGTTTGCTATATCCGATTGTTCGCTATATCCGATTGTTCGCTATATTCGTGTTCTATACTGTACATGCATTAGCAAGATGCATGAACAAACATTTGATTTCCATTATTACCTTAAAGTGAATGTTTGTTAACCTTACCAAATTGTAATACCACATTACATGAACAATATCTGATTTCCATTATAATCTTAAAGGGGCAGTAGCACGTTTGTTGACAATTTAATATTTTCAATGTTTCACTGATAATTGTACGTTATTTCTAATGTATTGTTTTGATAGGGTAAAAAAACTCATAACACAAACCAATCAGTCATAGTCAGAGAACAAATTATAAATTCACCTTAAATTCATTATGTGTAAGAAAAAGGAATCGCATGGCTGAACATTACATTATATATTTGATTTATTACTGCTTCATAAATTTTAAATACATTGTCTTTCAGTTGGAACCATTCATTTTTATTTTCTTGACATCACCTTTTATTCACGATCAAAATGTTCTACTGTCCCTTTAAAGATCATTTCAATCATCATAATGTAATTTTATCAGTTATAACTCTAATACAGCTTTCAATCGTTATTTAAATATGGATTAAAAGTTAGAAACTATTTCCAGTCTCGACGAACAGAAGCATACACGAGAGAGCGGACTGCTTCGTGTGTGCAGTTCTAACCCACGGGTGCAGTTTCAACCTCTCCGTGGATGATACTCCCCAGGGCTGTGAGAACTACTATGATATTCTCTACGGCACTGATAATGATATAGTCCCTATCACTTTCCTCACCAAGTGTTTTCGGGATGACCTCTGTCCGGCTTTGACTGGAAAACCTAAACTCTTTTTTATTCAGGTACGTTTACATTGTATGTGAGACATCATATATAAGGTATGAAAAGACATCATATATAAGGTATGAAAACATCACAAGTTTAAGCATCGTCCTTTAGTATTCTACTACCTTCGAATTAATTTGCTCTGAACAGCATCTTCATCGGGCAAATTCCTGAAAGAAGTTTGGAATCATAAGACATTTCATTTCAGATATGCTTACTGTTTGTCAAAAGTAAGGGTAATTAGTAATAGTTGAAATTACGAATGATGATATATGATACCTGATTCATGTATATATATATTCATGTATATTAAGTAATTAACCTATAGATTTTTGTCTAATAACATAGCCAATCCTAGATTGACAACTAATTCTAACTCGGAATGACGTGTCCCCAGGCATGTCGAGGGGGCGAGATGGACGGAGGCGTTGACCTCACTGTATCAAGCACTGTGAATCAAGATGAAGGGTTATACCACTGTACCACTGATGCCGTGCTGATAGAGGAGGAATTCCCCCATACAGACCCGCCCCTAGTGCTCTACCCTCCTCCCATTTACAAGGACTTCCTTCTCATGTATGCCACACCTCCAGGTGAGTCGTAATAAAATATATTGAACATTATAGGGTTCTTAAGTTTGTTTTAAGTTATTGTTTGCACACTTTTTTTAAATTTCTCTAGGAACTTTTGTGTCTTCATTAATTTGTTTTAGTCCGTGTCCGGTTTAAAAGTAGTGTATTGGGTAAATGATTCGATTCTATCCCGTTTTGACCTTTGCGAAATTCATGCACATCTGTTAACGATCATGACCTTGGCTTTAGCTCGTAAATTACAAATCATATAATTGTTTATACAAGAAATATGACATTGTTAATAGTTTCTGTCCTTCATACCTTTGATGAACTGTCAGAAGCTTTTGGTTGAGTATTCTTAGGCATACATTTCAACAATACGGTTCCAACTTCCATTTCCATCTGTAAATGACTTATGGTTCAATAATATAATGATTTTTCCTCCTGTCTGATGACTATGTTAATATGAGCCTCAAATGAAGTCTAGGTGGCGGAATACACATGAAATTAAAAACATGAACAAATAAATAACAAAACAGAATGTACAGTACTAGTTAATAAAACTTTTCCATAGACTAAATCTGGTCTATCCTGCAGGCTTCACAGCATGGAGAAGCATGCACACTGGCTCGTGGTTCATACAGGACCTATGTTCTCAACTGACCCCCGAGAATACCTGCAGGCAGTCTCTGACCACTCTATTGACCAGGGTCAGTCGGCAGGTATCCCTCACCCACCGGAGTTCCAGTACAGACGAGGAACAGGACGGGAAGAAACAGGTGCCCTGTCTGACCTCCATGCTCACCCGGGACGTCTTCTTCCTCGTCAAACAGCTTCCTGTGTCAGATCTTTGAGTTGGAGAAGACGTTTATCATTTGAACGTGAATTTTGTGGCACTATATGTGTTAATGGTGTTTTACTGTCAGACTTGGGTAATGTGTATGTGAGATTAAGCGAGAAATCAGAATGTTCACCCTTGACGTCTTCTTTCTTACCAAACATACACTGTGTCAGATCTTTGAATAAGAATTAGTAGTTATGAATAAGACATTACTTATTGGTTTTGAGATTACGTGACACAATATATGCGTATGTTGTTTAATTTATAGCTCCATCGCCGCTAATGGCTGCAATATTGCCGAAGCGGCGTAAAACAATAACTCACTCAGTCACTCAAAACTCCAACTCATACGGAATCCAGAGAGGAAACGGACCAATAAATGTTATCGATATTCACTTTGAATTTCATTTTTGGGATAACGTGAAGGTTTGTAAGCTTCAGTGAGGTCCATATGAGATCAAGAGAGGTGTCCTTTCTATATCCATTGTGAAGAATAATGTACACTGCTACGTCTTTTTCGACTTTTGAATAATATCAATCTTACTAAGCATCGGCACTAGAGAATATTTGGAGAAGAAACTGATTAACTGAATAACAGTTACAATATGAATCAACATAATAAAAACAATATATTTTTCAGTACAGGACGAATTATGGATGTATACATGATCTTCTCCCAATGTTGATCTGGGGGCTTTCAAGGTTAATAAATAGTTTATATGTCCATTTTTGAAGCCCTAGTAAAACCTCTATAAGCTATCTCTGTCACAGGATTATGAGCTGTCATATTGGAAACTCGATTATACTGAGTAAATGCCGTTTGTTTGTCTCTTTACTATATACACCACGTGGTGTGGTTATCAGGTCAAAATCAGAGGTTAACTATTTCGTATAACCAGGCGTGCGATGGTTATATTGTATAACCTTACCTCCTCACATCCAATGTGCGTTTGGTCGATGTGTTCTCGGTTCGCCTCACTTCTTTGTGGTATCGCACCTCGAGATAACTTACAACCACTGTACCCAACACCTTGAAATGTTGACTTTGTATCAAAGACATGTATATTTACGAAAGAATACATAATATCAAAACAAATTTGAAGCGTAGCTTATTTACAGATTTCAATGGTAGCTTATTTTACTATAAAATGCACCACATGGTGATATCATTTTGTGATTTGTGCTTATCCATGATGAATGCAGACCTCAAGGTCTCTTGGTATTTTCATCTTTACACTCACACACAAATTCACGTCGTTCTCGGTTAGCTGAAAAGCTTTAGCAAGTAGGACATAGAATCCAAGTGAAGAATGTTTCCAATCCTTTGACAAGCTAAACTGTTCCATTCGTATGACCTTTGTTGAATTATCCATAATAAGGTCGACTTTAATGTTGTTTGGAAAGTCAATCAAATGTCTATATGTAAACCCTGAAAAAAAGTGTAACGTCAGTTGTTGAAATTTGACAGCGGTTATCTTTGTAAATTACTTATCGATGTTTGACTTTATTTCTTAATGTTGATCTCTCACTAGGTATGAATATTTTCTCTAATTTTATTTCAAAACATTTTGAATCTGACTTTTGAATAATGTTAGAGTATACTTTTTAATGGACCAATCATATTTTAAAGATGAATGTCGAATAATGTGATTAATTGTAAAAAAGAAACATGCTAAATTAATTTCAGAGAAATAAGCTTATAAGCACCTTGTTACATTATTTATCAATATCATGTAAACATTGCTATATACATATATAAATGATATTGAAAATAATAATTACATTAACAATCATTTTTCAACAGCAAAATGCTTAAATATTAACTTGGTTGTTGACAGCTTGATTTATACCGTGTAAACCCTCTGTAACATACTTCAGCATTTTTGTAGATCCACGCATAAATAACGTTCAACAGCAAATACATGAATATACTTAAAAGTTCAACTCACCTTTACTTCTGAAAAGACCTTGAAACGCGGCCATAAATTTGTTCAAAACAAGAGACCACTTCATGTTCGTCTCCAATTTCAAACCATGTGCTTTCGAATGTGTACAGCTCGTGCGATGTGATATTTACTTAAAATCCGTGCATCACAAGATGAAATTGACAACGTCCGTGCAGCAACACTTTTTGAGGGAAATATTTGATGGACCGAATAGTGTATTAAACATAAGAATAGCATTTGCCATAAATCACAATTCGGTGACGTTTTTGACAAATTGTATTCACATTATTTAATTTCAGAATTTGAAATGTAGAATTTCGGTGTTTGTTAGTCGAAACAACTTAAAACAGATTGCTTCTTGCTCAGATTTGTCTGATTGACAACTTTGCCATGACATGCTCAATCTGCACGTGAAATTCGCGTATTGTGCAAATGGAATGTTAAGAAGTTTAGTGTATTTAAGTTTTACCCCATAACAACAACTATCAAATACATTGTAACTAAATATTTGGTTGATGTTCTCCTTTTGTTAAAATGCAAATTGGTAAAGCCATGTGGTGTATGTGAGATAATGACCACATCCTCGTAGCTATCGGATATAACCTTCTTGCTGTCGCTTGAAGGTTATATCCGATACCTACTCGGCTGTAGGTCATTATCTCAACCATATACAATAATTTTCTTTAGTTTCGTGATCTTGAATAATCTTTTTGGAGCTCTTTTTCACAACATGTGGTTATCCATGAAGCTAGTAAATGCATGAGGCATACGGAATGTACATTGGACCATCTTGTTTGAACGCCATGACAAACCTCACACAAATTCAAAGCGAAACCTAAAATAACTTCAGATTGTGTTTTCTTTATACAAAGTCAATATCGAAACAATATGTAGATACATACAGATATATGAGGTCAAATATTTTTAAATCCTTGGTTTTGATGTTAAACTGTTTTGCTGTCACATGGTTTGCATATTAGATCACCGTACAAACATTAAAAGTGTGACAGTCGTGGTGAACATGGCTATATACATAAATGCTGGCTTCGAACTTCATCGGCTTTGTTGATATTCCCAGACAGTTTCTCTCACATGAGTGATTTTTGTGTGGAATTAATATTTTATCAAATGCTGTGTGCCATCAAGATTCTTCGCTCATAAATTCCTAAACAGACCTCATTAAATATATACGTTATATCCCAGTTTTCATTATTGAAGTACTTATTGTTTATAAAAACCTTTCGGAGAAAATATAATTTGGGTAAACATTTGATAAATAATCATGCACATTTACGATTATCATAAGAAGGGTAATGGTGTATAAATTGTTTTATATATATGTAAAGTTTTAATTCGTGTTTGTGAAATTGTGTTAATTGAATATATGATGATCGATTAGAAATTGACTACAAGACTACATTTAATTTGACTCTATTATATTATATTTTCAATTTTTGACTGATAATTGTACGTTAATGCTTTATGTATTATTCGGATAGGTCAAAAATCTCATTACACAAACCAATCATCGATCCATAGTAAGATTCATTATAGAAAACATAATAAAGGTTCACGTTTTTGTGTGGGCACCTTTAATTCATTTTGTGAAAGAAAAGGAATCGCATGGCTGAACTTTACATTATATATTTGATTTATTACTCCTTCATTTAGTTTAAATAAATTGTCATTCAATTAGAACCATTCATTTTTATTTTCCTGACATCACCTTATCTTCTGGCAAAAACGTGCTACTGTCCCTTTAATGCAAATGTATTATTATAGGTGACGTATTCTCTTAAATCAATCGTTTATGTTTCTTACAATAGACAACTACACATTTAATCAATTTAAGTTTTGCACTAAACACTTGACACAAATTATCAACATGTAACACATACGGTATTGAGATACATCCACGTTATGAACGTTATTTGATAGATAGGCGTATATCATTGTTATCTATATGAAGGAGGCTTGATATATCCCACCACGCTACTGATATAGCCAAGTGTAGTGTAATCTCACCTATACTATACATCTATGCTGGTACAACGTATACTGAAGTAGTTAATAGATTGACACTTTGTTTCGTAAAACTATAATTTCTAATTATCTTAAAAAAATATTGCGCTTATGTCCCAAAACTTCTACAAGCTAAAACATGTACTTATATACTTATGTACTTTAATTCATATGTACTTTTATACTTCATCCTATGTAGTTATAAACTGTTGTTCTTTTCACGCGTCATTTTACGACGATTAGTCTCTCATAACCGTATTTCATTATTCGGGTGGCTCATGTCTTTTAACAATGTATCATTGTTTAGCTACTTTATGTATATAAGAGGTGAGACTGAATAAAATATCTGTCTGTCTGTAACATATATATGATCTTTTTAAAGGTGGACACTGTTGGTTAAATTCAATATCATGATATGAAAATGACAAATGATTGTTTTAAAATTAGCTTAATTGAAAAGACAATGTTTAATTAAATATTTCTGAGTTAATCCTACATAAAAAATTACTCTGAAACAAGTTTTTGAAAAACACATCATAATTGAGGATTATGATTTTAAAGAAAAAATAAATTTTTGATATAAATTATTGCATTTAAGGTAATAGCATTATTTACTGTGTAAATGGCACTATCTAATAGTAAATGGCCTCTTTTTTAAATTTAAAACACTAAAGTTTAAATTAAGTGTAAAACTAAAATTACTGATACGACTTATACTGAAGTAATTAATAGAGTGACACTTTGTTTCTTAATGCTGTAATTTTACGTGTTCTTATAAGAAATAATAAAAATTGGTTTCTGAATCCAGTGATTGGGAAAGGCAGGGGCAATAAATGATTTTTTAAACGCGAAAATGGTTTTTTGATATAATGCAACAAACTTCAACCAACGACTCTTGCATGTATACTTAATGTTTTAAAACGATGTTTTAATTTCAATTCTGTTGGAAAGTAACCACAACAACAGTGTATTTGCATTTTCCAAAAATTACTTTCGTGTACAAAATTTAGATTAAATTCGACATTCAACCTGTATATATTTTAAATCACATTTGTAATATTTTGGTGTAACATTTTGTATATCAACGTTTAGACAGTCTCTGAAAAATAACAATTCTCAAAAACCATTATTTATCAAATATAAGAAAGGAGCCTCGGGGAATTGAAAGAAGTTCACTGCAGATCTAGACTTGCTTATAATATATAGAGCTTTTGTTAGGTCAAATTGATATTAACTACAGTCTGAGTGTTAGATTATCAGCGGTATGTCATCATTTTTGAATGTTTAGATTCTGGTCTCTTGGTTGATTAAGTACGTAGACTTGCTATTAGTTAGTGTACAATACCGTGCCTGTCAAACACCTCACATTCCGATATTATACTATATGACTAGGTATGAAATAAAGCGCCTTAAGTAAGTCTACATAGGTTTATTTAAATCTATACTTACCTAAGCTAACGAAACCAAAGTACATAGAACGTGTAAGGGCTATAATGTTCAACAAAAGAAAGTATTCAGTTTGCATTAGCTCATCGTGTATGGTATATCCTGTAGAAGTTCGTATCACAAAGCAGTTACGAGATGTATAGTGTTGTGAATACAAGCTAGGAGACTATGACTCACTGCTCGTACACCACAGACTATAGAATATCGATTCGGTCCCAGCACAGTAGTCCCAGCCAGTGGATGTTGTATGTAGACACAGCGTGACGTAGCGGGGAATACCGCTTCATGTGACAAACTGTCTAACTCGTTTCCTAGAATAACAATTTCCTGATATCCGTTGCAGTGCTAAGAAGTTGTCGATGTCATACATGTTATAGAGGCGGACGTATTTCACTCGCTCAACTTTATTAGGAGATATGGCCAGATTTCTGCCCCTGCGAGGTAAGTTACATAGATAAACATCACGCATGACTGAGACCCAGATATCTGACCTTTGTACGTTTGAGTCTATATAGTGGCTACTGTTGATGTGATAAGATGACTGTAGCCATTAACAAGTCTTCTTAAATATTCAATATTATAAATTTCAATTCAGACATGTTCGGGAAAATAAAATATGTAGCATAATGATATATAATATAAATATAAGATGAAACATTTAACAAATGTCATAATAGAGTTATTGTTTGTTAAAAGGAGACGTTGTATCTGATGATGTGCGTTTTTAAAGTTATTTTCATTAACGATTTAGATATAATTTAAATGATACAAAGAAGAGCTTTCAGCCATGCCCTTGGTGTATGTATTTAGGGCAATCTAGTTAAAACTATCTGTATTGTTATCGTCCCCTAAGTCCTTACGTTACTTAGGGGACGTAACATTACAGCTAGTTTTAACTAGATTGGGATTTAGCGCTATAAAAGTAATGTACTCATTATTATCATTAGGTCCACCTATATACAAAGGTACACTATAAGGCACTATATAATGTTTTATACAAAGTAGATGTCAAAGCCAGCTGTTGAATGTACACATGATTGCAAGAGTCGACGCGACATTAAACGCATATCCAACATTACTTTTGTTGGTGATCAACCAAATGAATTGAGCGAGTAACCTTATAGTAATAAGAGTATATACAGAGGCTGACACCACAAGACAAGGGTGGTCGGGTTAAGTTACACCATCTATATGTACATGTATATATATATATATAGGTTATCTCTGACCACCTACTTACGTATGTGCACTACTGTATAATCACCTATTCCTGGGGACTTCCTGAGTTATCATAGATAATCAACCAAGATTAAAATTGCTGCTCGTTAAACAACGCTCGAAACAATCACCATTTATTTTACGATTCCATTTAATGCTAATCCTAATAAATGTTATATGTATGACATGTATTATTTTACATTAATTGACTTTGAAACTGACATATCTATTTTCAACGCTCGAAATGATCACCTTTTATTTTACGATTCCAGTTAATGCCAATCCTAATATATGTTATATGTATGACATGTATTATGTTACATTAATTTACTATCAAACTGATATATCTATTTTCAAATGGATACGGTTAGTAAAAGCTATTCCCATTTGACAATGAAAAACAAGTTTGAAGGATAACACAACTTCTTAACAACAATAACGAAGTTGTACGATCCATCATACTTGTTCTTCATCATAAAATCAGCTTCTAAAATTCCAATCAAAGAAATCATACGTCAAATTTAATACTCATTGGATAATGGGACTACAGCATTATAATTTTCTGTGTAAATGATTATGTGAGAAGTTTATAATGGTTCGAACTGTAACCGTTTAAAACTGTAAACAGAGCATGTCGTTGACTTCAATGTTTTAAGAGTGAATAAACGCTATTGTGAAAATGTTTAGACATCTGGCAACGGCCAATACTGACCTACAGTTTCTCTACATGGAAATAATAGTTTTTACTTAAATATACCTGTATGATTATATCAAAATCATGTCATTTCGTTAGTATTGTATTTATAACGCAAAGCAAGACTACATTACATCGATAACAAATTCATTTTAAGATATATGCAGCGCATCTGAAGATGAAGATGAGGATGAAGATGAAAGTACGCTACTCACGGATGGTAAGGGTGATCTATCAATCTGTCCCGAATGTAATATCAGTTTAATCAGAGGGAATCAATCAATCGTACAATGTATATATATAAGTCGAAATGCGACGCATCCAGTCATCATTAAATTGATACCTACAGCAAGTGTTGTCAAAGTATTTTTTTTTCATATGTAAATATATTAGTATAATATGGGTTTATTGATGATTAGTGACACATTGTTTCTTCAAACGGATTCAAATTAGATTGCTGCAACAAAGCTATAGTCATAAGCGAGATCAAATGAGTTGTTTTTCTTGTATTTTATCAACTTTGGATTCGGAACAATATTTTGTAAAAAAGATACACCTGAAAGCTTGTTTCCACATAACTTTCTTAAGGTTCTTTTCATGTATACATGTGTGTGGGCACTACTTATGTAATTTTAACATGGCAGAACGCATTTCCGTGTATATATTGATGTTGAATGTTTGTGTTAAAGACGTAGATGGTCCAGGGGACACCTTCCAGAAATACTATACCAGGTTCATGCAGTGAGTATGTGAATTTAGTTTAAATCATTGTTCAGAAATATTACTTAAAATATCCAACCTTGTATTCACTTTTAACGAACAGTGTTGTCGCGCTTCCTAAGACACTGCAAAACTACATTGTGATCTGCAATATCAGTTTCTATACAAGTAAATTATTAGATTTACATCGTAATTCTATGAATTTCAAACTTAAATAAAAAACCTAGCTAAGAAAATATGAAGGATATAATATATAAGAGAAATAGATGACGTATGTGTTTATGATTTGGTTAGTCAATTTCATATTGCATAGGGAAATTATATTTTCCATTATTTCGTTTCTATCAAATTATTACTTAAAATCAAATTAAAGAAATTTATAATTATGCCTTTATTTTTAAAGAAAGTTTGGATCAAGGAAGAGAGCAAAGGCTAAACGGAAGAAGGCAGCGGAAGAAAAGGAAGAAGAAAGGGAAGATGAAAGGGATTCTAAACCACCAGTTGATGAACATGAATATGACTTTCACAATGCAAAAAGAGGAATGGCAATTGTAATAAACAATGATAAATTCCTTCCTGAATCAAAGATGGGAGATAGAGAAGGCTCGAAACACGATGCGGACGGGCTGGTTACCATGTTCAAACAACTTGGTTTTGATGTTATCTTGCATCCTAATCTTACAACGAAGGATATGGTGTCCAAACTGAAAGAAGGTTATTTGAAACTAACATACAGGCATTTTGAAGAAAATATAACAACAGGATGTCCGAATGAACGTTTATTTATTCATCGTTTTAAAAAGACAGTTTAGCTAACTTAAGTTGTCAACTCACATTCTTGATTTTGAAACCTCTCCAAATGCAATAAGAAATCGAAGGAAACACATAACTGAATAAAGTAATAAGGGATATATGAACTTTCTGAAATTAAATAATTGATTTATTTCGTTAATGAAAACCAGATAGAATCATAAGAAATAAAGTCTCAATCTTATTTTGTCAAATATATCATACTGATACGCGCAAGTCTTTTGTTGTACACAAATCATTATCGTCTTAAACTTATCCTAAAGAATCAACCAGAACCGTTTCAAGAAACAATAATTTCATTCCTTTCAACTCTATACACCAGCCGCCTCCAACAAAACGTACGACCACGAGGACGCCGACTGTTTCGCCTGTGCTATCCTCACCCACGGTTGGGAGGACGTAGTCCAACCTAGAGACGGCTTCAGCAACTCCAGGGTCAAACACGACGTGGTGTTCGGTGTGGACGGCTTGCTGGTTCCCACCAGGTTCCTGCTCAGTATCTTCAACGATGAGTGCTGTCCTGAACTGGAGGGAAAGCCTAGGCTCTTCTTTATACAGGTGCGTGCATTAGGGTTGTATAGTCATGAGTCAAATTCTATGATTGAATGACAACCTCAGTATCTTCAATGATGAGTACTGTCCTGAACTCGAGGGAAAGCCAAGGCTCTCCTTATGCAGGTGCGTGCATAAGGGTTGTAGAACCAAAATACTATGATTCAGTGACAAACTCAGTATCTTCAACGATGAGTTTTGTCCTGAACCGGAGGGAGAACCCCGGCTCTTCTTTTTACAGGTGCGTGCATAAGGGTTTTATAGACATGAGTCAATTGATTGAATGATGAACTTTAGTATCAACGACAAGTGCTGTCCGAAACTTGAGAACAAATATTTGCTCTTTCTACACTTAATTACATATACTGGCGGTATATACATAGGTATCAAATACAATGCTTGAATAAGGAAACAACTGATTTTTAGTTAACCTCTAGAAAAAGATCAGCTCTTCTTCATACAGGTGCGTGCATTAAGGTTGTATAGCCATGAGTCAAATTACTATGCTTGAATGGAAAGCTCAGTATCTTCAACGATCAACGTACAATGCTTCAATAAGGAAGCAACTGACTTTTATCTTACCTGTATAATAACATTAATCTAAGGTTAACAAAGCTAGCCGATTTGCAGTCTGATTAAAATCTGCCTATTTTCGAGGAATAAATGTTTTAAAATATTACCTCTATGGGAATCGAGCATGTTACTTCGATATGTACCCTCTCCATGTACTGGATTAATATCTCCATGCATGCAGTTGATATTTTTAATATTTTATTCCTCGTAACTGGGCCGATTTTAATCAGACTGGCCAATTTGGAGACATTAGCTATCAGATGTTAATGAAGTTCTTGTTTGATTTTTTCAGGCATGTCGTGGAGGTAAAATGGACGAAGGAATGGGAATCAAAGTCTTGAGAAGAAAGAAGAAGAAAACGACCAAAGATACTTTAAGTGGAGGAAACGACCAACAAGATGCTCAGCTATATGTATCAGAAGAGTCTGAAGAAGATGATGAATTTGAGGAAGATGATACCTCCTCTGTTCCAAATAATGAGGCACAAGCACAGCATGCAAAGGAAGAAGACAAATTGGTTCCAGAATCAGGGGAGGTTTCTCAACAGCCTCATCCAGAGCAAACTGTAAAGAGTGGAGAGAAAGGGGACCCCGAGGATTCTAAGCATGATGCAGCAAAAGATGAGGGCACTGGTCCAGAATCCAAGGCACATCCAGTCCAAGAGTCCTCTGTTCAGGAGACACAAGCACCTGCAGAAGAAGCAATGGCGGAAGAGAAGAGATTCATAGAAGAGAAGACCAAAGGGACACCACAAGTGGAACCTGAAGTTGTATACTCAAGGACAGGAGAAACAAATCCAGAGCATCCAGTACAGGAGACTCTGCCACCTGGAGGAGAAGCAAGGAAGGAAGAGAAGAGTAGCACAGAGGAGCAGGAGAAGAGTAATGAAGCTGTATCAGAGGGAGTGGTATACTCGAGGATAGCCATGGAGAAGATCCTGACCATATCACCTCCACCTATATACAAGGATTTCATGTTGATGTATGCTGCACCCCCTGGTAAGAAGATATTGAACCGCTGTTATTAAAATGAAACATTTACAATTCAGATTTAGATTTAGAATCTGTCAGAAATTGAAAAACAACTTCTCACTAGTTCTCTCACTTATAATTGTGTATTAACATTTCTTTGTTACTGTGTATGCTTGTTTATTTTTTTCTCCAGAACATTTTTTTACCATTGTGTTTTAGAAACTAAACCTTTATGAACCTAATTACCTTTCAAATGACAAGTGAAAATCAACTGTGTGTGATATCTGTTAGAACAAAATCATCAGCCGTCTTTAATTTTTAAAAACTATTTGTCAAATTTAAGCACCTTGCGAAAGAGATTACTGAATGATTTCATAGTATTTTACTAAAATGAGTGAGTGGCTTGGTATTTTATGGGCGAAAGAGAGTAAGATAGTGATACCATTCAGGAGTTTTAAATTTTTTATCAAATGCCATTGTTTTTTTGTATTTAATTTTCTACTCCCTGAATAAAATGGCACATGAGCATATTACACAATCTGTCATAGCATTTAAAATATATTAAACAGTGATAAGCAAACAAAAATTTACATTTTTGTATATCATGCGATACAAGAAGATCCTACATCCATTCTGCTTCATCATCTTATGTACACTATTTTATAACATATTATTACAGGATTTTCTGCATGGAGGCGTAACACGGGCGGGTGGTTAATTCAGATGCTGGTCAGTGTTCTCCAGACAGCTGATGTGACCAATGTTCCTCTGACCAGGCTCCTGACCATTGTGTCCAGACGGGTCTCCAATGAGTATGAATCTGACAGCAGTGAGGAGCACATGAACGGGAAGAAACTCATCCCTTGTGTGATGTCCATGCTTACTAAGGATGTGTACTTCAGAGGCAAACATTCCTGAGATCTGCTACAGCAATCATGATGCATAGATCATTTATCACTGTTGCAATGCCTCTTTGTTACCATGGGTTGTATTCAAGAACCATGATCATTGAACTAAATGATACATGTACGTGAATCATAGAATTATAGAACATTTAAGACTTACTACTTTATACCTTTGGTTTGTATTTTAAGAACCTTTCCCATTGAACCGAAGAATTTGTGAACTTCAGGATCAATTCAAGATCAGTGTAGGATGATTTTCTTGACAGTTACAGTACAATCAATGGGTAACTTTTCTAGATACTTCACTTACCGGTTTGTTGCTTTTTGAAAAGGGTTCTTGTGACAAGACAACCAAGGATTCTGTCAAGGCACCTGAAACCCTTCAGTATTATTCAACAACAAACTTAACCGGACACATGGTATGGGTTTATCAGGGTAAGAGTTACAATCGGAATTGAAACAAGCAGACAGAGTCGTCTATATCCCCCGCCATTTGGAATATTTTGACAAAAACAAACATGACTTTGAATTTTAAGTATCTCCGATTTCTAATGTCGTAAATTGTCACAACTTACAATTTCAAAGAAACTGCAAAAAATGATAATCCAAACAAGTTCAAACCCCAAAAAGGCACATCTACACATAATGATTGATCCATACACCAAGCTAGGTCTCAAGGTTTTCAAGTTCTGCTCCAGAAACAAAATCTTAAGTATAATTTCCATGTAAACAGCTAAAAATAAAAATAGAGCCATTGGCTCTGTAACTCATCAGGCTTCATATCATTTGTGCTTATTGCTGTGGCAAATGTGGTTCCCCCCTTACTCTTTATCCTCTTTATCTAACTTAGGAGACTGCACAGAGAGTTTGAGCTTTCTACTAAGGCCTGATGCTCCTTGAGAAAAAGAGGAAATATAAATGCAAAGAAGTTGAAAACCCCAAAAGGCACATCTCCACAGGATGCCCATTACACATACCAAGTTTCGTCGAGCTAGGTCTCACTGTTTTGGAGTTGTGCTCCGGAAACTAAATTCTATGTTATGTTTCCATGGAAATGGGTAAAAATAAAAATGCAAAGAAGTTGAAAACCTCAAAAGGCACATCTCCACATGATGCCCGTTGCATATACCAAGTTTCGTTGAGCCAGTTCTAACCGTTTTGGAGTTGTGCTCCGGAAACGAAATCCTATGTTACATTTCCATGGAAATGGGTAAAAATAAAAATGCAAAGAAGTTGAAAACCTCAAAAGGCACATCTCCACATGATGCCTATTGCACATACCAAGTTTCGTCGAGCTAGGTCTAACCGTTTTGGAGTTGTGCTCCGGAAACGAAATCCTATGTTACGTTTCCATGGAAACGGGTAAAAATAAAAATGCAAAGAAGTTGAAAACCCCAAAAGGCACATCTCCACATGATGCCCATTGCACATACCAAGTTTTGTCAAGCTAGGTCTTACTGTTTTGGAGTTGTGCTCCGGAAACATTATCGGGAGGGACGGACGGACGGACGAACGGACGGACGGAGACCATTTCAATATCCCCCCCCCCCCGGGCGGGGTATAATTACCAGGTCAAACTTAAGCACGATGTTTCGCAATAGGCAATGCTTTACACCTTTCAGTTCAACAAACATATGCAATGAAATACATATTCCCTTTGTTGTTTAACGTTCCAGTTGGCTTATTTTTTAAACTATGTATCATTTATCGGATGTTGATTGAAATATGATTTGCTCTATTTTGTTAAATACTTGAAAAGTAAATAAAGGTACTATTTTCATACATATATATAAGTTTAGTCTCTGAGAGTATAGCAAAAAAGATTATACTTTTAAAATAAGTCGATTCAGAGTAATGAAAATGTTATGGTATTCTGAAACTTTTAATACAGGTTATTTACAATAATTTCTCTATTAATTCAACCCTCATATTTGCAAAAGAAAATGTTTATGGTTGAACTATTTTTCTCTTTTTATCACTCATTTGTCACATTTGTTAGATAAATTTAAAGATCATCTGTCATTTAAAGGATCCATTTGATAATGACAATGTTGGCAATACGAAGACATTTTCAATTGATTAGATATAATAATGGTTTGCAATTATCATTACTTTTTCCCAAATTAAACAATGATTTTAAGTATTAATCAAGTCATAAAAGCATCAGCTTTAATCTTTTGGCAATTGATTGAAATATTAGATGCAATTTGAATTTGTCGCCCAAGGAAAAATAATATGTGGTTGAATTATTGGAGATGTCAAATTAATGGAGAAATTTCAGTAACCCAGATTATTTCACAGTACCATACTCTGAGCAGAGAGCCAATGAAGTACCACTGTGACTTACTGTGATTTCAATATACCTCAGTATCCAACCTTATTGAATTAGCCCACTTCTCACACAGTCCAAAAAGTAGCAGAGTCCTACATTGGGACATTCTCTCCCCAAAAGCAGATCAAGTCATGAATTGTTGATCGAGTCTGAGTTACGGCAGTTTCCCCTGGAGGAAATAAATTGCACCACAAACTATCTGAAATAGCCAATCACAATGCTTCTTGCATGGCAAGGGTGGTTCATATCACATTGCCTTTGCCATAATTCAGTAGCATAAATAATGATTTTAGAACAGCATCGCTGATTGCACATCTAACTTTGATTGCCTCCAATTAGGCATTTCCCATTCTATCCCACAAACTCGGCGAATGAGAACCGAGGCTTGGTCAACATTTCATGACTTGAGCTGCTTCTTTGGAGAGAGAATGACTAAAGTCAAATTGACACAAATATACATGAAATATCCTTCAAAATCATTGCCCATCAGAAACAAGACAAACACAACAAATAGGTCAATATAGTTTATTGTCATAAGTACAATGTAAATGACAACTTCACCCAAATGAAAATTTTCCAACGTTCCCATCCCAAAGTTACAAATTTCAGAATTAGTTGTTAACACTCCAACATTCACCCTTTGGCACCGACAACGTGCTCGGATTCCTCACTCACACACACATTCCATAACTGATTAACAATTCTCTATTAACAAGTACTTAATTGATAAGAGTTACAAATGAGGAGTATATCTACAGTATGTGAATGTTAATGTAGGTATGGTTTGGTGTATAACTGAAGGTAATACCGGTGTTAATGACATTATGCTGTGAGTAATCTACACATGGTTAATACTGACTACAATACTGCTTTACACTATGACTGGTAACATAGGATGTAAAATGATAAGTTTTATATCGCTAACAAGAACTACATTGCACAAAGAGTGACAACTGTAACGCATCAAAAATATAAAGGATCACATGATGTCATCATTGGACACATTTCTTTTAATATTCAAGCTGTAAAACTATTTTAATAATTAACCGATGTGGAAGAAAATAATAAATCAATAGTAAGCTTCATGTTACCTGCTTGGGTATTAATCTCTATTCAGGAATTAAATGAGTGAGTTATTCTTTTATGCAGCTTGGGCAATACTTTTGCGGTTAGCAGAATGCCAAGAATTAAAGATTTCATGTCTGTATACCATTGGGCATTATATCCGTTTCAAAAATATTTCCAAAAGGTGATCTTGATTATTAAGATATCTGTCCATTTTCTTTTCATTAAAAGCTACTCTTTGATGACCATAGTGAGATCAAAAGCATTGAATCCTAAATGCAAACATTGATTTGATTGGAACCAATTTATGCCTTACTGTATGTTAGGATAAATGTTAAGACCTACAAAATAGTTGGTATCCATATATGTCCTCTACCAGAATATATCAAAATCGCCTCAGAAAATGCGCAATGTAGTTCTAGCAAACAACTTGATTGATCAGATTATGGAGAAATGATAACCTTCAAATTGCGGTTATGGTGACAGTTTCTAAATGTAAATCAGCCTTGAATGAAGATGATGACCACCTTGATGTACAAACTAAAATGTAAACATGGCACCTAGGAACAATTCAATATAACTATTTACAAATATTCAAATACAGACAAAATGAGGTCAACAATTACTTCAAACAATAGGAAACAATTTCAATATTGGCACTATTGAAATTTAATTATCCCTGAAATATCTTTCATATTGAATTTTTGGCACAAAAATGCAATTATTGGCCAAAAGGAGTTGATATTATTTCCTCGAAGTATATTGCACACTTTCTTTTACCTGTAAATGGATTTTTCACAAATTATGTTCACTTTCTCAACTACATATCCCAAATCAATTCCCTCAAAAAACAAATATGAAATATAATAATGAACTATATACAAACAAGCTCATAAATATGAAATATGAAATGTTTTACAAAAATACAATGTTACTATAAAAGAACCAAAGTATTTTGAAACATGCTTATCAAATACATAAGTATATTTTCATAAGTATTATTTGATCACTAAAACAAACATCCAGTTTCCTTTTACACAATAGATTGCACAGTACCATTGAAACTGAACATATTGTAAATCAAAATCATTTCAGATTAAGCAATTTCAATTACAAGCAATCATTGAATCTACTTATAAAACCTACATGCATGTACATGCCATAATTACTCAATTTCAGTTTATGGTTTCAAGATTTCTCTAATCTATTTCTATTTTTTAATCTTTGTTGATGATTCATACAACCGTCGCCCTCAAAAGGAGGAAAATATTAAACTTAAATGGAATGTTGAAACTATAGACTTGATCTACCTTCGTATAAATAATTCGGAGTCCTCAAATACGCAAAATATAGCAAAATATGGACAAATAATGAAATACACAGTAATGAGCAAGAAGCTGTACAACTCAGAGACAAACTGTTTGACACACCCCATGATTGTCTGCCATTATCTATTTGTTTATGTAGAACGACCGATTAATATACCGTAAGAAATAGAAGGGATTAGTGGTTAGTAATCAATGTATCTCTCCTTCTAAGGATACATTGTATATGAAAACATAGAATTTACTCTAAATTTCGAAACAAATCGGTATTCACTTAAAAGTTTACATATTCATAAATGTTCAAATATGTTGTTCTTTGAAATGAAGAAAATTGTAAAGTGTGAAATTTTAACTAAATTTCTTGTAAGAAACTCACTGGTATCTATATAGTGACTTCATATTTTATAACATTTTCATGTAACATTCAGTATTTGATATAATATTCATAATCTGAGGAGAAATATTGTAAAATTGTAATCAGAACCATCGTCAGCATAGGAATATTGTAAAATTGTAATCAGAACCATAATCTATATAGGATTTTACAGCAAGATTTTCTGGATAGCAACTTTTAAATGTGAAAATCACAATAAAAAAGTTGTTATCCAGGAAAGCTAGCTCTTCTCATACATACCACTCTACATATTTCCATACTAGTAATCTTGTGATATGTACATGTTTAAACTTATCTATATTCTGACAGAGAATAATACGTCAACATTTTGTTTAAAACTGTTTATAGCACTATTTCAAGTTCTACTTGACCAATCCTCTTGTAGAGCTTTTACACAATATAATCATAATAATATTGCCTTGAAAATTCTTACAGTGTAGCCAATTACACATTTCACATAGAAAAGAAAATATTCTGTCTAAAACAAAAAAGAGTAAGATGTGAAATCTGTGTTCACACAATGGTGTCGCTGAAACTGCTAGCAATTATTCAGTTCATATTGTCATTTTGTCCATACAAATTTCAAAATGAAACAAACTTTAAAAAGACTAAAGCTTAGAGGAAACAGGTTAACCAGATGTGTTTTCTGATATGCTGTATATAGACACTTTTGATTTGTTTCTGTAGAATTTTGTAAGTAAATATGAAAACATGGTAGTCTGTTAAAGGATTGGTCAAGTCTCTAGAGAACTGTATGTACAACATCTAGGCGAAGCATCAGCAAGCACAGCAGATGAAAGAATGGGGCATTCGATGCAAGCTGACATACATCTGACTATTCATGTTTCCATATTCAGTTTTCTATGTAACAATTATTTCATCTGGAAATTTATTTCAAATTCTCTTTATTCATACATATATTGATAATAATTAGTATATTGATAAACTTTAAAGTTTCAAAACATGATTTAACAATATCAGAAGGATCCACTTATTCAGAATCTTTTGGTAATGATGCAAAAATTTTGTTAATTATTTTAGAAACATGAATGTCAAATGCCAATACCAAATTTTACAATTATGCAAAAATATTTGACAAAAACCTGTCACTTTGCAAAAGCCTTGAAGCAATAAAGTCACAACCATGGTTTTCTCTTCATTCTGCTCCAGTGATAGTTAAATATATGCAAAACTTAACCAGCTTTGGTTTGTATCACAGATCAACACTACACTATCCCAGAAACAATCGTCTTTCTTTACCATCAAACTTTTCATCTGAATCGTTTATCGACACACAGAGAGAGAGTTTATTTCAGTAATTATTATTATCTGATTCTCTAAAAATCCATCTTGTGAGGAAGAAACAATTCTGTTTATCGAAAACAATTTCCTCAAAATTTAACGACAACCCAAAATAATATTGATTTTAGATTTTACCACTGAACGTTTAAATACTGATCATTCCATTTAATGTTCAGTATATATTTTTCCAAAATCTCACGTATTCCAAACTGTATTCTCGTTTGTCTGTCTCTTTACTATATTATACAATCATTTTCTTTAGTTTCGTCACCTTGAAAGGTTCGTAAGCTTCAGTTAGGTTCATATGAGATCAAGAGGTGCCTTTTGCCTTATCAACTGTGAAAAATAATGTGTACTGCTACTTGTATTTCGACTTCTAAATAATATCCATCTTACTTAGCATTGGCACATTTAGAATACGAAGAAACTGATTAACTGAATAACGTTTGCAATGTGAATCCACAAAAATAAAATAAATATATTCTTCAGTATAGGACGGATTATGGAAACGGGATCTTCTCTCGATGGTGATTATGGGGCCTTCAGGATTATTAAACAGTTGATGTCCATTTTGGAACCCCGAGTAGAACCTCTTTAAGCTATCTCTGTCGCAGGATTATAAGCTGTCATAATGGAAACTCGATTATACTGAGTAAATGCCGTTTGTCTGTCTCTTTACTATATTATACAATCATTTTCTTTAGTTTCGTCACCTTGAATTATCTTTTTGAAGCTCTTTTTCACAACATGTGGTTATCAATGAAGCTAATAAAATGCATGAGACGTTCGGATTTGAATTGACCCACAACACGGAGTTGTGCCTTCTTGTTTGAACGCAATACAATCTTAAACCAACACAAATTCAAATTGAAACCTAAAATAACTTCAAATAGTGTTATTTATACAATCAATGCATCAACACATAAAATGTAACTACATACAGATATATGAGTTTAAATATTTTTTTAATTCTTGGTTAAACTGTTTTGCTGTCACATGGTTTACATATTAGATCACTGTACAAACATTTGAAGTGTGATATATTCATGGTGTAAATGGCTATATACATAAATGTTGGCTTCGATCTTAACACATCGGCTTTGTTGATTTTCCAAGAAAGATTTTCTCACATGACTGATTTTTAGATTAATTTTCAATTAATATTTTATAAAATGTTGTGTGCCATTTAGATTCTTCGTTCATAAATTAATTAACAGATATAAAGATATACCCCAGGTTTCAATATTGAAGTACTTTTTGTTTATAAATACCATTCAGATAAAAATAATATGGGTGAAAATTTAATAAATAATCATGCACATTTACGATTATCTTAAGAAGGGTAATGGTGTATAAATTGTTTTAAATGTTAATTCGTGTTAGAGAAATTGTGGTAATCAAGTCTATGATAATCGGTTAGAAATTGACTACAAAACTACATTTTATTTGAATCTATTAATGCAAATATATATGATCGTGTCGTATTTTCTGAAGTCAAAAATTTATGTTCTTACAATGGACAACTACACATTAAATCATTTAAAGTTTTGCACTAAAGACACGAATTATCAATATGTAAAATACGGTATTGAGATACATCCACGTTATCACCGTTATTTGATAGATAGGCGTAGATCATTGTTATCTATATGAAGGAGGTTTGATATGTCCCGACACACTACTGATATAGCCAAGTGTAATGTATACATGTATGTATGTCACCTATACATCTATGCTGAAAAACATATACTGAAGTAATTTCGTAAAACTATCATTTCTGGTTAAAAAATTATTGCGCTTATGTCCCAAAACTTTACAAGCTAAAACTTCTGTATAAACATATCATAATTGAGGATTATGATTTTAAAGAAATAATAAATTTTTAATATGAATTATTGCATTTAAGTTAATAGCATTATTTACTGTGTAAATGACACTATTTAATAGTAAATGACCTCTTTTATTTTTATTTAAAAATTAAAATTTAAATTAAGTCTAATCAACTGATACGACTTATACTGAAGTAATTAATAGAGTGACACTTTGTTTCGTAATGCTGTAATTTAAGGTCTTCTTATAAAAAATAATAAAAATTGGTTTCTGAATCCAGTGATTGGGAAATGCAGGGGCAATGGGCCCATTAAAATTTAGAAATTTACTATTGTTATAATGGACAATGGCCCATTTGAAATCAAGAAAACCCTGAAAATGGCTCATTGTCAAAGATGTCTTTCCCAATCCCTGTGAATTATATTTTTGAAAGAAAAATTTAAAAAGGGATAATCCAACTTTAAGAAGAGAGAGGTGAAGAGGACAGTTTCAGTGTTGCAGTCTTCATAACAGAGCACAATCTTTCAAAGCAATTGTTCATGTGGAAATGCATGTATTAAAATGAGGCACACGCGAAAATGATTTTTTGATATAATGCAACAAACTTCAACCAACGACTCTTGCATGTATACTTAATGTTTCAATTCTGTTGGAAAGTAACAACGGTGTATTTGCATTTTCAAAGAATTATTTTCGTGTACAGAATTTAGATTAAATTTGACATTTAACTTGTATATATATTAAATCACATTTGTAAGATTTTGGTATAACATTTTGTATATCAACGTTTAGACAGTCTCTGAAAAATAACAATTGTCAAAAACCATTATTTATCAAATATAAGATAGGAGCCTCGGGGAATTGAAAGAAGTTCATTGCAGATCTAGACTTGCTTATAATATATAGAGCTTTTGTTAGGTCAAATTGATGTTAACTACAGTCTGAGTGTAAGATTATCAGCGGTATGTCATCATTTTTGAATGTTTAGATTCTGGTCTCTTGATTAATTAAGTACGTAGACTTGCTATTAGTTAGTGTACAATACCGTGCCTGTCAAACACCTCACATTCCGATATTCTACTATATGACTAGGTATGAAATAAGAGCGCCTTAAGTAAGTCTACATAGGTTTATTTAAATCTACTAACGATACCAAAGTACACAGAACGTATAAGGGCTATAATGTTCAACAAAAGAAAGTATTCAGTTTACATTGGCTAAATGTGTATGGTATATTCCTATAGAAGTTCGTATCACAAAGCAGTTACGAGATGTATAGTGGTGTGAATACAAGCTAGGAGACTGTGACTCACTGCTCGTACACTACAGACTATAGAATATCGCAACGGTCCCAGCTCAGTAGTAACAGCCAGTGGCTGTTGTATGTAGACACAGCGTGACGTAGCGGGGAATACCGCTTCATGTGACAAACTGTCTAACTCGTTTCCTAGAATAACAATTTCCTGATATCCGTTGCAGTGCTAAGAAGTTGACGATGTCATACATGTTATAGAGGCGGACGTATTTCACTCGCTCAACTTTATTAGGAGATATGGCCAGATTTCTACCCTTGCGAGGTAAGTTACATAGATAAACATCACGCATGACTGAGACCCAGATATCTGACCTTTGTACGTTTGAGTCTATATAGTGGCTATACTGTTGGTGTGATAAGATGACTGTAGCCATGAACAAGTCTTCTTAAATATTCAATATTACAAATTTCAATTCAGACATGTTCGGGAAAATAAAATATGTAGCATAATGATATATATAAATATAAGATGAAACATTTAACAAATGTCATAATAGAGTTATTGTTTGTTAAAGGAGACGTTGTATCTGATGATGTGCATTTTTAAAGTTATTTCCATTAACGATTTAGTTATAGTGTAAATGATACAAAGAAGAGCTTTCAGCCATGCCCTTGGTGTATTGATTTAGCGCAATCTAGTTAAAACTAGCTGTAGTGTTATCGTCCCCTTACGTTACTTAGGGGACGTAACAGCTAGTTTTAACTAGATTGGGATTTAGCGCTATAAAAGTAATGTACTCATTATTATCATTAGGTCCACCTATATACAAAGGTACACTATAAGGCACTATATAATGTTTTATACAAAGTAGATGTCAAAGCCAGCTGTTGAATGTACACATGATTGCAAGAGTCGACGCGACATTAAACGCATATCCAACATTAATTTTGTTTGTGATCAACCAAATGAATTGAGCGAGTAACCTTATAGTAATAAGAGTATGTACAGAGACTGACACCACAAGACAAGGATGGGCGGGTCAAGTTACACCATCTATATGTACATGTATATATATATATAGGTTATCTCTGACCACCTACTTACGTATGTGCACTACTGTATAATCACCTATTCCTGGGGACTTCCTGAGTTATCATAGATAATCAACCAAGATTAAAATTGCTGCTCGTTTAACAACGCTCGGAACAATCACCATTTATTTTACGATTCCAGTTAATGCCAATCCTAATAGATGTTATATGTATGACATGTATTATGTTACATTAATTGACTTTGAAACTGACATATCTATTTTCAACGCTCGGAACAATCACCTTTTATTTTACGATTCCAGTTAATGCCAATCCTAATAGATGTTATATGTATGACATGTATTATGTTACATTAATTTACTATCAAACTGGTATATCTATTTTCAAATGGATACGGTTAGTAAAAGCTATTCCCATTTGACAATGAAAAACAAGTTTGAAGGATAACACAACTTCTTAACAACAATAACGAAGTTGTACGATCCATCATACTTGTTCTTCATCATAAAATCAGCTTCTAAAATTCCAATCAAAGAAATCATACGTCCAATTTAATACTCATTGGATAATGGGACTACAGCATTATAATTTTCTGTGTAAACGATTATGTGAGAAGTTTATAATGGTTCGAACTGTAACCGTTTAAAACTGTAAACAGAGCATGTCGTTGACTTCAATGTTTTAAGAGTGGATAAACGCCATATAAAATGTATAGACATCTGGCAACGGCCAATACTGACCTACAGCTTCTCTACATGGAAATAATAGTTTTTACTTAAAATACCCGTATGATTATATCAAAATCATGTCATTTCGTTAGTATTGTATTTATAACGCAAAGCAAGACTACATTTCATCGATAACAAATTCATCTGAAAAATACGGATGACAAATATGGATGACATGTTAAATTTTACAAAACATGCCATTCATTTTTCCACTTCACAGCTGAACAATGTTTTTCAGATATATGCAGCGCATCTGAAGATGAAGATGAGGATGAAGATGAAAGTACGCTACTCACGGATGGTAAGGATGATCTATCAATCTGTCCCGAATATAATATCAGTTTAATCAGAGGGAACCAATCAATCGTACAATGTATATATGTATGTATAAGTCGAAATGCGACGCATCCAGTCATTATTAAAATGATACCTACAGTAAGTGTTGTCAAAGTATTTTTTTCATATGTAAATATATACACAAAGAACTTAGTTAAGCACCCCCAATGTTTTCAGAAAATAAGCTTCTGCTAATAAACCATACAAAGTTCCAGAAAAACAATTAGGGTTTTTCGATAGAACGATCATTTAGCAGTGTAGAAATGAAAACTTCACTCAATTTACGATTCACTGTCTTTGGATAACTTTTTTTCCCCGGCTTGGTATTTTTGAAAATCCAAGTTTACTTATAATTGAAAATGAAAGTAAATATTTTTTGCTGCAATATGGCAATGATTATTCTCTTGGCTGAATTGATAATTTTTAGTAAGGATCTCTTAGCAAATGTTAGTCGTTAGAGCAGTATGAGCCTTCAAAATCACAAAATTATCAAATATCAAATTTGAAAAAAGCTTCCTTAAGACAAAACTGGCGACTCTTTAAGATAATGGCTTATCTGAAGTGAGAAGAAGTGTTTGACCAACAAGTCCAACTCAAAGAATCTCAAATTTACTCACAGATTTGAAAGTTTTCGAAATTTTCTCAATTATGGTTGAAAAAAGTACTGAAATTCAATGTCCTGCAAGGCTTTTATCGCGCATGATTAAAAAGGTTTCTCTAATTGAATGTCAACTAGGGATCATAAATGTTATTTTTGATTTAAAAAATACAATGTTTTATGCGTGGTTTCTCACCAATGACAATAGTTATATTTGGCCAAATTTCAGTGGTCTCACATTTTTTCTAATATTTTCAATTATTTTGTATTATAATGATTTTTACGTCAATTAAATAGTAGATAAAACGGCAATTGTTATATCTAGAGTGGTCAATACATCAAATATATCACAATATTCAAAGAGCTCCCAATTTCATTTTACAAAATGGGCGGTGCTTAATTAAGTTCTTTGTGTATATTAGTATAATATGGGTTTCTTGAATATGAAGATATTGTAATGATTAGTGATACATTGTTTCTTCAAACGGATTGCTGCAACAAAGCTATATAGTCATAAGCGAGATCAAATGAGTGTTATTTGTTGTATTTTAACAAGTTTGGAACAATATTGTGTAAAAATGATACACCCGAAAGCTTGCTTCAACATAACTTTCCAAAGGTTCTTTTCATGTATACATGTGTATGTGCGGCACTACTTATTTAATATTAACTTGGCAGAAGTGTATATATTTATGTTGAATGTTTGTGTTAAAGACGTAGATGGTCCAGGGGACATCTTCCAGAAATACTATACCAGGTTCATGCAGTGAGTATGTGAATTAAGTTTAAATCATTGTTCAGAAATATTGCTTAAAATATCCATCGTTTAAATCACTTTTAACAAACGGTGTTGTGACGCTTTCTTAGAATCTGCAAAACTAAATGATGAACTGCAATATCAGTTTTTATACAAGTAAATTATTAGATTTACATCGTAATTCTATGAATTTCAAACTTGTATAAAAGAAAATATGAAGGATCATACAAGCTGAACGTAAAAGAAATAGATGATTTATGTGTTTATGATTTGGTTAATCAATTTCATATTGCATATAGGGGAATTATATTTTCCAATATTTCGTTTCTATCAAATTATTACTTAAAGGGGCAGTAGCACGTTTTTAGGGGGAATATAAGGTGATGTCAGGAAAATGAAAATTAATGGTTCCAATTGAAAGACAATGCATTTAAACTAAAAGAAGCAGTAGTAATTCAAATATATAATGTAAAGTTTAGCCATGCGATTCCATTTTCTTACACAAAATGAATTAAAGGTGTTCACAAAAAAATGGCCGCCAATGGATTTTAGGTGAATCTTCATACTTTGTTCCCTGACTATGGAAGGTTGGCTTGTGTAATGAGATTTTTGACACTTTCAAAATGATACATTTAGCCTTAACGTACAATTATCAGTGAAAAATTTGAAATATAAAATTATCAAAAAACGTGCTACTGCCACTTTAAAATCATATTAAAGAAATTATAATTATGCCTTAATTTTTACAGAAAGTTTGGATCAAGGAAGAGAGCAAAGGCTAAACGGAAGAAGGCAGCGGAAGAAAAGGAAAAAGAAAAGGAAGAAGAAAAGGATGATGAAAAGGATTCCAAGCCACCAGTTGATGAACATGAATATGACTTTCACAATGCAAAAAGAGGAATGGCAATTGTAATAAACAATGATAAATTCCTTTTTGAATCAAATATGGGCGATAGAAAAGGTTCTAAACACGATGCAGACGGGCTGGTCACCACGTTCAAACAACTTGGTTTTGATGTTACCTTGCATAATAACCTTACAACTAAAGACATGGTGTCCAAACTGATACAAGGTAAATTTGAAACATACAGGCATTTTGAAGAAAATATAACAGGATGTCCGAGTGCACGTTTATTTATTCTGATGGATACTCGTTTCTAAAATTATTTATTCTAATATAAACATCGTTTTAAAAAGACAGTTTAGCTAACTTTAGTTGTCAACTCACATTCTTGATTTTGAAACCTCTCCAAATGCAATAAGAAATCGAAGGAAACACATAACTGAATAAAGTAATATGGGATATATGAACTTTCTGAAATTGAATAATTGATTTATTTCGTTAATAAAAACCAAATAGAATCATAAGAAATAAAGTCTCAATCTTATTTTGTCAAATATATCATACTGATACGCGCAAGTCTTTTGTTGTACACAAATCATTATCGTCTTAAACTTATCCTAAAGAACCAACCAGAACCGTTTCAAGAAACAATAATTTCATTCCTTTCAACTCTATACACCAGCCGCCTCCAACAAAACGTACGACCACGAGGACGCCGACTGTTTCGCCTGTGCTATCCTCACCCACGGTGGAGAGGAGGTATTCCAACCTAGAGACGGCTCCAGCAACTCCAAGGTCAGACACGACGTGGTGTTCGGTGTGGACGGCTTGCTGGTTCCCACCAGGTTCCTGCTCAGTATCTTCAACGATGAGTGCTGTCCTGAACTGGAGGGAAAACCTAGGCTCTTCTTTATACAGGTGCGTGCATAAGGGTTGTATAGCCATGAGTCAAATTACTATGATTGACTGATAAAGTTAAGTATCTTCAACGATGAGTGCTGTCCTGAACTGGAGGGTAAACCTAGGCTCTACTTTATACAGGTGCGTGCATAAGGGTTGTATAGCCATGAGTCAAATTACTATGATTGACTGATAAAGTTTAGTATCTTCAACGATGAGTGCTGTCCTGAACTGGAGGGTAAACCTAGGCTCTACTTTATACAGGTGCGTGCATAAGGGTTGTATAGCCATAAGTCAAATTACTATGATTGACTGATAAAGTTTAGTATCTTCAACGATGAGTGCTGTCCTGAACTGGAGGGTAAACCTAGGCTCTACTTTATACAGGTGCGTGCATAAGGGTTGTATAGCCATGAGTCAAATTACTATGATTGACTGATAAAGTTTAGTATCTTCAACGATGAGTGCTGTCCTGAACTGGAGGGTAAACCTAGGCTCTACTTTATACAGGTGCATACATAAGGGTTGTATAGCCATGAGTCAAATTACTATGATTGACTGATAAAGTTTAGTATCTTCAACGATGAGTGCTGTCCTGAACTGGAGGGTAAACCTAGGCTCTACTTTATACAGGTGCGTGCATTAAGGTTGTATAGCCATGAGTCAAATTACTATGATTGACTGATAAAGTTTAGTATCTTCAACGATGAGTGCTGTCCTGAACTGGAGGGTAAACCTAGGCTCTACTTTATACAGGTGCGTGCATTAAGGTTGTATAGCCATGAGTCAAATTACTATGATTGACTGATAAAGTTTAGTATCTTCAACGATGAGTGCTGTCCTGAACTGGAGGGTAAACCTAGGCTCTTCTTTATACAGGTGCGTGCATTAAGGTTGTATAGCCATGAGTCAAATTACTATGATTGACTGATAAAGTTTAGTATCTTCAACGATGAGTGCTGTCCTGAACTGGAGGGTAAACCTAGGCTCTACTTTATACAGGTGCATACATAAGGGTTGTATAGCCATGAGTCAAATTACTATGATTGACTGATAAAGTTTAGTATCTTCAACGATGAGTGCTGTCCTGAACTGGAGGGTAAACCTAGGCTCTACTTTATACAGGTGCATACATAAGGGTTGTATAGCCATGAGTCAAATTACTATGATTGACTGATAAAGTTTAGTATCTTCAACGATGAGTGCTGTCCTGAACTGGAGGGTAAACCTAGGCTCTACTTTATACAGGTGCGTGCATAAGGGTTGTATAGCCATGAGTCAAATTACTATGATTGACTGATAAAGTTTAGTATCTTCAACGATGAGTGCTGTCCTGAACTGGAGGAAAAACCTAGGCTCTTCTTTATACAGGTGCGTGCATAAGGGTTGTATAGCCATGAGTCAAATTACTATGATTGACTGATAAAGTTTAGTATCTTCAACGATGAGTGCTGTCCTGAACTGGAGGAAAAACCTAGGCTCTTCTTTATACAGGTGCGTGCATAAGGGTTGTATAGCCATGAGTCAAATTACTATGATTGACTGATAAAGTTTAGTATCTTCAACGATGAGTGCTGTCCTGAACTGGAGGAAAAACCTAGGCTCTTCTTTATACAGGTGCGTGCATAAGGGTTGTATAGCCAAAATGCTATTATTCAGTAACAAACTCAGTATCTTCAACAATGAATGCTGTCCTGAACTGGAGGGTAAACCTAGGCTCCTCAGTATACAGGTGCGTGCATAAGGGTTGTATAGCCATGAGTAAAATTACTATGATTGAATGATAAAGTTTAGTATCTTCAACGATGAGTGCTGTCCGAAACTTGAGAACAAATATATGTTCTTTCTTCACTTACCCGTATTTGTCCTAATAAGCGCCCGGGGCGCTTAGCTTGCAAAAATCCAAAGGGGGCGCTTATTAGGATACCTCAGAAAGGGGGGGCGCTTATTAGGAATACGTTATAGACAAGCGAAACTAGCATTTGTCGAGATTCTGAACGAGAATGAAAGTAGGTCGATCGTGGAAATTCAATGCAACTACACATTCACAGGCCCGGATAAACTAAAAACTATTGGAAAAGCAGTAGAGGTACGCCATTTTACGTATGAAAGGGAGGGGGGCGCTTATTAGGGAGGGGCGCTTATTAGGACGAATACGGTACGTAACTACATATACAGACGGTATATACATGAGTATCAAAGTACAATGGTTGAATAAGGTAACAACTGATTTTTAGTTAACCTGTAGAATAACATCAATCGAAGCTTCAGTAAGCTAGCCGATTTGAATACATCAACTATCAGAGTTAATGAAGTTTTTACTTTTTCAGGCATGTCGTGGAGGGAAAATGGACGAAGGAATGGGAATCGAAGTCTTGATAAGAAAGAAGAAGAAAAGGACCCAAGATACTTCAAGTGGAGGAAATGACGATGAATTTGAGGAAGATGATACCTCCTCTGTTCCAAACAACAAGCCACAAGCTAAACATGCAAAGGAAGAAGACAAATCAGTTCCAGAATCAAAAGAATCAGGGGAGGTATCTCAACAGCCTCATCCAGACCAAACTGTAAAGAGTGGAGAGAAAGAGGACCCTGCAGCAAAAGATGATTGCACTAGTCCAGAGTCCAAGGCACATCCGGTCCAAGAGTCCTCTGTTCAGGAGACACAAGCACCTGCAGAAGAAGCAAAGGAGGAAGAGAAGAGTTTCATAGAAGAGAAGACCAAAGGGACACCACAAGTGGAAGATGAAGTTGTATACTCAAGGACAACAGGGGAAAGAAATACAGAGCATCCAGTACAGGAGACTGTGCTACCTGGAGGAGAAGCAAGGAAGGAAGAGAAGAGTAGCACAGAGGAGCAGGAGAAGAGTAATGAAGCTGTACCAGAGGGAGTGGTATACTCAAGGATAGCCATGGAGAAGATCCTGACCATATCGCCCCCACCTATATACAAGGACTTCATGTTGATGTATGCTGCGCCCCCTGGTAAGTAGGAAGATGTTAGATATTGAACCATTGATATTGAAATGAAAATTTACAAACCAAAAATCTCAGTGATTTAGGAATCTGTCAGGAATTGAAAAATAACTTCTCACTAGATCTCACACACAATTGTGTTTTCACATTTCATTTGTTACTGTGTATGCTTGTTCCGATTTTCTCCAGAACGTTTTTTTACTATTGTGTTTTAGAAACTGAACCTATATAACATTATATCATTTCAGGATTTTTCGCATGGCGACGTGACACAGGTGGGTGGCTGATTCAGATGCTAGTCAGTGTTCTCCGGACAGCTGATGTGACCAATGTTCCTCTGACTAGGCTCCTGACCACTGTGTCCAATAGGGTCTCCAATGAGTATGAATCTGCCAGCAGGAAGACACACATGAACAGGAAGAAACTCATCCCTTGTGTGATGTCCATGCTTACTAAGGATGTGTACTTCAGAGGCAAACATTCCTGAGATCTGCTTCAGCAATTATGATGCATAGATCATTTATCACTGTTGCAATGCCTCTTTGTTACCATGGGTTGTATTCAAGAACCATGATCATTGAACTAACTGATACGTGAATCATAGAATTATAGAACATTTAAGACTTATTACTTTATCCCTTTATATGGTTTGTATTTTAAGAACCTTTCCCATTGAACCGAAGATTTTGTGAACTTCAGGATCAATTCAAGATCAGTGTAGGATGATTTTCTTGACAGTTACAGTACAATCAATGGGTAACTTTTCTAGATACTTCACTTACCGGTTCGTTGCGTTTTGAAAAGGGTCCTTGTGTCAAGACAACTAGGGATTCTGTCAAGGTACCTAAAACCCTTCAGTATTATTCAACAACAAACTTAACCGGACACATGGTATGGATATGTCAGGGTAAGAGTTACATTGGAATTGAAATTACCAGGTCAAATCAAGCACGATGTTTCGCAATAGGCAATGCTTTACACCTTTTAGTTTCACAAACATATGCAATGAAATACATATTCCCTTTGTTGTTTAAAGTTTCAGTTGGCTTATTTTTTAACCTATGTAACATTTATCTGATGTTGATTGAAATATGATTTGCTCTATTTTGATAAATACTTGAAAAGTAAATAAAGGTACTATTTTCATACATTCATAAGTTTAGTCTCAAAAGTATAGCAAAAAATATTATGCTTTTAGAATAAGTCAATTCAGAGTAATGAAAATGTTATGGTATTCTGAAACTTTTAATACAGGTAATTTATCATAATTTCTCTATTAATTCAACCCTCATATTTGCAACAACAAAAAATAGAAAATTTCTATGGTTGAACTATTTTTCTCTTTTTATCACATTTGTTAGATAAATTTTGAGATCATCTGTTATTTAAAGGCTTATTAAGTAGCTTTTATTGAAGACCATTTGATAATGACAATATTGGCAATACTAAGACATTGTCAATTGATTAAAGATAATAATGCTTTGCAAATATCATCACTTCTTTCCAAATTAAACAAGGATTAATCAAGTCATAAAAGCATCAGCTTTAATCTTTTGGCACTTAATTGAAATATTAGATGTAATTTGAATTTGTCAACCCAGGAGAAAATATGTGGTTGACTTATTGGAGATGACAAATTAATGGAGAAATTACAGTACCCCAGATTATTTCACAGTACCATACTTTGAGCAGAGAGCCAATGAAGTACCACTGTGACTTACTGTGATGTCAAGGCACAGCATTTCAATATACCTCTGTATCCAAACCTTATTGAATTAGCCCACTTCTCACACAGTCCAAAAAGTAGCAGAGACCTACACTGGGACATTCTCTCCCCAAAAGCAGATCAAGTCATGAATTGTTGATCAAGCCTGAGTTACGGCAGTTTCCCCTGAAGGAAAAACAATTGCACCACAAACTATCTGTAATTTTTAAGCCAATCACAATGCTTCTTGCATGGAAAGGGTGGTTCATAACACAATGCCTTTGCCATAATTCAGTAGCATAAATGATGATGATTTTAGAACAGCATCGCTGATTGCACATCTAACTTTGATTGGCTCCAATCAGGCATCTCCCATTCTACCCCACAAACTCGGCAAATAAGAACAGAGGCCTGATCGACATATTATGACTTGATCTGCCTCTGTGGAGAGAGAATGACTCAGAGTTAAATTGACACAAATATTTATAAAATATTGAAATATCCTGCAATCCTTTTTATAAACTCTTCGACCATTAGAAATAAGACAAACACAACAAATAGGTCAATATAGTTTATTGTCATAAGTACAATGTACATGACAACTTCACCCAAATGAAAATTTTCAAACGTTCCCATCCCAAAGTTACAAATTTCAGAATTAGTTAAATGTTAACACTCCAACATTCACCCTTTGGCACCGACAACGTGCTCGGATTCCTCACTCACTCACACATTCCATAACTGATTAACAATTCTCTATTAACAAGTACTTAATTGATAAGAGTTACAAATGAGGAGTATATCTACAGTATGTGAATGTTAATGTAGGTATGGTTTGGTGTATAACTGAAGGTAATACCGGTGTTAATGACATTATGCTGTGAGTAATCTACACATGGTTAATACTGACTACAATACTGCTTTACACTATGACTGGTAACATAAGATGTAACATGAGTTTTATATTGCTTACCAGAACTACATTGCACAAAGAGAGACAACTGTAACGCATCAAATACATAAAGGATCACATGATGTCATCATTGGACACATTTCTTTTAATATTTAAGCTGTAAAACTATTTTAATAATTAACCGATGTGGAAGAAAATAATAAATCAATAGTAAGCTTCATGTTACCTGCTTGGGTATTAATCTCTATTCAGGAATTAAATGAGTGAGTTATTCTTTTATGCCGCTTGGGCAATATTTCTACCGTAAGCAGAGTGTCAAGAATTAAAGATTTCATGTCTGTATAGCATCAGGCATCATAACAGTTTCCAGAATATAATATTTATAGAAAATGGTCTTGATAATAAACATATTTGTGCATTTTCTTGTTCTTAACAGCTAAGTGAGATTAAAAGCATTGATCCCTGTGTGTTAGGATAAATGTTGATAACCATATATGTCCTCTTCTTGAATATACCCAAATCGTCTCAAAATAAATCTCTGTGCAATGTACTTCTGTACTAAACAACTTGATTGATCAGATTATGGAGAAATGATAACACTCAAATTGCCGTTATGGTGACAGTTTCTAAATGTAAATCAGCCTTGAATGAAGATGATGACCACCTTGATGTGAAAACTAAAATGTAAACATGGCACCTAGGAACAATTCAATATCATTATTTACAAATATTCAAATACAGACAAAATGAGGTCAACAATTACTTCAAACAAAAGGAAACAATTTCAATATTGGCACTATTGAAATTTAATTATCCCTGAAATATCTTTCATATTGAATTTTTGGCACAAAAATGCAATTATTGGCCAAAAGGAGTTGATATTATTTCCTCGAAGTATATTGCACACTTTCTTTTACCTGTAAATGGATTTTAAACAAATTATGTTCACTTTCTCAACTACATAGCCCAAATCAATTCCCTCAAAAAAACAAATATGAAGTATAATAATGAACTATATACAAACAAGCTTATAAATATGAAATATGAAATGTTTTACAAAAAATTTATTCCTACAATGTTACTTTAAAAGAACCAAATTATTTTGAAACATGCTTATCAAATGCATAAGTATATTTTTAAGTATTTATTTGATCATTAAAACAAACATACAGTTTCCTTTTACGCAATAGATTGCACAGTACCATTGAAACTGAACATATTGTAAATCAAAATAATTTCAGATTAAGCAATTTCAATTACAAGCAATCATTGAATCTACTTATAAAACCCACATGCATGTACATGCCATAATTACTCAATTTCAGTTTATGGTTTCAAGATTTCTCTAATCTATTTCTATTTTTTAATCTTTGTTGATGATTCATACAACCTTCGCCCTCAAAAGGAGGAAAAATATTAAACTTAAATGGAATGTTGAAACTATAGACTTGATCTACCTTCGTATAAATAATTCGGAGTCCTCAAATACGCAAAATATAGCAAAATATGGACAAGTAATGAAATACACAGTAATGAGCAAGAAGCTGTACAACTCAGAGACAAACTGTTTGACACACCCCATGATTGTCTGCCATTATCTATACATATCTATTTTTTATGTAGAACGACCGGTTAATATACTGTAAGAAATAAAAGGGATTAGTGGTTAGTAATCAAAATATTCATCTCTTCTACGAAGGGCACATTGTCAATGAAAACATAGAATTTACTCTAAATTTTGATACAAATCAGTATTCACTTAAAAGTTTACATAATCGTATATGTTCTTATTTGTTGTTCTTTGAAATCAAGAAAATTGTAAAGTGTGAAGTTTTAACTAAATTTCTTGTAAGAAACTCACTGGTATCTATATAGTGACTTCATATTTTATAACATTTTCATGTAACATTAATAGGTATTTGATATAACATTCATAATCTCAACAGAACCATCGTCAGCATAGGAATGAACAGCAAGATTTTCCTGATAGCACCTTTTCAAATATGAAATATGAAAATCACAATAAAAAAGTTGTTATCAAGGAAAGCTTGCTCTTCCTCTACATACCACTCCTATCGTCTACATATTACCATACTAGTCATCTTGTGACATGTACATGTTTAAACTTATCTGAAATCTGATAGAGATTAATTCGTCAACATTTTGTTTAAAACTGTTTACAGCACTATTTCACGTTCCACTTGACCAGTCCTTAACTTTTACTGGTAAGCACTTATGCAGGGCATATTGTCATTTTGATAGTAAAAAACTTCAACAACAAAAACTTCAAAAGTTTAGAGGAAACAAGTTAACCAGATGTTTTTTTTCTGATATGCTTGATACAGACACATTTAATTCGTTTCTGTAGAATTTTCTAGGTCAATAAGAAAACATGGGAGAGAACTGTATGTACAACATCTAGACGAAGCATCAGCAAGTACAGCAGATGAAAGAATGGGGCATTCGATGCAAGCTGACATACATCTGACTATTCATGTTTCCATATTCGGTTTTCTATGATAAATGGAACAATAACTTCATCTTGCAATTTATTCCAAATCTTCTCTGCATTCATATTGATAATTTCAATTAACTTTTAAGATTTCAAAATAATCTAACAATATCAAAAGGATCCTCTTATTCAGAATCTTGTGGTAATGATGCAACATTTTTGTTAATTATTTTAGAAACATGAATGTCAAATGCCAATACCGAATTTTACAATTATGCAAAAATATTTGACAAAAACCTGTCACTTTGCAAAAGCCTTGAAGCAATAAAGTCACAACCATGGTTTTCTCTTCATTCTGCTCCAGTGATAGTTAAATATATGCAAAACTTAACCAGCTTTGGTTTGTATCACAGATCAACACTACACTTTCCCAGAAACAATCGTCTTTCCTTACCATCAAACTTTACTCCTGAATCGCTTATCGACAGAGAGAGAGAGAGTTTATTTCTGTAATTAGTATTATCTGATTCTCTAAAATTCCATCTTGTGAGGAAGAAACAATCTCTTATATCCAAAAAATTCCTCAAAATTTAACGACAACCCAAAATAATATTGATTTTAGATATTTACCACTGAACATTTAAATATTGATCATTCCAATAAATGTTTAGTAAATATTTTTCAAAAATCTGACGTATTCCAAACTTTATTCTCTTTTGATGGTTATTAGCTGAATTACCTGAGAGCCTTGTCTCATCATCCTAACTATAAATAGATGTGACATATTATGCAACGAAAAGTGCAAAATATTTCAAGAATACAGCAAAATTATTACTTAAGGAGATGAGGAGTATTTTTCAGTTTTGCCATTTGCCTATTGAAACTTTTTCTGTGACAAATTACAAGCTTAATTCTAATGACAACATTGTTCCATTAGTTGCGTTATTCATCATAAACAGACAAACATGTCAGGAACTAGAAAGCTGAAGATTTAAGTAGATACAAACTTTGGTTTCAGTAATGGCTTATGGAATATATAAGTCAACAATGCATGAAAACAGCCAAATGTGAATTTCCATTTGAAAATAAATGTATTGCCATTTGTGGTGAGATGAAGATGATTCAGTTATTGGATATTCAAATGTAGGTCAAAATAAACTTGAATTCACTGTACATAGCAGATATTTCAATATGATCTAATTGATATACCGGTACATGTGCCAATAGAAACAATAATTTAAACAGATTGTATTCAGCATTTTAGAAGATCAAGATCTAGAACAGGAAATATTTCAGAGAAACATAAAGAGCAAGAGTTGTCTCCCTTCCATCCATTGTGACATTCGATCGATGAATGAAATCAAATTCTGAAATGTAACTACACAGTATCCTAAAGTCTCCAGTTCTTGTAGTGGTTGTTCATATCTTCTAAAACTGGCAGTCTGGTATATATATTGATATGTAAATATTTTCCATAATTCTTATCAATCTTCAAACATTGAACAAATTTCAAAGATAAGTTCCCATTACATAAACCCAAATGATAAATAAACTAGCTTTGTTGAAAAGTGAGAGTGTAAATTTTAGAAAACTTCAAAAAGAGAAATTGTACAAAACTACTCTAGACTATTCAAAGTGTCAAGGTCTAGGATATAGATATCAAATCTGGAGCAATGTTCAGACCAGTTAAAATTGAGCTGCAGTTGAACATGTGTACCCAAACACACTAAAGAGTTCCGGCTCTTCTTCAGAATCTCTCCATGTATCAAACCCATCTCTGAATCAGTTCCAGGTATAACTACTGATAACCCAACACTGTCATTCACTTACAATCTCTATGGCAAATTCTTTGTCTTGTATCAGACAGCGTACATGAACTTAAAATCTTAGTCTGGTGAGTAAAGTGAATTATTCTTGTATCATTCTTGTTCAATGAAGTCTGTCAAATATCAATTTAAATTAATACTCTTATCTTGTAAGCATCTTATGTCTGTTTGAAAGCTGATCTCTGTCTGCAGTCATTTTTGGACGTTGTCGATTTTACAAATATGCTATAGAATCTACTAAAAATACCTCTGCCTTAAAAAGTAATTCTTTCAACAAGATAAACTGTCCTGAATATTCATCTTTTGTAACCTTGTTTTAACTAGTTCAATCTTCAAATATGTTGTGCACCTCTTCAGTCAAGCAATTGAAACTCAAAGCTAATATATTTCTATCCATGCTGTTATCACAGTCCCTACTACACCAGGTCTACCCTAATCTCTTCCCTGTACAGTCTCCCACATCTTACTTGCACAACCTCATATGAAAAGGCAGAGTTAAATTAGACTTCAACACTAGGTAACAATATCTCACCATTTAACATTATATTATTGGCAACACTCCATACACCAGTTAGGCAAGTGTTATCTTCTTCACTAGCAATCTTATGAAATTGTAACCATCAACAGTTTAACTTTTCTAACATTACGAAATCTTCTAAACAGCTTTTATCATAAAGGTCCCACATCTCTTGGTCCTCCTTGAGAACTGTCCAGGAGAAGAGCCTCCACATGGTTGAACAGGACAATCCTTGAGAACATCCAGGAGAAGAGCCTCCACATGGTTGAACAGGACAATCCTTCAGAACATCCAGGAGAAGAGCCTCCACATGGTTGAACAGACCAATCCTTGAGAACATCCAGGAGAAGAGCCTCCACATGGTTGAACAGGACAATCCTTCAGAACATCCTGCACATGGTTGAACAGGACAATCCTTCAGAACATCCAGGAGAAGAGCCTCCACATGGTTGAACAGACCAATCCTTGAGAACATCCAGGAGAAGAGCCTCCACATGGTTGAACAGACCAATCCTTGAGAACATCCAGGAGAAGAGCCTCCACATGGTTGAACAGGACAATCCTTCAGAACATCCAGGAGAAGAGCCTCCACATGGTTGAACAGGACAATCCTTCAGAACATCCTGCACATGGTTGAACAGGACAATCCTTCAGAACATCAAGGAGAAGAGCCTCCACATGGTTGAACAGGACAATCCTTCAGAACATCCTGCACATGGTTGAACAGGACAATCCTTCAGAACATCCAGGAGAAGAGCCTCCACATGGTTGAACAGACCAATCCTTGAGAACATCCAGGAGAAGAGCCTCCACATGGTTGAACAGGACAATCCTTCAGAACATCCAGGAGAAGAGCCTCCACATGGTTGAACAGGACAATCCTTGAGAACATCCTGCACATGGTTGAACAGGACAATCCTTCAGAACATCCAGGAGAAGAGCCTCCACATGGTTGAACAGGACAATCCTTCAGAACATCCTGCACATGGTTGAACAGGACAATCCTTCAGAACATCCAGAAGAGCCTCCACATGGTTGAACAGGACAATCCTTGAGAACATTCAGGAGAAGAGCCTCCACATGGTTGAACAGACCAATCCTTGACACTTGTACCATTATTCCTTAAACTTGATGGATATCTTCCTTGAGAACTATTCCTGAAGATAACCTTTTGACATTGCTGAAAAGTACCTCATAGAATTGGTTGAAACCATTCAGCAAAGATGTCTGTTTGTAGTGTTAATAATAAAATTAAGCCTGTCCACCAGTCCTTTTTGCCATGACTTAATACTTTTTGGTCACGAGTGGTAACTTCAAAAATTTCTTTATTTTCCCCTAAGGAATTGACCAATCAATTTTCAGGACAGGCTAGGTTTCCAATCTATTTTATACAATGCAGTATGCCAAATGGTCTTTCATTTGAATTCAAGCGAAGATAACCTCCTACATCGCTGGACAGGACTACCATTCCAGTTGTAGCATTGTATCAATGCTGACATTTTGTTGACGTATCCTATACCAGTCACAGCCATGACAAGAAGAGAGATGGACCCATGTAGCTCGGAGCACTTGTTGATGATAGTCGATGTTGATCTGTTTGTGTTCTACATTATGCAGATTGAGTCTTTTTTAGTTCTTCCATTCTGTTCATTATCCGCCTTTTTATTTGTTCAAACCTGTGAAGAAAAGAAAGATTGGTAAACAATCAATTCATCCTTTTTATACCATTGTTTTGAATAATAGGGTATTGTAAATGGTTCTCATATGAGAAATCCGAAGACATATTTTATTTGCGAGACAATTCTTTTGGTAGTTTTTGATTGCTTACTGATATTTGCTTGTTGAAAAGGCCTTAGAACAAAATTTGTATTGGCACAAGTTAATGAAATAGAAAGATTGGATTTAATGATGATGACATCAAAACATTTACTCATAAACAAAGATGAATGAAATATAAGGTTGAACATTGATCCTGACTTTCACTTGTCAGTGATGAAAGATTACCTCATTTTAATGACTCTGATATCCTTCTTTTCATCCTCCTCGTATTTCTTCAGAACTCCGGTAAGAACAGCATCAGGTAACACCAGTAATGTCTCCACCTGCAGGGGGACACCATATATATATATAGGCAAAGAGACTTTCATTGGAGTTTTTCAAGACTTATAGAAGCTAAGTATTTAACCAAAGAACACTAGTCATACGGTTTTCAATCAGGAACCCTCCTCTTCCAACAGTATCTCCAGGGGTACCTCTTATAGGCATAGAGACTATCATTGGAGTTTTTCAAGTTGTATCTCTTTCAAGAGTCATAAAAGCTAGTCATAAGCTCTTTAACCAGTAAACCACCTCTTCTAACAGTATCTCTGCGTTCCTCCTATATCCTATCATTGGAGTTTTGCAAGTGGCAACTCTTTCGATACTCATAAAAGCTAAGTATTTAACCTCCTGTATCCTATCATTGGAATTTTGCATGTGGCAACTCTTTCGGGCTTATGAAAGCTAAGTATTTAACCAAAGAACACTAGTCATAAGCTCTTTAACCAGTTACCTTACTCTTCAAACAGTATCTCCAGGGGCTCCTCTTACAGGCATAGAGACTATCATTGGAGTTTCAAGTTGTATTTCTTTCAAGACTAATAGAAGCTAAGTATTAAACCAAAGAACACTAGTCATAAGCTCTTTAACAAGTTATCCACGACTTCCAACAATATCTCCAGGGGTTCCTCCTGTATAGGAGCTTTGGTGGTCTTACTTGAATATTTAATTAAGCCAAAAACCCACATCTTCGGGGAGTATCTCCAGGCTTTCCTCTTGTATAGCCATAGATGCTATCATGGGAGTCTGGGTACTTGTAACTCTTGAGAGACTAAAAAAGCTAAGTATTTGATTTAGTCAGAAACCCACCTCCTCTGGGAGAATCTCCGGGGGTTCCTCCTGTATAGGCATGGATGCTATAGAGGGAGTCTTCGGAGCCTCATGCTGCTTCTCCTTGATGAAGAGTCTCGTCCTCGTCTCGTCAGGACCCATCTCGATCCTCAGCGCCAATGGGTAGTCTCGCTCTGTCAGCAGTCGCTCTGGACAGAGACAGGAAGTCATCGTCAATGTTTTACGTTATGATATATGTACATATTTACATTAAAGAAAAATTCATATGTAACCTTAAAAACTGTGGAGGCTGAACAAGTTCCTACTAAGTATCATTTTTTGAATTTACAGTCCAAACTTTGCAGAATCAGAGACTGACCTCTGTCACAAGACATTATGCAGTAATAGGCAGAATGTAAATGAAACCAACCTTCTTTTTCTGTTACCAAGCAGAGTTGATATTCGTCTGGTCTATTCACTACCTGAAATGAAATGAATCATAAGGATCAAGTTTCTCTCAAACTCCTTGTAATCATCACTTCATCTCTGTGAAACAAGAACATCAGTGAGCTGAAGCTTACTTAAATTCTCACAATAACTGCTGAACAACTGACATGGCATTATTTTGTTTACTTGCCCATTCATGGATCACTGTTTAGTGGTCTACGATGTTGTTACACATTGTGATACAAGAACAAAAGTGAGCTATAGCTTACTCACATACAATAACATCTAGCGCTTAACAACTTACATGGCATCATAATCAGTAACTTAGATATGATAATATTAACTGATTCTTACCTTGAACTTCTCCATGAGCGTACTGATATAACCTTATTAACTTATTTCCTCACCTTAAACTTCTCTCCTTGAGCATACTGATGTGACCATATTAACTGATCCTCACCTTGAACTTCTCAAAGGGCGTACTGATATAACAATATTAACTGATCCTCACCTTGAACTTCTCAAAAAGCGTACTGATATGACAATATTAACTGATCCTCACCTTGAACTTTTCAAAGAGCGTACTGATATAACAATATTAACTGATCCTCACCTTGAACTTCTCCATGAGCGTACTGATATAACAATATTAACTGATCCTCACCTTGAACTTCTCAAAGAGCGTACTGATATAACAATATTAACTGATCCTCACCTTGAACTTCTCAAATAGCGTACTGATATGACAATATTAACTGATCCTCACCTTGAACTTCTCAAAAAGCGTACTGATATAACAATATTAACTGATCTTCACCTTGAACTTTTCAAAGAGCGTACTGATATAACAATATTAACTGATCTTCACCTTGAACTTCTCAAAAAGCGTACTGATATAACAATAATAACTGATCCTCACCTCGAACTTCTCAAAAAGCGTACTGATATAACAATATTAACTGATCCTCACCTTGAACTTCTCAAAAAGCGTACTGATATAACAATATTAACTGATCCTCACCTTGAACTTCTCCATGAGCGTACTGATATAACAATATTAACTGATCCTCACCTTGAACTTCTCAAAAAGCGTACTGATATAACAATATTAACTGATCTTCACCTTGAACTTCTCAAAAAGCGTACTGATATAACAATATTAACTGATCCTCACCTTGAACTTCTCAAAAAGCGTACTGATATGACAATATTAACTGATCCTCACCTTGAACTTTTCAAAGAGCGTACTGATATAACAATATTAACTGATCCTCACCTTGAACTTCTCCATGAGCGTACTGATATAACAATATTAACTGATCCTCACCTTGAACTTCTCAAAGAGCGTACTGATATAACAATATTAACTGATCCTCACCTTGAACTTCTCAAATAGCGTACTGATATGACAATATTAACTGATCCTCACCTTGAACTTCTCAAAAAGCGTACTGATATAACAATATTAACTGATCTTCACCTTGAACTTCTCAAAAAGCGTACTGATATAACAATATTAACTGATCCTCACCTTGAACTTCTCAAAAAGCGTACTGATATGACAATATTAACTGATCCTCACCTTGAACTTTTCAAAGAGCGTACTGATATAACAATATTAACTGATCCTCACCTTGAACTTCTCCATGAGCGTACTGATATAACAATATTAACTGATCCTCACCTTGAACTTCTCAAAGAGCGTACTGATATAACAATATTAACTGATCCTCACCTTGAACTTCTCAAATAGCGTACTGATATGACAATATTAACTGATCCTCACCTTGAACTTCTCAAAAAGCGTACTGATATAACAATATTAACTGATCTTCACCTTGAACTTTTCAAAGAGCGTACTGATATAACAATATTAACTGATCTTCACCTTGAACTTCTCAAAAAGCGTACTGATATGACAATATTAACTGATCCTCACCTTGAACTTCTCAAAAAGCGTACTGATATAACAATATTAACTGATCTTCACCTTGAACTTCTCAAAAAGCGTACTGATATAACAATAATAACTGATCCTCACCTCGAACTTCTCAAAAAGCGTACTGATATAACAATATTAACTGATCCTCACCTTGAACTTCTCAAAAAGCGTACTGATATGACAATATTAACTGATCCTCACCTTGAACTTCTCCATGAGCGTACTGATATAACAATATTAACTGATCCTCACCTTGAACTTCTCAAAAAGCGTACTGATATAACAATATTAACTGATCCTCACCTTGAACTTCTCCATGAGCGTACTGATATAACAATAATAACTGATCCTCACCTCGAACTTCTCAAAAAGCGTACTGATATAACAATATTAACTGATCCTCACCTTGAACTTCTCAAAAAGCGTACTGATATAACAATATTAACTGATCCTCACCTTGAACTTCTCCATGAGCGTACTGATATAACAATATTAACTGATCCTCACCTTGAACTTCTCAAAGAGCGTACTGATATAACAATATTAACTGATCTTCACCTTGAACTTCTCAAAAAGCGTACTGATATAACAATATTAACTGATCCTCACCTTGAACTTCTCAAAAAGCGTACTGATATAACAATATTAACTGATCCTCACCTTGAACTTCTCAAAAAGCGTACTGATATAACAATATTAACTGATCCTCACCTTGAACTTGTCAAAAAGCGTACTGATATAACAATATTAACTGATCCTCACCTTGAACTTCTCAAAAAGCGTACTGATATAACAATATTAACTGATCCTCACCTTGAACTTCTCAAAGAGCGTACTGATATAACAATATTAACTGATCTTCACCTTGAACTTCTCAAAAAGCGTACTGATATAACAATAATAACTGATCCTCACCTTGAACTTCTCAAAGAGCGTACTGATATAACAATATTAACTGATCCTCACCTTGAACTTCTCAAAAAGCGTACTGATATAACAATATTAACTGATCCTCACCTTGAACTTTTCAAAGAGCGTATTGATATAACAATATTAACTGATCCTCACCTTGAACTTTTCAAAGAGCGTACTGATATAACAATATTAACTGATCCTCACCTTGAACTTTTCAAAGAGCGTACTGATATAACAATATTAACTGATCCTCACCTCGAACTTTTCAAAGAGCGTACTGATATAACAATAATAACTGATCCTCACCTCGAACTTCTCAAAAAGCGTACTGATATAACAATATTAACTGATCCTCACCTTGAACTTTTCAAAGAGCGTACTGATATAACAATATTAACTGATCCTCACCTTGAACTTCTCCATGAGCGTACTGATATAACAATATTAACTGATCCTCACCTTGAACTTCTCAAAAAGCGTACTGATATAACAATAATAACTGATCCTCACCTCGAACTTCTCCATGAGCGTACTGATATAACAATATTAACTGATCCTCACCTTGAACTTTTCAAAGAGCGTACTGATATAACAATATTAACTGATCCTCACCTTGAACTTCTCCATGAGCGTACTGATATAACAATATTAACTGATCCTCACCTTGAACTTCTCAAAAAGCGTACTGATATAACAATATTAACTGATCCTCACCTTGAACTTCTCCATGAGCGTACTGATATAACAATAATAACTGATCCTCACCTCGAACTTCTCCATGAGCGTACTGATATAACAATATTAACTGATCCTCACCTTGAACTTCTCCATGAGTGTACTGATATAACAATATTAACTGATCCTCACCTTGAACTTCTCAAAAAGCGTACTGATAAAACAATATTAACTGATCCTCACCTTGAACTTCTCAAAAAGCGTACTGATATAACAATATTAACTGATCTTCACCTTGAACTTCTCAAAAAGCGTACTGATATAACAATATTAACTGATCCTCACCTTGAACTTTTCAAAGAGCGTACTGATATAACAATATTAACTGATCTTCACCTTGAACTTCTCAAAAAGCGTACTGATATAACAATATTAACTGATCTTCACCTTGAACTTCTCAAAAAGCGTACTGATATAACAATATTAACTGATCCTCACCTTGAACTTTTCAAAGAGCGTACTGATATAACAATATTAACTGATCTTCACCTTGAACTTCTCAAAAAGCGTACTGATAAAACAATATTAACTGATCCTCACCTTGAACTTCTCAAAGAGAATACTGATAAAACAAAATTAACTGATCCTCACCTTAAACTTCTCAAAGAGAATACTGATAAAACAAAATTAACTGATCCTCACCTTGAACTTCTCAAAGAGCGTACTGATAAAACAATATTAACTGATCCTCACCTTGAACTTCTCAAAGAGAATACTGATAAAACAAAATTAACTGATCCTCACCTTAAACTTCTCAAAGAGAATACTGATAAAACAATATTAACTGATCCTCACCTTGAACTTCTCAAAGAGAATACTGATAAAACAATATTAACTGATCCTCACCTTGAACTTCTCAAAGAGCGTACTGATAAAACAATATTAACTGATCCTCACCTTGAACTTCTCCATGAGGGTCCTGATGACCTGCGAGGTGTTCATGTTGCTGTCGACACTGACACTGGTACAGCTCCCCAGCACTGGCGTGAACACACTCGTCTGGTGGACAGAGAGGAGAGGTAAGTGGACTCATTGCATAGGTCAAAACAATCATGTGTGTCAACAATTTTACCTTTTCTTTCATGTAACATTATAACTTTTGAAGTTTGTTTCATGAGCCCAATGACTGTTGAAAACAGTTGGAGACTAAATTGAGGTTAAGGAAGTTCAAGCGGTTCCAGTAAGGTAGGGTGTACCTCTTTATTGAACAAACCCATCTCAATCCTAGATGTGTCACCTAACAAAGCAAATATATTACGCTGCAAGATTTACTTTATTGATAAGAATCTAATGAGAATTCAATGCAAGATTGTGTGCACAAGTTTTAGTGATTTTTTAAGAGTTTATATGAGTGAGTGAGTTATTGTTTTACACCACTTGGGGAATATTTCAGCCATTAGCGGTGTGGAGTTTATATTTAATTAACATCAGTTATCTAGATGTCACAACAGAAATCTAAACAAATCAAGTGCGTAAACACGTGAAAACTTTAAAATGAGAAATTATATCTTCTTTTAATCTACAATACAAGAAACTCACATCATAGTTGTAGATATGCCCGTTGATGGAAGCTCTCTTCCACTTGTTTGGTGCGTCACCCCGATATGCCACTGTGTTGAACTTGCGAATGTTTTTCCTTCGGACGACTCCATCTGTTGGTGATGCTATGATGCTGTCGTCAAAACCATAGGATTTCTTCGGTGATGCAGGAGGTGTCAGCTGATGTTTGAGAAAGAATTTATTAAATATCAGGAGAATTTATTATTGAGTTTTGTTTTGAAAAAACAATGTTCATAAAATATCAAAAGCTGTTGGCCAAAACAATTATTCAATGTCTATTCAAATTTGTTGAAGAAAAACATATTTGCATCATGTTATTGAATTCAAAATATATTAGGTCATAAATTCTTCATCAAGTATTGAATTTTTCAAATTTCCTATTTCCTCATAAAAGAGATAAAAGAAGGACATTTCCTTCTTCTTATCTTCTCAGCAAACTTTAAATACTTTAGATAGCAGTGTGTTCAGAAATAGAAGTAAGTTGGTATTCCATGAGTTATGGAAAAAAACCTGCTTTAAACTTAATAAGACTAAAAAATCCTTGTACATTTCTCTAAAATTCCAGCACTTACTACATCTTGATTTCCCACAATGCCTACCTCTGCTATATCCTCAGCAAAGCGCACCCCGTTAGCATGAGCACGTGTGACAGGGTCACTACTGTCTATGACGGTGACGGGACGCTGTTTCGGGGAGCGAGTGGGGAAGAGACTGTGTCGCCATGTGGATACGGGCGGGGGTTTGATGTTGTCACATTGTTCCAACTGGATGGGCCGGGTCACTCCCCAATAGATCCTCAGGGGGCCTTCGATTAGGAATTCACTTTCAGTCTGAAATAAATATGGACAAAATGAAAACTGTGAATTTGATTGGTAAATATTGAGAAATAAAAACACAAACATGATAATCATATCATAAAATTTTATCATGGAACATCATGACATTTGTTTTATCATACACTGATTGCAGACATTTGATTTGACTTAAATGGTATTCATATCTTGATATTCTATGTAAAAACTGTGTCATTCTTTGTATACAACTTCATAAGATTATGCTTACCACTCCGTGTTTAAGAACTGAAGACATATAGGGGATAAAGGGTGTCCAAAGTACAACAACAACAATGCATGACTTTTATAGATCCCAAATATAACATGATTTTAAATATTTTGAAAATTGCCTGAACATTTTACATCCACATGGTTTTAATTCAGCATCAAAACCATCAATGTCATAAACAGGGTAACTCATTATTTGCTTCAGTCCACTTACACTTTGATAAGGATGATGAACTTTACAAGAGATTGTTTAAATTCCTAATAAACAAACAGAAAAGGTTGATAATTATAAAAATCAATACCAAATGAATATATATATATCAAATTTTACAACATTGGCTTACCTTTTCGGTCGTCATTTGATGTCGAACTTTGCCCTCATAATATGCATTATATGATTCGACTTTCTTCAGCATCTCCTGTCTGCAAGAGTGAAAATACTTGTCAGAAATAAACATAAGAATGTATCTTAACTCAATTACTATCAAAATGACAACAACATCGTATGTTTCACTGGTAATGAGGCCATTGTCATAATTTTAATAAATGACAAATTGTGTGTACGGTAATGAAAGTCATACCAAAACATTCTCGTCGTTTATCTTGATCAGGAAGTGACAAGACAAATCCAAAATTGATTGAACCACCATATACAATATAAACTATAAAACTTGGTAATCTACATCTAGCATATTTTGTGTTTGCTGTTTGAAGTGACAAAACAATTGCTAACACAAGCTGGTTTTAATATATTCCTCTTTTCTCTCACTACTATGACAAACTGAACTACGTAGGCTTGAAAGTGATTATACAGTAGAACTCGGATATGACGAACTCCAAGGGACCAAAGAATTTAGTTTGCTATATCCGGTGTTCGCTATAAGCATATAATTTAAATGATATTATATAGGGGTTGGACTTGAAAATGTGTTCGCTATATCCGAGTGTTCGCTATATCCATGTTCTACTGTAGTTTTATTTGGAATATGCCTGAAAAACAACTATAACTAGATTAGCGTTTGCGGGATACCGCAAAAGCAGAGCAGCCCCGGAACTTTGGGTTTCGCCTTACCCTGTTCCGCCTTTTACAGGCCTCACCAAATTGGGAATTTTCTCGTGACCTTGACCTTTGACACTCAAGGTCACACAATCAATGAACACATTTCATTGAGTATAACATAATTGTAATGAAATAAAGTGTTAAAAATACAATTAATCCATTTTCTCCATATATGTTGACCTTGCTGTGACCTTGACCTTCGACAGTTAGTACCCAAAACTTTTTGAAAATGTTGAACTTCTCAAGAGATCATATATACAAAATCTAAACTTCATAGCACAAAAACTTTTCAAGTTATTGTGTTTAGAAGGAATTGCAATAACTCATATCTCATGACCTTGACCTTTGACCTTCAAGGTCACACAATAATTGAACACTTTTTATTGAGTATAACAATCATGTATTGATTAAAAGTGATCATAGTTAAAATTAAGCATTTTCGCTAAACCATGCTTAAGTCATGACGTTGCTGTGACCTTGACCTTTGACAGATTGTAGCCGAAACCTTTTCAAATTTTTTTACTTTTCCAAGGATGATATATACCAAGTTAGAGCTTCATAGCACAAAAACTTTTCAAGTTACCGTGTTTACAAAGAATTTTGTGGTGATTTTATAACTCGTGACCTTGACCTTTGAACTTGAAAGTGAACATGTCATAATGATTCCCTGGAAGTATTAACATTTAGACATGTTCATGAGTTCTGAAAAGCTAAATGGGATAAAGTTATACCCCAATTTAGTGCATTTTGAAATAACTCATATCTCATGACCTTGACCTTTGACCTTCAAGGTCACACAATCATTGAACACTTTTTTTTGAGTATAACAATCATGTATTGATTAAAAGTGTTCATAGTTAAAATAAAGCATTTTCGCTAAAACATGCTTACGTCATGACCTTGCTGTGACCTTGACCTTTGACGGATTGTAGCCAAAACCTTTTCAAATTTTTTTACTTTTCCAAGGATGATATATACCAAGTTAGAGCTTCATAGCACAAAAACTTTTCAAGTTATCGCGTTTACAAGGAATTCTTAGTGTGAATACATAGCTCGTGACCTTGACCTTTGACCTTGAAAGTGAACATGTCAAAATCGTTCCCCCGAGGTATGAGGAGTAAGGTATGAATAAGAGTTCTGGAAAGCTTAGGGGAAAAAAGTTATAGCTAGTAGTACGAGTGCGGCGGCGGCGGCGGCGGCGGCGGCGGCGGCGATGGAAACTTCACAAAAACTGATAGCAGCCCCGTCCTTAGACGGGGCTGCTAATTATCCATTAAAGGAACCATCTAATTATGCAGGTCTTGATAAAGGGACAATGAAACATGCTGTTTTACATCAGGAAAATATCAATGACACAAGATAATTTGTTGCAAAACAATCTTTGATGATAAACAAAATGGAATGGGTAGGGTTAGGCCATCCATCTTTAGCTTGCATTGTTTGATATAATCAATAGTATATGTATAAATATAATGTACAGCCCAAAAAAGTAATATGATTAAGAATAGTACTCTAAGAACAACAATTCTTTGGATGATGTTTAATAAGCTTGAAAGGCTGCAAAAGGTTATGTTTCTTCTCATGCAATCATCTCTCTCGCTGATTGTGCAACTGATTTTCATTGTTTCAACATCAGAATCTCAAATGATCATACTAAAGAGGGAGTCACTGTATCAATTTCTCCTTTGAATGATTTTGTAAAATACTGGATTATTACTAGATAGACACATCTTAATTCTTAAGACATTTTCCTTGTGCTGAAGTAGTTTCAGATCAGCATAGTAATAAACTGCCATCTTTATAAAGTGAAAAACAGACATTTATGCATTTTGCTAACGATGGACTATCATTCGTACCCATAGAGTATTTTTATCTCAAATTACCCAAACTAAAACCCAACTGAGGTAAACAACTAATTTCCATGGTAACCAGGAATGCAATTATCACTATCTTCTCTACATATTCAGATTGTAACATCATTGAAAGAAATCTTACAAGACAGGCATCTAATGATATAAAACAAGAAATCTTTGTTCAAGAATAGAAGTAATTAGGTTACTACATGTAGCTGGTTACGCACACCCTTTTCTACAAGGTCTTGAAACTAACATTCGGAAGCCTTAATTCATGAATATTTCAACAACCGAATATATATTGAACAAGATGTGTTTGTGAAACACGAATGCCCCCGGATGCATCCTGCTCGCTGTGTCAAGGTCAAGGTCACAAGGTCAAATGTCATGGTGTCATCTGAAAGGTCTCATCACAAGGGATCCATATGTCAAGTATCAAAGAGCTAGCTCTGACCAATCAAAAGTTATGACCAAGGTTAAAGTTTTTGTGGACAAACGGACAGACGGACGGACGGACAGAAAAGGTCAAATATCATGGTGTCATCTCAAAGGTCTCATCACAAGGGATACACATGTCAAGTATCAAAGACCTAGCACTGACAGTATAGAAACTATAGCCAAGGTTAAAGTTTTCGGAAAAGGCTCGCTGTGTCAAGGTCAAGGTCACAAGGTCAAATGTCATGGTGTCATCTGAAAGGTCTCATCACAAGGGATCCATATGTCAAGTATCAAAGAGCTAGCTCTGACCAATCAAAAGTTATGACCAAGGTTAAAGTTTAAAATGCTCGCTGTGTCAAGGTCAAGGTCACAAGGTCAAATGTCATGGTGTCATCTGAAAGGTCTCATCACAAGGGATCCATATGTCAAGTATCAAAGAGCTAGCTCTGACCAATCAAAAGTTATGACCAAGGTTAAAGTTTTTGTGGACAAACGGACAGACGGACGGACGGACGGAAAAGGTCAAATATCATGGTGTCATCTCAAAGGTCTCATCACAAGGGATACACATGTCAAGTATCAAAGACCTAGCACTGACAGTATAGAAACTATAGCCAAGGTTAAAGTTTTCGGAAAAGGCTCGCTGTGTCAAGGTCAAGGTCACAAGGTCAAATGTCATGGTGTCATCTGAAAGGTCTCCTCACAAGGGATCCATATGTCAAGTATCAAAGACCTAGCTCTGACCAATCAAAAGTTATGACCAAGGTTAAAGTTTTTGTGGACAAACGGACAGACAGACGGACAGACGGACAGACAGACAGACGGACAGACGGACAGGTGAAAAACAATATACCCCCGGAATCTCCGATTCGGGGGCATAAAAATGCTGGACATAAAGTATTATTAGATTTTATTGGCACAAAATGAATAAAGAATATTGACAGAAACATTATTAAAACAAGTTTGGCATTATGATTGGTTGTATTAACAAACTAAATCAATTTGTAAAGAGGAATGAAAAGTTGTATAGTGTGCATAATAAGCATAAAATGTATGTTCATTGAGAGGCTGACCAAGTCTAGCCAGGGAATGTTATGGTTTGTTTGTACTCACATAGAAGACTAAATTAATTTGTAATGAAGAATTATACCAGGGAATACAAAATGAAACAATCACAATTATTGTTAGTAATTATAAGAAAACTTACCTCTAAACCAACATTGACTTATTTCTCTCTCTGAGAGAGATCGTACAGAGTGTGAAAAATAAAAATTTTTTAGTGGTCCCCGTGTTGTTTCTTCCTGAATTATCTCCCTTTGAGTTAACTCCCTTGAATTCTCAAATCCAACTGTCATTCTTTTCGATGAACAGAGAACTGGATAACGGGGAGGAGGGAGGGAGTAATTCGTTGGTTTAGAGGTAAGTTTTCTTATAATTACTAACAATAATTGTGATTGTTTCATAATTATTGCGAAAAACCTTACCTCTAAACCAACATTGACTGAATACCACGTAAGGAGGAGGGTATCCAGACCTCTTAAAATGGTGTAAATGAGAAGTTATATATCCCAAAACACACTGATATTATTATTAGATCATAGTAATGAGGAGAGATAATTCTTAAGAATAACGGTAAAATTTCTTAATTTTCATCCCGAAATCTCTCCAAGGGACCGTAATTGATATTTCCTTAGGGGAACAGGCGTAATTAAAACGCCCCCCGAATCTAAATTTGGATCTTAGGACATCGATCTATTCTTCAGAATACGGTGAAAACTCCTAATTGCGTAAGTAATTTCCTTTTTCGTATAGGTATAGATCCATATTTACGAAAACAATTACCCGAATTGAGTGATTTTGGGGAAAAAACGTACTTTTTAACTCCTATAAGTTAGTAGGAGGGTAGGTGCTGAGGCGAGTTAATATTCAACCTGAAGTGTTAATACTCCCAAAGAGTGATTATACCAAGTCACTTGCCACCACAATAAGAATAACTCGATATTAATACTTTTTCGGTTAATCAGGTGCAAAATTCGTGATCATGAATTATGCCCACCTTGAATAGAGGTGACGTCCACCATCTACGTTGATAGGTTGTATTCGGAAACCCCTCGCCCTCAGACTCTCCCCCCCCCCCTTTTTTCCCTCAGAAGAGGGGGGGTCAGGCAGATAAGTGTTGAGCCGCCACCAAGGGTCCCAGAGATGATAAACCGTCCAGCGAGGAGGCAATATCCCTGAGGTAGGCTCTGGTGAAGGAACTCGAGGATTTCCACTGGCAGGAGGCCACTATCTGATCTATGGAAACGGACTTCCAAGCCGCCAGAGAAGTAGATAGCGCTCGTATCTCATGAGGTGAAAACTTGGAATTCACTAACTCTTGGTCTGTTGTGGAATAGGCTAGAGCGATAGTTTTGCGAAGCCAGGACGCAATGGTATTCTTTGTAATTTCTGAAGAGAGACCCGGCTTACAGGGAATAAAAAGGCGCCTTCTGCCTTTCCTGATGGTCTGAGTTCTGTCAATATACCAACGGAGCACTCGAATTGGGCATAGAAGGCGTGACTTGTCCTTAGCGTCGGCAGGAGCTGGAAGAGCCGGAAACGAATAGACCCTAGTCCCTAACGGTCCTGAAGCCGTAGACTGATTTTTTGCTAGGAATTCGGGCAAAGCTCTAAAGGACACTGATGCGTATTTGTGAGCAAAGTCAACAGAGGAGACGTCTATCGCATGTAACTCCGATACTCTAGCCGCCGAAGCAAAGGCGATTAGAAAAGCAGTCTTCCAGGCTAAGAATTTGAGGGAAGTTGCATACAGAGGTTCGTAAGGCGCACGTTGAAGAGACTGAAGTACTAGAAGTAAATCCCATTTGGGGAAGATGTTAGGAGACTTGATGTCCTGCAGTTTATAGGATTTCAAGAGTCTAGTGAGGGTTACGTCAGATCCGATGGTTAGTCCTAGTAAATCAGAAACAGAGGCAATGGCTGATCTGTAGCCTTCAATAGTACCAGCTTTTAACTTGCGATCTTGTCTTAAATGGTTTAAAAAATCGGCAATCATGGGAATAGATAAAGGAGCGTCAGCTAATCCTCTAATTCCTCTCCACTGTTGGAACTTGAGCCATTTATGGTCGTAGATGGCAGAAGTGCTTGGTCTGACTGATCTGGAAATAGCGAGAGAAGTGTCTTGCGCATAGCCCCGATCTTGCAACGCGTTCCTGATATTTTCCAAACGTGAAGGTTGAAAGCTTGCAGATTCACGTTCTGAGGTTGCCATCTTGGTTGCTGAAGCAGATTCCACCAAAGAGGAAGTTGAAGCGGAGGTTCCAGTAGAAGATCCAGAAGCGATGGGAACCATGCTCTTTTGGGCCATGCCGGAGCTAGCAGGTAAACGACGCAATTGTGTTGCCTTACTTTGTTTAGAACTTCCGGAATGATTTTGAATGGCGGGAAGGCGTAAGCAATCAGATTCTCCCAAGATATTGACAAGGCGTCCACGGCTACTGCTTGAGGATCCGGTACCGGGCTCACATAAGTGGGAAGCCTGAAGTTCAGAGCTGTTGCAAACAAATCTATCTGGGGTCTCTCCCACTTGTCCGCGATCAGGTCCAAGACTTGCGGATGAATCGTCCATTCCGAAGATACGATCATGTTCCGGCGAGACAACGAGTCGGCCAGGAAGTTTAGTTTCCCCGGAATGTGTCTTGCTTGAATCGAGATCGACCAGGCGTCTATGAGTGCGTATAAATCCCTGGTCAGTTGCATCAGTGGCGCAGATCTTGTACCTCCCAGCTTGTTGATGTAAGCCACTACCGTGGAGTTGTCCGTAGCTATCATGACGCTTGAGTGTTGTAGCAAGGATTTCCAACTCTGAATCGCCAGAATCACCGCCTTCAGTTCCAGCAGATTTATGTGAAGTCGAGATTCCGCTAGATTCCAGAAGCCGCTCCGCATGAGCTGAAGCCAGTGAGCGCCCCAACCTTGGTTCGAAGCATCCGTGTAAATGGTGTGAGACGGAGGAGGACGAGTGAAGGGGCATCCCGACATAACATGGTTGTGTAACGTCCACCACTGGAGTTCGCGTCGGACAACATCTGTGGGAACGATCTTGGAATCCAAGGGGAGGTGACGGAGGCTGTTGATCCAGGCTTGTATGTGGCGCAGATTTAGTCGGCCTCTGGACGTAAATGATTGGATCGAAGTGAGAGAGCCTAGTAGAGACATCCACATCCTGAGCGAGTGGGATTTGCTTATGTCCAAAATCTGATGGATGAAAGTCTGAATCGAGTTCCAGCGATTCTCTGATGGGGCGATAGTGGCTGAGTCCGCATCCAATATGGCACCGAGGAACTTGATGCGATGAGAAGGTACAAGTTCCGATTTGTCTTGATGAATTATCCAGCCGAGATGGGAGAAAACATGCTTGACGATCTGAATATGATGGTAAAGGACAGTTAGATCCTGGTGTCGGAGCAGGAAGTCGTCCAGGTAGCCGTGGATAAAAACATAGTGGAGGTGGAGGTACTGCAGAACCGGCGCTGTGATCTTGGTGAAGAGCCACGGAGCCACTGAGATTCCGAAGGGAAGAACTTGGAATTGGAATCGGCGCCCATTCAGGGCGAAGCGCAGATACTTCCGGGACTTGAGATGGATCGGAATGTGTAAATAGGCGTCTTTCAAATCGAGGCTGGCAAACTTGGAATGCGGCAGAATCAATTTGCGAATGCTGTTCAGAGACTCCATGGTGAACTTGGGAGGTCTGCACAGAAAGGATTTGTTGAGGACCTTCAGATCTATAATCATCCTCATGTCGATTGAATCCTTTTTTGGTACCAGAAAAACGGGTGAATAAAAGCCTGGAGAAGTGTCGGCGGGATCTAGCTCCGTGATAGCGTTCTTTTCCAGCAGTTGTTCTATGGCTGTGAGAGCGGCTAGAAGCTTCTTTCCTTGGAGGAAAAACCTGCTTCCCTGAGGCATAACGGCCATTGGTGGAACTTGATCCCACTGAAGGGTATAACCTGAGGCGATGATTGAAAGAATCCATTGATCGCTGGTGATGGATTTCCAGTTCTGAAGGAATCTCCCCAGACGGCCTCCCACGGGCGACAGAGAGATCGGCTGGGGAAAGTCTATTGTCGAAATCAAGTCGATGGGCGGAAGCGGTCGAAAGGGTAGGCTGGGTGGAAGAGGAGTGGCAAGGTAGTCAGCGTCTGAAACCCCCTTTGCCTCCACGAAAGGGCCTTGATTGCTCCTTGAATGCAGGCTTAGATTGCTCCTTGGACTGAGGTGGATGGAAATCCCTGCGCCCCCGATGGTAACCCCGGGATTGCGACGGAGAAGGAGCAGACTGTCTAGACGGAGCGTTGGATCTAGGATTATTGTTCCCGCGGCGCTGGCCATGGAAGGTACCTCTAGACAGTAAGGCTTGCGTTAGTTTCAAGTTCAGGGATTTTGAAGTCATGGCATCCTGAGATTGACTTGCTTGCACACAAGAACCGTTGAACAAGGTAGGAGCTTGGATCGGTTGAGACAAAAGGGAATCCTTAACATCGGCTGGAAGATCCCGAGTTTTGGAAATATGTTGTTGCCTTTCTCCCAGTACGATCCTGGCCATAGAGTTGGCAGAAGTTGAGGCTAAGTCCTGAGAGGCGACGAAGATAGAGTCTAAGAAACCATGCGTCATGGCGACATCATCAGACCTCATGGTCTGCAAGGTGTTAGGAGCCACGCCATCATAAGAGATGAACTTGGGTGGAATCATTTCCCTAATCCCCGCACAAAACCAGTTTATGTAGGAAAGGATATCCATAGAGGCACGAACGTTGCGATCGATCTCTGAAACATCCAACTTGGAAATAGACACTTGATTCGAAGAAGCCCCCCTAGGGTTAAGTCTATCAAAGTCTCTATCCAGCACGGAAGGATCCTGAGTCACAAACCTGTTGTGAATCTGATAGGCAGCCTTGGGCCTAAACTTGGGAATCGTGATCTGACCAAGATGATTAGAAAGTTTTTCGTTAATTCCATTACACGCTGTCTTGATAACTGACGAGTGGGGTAAGGAAAACTTGGCTGGACGGGAGGGAGGAAGCGATCCCGAGTCCCCTAACTCCTCAGGCCTAGGAGAGGCCGAGTTCTCATCAACAATGGGAGCTGTGCATGGCTTCAACCGCTGAAGATATTGGACCTTATCCGGAAAAGACCAATCGGGATTGAGTGAAAAGTCAAAGTCATCCGGAGAAATGATGAGTTGCCCTTCTCGATCCAAAACTGTAATGTCCAAAGAGTCTGTGTCCGTGAAAGCGTGGGCTAAGGTAGACTGATTGGTCACATCATGAAGCACGGGAATGATTGGAGGATTAGAAATGTCAACAAAGTCCGCTTGCGGAACACGGTTCGTCCGTGCAGGAGCCTTGAAGCCGTTACCAACCACCGGCGCGGTAGGACCCGTGCCACCCGTGCTAACGGGCCGCTTAACGGGATCCCCCTGACTACCCTGAACTCCGAGTGAAGCCCGTGCGCCGCTGGGCGCCGTGGCATTCGGGAGTGGGGCACGAGCAGTCGGACTGCTTGGCTCTTGCCGGCCTCGAATAGCAACGGGGTCTAGGTCCGTGCTATCTTGGCTTGGCAGAGGAGCTGAACCGACCGCCCGCTCCACTGACGCTTGGGTCAGGGAGACAGGCTGCATGCGGCTCGTTGGTTGATTGGCTTCCAGGGCCGTGAATCGCTCCAGTGAGTCCTTTTGAATGGCGGCCATAGATTGAGAGAGTGTGGCCAGCATAGCTTTGATCTCATCTAACTCTGACGGCTTGGGTTTGGGGTCAGGGATAGGGGTCAGCGTGGACTTAGGCTTCTTGCTGATGGAAGGAGAGGCCTTGACTGAAGCTTTACGTTTAGGGGTCTTAGGTTTTGATCTGTTGTTATGCATGATTTGCCAGTCATCCAGAGAAAGGTGATTACACATCAGGCAGCGTTTGGTGTAAGAACAGGAAGTCTTGTCACAACACGAATAGCACAAAGAATGAGGATCACCTTTACAAAGATATCTCTGGCACTCCACACATTTTTTCTGAACGGCAGACATGATGAAAAACGAATCACCACACAAGGAAAATTCTCCACGCAAGTCACTTCCAGAAGTTAATAATCCAAAACGAATCAGAATAATCCAAAGGAAACACAGTAATCCAAAGTGAATCACAGTAATCCAAGGAAAAAACGAACTCCAAGAAGTAATCCAATTGAATGAAGATAGAATTCACACTAAGCACGACCGTACTCTCGGCGTACAGAGAAAAGAATGACAGTTGGATTTGAGAATTCAAGGGAGTTAACTCAAAGGGAGATAATTCAGGAAGAAACAACACGGGGACCACTAAAAAATTTTTATTTTTCACACTCTGTACGATCTCTCTCAGAGAGAGAAATAAGTCAATGTTGGTTTAGAGGTAAGGTTTTTCGCAATAATTATTGTTAGCATGTATACCCAGCACAAAATGAATGCTCAAAAAATGACTACATTAAGAGACTTACCCAAGTCTAGCCAAGGAATGTAATGGTTTGTTTGTACCCACATAGCAAGCAATCATGGGTCTAACTGACAGATGTGTACATCATTATGAATGAGCAGGGAACAGAAATACTCCAGCAAGTTCCACTGTTTGTGTGAGTGGGGAGCATTGTTGCTATCTACAAGGCTATAATGACAGGTATGACGTGACCTCTGACCTTTCGTGCAACCCTTGTGACCTCGCATATCATTAGTGATCTCAGTTTCTAGGATATGTAGCTACGGAGAAATATTTCCTTACTGTCATCTTTTCCAGTTTCAGTATTTTGTTTCATGAAATAAGGAAAGTATCAGATAATTTTGCAATCCTATTGAAACTGAGAATCATATTGTTTTATCATATTACCAGGAAAGTTTTTCACAATAAATTACAACAAATAACATTTATTAATATTGTATTATTATTGTAGTTTACTCCTTATGTTTAGCTCATTGAAACTGGTTAAGCAACCATATCAAAGTGACAAGTCTTATTAAGTCATGCAAATCCCAAAGAGTAGTACACAAACATAATTCATGTCACCAAATAAATTTAAAAAATATGAAAATGGTCTCTCAAGATAAAAGAGCATTAACAGATCTTGAGTAATTGAACCACGTTTTACATCCAAAAAAAAGATTGGACACATTTACTAACCTCAAAAAAGCCTTCTCCATCTCATTACAAATTCATCTCGCAACAATGTTCAAACAACTATCATGGAGTTAGGATATGTAGAAAAACAAGTTGGAGAAGTCTTACCTGTCTCAGGTACACACTAATGCTAACGAGCACCTACCTGTAGTGTACCTGATCGTTTGAAGCTGCAGGTAACTACTCCCTAAGCAAGCTGTGAGTTGACACGCTGCACACTGCAGTCGGTGCTTACACAAGCACATGCCTCACTAAGACTAATCCTTGCTGTATACTCACAAACTGTACTCTGTCTTTACACTAAAATCTTTGACTTAAAGGGGAAGTAAGGAATTGGAATCGCATGGCTGAACTTTACATAACATATTTGATTTATCACTGCTTAATTTAGTTTAAATACACTGTCTTTCAATTGGAACCATATTTTTTCATTTTCTTGACATTACCTTATATTCCCCATAAAACGTGGTACTGCCCCTTTAAACCCTACATACACATACTGAACTGATTGTGCACCAAAGCAGTAACTTCTGTTGTTGAATTAACAAATACGAATGAGATGAACAGAGCACCTAATAAAAGCTAATATAAGTAAATTATACCTCCATACTTCAATTCCTAACAAAAAAGCAAAATCCAGTTTTAAACTCGGAGATGCATCTAATACTCTAGGGCACCAATTACAGTGTTAACATTTAACTACTTTAATATTTAAGTACAGAAACTAAATAATACCTGAATCATGTTAAGAATGTTTTTCTGTCAAGACATATTTCAATGATGGTAAAAATCCAAGACACCTTAATAATTCTCTTAATATGAAAAAAAAGTCTTATGAAAATGTTCTTATAAAAAAATCTATAAAACCTGAAGTGTTATCAGCTCCAAAGACGACTCTAAAGATTACTACCAGCAGCTGTTTTTGATGTGAGAGCAGATATGAAGATGATAGCAATATCCGAGTATGTTAGGAATATCCTCAATACACAACCCCTGGCAGACATGTGGTGGATGTTCAAGCTCCAGGGAACTTTTCCCAGTGTTTATGAGAGGGTCAGTGTGGACAGATGCCTCTAACATGATCATCATCCTCATAAACATCTCCTATTGGCTCCCTTTACCTTCCATTTAGAAGGGTACCTGCAGAGAATGTGGCCACATACGATTTTGCACTGATATGTAAGCTGTCAGGATTACTGTATAACCATTCTTGATAAAACCAGATTTATGGTTTAGGTAAACTTATGAATACTTTACTAAATTAGATCTTTTCCCTTATTTCTAAATTTACAATCATTGTCCAGGTTGGATAACCTGGTCAAAGATCCTTAACAAGACGGTTGTTAAATACTCTTCAAAGTTTTAAATGAGTGCATATGAGGAATAATGGACAGACAGAAAATCAAAGATAAAGTGTGAATGTCTTATAAATGACTGCACTATAATTAACATGTAGGTATTATTCAAATGTACTTAAACATGACCATAAAAGGATTATGGGAAACCCTATAACCACCTTGTACTACTATGATGGTCTTGATGGTAGGTGGATTGAAAGTACCATGGTTTTACATCTGAGACAAAGTTTGGTTGTGTCTACTTCATAAACAATTGCAACTGCATTTTTCATTGGCTACTCCTGTTTTTCATTGCTAAGGAACCAAGACAGAACTGTACCAATCAAAAGCATGACCACAGAAGACTTCTCTGCCTACAGCTAGACACCATGCATGATGGTCAGAAGATGAGGTATGTCAGTATCACAAAAAATATGCCATAGGCAACCCACATCTTTCATATAAAGGGTTCCATGTGAGAATAACACTAATCTTGACCAACAAAACCAATTCTTGGGGGTATTATGGTCCAACAGCTGGATGAAAGATGAGATTTGTCAGTTTCCAAAACAACTACACTATTGGAATCTCCTATCTTTCTAAAATTTCTGTGATGAAATGAACTCTAACATGACCACCAAAGGTTTTTCTACCTCCAAGTATCATGGTTTGACAGGTGTGTGAGAGACATGGTGTGTGTATAATAAACAAATTGACAAATTTGTCTTTCATTGTAAGGGAGCAGGAAAGAGCTGTAATAATCATAAAGATGACCACCAAAGCTTTTTCTAGTTCCAGGTATTCTGGTGCTACAGGTGTGTGGGAGATGAAGCGTGTGGATCATAAACATCACTGTATGAGCATCTTGGTCTATTATAAACAACCTGGTCTATCAGCACCTCTTGTACGTCTTGGAGGGCACCTGCTTTACACATCTTTATCTCAGAGAGAACTTGGTCAAGGAATGGGTAACCGCTGAATCATAGTTTGAATTTAGCAAGTTCTTGTCAAAGTTCTCCATCAAATGAAATAACATGTACATGATGCAATTTTTTGTAACTGTTACTTTCTTGATTCTAAATTTTTTTGCTTAAATTAGTATTTTATTCAGTGTCATTGAACAGGACAAGAATTCTTGTTGGAAATTTTTTTCAAGAATTCTGTATTGCAAAGACAATTTCCCTTTCAAAGGACACTTATTTATATGGTAAACAATTTCTCAAATTGCCCCCAAAAATTGTGCCAAAATATTAAAAATAACTTATAAAATTAAACCAACACTTCTATTATATTTCATATTAAACATAGCAAACATCAAACATAAAGTGTAAATGTCACTATGAATTAATTTTTTTAATTATCAGGATGTTGCTATCTAACAGCTAATAAAGGATTCTATCATATCATGTCCCAAAACATAGATATGATGAAACACAGGTAGATAAGAATTATGTAAGAACTTTGATAGTGTAATATGATCAAAATGATAATAAAGATTACATAACATGAACCATTTAAAATTAGCTTTGATGATCACAGAACAATCTCAAAACTCTAATCTTATATTCAAGATTTATTGGCCGCTTTCCAAACTTTACATTAAATGTGGTAAAGTATGATCGGTTTAGCCTTGAAGAAAAGGATATTCATAAGATACAGTATCTGAGATTATAAAGACACCATGCAGGGTTTTACAGCACGGTCTTGCTCCAAACCCTGTCAATATCGGAAGATAAACAAGTAAGTAACAAGAAAAGTAAGCAGTAATCCATTCAAGGGCACTAAAAGTTTTCTTTAAAATAACCACATAGGTAAACTCTTGTCTTGTTTCCTTACACATCTTTGTCAGACTAGGCATAAATATTTAAAATATACTGTTGAAAGATTGGGACTCCTACTAATCAGTCTAACGTTTCCAACAGTAGACTAGAATCAGAAAATTACATAAATAAACTGTATTGAAAGTCAATATACTTTCAAAAGATACCAAAACAATCTACTTTTTTTCTCCATAACACAAGTCTTTCTTGCCAGTTCCTGACGACAACATTACATTCAAATACACCACTTCATAAAGTAACTAAACCTTCAAACATTAACATAAAGATAAACTCAAACCACATATCTGTTCTAGAGAAAATGTTTTCTGTACTTGCCTTGAGCCAGTGTAAACTCCTCCACAGGACAGGTTGTGTACTGTAACCCTAGTACAGTAGATATGCTATCAAAACCTCTAAGTTTACAGGTTACAAACTCCTTACATCAAACTGCTCAACGTATTGTTATAAAGGAGGACCATTCACATTTATTTTATGTTTCTTGTTACATTTCCTTTTTACTTTCATTAATTTTCTATACTATTTTTTCAAGGCTGGTAAAAAAGGCATTTAGATAAAAACAGATATTGAAATTCAAATTACAAGTTCTAGCCATTGGACTTAAATGCCTTGTTCTAGTAGACAAGCGATAACTTTTTTCCTGTGCATTTTTTTATCATGATCAATTTTGGATCTTTCTGTTAATTTAACAGAATAGCTAAAAATAGTTCAAAATATTAGGCATTCCTTCAAAATACATCTTAATATTGAATGGGATAATAAAATATGTTCAAAATAAATATCTAAGTGGAAATGAACAAACTATTCATTTGTTATGGCCTATGAAGGAAGTTCCTTGCTATACCACCTGAACAAAATACTTTTGTTCAGTAGAAATACATGAGTGATTAAAGATATGCACTGGTGAATTTGTTGATAGCATCTTAATTGCATCCAGTAAACAAGTTTGCAGTAATACTATATGGGTGAGAAAATATGAATTGCTCATACATATTTTACAATGTTTCAGATAAAAAAATAATACCTATTTGAAAGGGAATTTCAAAAACATGATTATGAAAGCCATATCTCTCATATAAAAGTATAAATTTTCCATTAAAGGGGCAGTAGCACGTTTTTAGGTGATATATAACGTGTTGTCAGGAATATGAAAATAAATAGTTCCAATTGAAAGACAATGTGTATTAACAACATTAAGCAGTGATAAATCAAGTATATAATGTTAAGTTCAGCCATGTGATTCTTTTCTCTTACAAAAAAAGAAATAATGTGTTCACACAAAAATGGCTGCCAGAACAGAACAGAAGTTTATTTCTCATAAATCACATAAGTGACATAGAGAACAAATTGAATAAAAGGTACAATAAGTTACATGTTACATGCTGCCAATGGACTTAACTGTGATTCCTAATAATCTCTGACTATGAATAATTTGTTTGTGTAATGAGATTTTTGACAATACATTTAGCATTAACGTACAATTATCAGTGAACAATTGAAAATATAAAATTTTCCCCTCTAAACCTCGGAATTTCATTCCATAAAGTATATTATATGGAACCAAAACAATATCCAAAACCAACATTAAAATCAGTAAATTTGGAGTTCTAATAACAGATTTGTGATCATGGTACTCTGAGCAAACATATGATGCAATGTCCTGTGTACATTCATAACCAATCTTAAATATATAGTTGAATAAATTTGTCCCGAAATGTCTGCAACTCACCGACTAAAGAGTGATCACTAGGTGACGTTGCGAGACAGCCTGTATTAAAGCTGTCAGTGTTATCCATCAAACAGGTGCTCTCTGCACACTTCCTTATCTACCTGCATATATATACTTACATATATATACACAACCTGACCTCACCTTGCACTCTGTGTAACTGTTATCTGTCACTCTAATGGTTATATTTATCAACAACTCTGACAATATTTCTGGTTTGATTTTCTGAAATATATTACAGTGTCCACCTTAAATGAACTTCCTTATAAATTCATTTGAATAAAGATTTGAAATCTATTAATTGAATTAGGGTATCATAAGCATTTGATATCAATTTCCTGTCATAAGAATGGCATACATAGTGACTTACATATTATCTTGTATCTTTTATTCATTTTGATCATACAGGTTTTACTAGAATATATGTAATTATTATTGGTGCATTTTGTCCCTAAGGGTAGGCAGGTATGGGAATTGGACTCTTCAAACATTTAGTTGGAACAAATAAGGATGAGGGTGAATATTTCTCAGTTTTCTAGCTAACATAGGCTATGAGTGACAGGTGCTTATCAGCGTAGACCTATATTTTGTAACATGACAAGTTTAACTATTGTTGGTACGTTTTTTCCAAATATAGGAGACATTGGACTATTCAACCATTTAAGTGAAGCAAATAAGGCACAGGGTGAATATTTCTAAGATTTCTAGCTAGCAAAGGCTATGACTGGCAGGTGCTTATCAGCATAGACCTATATTTTATAACATGACCTAATCCAGTTAGATAAGTTATAATCTATCACACTTCACTTCAGAGCAGGGTATTAAACCTTTATATTGATCCATGGGAGTTGGTTAGACTGTACAGACTATTTGACCCTGTTGTGTCAATCAAGTCATGTTTTTCATAGAATTTATTGATATTGCTATCAACTTTACAAACAAAATGTTCACATTTTTTTATATTCAAAGAGGAAGATAACACTTGATATTAAAAAGCTAGACAAGGAAATGTAATATTTAAAATTCAAATTAAACAAATTCACAAGGACTTTGATACAGCCATTCAAGGACTAAAGCACTTTGGAAATCAATGTGAAAAGGTCAGTAATGGTAATTACTGTTTGGAATGCTTGAACATCCACTTACAATCACTGTAGCTTTACTTGCCTACACAGCATTTGGGAAGGAAACATTCTAGAGGTTGACACATCAAAATTAAGATTTGTACAGTAGACTTGACAAAAGATCCATACAAGTGACAACAAATGAAGTAAGACAAATTTTACATACAATATGGTGAAGTAGAACATACCAAAATAGCATGGGGTTGAAATAACTTACATCAATATCAAAACAGACAGCATCTGGCCTTCAGACTTCTAGATTCTAAATCAAAATCCATCAGGATTGTGGATCAACAGCACTGACTCAGATGTTCCATTAACAATGTCAACACGACTCAACTGATTAAAGGATCCACTATCCAACAAGACAGGATCTACAGTCTCGGAAACTTAGAGGCAACATCTCTGAGAATATTGCTAACAACACAGACACACTGAACACTTCCTACCAACATGCTGCACACACAACACGTGAAAGCGTGCAGTATCTAGTCATCTTGCAAATCCTCATTGACAACTGACGCTGATGTAGCAGCAGATTGCAGCCTCCCTCGCACAAACACACAGACAGATACTAATACACAGGTCTTCTCAACCTTAGCGTAGCCTTGCTCCTAGCTGCTTCAATCTAGATTCAGATACTAATACACAGGTCTTCTCAACCTTAGCAGAGCCTTGCTTCAAGCTGCTCCAGTCAGGATTCAGATACTAATGTACAGGTCTCCTCAACCTTAGCCTAGCCTTGCTTCAAGCTGCCTCAATCAAGATTCAGATACTAATACACAGGTCTCCTCAACCTTAGCCTAGCCATGCTTCAAGCTGCCTCAATCTAGATTCAGATACTAATACACAGGTCTCCTCAACCTTAGCGTAGCCTTACTCCTAGCTGCTTTAATCTAGATTCAGATACTAATACACAGGTCTCCTCAACCTTAGCCTAGCCTTGCTTCAAGCTGCCTCAATCAGGATTCAGATACTAATACACAGGTCTTCTCAACCTTAGCTTAGCCTTGCTTCAAGCTGCTCCAGTCAGGATTCAGATACTAATGTACAGGTCTTCTCAACCTTAGCTTAGCCTTGCTTCAAGCCGCTTCAGTCAGGATTCAGATACTAAACCACAGGTCTTCTCAACCTTAGCTTAGCCTTGCTTCAAGCCGCTTCAGTCAGGATTCAGATACTAATGTACAGGTCTTCTCAACCTTAGCTTAGCCTTGCTTCAAGCCGCTTCAATCTAGATTCAGATACAAATGTACAGGTCTTCTCAACCTTAGCCTAGCCTTGCTTCAGGCTGCTTCAATCTAGATTCATATACTAATACACAGGTCTCCTCAACCTTAGCCTAGCCTTGCTTCAAGCTGCCTCAATCAGGATTCAGTCAATTACCTAACCCTGCACTATGTTATCTGAAAGGCCAAGCTACGTGGAACGCTATATATGTGTTACTCCAGTAACTGTTACAGTCACTATCAATATCTGTTTTGTGATGACGCAGACACTCACAGTTAGAAAGGTCTACTCAACCTTCTACATAGGTTATCCTGGCTAAATGATTAAGAAACGGCTGAGATATATAAAAATATTATGAGGTAGCATGTACTCTAGTCTGATTTCACATAGCCTGTTAACAGTCACCATTATCAGTTTTTAGTAATATCCCTCTATAAGGGACAGGAGTATATAAATGTTTCCACAACAAACATCTAAACAGTTTTACCTAAGTTTCTTGATAATGTTACATTGTGTCAGACAGCTTGGTCCAGTGCATGTCTATGAATAGTGTAACTTAGTTGCCATATAACTATCACTGTTATTATGGTTCTGAAGAGACCAAACAACAATCAATATGGCAATAGAATTGTAGGCAAAGAAATTCCTATATCAAACAACCTTCAATCGCATAACTAGATTATTCTCCAATGATGACCTCTACTGCAAAAGCAGCAGAAACACATAGCAGCATATCCGAACAACAAAGATACACAATGTTATGTTTGTAGCCATTGTATGTTGGTAATAAATCAGTTATTCACCCTACCTGCCATATAACGCATAGCTGAGGAGGGAACCCATGACTATTCCACTACGGTACCAGAAGAGAACTATTGCGTATTTTCATATCAACCTTGCCTGTAAATGAGAATCTCAGAATACTGCCAAAAGGTGGCTTAGCTACTGCCAAAAACAAGTCTTTCCAATACTATTTTTAGCTTGTACACAAATGTTATATGCAGATACCTTTAGCATTAAAGAACTTGTAGTCAACATATGATTCTTGGTAAATTGAACGAGAGGGGTTTGATATTGAACAGGTAACATCAACATCTCTGGAAATGCAAACTAATCATTGAAGATAACAAATATAATGTATAACACATGAAATAAGTAATTCAATACTTACAAAGCACATGATAGTAGACATAAGCATTCCTCATTGGTACTGGGACCTCAGGACTATCCTGATCATTTCCCTGCTTACTCAACCTTTGGAATGGTATTCAAGTCGAGCCAACCTTTGGAATAGTATTTCTCACTAATCCAATACACACCCAATGGTATTCCTCTCACAGATAGAAACCCTCTCTCTCCAATAGCAACCCACTCTGTAGTGTAGTAAACACATGCGCTCAGCACCTATGGTAAAGACAAGCCTGTAGAGCAGGCAAGATCAAAAGAGGCTCTCTTCAAGAGCTGAGCATATAGCCTAAAGAGAACAGGTGCACAGAACATGTGCCTCAGACAACCAGCTGGGCACGCTGTAACATCAGTGTCAAATTATGATCTTAATATCTTCCTTGATAGGCACATACAGGCTTTCTTAAAGGCTTAAACCCTTTTGCCTTAAAGTAACCAGACATATACATTTTTGAGCTTGGTTTCTGGTTGGAGGGGTCAAAGGGTTAAAAGTTCTATAGGAACAAAGGATCTTGTATTGGTCCTCTGTTATAATATGTATAAACTTGTATATGATCAGCTTGATTATAGCTTCCATGGTGATAGAACTTGTGTTTGAGTTATAATATTGAGTAATAATCCCTCATAATTCTCTAGTTGGTTTCGCTGGTGAGTCATTTCGGATTGATCACCTCACAGGCGTCAAGAGAGTAATCCTGATAATTCTCATCATCATGTGTTTCCTTTGATGTATCATCTTTCATTTCCCAACACTAATTAACCTTTGATTGTCTTAAATGAGATCTTGACTAAGAAGTCAGTCCAAATTCATAAAAAGAAAAGAAATATGATGAAATATTAACAGCTTAACTTCCAGTTATATTCTTCTTACATTTTATAATATTTAATAATGGATATTGATTTGTTTCTTGAAGCTTTCATGTTTCAGTGTGTATTGGTAAATTCTAGACTTGGTTAATGATATAGAGGTCTCATTAGTCAACTAGTTATGAAGCGAAACAAAAAATTAGTGATGAAAAATATCATAATGAAGAAAATCCTTTCATACAAAAATCTTGTTACAAAAAAGTCCTTTATTCCAACAAGTATGCATAAAATGGTAAGAATTGATACTAAATGATGCAAGATGCAGGTTCTCTCTTAGACTAAAGTTTAGTCTATGAAATATATTATTTTTGTATTAATTACATGCTTTTCAACATTTTTATTTCTTGGTCTCATCACATGTAAATTGCTGTAGCCTAGACTTGCTGAAGGAGAACCTAGACTGTATTAAAGGCTTCTTTTTATTTACAGTCATGAAGCTGGACTAGTTCTCTCTGCCTACCACTAGTTCCTCCCCACATTGCATCAGTGCTTGCATCTCTCATTTCCCTCATATATCTGGGTGCACTTGAATGTCTTGTTGCCTTAGCTTGTTGTGATAGAAAACATATGACTGTACACTAGCTGGGTATCATGTTGCCTACTTGTGCATTCCTTTACAGATAATAACATCTGGTTCTTTAACAATGGGGTTAATTGATCATAATTAATTGCATGAGAAGAAATGCATCTCAGAATTTGCATTCTTCAAATAGGAAATGAATCAAAAACAGATAATTACATGTTAAAGAAATTAAGAATGAATTTGAAAATTAGTTAATAGAATAGATATGTAACTATGCCGTAAGAAATATATTGAACATTGCCCTGGAACTAAAGGAATCTAAATCGATATTCTTTACTTCAATTTTAAAATTTCTTTCTAATTGATAATCAAATTTCACTTAACAAACATAACCTTAGAACATCCATGACGTTGAATACTTTTTCAAAAACAAGTTAATAGTCTGTGCTATATCCAAATACATCTGTTATTCAATAAAACTAATACAACAGACCAACTTTTAAAATAATGAATTTTTAAATTTCTAAAAACATTATGACAATTTGATTAACCAGTAATAAAAGATAAACATGAGTGTCTGCATTGTTTCCAAGTGTTACATATTATGTTATATACAGTGCTAAAGACAGCTACATATATATACATGTATACAGAAACTAGTTTCCAGCCACGCTGGTTCTCCCCAGAGAGTTATCACTAGCGATAGGTTAGACTCTGCTAATAGCTTCAACACATCGGGACAAGCAATATATAGACTCAGTCTCATAGCAATATCAATATATATTTTTAAATAAATTTTTAACAAGAATGAATATTCCATGTGCAGTTGAAACAGCAATTTGAATTTGTGTAATGTGAATAACTACTGTTATTTGAGTTATTGTGTTGAATAATTTTGAGGTGACGGGGATACAGTCTAGCTAGTCTGTGGAGGGAGGTTATCAGTAACAGCCTATAATCAGGCTTATATTCCACCAAACATCACAGATAAGCTGTACTGAAACAAGAACAAAACATGTTTTTTTCCTTGAGTTGAGGAACAGAGGTCAAACATGTCTAAAAAGCTTACTGGTTATGTATTCAACCTCTACAATTTCAAAGTGTTCTCAATAGAGAGTTTGTTTAACAAATTGTCAGTGAATAAGAAATCTAAGCTAAATATCTTTTCAAATTATTTTTTTAAGTTATCAGCATAACAATATCAACATGAAACTTTGGTATATATGTGCACCTCTCAAAAATGTTTGACATCCTTCATAATGAAATAATGCATAATGTTACAACTACCTTTCCATAATAACTCTAGTTTATTAAAGATGTAGTACCGGGTAACATCATTAAATTCAAATATGATATCTCTTTCGTATCAAAGCATAGGTTTTTAAGGGCCTTTTCAAAGCATATACTTTTAAGGGCCTTTTCAAAGCATATTTCTAAGGACCTTTTCAAAGCATATATTTTTAAGGGCCTTTTCGAAGCATATACTTTTAAGGGCCTTTTCAAAGCATATTTCTAAGGACCTTTTCAAAGCATATATTTTTAAGGGCCTTTTCGAAGCATATATTTTGTTAGGCCCTTTTCGCTCATAGAGTATTATACACAGTTAAGAAAAACAGTTATGCAAAAGAAAACAGTATCCATAATACATACTCTTGTATGTGCTCCTATCCAGGAAAAGTATGGGACTATTTAGTACAGTTCAACTTGCAGTAAGAAACACAAGTCCTCTTACACTCTGCTTCACCTCCAACACAATAGGGACTAACTAGTCTCCACACCACTGGTCAACATGCAGTAACTATCTGGGTCAGAACATGTCAACACGGTCAAGCTACACATTTGTCACAAACTTAAACCTAGCTTTGCCTTGCCTTGAACAAGTTTCAGGGTTCTCAAACCTTATCTTTCTTGTATTTCAGTACTAATGGTACCTATATTATGTAAATTATAAGTGAACTTGCATGACGCAGAAAATTAATATACATATAAAGATAGGATTTCACTAGGTTTATTATATTGTGAGATGTTGTTTATTCATTTCATAAGTTGGAAGAAAATACATATCAAGTTGTTACACAAATACTTCGAGCATACAAACTTGTAAGTGAAAGTAACAATTGATATATAGTATGGCTCCACAAGTTCAAAGATAAAATCACACTTTAAATGTTTGAAAAAGTTGCAAAATTAATATCGTCAACTTCTATTTCCTTCCCTATTCATGAGATTTCACATCTCTGTTTCATATAATTGGCCCTGTTGCTTGCATATTCAAAGAGTTGAAAGACATTTTATGCAAATCTATAATATATTTACTTTGAACAAAGAAACATAATAAAAACACAAGATGAATTTCAATTACAGAACAAGAAAATAGTGAGAAGTTTATAGAAAAATATAGAAAAACCCTGTTAATACAATACAAATGTTAAAAACAATTCCATCTGAGAAATAATAATTTTAAGATAAATATGAAGGAGTATTAGAAAGTCTATATAGAAGCCCTTAACCAAAGTGTTGACATCCCCCACAGACAGTGTACAGACAACTCCTGTCAACGTATGTTTAACTCTCTCTGTAAATATGGGAATCTAACCTCACTTTAACATGTGCCTTACATGTCATGGTTCAGCATCATTTGGCTTGGCATTCCATTACTCAAATAAGAACAGGTGAAAACAGCTTTAAAGTGAGAGAGGGGAAGGAAAATTTCTTATCATTTCCTAAAAACATGACTTCCTTGCAATAAATATGAGTTACTGACTTAATATTTGATTTAATGTTTTGAGGGTTTTCTTATCACTGATGAAAACATAATTCAGGGACCTGAACAAATCAACAAGTTGTGTTGTCATCGTCATAGCAAATAACTTTGCATAAATAATGTAATTTTATGAATGTCCGCATATTCAAAGCATCTAGTACGTTTTTTTCTCTTGAAAAATCTTGTAAACTGATGCTATCAATTTATCACTCAAATCTAACAACTGTTGAACATTTCTCTCTTGAGTCTCTCAATGTTATTTTTACAATACAAAATCATAAAATTCCTTTTGACAAATTAGATAATTTTTTCAAGGCTTTGTTCGTAAATTGCTAATATGCATGACAACGGTATATGAAATTTAAACACATACAAGGCAGAAGGGTTGTCACACAAAAATTAACGATCTATTGATCTATAAATTGTAAGACTGAAAGCAAAGGCAATAGGAAACATACATAGTTTCATAAGCATTGGATAAACCACTTGCTTTCACCTTAGCTTCATGAACTATATACCTTCCATGTACACAAGTCACAAGACACGATATACACTTGTTCAATAATGAAACAGTCTACCCGTTAATGACACAAACTGAGCTGAATTACATAAAATCACAACATAGATTATGTTGGAATGAACAAATTCCATGACAGTTTCAAAAACATCATTCTGCCCCCCAAATCTCATTATGTCACCCAAGATAGGAATTGGATTAAGACTCTTAATTTAAGAGTAATCATACATGCACTAATTAAAATGTCAACTTATAATCACACAAAAAAACTAACCCATGCTTCACAGATTTTCGATACCTGTCCATGGACATAGACAGATTTGCTGATTTTCGTTCTGTCCTTGTTCGTCTCATTATGCTTATTTCCCACTAACAGTTGAGAGTAACACTCGTATCCAAATCAGTCGACTTCTAGTACACAAACACTGCACAACACCAAAAGTAGATATCTCTATTGAGATTTTGTCACTCTTCTCCAATGACAATTCAATATTGTAAAGGCGTTTCTTAAACTGCTAAGTACCAAATGAATGAAGTATTTGATCCCACAATATCTCAGTGAACCAGGACAAATAACAATTCATATAAGAGGATATGACATATACTGGCCTAGCCAACGAAATTGTAAAGTTAACGTTATAATAATCAGCGAGGGAGGAAACCGCTTGCACTGTTTCCTCTGTATACGAACATACTTCCGTCTCTCGTAGGACAGACTTTCTTCTCGTAGGACTGACTTTCTTCTCATAGGACTGACTTTCTTCTCCTCCATGTTGTATACTGTACATGTATATATGTTCACTATGGAGTTGATTGGGTAAGGGGAGATTTGGTAAGTTGGAGCATCTAGTGATTAGTATTAATGTTTTATTGGACAGATTTTCGTCTCTACAGATCCAACATGTTGAATACTTTGTATATAAATATCTTTACGATGGAGTTGATTGGGCAATGGGAGAGATAAGGTAGGTAGTAGAATCTAATGATTCGTATTAATGTTTTATTGGACAGATTTTCGTCTCTACAGATCCACCATGTTAAATACTATGTATACATGTTTACGTGTTTACAATGGAGTTGATTTGGCAGTGGGAGAGATTTGGTAAGTAGTAGAATCTAATGATTCGTATTAATGTTTTATTGGACAGATTTTCTTCTCTACAGATCCAACATGCTGAATAATATAGATATGTTTCGATGAAGATGATTGGAAATGGGAGCGATTTGGTATCTAGTAACTTGTATTAATGTCTGACATGGATTTTCTTCCATGATGAATAATGCATGTTCAAAATCAAGTTGATTGTGCAATGGGAGAGATAGGGTAAGTTGGAGTATCTAGTTTTTTGCATTAATGTCTCATAGGATATAGTTTCTTCTATAAAGATCCACTATGTTGAATACTGCATGTTTAAAATGGAGTTGATTTGGTAATGGGAGAGAATTGGTAAGTTATGTTATATCTTATCTCGTCGCGGCAATCACTGTAATTAAGTAAAACAAGAGGATCATAAATAACATAATGTAAATATGAACTTCAAGCAATGTTGATATAATCTATATCGAGAACAGGATGTAGCAGGCTTTACATTTTTTTTGTCAAGTCTGAGATGTTAAAACAGAGATGTTATAATCATTATCATATGGAGTTATCAACCTTCCTCTTTAGACATGAATCAGTAAGATATCATAGATCCTTTGATAATGGCAAAATGATAAAAAACATATATCGAATAAAATGGCCAAAGGGTTTACTTTATTCAAGCATCTTGTATAATGGAACAATACAAGCATCAACATTGTCTCTTATAAATGTATTAAAGAAACAATCTTCAAGTAAATTGAAAAAGACAAGCAAAATATTTCCAACTCAACAATAGATGAGGTTTAACACTTGAAACAATTTTCGATGCAACATAAAGTCATTTATCTTAGAGATCAAGGGAATAAAACCTCTTATCATACATTGTTCAAATTACAGACTTATTGTCTGAAGATGTTGCTCCTAATAGAATGTTTGACAAAGAGTAGACAGATATGAAAATCATTTAAGGTATGCCCTATCAAATAACTATAGGAGTTAAATCTATAGTATGAAACAATACTGCTTTATAAAGAGATAGACTCTCTTGTTGACAAATAAACATTTCTGAAGAATTTGAAAGGTTTGGTCACAGTTTTAACTTTGTTCAGTTGATTTTGAATGATGAAGGTATAAAATATTTTCAATGTTCTCTTTAATCTTTACAATCTTCTTCACTGCCAAGCCAGCTAAGCAAAAGTCCTTCAGAAGTATGAAAGGTTCTGTTTTAAACCTAAAAACCTTATCCTTCCACACAGTTTCCTGGATATGTTCCCACTAGTGCATCCGCACTAACAGTGATGTAAACATAAACTTGAAAATGTGAGTTGGGGGCATAGCTAACGTCATACATGTATCTTTATTTCAGTTAAGGGACGGTTTAGTCGAGTTACTCTGCATTTTATTATCAAGGCTTGTGAAATGTGAGAACTGGACCACACATATTATATAAATCAGGAATTACCAGCTTATCGTGTTTGCATTTTGGTAATTTCATATCTCTAAAAACTTAAATTTGAAGAGACCACTTATTGACCATTGATCAATCGAATGTCGATATAGAAATTGATTATCTATAAATTTCTTTCCTTCTTTCATTCTAATTTTCAAAATTGAAATAAGTTTAAATCTACATCAGATACAAACACATAAAGTCAGTCATAAATCCTTCAATTTTAACTTTTTGCATCTTATTTTTTTTCCAGGATAAGCATGATGAATGCAGAGTCACGAGCTAGTGTTTGAGTGAGAAGATCTAGACACTGCTCCAAGGTTACAGCGACCCTGTACGTTAGACCCAACATTGATCGTGACTGGAGGGAAGATTATACGAGGAGCTCTGCTCATACCTGGAATTAAATGTAAATCAACCTGCCAATAGCCGGATAAATTCAGCATTGTTAGATTGATTTCTTTGTTTTATCATGAAATCTTGTCATTTCTGCAACTTTGATGAAATGCTTTATTTTTCATACTTGATAATTAGTCTTTGTGTTATTATTTTGAAGAGAAGGATTATTATATTTTAAAAAGAAATCATAATTATTTTATAAATTTATCTAAATAGAAAAATTAATTGTTTTTAATTCTTGTTTTACTGTAATTCATTTCAAAGGAATTATCAGCTGGGAATTGTGATATTATCACTAAAATTGTAAACCATTATTTCTGACAATTTTCATGGAAACTTTCTTTTTAATTGTACCAATATCATATTGTTTTTTGAAAATTAATCAATAACTTTTGAGAAATTGTAATTCAAATACTTTCCATCAATATTGAACTCAACAAACGATGTCATAATTTTCAGTTTTCCTTATTGTAAATATAATAATTGATTGCATCTTTTTATAGAGGAAAGTTATTAAGGAAACAATATTTTGACATTACTGATATGTGTAAGTGTGTAATGTGTCAATTTATGACAAACAGGACAAAATTACTTGTTTTATTTTTACTTCTTAATTATTAAACTTTCAAGTATTTTTCATGGTTGGTTTTTATGTGGGAATAACTTCAAAGGAGAGGAAATCTGTGCTTAAATAAGCGACATAGTCATGAAAAAATAATAGAAGATTTCTTTTATAGTTCAAAATGTGTTCTGCCAAAATGCAAAATAATGTCACCTTGCTATTTCCAAATTTTTTGGGACGTGAAAATAACCATTTTATAAATCAAATGTCTATGTGAATGGACTATGTTGAATGATGATAATTATCTTTATGTATCACAATATATCACAATGCACCACAATGTGTAACAGTTTATGTCATAATGTTTAACAATGTGTCATAAAAAGCAATACATTGTAATATTGTCAATAACATTATATAACAATGTCCTACAAGGTAAACAATGTAACAAATATTTAAACCATAAACCAGAAATTGATTTTAATATCATTTCAAAGATTTCATAGTATTTCCTCATGCAAATATTAATGAGCCTGTTTTGAAATTATAATTTCAACACCAAAGCTCACATCCAAAAGCTACCAGCATGACTAATCACACTCTTAATGACAGTTCAGGTTAATAAATGATTGATCTAACCACAGATCTGAAATAAAAAACTGCCAGCATTCAACTCAAACCTAATGTAACAATGAGATGTTATTTAATGAGAGATTTAATTGTAGGTGAATGAAATTGACCCCAATCTACACATTCAAGGTCTGAGACTGCTAAACCATTTCCAGGAACCATTTACAGCACATATGGAACTTGCCAATGCATAACCTGGTGATTTATTCTAACACCTTTCACTCACAAGTCATCATATTTCAAACATGTCATTATTTGTTCAACATAATTTTTTTGTCAATGAAAATAAAGCTGCATTGTAGAGAAATAACTGGACAATCCTATGAGGATCAGCAAAATAAAAAAATCTTACCCCTCCATGGTTGATACGATCAGATTTTAATTTGTAAAGGTAAACATGTGTCCAATGTAGTCCTCATTTGACCCAAAACACCAGGAGGTGCTGCCATCTATAGGTGGCTCAAGGGAGCTAACTCACTTTCTCACAGGGATCAATACAGGTGATCATGAGCCAGGTTATAATATTTTATGAATGCTTCAATCAATAATCTCTCAACACATAACATTTGTTTGAGGTGAGACTGAAATGAAATATATGTCTGTCTGTCTATAACATATCAAGCCTGATACTTAGCTTAAGAAAAAGCACTTGTCAAATGTAATACTTACTGGTTACCTGTAAATGCTTTTAAGTACATGAATACATGACTCGCTTTTGATGTCCCTCAAAGAATAACTCCTCTTTCACCACATGAAAATTGGATTACAAATACATTTGATAACAAGAGCAATTCAATTGAAAGTTACTTAAAAAAATGAACCTAGCTATATTAATGTTATTTTTCCAATAGTATGTTATTAGAGAATTGCTCACAGACAAATTCTTATCTGATCTTTGACCTTAACTAATCACAGTATTGTTTTTTCATAACCTTTTGGAAAAAATTCTTCTGATCTTGTTAAGGCCATAACTGATTGATGAACATGTACAACACGCATTGAAAATAATCACATCCTTGATCATCCTATATTCTATGAAACCAAAAACATCATGGACAAACAGGTCTCAAAAGGCCCAATGAATGGCGCATCATTCTACTGAGTTAAATGGCCTAACATCCCTGTTAATTTTAACCCTCATGACATATGCCTGATGCGTATTTCTCTTGTGTCATGTATAGAACATTACAGTCAATTTATATCTACGCTCCTCACACAAAAAAAGCTACATGGACAATTTCTAGCAAAAGATGTCAATTATTGTAGCAGCTATACATTGAGAAAAAAAGAAGTTAGAGAAAAAATAGGATATATAACCACAAATCAGATCATTGGTCACAATGGTTGAACACCCTTCGAAGTTGCCAATCATACAACCTGCATGGGTCCCAAATTGCGACAAACCATGAGAAGATTGGACCAAAATTCATTAAATAGGAGACAGATTACTAAAATAACTGAAAATGTAAGCCCCGGCATGTCGACATGAAGGCGAATCAAGTGTGGCCTTCTCACAATTTCCGGTTCCTAAATAAACGCTTAAAAGTTGTCGTTGTCGTGCACATCTAGATTTTATTTTATTTTTCTAAGAATCAGGCACTAGTTGTTGCCGAAGTTTACACCCATTGTGGTAACTGAGATGCGATGTAAAACCTACACACACAATAATGATGTCACCAAAAGCGGGTTCGTTAAAAGCTTTGGCACTTTAGCAGGGGATACTGTACTTTTGAAGTCGAATTAAGTATTTTATTGTTGAATAAAACTTGTAAATATGATATCAAACCCCCATCAAAAGATTTTTCTACTGAGTGATGTATTTGTTTTCTCAATTGCTAAATTTCCTCACAAACCGCATGCAAGTATGACAACGGGGCTTTAATATTTGTGAGTATGGATCATTAAAAGATAAGCTCACACTTACTCTTCTTGTGTGTATTTTGGAGTTGTCTCCCCTCCCGTAGCAGCCGGCTTCTCTTTGGTATCCAAGGACATTGCACTCCGCACATTGTTCTGAACACTTTTAGCAAAACTGAATATCTTTGTACTTATTCCGTCCATATTGCTGCCGTGGGTGATGCCATCAAATGGTTTACCGTTCCTGTAATTAGCGGGGGTATGCACATTGGATCCGTACCCCAGTATGGAGGGTCCGAACAGCACCTTGTAACACGGGTTGTGGCAGTACGGTAGACCCTTGTGCTGCAACAGCAAGAAATATGTGTTAGTCTTAGAAAAAGAAGTAATTTGTTTATGGTTTCTGCCCACGTCAGTTTTAAACCCCTGCATTAAGCTTTTATATCAAGATATTGACAAGGGAAAATGAAAATTTTGACCCGTGGCCAAAAACAAAAATTGAAATGTGGCCTCTAAAATTTTTCCTCGTTTCTGTTCACGAGTGCCTTCAAAGACGCAGCGGTAAAGTGATTCAAAAGTTTTATTTCTTTCCTTTTTTCCCTCCATGTTCAATGATAAAAAAAAGATTGTAAATAAATAAATCTGCATCATTTTTGCCTTAATGTAAAGACCAGAAACATTGAACATATTTGTGAGTTCAAACTTAACAAAGATCAGTTTTCTATACTGTATTTCTAAATTTCTTGATATTTGATGTAATAAGAAGAAAAGGGTGTAAAAATGGCTTCCAAATTTGACATTAAGCATATATTTTTTTAATTCTCAAATGTAATTGCTTCTTAAATTTTATATTTGTAAATGATACATAGCTGTCTTCAGCACTATGAGTTTAAAAATATCTGCACAGTAAGAGAATTTGGTGTTTATTCATGTTTAAAGATGCTGTATCATACTTGCAAGCGGTTCAGGATGAAACTTAGCTATTGAGAAATGAAATAAATCACTTTGTAGAAAAATCTTTCGTCGAAATTTTGATATCATATTTAGATTGTTTAATCAACAATAACATACTTATTTCGACGCTCAAAGCACAGTACCCCTCTAGAAAGGGCATGTCATTTAACGAACCCGCTTTCGGTGACGTAATCATTATGCTTGTAGGATTTACACAGTGTCTCAACTACCGTAATTGCGTTCGATGGGTATCAACTTTGACAGCAACGAATACCTAATTCGGAGAAAAATAAAATAAAATCTAGTTTAGCGCGACAAAGACGGTTTTCAAGCGTACATTTAGAAACCGGAAGTTGTAAAATGGCCACACTTGATTCGCCCTTATGTCGACTGCCGTTTCGGTATTTTTTTGTAAATAATCTCCTATTTAATGAGTTTTGGTCCGATTTTCTCAAGGTTGGTCGCTAAATTTTTCTAAAAATACAACGTATACATTAAAAATACTTTAAAAAACATTGCAAGTATGATACAGCATCTTTAAGGGTATTTGACCAGCAAGTGATTTTTTCATGAGTTTAGAGTCAGCCTGAATTAAAAGAAAAATGTTAGATCATTTTGAGAAAGTTGATTATTCATTAATATTTTCTTATTGATTGAATGACACTGGTAAATATCCTTGTTCTCCAGTGATAACTTGCAAATGCATAAAAATTATTTATATTTATTAAAGTGTACAATGGAATCAATCCTTTTCGGAATATTGATCAATCCGTCATATGTAATAAAGCACAAACATACAGTAGACAATATGCTATCAAAGCAACATGCTTTAAATGTAATTGTTATGAAAAACACTAGTTGGATTAACGTAAAGTAGTTATCAAAATAGGTTGATTTGAACTTCAATTTTCCACAACATCATTGGCAGACACTTAATCATAATTACATTACAATGACAATCACAACATATGAAACTGTAATCACATTTAGTATGATCTCATGTACTCTTCCATAACTTGGCCCTATTTGCTGAGGAAATCTTCCAGAATATAACCTCATTCTTATTTCCAGGAACCGCTGACGAGGAAATATTGGATTTGAATATGGATGACATAACACTAATTTGACATGCAATACCATAAAATAACCAAATTATCCCAGCAAAACCATGAAATAATGTAATTTCTTCTAGTCAGGAATTCCGAAATCAGGAGGACCTAAAAAAAAAAAAATTTTATATCACAAAATAAGAATATTGATTTGATGAAATCTAAAAACCCAATGCAACATATTGACACAGCCATAGATTAGTTTTACTCGACAGGAACCAGATAAGAGATATATTTATGTGTATCTGCTTATTGCACGACCAGAACCGTTCCGACATAAATCCAAATTCAACACTACTCTCCTCTTCCATTTCATACAACACAATCAGTTTTTCCTTCAAGAAACTTCTTAGATCCATTCTATTTTCAGCTTCGATCAATCGACTTGGATTTTCAGCTAAAGGGCCCTCATGGCTTTGATAGATGTGGAGGTTTTCCTCTGTCAAGCTAAGATTCAGGAATAATTATTTTAAGCGCGCTCCCCTCCACATAGGCATTGATTGGGCACAATAGACTGGCAGTTAAGTGTCAACCTAGATATTGAAGAACTGAGAAATCAATTTTTGAAGGGCCAAGAAAATATTTTAGTGCATGTGGAAGTGTCTTTTTGTCATACTGCTCTATAACTGCAACTGTTTTCAAATGTATGATCTCAATGTTGAGTATTTTCTTATCTTTGAAGTTTTAACCAGGAAGTCACATGGTTGTCAGGGACCATAACATAAATGAGTTTAATAGATTTATAGGCTATGTCTCTAATCCATGTAAATAGTATGTGTCTTTCGGCAAAGTTCCAAGATTTAAAAACACTTGATTTTCAACAACACAGAAATTAATTTTCCCTTCTTAAGTAGAAATAATGTTGAAGGGGAACAAGTTCTCATGGATGTTCAACGTCTTCATGGTATGTCAAATGCTTTGTGTCTGTTTCACTATCAACAAGCAGGTGGTAACCCTTAAAGGGGCAGTAGCACGTTTTTAGGGAGAATATAAGGTGATGTCAGGAAAATGAAAATTAATGGTTCCAATTGAAAGACAATGTATTTGCACTAAATTGAGCAGTAATTATATAAATATATAACGTAAACTTTAGCCGTGCGATCTATTTTTCTTACGCAAAATGAATTAAAGGTGTTCACAAAAAATGGCCGCCAATGGATTTTATGTTAATCTTCATACTTTGTCCTCTGACTATGGATGATTGGCTTGTGTAATCAGATTGTTGACACTGTCAATATAATACATTTAGCAATAACTTACAATTATCAGTGAAATATTAAACATATAAAATTATCAAAAAACGTGCTACTTCCCCTTTAAACTGCTGTATGATGATTGCCAATTATACTGGGAAGCCATCTATTGGGTTTGGCGAATATAATTAAAGATGAGATAATTCAAATTATCATGTAAGAATCTCGATGTCTGATTGGTACACAATACCCTGAATAAATACTGATATCACCCTCTTGAGCGGGGTAATAAATCATTTATATCCCGGAACATAAAAAGCATGAAAAAAGCGTGCAGATCGAGTGTCTTGAAATGTACAATTTATGTTACCTCGAACACATGATCAAGCTGGTTACTTTTGATCAATCTCCCCATGTACCCCGCCTCTGAATGGTATAACTTATATTTATAAGAGGGGCTGCAGGTTAAGAGAAGTCAAACAAAAATAATCATAAACATATTCGGACAATAAGAGAGATATGTGACCTGCAATAAACAAGGTCAAAGCTGTAAATTATATCTCTACTTGCCATCTGACATTTCTCTGAAGAACATAACTTACTGAACCTAGATACAGATATAATATATGATCCTATATAAAATACACTGTACACACCTTATTGAACAGATTTTAGGTATTACTTAAGTGGTAACTCACCTACAATGATCATAATAATCATTTTTGATAGAAAAATCTACTAACTGAAGAAGTCTGTTCCATACTAAACATGACTTGGAAAATTTAAAAAAAATACAAATATGACAAATTGATAGTTAGGTATAATTCTCATCTAATGCTGGTTGCTACTGATTTCTTTGCCATAATTTCTATTGTTTAATTACCGGTATATGAAATGGATGCAATATTTAAAAGCATCATATGAAAGTACTTCATGAATGTAAATAAAGCCAATAACAAATGTAGCTTTACACAAGTAAAATATTTCATAACAAAATCTACATACCAATCATATTCATTTCCCAGAAAAAAAACCAGAACCATATGGAAATTGTCAGTAAGCAAGTTCCACTATGATCTTAAACCTCATTATCATTATCTCAGAATAGTATGTAACCATCAGGTAAGCAGGTAAATTAAAATGTCTGTATATCTTAAGTTCACATGAATGAAAATCCTATGAGAAGTGCAGTACATAAACTTCCATTCCAATCAATATCTTATCATCAAGCAAGTAGTGGACCAGTAAATCCCCAGGTGAATGTTGAGCTGAGATACATCTGGCTGTGTCAACACCATCACACCACACACTGATGAAGTATTCAAGACTGAATCTCCAGAGAGAGCAATATCAACTCTCTTAAATATACAAAGAGCAAAATAATTGCAGTAATACTTAAATTAAAAACAAAACAGAAGGGGAGGTGAGGATCTTAGAATACAAATGTTTGATAAAAGGATCTGGGTATTTTGTTTTGCAGATGTCATCAAATTCTAGAAAAAATTTACCATTCTAAAATGTGATGACTATTTAATCAACCCAAAGTGGTTTTGAGCTTTCAAACTTCTTTGAAAAAAAATTAGACATGCAAATTACAAAGTTACCAGATACAATTATTCAGTTTGGCCAAATCAAGAAAGATATCATATTGATTTTTCTGAAAAAAACTTTATCCTTAATTTGTTGTATGATTATAAAAAACTTTGCTTGCTTTCTCAGAACAGCAAATACATGTACATGATTGAGCAAAATTCTTGATGACATAAACTTGTTATTTGAAATTGTAAGTCGACAAAACATTAACAATGCAAAACCAAAAAAGATTTGGATTTCCTTGAACAACAAAGTAACCCAAAATCTTGTTTTCTCCAATAAGCTTGAAAGCAATCACATTACATTAGTAAGAAAAATCTAGTTTATTTTGAAATCCTTTTAACAAATTAACAATAAGTTTTTCCACAATGTTCTTAAATAAACTCCCAGTTGAATTATCAGGATCCTTCTGTAAAGACCACTGTTGATAGTCTATCAAACATAATAGAAAATCAACTTTGATCTGGTTTGTTAAATGATTACTTCCAAACAAATGAAAGCTAAAATTTCAGTGTGATAACCTAACTAAGTTATAACTAACAATCTATTGTGATAGTGCATTGAATATGCCTGCATGAACCTTGTCAACAGATATATTAAAGAATCCTGTCAACAGATGCATGCTAAAACCTTTTCAACAAATACACTAAAGAACCTTGTCAACATATGCATAGAAGAACCATGTCAACAAACGCATGGAACTGACCCTTGTCAAGGGATATATATATATAGAAACTTTGTATACAAATGCATGAAATGCAGATTAACACAATAACATGCATGCAAGATTCTTGTCAACCGATATGCATGAACTGATTATTTCAATTATTTTCAAGGACAACTAAGTACTCAAATACATGCAAACAACATTTCATCGGCCTTATATGTTTCCAGTTCTTGCCAAGTGAATGTATAATACTCCAGAAGACTATGAGCCAGTCTACCACTGACCTAGAACTGTTGAATGTCATCTGTTCCCTCCAGTCTTTGACAAATGATCTTTGAGTATGACTGGAGTGGTAATACCGTGCAAGTCTCCTGGGCATCTGATCTGGTGTCAACTAATGAGAGTCATGCCACAAGTTCGGACTATTTCTAGAATGGTTGAAAGGCATTATTTCTAGAATAATGATAAAAGAGAAAACTTCAATTTTACTCATTGAACTCTGTTTAAAACTGTAACACAATATGAGTGATTTGAACCAATGCATGGACTTGCATATCTGAAATGATTTGATTGAAAATGCTTTTTATTCAAAATTTGTAAGAAATGTCTTACCATGTCAACATGCCACAATTATCTAATTTTGGCAAATTATGTGTTTTACAAAGTAAATAATTTCTTTCTCAGGAGGTAAATCTAATAAGACCCTGTACTGTTTCAAGACCTTCTGATTACACCAAATGGCTTGGAAACATCTGAACCAGTTGAGCTTAAACTAAACATATGGGTCAGGCAAACGGAAGCAATGAACAACCATTGCTTAATTAGCTCTAACAGAAATCATAGAAGTTTGCCCAATGACCAGCACACTGCCTACAGCAAATACATACAGAACTGACCTTTACTACAGATATATGTGGATCAAGAAGATTGTCATGATCTTACAGAGAGTTTTCATATATGCACATTCACCAGATGATTTAAAATGAACAATGTTCTATTTGGGATCACACTATCTTGAATAGTACAGATTCTTGTACTTTTTGCGGATGGCGTAACGGGCGAGTTGGTTAGCCATTGGTATGGTCATTGCTGGCATTGATGTCTGCCTCTCACGCCAATGACCCGGGTTCGAATCCCAGTGGAGACACAAAAGATTTGTGACTTGGGTCGAAAGCTGTGTAGTGTCCTTGGGCAAGGCACTTCATCCACATTGCACTCAGTCCACCCAGCTGTACAATGGGTACCTGGTTATACGGTTGTACTGTCTGAAATGGACTCTCAGCGCAGGCAAGCAGCTTTGAAAAAGTACAATCCGTCAGGGTAATAGTGCACATTTGTGAATCGTCGGTGAGCAACTCGTAAGAGATGGATACTTGACGTAAAACTTATCATTATTATTATTATTATTGTTGCCTGACTCTGAGGGTGTGGGTTCAAATCCCGCAAGTACAAGAATCTGTACTATTACATTTGTTCACACTCTAAATGGCATTTATCTCTGATATAAAATAATTTGTAAGAAGTCTCAGAATAAAATCTATCTTCAGAATTAGTTTACTATTAATTGTCTATATATGATTTTAATTGATAGTGTAATAACATCATGACATATCTGTACTTCCATTTACATTCTACTAACAAACTAGTACAGGAACTACACAATAATGCAAAACTGGGAGCGTGCTGGCAAATAATGAATTACATGTACTTAAATGGCCGCCAATCTTAATAAAAGGTGATCAATATAATGTACAAGTTGCATGTTTACACCCAGTATTGTAGCTACACGGGGACAAACAGACAGTGTGCAGCAGTATTGATTCTCATTTGCTTTAATCTCCAACCTCATCAAGCTTCCTGTTATAGAAATCTCCTGTTCCAAACTCTCATTTGTTTTTCGCTTAATTATGTTTTACTGAAAAATACTAAGACCTTAATCATTGATTTAAGTATCTCATCACATTATTTTATAAGATGTATATTCTTGAATTTCATATACTATAATCATCATAAATAGCATATGGTTGTGTCAAAATGTTCCCTTTTCTTGTTTTCTTTTCTTTTATGCAAATGGACTAGCTGCCCTATTCAAGAATAACATTAAACCAAAGCATCATTTGTTAGCCTTGACCTGTAAGCTTATTTCTCCGAAGACTTAATTGTAATGTGGAAATGACTTACATTATAGCTAAAATGACACCCGTTATCAAACATAACAATTGATCACAAAAACCATGTAAAAGTTTTTTTAAATTGCATACATTTTAAACAGGTATTCTTATTCACACATCTTTGGATATTTTCATACGTTTCAGGCCACCTTTAAGGTACAATTTACTAATATTAACATGTTAATTAAAGATGTAAAAAGATAACATTTATAATGCTGAATTCAATACTACAACAGTTCTAGACCCACATAACAAGGATATTGCAGCTATCAAACTCTAGGTATTGCCTTGCACCTTACTTAAATCCAAGGATATAAATCCACGTAGCAGGATTATAGATGTACATATGAGAACATCTACATCTAATAATCTATGAGTTGTATTGTACCATTATTCAAATCAAAGTAGCACGTATACAATTCTCTTCTTCCATAGAGTTGTTTGGATTCATTGACACAGAACATCCTGATATGAAAACTTAACATTACTATAAACTTCTAAAAAGAGAAACCAGGAAGTAATGATATCAGCAAATTTGTGCAATCAAATAACACACAAGAGAAAGTTGAATATATATACATTTAATACATTTATAATACATTTGGAATTTCTTGAGGGCTGTCAAGGTTGCTCAAATAGTAGGGAAGAGGTAGAAAGAAGAGGCGGTTAGTACCCTGGAGTCACGTTAACCCGGACATTGCGTCCTGGAGCTAAGTAACCCGGGTGAGAGGAGAAAGTTCCCTGGAGTCATAACCCGGACATGGTGTCCTGGAGCTAAGACCCGGGTGTAAGAGGAAAGTACCCTGGAGTCATAACCCGGACATTGCGTCCTGGAGCTAAGACCCGGGTGTAAGAGGAAAGTACCCTGGAGTCATAACCCGGACATTGCGTCCTGGAGCTAAGACCCGGGTGTAAGAGGAAAGTACCCTGGAGTCATAACCCGGACATTGCGTCCTGGAGCTAAGTAACCCGGGTGAGAGGAGAAAGTACCCTGGAGTCATAACCTGGACATTGCATCCTGGAGCTAAGACCCGGGTGTAAGAGGAAAGTACCCTGGAGTCATAACCCGGACATTGCGTCCTGGAGCTAAGACCCGGGTGTAAGAGGAAAGTACCCTGGAGTCATAACCCGGACATGGTGTCCTGGAGTTGATAACCCGGGCTTGTTAGTTATGAGGTATAGAGAGAATGAAGAAGGTGGGGGTAAAAGGGTTATTTAGTATGAATTGGGGGCGAAAAACCCAAATGAGGTTTTCTTTACCATCAATTCTCTTTAATTTGATTTGCCTGCTACAACATTTTTATTATGTAAGGTATAAAGGGAATAACAAATATAGAATTCAAGTGTAATAAAAATGACATTTGATCTTTAGATAACTGAAGGACTTATTCACTTATGAAAGAAAAGACTTCAACCTTTAAATATCAGAGTATTTTCTTTCATCAAGTGAATATAATATTTTTAAAGTCATTGAATGTCAGCTGTTGTGTTTGACTTGTGATACTGATAAGCTTAGCATAATTCATCTCAAGTTGACAGTTGAGCTGTAAACCAATTCTAAGTTCTTGAGGTGACGTGATTTGGGGTTATTCTATTCTTGAAATGAGATTGATAATCTAAAACTATAAAATTTCAAAATACAATGTTGAGGATAGAAAAAAACTTTCGTCTTGATATCATAGTATGCCACCTTCATGGTTTTCATGAAGCAAAATAAGGAATTAAAAAAAATAATAAATATTTAGGCTCTCTTCTGGAATATTTGTGTATGGTTTGCATTTATATAGAAGCAATGGTCTATTAAAATGAGTTCAAAATACACATAATAGATATAATGAATGGAATAAAACTTTTGTAAAGACATCTGAAATGATTCTCATAGATACACAGAAACAAATTTTCAGCATAACAAAAATATAACATTTATATTTTCAAAACCATTTCCTTTTGAAACTTATTATAATAAATTGGACGACAACAAAAATCAAAGTTCTAAATTCAAATTAGTAAATTTTTCAAACCATTTTCCCATAATTATCAACATGGTCAATGAATTAATCACTTGTTATTTCTATAACAGGTATGCCTTATGTTCAATGTCAGAATAACCAGAAATCAATAATTTGATGTTGACAATATCAGCATCCATGTCAAGATCTCAGGAGATGATGGCTGCCACCAATATTATAGCAATCAATATGACAGCTATATGACACGGCTCACATTCCATTACCGTCAGTCAACTCACTTCAGAAGCTGTTAGTGACAAAGTCATCTTTGTATACTCAGCAGGAAGTCATTGTGTTCATGCACGGAACCATTCTACAAGAGGATCTAGCAGCACTGTGGCTGAAACATCAGAACCTGGGATTGATGTCGACATGGCCTCATTAACTAGATTTATACTCGACTGAGATTAGACTCATGAGAGATGACCTTGAGCTATACCAATAATATGGTGATGTCTACATCTTTAATTTTGTCAAGCCAACTAATTGAATTTCTGGAAATTATACCTTTTTTATTAAAAAACATATTGATGCCATGTGCTATTGCAGGAAAAGAAACACTTCCTTTGTGGCTGTATGTTGCAGTAAAATTTTGACTTTTAATTCTTAATTTAAAACTTTGGAAAAACTCTTTCGAAAACATGCTTCTTTTTCTTCACCATATATGACATAGTGTATATGTATAGAATATTTAGCATTCAGTAGTGGAATAGTCTACTGTTAAGGTCACGGAATAAATAGTGACAAGATGACATTGCCCAGATATAATAAATAATACGATTGTATTAGACTCTTGTAGACAGACCTTGAAGGTAGCTAAACTAATAACAGCTGTGTCTAATGACTAAATATATTTTTGTCAAGGTGCTTAAACTAATGAAATAAATACTTTTTAATACAGTAGGTAAGTTAATAGGTTAAAAGATAGCAAAATCAAGTTAACAAATAAAAAAAATTTAAACTTCTGATAAACTTAACCATTTCATTGAAAAAAATGACAAAATATATCGTCTTCAACATACAAAACAAATGATACAAAAGATCTTAAATTGAAGATAAAACAGTTGTAAACCATAAAGAGAAGATCAAATGATAAATAGACAAAGAGAATAATCAAACCAATAATAGCGGCTACAATAGGAGTCAGACAAAATACAAAATATGCCTTTGGAGAAACAGAAGAAGACAAAAGAAGACAGAAACTAATATGCCTTAGGACAGATCAATGTTGTTTTGCTGATGGACTCTAATAAGTCGGAACTTTAAGTGCTACACCAAAATAATTTGTAAAAACAATTGCCTTTGCCTTGTCAAAGCTTTTTGATGATAAAAGAATAATGGATAACGTGCTAGACGTGAATGTTTTATTCACAAAAAGATTACTGTTGGCTGCATGTCCATTATCAAATCAAAGTTTCTTTCCCTGAAGACTAAATCAACAGATCACTGCGAGCTAGAAGAAATAACTTGATGAAATATCATCATTTGGCCAAAAAATCAAATCCTTTTTTGAATAAAACATTAAATTAGAGAAGATGAATTAGAAAAAGAAGTAGACTAGCATCATTTAATCACAAGTCATCTGGCAAACTGTCATCTTTGCTTAACAACTGATGATGAAGTTTTTGAGAGGAAAAGAAGGAAATTATTCCTTTGATGACCTTAACAAAGAGACACAGATAGGAATACCAAGCAAGATCAACCAATCATGTGATAGCATGAAACCTATCATTACTGAAACAAAATGTATTTAGGCTAAATTTTAAGGCAGACAAAGAAATGAAGCATGAAGTGCCAAACAGAGATGAAACAATAACCACTACTGATTAAATCCACCCTGCAATGTCTCTGCCTGAAGTCATTGATCTCCTGTCCTCACTGCAGTCCTCTCCTTCTTTGATCTCAAGGTCCAGGAGCTTCACTTATCTCATCAACATCTTTGTCTCCTTTAACAGGATTTAGCTCTTCTAGGCATGATATGATAACATTTGCTTTCACTGGACTCACCAAAGAGGCAATGTTTCCAAAACTGTACCTCAAAACCTATGATCCAGAATTCCTTGGACACTTAAAATAAATCAACCAGGACATCTGAGCTTTACTTTAGCACTTAGACATTGTTTCTAAAACCATGTTCTAAATCTTTGATCTAAAGATCTGAAGAACTAATGATTTAATCAACCGACACATCTGAAAGCTTGAAAGCAGTTGGTATCTTAAGGCATGATTTGATAATATATATGCCAACAGGAAGACATTGTTTCTAAAACTGAACCCCTGAATCTTTGATCTGAAGTTTTGTAGAACTATAGATCTAATCAACCAGCACATATAAAATTTTACTTGAAAGCAGTTGGCCCTGTGAGGAATAATTCAATCAGACACTTGCCAAAACAAGATAGTCCATCCCCTGTATCCTTGATGTTGAATTCCTCTGAGCTAATGACCAAATCAATCATCTAAGCTAAGCATCTAAGGGGTCCAGAAGGAACATTACAACAACACTTGCTTATGCAATTGTAAAGGTTTCCTTGACTAACTGTTGTTTGGCAAATTTATGGTCTTCTAATTCTTAAACCTGCTATAACTCATTCAATCTCTTTTATTGATGTCTTTATTCTAAGCAATGAATCTTGTAGGAAGAACAAGAATAGGCTGAGAATAAAGTGTTTTAACAACATGGACCTCTGTTGACAAAAGTATTTGAATACAGTGTAAAAGATAAAGAAACTGACATGTAACATTGATGATGTGACCTCATTGGACCTTTATATAGCAGGCTTCTAATAACATGAGATTCATCTTCTGTGGTAGAGATTCTTTCTTTACTCTATTCAGAGAGTTCTAATAACAGAAGGTCTTTAGGGGTTCCAGAGGTCAGTCTTTATTTGGTATCCTTTGATAATGCTTCAGTGCTTTGAGTGAATGATCCCAAGAGATCTGATCTGTCAGAGCCAGGTGACAAGATCCTCTAATAACCTCAAGGATGTATCCACACTTGGAGTATACATCTCTAGAGGGACTGGAGCTATCTCTATTATAGATTTACCATCTTCAGTTGATGGAACTCACTCTTGATGGAATGATTGGCCATTAGGCATTGATAGCAAATACTGGTGACAGGTCCATGATAGAGGCATTCTTGGGACTCTTTGATTACCTTGATATTATCAGAATTAGACACGATCCACTAATAACTTTAAGGATGTTCCCATATTTGGAATATACATCTCTATATAGGAATTGATAGCAAATACTGGTGACAGGTCCATGATAGAGGCATTCTTGGGACTCTTTGATAACCTTGATATTACCAGAATAATCCATGATTCCCTAATAACTATTCTATAGGCATTGATAGCAAATACTGGTGACAGGTCCATGATAGAGGTATTCTTGGGACTCTTTGATTACCTTGATATTATCAAAATAAAGAGGCAGGCATGAATAAGGCACTTATTATTTAAGAGCGCAAAACTCTAATTGAAATTATCTAAAACAAAAGAAAACAAAATTTATATCTCAGCTTTATATATATATAGATCTTGAAACTCAAATATTCATGTGTTCTTCATAGAAAGAAAAGACATATTAGCCATATTTTGTAAATCCAATTGTTATACCGGTAAAAGAATTAAACTTTATGATTAAATTTCAAAATTGAATTGCATCTCAGCATCCTCAGACAATTCTTTAAATGGATTGAGAGAACACGGCAATAGAATAAACAAGAACCCTAGCTAAATATTTTACGCTTTCAAGAAGCCACAAGGTTATTCCATCGGTACCGAAATGCAATAAAGGGAGCCACAAGGTTATTTCCCAATCAGTCTGAGGTGTATCAGTTTGCAGTGAAGATCGAACCAGAGCCTCATCAATACTGCTTAAAGAGAAGGCTGTTGGTGAAACACAGATGATTGAGTTAGCATTATCTCTACATTCAAACCATTGGTCTTGATCCTAGCCAGCTGGAAGAGTATGGGGGGAGAAATAAATGTGATCTTGAAATGCATTTAGGAGTCCATTTATTAAATCTGAAAAGTAACATTTTTAAACCATGGGGGTGTTATCGCAATCATTTCTGTAACATACAATTCCTTTTTGTGTAAGTAAACCGTGGTCAAGTCTTAGAACAACAGCTATGAATAACTGTTTCCAAGCAGAATAAACGAAACCAATGGCTTATTTATACACATTCAGGACATTGATCTTGATCCTCCTTATCCTAACAGAGTATATAAATGAAAAATATTGTGCAAGAAAATCTCATGATATACACTGTTAATAAATGGAAAAGCTTTGTTATTCTCTTTTTGAAAGTCTTCTAAAGAACCTCCTCCTTATCAGTATTTTTTTAAGATAAGCAGTTATAGTACATTTGAGAAAGTGGACGACATCTCAGACAAAGAAACTAATTGTCAATTACTTTGGGAAAGTGCTCTATTTACTGGTTGTACAACCATTGTTCTGCTAAATGATGGACATTATCACCCGAATTGGAGTTCTAGTTTATTTTAATCAGTCTTGGACCCTTGTCCATAAAAAGCGTAATTGTCATCCCACATGCACCTTTGCCCTTCTTTACTTACACATGCTCAACCAGACATAGCTCAACTCAACAAATATCTTTTGCTCTTCCACCGGATTCTTTCTCCTAACAAACTATCTGTCCTTACAAATTGTTAATAAATGTTCTTCTAATTCTTTTCCACCCTACTCAACAATCTTTTGATCCATTACTCATATGCCATGTACTATGATATACTTGCATAAAACTTATGAAATCTAATTCGAAAACAAAACTTTGAACTGCGTGCCTTGTTTTTTATAATATTTTGCATTATCAAAAAGTTTTAACTTGTTTTATTTGCTGTTGATCAAATTTGTATAAAACACACAAATATTTTACATTTTTGACAAATGCCCTTTATTATTAAAATAAATGTTTACCAGGAACAAACATAAAAGCCCAAACATTCAGGTAGAACGTCGACAGGTGTCAAATGTTTAAGAACCACATGCTGTCAATGTTTGCCTGATCAATTTCTCTTCACACCTCTAGAAAATGAAAATATTTTCTAATGCATTGTTCCTTTCATGACAACAATGACACAGTTTAATCTTTTTCAGACTACCTTTTAGCCATAACTATAATAACATCAGATAACAGAAAATATTCAAAATGTATTTAGTTGCAAAAATTCCTTAAGCCAAGACAATCAATGATTAAACTTATCATGACACCTTAAATGATACATTGTCCCTCAAACTTAACACTGTGAAAGAGCAGTTTTCACCTTCTAGATAAACATTAACTTTGGACTGGTTCTACTCCATAACCTATAAAGGGGTAACCTGGCTCACAGAGAAACGCTTACATAAACACTTACCTTGAAGTGGGGAACTTGTAAGTTAAACTAGTCAATCAATAATTTGACAGCTGATAAGTCACAATAATAGGATATCATTGAATGGTGACTTTATCTGCATGCATGGAACACAGAGTCAATATTTAAGGTCTGTAATAATCGATCATAACAATCAATATTGACATGCTATTTGTTTATGAAATAATGATTTATGAAATAATGATTATGAGCTTTTAAAAATCTGTGACACCCATTAGCTTTATCTCAGTCAAACAGTTTAGAGATACTTATGTTGATATGAGTATTACAATTGACATCAAAATAACGCTGCAGTGTTACACAATGCAAGACATTTCAGTTCCGATCATATCCACAGTGGGTAATAATGTATGACATAAAATAATAATCATATAAGTACAAAACCCAATATTCAGGGTATTTCGATCTGTGAACATAAAGCAATAGACACTCCAAAAAAAAAGAAAAAAATATACTTTGAGTCTATAATTCTTAGCAATTTGATTTCAGGCTACCACCACTCCAAAGACAAGAGTGTAACAGATGCAAGTATATTACAGTGTCAAGTTGATACATTTAATAGCTGAATTCATAACAAGCTGCAACAAGAATAAACAGTGTTGTACACAATGATGAACTACTCCTGTTTCTTCTTTTACAAGGAGATAACCCTGCAGTTTACACCAATTGTTTCATGTATATGTCTTGTAGCAAGGATTAGTTCCATAACTGTGATGCAAATAAGCTATAAACAATATCTAAAATACAAAACTATGATGTTGCCTCCTAGGTATGTCTCTTCGAAATGATTTAGTTACACAACTGTGATACAAATAAAGAATATTTAAACACCAAACTACAATGTTACTTCATAAATCTATAGGAATTACAATGTATCATTATTGAAAACATATTTCACATATTACTACAAATGATCTAAACCATGGTAGTACAGTGATACTGGCAGTGATTTCAACATTGCAGGGCAATCTCAGAAGACCTGAGCCCAAGGGGGGAAGAATAGAGGGGGTTGAGGGGTCAGTGGGACAGAATGAGGTCACTGGATGTCCCCAGGGTGTCCTGGATCCCCACCGGTCAATATTGAAGGAGGACGGGACAACACCAGGACTTGATTACACATCGTGACAATGACCAACCGAGACCAGTCTCTGTTTATATGGCTGAAGTCTCAGCTTCTAGTGCTGTGTTGTGATGCTAACAGATGGCTAAACTGATTATGGTTAAATTACCATACAGGATGGTGTGCCTGGAATTCCTTTACATCACTTGACTTTCCTCTGGCTTCAAAGCAGCAACAATCTGTGGTGGTAAAAACTACCTGAATAACACTCACTTATCAGATTGCATTCTGGCATCCAATAAAATATAAATATAAAATATAAATAAATATAAATTTTATAAACAACGAAAAAGACTAAATAAATTGTCTTTTAGGTCATTGTCTGATATATTTCCTGACAAAGTCATAAGAACCTATAATGATATTTTATTTAATTCAACACCTTTATTATCATTATTTTGATATTTCTACCCTAACTTTCTAACTTCTAAATGACTAAATGATTATTTAGAAATATATTACTTCACATAATGTGAAAGTAAAATTTGCATGTTAATCATTACATATATTTTCACTTCAATGATAGTTAAGATACTACTTTGTCCAATCTAATTTACATTTATTTACTTAACCAATTTCTCATTAAGCCTTCCCATTATAGTTTCTATCAAAGATGTTGACCACTCGACTTACTGGACGATATCACGTGACCGCTAGGGGCTGATCTCTCATCATTGTAGAAAGAAGAAATCATTAATGGTGGGGACTGTCTCGATAAATAAAAGCTATTTCAAAAGCAAATTTAAATACATATAATAAAAACAGAATTTTTTTAAAATCCATTAGGTAAGTAGATGTTAGGTAGGTTTCAATTACCAAATATTACAGCATTTGGCCAAAATGACAAAAATCACCTATAAAGAGAAATGTGTTAGATTTAAAGATGCTTATATTCAATCATTCAATCTGTGAACAGAGAACATATCAAAGGAAAAGGTTTTGCAAACAACCTCCCAATATTGAATTGCTTAAAAAAATTAATAAAAATAATAACCCTTTGACACAGTCCCTATAACACTGATCAGTGCTGAACTCCACTTGTTGTTGAGAGCCACCAGAGGACAGCTGTGAATGAATCTCAGGATTCCTGTGTTTTCTCTGGCACCAATGATACGAGGTCTTGTCAAGGGATTCTTGGAATAATGGCTAACAACAAGCCATCATTTATAAGATTAACTTCAAGTTTCTTGCAAATAAGCAAGTTTTAAATTGTTTCATTCTATTATATAAATTTTTTTTTTTAGAACTTTAATTTCCTCTCTAATTCTAACAACGGCTTGTACGGATTAGTATGTTTTTATGCACTACCTTAATAACCTAGTAACAACATAAAAATCCAACAAAACATTTCTGTGGTTGATTTAATCGGTTTTGGAAAACAAAAAATATAACAATTAATAACCCTTACCAACATCTTTTTTTTTATTACCAAAATCAGAATACATGTACCAATCAATTCAATCAAAACCACAGAAACCTTCTGACATATCAGGGAAACTGCTTTGAAAAGGATCACAAGGATTGCGGAAAAAAAGCTCTAAGAAAGAAAATCATTAACTTCAATTGACCAAGCTGTGATGTGATCCCAAATGAGTTATAAGGGTCGTCCTGAATCGTGCCATTGAGTGCCGGGGTGTGACATTACAGCATGAGTCAGTCTCTCCCAATAGGGACCCCAGTCATTAACCAACAAAATTGATGGGAATTCTTCAAGACAGTTTCAAACAGGGACATTTGTTCCTTGAGAACCACCACTTGTCTTAGAATGTTTCAGGAGGGAGTCCGTATGACAACTCGTAGAGACTCTGTTGCACATTCTTGGACTTTCAAACACGTTAAATTTTTGACACTTATTTATTGACTATTGGACTACATCCTAATGGTATTGGTTTCACTCTAAACAGGTTTAAAATAAAATTCTATTTAACAATATTCAAAACTCTCAAAAATTCTTGGAGACTGATAGTTCATTGAAATTCCTATTTGCTTTTAAATGAAATGGTTAGTGTTATCCCCAGTTCACATTTTATCGTTTGAATCAAACACAGATTAAAAAATCTTTATAATCATTTCAAACCAAGATTACAAGAGTATTAATAACAGACCGATATGGCACAGTAAATGAAGGAAAATAGAAACTTTTCAGACATTCAGTACAAATATGTCCATTTTGACAACTGCATTGTAAAATCCTACCATACGATTAATGTGGTAAACCTTACTAAACAAAAGCTTCTCATCATTAGACCTCTCAAAGAATAGTCTTAAAAAAATGGAACTATATGTGTAAAACGCACAATGTAATGTATGAGCTAGTGTGTCATTTGCAAAATGTTTCTGAATCAATACATGGATGCAACAATATACCGGTATGTATCTTTAAAGGCTCGTCATCATTTCAACTTCAGAATCTTTACTTAGATTATTGTCTGTAATATTATAATACTGATCTTGACCAAACTTTATACCAAGGTACCATTTCAACTGCATGGCACTCAAAAACATTGTTGGCTGAAGTTTCCCATTTCTGTATTCATTTTTTAGGCATGAACCTGGTTAATTGACAAAGCTGGAATTAACCTGTAAAACCTCTAACAAGACAAGACCGTCAATCCTACACGGCAGTCAATAGTGATAAGGTCATGCATCCAGCCAGGCTCAAGTGCCTTGTTTTTGCCTTGATCTTGATAAATGAGCTAATCTAAAAATCCTTTTTTCTTTGCCTGTGTTAGAGGATGCTGGGACAATATCCTGAAGCACCTGCTGTGAAGACATGGAAGAAATCGCTATAATTTAGTTCCTTGATTTATTAATGGTGAAAAATTGAAAAATGAAGCTTGAATTGACTGATAACATGACTTATTTGAGGTTTTTTGTAGTATTTTATTCAAAAAGCTTTATAGTTAAATGTTGATATTTAGAGCTATTACACAAGTAAAACATTAAAAAAAACAATTAAGATATTACATTAAGAAACTGTTCTACATGAAATTTGTTGATAAATTTGCACGGACTTTAAAATTTGATTTAGATAACTGCTTCATTAAATGACCTTTCTATTAGGGAATCTTTTCTTTCCAGGAATATCAGATTTCATGCAAAATAGGTTTCTCCTTATTTAGTATTTGCATTTGAATGAAATATACATCGGTAACCGATTAATGCGACCTAATTATTTTACCATTCACCTTTCAAAATGAGGGCTAAGTTTTAGATATATAAAATATCAAAAGGGCAAGATTGTTTTAATTGCTAGAAAATAATCATAGGTTACTTGGTTTGCAATCAATAATATACAAAGGAACGTTCACAGAATATCTATTATTCTTTTTAATTGCTTACATTAATACAAACTAGATTTTAATGACCTTCAGAGCAAACTATTTAGGCAAAGATGATCAGTCTTCCATTGTATTCTTAGAATAAAGTCAAATGTCAAGGGTAGGTTTTATTCATGTGTATCACATATACCCACTTAACAGTTATAATGCTGTAGTGTACAGTCCCCATTCATCATGACATGATCCATCTATTAAATGTCAAAATACTTTTAAATCTTCAACCTCGAAGAGTGAAGTAAAGAAGCCTAAAGCTTGTGTGTTCCTGCTCTTCAGTCAATGGAGGAGGATAAAGCATGCCGAGAGTCAACTTCTCCCTATTAAAGGCAGTGGACGTCTCCTATCTGGAGGTCTAAGCTGATCATCAATGATAAAGACACTTCAACTCATGAAGTCCATGAAAGATCCCTATTGATTCAGCTCTAACAGCCTCGGGATCTTGGAGAAAAAAAATTAAGAATAACCGTTTCTCTTGATGAAGGACATCAATGATACCCAATTTGAATTTCATGCTCAATAAATAGCCTTTATTTGATCTGTGTTAAATTATTTAAAACATGATGGATTGGATAGTTTCACAGAAAAGTGGCATGAATTCAAGTGGGACTTTTTTCTGTGGTCAGTTACAACTAAGATGGCAGAATTTCTGTAGAAAATCATTTTCCTGAAACCAACATCATCATTTGGGAATAGCTACAAGATGATGTACGGTAATTGTTAAATGTTAAATTGTTAAATGTAGTGACTTTCTTATTTCTCATATCTCACTAATTGTATAGGACTTATAATTATTAGAACAATGTTTGTACCCCAAAGAATATTGATAGTAAATAGATTTAACAAGAAGACAAATTTTCCATTAAGAACAGTTCATTAGTGTCACCACAATGTTATGATTAAAAATACATCAAATCAATAGCATGGAATGTTGTTATTTGAAATAACAGCAAAACTAAAATCCATTATTCAAAGTGAACACTTCATAAAGAGTCAATATGACACAGAAAATAGGGAAAACTATTGATTTTATGACAAAAATGATGAAAAGATTGGATAAGAGTTATTTTGGTTTATTTTCCCAACAATTAGTATGCCAAAAGCATCCTATTTCTCTATTCTTGCCCCGAGCTAATCTATAAGCAGAGACAAGGTGGAAGTGTTTATTCTCAGAAGCCCAGCCAGAAGGTTCACCAGCACCAGAATATGGTCAACATTGTGATGGAGAAGGTGGAAATGATAGATAACATGCACCGAGAGAATATGATACTGCTTTCTTTTGATGCTTTTGTTTTGCTTAGACAAGATAAATCTTTGAAAAACATATTGAAATGAGATTGAGTTTTCTTCAAGTTTGACAAAGAATGCATGAGAAAGATACAAGGACTAACCAGTACGGTCTACTCTGTGATGTGTAATGTGAATCTGAAAACATCTCTTATTGCACAAGTTTGCGCTCTTTGCTTATGTTAACTAGGAAGTTAGCATCACAGAGATCTTGAGACATAAACTAGACCAGTATAATCAAGTGAACTCTAGTGAAGATGATCAATGGAACTGGTGGTTAACATGTCCTGACACCTGATACAGCACCATTTTGTGCTATTTTGGAATGAGCTTACTCTAGGTAATTGTTGATGGACATGAGATGAGATTGAAGTTTATATTTCATTGATATCTTGAGAAAGATACTTATCTATGTGATAGCAATCCATGAGAAATATAACATCTTATTTAAAAATCATGCTACGTACATCATCACTTTAAAGCAAATATTACATATATCAAATACATAACCAAAGTAAAAAGTTTTTAACCTAGGAGAGACAGATATGAACAATTTAGAGAGAAGATCCATCCCTACTAATAACCCAATCTCAATCACTATCAGCCTAGCTAAATTTCTATTTTTTGTGCCATCTCTTCAGCTTACTACAGCTGAACTTGATAGTCAAATAAGAAATCCCCTGGAAGTTGTTATTAACATCAGGGTGATGCACTTTGACTTAAAAGCTGGTACTAATACAACAAGGCTTGAATTAAATTTGATGAAATGCAGCAAGGCTGGGATTAGTCAGGCATGTAGCCTGGCATGAGTGATGACTTGCAGGGGAAAATATTCCTACCTCAGCATGTTGGCCTGGGACAAGGATCTTGCCACACTCCTTGCAGCGCAGACAGTTGGGGTGCCAGTCTCGGCCCAGCGACGTCTTCCGCTCCGCTGGAATATACACAAAAAATATACATGTAGTAATAGGTAAATTATGCAGTTGAATATAAACTTTATCTATGTCAGGGGATGGAATAAACTTGGTATTTGGAAAACTACAATATACATTTGTAGCTAAAATATGTAATTAAAATCACTTTAAATTTGAAAAGTAACCCTGATTTCATACATAGTTACAAGTAGTTCCATTACTCAACCAGTGATAATGTAATACATTGTCCCTGCAGCATGGTCACAGTAAAAATATAAGATATTGTCACTGTAGCCTGATAGACAGTTTATTTCACTGATGAAAACTGATATCTTAATAATGATTATTTAATGAAATAAAAATCTTGATAAAACATTAATAAAATTTTCAAGAACTGCAAACCATAGAAATCAAAAAACAATTCTTATGATTAGTATCAAAGCTTGGAAATTGGGTAATGTTACAGAAGAAAGGTCATCTTTATTTTTCTTCACTTAATTACATAGAAAAGCTAAAAAGAAGAAAGTTTAAACTACAGGTGTCAAAAGAGTTGTCAGTTGATCCAGCCTAATCTAATCAAATGTTTGTGAAGACGTGTTTATACAGTCTTGGTTTCTCTAAGTTTGTTTGTAATTTATATCCTAAAAGCAAACTTGCTAAATACAGCTTTACTTATTGACTTACAGACAATTGACATAGGAGAAAAGTAAATATGAACATGCAGTTGACAACTTTATAGACCTAAAGAAAAGATAAGCAATTTTGCTGTTCAATTTCAGATTCTTGTTATGAGGCCATTTGTTATTGCAGATTAAAACATTTTAGTGATTTTCTCATGACCTTATAAATGGAATTTCTTATGTTAAGGTAGAATATTTTGATTATTTAAGAATGGACTACATGCGAGATAAAAACTAAAGTATATGATATGTCTTGTTTGTTCTTCTTTATTCATAAAAGCAACAAAAATCTCCTAAATTTTCTAAAATTTGGGTTGATGTCACAATGACAAAATCTTTTATATGTAAAATACCTTTCTATTCGAAGCCAATATCTGCTGTTAAATTGATATTGTCCAAATTTTATATCATCATTACATTAATTGTTAAAAGTAAGGTAATACATTAATGCCAAAAAATAGTTAAAAGGACATAACTCTTGAAAATACTCAAAAACACATGTTTCTGCCGGTCCTTGTTCCTAATAAATTAAAAGCCTGAAACTAATTTGAGAACAAAGAGAGATCAAAGAAGTTTACATCAAGAAGTTCAAATACAAAAATGTCACATCCAGGTGAGATAGATTGCCCCAGGTACAACATCACATGTAGGTAAATGGCACACGGGAGATAATTGGTCACTAAAATAGACAGGTAAGGTTCAAACCAAACAGGTATATGTTAGACCAGGTGGATAATTACTTCTTCAAATACTCATTTCAAACACAAAGGTTTCAATTATCCAGTTGATTGTCTTCCCGAGCAGGCAGGCATGGAAAAGTAGCTGTATACCAATGTAAACTATTACCTCTTCATTTAAAGGCACAATACCAGTAACCCTTCCCAACAAGTTTGAATTTTATCATTAAAATAATGATATAACCACAATCTTTTAAACAATACTTATTTTTTAACAAGCTTTTTGTTGTGTTGCAAAGTAACAAAGGTTTCTTAGTTAGAAGTACGAGGCTAGTAATTGCTATACATGACATAGCATCAAAATTTCAGTCATAAGTGATGTCAAGATATCAAGTAATAATCATTTAGGTTACATGAATATAATGATCTTTAGGTATGTGACTAACATAATTTGCCCAAACCATAGTTGCATTGTTCTTTCAGGTTTTTATATGTATGTTTTTTTCTTTCAACAGCAATTCTTCAAATTACCTTGATCATTAAAACAAAATAGAGCCATTGGCTCTGTAGCTCATCAGGCATCATATCAAGTTTGCTTTATACAGGCCAGATGAGCTAAAAATGAAACTGATGTTACCTATTGCAAGAAAACCTATAAAAAAATATAAAAACAAATGTAACGATTTCGGAATAAATTTCCTTACCCAAATGATTTATCATTATTCAACACTTTCTAGATCGCCAATATCAGACAGTGAAAGAAGTCCACACTAAAATATCCAAGGAGAAATAAATTTGCCATAGACTGTCATCTAATGGAGAAAAATAGGTATTTAAGATTGTGACCCCTGTGACCCTATTTGGGGTCATGGGGTCACGAAACCTACAGTTTAGAATCCCCATTGGCCAAGGAGTCTGCACATATAATTTCAGCTCTCTAGACCTTTTGGAACTTGAGAAGAAGATGAAAATAGTTTTTTAAGGTTGTGACCCCTGTGACCCTATTTGGGGTCACAGGGTCAACAAAGTTACAAATTAGAATCCCCATTGTCCAAGGAGTCTGCACACATCAATATGAACTATCTACTCCTTTTGGAACTGGAGAAGAAGATGAGAATAGGTTTTTAAGGTTGTGACCCCTGTGACCCTATTTGGGGTCATGGGGTCACGAAATCTACAATTAAGAATCCCCATTGGCCAAGTAGTCTGCACATATCACTTTCAACTCTCTAGTCCGTTTAGAACTGGAGAAGAAGATGAAAATAGGTTTTTAAGATTGTGACCCCTGTGACCCTATTTGGGGTCTTGGGGTCACGAAATCTACAATTAAGAATCCCCATTGGCCAAGGAGTCTGCACATATCATTTTTAACTCTCTAGTCCTTTTAGAACTGGAGAAGAAGATGAAAATAGGTTTTTAAGGTTGTGACCCCTGTGACCCTATTTGGGGTCACAGGGTCACTTAAGTTACAAATTAGAATCCCCATTGTCCAAGGAGTCTGCACATATAATTTTTAACTCTCTACTCCTTTTGGAACTGGAGAAGAAGTTGAGAATTGGTTTTTATGGTTGTGACCCCTGTGTCACGAAATCTACAATTAAGAATCCCCATTGGCCAAGGAGTCTGCACATATTACTTTCAACTCTCTAGTCCGTTTAGAACTGGAGAAGAAGATGAGAATTGGTTTTTAAGGTTGTGACCCCTGTGACCCTATTTGGGGTCATGGGGTCACGCAATCTACAATTTAGAATCCCCATTGGCCAAGGAGTCTGCACATATCATTTTTAACTCTCTAGTCCGTTTAGAACTGGAGAAGAAGATGAAAATAGGTTTTTAAGATTGTGACCCCTGTGACCCTATTTGGGGTCTTGGGGTCACGAAATCTACAATTAAGAATCCCCATTGGCCAAGGAGTCTGCACATATCATTTTTAACTCTCTAGTCCTTTTAGAACTGGAGAAGAAGATGAAAATAGGTTTTAAAGGTTGTGACCCCTGTGACCCTATTTGGGGTCACAGGGTCACTTAAGTTACAAATTAGAATCCCCATTGTCCAAGGAGTCTGCACATATAATTTTTAACTCTCTACTCCTTTTGGAACTGGAGAAGAAGTTGAGAATTGGTTTTTAAGGTTGTGACCCCTGTGTCACGAAATCTACAAGTAAGAATCCCCATTGTCCAAGGAGTCTGCACACATCAATATGAACTATCTACTCCTTTTGGAACTGGAGAAGAAGATGAGAATTGGTTTTTAAGGTTGTGACCCCTGTGACCCTATTTGGGGTCATGGGGTCACGAAATCTACAATTAAGAATCCCCATTGGCCAAGTAGTCTGCACATATCACTTTCAACTCTCTAGTCCGTTTAGAACTGGAGAAGAAGATGAAAATAGGTTTTTAAGATTGTGACCCCTGTGACCCTATTTGGGGTCACAGGGTCACCAAAGTTACAAATTAGAATCTCCATATGTTAAGGTACCTGTACACAAAATTTCAGCTCTCTAATGTGTATGGTTCATGAGGAGAAGTTGAAAGTGTCAAAAGTTTACGGACGGACGACGGACGGACGGACGGACGCCGGGCCATGCCATAAGCCCATCTGGACTTTCAGTCCTGATGAGCTAATAACAAATTTATTCCATCGCATTTTTATTAAGATACCAATGTATTTCCTAAAAAAAAACCAGTTCATATAAGATAATGGACCCAGTTAGGATTGCATAACAGCCAAGGCACAATCCATGAGCAGAACACATTTGTAAGCACTTGAGAGGATGAGAGGCAAGACAGCAGATAGTTCTAGTGTTTCCCCACAGCTTATCTCAGTGAACCAGCTAGAAGTGTGGTTGTGGTTGCGTCATGTGCTACTATTGACTTCTACACAGCAGACTCTGTGGGTAACATGCTTTGTGAGATCAATATGGCTGCTGCTTGAAACTAGAACTTCCTTTTTAACTGATCTGATCTGGACAAGGACATCTGCACTGCTTGAGGTTATCTTGCAGTGTGTTGGTTGATATCTGACTTAGTATCTGAGCTCAAATTTATTTTTTAGATTGTCAATTACAAGTCCGAATTACTCTCATGCTAATCTCAACATCTTCCCTGCTTGAAATTTAAATTTGTATCTGAGCCCAAAAAGTATAGAAGGGTTCAAGGGTACTTTCAGTAAACTGCATGGTGGGATGTCACAATGGCTGCTACAAGAACTCCCTGAACTTCCCTAAACTGGAACAGGATATCCTGCTAAGGACACATATTATAAGAGTCTTTTTCAAAATATGCAAACATTCTTGTCCTGAGTGAATAAAATTCCTTTTGGTACAAATACATATATTTTTTTCAGTTTATCTGATAATATGAGCCATAATCTTAGCATTATCATATTTATTTAAGATCAACTGTATTTGAATTTTGTGTAACAGTACTTTAAATAGCCAAAATATAGCTTTTTTGGATGTCTCTCAGTCAGTGTGCTGTTGGACTTTTATCCATATATTAATAATTATTACATATTTTTTAATTTGGTAATGTTTTAAGTTGCATTTAACATTGTACTTACTGATGAAACAGAATTTAACAGGCCTATCCTCAATATTTTGTGAAAAATAAGATATCTTTATGTTGTCTCTCAGTATTTGTTCTTTCCCGTAACGACAGCTTCAAAATTGAAATAATGTATGGTCCCTGCTGCTAGGATACCAACATTTCCTGTCATGCTCTTTGGCACTTCCTTTTTCTCTTGAAACCACATGCTCAAGATGTTGCAGTGATTGAGACCTTCAGGAAAATTCCCCAAAGTTACGAATTTTGACAGTATTTTTCTTTAGCATCTTTACTGTAACGCTATTATGACACTAACAGATACATTATTCCAAATTTTTTTTTCATGATCACATTAGAATGTTGGAACATTTGAAACTTAGATATTGCTAACTTTCTTAGGGAGCGTTTATTTTTCAATTCTGCTGATTGAGTTCATGTAATTCTTTCCCGTAACATTCTTTACTGTAACACAAACATTGTTACAGGAAAGAGTGGTTTTGTTACAGCAAAGAAAATTCGAAGCTTTACAGACGTTTTACAAGTACAATACGCCATTAAGCTTTTGACTGCTTGAAGACAAGTTAAGTCACGTTTGTGTTAATTCAGTATTTTTTTTAAATCATCAAAATAGAATGAGAAGAAGGATTTGAATGAAATTGTTACAGTAAAGAAAAGGGAACTTGTTACAGGAAAGAATTTATACTCTCTTGTTACAATAAAATGGACTGGTTTTGAGCAATCACATCTTCTGTTTTAATCCCAATGAATATTATTTTTTAATTCATGTGTAATCAACATTCATTTCATTAAGCACATGTTATATATATACAAAACAAATAAATGTTTCTGTTACAGTAAAGAATATTTTTTCGTTACAGTAAAGAGGTTTATTTCTTGAAAAGGTCTTAATTTACTAAACATAATTAAATCATTGTTGATTTTATGTTTCCACATAAGTTCAGTTAAACAGTAAATAGCTGTAAATGTTTTGATAATATAATGTCACACCAGTTTGAAAATCATTATGTATTTGCTTGAACTGTTACAGTAAAGACTTGTTGTTACAGGAAAGAATATCTTACATGTTAATATCATATGTTTCTATGATATTGTTAGAATATCAAATCCCGCGGGCAAACATCCTTTATTATTGATAATGCCCGTGAACTATGTGTTATCCATTACATATTCTTATTCAAGCTGTGCAACAGCTATGTAATTTAAACATTCGTCAAATTCTTTACTGTAACAACTTATTCTATACTGTAACACACAAACAGCAAGTGTTTTAAAGCATTTTTAGACACTGTCTACCTCCCAATCCTACTAGATTAGATTCTTATCTGAATTTTAGAGTTACTCATTAGAATGCTTTATTATGTTTTAAACTCAATATTCATCAATGATGTGTTAAAAGTAACAGTATCTTTACTGTAACAATTTGTGTCTTTCCCGTAACTGACATTTCTTTACTGTAACAACATTAGTTTGTTAAATATTAATTGTTTTTTAAAATATATTTTCATTTAAAAACTATATCACAGAAAGTACAAATGCTATTGATATTACTCATATAACAAAAAACATTCTAACTACAGTCTTTTTCATAAAATTGAATTTTGAAAGATAAGTCTGCCTGTCGTTTTTATCAAAGTTCGCATACAACGGTGGTTGGGCAAAAACGACAATGCATCTTAACACATTTAAGTGTTTGATCTTTGAATAGAGGTTGCTCCTTATGTCTGTACTAAAATATTGCAAAAAGTATTATTCCTTTTGACATATTACCCCATCTTAGTGTTGTTACGGGAAAGAATTTTAATATTAAGATTAAAGAAAAATGTTAGATTTTTGGAGAAACCAATTGTAATTAAGAGTCAATTCTTTTATGTGAAAAGAGATTAATAGTGAAATAATGTAATGAAAAGAATTAATTTTATTTTTTCAATCCCTTAATTTTATCTTTTCATGAGAACCAAATATTGACATTTTTTGAAAAAGACTCATATGAGGATGTCGCTTATCTTTGAGTGTGTCAAAAAAAAGACTTGAACAAATAACAGATATTTTTGACATATTGTCTGTCACCAGAAACCAATCTCAACATGGACATATTTACAGCTGGTTTGTTATCATTGATTAGGTGCAATAAAAGATTTGAACAGATTGCTGATAAGTCAGTCTGTTAACAGATCAATATGGCAGCTGCTTGTAACAAAAACTTCCTTTTCAACCAATCTGATCAAACTGATCTTGCATAGGAGATCTTCACTGCTTGTTGGTTGTCCTTAATGTTTGAAACATTAGATTGACCAATTGATTACCCGGTAGTTAATGTTGTTTGAAACAAGCAGTTTTGCTTTGAATCCCTGTCAGAACTTATTCAATATATGATAATCTGATTGCAAGACAAAGACTGAATTTGTGATATAGAATGTGTGGATAATGGCAAAAATGTCTTCAATAAAAAGATACAACTTTCATCTATGTTATAATTTAATGAACATTTTCTCACATTATGATCATCTATTGCATCCTTCCTCATCAGTTTTATGGTAGGCTACTTTCAAAAATTTTTGATAAGCTTGAATACATGTCCCTATGACATGCTAAATTTGATGGAAAAGCATCCCATCTCATGTTTGAATAATCAGTTCTTTATCAACAAAACAATAAGTAGACCACTCTCTCAACTGAGCCGTATTCAATGATAATTGATTGTTTATCATGCTTGACACTATACCTGACATAAAGGTTACAAATGCAGTTACAAACTTGATGGTGCATAAATGTAATCAATCTTTGTCATTGCTGACAGTCTAAATCATTGACTTCTTGTTTCCAAATGAATAAAATAAGTTTTGGTGATATTCTCTTGACAGATTTTCCTTGCAAGATGATCAAATGTTCATTATGCCTGACACAGACTAATATACAAATGTTTAGGTACCAATGACATTATGTGAGATAAAGATATAAAGATAGAAGACAATCAGATTGAAATCTACATACACTCTTATCTTGAAATATCTTCACATTTGCTGTGAGCAGTGTAAAAATTATAACCCTCATTTAATTAAAAATCTTCATTTCATTAATCGTTAATTCATATGACACATTCACATATACAAATGTTTAAGTAGCAGCTAGTGACATTATTGATGACTTGATAAGAGAGAAGCTATCTGTGGCACAGTTCAAATTTAAGAAACTGTTTACCTAGTGGGAAATGTTGGATATCTGAATAGGAATATATGAAATACAGGGATCGCATTTAAATATATCTGTTTCTTATAAATCATCACATGATCATTTCTTATTTATGATGAAGTTGAACATTTTCAACTTGCATGCACGCACAGTTAATTGGATTAAAATAACCTCAATCCCGTTGATGACTGATCTATATATACTCTTATCTACTCTTATATAGATATATATGAACATTTGTCTTTCCCAATTTGTTGTGAGAAGTGTACCAAATATAACCCTTATGATAAAAAGTCTTCATTCCATTAATTTCACTTTAGTACCGCTATACAAATAAAAAACTACATGAACCAGAAAAATATTTAAGTAAATATCATTAATATATAGGGCATCCCTTACATTCACAATTGCCTGACAGAAACACATTGATTCTATAGTTATAGCAAAGCAATTACATCATCAAAGGTATGGCAATAACAATAAAGCTGACAAAATTAATATAAACTGTATTTTTTCTGTAGTAAAGTAATGATTCCAGTATGGTGGCACAATCAACTCAACAAATGTATGGCAAGAAAGCAAAGCTCAGGAAAATTAATATAAACTGTAATTATCTGTAATAATTCATCTGTAGTCTTCAGCTTGTAAAAGTAATGTTTTCAGTATGGCCGGGCCATCAACTAAAAAAAGTATCACAATAAAGCAAAGCTCAAGACTTCTATTCTAGGTTTCTCATTGTTTTTAGGGATAAGCATTATTGAACAATTGCAGATATCAAAAGTAAGGGTTCAATTTGATGGCAAAATGTAACTCTAGTGCAATAACATCTGATTCGACTAAGTCCATGAAGAAATGTGTAAATGAAGTAATAAATGATACACTGTTCTGCATTCACAGGTCCTCAACTATATTGATAGAATACACAATAGCATAATGGCAAGTTGAATGAGAATGCTCATTTGAGTAAATAGCATCTTCTTACTTTTGTGTATAATAATTGCTCTTCTGTTGATCAACTTCCTGAAATACTCCAATATTGGCAACTCCTCAAAATCAAGGGATACATTGCTCTTAAAGAAAGAAATCCTCCCACCATTGTATTAGTAATTAATGAAAATGAGACATGCACAATTGTGAATGTCGATAAAATAAACTCCATAATTAAGTTTGACTTTGCACTTAAAATGTTCTAGCTGTTTAAAAAAGCAGCTTATTTCTTTCAATTTTACTTTAACTCACTAGAAGGTTCTTGAAAAATTCATACCTAAAAATCATGTGCCATGATCATACTTCAATTCTTTGCACTTTTTCCCTAAACTAAGCTATGGTAGTCATGCACAAACTCTGTTAACATTACAAATAACCTCCAGTTGCATTATAACTAACATGCAACAATTGAGATTTTCTCATGAGATATTTCAAAATTGCATTTCAACAATGGCAAAATGTTGTTCTGAGTAGCGTCTCTCACAAACACCCTTGCATAAAGAGGAAAGCTCATGAATACCAATAGTTTTCTATAACACATTTCATCCCGGTCTATTCACACAGAATCAATAAGCATGTTTTTACAAGACCTCTCGTCATGAATTTGTAATGAAATGATTACCACTGTCAGACAGGAGTATGTAAAGCTCTTCTTCATTATACAAACTCATTAGCCTGTCCAGATTCCACTTGATCAAACAAAATCTGCAATTGATTGAGTGTGCTAATTCCTTGATATATATTCATGGAAGCAAGGCTGCTTTATTCTTATCAAAATCAAATGTTGGACATCTTATTTTGGCATACTATTGTGGAAATTCCTATAATTTTTTCTTCCTTTGTTATCAGTAAGAATTGTTTTAAATAATCTGTTTTTATGAATAAATTCAATTCAAGATGAAAAATATTCATAATATACATAAATATATATGTAACTTCATTTTTGAGAATAAGAAATGAAAAAGGTCTTGATTCTTCATCAACCAAACTTCAAAAATGCTGATAAAACAATTTAGATAAGGACAATTATAAATTGAAATGACATAAAGGAAACAGAAACCTTCACATCAATAGAAGATAAAAATATGGTGGGAAGTTTTAGCCCACGATCTTTACGGCCACATAATTTTGGCCGGAAGTTGACCTCTTTGGTCTCAAGGGCGCCGACAGTGGAGGTACCAAAGTGTTTGAATTTGGTTGCTCAAGGTGAGTTTTTACCTCAATGACGCTAGTGAACCTAGGTCAGGAAGGGGCCGGCGTATTTCCGGTAGACATCTTGTACGTAGAAGGCAGGGATATAAAATATAAGTAAGACAAGGTTGTCTTACTTATACTTCACATCAATAGTAAAATCTTTGAAACCATGCAATAACTATGTTGATGAGGTCAGATATTATTTTGCCCTGTCAGAGTGGCCCAGCTGAGAATTATCTTTATTATCACCTTCCACTGACAGCTCTGATGGTTTCCTTATTGGCCACAACTCTCTATATTGTACCATAAAGTGTCTGATTCATATGCTGACCTTATAATTGCGTTTTTAAAAACTCATCTTTCTTTGAGAAAATTTCATTTTATGACATAAGTGTTGACTTTTATTCTATTTAAAATAACATATTTACCCAGTTAAGCTAAAATGATTCATATAAAGCAGTAAAGAATATGGCTGTACAACTTTCCATACTTACATAACTTAAGATATATTATTTAAACCAAATATTGTTTTCACATATTTCTCAAATTTTCTTATATAACATACAACAATGAATGCTGCAAAAGAATAACATTATGTCTGTTTTATCATACATAAAATAATTACAAACAAATAATAAAAACAATCAAATTGATTAACTGAATCTCCATAGAAACTTCAATAAAGACAATTAATTTCATACAAAAATAAGACAACTTATTGTTCCAACATTTCCTGATCAACATCACATTGAATAACTTATAAACTAAGGAAACACTGAGCAAACACTCTTCTATTTAAGATGTCTCAGGAATGGTCAACACAGGACCAACAATCATCTTTTAGTCAATAAAACTCTCAAGCAATGGCTGTCCAAACTTGCACATGTAAATAGAAGCACTGGACGCTATCCAAGATTGATCAAGAATGCAGGATGAAATTGTTCTTCTTAATAACACTGTCAACACTCTGTGTATATGGAAGTGATTGGCATGTGTAGACACTAAGAATCGTCCATGGGACGGCCATGTGTATATTGAACCATCAATGAAGATGGGTACTGAGTGACTTTTCTTGCATCTACAAGTAACTTTACATTGGATGGAGAATATAATGATTTTTATAATATAAAGAAAATAATAAAGAAACACTTCACTGCTTTCAAATGATTATAAAAGAAAATAACCTTCAAACATCATGTCAATTCCGTATTTATCAAGAAAACTTCTAAATGCTCGTAAGGGAAATAATGTTTATTGTCAAGAATTTAGAATTAATTCAAAATTCGATATAGGGCAATTCACAATTAATTCATATCTTATCTATGACTAAAGAAACATATATCTTCCCACCCAAAATCATTTATGAATTTGATAAGTTTGACAAAACTACCAAAAATTCAAATTTGTGTAAATAAAAATAGAGCCATTGGCTCTGTAGCTCATCAGGCATCATATCAAGTTTGCTTTATACAGGCAAGATGAGCTAAAAATGAAACTGATGTTACCTATTGCAAGAAAACCTATAAAAAAATTACAAAACAAATGTATTATTATTCAACACTTTCTTGATCGCCAATATCAGACAGTGAAAGAAGTCCACACTAAAATATCCAAGGAGAAATAAATTTGCCAAAGACTGTCATCTAATGGAGAAAAATAGGTTTTTAAAATTGTGACCCCTGTGACCCTATTTGGGGTCATGGGGTCACAAAACCTACAGTTTAGAATCCCAATTGGCCAAGGACTCTACATGCAGTCTTTCAGCTCAATAGACCTTTAGGAGCTAAAGATAATGATGAAAATAAGTTTTTAAGGTTGTGACCCCTGTGACCCTATTTGGGGTCATGGGGTCACAAAATCTACAATTTAGAATCCCCATTGGCCAAGGAGTCTGCACATATAATTTCAGCTCTCTAGACCTTTTGGAACTTGAGAAGAAGATGAAAATATTTTTTAAGGTTGTGACCCCTGTGACCTATTTTTGGGGTCACAGGGTCAAAAAAGTTATAAATTAGAATCCCCATTGTCCAAGGAGTCTGCACATATCAATATTAACACTCTAGACCTTTTGGAACTTGGGAAGAAGATGAGAATTGGTTTTTAAGGTTGTGACCCCTGTGACTCTATTTGGGGTCATGGGGTCACGAAATCTACACTTAAGAATCCCGATTGGCCAAGGAGTCTGCACATATCATTTTCAACTCTATAGTCCTTTTAGTACTGGAGAAGAAGATGAAAATAGGTTTTTAAGGTTGTGACCCCTGTGACCCTATTTGGGGTCACAGGTTCACCAAAGTTACAAATTAGAATCCCCATTGTCCAAGGAGTCTGCACATATCACTTTCAACTCTCTAGTCCTTTTAGAACTGGAGAAGAAGATGAAAATAGGTTTTTAAGGTTGTGACCCCTGTGACCCTAATTGGGGTCATGGGGTCACGAAATCTACAATTTAGAATCCCCATTGGCCAAGGAGTCTGCACATATTGTTTTTAACTCTCTAGTCCTTTTAGAACTGGAGAAGAAGATGAAAATAGGTTTTTAAGGTTGTGACCCCTGTGACCCTATTTGGGGTCACAGGGTCACCAAAGTTACAAATTAGAATCTCCATTGTCCAAGGAGTCTGCACATATAATTTTTAACTCTCTACTCCTTTTGGAACTGGAGAAGAAGATGAAAATAGGTATTTAAGGTTGTGACCCCTGTGACCCTATTTGGGGTCACAGGGTCACCAAAGTTACAAATTAAAATCCCAATTAGCTAAGGAGTCTGCACATATCATTTTTAACTCTCTAGTCCTTCTGGAACTGGAGAAGAAGATGAAAATAGTTTTTTTAAGTTGTGACCCCTGTGACCCTATTTGGGGTCACAGGGTCACCAAAGTTACAAATAAGAATCTCCATATGCTAAGGTACTTGTACACAAAATTTCAGCTCTCTAATGTGTATGGTTCATGAGGAGAAGTCGAAAGTGTCAAAAGTTTACGGACGGACGGACGACGGACGGACGCCGGACGACGGGCCATGCCATAAGCCCATCTGGACTTTCAGTCCTGATGAGCTAAAAATTATTACCCGATGGTACATAATTATTCACCATAATATTACATCACAATGAGTATCACGCATAGACATACTCTTCCATCTTTTTTGCATACTTCACAATGATTTCAGAAATCTCTTTTATTGATTTTTATAGGTTGATGCTACTTTCAACAATAAACTGTCAAAAAAATCATGAGAAAAAAAGAAAAAATCTTGAAATGGATGAAATCAATACTTTTTTCGATGAAGTTTCACCCCATTAGATCTTCCAAAAAATGTTTACCTTTATGTGAGTCAATATCATAGGGAATCATGTAAACAATGTATAAATAACATGATATCATGCTGAGAAGATTTCACAAATCTTTCCTTGACCTCTTCAGTAATTCAGTATTATTTATTCAGAGGTTCACAAATCCTTTTGCCAGATTCAAGGTATCATTAATGCAAATAGCCTATAAAAACAATTGTACACGAAAGAAGCTTAAGCGTATTTGGTCAGAAAGCTTAAGCCACTTAAGCCACTTAACCACATTCTTGAAAGTATTAACCAAGTGCAGAGAAAGTTATTACCAAGAACAGCTTTAGCCTATATCCAAAACAGGTTAAAGGTCGTGCGTTGACCTTTGGGTCGCCAGGTGATGATGAAGGTCAACTCACCGTTATTATCACAACAATAGAAGAACCAGTCAGTTTATTGTATACATATGTTGTATTTATTGGTTTCACGGTTTTGCACTTTTGTCAATGGGAGGGTCATAAACCTCTTGTCCAGCACAGTCAGCATTGTGGGTTCAACACAAGGTTATTCTGTGTGTACAACTAACTTTGAATATATTGTTGGGAAGTTATTTGTATTGAAAGGATTCATGCTGTATAGATCTATTCATCATTTGTATATACTGCCCACTTCCTATAGGAACTCTTAACATTAGTATCGAAACTAATGTTTCTATATAGATACATTTGATTTATTACAACTTACAAATCATACACTTAATTCATTAATTATCGTTTTCATACATATCAATACAAGTGAATGAGAATGAATCTGTATTCTAACTACCTGCTCATATATACTCTTTAAAGGGGCAGTAGCACATTTTTTTATAATTTTATATTTCAAATATTTCACTGATAATTGTAAGTTAATGCTAAATGTATTGTTTTGAAAGTGTCAATAATCTCATTACACAAGCCAATCATCCATAGTCAGAGGACAAAGTATGAAGATTCACATACAATCCATTGGCGGCCATTTTTTGTGAACACCTTTTGTGTAAGAAAAATGAATCGCATGGCTAAACCTTAAGTTATATGTTTGAATTATTACTGCTCAATTTTGTTTCAATACATTGTCTTTCAACTGGAACCATTTATTTTCATTTTCCTGACATCACCTTATATTCCCCCTAAAAATGTGCTACTGCCCCTTTAAAGACATTGGTATTGCAAAATTGTCAAGTTTTTATAGATACTATCTATAAACATGACATATCATTACTCAATAATCAAGTACATAGTAGTTTATATATATATATAAAACATAATTTACTTTTTATAGCATAGATACTTATTGTTTCACTTTCATTTCATCCTATAATGACATGTTAAGCATTTTCTCTCTTTTATAATATATTACAAGGATTTCCATTGATAAGTATAGTTGCAAACCGTAGATAAATTTACTCATTTCATTTTGACCCATTTACTGTCAGCAAACAAAATCAACTACACATTCCAGACGAAAAAATCATTTTAAAAAACCTAAATGTTTGATATCACAAGCCCTTGCCTTTACCCTTGCCTTGCCTTTAGGCCTGATGGGTTAAACTGTTTCATTGAATCTGTACATAATTGCTATGAATTCTCTGTATGAAGTGTTTGGTCTAGTTTTTTTCTCTAGAAGTAGAGCAGTGAAGTATTTACATGTTACACTTTGATCACAGTAAACCAGTTTACACAGGTCCCCAGCTTCTATACAGGTATTCTTATTATGTAAGGGTTACCCTCCACTGCAGAACAGGTATTTCCTAATTCTTCAAGGATGTTTAGAGCTGAACTAGGTCAATGAATTATTCAAGACTTCAAGGATATATTCAAGAGAGGTTGAACATTATCATTCTTCATCAGTAATGGTTCAAAAGCTTTCTTATTAGATTTTAAAAGCCTTATTTATCAAATTGAAGATGAAGACAGTTCATATAAAAAATTCTTTATTGTATGTAGAAGGGAATGATGTATTTAACAGTGCCTATAACAATCCGCTAAGTTTGTAAATCTCACAATCACCTTGTTAAAAGGATTTCATATGTACGAGTTGTATTATATATGATTTTATCACTCATGACACATTAAATCCACAATGAAAACATGTAACAGTAAATAATGTGTAGAAAGAGAGGTTTATGGTATAGAGTTACAACTGGATTAAGTTATATGGCATAGTTGAGGGTTTTATATCTCTTGTAACCCAAGTACTGCTTTCAATCTCGTTTCAACTGTTTCACAATTTGGTAAAAACATAATACTTTCTCTGGCAATAGCAACCTGAAGATAGTTTTGCATTTCCTTGCTATTTTAAACTTCATTTTATTTAAATTTTTAATAGAAACTACAAAACATTACATATAATTAAAAGTTCCAAAATTATTATTATCAAGACAACAATAATGTGATCTTAAACCACACACCTAGATTAAGCTTCTGAACATTTAAAACAGTTGAATATCTGTACAAAAACTATTAACAATTCATTCCACTAAACAGAACTTAAAAGTAGCAATAGCAATCTGAAGTGAAATTTTGAATTATTTTTTAATAGAAACTACAATACATTACAAATAATTGAGTTCCAAAGTTATTTATATTTTATCAAGAAAGCAATGTGATTTTAAACCACACACCTAGATTAGGCTTCAGAACATTCAAAACAGTTGAATATCTATTCAAAAACTATCAAAAATTCATTCCACTAAACAGAACATAAAAGTGTTAATTTATTCAAAAAAGCATATCTCCATCTCCTAGCAATAAAAGCTACACAGAGGTGGGCACTATAAGGAAGTCAGCATCAGTATCCACCACCTACTGGGACAACGCTCTAGCTTAAGGGGCAGTAGCACATTTTTTGATAATTTTATATTTCAAAATTTCACTGATAATTGTATGTTAATGCTAAATGTAATATTTTGACAGCGTCAAAAATCTCATAACACAAGCCAATCATTCATAGTCAGAGGACAAAGTATGAAGATTCACATAAAGCCATTGGCGGCCATTTTGTGTGAACACCTTTAATTTATTTTATGTAAGAAAAAGGAATCACATGGCTAAACTTTACGTTATATATTTGAATTATTACTGCTTCATTTAGTTTAAATACATTGTCTTTCAATTGGAACCATACAGCATTAATTTTCATTTTTCCTGACATCACCTTATATTCCCCCAAAAAATGTGCTACTGCCCCAGCTTAATGATTTCATATACATCACCAGGCTCAACTCTAGATTCATTGCTTCAGGCTTAGTATGCTTTTATTGGGACTCTGTCCATATGTTATAGATTCACACACATATCATTGGTTGGCCTTTGTGGTCGTTATGGTTTTGTACTCACATGCAGGTGTATGATATATTGATTATGACATATATCACCCAGGTATAACAGCGTATGTAAACATAAATTCTGAAATAGCGCTTAACCTAATTTTAGCAAAGGATATAAATACTTTGTTATATATATTGGCATATCGTTGCAACAAATTTGTATTTAGTTATTATTGCACATTTATATTGTGATATTTAAATGCCTTTTAATTTAATGTTTACTGTTGAAGTTCATTTTCATACTTACACTGGCTTAACTATAAATAAAGTTGTTTTACCTGAAATGATTATTATAATAAGTGTATAAGTCAATAACAATCAACCTAAAAAAACATACCAATACATATAAATGTTACCTTTTTATAAAGAATATTATCTTCATCTTAAATTGATATCCAAGGAAATCAATTCAAATTGTTATCAGACATCAACTAAGAAAGTACCTGCATGACACTAATACAAAATTTTACAGAAATAGGATATTATTTTCATCATATAACCATATTCCATTGTTGAATTCTTTACACTTTCCCTCAAGCCAGCTAAAAACACTCATAAAGACATTTCACTTTGTAGGTTAAGATAATAAAACTTCAGACAAGACGGATTTATATATACAAAGTAAACACAGCAAAGCAAGAATATACTTTTCTATTTAGTTTTAAATCTGAGAATGAAAAGCTGAAGTTTTTTCTTTCAAAGGTTCTAATTGCATTTTATTCAATGAGTTACATTACATTTTCTTCTGGCGTATTGTTATATAACAACAAAACTTCTTATGGAAAAGTTATCGCAATGGAAGCCAACCATGCCACCATATGTCTTTATTCAGCTTCAATGGCTACAATTACATAAGCAAAAGTGAAATATCAAAGTTGAAATATAACTTGCTATCAAAAATATCTAGGGTCAACATTTCGCATTACAATTGTTCCCATTATCAGTGCAATATGTGTATCCATCAATGTATGTATATACCTTCGGGTGATCTAGTTCACAGTTATAGATGATTATATGTCTTTCATCAACAAAGAACCAACTATCCACTTGCTTTTCAAGTTCTTATTTGAACCTACAACAAATTTCATAATTTTTAAAAATATCATCTTTTTAATAAATTCACTTTACAGAAATAAACTATATTCAGAGGTAATTGCCTATTAGGTAAATATTTTGTATGAAATGTTGTGGTTAAAAACTGTCATATCATTAAACTATACCATCACTTACAAAATTAGAGTAATGGTCACATACACAAGCACAAAATACATAAACCAGTATATATATTTGATTTTTTAAACAAAACTTTGCCTGTCTCCTAAAACCGCCATGAGGCCTTTTGTTAAACTAAATAAATCTCTAGAAAGAATTTTACAGCTACAACTATCTTCTTCTTAAATGCACAAACAGACTTCAACATTTATCAAGGCAATCTCATGATGAGTTGTATTTCATGGGTGTAGATAGTATCTGTTTCCTGTACAACTCATCTCTCTACACTACATTCTGTGCTACTGATAAAGGGCTATTCTAAACTTTAACAAATTCTAAATTATAACGGATTTTGTTTCAGCAGTACAAGGTTAAGACCATAATATTACACAAACCTTCAACATACTTTTCAGTTATACCATGAAAATCAGTGGTAGAAATAATATTTTGATATAATATTGTTTCTCTTGACTCCGTGTAAATTGGATGTATGAATTTGCATGACACAAACATAAATGACTGATTTGAATAACTCGTTTAAAACAAGTATTTATTGTATACTGGCTATTTTGAGATGAATGAGTGGGATTTTAGAGATTTACATAAATAATAATGCCATTTACGTTTGTATGATAGCAAAATTATACATGATGAAAATCGCAGAATGACTGTTAAAGAGGCATTTAGAAGTTGGCATATTATATATAACTTTTCAATTATACCATGAAAATAACTGGTAGAAACAATACTTTGTAATAATAATGTTTCTGAAATTCTCTAGTAATTTTTCAATGAGAAAAATGTTGAGATTTTTAGTAGATTAGGAGTATTTGAGTTAGAGACAAATATTCTGGATGAAAACTTCCCTTTTATTTTAGGTCACAAATGTTGTTCAATGTCCACAATGGAGCATGAAGATATCTGGTGACAGTGTCCTACTACAGTGAGATAATGCTATCAAGCCATCTGGTGCTGTCTGTGTGGATTAATCCTCTGACACTTGTAAACACACACAATATTAGTATCAAGGGAATACAATATAACAAATACAAACTGAATATTTCTTTATCTTCAACCAATTTCATATATCACTGATATTAACTCTTTTATTGCGTTGATCACAAGGTAATTGTTGCTGAAAAATTTCCTGAAAATGCTGATAAATCAAAAACTGTTACATTCACTTAGATTGTCAACAAAAGGTTTACCAAAAAACTAGTTCAAGAAGAGGAAATATCCATTAATTCAAGGAACTAATCACTTACAAACAAATCCCTATTACAGTGGATCAATAATTTCTCTAGTATGTGTACTCCCAAGATATCACTATTTCAGGATCTTTACTATCTTTGCCATAAGGCTAATCATGGAATCCTCCATTTGTTAATGAGCTCGGATTACTGTAAATATGCCACTTGTAATGGAATCCCACTGATTAATTCAGCCACTTAAGATTTGAATACTCACCAACATTTGTTTATAAAACCAAATGTTTATAAAACTCATTCAAAAGATGAGAATTTTTCAGAACAACTGAATTAATCAACAGCTTAAGAGTTAAAATGCACCAAAATCTAAAACAAAAAATTTCCAAAGCTCATTTGAAAAAATTCAAGATGATAAAGATTGATTCGGCAGATAAAAGTTTTAATTCACTAAAACAAAATAATTTATAAAATTCATTGAAAGGTGAATATTTATCAAAGCAAAAAGAGATAATGATGTGAATCTAACTGGTGTTTCCTGTGAGGTGTGTGACTGTTGACTAGACTTTACCCTGGCCAGTGACAGACGAGATATAGATAAAGGTCACCCTGATATTGACAACCCATTGTCACTGTCCCGAGCTGACAGAATTTCTACATTATATGTCACTGAAGCAAAACCAGTCTGGGGCATCAATATAATGAATTGATAATCCTCACCTGTTGTATCATTCAGTTATCATATATTGATTTTTAGTTTTTTAAACCTTGTTTTGCTCATAGTCAACATATTGAACTGACATGTTTGCTTATTTGTCACAAACATGTACATACATAATCATGTGTATGATAAACATGAATGTCAATTTTCATTCTAATAACAGTGTCCCAATTTAAACCTATTAGTCAAACAAATGTTCCATGACCTTGTGTTATTTAATTATTTATTTATTAACAAAACAGTTAATAGTGAAGTCATTTTTTTCCATGTCTCATATCCAAATATAGTTAACAACTAACAAGAGGCATATTAGATATACACTATCCACATGCTACAGAAATATATTACTATAGACAATACAGTATAAAATTTTCTGAAAAAGTTAATCTAAGTTGAATGTATGAAAAAAAGCATATTTCATATTTATTTTAAAAATAATGCGACCAGGATACCCCTAAAGGTAAACACATTATAACTCTCGTATACCTGTGAAACACACATGACGGAGAACAAAGTAACACTGTGACGTCACTTCTACAACGAGTATAGGTGAGGCGGGTGGGAAATAAAGTAACTCTGTGACCTTGCATATAGATGAAGCAGGTTTATTTACACAATGACACTACATACCTAAACCTTTTAACAGGTTTCTTCATTTATGCATCAGTCCATTACCCAAGTCCCATATTTATATACCCTCATGATAACACTGACAGCATCATAAATGTTCTCTTTTAGACATCATACATATTGATATTATAAATTTAATACCTCTGGGTTTTTCACTGTATTCCACCAATCTGCCATTGACCATTACACAAGCTTCATACACATTGTTTGCTCTTAGATACATGCATGTAGATATGATAAATAACATACCTCTGAATTTTCAGTTTGCATTAGTTCATTACAGTTTTCGGTCTCATGCATACTGGGGAACATAACATTATGATAAAACTGACAATATCATACCTTGTTTGCTTCATTTATATAGATAAAACACAAACATCTCTTATATGTTATGAAAATTTCATACCAATGTCCATTTGATGACAACATAATACGTTCATATATACATTCTTACTTACATTATGAAAAAATTAGTGCTTCTTTGTGATATTTGGTCGTTATTGAAAGATAAGACTACATATTCCCATTTTCAAATATTCATGTAATAAACACTTATTCTAAATACATGTATGTTTATAAAACTATGTGTTCTCCAAGCCTTTTTTAAGGTACGTTAAGAAAAAGCATTACTAACATGTCTTTCTTTGATTTGTATTACTAAATATGAATACAATATCATTCCTTTCATTTCACCTGATGAAGGAGTGAGCATAGACTTGTATAACACATATCTTCAAAAGAAATTAGCCACAAATCTAGCATTTATTACAAACTCCTCTTTTATAGTCAATAGCCCCCATCTTGGAGCACAAACCTGCCATATATACCAACAAGATAAAACTTACAATGTTTCTATGTTTTAATATTTTCAGTTTCAGTTAGAAACAAAAGACAACATACCTCTCTCTTTTGACAGTTTTCTACCCATATACCACAATTTAAGTACACAATTCTTTAAAACAAACCAGCATGTTAAAACTAACAATGTTTGTGTGTCAAAGTCTCACTGTTATAAGATACCCAGTTAATAGCTTGCTGATGAGATAGGGTGAAACAATATACATGTAATCAGTTCAGGTAATTAACTAGGTTAGCAAACTGATATGATGGTAGATATACAGGTCTATGTACACCATTGTACAACATTGTGTACACATTTGCTACATGTTATTGCTCAATACACCCTTCATGGGCTACTGGTTATAGGTCAGGGTAGGCAATTAGCTCTACCTACTCTAACTATTCTAGTTTGAGTGACAGTTATGGAACTTGTTATACAATTTATTAACCAACATATTATATCATTTAGTACATACTTGAGGTATACATAAACATATAGGAACATACAAGTTATAAATTTAGTTGATCTTGGACTATTTGATTTACTGACAGGTGAAGTATCAATAATTTTATGAAACCTATTTTACGATTGACTATCATTAATGTGTTTTAATTTACTGGAACTAGGTCTAATATTAAGAGGTCCTTCTTATTTCAAAATGTCTATTAGAAGTATTGATACCTTTTAAAACATCATATCAATATATTCTGATTGAATTTGAATACCATAGTTTATAACCACATTTCATATTGGACATTGAGTAACTGTAAAGGGTTGCACAATACAGCCTATATCCAATAAGTAAAAGTAATATTATTTTATCAATACTTTGACAAAGGGCTGATTCAGCATTTATTAAATAAGTCTAATTAAAGATACCAATATGTCATATTGCATATTTTTCAATATCATACTAATTTCACATGACATGACATTTCATATGGATTTGGCGCCGAAATTAACAATATGTGCACTTGGATGCGAGTTCAATTCAAACTGTGCAATACAAATTCCTCCACACAGTGACAGTTAACCACCTGTTAGGGTCATAACGAAGGAATAATTGTTATTCTAATTCACCTGTCACCTAAACGCTCAGCATTCTGGTGGGTTTATAACAACACGCGATGTAGGGATGGAGTGACAGAACTGGTGTGAAACCAAGTGTAACATTGTCTGTTTAATATTCAATTATGCCATTATTCTCGTAAAATTAAATTGTATGAAATGATCTAAATGATTTACTGTAAAATATAGTAAATTGCAAATGACAAGAACGTGAATATGAACCATGCTGGCCGAGCCCACTCGACTGTCAACATCGCGGTTAGCTGAATGGAGGTGAATGCTATATTTATGAACGACACGCGTTAGGTTAAATCGGTCGCTCATGTTTATCAATATCACTTAAACAGTACAATTCGTGTCACCTGACACAGTAGGCTGTCACAAACATTACATGCACGACAGTTCCCTCAACATGGTACTTACCAAAGTATACGGGCCGACCGCAATTGCCGCAAACGCTGCCTTGCATCTCTGGGGTGGGCGAACTGCGACCTGCCCCCAGATTGCCGGTGATTGCTGAGCCGAGTCGGCTCGCTACCGGGTATAATATGACGAGTAATTCACTGGACGAAGCGCCGAGGTGTTGGTTGCGCGGCTTCTTAAAACACTGCTATCACATGATGACGGTCCTGACACCTTGTAAATCCAATAAAGCTTTCCAAGAGAAAATGGGGAATTAATTTTTAATGGAAAAGCGCACTGCCGTCTAGGTATCCATGTTTTACAGTAAGATTTCTACTTTTCCGTGCTTTCTCTTGGGGAAACTCCTACATGGCATGAAATGAACTTCTCTGTGGATTGATCCATGTACCAAGACAATAGGTAAGACCAGGTTGGTCAGGACACACGGGACGAGTCCACTGTGTGATGGAATCTCCTATGGACACAAGCTAGTACCTGATCGATACGACTCCAGGTTTGATTGGAACTAGGCGTGCAGGATAGGATGGGAAGCGCTGATACCTTGAAATTCAATTTCCCAGAACGTGGCTCTTGTCAACAGATTCCTATTCGCTGGACAGTGGTCTAGTCTCCCACTTGGACAGTGGCTAGTCTCTTACTGACCTCCCCATGACGTGGATCGTCTCAGGTTATATACATTAGGAAATTTGAGGTTTGAACTTTCGTAACCTCTCACCGAGCGTGTTTGCTGCGAACAAAAACAAACTGAAAGTAGTGGCGCACCTGTCACAAACGGCTGATTGATGCTTGTTTTTATTTATCAATCATGATTCGAACATCCAGCATACGGAAGTCAACAGTGTGCATATTTCACTGACATTATGCAAATAATGATGAGGGTTCAGTTTCTACACGGACACGTGGAGGATGGGTTATGACCTAACGACTCACGGATGTAAAGTGATGCAAGCACATATTGCTATTAACGGTGACGACTATGGTTTTAACTATCATAGTTTGCAAACCTCTCACTTTCGAGTCCCATATCCGATTTAAACACGGGGTGGTTGCAGATAACAATTTTAACAGTGAGACAATACTTGTGCCATTGTATATTGCATCAAGACCACCTTATATATTTCTTGAATCTCCCTTGCTAGGTTACCAAGGTTTGGTAACCTTGATGACGGCGTAATTACTTATATGCTTTCGCAACGTGTTCCACATTCTCTAAATATTTTAAATGTTAAAACTAGTTAATTAAGTATTCCAGCTCTATCAAAGGTCGCACTTAGTAAATATATTTCACTCACAGAAAATTATTTGGTTACTTAAAGATATCAAATTTGACCGAACATTTATCCTCAAATGCATTCGTGTTGGCGTGCCTTGGTCCTATTTACTATAAAATATATTTGTAATTCAAGGTAATAAAACTAACTCAACAGGAGTACACAATACAAAGCTCTGAAATTTTAAACAAGAAATGCTAATCACATACGTTCAAACAATGACATGGTTCTTATACATGGAAACCTCCCTTCAATCTAAACGACTGTTATCACATAGCCAAGGAGTCAAAATCAGACACGTGAACAGTTTTCCCATAGCTGCGATCTGAATGATAGTTGTTGGTGATGCAACATCCACTTCACAAAATTAGTTCCACATATGCACGTCTTTTACACAATCCATCTAATCAAATCACTGTTGCTGAAATGTCAAACCAGAAGAGTACAAACTCATGTAATGCAATGCTTTTTCTTCTGATGAATCATTAAATGACTTTCAAATATGTTTCATGATGCACACATAAACAATGATACACCAAATCCCATGACTATGCCAGTTTTTGTGAAATGTCAATTATTCATTCCGCACATGTAAACACAATTCAAACATTGATCTCGTTATGCATCTCCCAACACGTTGCCTTTGCTGAAAAGGCAAATTCAAAATTTAACATAAACTCCATAAACTGTCACTTGTCAATGAGCGCTAGTCACCATGTGACCGGTTACGACTATCATTAACCAAGCGACCTTCTGTACACGAACATTACGAAACCATTATGTAAATGTCTAAATTACATGAAATCCATGACCTGAGGTGACATTTGGCCCACTGAACCCTGACTACATGACACATGAACCCTGATACAGTACGGGTTATATGGTAGAGAACGTCATATTATGGTCATTCGTGAACATTTTATATGGATTGACAATATTTTGATTTTTGTTCAATTGTACTTTTAATACAAGGATATGATGTTACAACGGAAGGAATGGTAATTCAACAAAGATTTTATGCAATTTGAAAGAGTAAATCTTGGAGTCCTTCCACGGAAAGGTCAGGGGAAACCATTGAAAGAAAAGGTTAACTTCACATTGAAGACTTCAAAATAACCTCAATAGTAAGGTAGTGCACTAACTTTGAACCAATCCTACAGTAGTGATTCAATCCACCTTTATGTCCATGCAACTAGAGCCTGGGCACTATAATGGATGAATTAAATTTTTTTGAGAAATGACTCACTAAATTTCATAGCTGCAAACCGAAAGGTATTCACTTCCTGGTCCATCTGAGATCGGGTATTGGTGCTTTCTATTTCCTTAAGACAAAAATTGCAGTTTTGTAACGAAGTACTGAAAATTTGATTATCGTATGTCCAGAGATACAAGAATGTTTCTCTAATCTACACTGTTATCACTTCTCCATTGGTGTTAATACAGACTATTAAGAAGGTAATTTCATAATGTGTTTGTCCACACGGTTAACTTGTTTGACGCATGTGGACACACACATTATGAAATGTATTTCACATGACTTGTTTCGTGAAGCTAGCAAGCAAAATTCGTGTAAATGCCATATTGCGACGATTGTTGTGTATAACTTCCACTTTGAGGTAAATTGAGCTGCATATCGCTTGAATTTCAGAGTCTGAATGTTTAGCTCATATGGCCTGTAATTCCGTCCGTCGATTCGTCTGTTCGTAAACGTCGTGCATTTTCGACTTCTTCAGAAGCATAAGGCATAGAAAGCTGAAACTTTGTGTTCAGATCCCTTGACTAGTGAGGATTATCATTTATAGCTTAAGTGGCATGTGGCCCCTAATAAGGACCACACGGGTCACTCCCTTAAAACCTACTTTGATATACCTCTCCAGAAGCATAAGGCCTAGAAAAAGGAAAGTTTATGTAAAGACTCCTTAACTTTATTTAATTATTATTATTATTTAACGCTTTGTTTACCCTGTGGACCCTGATTATGGTTTAAACAAATTTTTATTTCGTTATGAAACATGGATAGGCGAACCACGCCCTGATTATTTTCATCTTCTTCACCAGAAGCATAAGGCCCAGAAAGCTGAAACCTTATGTACATACTCTTTGACTAGTGAGGATTATAATGTATAGCTTCAGTGATCCTGTGGTCCTTAATAAGAGAGGAACCACATTTACCACGCCCTAAAGCAAAACTGATATGAAGCCTGATGAGCTACAGAGCCAATGGCTTTATATTTTGTGAGATGATGATTAATCAGGAAGGGTTAATTTGTAAATTTCATTTTCCTTGATTTTTGTTTCTTATGGACACATGACAATATATTTCTTCAAGAGAACATTAAATCATGAAATATTAGAGGCTTTCTTATCAAAATCGGTCTAGTTCCGATGTATAAAATATTAGAAATATTAACTCTACGGAGATTTGAAATCCTGAACTGTTAACGGTTTGGTATGACATTGTTCAATACCATCATGCAATCAGCTGTATTAAAACAAAAACGTTAACTGATTTATTTAATTTATGTATTGCTAAATGTCTCAAAAGATTCCAAATTACACGATATTTGCACTAAATGACACATTTGATGCAGCTATAACCAATAAGATGGGGTTTTTCAAAATCTCTTTAGATTGATACATGCATTACAAAAACCTCGTGTTTTAATACCCGACGTTGCGTATGGTATCTGAATTACTGCCTTATTAGGTGGTATAATCATGTCAGTGATAAGAAGGAATGAGTATTTATACTCCAAAACGTCCTTTTCTAACAATACGGAAGTTATAATCTAAAAAATCATGCATGCAGTGTAGAGCCATCTGTTATTTCTATGTCAAGTCATTTCCTATTATCTAGATTCTTATTTTGATATCTAAATGTAGGAGTCATCTGTGGTAATGATCAACAAAATATTGATTATTGGTTTTGTCTATCGAAAATAAGGCAATTATGTCGTGTGTCGGATATCGATAGCATTCCAGAAGGATGTTAGGTATCTTAAGTCTTTATGTATTAAAAATTCTTATTATTACAAATTAGTATTACAAAGATTAGAATCATGGATATAATGAATATGCAAATTCATATTTTATTTATTGAACATAGTGGAAATCATAAAATAATGTTCATTAAGCAACTTGATGTATTTTGAAACATGCTGTTTGCTAGAACCAAAATGAATACTATAAAAGATACATTAATTAATTATTTTCTAAAATATTTTAAAAACATCAATCTCATTCAATCAGATGATATTGCTAAAATCTTAAGAGAGAAGTAACTGTGACTTTGTAGGGAATCAATGAGTTTCAGCATGAACATAATAAAATAGGTCTATCCAATAAGTTTGAATAACTGATCGGGCTTATTCAACCGACTGCTGTGACATTTCTTAGTTACACTTCGCCAGACATTTTAAAATTTTAATATAAACGTCGCAACAGCAGTGACTATTTAAACTCCCAGTAACGGACCAAGAAATTTTCAAATGCGAAGTAAAGGGATCCATGGTGATGACGTCACTCTTTTGCGTTAATTTGTAAGAATCCACTGCTAGTTACTACCCCGGTCATGTGGTATCAGGTTTTTATAATGTTTTGGTAATAAAGAGTCTTTTCAAATGCTTAAAGAAATACAAATCTATAAAACCCCTCAAATTGAAAGTTAATTTTTGAAAGGTCGTCAATCTTATCAAAATATGATTAATTTGCTACATTACGAAAATTTTTTATATAAATTGAGAATGACATCTTAGTAACAGTAACAACATAATATGAAACAGGGAACGAATCAATGACTTGATTCATATTGGACATTATATAAAAAAGGAACGCATCAATGGTTGGATTTCAATGAGATTGGTAATGACGTGAGTCTTGATTCGAACATGCATCCCTCCGTTCGATAACTCAACGCATTTTTCACTAGACTATGTAGGTCAAATCTACAAAGATTGTTTCTCAGTATGAAACCTGTGTTGTTAATTTGGCAGATGAAGCCGAGATCTCACCCGTAGAATATGCCTAGCACGTGCAATGAAATTCATTTATGTCAATTGCATCGCCGTCGGGAAATAATGACAATGCACGTGCACGGATGGACCCATTTGTAGCCAAGGTTGCCCCATATCTGACGAGTAAGAACCAAACAATGCATTGTTTTGTTATTAAATGTGGGAAATATATATAAAATGTTAAAAACTACAGTGTTTAGTTCGCATGGTCAGTCATAAATTAAGATAGAGAATGCATTCCGTGTCGTGGAGTTGCTTGTAAAAAGGCATTTATGCGGTAATAAAGTAAATATCACGATTCTCTCTATATGTGGTCCGAGGTCGGAAAACCTTTTTCGACACTCCTTTTTGACATTATTCTTCGTACCAATGTTCGAAAGTAATATAATGAAATATTAAGTGGACTTGTACATTTCAAATATATATGTATACAGATCCCGACATTATCAATATGTTACGTATGAATTTTATTGATGTTTTTCAGTGTATTCAGTGTTAAACTTAGCTCCAGATGTCCTTCTGCAGTGCTTATATATATGGATATAAGCATGGATTATTTCCCTCCAAAATGCACGATTTCCAGACAAAATCTCGAGATCGGTGGATAAATAGACTCTATACAATGGAATATAGCTTTCTAATAGAGTGCAATGTGATCATATGAAATACTTATAAATGTATATAGAAAAATTGTACTGTGTATACTTAGAATCAATATCTAACCAGTTTTCTGCACATACTTAGGAACATAAATCTTATCACTATTTAAAACTTATGATGTCATAGTTACCAAAACATTAATTGGTATCATATGTCCCTGTGTTGATGATCTGTCAATCACACCTCTCTGTCAGGTAATGATTCTAGACGATAGAATCTCCCAACAACTATTTGAACGACTACATTGAAATTTGCCTTTGAATATGGTCACTGAAATGTTTTTATCAGTCTGTTTAATTTGAGCTTGTTAAAAGTTCTCCTTTATCAAATCTATTTGACCGTATTGACAAATTAGACCGCATTTGCTATATGGGTGTTTTCAAATACATCACTATCGAACCATTTTAACAAAGCTTTTTTGGGAAGTCAGTTGAACTTTGAATATCCATGTGTTATCATATCTCTCTTTGTAGGGAAGATCTAAAGAGAGCCTGTATTTATTGTCCCCGCTCTTTGTAACAATGGAAAGTTTAACTCACTGACTGAAGTTCATACTCTCAACCTTCGCTGAAACATAAACTATAAAATACCAATTAGAGATTGGCAACGCACACCACCGATTTCTATAGGATCTATGTTAAATGTTTCTTTCAGATTTTTGGGTTCTGAGATTGAAAAAAGTCTTGGCAATATAAAGGAGAACAAAATAGTAAGCGATTCTAGTTTCCATCTCTAATACAGCGAGTATCATCATGGCTGCTGGTAAATCACATCACATTAGTGTCGGTCTATCAATATTCAATTATCACCAATCGTTTTTCTAATATCATTCCACATCAATCAGGTGTCATCCCCCTCGCTTCCAGATGTTGAGTTGGGAGTCACAGAACAGTAAGCGATGAATCTATAACGCTGAGGAATATATGGATGACAACTTCTTTGTTCATTGTATGCGATGTTTAGACAAATATTCTTGAGAACGACAAAACGAAAACGTCGAAACGTCGCATACAATGGACAAAGAAGTTGTCATCCATATATTCCTCTGCATTATTGTCATTCTAACTTTCAAAATGCCTCTCAAAGATGTTAAGCGATGAATCGGTCTCAAATATGATGATTTATCTTTTCCGCTTAAGCCCCTGTCACACTTCAGCGTATACTCCCTGCGTACGAGTTGCGTATGGCAATTTCTCTCATACGCAGCAATACGCAGCCGAACGCAGGACACGCAACTCATACGCACCTTGGTTGTGTTAAGGTCGTTTCTTGTACGTCGGCATGCGCTTGGACCATTTTCATACGCTTGATAGTTTTGGACATGCTCAAAACTATGCTGCGTTTGGTTAACACGCAACTCATCGGTTTTATATCGGTCGAGGGCGGTACACGTACGTTAGGTAGTCGTAATGAGTATACACTTCATACGCAGTGTGAGTCGATGTCCCGAACCAACGCATTGGTATCGCATAGTAGACGTACACAAAACGCTCTTCAAGCAAATGTTGCACTTATGAAGAACGATCTTAAACCGAATGATAACAATGGAAAAATGCATTGTCCAGTTTTTCCTTATGAGCAACGTATCACATGCGTATTCATAGCGTACAATCATAGGGTACATCGTGAATTTGATATGGATACCATAACAAAAGGGTTGGTGAGCATAATACCTCCGTATACTATTTGATAGTGTCTCTTTCATATAACATTATAATACTGTAGTTTTAAAGAATCAAGATATAATTTTTAGAATTTCATTCAATCATTCTTTTAAAGTAACAAACCGTTGAAGATAATGAATGAAATATTTGTACTACTAATTCCAGTAAATCAGATATGAGAAGAGATAAAAAAGAAATAAATAGCATTACATTTCCATGTAAACAAAATTATAAAAAAACTTCTCAGTTGCAAAGTGATTACAGACTACCAGATATACCATTAGACTAAATCTGTGCACTATTCTATTGTTTATATAGGATAATCTTCTGGTCAAGTGTCTAGGTAAATTAATGTAATGGAACATTTGAATAAGTGTTTTACAAATGTAAGTTATTATTGAAAAGAGCAGGTCCGGACACAAAGCGACGGAATGAAACCGATGCTTTTATTTCAGCATAGCGAATAAACAAATCGGAGAGGGTGGGTGCATGTAACAGAAAATATCCGACCTAAGCTTAAATGGGGAGAAGAATGTGGGTTTTTTTTAATTCTAAAAGTAACAATACCTCAATCGAGAAGTTTGTATTCGTACGGAAATGATCAAGTATCAGGCGAAAACTGCGGACTACCATTTAAGTGGGAACTCATTTTAATCACATGTGATAAAGCAATGGATTCAGAAAACTTAACTTTATTCAGTACACTTTTGTTTAAATAAATTGTCTTGCAATTTCAATTATCTGAATATTTATGTACATATCCATAACCTACGAAAACGTACTACAAAGACAGATAGGATTAAAAATTATGTGAAGACGCAACGTGCTCTGAAAATGCTCGCTTTGTTTGCGCAAGGCATGCGGTAGACATACGTTGTGAGCGTCTAGAATGTGGTATGTATGCGCTCTGCATATGCAATCATCTGCCACAATAAAGTGGGGATACGCATGTCATATGCATCTCCAACGCACCCCCAACGCAATGAAAACGCAAAGTTCGTTAATCACTCGCTCCATGTGCGGTTCAAGTAAGGTAAAATACGGTAAATGTTTCAACGAACTGGTTGCGTATGAAAATTGTTTCACACGCAACTCAAACGCACTTGCTATACGCTTAAGTGTGACAGGGCCCTAAGAGACTAACACCATCAGAGGCAGCACAGTGACACCCATTCCGTAGTTTACGATATGTTGTCCTGAACATAACGCCTCGAAGAGCAAGTCTAGCTCTGCAGTGAGATGAAATAGGCATTTGTCAGAGCCTCCTTTTCTATCTATAACATAACACTCGTTTGCATAGAATTTATATTTAACCGACTAAACATTAGTCTTATTTTCCTCTGTAATTTAAAGGATAGGCATATTGTTACATATCCTCACATTTCTCTAATCAAACTAGTGTGATGGTTTCATCCTAGTTCCCTGTTAACCGACAGGTCTACGCCGGTCTATAGCGTGCTTAATGGTAAACTACTACATCCAGTAAGTGATTCCCTATCGATCTACCAGGCCTCCACTATGTGATCGGAGACAGTAACCAGATTGGTGTGGTTTACCGATGAAACGAGAGAGGCTACGGCGCTTCAGTCACGTCGAGACTAATGGAATTACATACCGTACAATAGTGATGGGTAAACTCGACGTATGAATGTTTAATGTTTGATAATCAGTGTATTACCGAGTTGATATTTCAAGTACATATGATACATGATGATATATATGAAACCAACATATATTATATTTTATGTTATTTAAAAACAAAATCAGTTTATATTCCTTGTTTTAACGATTGGGAATATCTGCTTCCTGCAAGTTTTGCAACTATTATACTCAGCTTATGGTATAACTCTAAGATAGTTTCAACCATTTCCAGGCGTACGTTATAAACAAACTAAACTGAAAATTTTGTAGCTTTGATTTGAAGATTTTTAAAAATGTTGTGTTAGATTCCAACAACAAAAATGCAAGTTAACATTTGTTTTGAACTTTGTTTTGTATTTTATCACCAGCACATGTATGTATTTTTCATATACATATTCACAGTGTTTCATTTCTAGGTTCAGTTGTCCCTTTATGTTATAAAACGAGTCATTAAGATTTATTTGACATCTCTTGTCATCTAAAAACATTTCAAAATGCAACAAGGCATATGAATAAAGCCATAGGTTTAGAATAGAGTTTCTTCGGCACTTCATTGAATTTATTTTTCTAACATTGTTCATTGTTTGGTATTAGATTGGCAACTGTTGTTCAAAGAAAGACTTTGTTAGAAGAAACTAGAAATATGTGCATGTGTGATGCACTGTGATGTCCCCCATCCCAACTTTTAAAAAGAAAATGACTCTTGGAGATGGACCTATCCTCATAACAAGTTTCGTTAAAAAAATATTATAAGGCTTTTGAGACATTGCCCTTAAACGAAAGCATCTCGGAACCACGGAATAATGAAAAGGAACCACGGAACCACGGAATAACGGACTGAACCGAAAACATAGCTTTGATGGGGACAAAACAACGCAACAATGAAGAATATTCTGTATTTATTGGGAATAATATCAATTTAGCATATAGATAATGAATTCGATTTCCACTTAAAAAGATATGAATATCAAACAAATCTGTAAAACAAGGTTATAAACAAATATACAATTGAAAAGTGAGTTTGCAAAATTGGGCTTTGCAGTCAATCGTTTCAAGATGTAAAGAGTTATCTCCCTTATTTCTCTTTTATTGGAATGTTGTTTAATGCAGCTTATAGACAAGTCCAATTCTTTAGAGAAATTGTAATGTCAAAATTGAGTCATTTACGTGACTTGGTATACAAAACATATTACATTAAAATGTCGGAAAGCTCTTGGATTACAACATTTTATAGACGTACAAAATATTTGTCATGTTTCAAAATCAAACCTCACTGGAAAAATAACAGAATAATGTTTCATCAATTATTTTCTATAAGGACAGTAACTTGATAGATATTAACGAAAGATTACATCATAGGTAAAATTATTCATTCATTGATAAGCTTATGGCTTAATATTTACACAATATGACACACTTTGAAAAAAGTAAAGGTTGAACTATGGCACTAATTTTTATAAGGAAATGTATTAATATCCGTGTCTCTGTGTAATATCACTTTATGAATGCAGATAAATTTAACAGTTTTATTTACTATGCATTCGATGTAAACTTCAAAATGTATGCCTATGATAGAAATCATTTCAAAACAGCAGAATATTATTAAGTGCAATTGCGTATCTTTGTGCATAGTTTGTCGAAGTCGAAAGCCGGATGATTGGAGATATCTCATTACAATCATAAAGTTCACAAAAAATAAAGATGTTAAAATAATATATCCCTAAATAAATTGAAAATAAACTGCAGGTTACAAAATCAGGAAATGCGTCAATTAAAAAACAAAGAATTCATGTCTAAAATCAATTACGTAAAAGCAATAATCGTGAATCTTCATCTCGCAAGATATGAAATAACGTATATATATTCGTACATTCGCAGAAATGAAAAAACATTTTTGGTACAGCTGAATTATTATTACTCTGAAACTTGGCAGAAACATTTAAAACACAAAGAAAGACAATAACATGATGTGTCATTGAAACGGGTCGTAATTACACTGCTCTAAATTACCAACCTAAAATCTGACATATTCTAATAATCCAATATACGTGTGCATTTATAATATCAGCAACCTCGACACCATTATTGAGTAACAGCTGAATTCTTTTTCACTGATCATGAGATGTGTCCGATCTTCCATACCCCAAAACAAGACAATATAATAAAGATTTCAAACGAACTACATGTATGTATAACTGTAAAATCATGGCTCGAAATAAGACAGGCCAATCGGAACAAAACAGATCAAAACAGTGTGGTTTTTGTCATAAACTTTAGTATCCAAGCCTGCACATAATATTCATGTTACAATTAACACCTAAAAACACATCTTTAAAAAAAAAGAATATTCCTGGTTATAAAGTTAAGAAAAACTATCCAACTAAATGAAATAACAGTTAATTAAGTTCGTTCTATTGTAGAATATTAGTAACAAGATGTGTTTGTGTGCCCCCGGATGCATCCTGCTCGCTGTGTCAAGGTCAAGGTCACAAGGTCAAATGTCATGGTGTCATCTGAAAGGTCTCATCACAAGGGATCCATATGTCAAGTATCAAAGAGCTAGCTCTGACCAATCAAAAGTTATGACCAAGGTTAAACTTTTTGTGGACAAACAGACAGACGGACGGACGGACGGAAAAGGTCAAATATCATGGTGTCATCTGAAAGGTCTCATCACAAGGGATACACATGTCAAGTATCAAAGACCTAGCACTGACAGTATAGAAACTATAGCCAAGGTTAAAGTTTTCGGAAAAGGCTCGCTGTGTCAAGGTCAAGGTCACAAGGTCAAATGTCATGGTGTCATCTGAAAGGTCTCATCACAAGGGATCCATATGTCAAGTATCAAAGACCTAGCTCTGACGAATCAAAAGTTATGACCAAGGTTAAAGTTTTTGTGGACAAACGGACAGACAGACAGACGGACGGACGGACAGACGGACAGGTGAAAAACAATATACCCCCGGAATCTCCGATTCGGGGGCATAAAAAGGCATACAATTGCTATACCGTAACGTTTGCATTTGTTTAAGTATGCCCATAAAAGTCAATTGTCAATTGAACTACACTGCTATCCTTGTATGTAGAAGCTTCCTATGTTTCTGGCAAGATTTCATCATTCGAATCGTGGCCTGAATGAAATCCCTTGAGTCCAGTATGTTCTAGTGGTATAAATTTAGATTAATACAGTATACTTGGTAATAAAGCATAAAAGCATATCCGAAATAACTTGACAATGTGCATTTACGTTACTCACATGTTTCTAAACGTGAAAACTTACAACCCTTTCATCTTAACCATTTTTTATACAAGAGGGAATACATATCATTGGTATTAAAGCATGGTATGTCTTTGACATTATTGGTGGATAACTAGTTGGAAAACTCATTAAACGTAATCTAAAACGCTTTTATCTGTATCAAATACAACAGCAAACATACATACTAAGATACAGATATTTGATTGCAAAAGGTACTGAATCTGGTTTGGGTTTGAAGAATGCGTCCTTGGTGGGCATAGGGTTGACTCAGCCAGCCTGTTTCTGAAGTTTCAAACTCTGATTATACTACATTAGATAGATTTTGATATTTAATCCCCTTATTATTTAGGAGCTACAGAAGCTCCAAGAGGTTCTTCTGGTTCTGGTTTGGGAGTGAAGAAGACGTCCTTGGTGAGCATAGAGTAAACACAGCCTGCCTGCTTCTTTTCGTTGATCTCTGGGTTGTTGATGTTATTGCACTGGTAGTCCATGGCCACCTTGTTGATCGCTTTGGTTAACAGTTTGTGAAAGTTCACTGTGCCGGGGTCCACTCCTTTAACGGTGTCCCACAATGCCTTCACAAACCAGGATCCTTCAGTGGGGCGGCGGAATGCATAGTGACCTTGGGGGAAATACAGATGACAGGTGTTCAAGAACAATGTGAACATATTTTAAACACAATGGATAAAAGTTATATGTTTTTCCAAGAAATGTCCCAAACGATCTTGTAAGTAGAAAGGAAGAAAAGTTAACCCTATTAACAAAAGTCTCTTCTCTAACTGGCTGAGGAGATGTGTATTCAGAGATGGTAAGAACAAAATGACCAAAATGGGAGCGATCAGAGTTCACAGATGACCTACAGGCATTTCTTTCTTAGAGCTATTAATATGTACCGGTAATAATAATTACCAAGTATTAAAAAACCTGCGTTGGTTTATTAACTTGAACTTTAAACCTCTTTTTATTCTTTTCTAAAGTAAGCCTCCATTCATGGTCATAAACAACCTCACACGAATGTTCAATGGAATATCACAAGGACGTTTTAAACACCACTTCTAACTTGACCCTGAAAGTAGATATTCCCGAAACAATTTTGAAGTTTTAACAAATTTATAAATTGAAGATTTATTATCAACGAAGAAGGTATTCGAACCCAGAGCCTCTATGATCAAGCAGGGCTTTTACCGCTTGAGCTACCGAGGCTTCATGTCAACTGATGTCATGTTCCCCTCACATTATGTCCACATTTTCAAACAAACCCTAAGGAAAGGTTTTTATCCCTTTACATAGAAATGCACAGCCTACCTGGAGGTGTGGCATACACTATACAGAAGTCCTTGTAGCAGGGTGCGGGGGAGATGGTGTATTCAGGCTCAGTGAGAGCGTCCACCACATCCATATCCTCCTGAACAGTCACACCCTCATCAAGCTTTTTCCCTCGACATGCCTGAACACAAGAGGTTCAACTTCATTTCTCAATGGATTTTCGAGGTTATTCTTTTTCCACACATATAGGATTCCACACATATATCGTTTGGAAATACAAACACATCCTTGCCAGATTCATTATATTCAATCTTACTGTAAAGCCAAAATGCGGGTTTGCATTAGATCATGTCGTTTTATCCTTAACTTGTTCTATCATACCAGATCACATACTTTGAAATAGATCATTGGTCCTATCATAATGGATCATGTCATTTGATACTGGATCATGTCTTTTGATACTGGATCATATCCTTTCATACTGGATCATGTGCTATCATTCTTGATCATGTACTGGATCATCACATTTCAAACTGGATGGTTACACTGGATACTTGATCATGACTTTATATATTGAAGCATTACATTACAAACTGGATCATAGACGACTCAGACTTATGGTTAAACAATTGTGTGTCATATGCACTTCACTTTTAATTCCACGCAAGCTAGCAGAAAATTGGTAATAATAGATTCAAAACCAACCTGAATAAGGAATATTTTTGGTTTTCCAGCGAGTTTAGGGCAGTGGACATCAGAGAAGCTAGAGACAAGTTCCTCGGTGTGAATGGTTCCTGTTTTACCACGTATCACGTCCTTACATTCCAATACATTGTATCGGGCGTGGTCAACTGATAACTCCTGGTCTCCGTGGGAGGTGATCGCAACAGCCAGGCAGTCAGCATCACTGTGGTCTTCCTTTGATACTGCAAAGAAAGATTGGGATGATTTCAGGGGGAGGTTTTGGGAACAGCCATTGAAAGAGTAATATGGTTATGCTGAATGACAAATGGAGACAATGACAATCAGATTTATCCTGAAATTAGTTAGTTTAGAGATTTAACTAAAAGCAACTATCTCGGACAAATATTTATAATTTAAATTTATTTTTGGAAGTTGTTTTCTTTATGTTCTTTATGTTTATGAATCTGCAATTGAATTTCGTCGGTGATTTTATCTAACTGGTGGTCACATTCAATCAACTATTTTCAAACTTTTAGAACTTGACATCATGCTTAAAATCTTTACCACAATTACATAGAGTCTAACCTGCAGTGAACCAGTCTATCATATCTTCACCGGTCATGTCACGCTTGATTCTGATATCCTGAAACCCAAGCTTCTTGAAGACATTCTCGAAATGCTCGGCGTCTAGATCTGCTCCAATCCTTTTGTCAGCCCCTTCAAACTGCTCGTTGCAGACAATCAGTGCCACGCCCCTTCTATGGTGGTTAAAGTTGTACTCATCCGACTCCTCCCATTCTACTGGCTTCTGACCTACCTCGGGAAGGAGAAATACTCGTTTGTACTTCGTCAATTGCACGTAAACATGACCTTAAGCAGAATATGTGCTGCTGCAAGATAACATTGATTTTGGAGTCATTAATATACATATGCTTTCTGAAAATGAACTCACAATATTATTCATCAGGGTAGTGACTGATACATACTAGTATTTTAATACTTGTTCAAACACCCATTGGTTACAGCATATCGCTGTCTTTCCAATCGTATTTTGTTAAATGATAGGTTAAAAAAAGAAGAAAATTAATATTAAGTTCTTAATGGATATTGCCTTTTTTGTAGCTAAATGCGTTGACACATCATTGATGTATGTCTTTTAAAATATACAGAAAGGGGTTTTTTTTTCTTAAAAGAATGCTTTAAAAGAAATATGCTCAAAAATGTTTTAAAGTTTATAATTTACAGTACTTGACTTCTGAAAACTATGTGTAAGTTGTATTTACCACTCCTTTAATGCATTTAGTTTCTTACGTCACTGAGAGAAGAAAGTGTGTTTGCTATACCATATTAACATGATTTAACATGAACAATGTTTTCATGTATGTATTTCTTTACACAGTGAATAATGTGACTTAATTTATGGTCAGTACTCCAGATAAGCAGCATGTCTGCATATATGACGTAACAAAATTCTTAACATTTTCTTTCAAACCCAAAAGAAGAAAAAAATGCTTGCGTACGGTACACAGCGATATAAAACGCTAACGTAGTCAAACCTAAACTAGTCACAAATGGATATCATAACTCTTCAAAATATAATTTTCAGTGCTTTATACATGTTCATAATTATCATTACATTTTCAAGATGCTGTTTTATATGCAGAGATATACCCATTTATGTTAATCCATGAGTGCACAATCTCATTTCTCAAATGAAATATCCAATTGTCCGAAATCAAGGGGGTATAATTTTACTAAAGTACACAATCAAAATGGACAAAACTCAATTGTTACCAAAACAGGAAGTAAATACCCAATAGCTCCAACCTTATCTGAAGCATTTTTTCAAGACAAAGGTTGTGATTTTGTAAGCAATAGGAATATATTCAATGATGTCACAAACCCAAAAGAAGAAAAAAATGCCTGTCACAAACAACTTTCATTGTTTGTAATTTTGAAACTTCATTACAAATCTTACGGGTAACTTTACTAACCATGGAGCAGTTACTTCACTTACTAATTACTTTTGAAGAATCAGTAATTGTTTAAAACATTATGTAGTTTGCATTGTACTTACTCTGTACACAACTCTGCACTGCACTATATACTTGTACGCCACAAACACGATCTTAATGAGAGAAAAGGAAATTGCAAAGCATGCCACAATCTTCAACGTGATATCATGCAAATATATTACTACAAAAAATCAAATGTTTTTTTAAAATACTAAATAAATACTGTTATAAAATATCTATTCATATATTCATTTGGCATTGAACTCATCTTGAACGTTTTTCACGCTAGTTATTGGTATCTACATATGTGATGAACATATTTTCTATATAATCAAATTATTTCTTTAATGATTTTACATGGTTTCTAGTTACATTAGCCAGATGATGAATATTTCTATCTTGAGTTCATCATTTATCAAATGTTGATAACATTTATAGCATGTCTATAACAGCGGACCAATGTTTCATAATAATAATTTCAAATTGATAAAACATTTACTAATACACCATCTTCCTACGCAGAGCCTAAAAGGCCAGTTTCCAAACTGTCATTTTATGCCTTGCTGCAAAGCCTTGAGTTTTCTGTGCTTGCTTTCTAGTCTGTAGGGGCACTATAGCAGCACAGAAAAGTAAAGTCTCTGCAGCAAGGCATAAAATGACAGTTTGGAAACTGGCCTTTTAGGCTCTGCTTAGGAAGATGCTAATACACAAGCTCAATTGATTGGAGAGGCGTAGAGTTACCCAGTCTCCATATACATTACATTACATTCTGGTTCAGTGGTTAACAGTCGCATGACAACTCGCCAGGCTTGGTATTAACAAGCCCTTGTGATATATTCTATGAATCTTAAGTTCTCATTAGTTCATTTTATAATAATAATTAGAACAATATATTCAAAAGAGACGATCCGATGTTTACATTTTGGAAATAATTTCTTTAACCTATTATTTAACCTAATATTTTTTTCCCTTTATTTACTTCTTTCTAGAAACATTTACAGACCTATATGAAAATGAAATAAACTTACTTGATAAGAATATTAAACAAGACCTAATAGTCAGGGAACCAAGAGACATATTTTCAGAAAAAAGTGATCGCTCTGCTAATTTTTGTTTGACCTCATATAAGCTATAAGGACATATTGAAGTGCCAGAAAAATGATGTTGGTAAAACGATCACTCTTGCAAGAATTTGTAAGAGAGTCGTTTCCATGGCAACCATCCAAAAAACCGAAAGTCTATGTAAATCGCTAAAACTGCCGTACTGAACATTTTTACTTTATGATTCAAATTGTTTGTAATGAACTGAAAACCTTTGTCTTATAGTTCTTAGTTATTGTCTTGTGGATAAATGACCACAGTCCTTGAAACATGCTATTCTGTATACTTCCTGGTTACCTTCAAGCAGGTAATTATGTTACCTGCAGACCTCAGGGTCCCCTTTCACAAATCACTAAGGTGAACTTAAGTCCTTAGGTAGCCTTAGTGCAATGTTAAAGAATGGGAGTTACGGTCAACCTAAGTTAGTGGTTTTTTGTAAAAGGAGGCCCAGGTAACTAAGGTAAACCATGAGAACACCTTCACAATCGTCTCATTATGAATGAACTAGTGATCTCTACAATGTAATGGGGAAACTTGATCCATAATCCGAGCTATGCAATTAGATCTATGGAAGTGTACATGCAGGAAAATATACATTTAGTAAATTTAAATCGCACATGTTATACTTACTGTCCAAAGTGGCGTCTATCGAGTCATCCATTACGCCTCCACGGTTTCGTCTTTGAGTAAAATCCTTGATCGAGAAAAATACTGTCACATTCCCACGTTTTTAATCTCTAAATCTACACTGACATTAAAATAACCTACTCTTAGTAAGGTGTAACCATAATATTTAAAACAATTTGAATCAACAGGTTGTAACAGGTTGTAATCGCAGCGCTCTCAAAAGTCTTGACGTAGAGCTAATTTTAGCACTGTTTCAACAGGGAATACCCTGACCTGGCAGCTAGCTTTTAAAACAAATCAGTCAAATCAGACATAGATTTACACTTAATAACGATGCACCATTATTGCAGTGAGGAAGAATAACCTGTGTCGTAAGTATTGAAAGTGCACAAGTGAATAGGTGTTATAATTGTTACCAAATAAGTATATGCAACAAATGGATCATACACTGTTTCTTTGGGTAAAGATTAAGAGATCTAAAATTTAAAAAACAAAACAAGAACGTATGTATTTTAAAGAATAAAGATATTGGGTTCACTTACTTTAAAAAAAAATCTATGTTGAAAGCCTTGACCATTCAGTTTTTCGATTTTGGCTTCAATCCAAGTAAAATTAGAAGTGTTTTCATTCGTAAAAACAGATGTCCCCCCCCCCCCCCCCCCCCATTACACAATTTCAGCTGAATTTTGTTTCGGAAATTACTTACAGTTTTTTTAAAAACTTTTTCTAACCTAATAAAAACCATATTCTTTCTGTAAAACAACAAAATGTAAGTTTGGTTCTATTTATGTAACTAACCTTTCCCTTCAAAATGATAAAGTCCAAACTGTTCCAGTGGACACCCTAAGACGTATAACTAGAACAATTTTGAAACCCCAAAAAATCACATCCACATGATATGAAGAGGATGTATAGCAAGTTTGATGAAGATTGTCAAGTAGTTTCAGAGTTATGCTCCGGAAACTAACCATACCTTTAAAAATGACAAAGATCAAACTGTCGCCATGGAAAGCCAAAACATTTTGTACAAGAATTTGAAACCTCCAAAAGGTACATATACATCATATGAGGAGGATGTATACCAAATTTGGTGAAGATTGATCAAGTAGTTTCAGAGGTATGCTCCGGAAACTAACACTACACTTCAAAATGAGAAAGTCCAAACTGTTTCCATGGTAACTAAAAAAATAAAATTGAAAAGAATTTGAAACTTTAAAAAGGCACATCTACACGATATGAAGAGTATTTATACCAAATTTGGAGATCAAGTAGTTTCAGAGTTATGCTCCGGAAACAAACGGGAACACGGACGGGAACTCAGCCAAACCCTTCCGAGGAGACAAAATGAAATCGTTGTAGAAGACTAGCTGTCTATCAAACCCGATATAGTTTGGTTATACGTGGTAATAGTAAAAGCTAGTATTACAGGGCCATAACTACATGTGGTCTATATATCGTTCACTACACAAAAGAACATAAAACTAATTTTATGGAGTATTTACGATATTGACATTAGAAATGTATCACGTTTCAGCGTCTAAAAAGCAATTTATTATCGTATTGCACTTCAGTTTGTCAATCTCAAACGGTTGGATTTCTTAACAGAGGGGTACTAAGTTCTCTGGTATGGATTCTTTTTAAACGGCTCGGGTGATATTTGCCAATATGGAAATCAGATGGCTATAATCATAGATATTAAATCGTAGCCTTACTACCATCATACTAGTTTGATATAAACGCTCTGACCATTGCCTGAAGGCATAAAACAAGGTTGAGAAGATCTATTTCATAAAGAATATAAATCTCATAATTTCGTAACTTTGATTCATATTCATGTATCGCTGTGAAATGTATAACATTCGGTTTTATATCAACACTTCACGTTTCATGTATCATAAGAATTCTTTGTATGTTATTTTCATTCAGTTTTATTGGTAATTTTGTAGTTGGTGGTTTTAACATAAAAGGGGAGATTAATAAGTTATAGATGTTGGTACCGATATACGCCAAAAATCAGTGCCATAATTGTGATATTGAGTTATACTATCTATAGGCCCTTTTGAAAGCACTCACCATTGATCACAGTACATATGAGGCTTAGTATGATGACTAGCTGCTCTAGAAATTCTAGAAAGGCTGACCACATGACCAATGTGAAGGCAAAGAAGCACTTTAGTATTCGAGTTCGGCAAAAGAGTCAACAGAGTTTAGGGGGGTCGCAGATCTTTAAAGAAGCAGTAGCACGTTTTTAGGGGGAGTAAAAGGTGATGTCAGGAAAATGAAAATTAATGGTTCCAATTGAAAGACATTGTATTTAAACTAAAAGGAGTGGTAATAATTAAAATATATAATGTTAAGTTAGACATTTGATTGCTTTTTCTTACACAAAATGAATTAAAGGTGTTCGCACAAAATGGCCGCCAATGGTTTTTATGTGAATCTTCATACTTTGTCCTCTGACTATGGATGATTGGCTTGTGTAATGAGATTTTTGAAACTGTCAAAATAATACATTTAGTATTAATTCACAATTATTAGTAACAAATTTAAAATATAAAATAAAATAAAATAAAACGTGAAACTGACCCTTTAAAAGATTACTAATATTTACGGTCAGGAAAAATTATAAAATTGCCCTGGTCCAGGACTTACTTATGTTTGGTTGCTGAATTAATATTTACGAGTTTTATTTTACTGACTGTTTTATTTCAAGTTATATGAACTTATTGACTTCCCTTCATATATCACAACTTATTGAAGGCTGGTTTAATAAGGGTTGTTTAGATATGTTATCTTCTAATAACCTTTGTTTCCTGCCCAGTAGTGACTTTGTCAAAACCTTAAATACAAAACAGCACAACAATGTGGTAGATTCTTCATTTATTTGAAAACACATGAATTTACAAAATAATTCATTGAATTCCCATTACTTAACAACTTATATATTTTACAATTCGTCTACAAGTTGATACACATTATATCCTTCTTCTCTTTCATAATCCTTGGATTATGGTTGATGATGTAATAAAGTATCAATCATCTGTTAAGAAGTTTGAATAACCAATTTGAGCAAGTATATGAATCTAGATAAACTAAAGATAAAATTCTTCATTACAAATACTGAAGCTGTATTGTCGTATGTGATATAGATTCAAAAACAAAATAATTGTGAACATAAAAGTGTTCATGAAAATACTTTTCAAAGGAAAGAAAAGTTGTATGTTGGTTTCATTCACAAGTTAGAAATTAATATAATTATTTATGACACACATTGAAAAATAGAGCCATTGGCTCTGTAGCTCATCAGGCTTCATCATCAATTATGCTGTAGAGTGTGGCCAATGATACCCCCTTTGTAGAGGCCACAGGGGCACCAATCATAAAATTAAGTATATATAGGCGACAAGTTTCAGTTTTCTAGGCCTTATACTTCAGGAGAAGAAGATGAAAATAGATTTGAAGGATGTTCCTGTTGCCTTTATTAGGGGTCACAGGGCAACCAAAGCTACAATTTATAATCCTCACTAGCCAAGGTGTCTGTACACAAAGTTTCAGCTTTCTAGGCCTCATGGTTCTGGAGAAGACAATGAAATAGGATTTTAGGGCGTGGCAGCTGTGGCCCTTATTAGAGGTCACAGGGCCACCAAAGCTACAATATATAATCTTCACTAGCCAAGGAGTCTGTACAAAAAGTTTCAGCTTTCTAGGCCTGATGGTTCTGGAGAAGAAGATGAAAATAGGTTTTTAGGGCGTGGCCCCTGTGGCCCTTATTAGGGGTCACAGGGCCACCAAAGCTACAATTTATAATCCTCACTCTTCAAAGAGGCTATACACAAAGTTTCAGCTTTCTAGGCCTTATGGTTCTGGAGAAGAAGATGAAAATAGGTGTTTAGGGCGTGGCCCCTGTGGCCCTTATTAGGGGTCACAGGGCCACCAAAGCTACAATTCATAATCTTCACTAGCCAAGGTGTCTGTACAAAAAGTTTCAGCTTTCTAGCCTCATGGTTCTGGAGAAGAAGACGAAAATAGGTTTTTAGGGCGTGGCCCCTGTGGCCCTTATAAGGGGTCACAGGGCCACCAAAGCTACAATTTATAATCCTCACTAGCTAAGGAGTCTGTACACAAAGTTTCAGCTTTCTAGGCCTTATGCTTCTGGAGAAGAAGATGAAAATAGGTTTATAGGTCGTGGCCCCTGTGGCCCTTATTAGGGGTCACAGGGCCACCAAAGCTACAATTTATAATCCTCACTAGCCAAGGAGTCTGTACACAAAGTTTCAGCTTTCTAGGCCTTATGGTTCTGGAGAAGAAGATGAAAATAGGTTTTTAGGGTGTGGCCCCTGTGGCCCTTATTAGGGGTCACAGGGCTACCAAAGCTACAATTTATAATCCTCACTAGCCAAGGAGTCTGTACACAAGGTTTCAGCTTTCTAGGCCTTATGGTTCTGGAGAAGAAGATGAAAATAGGTTTTTAGGGTGTGGCCCCTGTGGCCCTTATTAGGGGTCACAGGGCCACCAAAGCTACAATTTATAATCCTCACTAGCTAAGGAGTCTGTACACAAAGTTTCAGCTTTCTAGGCCTTATGGTTCTGGAGAAGAAGTCGAAATTCCACAAAGTTTACGGACGGATGGACGGACGGACGGACGGACGCCGGACACCATGCCATGCCATAAGCCCATCGGGCCTTACAGGCCAGATGAGCTAACAATCTGAATGGCACTTAATAAAGGCATCTAGAAAACATATATTGAACAATGGCACAGAATGATACTCACACCAAAAGGAGATGTAAAGATATCCTAATAAAAAAGTTTTCTCTGTGAGTAATATCAATAAAAAAATATACTGGTAATATAAAAAATTAGACAAAAACACTCTAAAAAACTACATCAAGATTAATGAGAAGCAAGTTACACATTTTAGCTTTAAATTACCTACAGAGATAATTACACAAGTTGATTCCTTATCTTAAAAAAATTCCATTTTGAAATCAAAATAGTTTTTAAAATATCTGGGATACGTGATATAATGTATAAAATGTTTTAGCGTATATTTGTGCATTGTTTGTGATAGCAAAACATAATGAATAATCATTAAAAAATAACCATAACATAACTGATATAAAATTACAAGATACATGGAACAAAATCGGAATGTTTCAGTCTAAATACATAGCACACTATAACAACAAAAAAATAACCTTTCAAAAGCACATAAAAGAGAAATGTACTGACATGTATCAAAAAAGTATACACTTTAAAGGATGTAAATGAAGAGTTTGAAGTAAACATATTTTTAAAAGAAATCTTTCCTAAGGTGTTCCATCTTCCTATGCAAAGCACGAAACGCCAGTCTACGAACTGTCAGTTTTATACCTTGCTGCATACCCTTGAGTTTTCTGTGCTGATATATGCACCCCTACAGGGGTTTGTTAGCAACCTCCAGTTATTTTCTGATTGGACTATTGATTCTCTTCAAGTAAGCTAGAGAGCAAGCACAAAATATTCAAGGGTATGCAGCAAGACATAAAACTGACAGTTCGGAAACTGGCATTTTAGGCTTTGCGTAGGAAGATGAAGGCGTTCATGTTTGAATACTCAAGCCTAACAGGTTCAAGATCCAGCAACTGTTAACATTGCATAAGTGTTTCTCCTTTGTTTCATTTTCTTTGCAGCACTTGTCTTGTGTGGTGTGAAGAAACTATACTTGGTAATGAGGCATTGTAAGTGTTCATAATTTATTTAGCAACTACATGGTTTAAAGTCTTAGAGTTTCTTCAGAACTAAAATATAGAAATATTCTTTTAACAAAGCATGGTACATTTACATCACATTAGGTTTATCCTTTATCAGCGCTTCATGTATTCAGCAGATCAAGACACTAGAGCTCAAAGAGGTTTTCTTGTTCTGAGTTTGGAGTTACAAAGACATCAAGCATCGAGTAGACATAGCGAACCTGTTCTTGAGCAGCAAAATCTGGCTTCAAGAAAATCAGTAACCGCTAAGACATTTGTTGCTTGACAGTGAAGAGCGGGTAGAAGGAAAGATGAAGACAAATTTTGCTAACTCAGCCATAACTATAGATCCGCAAAGGATCTAGCTTATCGAAAATTGGACAGGACTTTTATTCTTCCAGTAATGAGATCAGCTCCAGAACTATCCAAGAGGTTCCTCTGGTTCTGGTTTTGGAGTGAAGAAGACGTCCTTGGTGAGCATGGAGTAGACACAGCCAGCCTGCTTCTTGGCGTTGATGACTGGGTTGTTGATGTTATTTGACTGGTAGTCTAGAGCTACGTTGTTGATCGTCTTCGTTAACAGTTTGTGGAAGTTCACTGTGGCCGGGTCAACGCTTTTTACCGTGTCCCAGAGTGCCTTCACAAACCAGGATCCCTCAGCCGGGCGGCGGAATGCAAAGTGACCTGGAGAATGGTAAAGATAATTAAATGATTGATAGAGTTGAAAAGTTGAGTTGAGTTGAGTTGATTGAAAGAGTATTATATTTATCATAAAACCCTTAAACATGGTATCATAATTTGACCTTATTTACTTACAGAAATTGTCTTCAATCATTCCATTACTAGAATTAAAGAAATGATAAGTGCATAAGGAAGGCATTAAGGAAGGCTGATCTAGCTTATGACTTAGTTTTTTTCAATTCATAACATTCAACCCCCAACTATTACTTTTATCAATAGGTACAACCCCGCCCCTCCCTCTCCTATCCCTCACACCCCCAGCCCTTTTCAAAATTCTCGGATCCGCCACTGGGATATTGTAAATTCTCTTTATCTCTCTCAAACAATGATCATCACGAATACAATTATTGTTTTTTGTTCAACAACAACTGATTGCCCATGACACTAAGCCTACCTGGAGGTGTGGCATACACTATACAGAAGTCCTTGTAGCAGGGTGCGGGGGAGATGGTGTATTCAGGCTCGGTGAGAGCGTCCACCACATCCATATCCTCCTGGACAGTCACACCATCATCAAGCTTTTTTCCTCGACATGCCTGGTAACAGTTCAATGATATATTCATCAATACAGAACTCGAACTAGTATCTGATATAAATTGACAGGTTTTCATCATATCAGTTGTGTCATTTCATATAAGAGCATGTCATTTTAACTTAATTGATATTATTCATTTTTATCATTTCATATAATTTTAGATAATCTTATTTCACATCGAAGCATGCCATTTCAAGTTGGATAATGTTATTTCATATCCGACCATGTAATTTCAAATTGGAACAAGTCATTTCATATTTGATCATGTCATTTCACATTGGAACAAGTCATTTCATATTGGATCATGTCATACAAGTCATGTCATATCCAATCATGTCATTTCATATTGGAACAAGTCACTGGATCATGTCATTTTATATCACATCATTTAGTTCTATATTCAAGGATGTTGTTTCATAGTAGATAATTTGATTTCATTTTGGATATCATATCAATCATTTCATATGGAGGCATGTCATTTCATATTGTATAATGTCATTTTATATCAGAGCATGTAATTTTGGATAGGATAATTTTATTGTTAATTCATATCATATCATATCATATCATATCTTATCTCGACTTGCACAGCAATGTCGGTTTACCATTGGTCAAAACCGGTCACGTGCCGTAGGTATATTTAGCTATGTTAAACTGGGCCACGCGCCCCCCTAGTAACAAGCAACGACGGAGTGTCAAGAGTTATCTCCCTTGCCCATTGTTCGGTAAACAAGGCCACGCTACGCTCGATTGTTGTAACGTCATGTATGCTCGGTGAATTGCCCTGCACATGCTAAAGTCAGCTTTAAACAAAAAACATTACTGGTATAAGTGAAATGTTCTTCGAATAGGATTGGTACCTCAAAATACATTAGCAAGTCATACGGCATCTCAACGGCATGTTGACCCGCTCACTCGCGGCAAGGTTGTCCATCAGCGAGGTTCAGATTCAAATAATGCAAACAGAAATCCGACCTATGAATAATAGTTAAGTTAAAAGTCACCGCTTTTTGTTTATTGTACCCTCAAACCAACCTGTACATTCTGCTATGATGTCTGTCTCATCTATAACTCCGACACTATCAAATTAATCTCGCTTGGTCCTACTCGACAGTCCGCCATGACAGGGACTTCTACGGCCGCTTCATATCGAATGTGGTGCGAATGCACGAGGTCACGTGACCAAACAATCAAACATAAGAAATGACCGCATTGCTCGGTATTTTGATTTTTTTTCGTAAATCCTAAATTTCCGTCTAGTACCGTGGGCTTCGCTCCGGTACGAGACCATATTTTTGGTCATTAACGCGATGGTGTATAAATTATATTTGTAAATACCTAAATAAAAGAGTAACACTGATCTGATCAGACGCCACTTTGGCCAATCTCATCTTTCAAGCCAGATTTAAAGCATTTAGAAAAGGTGCTCGTCGAGATAAATTCGTTACCATGTGTCCGCGAGTTTGATATGGAGATTTATCATGTGTCCGAGTTAAATATCAAACTCGAACTTCGTTCTCGTTTGATATTTAACTCGGACACATGATAAATCTCCATATCAAACTCGCGAACACATGGTAACTTATAATATATCATATCATTTCACATGAGATCATGTCATGTTATGTAGTATCTGAACATGTTCTTTTATACAGGATCAATTCCACTGATACAGGTTCATGACATTGTAAATTGGATACAACTTATCTTACTTGATCAGTACATTTCATATTGGTTCTTACATTTCAATAAATGGCATTAAACTTAGATAATCTCCTTTCATATTTAATTCTGTACGACATTTCACCCAACCTGAAGAAGGAATATTTTTGGTTTGCCAATGAGTGTAGGACAACAGACATCAGAAAACTTCGAGACGAGTTCCTCGGTATAAATCGCTCCACTTGAACCCAGTATCATGTCTTTACATTCCAATACGTTGTAGCGGGTGGGGTCAACCACAAACTCCTGCTCTCCGTGGGAGGTAATCGCAACAGCCAAGCAGTCAGCATCACTGTGGTCTTCCTTCGATACTACAAGGAAAAATAGAGCCATTGGCTCTGTAGCTCATCAGGCATCATATCAAGTTTGCTTTATACAGGCAAGATGAGCTAAAAATGAAACTGATGTTACCTATTGCAAGAAAACCTCTAAAAAAATTAGAAAACAAATGTATTATTATTCAACACTTTCTAGATCGCCAATATCAGACAGTGAAAGAAGTCCACACTAAAATATCCAAGGAGAAATAAATTTGCCCTAGACTGTCATCTAATGGAGAAAAATAGGTTTTTAAGATTGTGACCCCTGTGACCCTATTTGGGGTCATGGGGTCACAAAACCTACAGTTTAGAATCCCAATGGGCCAAGGAGTCTACATGCAGTCTTTCAGCTCAATAGACCTTTAGGAGCTAAAGATGATGATGAAAATAAGTTTTTAAGGTTGTGACCCCTGTGACCCTATTTGGGGTCATGGGGTCACGAAATCTACAATTTAGAATCCCCATTGGCCAAGGAGTCTGCACATATAATTTCAGCTCTCTAGAACTTTTGGAACTTGAGAAGAAGATGAAAATAGTTTTTTAAGGTTGTGACCCCTGTGACCCTAATCTACAATTAAGAATCCCCATAGGCCAAGGAGTCTGCACATATTACTTTCAACTCTCTAGACCTTTTGGAACTGGAGAAGAAGATGGGAATTGGTTTTTAAGGTTGTGACCCCTGTGACCCTATTTGGGGTCATGGGGTCACGAAATCTACAATTAAGAATCCCGATTGGCCAAGGAGTCTGCACATATCATTTTCAACTCTATAGTCCTTTTAGTACTGGAGAAGAAGATGAAAATAGGTTTTTAAGGTTGTGACCCCTGTGACCCTATTTGGGGTCACAGGTTCACCAAAGTTACAAATTAGAGGTACTTGTACTAAGGTACTTGTACACAAAATTTCAGCTCTCTAATGTGTATGGTTCATGAGGAGAAGTCGAAAGTGTCAAAAGTTTACGGACGGACGGACGACGGACGACGGACGGACGCGCCATGCCATAAGCCCATCTGGACTTTCAGTCCTGATGAGCTAAAAATTGGGATGATTTTCAGGGGAGGTTATTTGAACAGCTTATAAACATTAAACGTTACTTGGGTAATATCATTTTGAAAACCAGACATTATGTAGTACATCTTTCTTTGATAAATATGAGTTGGTAGCATTTGATAGTTCCTCAACATGTAAGCAGGGTATAGCACCTTACATAGCATATGCAATTGTTCAAATCAAAGTACATTCTGTATTTCTGAAAAACAATTTGTTGTACCGGTATGTGTTATGCAATTGTGATATATTTTGCATTTGAGGACAATGAAAATCTAATTTAATGAAATCATTGAATTAAAATAAAACACTATGGAATTGAAGCAAGTTTCAAGGCCAAAGCAATTCATGAAGGATGCTCACTTCAGTAGAAGTTTATGTCTCATGTATTATCTTTAGAATGTCTACATCCCAAAACTCAAACCTGAGTTTTTATAGTTGTCGAAGAAATCATCAAGTATTAAGCAAAAACTGCTTGCAGCCGTAGTGAGAACTGTTGTGTTTATTGAACTAGGGAGATGACTTGCATAGCTATTCTGAACATGCCTTGTCTGAGAACTGCCACTTTGAACCAAAAAACATTGTCTTGCACTTGGAGACATTTAATTTTTGTAAGATTCCTTTAATAAAAATTGTTAACCTGCAGTGAACCAGTCCCTCATATCTTCATCCGTCATGTCAAACTTGATTCTGATATCCTGAAAACCAAGCTTCCTGAAGACATTCTCAAAATAGTCGGCGTCAAGATCTGCTCCCTTCCTACTCGGGTTTCCTTCGAACTGTTCATTGCACACGATCAGCGCCACGCCCCTTCGAGGGTGGTCGAAGTTGTAGCTATCCGACTCGTCCCATTCAACTGGCTGCTGGTCTCCCTCTGAGGAGAAGTATTCTCTGTAATAGGAGATCAGGTCAAATCTGTAGAACTGAAATCTTATTTCTGGTATAGTTTCGGTAAACATCAAAGGCACCACCCTACCTGTGTTCCACAATAAAGTATTATTTTGAGTGACGTCATGAAACCATGGTCCATGAATTATTTTTTTAACAAATTTGTATGTTTGTATTCAAAAAAATGGATATTTTTGTCAAAAACATGTGGAAATTTATGTCTGCATTAAAGCCATAAAAAGGAATGATGAATTGAAGTTGGTGTTTGAACAAAGGTTATTTTATCCTGCCTGCCAGTTGCCTGTTGATTTCAAACAAGTTTCATATGATACCTTCTATATACTGTAGATGATATACAATTTTGAGACCAGCTGCCCACTTTTATCAACCACAAGTCCCATTTCTATTGAAAATAAACAAATTACTTCCTATACTATACTTGTCAAATAGAATTAAATGGGTCTCTGAAAGAGGTAGAAAGATATTTGGAGAAACTACTCATTTACTGGGCACAGCTGATTAGATAAAATGAGTAGGTACAAAAAATGTTCACAGTGTTTATTATTTCATCATTTATAAAATCCAATTAAGTCTTTAGTTACAGAACCAATGAAAACTTAGCAGCATAAACCCGAAAATAAATGAGACTGTGTAGATGCAAGATGACACTAACACAAGAGTCTGTTCAAACATTTTTAAGTGATTTCATTTTACTTTGATTTAAATATTGTTGAAATATTAAGCCTAATTTTATCATAATTCAAATATATGATAATATACCGGTAGTTAAGATATATGATTATATAGTTAAAATATATGGTAATATAGTTAAAATATATGATAATACATCTGTATAGGTCGAATTTATGATAATATAATTAAACATTATAATTAATTAACCATTTTTAAAAATGAAGTTTTATTGTTCAAATACAATACAGAGTTGTCAAATATGTCGTCTTTGCTCCAATATAATTCCTGTAAATGACTTGTCATCACAACAAAAACTACAAGTGGAAAAGTCCCAGTTCAGATGGAATTTTTTAATATTTCCTGTTGTAACAGGATCTGCTTGTACCTAAATGACAACAAGGAAACAAGCCTTGTATATTGCACAACAACTTTACCTTACCTAGTGCTTATTATTTAGTTTTTTAATTCATATCTAGAAATTAATCTGTGTAATCTGGTATATCAATCCAAACATTTACTTCTAGTTTTTAGCAGCTTACATCTAAGTGATCCTGTGTCTCCTTTCACAAAGCTCAAAGGTGATCCTAAGTCCTTTAATATAACCTTAGTGCAATGTTAAAGAAAGGGAGTTAACCTTAAAAAAGGTTGCTTTGTGAAATGAGGCTCTGATTTTATACATGGTTTTAGATATGAAGTTAGAAGTCTAAAGACATTACATATCTATAAATTGTTCTGTGTTAAAGTTTCGTTTCTAACATGAAAATGAAAAAACTGCTTTCTGATTAATTCCTCAAGAAAATATATCACCAAACAAAAGACAATTGTAAAATATCTTATATTTCAAGTACATTGGTCTTATAAAGATAGCCTTATGAGTGTAGATATTAAAGTGCGGACTTTTCTTGATAAGAAATTATGGTGTATAAAACTTGTTGAATGCCACTCAAACAGTTTATATTTAGTTTACCATGTCTACAGTTTTAGTTAAACATGAGCAATAGACCAATAATAAATCTTTACAGAGACAGGTTATAAACATGAGCATATTTATGGTGTTGTATCAAAGCCATAGATTGTGATATTTGCGTAAGCAATATGAATAAATATTTACCGGTAATATAATGTCGAAAATGAACAAGTTTTCAATTTGTAGAAAAATATCTTTCTAAGACAAAACAGACAATGCCTTTATCTTTATCATCTATTGTCTCAAGTAAATTATTAGAAACAAATCCATTATACATTTTCTTAACAGAGAAAGTCATTAAAATGAAGTACATGCATATTACTTTCTTGTTGTTTATATATACTTATTTCATTCACGTCTCAGATTGTTAATATTTCCAGAAAAAAAGACATTAGGAAAAATCATATGGATCATAATTTAATCATTTATTAAACAAAACAATTATAGACTGCTACTACAATGACTTAATTTTTGTTGCCTTTGAAGAACTTACATAAGTTGACACATAAGAAGATAAATCTCCTGATTTGAATTGTAATTATACCTACCCTGTGACACATTTCTTCATCACATTATATACATCTCGTACACCAAAGTCTTGATCTAATTAATGAATAAAAAAAAGAAGAAAAAAATTACAATCTGAAATACCACATAAAGAAAATATAATCCTATTACAATGATTTTCCAAAATACATTACACATAATTTTGTTAACTAAATCTTGGAATATATTTCTTCCTTAATACTCTGTATCTCGTTAAAACATATAATGCACAGTAGTTATCCTTTCTACATTAACTTTAATTTGACATGGTTTCAGCATTTGTTTTGTTATGATACCATTTCTATCCTGAGGTCATCGGAATAAGATATGTACATATTGAAATCATCTCTATCATTGCTGTATTTGTTGCATAAAAATATTTTTTCCAACGAAACAGTCCTAGAAAAATTAACAATGAGTTGCTACATACGAAATTCAATCCCAACTGACTGTAAAGTAACTAAGTGTCTATTAATAGCACATTTCATTCTGGTTCACTGGTTAACTGTCATATGACATACCAGTCAGGCTTAGCATAAACAACTCATCCAGTATTATTTACAATGACGTCCCGGATTGTCAACTATTACTGGTGTTTTAAATTTCAAACCATACTTCCTGTTTTATTTAACTTGTTACAACATAAGATTCAAACATAATTCAAATTTATATTACTAAACCATAAGATCAAAATGGTTTGATAAACATATCCATCCTTCCATAGAATTTTCATTTCCTTCTTAACCCACTTTAAAGATTATTAAGTTGTTTGTTGCTACTTGTCTTTAAATGATTCAAAATACAGAGTGAATAATTGAATTTGAAGCATTTTAACTAAAATACAGTTGTTGGTTGTCCTTAATAATTGTTCACAAAGCCTTTAGTTCTATATATAAAGGTATGATCTTAAATCAAACATTTTTCAATCCTATTTGAAGTATATCAAGTAGAGAATGTATAGAAACTCATCATAAGTAACAAGTGGTTCAGTGGATTTTACTTTGATCATTCTCCTTTCATGTTGTACTGAATACTTCCTGGTTATCATCAGCCAGGTAATTAGGTTACCTGTAGTTCCCAGGTAACTCAGGTAACCTTCTATTGTCATACTATGAGTACTATAGTATTAAATTCACTGGGATGGGAATCACCTTGTAATACTTCCTTGAAGTTCATCAGAAACTCAGACTATGCAGGTAGAAGTAAACAATTATGACACCTTAAGGTAGTTCCCAGGTAACTCAGGTAACCTTCTTTTGTCATACCATGAGCACTATAGTATTAAGTTCACTGGGATGGGAATCTCCTTGTAATACTTCCTTGAAGTTAACCTGTAACTCAGACTATGCAGGTAGAAGTAAACAATTAACACCTTTATATCAATCAACATCACACCTGTGTATACTTACTATCCAGGCTAGCGTCCAAAGAATCATCCATGATGCCGTGTTCACCAAAAACCTCTGTCCCTAAATGAAATCTTCTGATCCAGAAAATACCTGAGTTTGTCACATCCCCCTGTTTCTTCTTATCACTATTCTTTATGATGACATCAGAAATTACCCTATTTTTACCATTTCCGTTTAACAAGATGTAAACAGAATTAAGCAATTTGATCAACGGGTTGTGACAGGTTTTTATTGCAGTGACTTCAAGTGTGTTGACGTAAAGCTATATTTAGCAATCTTTTATGAGGGAATACCCTGACCTGACTGCGCTACTGGCAAGCTACCTGAGTGACAAAGAAACATCATATGTGGCCATTCAGGCATATACCTGAGGGGCCGTCTCAAAAGTATTTTGGGATTTATGGCATACCTTGGGGATGACTAAAATGTTGTTTTCTAGTTAAGTTGAATTTGAAAAGAAACTCTGTTGTTGTTGAATGTCTGACAAATCATAGTTTTGATCATGAAGGACAAAGGATATATAGTTCATAACCCAAGTACATTTCATTCACATGAATTAGAGGGGTTGTCTAAAAAATAGAGCCATTGGCTCTGTAGCTCATCAGGCATCATATCAAGTTTGCTTTATACAGGCAAGATGAGCTAAAATGAAACTGATGTTACCTATTGCAAGAAAACCTATAAAAATATTACAAAACAAATGTATTATTATTCAACACTTTTTAGATCGCCAAAATCAGACACTGAAAGAAGTCCACACTAAAATATCCAAGGAGAAATAAATTTGCCATAGACTATCATCTAATGGAGAAAAATAGGTTTTTAAGATTGTGACCCCTGTGACCCTATTTGGGGTCATGGGGTCACAAAAACCTACAGTTTAGAATCCCAATTGGCCAAGGAGTCTACATGCAGTCTTTCAGCTCAATAGACCTTTAGGAGCTAAAGATGATGAAAATAGGTTTTTAAGGTTGTGACCCCTGTGACCCTATTTGGGGTCATGGGGTCACGAAATCTACAATTTAGAATCCCCATTGGCCAAGGAGTCTGCACATATAATTTCAGCTCTCTAGACCTTTTAGAACTGGAGAAGAAGATGAAAATAGGTTTTTAAGGTTGTGACCCCTGTGACCCTATTTGGGGTCATGGAGTCACGAAATCTACAATTTAGAATCCCCATTGGCCAAGGAGTCTGCACATATAATTTTTAACTCTCTACTCCTTTTGGAACTGGAGAAGAAGATGAAAATAGGTATGTAAGGTTGTGACCCCTGTGACCCTATTTGGGGTCACAGGGTCACCAAAGTTACAAATTAGAATCCCCATTGTCCAAGGAGTCTGCACATATAATTTTTAACTCTCTAGTCCTTCTGGAACTGGAGAAGAAGATGAAAATAGGTATTTAAAGTTGTGACCCCTGTGACCCTATTTGGGGTCACAGGGTCACCAAAGTTACAAATTGGAATCCCCATTGGCCAAGGAGTCTGCACATATAATTTTTTACTTTCTAGTCCTTCTGGAACTGGAGAAGAAGATGAAAATAGGTTTTTAAAGTTGTGACCCCTGTGACCCTATTTGGGGTCACAGGGTCACCAAAGTTACAAATTGGAATCCCCATTGGCCAAGGAGTCTGCACATATCATTTTTAACTCTCTAGTCCTTCTGGAACTGGAGAAGAAGATGAAAATAGGTTTTTAAAGTTGTGACCCCTGTGACCCTATTTGGGGTCACAGGGTCACCAAAGTTACAAATTAGAATCTCCATATGCTAAGGTACTTGTACACAAAATTTCAGCTCTCTAATGTGTATGGTTCATGAGGAGAAGTCGAAAGTGTCAAAAGTTTACGGACGGACGACGGACGGACGACGGACGACGGACGACGGACGGACGCCGGACGACGGGCCATGCCATAAGCCCATCTGGACTTTCAGTCCTGATGAGCTAAAAATTCAATATGGATTAAAGGTGCAATTGTTGTTATTATTTCTATTTGACATGTCAATGAACAACATGGAAATGGAATATTAAAATTTGTTTTATTTTCATTGAAGATAAAAATTGGTCAGAGACAACATAATATATAAATATTCATTGGTAATACACTTGTCAAAGAACTGAAAATATTCTAAAAAAACTTAGACAACAGAACAACATTAACAGAATTAACATTCAATAGCTAAATGTCTAAAATTCTTAAAACAAACAAATAAGCACTGGTTTGTTTTGCAAGCACATTATGATATTGGCACTTTATAAACATTGCATATAAATTTGTATAAAAATTTGGTTGATGTTTTTCATTCTCATATTTTGATTACACATATGCATTTTTTTGGGCACAATATTTACTACTCAACAATCAAAACAAACTATATATATCTATCAATAATGCAGAGATATATATGGATGTCAACTTCTTTGTTCATTGTATGCGATGTTTCAACACAGATTCTTGTGTTGTCGTCAAGCAGAGGAAAGGAGTATTGAACAAAGAAGTTGTCATCCATATATTCCTCTGCATTATTGTCATTCTAACTTCTAAAATACCTTTCAAGGAAGTTATATATATATGTCAGATGATGTTCTACAAATAGAAACAATGCACCATCATTGTCAGGAGTAAAATGTAACCTGTGTCAGAAATACAGATGTGCACAGGTGAAATAATATTTTTAGGTTAGCACATGCAAAAATAAAGATGAAGAATCATGTTTCTAGATTAACTTGGAGAGTATATTCGTCATGTCACTAAAACAATTTAATATTCAGTATATGTCAATATATTGGTGAATGTGAATGTCATAACTATGTAGTAATACTGAAATAATTCATCACTGTAGTAGACAGTTACACAAATCAAGCATATTAAGGGAAACCATTTCATAAAATTCATCTGAAATACTTAATCAAACAATTTGCCATTCATGTTTTAACTCTGATGAAATATCCCAACAACTGAAAATCAAATATAATATTCATGTCATTCATTTGCAGGACAGTTATTTATGAGCAATATTTAAATCATAACATGAAAATTTAAAATGATAATGACAATAAAAAAACAATAGATATCGAATTTGAGCAAGGAGGGAAATCATATGACGATTTGGTCCATCGAATACAAATAAATGATAAACAACTATTGTAAAACTGAAATACTTGTTTCAGCTAAAAGATCTAGTCTGAAAATAAAATAGTCTGTCATCAAATCACTGTAAAATATACTTCTTCATTCATAAACTAAAATACCAACAAACAGAATAGAATTTACAATACTGTACTATTGCACTAACAACAAAGGGACCCAGGGGTTTTAAATATCTAAACCGTCAAAAAAAATATACTCAAAACAACACTTGTAACTGTCACTTGATTTGTCACTGAGATCAATAAATAAAACAATCTGAATAAAATAACAATGGCACTACTACAAACTTTACCTGTGTATTATGGGAAGAAAACAAGTTTCCTCATTGTTAGTAATTAGTACAGAGTACAGATTAAAATGGTATTGAAATAATCAGAAGAAACAAAATATATCATGATCTGAAAAGAAGTTAATACTTCTCACAGTATCAGTCTGTTTAAAATCGACCGAGCTCCAATGAATAAAAAAGCAAAAATGTTGTCTCTATTGGGGTTCGAACCAGTCGGGCTGAATGCCTCCACCTCTATCGCATGTTTCTGAGATAAGCTCATTTAACCAATCACAAGGCGGGCAGCAAAAGCTTTCGATACCATGCTAGGGGCAGGTAACTCCAATGGCATTCATTAATCATAATCGCCGCTAAACGCTATTTAAAAATGAGGATGTGATTGGATAGCTTACAACTGGATTTGTCTGCGCTAAACTGGTTATAGCAACATGCGACAGATGAGGGTGCATTCAGACCGAGACAGAGAGGATATCCTGACTGGTTCGAACCCTGAGAGAGACAACATTTTTACTATTTTATTCCTCAGCTCAGTCGATTTTAATCAGACTGCAACAATATTGTAGGCTATCGTTTACCGGGTATATAATGTAATAAAACAACCTTTTTTAATAATCTGCTTAAACGAAACTTAAAAAGATATTACCATAACAAATTTTGATGTTTGAAATAACTGAAAATAACATTCAATTAAGCCTATTTTAAGAGGTATACACACAAAAAGGCGCCCTGTCATGGCTTAAAGAAATGATTTTAGAACATGGCACATTTTCTTATATCAACACATGACATTATTAAGCATATAAACACTAAAATTGGCACACACAAAAATTCATAAAAGCACTTAATGTCAACAGATATGTAATGAACTTCTTCATTCAATAAATCTCTAACATGCCATTTCGGACAGACATAAAATAAAGAGCAAGAGCAAAGAGTTAAATGTGTATAAGTTTTATGGCACAATCTTAATTGCAAAACAATATATCATTAACTATTAAACTTGTATGTTTGCTATTGTTTGTATTCCCAAGACAGAAGAAACTCATTTTCAAGATCAAGAGGAATGATTTAATCTCTATCTCTCCACCTAAGAAGCCAAATGAAAACTTTATCAATTTTAACCTCACACTCCTGTTTCAAGTGAGTCCTCCACCTATTATATGTCTATTGAGAAAGAGAAAAGGTGCTTTTCAACACCAAGAAGGTGGTGTTTAAAAATTTGAATTTAAAATATGTTTCTCACAAAATAAGCAACATCATGAACTTAACATACACCTGTAGCCTCACACAGCAGTTTCTGGGCCGGCCATCTTTTGTAAACCAGCAATGAGATCATCAAGCTTTTCTGTCTTCTCTGTCTTCGGTGCAAAGAAGATGTCTTTAGTCAGCATGGAGTACATACAACCAGATTGTTTCTTTTCATCAATGGCCTTGTTGTCAGATGAGGATTCAAAAGCAATTCCGACTTGCTGAAACACTCGTGAAACAATCTTCTGGAACTCTAACCGTGCAGGATCTATATTCTGTATAACATCCCAGAGGGCCTTCACAAACCACGACCCTTCCGTTGGCCGACGAAAAGCATAGTGTCCTGAAAGGAAAGAAACAGAGGGAACTGGCTTAATAGTTCATCAGGATATACTAATGTTGATATCTCTACTGTTGAAGATTAACGGAACCTATCATATCAGGTTATTGCCCTTTTTCTTTGGAAAATTTCTTACTTCAGTCCCCCTAGTACATAGAGCTGTCACCAATACAGAAATAATCCTTAATGTCAATACAAAGGATCACAGCAGATAAATGATGCTCCAAAATTGGAATACATGAAACTAGTATCAAACTAGAGATGAGAGTTCTGATATAACGGCATTCAGCTGTATCTTGTACAATGTCAAAGTCAACATTCAATGTAAAATGCTTTACATGTGAATATAAAAGACCAATCAGCCTGTAATACACATCTCAGATCTCATTGAGAAAGCGTTTAAGAAAACCCTCTCATAAAGTAAGTTTTACAAGAAAACTTGAGTATCTTCACTACTAGGGTTATGGAACCATATAAATATAGGGAAGCACATATCATTGCATCAATGATTTTAAAAATATCATAGCGGGAATTAAGGTTATTTAGGCTGTGTATATTCCATTACCTACGAGGGCAGTCGTATTGAGGTGCAAAATATCACATTTTCATTGTGACGTCATGTTATAAACAATGCTTTACGTCACGGTTCACCTATGATGTCATAATCTATACGGGCCGGCGGCGGCTAGTCCGCTTATACTGAGAAGGTTTTTTTTAGTATTTTCTTTAATTTGTGACTACGGTAATATGCAGAATATTGTCATATAGGTATTTAGGTCATAAACATAGTATGTCATGGACACTCATATAATATCCTCTACATATACATCATCACAACACCCCTTTAGTTACTGAACATCAATGAAACACAGCCTACCTGGAGGTGTGGCATACACTATAGAGAAGTCCTTGAAGCAGGGCGCGGGGGAGATGGTGTACTGCTCTGGGGAGGGGGCGTCCACTTCATCCTGCCCAATCTCCACCCCCTGGTCCAGCTGGGTCCCTCTACATGCCTGCAATGAAGAGTCATTTTTTCAGAATTCTTATTTATCCTTAGAAGGCTGCAGTGCTCTGTTAGTATCTTCATTGTTGTAAGTTGGTTTTAGTTTTAGCACAGGGGTTTAATGATAACATGCTGCCGACTATACCCAAGGCATGGGCGTTATTCCTGGTGGAGATAATTCAGCTGTTTAGATGCAAGAGAAAAACAACATAGATATTTTCAGTACAGGATATATGTGTAAAGAGACAATGGTGAGGTGACAAGATCCTAGAGAGATAAACTTTTTCAATCGATATTTTATATGCAAGACGTGAACATGTGTTCCAGCAATTGAAACATTGATGAAGAGCTTTTAGTTTTTCCCACTTCGTACCCTGCCATGAGATTATTGGTTATTCATTGACCATGACATCCTCATATGATTAATGAATGCAACCTGTTGACCACTCAATACCAAATTTTGCAAACTGTTTGCAATTTGTCATTAAAGATTGAATTTTATTCAATTGAGAACAAATGAATTTCTTCCTCTCTCAAGCTAATTGCTTTCCATGGACCTCTATAACTCTAGGGCTTAGAAAATGAGGGCATACAAGATTGTATGATCCTTTCTAAGGCCTATAGATGAAATGTAAGGGCATTTATAGGGCTTAGAAAGGATCATCAATACCTCTGCTGTCATACCTGTAAGAAGAATATCTTTGGTTTCCCAGCCAGTGTTGGACAGTACTCATCACGGAAGATGTCAACCAGAACTCTAGTCAGCACAACCTTATCAGTCCCATAGATTATATCCTCTCGAACTTCCACATTTGTGTTGTCAGGGTTGATGTAGGTATACTGGTCTCCGTGAGAGCTTATTGCCACTACCAGGCAGTCGTGGTGCTTGTGGCTCTCCATGGATACTGGATAGAAGACACAGATATATTGATGAACCTTTGTTATATGCTGAGAGATGAGTCACTGAGTTTTCTCAGTTCTGGGAAAGAGTTCTCCCACTGAGTTTAATACGACTTTTTCAACTCAGCGAAAGTATAACAGGCAATGGCGTTAGGTGTATAATGATTTGATGTCGCTCCTAAAATCAACACTGCATCATCGCCATCGCCATCGCCATCGCCATCGCCATCGCCATCGCCATCGCCAAGTAACATCACAAGTCCGCAGGTTTTGGACGAAAACATCACATTTCAAATGCAAACTGCATGAAATTATCAAAATATGTTTTTACAATGATATCACTTATCCCTCATTTGGTGACGTGACGAAGCCTATATTTTCACTTGTGGCTGTGCCACTTTAGAAATTACCAACTTTAACCCGTCACTCAATGAAAGATAAGTTATATCAATCTGAAAACCATGCAAAGACATCCTCTATGACAAGTTAATCTATAGGGCTTGTAACCCTGTTATCAAAACTATTAGTTTACTAGGATTAAAGAATCAAGATATGGATACATAGCTTCGTATATCATGTTCAATTTCATATTTCGGATAGCTTTAGTCAAAACTGAGTTGAGAGGTAAACAGTAGCCTTTCAATAGATCACAATTCTTCGACAACCGTAATTCTGTGTAAACAAACAATCAAGTTTTTTCACAATAACAACATAAAGTCTACTCTATGTTGGTGTCCGATTCTTAATGTACAATTCACAATATCATACAGGTTCTCTTTCATTGTTCTTTCCTTACAACCAAATCCTATTTTTCCTGTTTGAAGTTCTGATTCAGTGTTTACTGTTCATCTATGGAATTGATGGTGACGCATTGGGCTTTTGAAGTTCTCGTAAATCTGTGACTCAAAGTGCCAATCATGCTAAAAGCATATTAAACAGGCATCACAAGTTCCTTAGAAAAGGAGTGACATCAAAAATTACCTGCAAGGAACCAGTCAAGCATGTCATCAACAGTCATGTTGTATCTGATCCGGATGTCTCTTGGACTGAAGCCAAGTCTTAGGAAGGAGCTGCGGAAATGCTGGACGTCTTTCTGTGCTCCCTCGCGGTTACTGTGACCCTGAAACGTCTCATTACACACAATCAGGGCCACGCCTCGACTACGGTGGGAGAAGTCGTATATGTCTGTGTCCAACTTAGTATTGTCATCACTTAGGGGTGCTGGTCTGAAATATATTACAATCTCAATGAGATGTTAACTAAAATTCCTCTCTTTGTCAATATACACCAGGTAGATTGCTCTTCAAGACACTCTTGAATTTGTAAGTTCTACCGTTGCTATAATCTAGTGTATCAAACATATGATATCACACTCTCACACAAAAATTACAAAAAATTTCCTCTCTTTGTCAATATATAGCAGGTAGATTGTTTTCAAGAAACTCTGGGATTTTAAAGATCTATTATTGCTATCCTGGTGTTTATCATACTTGAAAAAAAAAACTAGCAGACTTGTGGTATTTTAGAAATAAAAACCTATGATGACTAAATAACTGGATCCCTGAGATCAAATTTAAAAATAATTATTATGAGCGTTACTGTTTTTCTCTATTTGTGCTTTTAAGAGGAAATATTGTAAATTAAATTAACATTCTTACCCAAGTGGGCATGATTATTCCGTGTATTAAAGTTTGCATAATGGTCATGGAAATTACAGTTTTTCTAAAAATAACTCGCATTTTGATTGGTTGACGGAACTTTTTTACACCCATTCATGATTCTCTTGGATCTTCTATTTCAGTCGAGATATATATATGACAAATCTTATACCTAAGTTGCGAAAGTCACACATTACTACAACATTTTTAAAGGGAAGTCAAGAGCTTTTGATGTTTTCTTTGCCGTAAATACTATTTCAAATCTTCAAGGCGGCGCTGTGTGGGAAAGTCGCCAGCCGAACTGTCGTTACGTCATAGCTCTATGACGTCATTAAACATGACGTCAAACAGTGACGTCATAACATTCCTCGCTAGGTTTGTCAAACGTAACGAAAGCTAACGACGTCTAACTTTTTCTTTCTCGTTGTGCGCGGTCAATAAATAGATTTTTTTGTCATATGAGACAATATGTTTGTGATAAAGTGTGACATAAAAATTATTAACTATTTAAAATTAGAGCGTATTTTGCGAACTACTTCGAGCCGCCCATCTTGAAGTAGTGAGCAACATTATGAATGGCGTATGAGTACAATTTGTACTTTACCGACCGCGCGTAGTTGTTAATGTTACTCTTTTTTCCTGTTTTATGCATTAAAATGATCTTGGGTAAGAAAAAGAATAACCAACTCGGTGCTCGGAATTACGGATTATCTGTCCCTCGTTAATTATTGTGCCAAACTCCTCGCTGAAGCTCGGAGTTTATCGCAATAATTTACTCAGGACAGATAATCCGTAATTCCTTGCAACTCGTTGATTATTCTTATATTAAACAGCTGATTTCATAGTTATAATTGATCAATTATTATCTTAAATACTCACTTCTCAAACTGTGCTGTCACTTTCACCCTTTCATCTACAAACATAACATTTTAAACAGATATAAGAAAAAAGATCATAAATAAACAGCTGCAAACTTGTTATTATTGACAGTAGAAACCCTTTCAAATGAAACATATGTTTGACATCCAATTGCAGTATATTTCAAATAAAATTCAAACACATTCAGGACAATGTTTACCTTATGCTCACTCATTACAACATGGGATGAAGGATGTAGAAAATCTTAAAGATGCTGTATCATACTTGCAAGCGGTTCAGGATGAAACTTAGCTATTGAGAAATGAAATACATCACTTTGTAGAAAAATCTTTCGTCGAAATTTTGATATCATATTCAGATTGTTTAATCAACAATAACATACTTATTTTGAAGCTTCAAGCACAGTACCCCTCCTAGAAAGGGCATGTCGTTTAGCGAACCCGCTATCGGTGACGTAATCATTATGCTTGTAGGATTTACACCGTGTCTCAACTACCGTAATTGCGTTTGATGGGTATCAACTTTGACAGCAACGAATACCTAATTTGGAGAAAAAGAATATAAAATCTAGTTGAGTGCAACAAAGACGGTTTTTAAGTGTACATTTAGAAACCGGAAGTTGTGAAATGGCCACACTTGATTCGCCCTTATGTCGACTGCCGTTTCGATATTTTTTGGTAAATTATCTCCTATTTGATGTATTTTGGTCCGATTTTCTCAAGGTTGGTCGCTAATTTTTTCTAAAAATACAACGTATACATTAAAAATACTTTTAAAAATATTGCAAGTATGATATAGCATCTTTAATACTTTTGATAACATAAACTTACATTTCAATTTATAAAATGTAGATAGAAAAACTGCACATGTACATAACTTACCTATAATAGCAGCCATTTCAGCCAAGCTAACAAGTACACCAAATTCAATCCTTCCTCCAGCACATAAAGTTGTTTCAGTCACAAAAACTCACTAAAAGGATAAAAATTTGAGTGTTAGAATGTACTATTACTGACGGTAAAATTATAGTAACAATTTAGAAAGAATTGTTATGATTTTTACTTCAGTATCAACTTCTACATTTCCAATCAATGGGGTAATACAGTGAACCTATATATTCAGGAGGAAAAACCTTCTAATGTATCCTCAGATCTGTACAGTACTGTACTGAGACCTCCACAACTTGAAGATTCATAAATTGACAATGAGTTTGTCAGATAATTGATATACCTATAGGCACTCCTAGTCTTTACCTTGTTTGACCTACATACTATATGCACTTCTATTGTCACTTTCAACTTATTGATATGAATTTAGTACAGTGTAAGTTATAGTGCTGAAAATAGTGATGATCTCACTTTTGGGTTTTCCATTTTGCAAATCACAAGACATGTCATTTGGTGTCAATTTATTCCATTCAATATTACATTTTCAACTCAATATCTCATTATTTCATTAACAAAACTGATTATACTTTATCTCATCAACTTTTATTTTGTTTCAAATGGAACTCAAGTGTTAAAATGGATTAGGGCCTAGTAACCAAGTGTCGACAGTCAAGTTTCACCACAGGGGCACGTCACGAGTAAATTTTAAAAAAAAAAATAACCTGGTTCTTAATAATCAATTTATTAAGAACCAGGTTATTTTTAAAAATTTTGTATAAATTTACTCGTGACGTGCCCCTGTGGTTTCACCTAAAATGGTGTCACTGTCAAGCAAAGATGATGTCATCAGAGATTATTTATCAGTTTAGCCCATGAACGTCTAATATTTGATTTCAATAATGTCGAAATCATACTTGTAAAAATAGATTGATGACTTTGTATACATCCTCAGACGGAAATGAGTTAACCATAGCTGATGTTTATGTTGCTATTAATAAAGCTAACGCAGACATCACTTTTCCTTGGAGAAAAGTATTCTGAGTGGTGGCGCCCGCCAGCAGAACAAAACGTTGGTTCTCCACTTACAAGTACAGTCTAACACTTACTTTTCCTCAATTGGTTTCAGGCGAAAGCGGTACCATTTGGCGAAAACGTTTCGTGATTACTTAAATTAATTAACTCAAGCTATCAACATATTCCTCGTAGTAGTTAGTCATTGTTGTCTAAATTAATATCACGATTGATTTTTTATTTGCATTTATTTGTTACATTACTCACTACATATTTACTGTAACAACATCTTGTAAAGAGGATATTTATGTGTACAAGATGTTGTTACAGTAAATATGTAGTGAGTTGTTTATGCAATAAACGAGGTTGATGTACAGGGCATGATATAGTTGTGATGAGATGATGTACATAGAAAGATAATGCTTTTACAATGGATAATTGCATCACCTGCATCACATGCTTGAGAACGACATTAGTATCTATATCGAAACGTCGCAAACTTGAATAAAGAAGTTGTATATCCATAATATTGCCTTTATCTTCTTCATCATCGCAACTTCTAGAATGCCCACCAAAGAAGTACATCAAGGAAGGCCTAGAAACAGCATTCAAACTGTGGATATGATTTGAAACATGTTCTGCAAATATCGTACATCATGCCCACGAAACATCAACTAATATAGTTTAACTAGATTGGTTCGATAAGGGAATAAAAAATGATAGTTGCATTAATTGACTAGACCTGAAGTGTTTCAAACTCTTTAAATTTTAAAGCTTGTTTCTTATTAAAACATGAAGTAAAATTCATATCACTAAAGGTTTTAAACAACCATTCCATATGTTCTTTAGAAAAAAACGCAAAAAGTATTTCAAAAGAAATAATCGCTATGCATTAAAAGCTTTCATATCGTGTGATTTCAAATTATGACAAAGTGATAACAGTTTTGGCAAAGAGTAAGTTGACAACTTGTTGTGTTTTGTATTCAATTCAATCGTTTTTGAAAAAAACGGTTTAACTTGACTTTCTGAATAACCGAATTTCGATCGAATTCCTCTAAATCAGTATCAAAATAGATTATTGTGAGAATGTTTATGCACATCATGTCTTTATACTGTCGTAACTGATAAATATTGACTTTTTCTAAACCATTAAAGCGCTGGGTCTAAACCATTAAAGTAATGCTCTGTAAGTAAACATTTGAATATGTTAATTGTAAATGTTTATTAAACAAACTTCAATTACCTGTTTAAGAAATAAGCTTCGGGCCTCCAATAAGCGCCGGGGGTCACTGGGTGTTGAAAAAAAAAAAGCTTATTGGAGGAAATACGGTACCTATTACAGTCGGATGAGATGCTGAGTCTACAGTTCTGCCTTCATAATATCGAAACATACCTACCCTTGCACTTTTTCTTTGAACATGTTGTCTTTACTTTCTTCTGTATGATAAATTTACGTCCCTTCAAAGGTTTGAAATTAGGCAGGATAAGGAGAGAAAATGCAAGGCCAGTGCATATTTGACTGAGGCAACCACTGGAAAAATTCCTCTAGCAACGAGTGCTATTTAGGCTTACATTACCAAGAACTCTTCCGGTTTGAGAAGTGAAAGAGAAAGAAGGCTGCTTCTGTCAAACTTGTTCGTTCCAAAGGATTTATAAGATACTTCGGTTTCTATTTGTGACACAACCATGTCAGGTAGGTACTTCTCATCGTTATCTTCAGCCTGTCAGTGAGTTACATTGACACTCAGATAGGTTTCGTCCTTAGTTGTGTCATGATTCAACTTGAAAAGGCCAGCCCGTGAGAAAAATGATGTAAGATGCTAAACTCGCCCACAGCAAACTTGGTTACGGATATTTATAGTTTTGGCTAGATCCTGTGATAGGCTATTATGTTTAGATTGTGCTTCAAGTTTATTCTGTCATATGATAACACATCTGTCACTCAGATTATCGCAGGGCATAGATTTACATTCTATTCTCAGCAATGTAATCACATGAAAATGATTAACCATGTAAGAATTGAGCATTAGTGAGCATGTTGATATATTCAATTTCATTATCATGTTTTTTTGCCTAATTAATGAATTCTTGTTTCTATACTTCACACCTATAATTGTAGACATAAATTGCATTTGTGAATAAATAAATGCAGTAGAAGTGTCTTTTGCTGTAGAGTTTGTGAGATGGTTACTTGAAATTCTGTCAAATCACAAGTTTCAAAGTTAGCTATTAGCATGATCTGGATGATAAGCTTGTCATATAAAAATACCCACATTTTACATTTGATATGTTATTGATTCATGTTACTTAATTGTAACAATAATGATAGAAAATGACATATGTTGAAAACAAATTTCTATTGTCAAGTTTACTAGATCTGTATCCTGAAATGATTATCATTGTTCCATGTTACAGATTCTGTGGATGCAGTTGGTAAAGATGTTGATGTGACTGACGCTAAAGGCCAGGCTGCAGGTGACGAACCAGATGCTAAGGGAAAGCATGGGTGAGATATTCATTGCATCTGTCGAGCTTTTGAAAAATGAGATCCTTGTTTGCATATTTGGTGAATTGTCACATTACTTTTATTCCTGAATTTCAGTATACAGTTGCGTAATTGAGTATACTGCGGTTCTGTTCTGTTCTATTCTGTTCTGTCAATTTGTCAGACCTCAATCATTAAGCATTCAAGGTTTTCCTAGAGCAGCTGAAGTATCATAACTGTATCATGATGGACAACAGAGCTCCCTTGTCGGGAGTAGTAATTGATTGTTATGTAATCAAATTCAGAATTACATGTCAACTTACGTAAGCCTCTGAATTACACAATATTCTTAAATGATCTCTATCTTTTTCATGGTTTAACATTGATTGTGAATAATAAAAACAGGTTATTGCAGGGTTCTGATTCACATCTGCTTATTTTTATTATATGCCCGAAAAATTAATAAAATTTATTACAATTCTCAGTACAGTAATCCTAAATTAGTGGCCAATTTCCTACGCCACTTATCATTGAATGGCAGTCAAATGAATTGACCATAGATTTAGAGCACACTGCAGGCTCAGAATAAAAAATCATTTGCATTGGATTTATATCTTCCTGATTCTTACACACACACAAAATCTGTTAGTCCTGGGTAGGTGACAAACCGATACCAACCTTTTGACTCATTCAAAAAGTGAATAGTCAATGTTTTCCTGTCTGTTTGAACAGTTTACTAACAAAGTGGTTTATTGTGGAAAAAGTTTTATGCCCTTGTGTGAATAGCTTCTGCATGTCAATGACTCAGTGACTCTTGAAAGATATTTTAAACCCTGGAGTTAGGGATGCCTCAAGCTTTGTGCAAAGAGGCCCAGCTAACAGCAGAATACAGAACTAATTGTTCAACAATGTTGTAACATCTGGCAAGGCCCTCATTGATTACAGACAGACACTATAGGTGTTATATAAGTAGCTAATAGCGGGCTTTACACACCTGTATCAGATTACCTGGACAGGTCATTAACAAAGACAGGTAAACATCTACCTGAATGGTTGTCCTCTCCGTGAACCCACTACCTGAAGTCTGTACAGTGGCAGCAGTAATTGGACTAATTAGTAATTACCTTGACTCTTGCCTTCTGGTCTCTTCTACTGATGCCTTTTCAAATATCCCTTTTGATAGAAATAATTGTGTTGCATAAATATGTTACTTTAAAGGTTATCCTGAAGGATACAACATAATATTATCATCACTATATTATAATTTCGATGCCATATTTCGAAATTGAAAATATCCTTGCAATGAACATTGTTAATTTTGACATAAACTATGTAAGATGGCCGCCATGACAGCCATATTGAATTTTCAATTAGATTTCATGAAAAAGACTACTCCTTCTAAACGAATACAGATATCATTCTGAAATTGTAGTATGTTATACCTATGGTGATTCCGCACAGAAAGGTAGACGTTAAAGTTTTGAGAATCCAATATGGCCACCATGGCAGCCATATTGAATTTTCAATTAGATTTCATGACAAAGACTATTTCTCCTAAACTAATCTAGTTATCATTTTTATATTGTAGTATGTTATACCTATAGTGATTCCACACAGAAAGGTAGAGGTTTCAGTTTTGAGAATCCAAGATGGCCGCAATAGCAGCCATATTGACTTTTCAGCTGCAGATGACACATCATCAGCAGCCCCGTCTAAGGACGGGGCTGCTATCAGTTTTTGTGAAGTTTCCATCGCCGCCGCCGCCGCACTCGTACTACTAGTTTTAACTTTTTTCCCCTAAGCTTTCCAGAACTCTTATTCTTACCTTACTACTCATACCTCGGGGGAACGATTTTGACACGTTCACTTTCAAGGTCAAAGGTCAAGGTCACGAGCTATGTATTCACTCTAAGAATTCCTTGTAAACGCGATAACTTGAAAAGTTTTTGTGCTATGAAGCTCTAACTTGGTTTATATCATCCTTGGAAAAGTAAAAAATTTTGAAAAGGTTTTAGCTACAATCCGTCAAAGGTCAAGGTCACAGCAAGGTCATGACGTAAGCATGTTTTAGCGAAAATGCTTTATTTTAACTATGAACACTTTTAATCAATACATGATTGTTATACTCAATGAAAAGTGTTCAATGATTGTGTGACCTTGAAGGTCAAAGGTCAAGGTCATGAGATATGAGTTATTACAAAATGCACTAAATTGGGGTATAACTTTATCCCATTTAGCTTTTCAGAACTCATGAACATGTCTAAATGTTAATACTTCCAGGGAATCATTATGACATGTTCACTTTCAAGTTCAAAGGTCAAGGTCACTAGTTATAAAATCACCACAAAATTCTTTGTAAACACGGTAACTTGAAAAGTTTTTGTGCTATGAAGCTCTAACTTGGTATATATCATCCTTGGAAAAGTAAAAAATTTTGAAAAGGTTTTGGCTACAATCTGACAAAGGTCTTAATTTTAACTATGATCACTTTTAATCAATACATGATTGTTATACTCAATAAAAAGTGTTCAATTATTGTGTGACCTTGAAGGTCAAAGGTCAAGGTCATGAGATATGAGTTATTGCAATTCCTTGTAAACACAATAACTTGAAAAGTTTTTGTGCTATGAAGTTTAGATTTTGTATATATTATCTCTTGAGAAGTACAACATTTTAAAAAAGTTTTGGGTACGAACTGTCGAAGGTCAAGGTCACAGCAAGGTCAACATATATGGAGAAAATGGATTAATTTAATTTTTAACACTTTATTTCATTACAATAATGTTATACTCAATGGAATGTGTTCATTGATTGTGTGACCTTGAGTGTCAAAGGTCAAGGTCACGAGAAAATTCCCAATTTGGTGAGGCCTGTAAAAGGCGGAACAGGGTAAGGCGAAACCCAAAGTTCCGGGGCTGCTCTGCTTTTGCGGTATCCCGCAAACGCTAATCTAGTTATTATTAAATTTTAAGCTTTCATCAAGTGATCACTGGCACCATATAAATTCTCTAATTTGAACTTACTAATCATAATATTATCTTAAATATGGAATATTTAAGATTGTCATGCAAGTTGTTCTATATTTTTAAGTGTTTCTAAAAAAAATTAAGATGAAAGACAAACATAATTGATTAATTTGTTTAAAATCTTTATGGCAACTAGCTGCAAAAACCAAATCACATTAAACATGTTAAATTTTAAACAATGGTATCTCCCTTATATTCCTTTAAATACCACACATAAGGGGTCAACCAGAGTTCAGATATTCCACTATGCTAATACACATCCCAAGGCAGGCTGCTAGCATCACAGTGTCAGCTGCTAGTCTGTTGCATAATCAACCTGACCCAATTGATATGGTAGAGCATTATGCTATATGGCCATGGCCCATGTGTATGTAATAAAAGTTATGGACTTGTATTCTCATGACAGTGATATGTTCTTTCTAAGAATAACAACTTACACAAAACTTGTCTACAATAAGCTTTGTGTTTAGCAGTCTACATGATAAGTTGATGTGGAATAAATATGCAGATGAAAATCGAAAAGGGTTTAGTAAGAAAAGTAAGGAAATTTGATATGTCATATCTCTCTGTTGATTTGACAATGCAAAAATGTTTACCATTATAGTACTGTATGAGTGTTAAATAAATTGATACTTTAATGAAAGACATCTCATGGTCACTTGACATGTAAATATTATGTGAACAAAATAAACGTGTCTTATGCATTGCTGTGTTTATGACTTTCCTCTCAATCAGTCATTCATTTTCCTTGAAAAATCTGTACTTTTGGGATTCTCAATATCCCATGCAGCATAACCATCAGTGAAATCATCTTGAAATCATATTAATGATTCACTACAAAACAAATGTAAGTGCCCACCATCCTGTAAGTAATGAATGACATTTAAATGAATACACCTAAACCAATCAAGATATCATAATGAAATTAATACGGATGCCCACATAAAAGTAGCATTTTGAAGATTAAAAAGTACAAGATGGTCACCAATTCAGCCATAGATATACAAAAAAGTTATACAAAAACCTACTGCTTGTTAACTTATCATGATTATATCATTTGTGTATTAATGTTTGATCAAGCTCTAGTCGTTTCCAAAAGAAGACTAGTATTTTAAAAGATAAAAAAACCATGATGGCAGCCATAATCAATTATATAAAAGATGGTTACATGTATAATTAAAACATTTTACCACATCATTCATTTTAAGGTGAGCTTCTGTACCCTCGGTACTTTTATTAAAATTATATGCGTGTAGCGAACATCGGATATAACGAAGTAAATTCTTTGGTCCCTTGGAGTTCGTTAAATCCGAGGTCTACTGTATTACATTCAGAAATCTTTGTGAGATTCTGCTGAAAGGACTCACTATGATCTATCTCTTGTTTTGTGTCTCCCACAATTAATTTCGGATTCATACACTTACTCATTTGCTTCAATTATTGACCTTATATTTGCAAGAAAAGTATTGAAAAAATCCTTAAGAAGCAATAAATTTTGGTTTTGAAATACCGTATTCGAAGTAATAAGCGCCCGCTCCCTATAAGCGCCCCCTAACGGTGCTTTTAAACTAAAAATACATTAAGCACCCACTCTCCAGGCATATCTTACATGACAAGCCCATGTAATTTTACATAAAAATTGGTTTGAAGACTTGATTTTAGTTCTCTTTAATCACGGTAATTGGATTTGTAACTTTTCTGTAAAAAACTATATGCAGGTCGAGAATATACAAACATTTTTATCATTCGACTGAATGGTAAGACATTTTAATAAGCGCCCCCTAATTATTGGCATAAACTAACCTCTGGGACGAACTTAGCCCTTCTCTTCGTTCCCCTGAACGTGCCTGCAGAAGTCTAGATAAAAAATAAAGAGAAAAAACCTAAGTCATATTTATCATTAGTGGTATGCAGCTCCCTTCTTCCTTGGAGTTATCTCCCTTTGACTGACCAAGCTTCATATTCTCTTCTGCACTCCTTCTGAGTGGAAGTGTCTGTCAGAAGTCTGGACTTTGTGTTTTTCAAATCAAGCCTTCTAACTACTGAAGATTGTTTTCATGGTATGTGTTGCCGAAATTGGGTCTTTGACAATCGCATTCTGTGTTATTTGTGTGAATTTTATTTCAAATTTTCCTTGTTTTTTTTGCTGTTTACCTTGGACATGGTTTCTTTCACTTGTGATTGCTGTTGTCCAGGTTTATTGTTTGGGGCTTTTTAGCTCTAGTCTTTTTATTCTTTGTGGTAATATTGGACTAGATTTTCTTTTCTTGTCTTCAATTGCTCATACTTTGGAACTGTACATTTGTCTTCCAGTCCAGTTTTAGGTCACTACATTTGATGTTTTTTGGTCAGTTGGTAATTATCAAGCCTTGTTTCTCTACCACCTGTTTAGAGTACTATCTGCTGCATCATTGGCTGCATATCTATTAGTTTTGCTGTTAGCCTAGTAGGGGTCATGTACTTGTAGTGTTTGTCACAAAAATGTACTTCAGCCCTAGCTTTTATGACTTTCTTTATATGGCTCAATAGTTAGTGTTTACTCTGTAATCACAGTATCACCTATCAGGATCTGCCAGTGTATATTCTCAATCAACTTGTCTCTTAGCAGTAGGTTAACCTCACACAGTGTTAAGGTACTTTATCTATGGATAATATTGGCAGTATTTTCCTGTACATGACCTGTAACTGGTTACAGTTAATTTTAACAGCTTATTTTGACAGTATGTAATTTTTTCTTGGTTGGCTCATTATGGCAGGTTTTACTTTTCTGAGGCTTTCCAGTGGATAAAATTTACTTTTAAACGGCTCTTTATGGCAGTTTTTACCTTTCTGAGGCTTTCCACTGGATAAAATTTACTGTTTAACGGCTCATAATGGCAGTTGTTACTTTTCTGAGGCTTTCCAGTGGATAAAATTTACTTTTTAACGGCTCTTAATGGCAGTTTTTACCTTTCTGAGGCTTTCCACTGGATAAAATTTATTTTTTAATGGCTCATTATGGCAATTTTTCCTTTTTTGAGGCTTTCCACTGGATAAAATTTACTTTTAACGGCTCATTATGGCAGTTTTTACCTTTCTGAGGCTTTCCACTGGATAATATTTACTTTTTAACGGCTAGTTATGGCAGGTTTTACCCTTGGGAGATTCCAGTGTGACAAAGTTAAATTTCAAAGGCTAATTACGGCAGTTTTTTTCTTTACATGGCTCTCCAGTGGATAAGAGGTAATGATTAACGGCTAATCTTGACAGTGTTTACCTTTACAGGGCCTGTCAGGGTAGAATTCTCCTTTTATGGCAACTTATCGGCAGTGTTTACCTGTACAGGGCCTGCCGGGTACCAAGTGACAGTGTTTACCATTCACGGGCCTGTCTGCCTTGGTGGGTCTTGGTGACCCGTTAATTATACCCTACCTCAGTCTGGCGCCTAGTCTGGCACAGAGCTGAACGGGTTGTACGCTGTTGACACAGTCAACCTTTTCCTTCTCATCCGTGAGGGGTTACAGGCCTGGTCACACGTGCAGGGTCAGTTGCGCTCATCTTGCTAGGTCTTGCCTCAGTCTGGCTCCCACGGCGGAACAGCTGGGAAGGCCGATGGCATACCTGTTAGCCGTGGAACGGCGGGCGACAGGGGCCGTTAGCCGTGCAACAGGGGCCGTTAGCCGTGAAACGGCGGCCTTTAGCCGTGGAACGGCGGCCGTTAGCCGTGGAACGGCGGCTGTTAGCAGTGGAACGGCGGCCGTTAGCCGTGGAACGGCGGCCGTTAGCCGTGAACGGCGGCCGTTAGCCGTGAACGGCGGCCGTTAGCCGTGGAACGGTGGCAGATAGCCGTTGAACGGCGGTCAACGGAAGCCGTTAGCCGTGGACGGTGGCAGATAGCCGTGGAACGGCGGTAGACGGGGGCCGTTAGCCTTGCAACAGCGGCCGTTAGCCGTGGAAGGGCGGCCGTTAGCCATGGAATGCCATCCGCTAGCCTTGGTATGGCGTCTGTTAGCCGTGCAACGGCGCCCTACGGCACCCTTTAGCCGTAGAATGGCGCCCTTAAGCCGTGGAATGGCAGCCGTTAGCCGTGGAATGGCGGCCGTTAGCCGTGGAACGGCGGCCTACGGCGGCTAAAGCCGTGGGACAGCGCCCGTTAGCCGTGGTATGGCGACCGTTAGCCATGGAATTGCGTCCGTTAGCCATGGAACGGTGGCCTACGTTGCCCTTTAGCCGTGGAATGGCGACCGTAAGCCGTGGAATGGCGGCCGTTAGCCATGGAAAGGCGGCCGTTAGCCGTGGAACGGCGGCTTTAGCCGTGGGACAGCGAACATTAGCCGTGGTCTGGCGACTGTTAGCCATGAAATTGTGTCCGTTAGCCAGGGAACAGTGGCCTACGTCGCCCTCTAGCCGTGGAATGGCTGCCGTTTGGCGTGAAATGGCGGCCGTTAGCTGTGGAATGGCGGCCGTTAGCCGTGGGACAGCAGCCTTTAGGCGTGGAATGGCGGCCGCGGCAGCCGTTAGTCGTGGGACGCCAGCCGTTAGCCGTGGACGGCGGCTGTTAGCCGGGAAATGGCAGCCGTTAGCCGTGAACGGCGGCCGTTAGACGCGGGAACCTAGCCGCTACAGACCCTTTGTATGAGAGCCGTGGGTTATAGGGGGTCAATCTAATCGTCACAGATTTTGTGTATGGAACTCGTGAGTTTGTAGTGGGTCAAACCTGGCCTGATTTTTGTGTATGCGAACCTTGATGGGACTAATCCAGTCTTAACGGTTTCCCTGTAAGGAAGCCATGGGTTGTAACTGGTCAGACCTAGCTACTACAGTAGTCTGGCTGTTACAACCATTTTTTGAATGGGAGCCGTGATTTTGTAGCTGATCAACCCAGCCGCTATAGACCTCCCATTCTTCAGCTGTGAGTTTTATTTGTAGCGGATCAAACCCAGCCATTATATACCATGTGTACAGTGACCATGGGTACAAGACAGGTCTAGTCCAGCCAGTAAGGACATCCAGTTCAAGCTCTCTTATGGACCACTGGTATTGAAACTAGGATTACATAGAAGGTCTAACCAAGCCATTACAAACATTTGGTACAGAAGCAATAGTTCTGTACTAAGTCAGACTTCTCCTCCAAGTTCACAATGGAGTTTTTGAAAATGTACGCAAGTTGGTTCAGTTAGGAAGCAAGTTCGTCAGTATGGACCTCAAGGATGCCTATCTCCATATTCCTATTCACGTTCTGTCTCAGAGATATCTAAGGTTCGATGTCAACGGCCGCAGATTTCAATTCCGAGCTCTCCCCTTCGGGGTTTCCTTCGCCCCGTGGCTATTTACGATGGTTATGAAACCGTTACTCCGTTACTTCATCTCAGGGGAATAGCTATTCAGGGATATCGCGACGACTTTCTAGTGAGACATCGGTCGACAGCCATGCTTATCAGACACACCAATTTCGAGATCCATGTTTTCACTCATCTCGGATGGAAAGTGCACCCGGACAAGTCCGAACTGACGCATAATCCCAGGATCAAGTTTCTAGGAGCTCTTCTAGACGCAGTGAAGGGATACTTTTTTTTTCCAATTCAAGATCGCTTGGATAAACTTGAACAGAAGGTTCCATCTGGATCAGATCATAACTTGTCCTCTTTACGTTTGCCAAGAACTAAGCTGGTGGACACTGGAGTCCAATGTGTTATCAGGAACAAGCTTCACGGTCCCTCAACCTCAGTTTACCATGTTCACGGATATGTCACAGGAATCAGCCCGATTCCATACCCGATAGCTTGGGCGGTAGACACCCTTTCCACCTCTTGGGAGGGCATGGTAGCGTATATGCCTTTCCACCGATCAAGATTATTCCGGACGTACTGGCAAATATCGTGTTTCAGGCCTGCTTAGTTTATCTAGTGGCTCCAGCCTGGCCCACAAGGCCATGGTTTCCAATCCTGTTGGATCTGCTCACGGATTATCACCTCAAACTGCCTCTCTGGGAGAATCTGTTATTTCAACCACACTCGCTCAGGAATCGCGGGAATCTCGGGACACTCAACCTTCACGTGTGGAGATTATCGTCAAATCCCTCAAGGCACAAGCTATTGTTGAGTCTGTCAGACCCTCTACAGCATGACTCTATGATGTTAAGTGGCGAATCTTCACAGAGTGGAGACGAGAAAGGGAATTGTTAGATTCAGAAATATCTATCCCAATGACCGCAGAGTTTCTATTGTACTTGAGGAATACAAGGTAGTGAAACACGGCAAAATAGAGGGATACAGATTGGCGAAAGCTTCAGTCTGTGACATTCAGGGTTTTTTCTGTAGGACCGGATAAATCTTTACACATGATGATTAGATCCTTCCAGATAAAGGATATTACATCTCCATCAGTTTTCCCTAAGGGGGATCTTTGTATTGTCTTACAGTCATTAATGAAAGCCCTGTACGGATATGAGCTCTACTCTGTTGAGATTTTTGTCGTACAAGACGGCCTTTTTTACTGGCCTTTGCTTCGGCCGCTCATGTATCAGAACTTCATGCTATTGACAATTCTTCCATTAGATTCTCTAAGGATAAGAAGGAAGAATCTTGCCGAGCCTTACAGGAATTCTTAGCCAAAGATCAGTCTACTTCTGCGAGACCGTTGGGAACTAGATCGTACAGGATTCCAGCCTTGCCTACTTCGACTTCTCGTTCGGACAAGAGAGACTGTTATGTCCAGTCAGGTGTTTGAGATGGTATCTTCAGAGGACGGCTTCCTTTTGCGGTAATAGGAGGAGATTATTTTTGTCCTGTAAGACTGCGGTGGATTCAGAAATCTCTAAAAATACCATTTCTTCATGGCGCATTGTATATGCATATCACATCATGGATCAGGAAACGGTGAATGTCAAGTTCTCTCCTCACGCCTTGTCATCTTCATTATCAGCATGGAAATCAGTATCAATCCAACGGCTCGTAGCCACATGTCAATGGAAAGGTTCTAACTCTTTTATCTCACCCTATCTCCAGGATATATCCCCCTCACTAGCAGGAGTCAGCAAGTTGGGACCTCTAGTAGCGGCTCAGCACTTAATTGACCTGTGCCTAAGTCGTATTTTCAAGGAAAAAGAAAGGGGGGGGGTCGGGGTCGTCGGGAAGGATGGATCTCTTACTTTAGAAGATGAGACCTACCTATGACTAGAGTTATGGTGATGGCTGCAGTGTTCAGGGAATTGGAGAGTATGTTTGTCACCTGTTGTGGACCGGTATACCCACCAAACTCTGTCACATGTTTTGAACTAAATCCAAATATGACGTAAGGGTAGATCTACCCGGAAGTGACGTCATAAGAGACCGGAAGTGACGTCATAAGGAACCGGAAGTGACGTCATATAGACATTAACAACCGGAAGTGACTTCAGAATCTTTATGAGGTCTTAACTAAGTCGTAATTATTATAAGATATCTTAAGTTTACGTCATATCCGGACCCGAAAGACCTAACATATTTATCTTGTGGTATGCACTCACATTAGCATGGAATTCAGGTGAAAGGATTAATAAAGAAAGGTGTTTAGCATAAGGATGTTTCGGTGGTTGTTATTATTCATATAAGAATTGAGTACATCCTAAGATCATCTCTGACTTGTTTGATTGACTAAGTTATTCCTAGTTATTGGCATAATATTGTAAAGCGACATCCCCTGGATCCCTCCTCCTATTATGTGTAATTCGGGACTAAGTTCGTCCCAGAGGTTAGTTTATGCCAATAATTAGGAACAATTACATATATTGTTAGTAATTATTAGTAAACTTACCTCTGGGACGAACAATATATCCCACCCAAGGTTTACTAATTCCTCCCCACATGTGTTCCAGGTGATGTTGTTTTTTCGAAGTACATGCAGTACGAGAATATGAAGCTTGGTCAGTCAAAGGGAGATAACTCCAAGGAAGAAGGGAGCTGCATACCACTAATGATAAATATGACTTAGGTTTTTTCTCTTTATTTTTTATCTAGACTTCTGCAGGCACGTTCAGGGGAACGAAGAGAGGGGCTAAGTTCGTCCCAGAGGTAAGTTTACTAATAATTACTAACAATATATGTAATTGTTCCTCTTTCCACTTTTTAAACCATCCAGGGCGCTTAATAGGTAAACAGTATTGTATGAACCCTGTTAATTGACACTCATAATATCTATTTATTCCACAGAGGAGGTAAAGGAGCGGGGCCAGTTCCCTTCACAGATACAGCATTCTTCAGTGAGGAGTATAACATGAACCATCCTAAACGGGGCTACGCCATCATCTTCAACAACAGGGACTTCGACAAACACACACAGATGGGCACGCGGACAGGGACCGATATAGACGCAGCCAAAATCAACCAGATCCTTAAATCATGCTTAGACTTTGAAACAGATTTGAGAGAAAACCAGACCAGAAAACAAATGAAGGACATGATGAAAGCTTGTGAGTAATATCATTTATGATTTCATGGAGAAATATGTATGATAATACATGTAATTGATAGTAATGTTTATATTAGATGGCGCCTTTTCTGGGTCCAAGACATGCTCAAAGCAGTACTTACATCATTGCCCTGAAGGGTTGTACTTTCACAGCTGCTACTTACTATGAATCAGGTGTCCTGTTGTTTATGTATGTAAATATAACAGAAAAATAACCATTAAAACATGACAGTTAATTTGCTAAAGATTTAAGAGTCCATGCATAGAAATAAAATGACAAGTAATAAATATGGTATGACATGTGATAAGAATATGAAGGAAATAATGTTATGCTTAACACAAAAGGCACTGTCTTTAGTTCTAAACAAAGCTTATTTAAGGCATCAAATAATCCTGTATAGGCAATCCAAGGATTGTAGGAGTCACGCAAATAAGTAAAGGCTTATGAAGCAAGATGAGTCTTCTTAATTCTTATCTTTAATGATATGGTTGTTTTCAGTGAGTAAGGCAGACCACAGCCAACGTGACTGCTTCGCTTGTGTGATACTCTCCCATGGGGAGGAAGGAACAGTCTATGGGTATGATGGACCAATCGAAATCAAGGAGTTGGTTGAACCATTCAAGGGACATAACTGCAAGACACTTGCTGGCAAACCTAAACTGTTCTTTATTCAGGTTGGTGTTTTTTTCTATGTATTAAGTTATTGCGACTATCTTAGGTAAATACGTTCATTTTGTTGCTTATGAAATATTGTTTATGATAAAAGGATTCATTCAGTTCATCACTGGTTTTATGTAATGGTTTAAGTACTTGGCTAAGAAAGGCAAAGACATTTCATTGGTTAACCTAGGGAATAAGAATAATCAAGTTGGACCCAATGGCGAGATAGAGCTATTGCTGTATATCACAGAATCCAATTAAAAAGCAATGATTATTGGTATTCCTTTGCAACAGGCGTGTCGAGGCCAGGGTTTGGACGACGGACAGACGGTTGGAGATGCCATAGGGGTGAAGGGAGATGATGACGTGGAGATGGAACCCGTCACATACAGGATCCCTACCGAGGCGGACTTCCTCATGGCTTACTCAGTCGTACCTGGTGAGTTTGTACAGCCTCTTTCATTTGTCATGTTAATAATGCGTGTAGAGTATTGTATGGATATACAACTTCCATATTGTAGATAGGCAGTGTAATAATTCAGAATTTGATCTACTATTTGCAGATGAGAGTGTGCAATCAATCAATGATTGTTTAGCAAAATGCAACAAAGCTAGAATTAGCCAGTGATCAAAAACAGATTCAGAAGGTGCTGAAGGGTTGCATAAACCACCCAATGAGAGATCCAAATATGACTTGTTTAGAGACGTTTACATAATGTGTGACCTGTTGTGTTGACCTCTGACCTGTTGTGTTGACCTCTGACCTGTTGTGTTGACCTCTGACCTGTTGTGTTGACCTGTTGCAGGCTACTTCTCGTGGCGGAACTCCTCGAAGGGTTCGTGGTTCATGCAGGCGCTGTGTGCCGTGTTGGAGAAGTACGGGGACACTCTCGATCTCATGACCATGATGACCCGCGTCAACAAGATCGTCGCCTATGAGTTTGAGTCAAACGCCAGTAAAGAGTTCATGAACAGGAAGAAACAGATCCCTTGTATTACGTCTATGCTCACTAAAGATGTCTACTTCCGTCCCAAGGAATAATTAATTTGCTTTCACTGAAATTGTTTCTTTTTACAATCCAGAGTTTTAAGACATTCACATGGGGAACCAACCTGCCTCAACACCCTACTTTGCTTGCTTCTCGTCATGATAGTTACCCTGGTGTCAAACAATAACACTCTGAGAATGAGGGATTAGGACAATTTAAGTAGTTACAAAAAGGTGTTTCAATATGTGTTTCAAGTGAAATGTTGATTCTTCCTTATGCTCAATTTAGCAGTAAGATTTGTAGTTAGTTGACTCAAAGAGCACAAAAATGAAAATTTTAGACACATTGTTCACTGACGTGTAAACAAGCGAAAGATGTCTTAGGTAATTTAGAGTTCGTCCTGTTGAAGCACGGTAGTTGGTAAAGAATAGAAGTTACATTGTTTCATATCAACTTGAATGGAGCAACTTTCAAGGTAAAAACTTTATTTTGAAGAGCATCAAATCATGTCTCTTACACAGAAAGAAGTTGTCATTGAGAATGTTTTCTTGTCATTTCTCAACAATTTCTATATTCCCTAAAGGACTTCTTGTAAACCTGTTAAATGAGTGTTAATTTTTATGTTGAAAACCATCAATGACAATGTTGTTTTTTCAAATGCAGTTGATAGAAGGTTAACCATTGGATTATTGTGTGATATCATAAAACCATCATGTTGTTGTCTTAGGTGTGTTAACACATATCAATGAGAGAAGATCCTGGTGTAAGATAACTGTAATCACCAAATGTCTATCACAAGTTCACTAAAACCAGTTATTGCTCCAGGGGTTTTGAATTTCATTTATTTAAAGTGAGGAGGTTCACTGTTAATGAAGTTATTAAAATAAATCTTTCAATGTAGGGTTAGAACCTCAAAAAAATCCATTGGATTCGCCACTAATATGAAAATAGCATTGTTTGTGGATTTTATATGAAAAAAACATTGTTTAAGAATGTTTAGTAAAATAGCATTGTTTAAGAATGTTATATGAAAATAGTATTGTTCATTGATATGAAATGATAATAGGTAACAAAAGATTTGATTTCTAGTAACAGCATTATTATGTTTACTGTATGGTTTTTAGCAGTCGTTTCGAGATATACTCTAACTGCAGTTTATGTTGAAGAAAGAATATTTTATGTGTGTATTTATCAAGGATTTCATTCTGTTCACATGGATCATTATTTGCATACCAAATGATGATTTTGTGACTTTCCTTACCCGAAACACTCCTTTATACAGTAATTATTCTTATTAATTAATTATTTTTAAATCTTACACATAACTTCTTCATCCACCATCTGCGCTGTGAAGTATTGACATCTGTTGTTCAGTGTGTATAGGGATATATTTAACTTTTGATTTGCAACAATCACTGGTATTCATCATTTGCACATTTTATCATCGAAATTCATCATTTATCGGGAAGTCCTATTATGATATTTTCGTGAAAACAAAATTCAAGAGTACTTCCCTGTTTATCCTTATATATGAATATGACATAATAACTCGTCAAACTTATTTTCATATATGTAAGTGAGAGTAACATTTTAGTTCTTCTAGATTTAACATTTTGACAAAGAAGAGAAATCATCACTGTGTCCTCTGAATTTAGTTTCCATAAAAAATACCTGATAGGACTGTCCCTTTAAAGGTATATTCTAAAACAGCAAATGACTAAAATATTGCCTACATGGGCCTAAAACAATTACACTCATTAAGATATTTATTACTTGATATAATGTTGCTTGAGCGTCATTCTGTTGGGATTTTGTAACACCTTATGATCTACAATCATAGTGCAATGAACAAGTCAATAAGGACCAATCTATTTGTTATCTTGATGTGACAAGTCTCTTTTTAATTGTAGTAAAACAATGATGGCTTAACAGCGGATATCTCATATTGGAATTAGTCTTCAGTTTTCATTTTTGGTATTAAATTGTTTTTTTTTAGTTGTTGTATAAGTCATTATCTGGAAAAATTTGCTTTTCTTACGGACATAAGCAGTCAGGAAACTTGAATAGATACAACATAAGTGAAATGTTTATTATATGACAAATTAGTAACGGTTCCTTCATAGTGACAATAACAATTTTCTTTTTCTCATCTTAGTGTTTACTTTTGTATTGTACAATTCCATTAAAAATGATGTATGATAGTAATACCACATCAATGTGTCTTCTGTTTGTGCCTTGTAAAGCTGGAAGGTTATGAAATGAGTGTTATCAAAAAATAATTTCCAATTCTTATAATGAATTGATCCAACAAGATGCTCAAAAAAATATACCTGGGTAGTATAATAAAAAAATTCAATTTTAAAAACCATATACTACCAAAATTACATAACATTAAGGTGTCCCTTAACATTTATTGTTTTGTACTGGAATGTTAGCGGTTATATCGCTAAATGCCTGCTCTATACTACCATTCTCACTATTGCCTCGGAACCATTTAATTACCTTGGACTTAAAACTATTATCAGATTTTCACTATTGCCTCGGAACCTCGTAATTACCTTGGACTTAAAACTATTATCAGATTTTCACTATTGCCTCGGAACCTCGTAATTACCTTGGACTTAAAACTATTATCAGATTTTCACTATTGCCTCGGAACCTCGTAATTACCTTGGACTTAAAACTATTATCAGATTTTCACTATTGTCGCTAACAAATTATAAAAATTGATGACATTAGTGTATCAGGTTGTAACAATAGTGCTTGGAGAATAAAAAATGATCAACTTATTTCCATGCGGACCTGCTAATCTGCACTCATCACATTCCTCGTCAATTCCTCGCCAACCCAGTGATCATGTTGTAGTCTTAGACGTATCGAGCACCATGTGATTGTTAAGTCTTAATATTCTCTCTTAATGTATTGAGACATTCTTGTGTGAACACCTCCCCGGTAACAATTCTCAGTAGATCCAATAATCACTCCCTGGTTTAAGAATTTATTACAGTCCTCTTTCTGCTATGAAAGTCAACAGTCAAAAAATAAATAATTTAGCAAATTCTATTCTCTTAGCACTAAGAAAGCTTTGAAAATTAAGACTTTTGGTTTTTGAAGTAATCTGAGTGTTATGATAGGCAGAAGTCAGTGCTAAGGTGTGGGACTTTTAACATCCTTTCACAAGAATTACTTTTAAAAGAATATGAAATATTTCAATCGTGAGAAAATTGAATGTTTTGTGATGCACACTTATCTACTTTGAACTGTAGTTCTTGACAAAGACAATTATAAACTGGACACAAAAACCAATTCTGTTTGCAATTAACCCTTGACCTCCCTAGCATATGGTGTCCTCTACATCGTTTATTTTTTGCTGCATAATCTTCTATGTTTCAGCAGTCATAATGCTTTCAACAAGAAATTGTCCTCGCTCAATTCCTATGATATTTTCAATCATGTAAATATTTCCAACTATGTCTCTTTGTTGTTTGAAGATCTCAGTGGAAACACCCCCATTTCATTCTGACATATTTTTCTTGTATTAGTATTATTATTATAACCAGTTTAGATATGTTTAATGTTATTTGAATTAAGTTTTGAAAATTACAGATGAGAAAGCCCTTATGAAAAATAATGTCAAAAATTGTGTTAAGCCTTGCAATGACAAAACTATTTTGTAAATCCAAGGGGAAGATAGGATTAAATCAGAAATTTGAAATATCACAATATTGTACTTGACATTGTTCATTTATATAACTTGAAGAAGAAATTGGTAATGTAAAGGGTATTTGTATAATCACTGCCTTATGATTCTTTGTTTTGGTTACAGTGTTATTTATTGGCTTAGAAGTGCTATGTCGGATCTATTGAATTGTCAGTCGTCTGTTGGAAATCCTTTGATATCATAAATGAATTTTGACCATGAACATGTAGGACACATAAATTTAGAATTTCACAAATGACTGACTTGTGAAGGTAGTGTGATATTTTCTGTATGTAGATGAAAACCTGTTTGTAATAAAAACAAAAAAATTGAAATAGAATCTGTTTTTATTTTTAGTTGCAGTATGTCAAGTGCTTCTCTTTGGACTTTTCCTTAATTTTTGCTCTAAACAGAAAACAATAATAAAGTCATCTAGTCAACAAAGCCCCTCATTTAAGTGTTTGACATATCCATTTGATACATAATATGGATGATAGCTTCCATATTTTGAATCACTAGAGTCTCTTTGTTTTATTGTAGGATGGAAAGATAGAAGTATAGGTTGCAATGTAAACACAATGGGGGAGAGCTTTTTTATTTACATTTTAGAAGTTTTATTGAGTGGCGGGATAGTGCAGTGCTGGGTATGAAGAGGTCCGGGGTTTGTATCCCCCCCCCCCCCCCAAGGGCTTTGACCACTTTGTCTGCAGTAGAGAACTGTTCTACATGAGGTTAGGTTTGGGTGCAATGCTAAGCTGATTTAATTGCAGTACCACCCATGGTTGCTTGTTTCTAAAGCAGCTCAAATGTTTCACTGCAATGCATAACCACAATAGTGTTGCTAGATTTATTCCTGCACTAATTCTAGCAGCGGTTATATAAGTGAAATACTCTTTATAACCCCAAGTCATCTCATCTTTCCTATAGAAATCTGCTTTCTTCATCATACCAACTTCTAGAATGCCAATCAAGGATAGTTTAAGGAAGTCAAAGGAAGTTCTATGGCCAAACGTCTTTTTAATTTTCACAGGACTGCTGTTTCTGTGTAGATTCTATTGTCATATTATTCACCAATAGAATCCCCTTTGAAAGAGTTGAAGAACATACTAGCTTTATGGAATGTTAATGTTCTGCATGTTAATATTTGTGCAATATTCCCATCTTGAACTTCTGTAGAAACCAAAATATGTACATTAACCCCTGACATTGATTTCAACATATCATTAACTTCTCTGATAAGAGTTAAACATTTATAAAGGTGTTAAATTACAACCAATTTGTACATATAATGTGTAAACAATGTGAATATGCGAATGACCCATGCCAGAGGCATACTTTTGCCTAGTTTGTCCCATACAATAAGTTGGAGAACTTCCAAAATAGATTGCTTTGTGACTATCTCCGATTATATAACAGACCTACAATATGAACATTATCAAGGATCAACAGTACATTAACACCTGACCTTAAGATTATTTTATTGTTGAATTGTCCTGATGAGAGTTAAAGCATTCACAAGGTGTTGGATTACACCTCGCAGGTGTTGTCGATGTACAGGTGAGGCTAATCAGATTATCAAGCCAGGTAACACTTCGGGAGGCAGGTAACTGCTTGACTTGGTTTATGCCTAGATCTGTTACATGAGAAACACGGATACAACCTACATTATAGGTTTAGTGTTACATTAGTCCAGCTAACTATATTCAAGATATATTGTTCAGGACAAGCAAGATTCCTCGAAAATATGGTGAAACATACAATAGGTAATGCTTACGTAGTGAGGTAATTGACCGGCTACGTGAACTATCTATTTCTATCTTAAACAACAAGAAACCTCATAATTTTTCCCATGTTAATTGGTAAATATGTACAGAAAACATTGTCAACTTCAAAAAACACCAAAAAACGTTTTCATCGGTCCTCTAATAACAAAGATATCGCCCTTCAAAGTACGCAAATTTAAGGCTTCTCAATTTGACAGTCTGAAAAGGGATTCTACCGGGTGAACGATATTGCCTTTTCTGCGCATGCGAGAAAGAGCGATGTGATGTAGCAGGTTATGATTGGCTGAGAGAAGTTTTACAGATTGTGTATTATTACATCATATACAGAACGGAAATGGGCCTAATGAATGTAAATATAACAGACAATGGTGGTAAATAAACAGAATAAACATGTTTTAGCACGATTTAGAAGCTTCATCTGTCCGGCAATTATACAGATTAGTAATTAAACAGTTATGGCACATCGTAACTGATTGTGTAATAACAGGTCAGGGAGTCGCGCTTGGGATATTTCACACTCTTTGACAATGTTGTTACAAAAATTAGGGGATGTTGTTTTAGAGATCAAGCATGTCTGCCCATCTATGACACGCCCAGTTGTCAAAGCACTAGTCATCCATTGGTCAACAATAAGACAAACTAGATCCAATCAAAAATTAAACATTTAGAATTTATCATATGCATTGCATCTGTCTTGAGATGAACACATTCAGTACACATGAGATGGAGTATTTTGCGTTTACAGTGACTTCAATAAGGTAGGCTTTGGTCTCATGTTATGTAAACTAAACTTTGTGCATTCAAACTTATATGTATACATATTTGTTATTTCAGTCAGTTGTTTGCGTTAGAAGTTTACAAATATTTAAAATTTAAAATAACATTACCCAAACAAAGATATAGAAGGGTATTTATTTTACGCTGATGAGTTGTCTCTTTGTAAACTCACATTGTTTCTTTATTTGATTGAGAAACGCTCAAGACATGATGAAACATGGTGTCAAAAGGTGTATATCCTGAATATCCTTGTATTGCGAACTTAATACAATTTCATGACATGATGCCTCAATGACTCTCTTTCCGAATATTTCGTAGTGTGTATATAGCAAAACCTCATTCAGATTATATAAAATAACTTCAGGATTATTCATAAGTTCCTTAAAACATTTCACAAACTTGTTTAATTTGTCTTCAATTTTATCTGGCCACTCATCACAAAATGTAAACTTAGAACAACTAAATTCAAAACATAACTATACCGTAATATCTAAGAGATTTTCAAAACATGATTGAATATTAAGATTTTGCCTTGATGAAATATCCTTATGTTTATACCATTAATGAAGATATAACCTTAGCATTTAATTGCTTTGTTGTATGTTTTCGAAAATCGTTGTTTCAATACTGTCACTGTATATGATATGTGTACTGATCTGTCCATGTTTACGTTACGTCACTATTTTGTTAGGGAGCGGCATAAATATAAACATATACCCCGTTTCTTTTTTTAAAATAGATATGCGAAACATAGTTCTAAGACAGGGCTATGACATACCATGTAGTCTCATTGATGAATTGACTTTAGATACCTCTGTAGAAGCCGTGATTAAGCTATCAACAGTCAAAAAGATTCAACCAAAATTAGTAAATGTCTTCATTATATGTCTCACTAACTAACCGTCATACTGGAGAGTTGTTTTCTTTGTTTGTATAGTAATTATACGCCAAGTAAGTAAGTGACCGCTTGACTCAATACTGTAAACAATAGCACTAGCCTGACCAGTTTGGCGAGAAAGGGCGATGTGATGTGGCAAGTTATGATTGGCTGAGAGAAGTTTTACAGACTGAAAATATGATGTTTGTTTTCAAAGTCATTAAATGACTATTTTGCGCATGTTTTTGAACAAACAAAATATCGATGTTATCTCAAGATATCTTTATGTATCCATTTCTGCATTGTGTACCCCCTCGGGGTTACATGTTTTTAAGTTCATACAGGGGAATCCCACCCAAGGATTGCACATCGCAATGAAGCACACATTGACTCATTTACATATAAGATATATGAGTGAGGCTCGTTGGTATAACATCCACTTATCTTCTTTGCTTTAACTAAAGGAAATATTTCATTTCGATGATATACCTACTCAAAGAAGTGTTTACGGAAGCATTCTAAAGTATAAGTACTGGTGTTGTGTAACTTCAGGATGAAAATACATAATTGTTTATTCCATATAACTAACCTCTTTTCTAATGTTTTTTCTCAACAAATATAGATTGAAACTGGAGTAAAATCGACTTTTCAGCTTATGATCACAAAGAAAACACGTGGTGCAAACAGTGATATTGTTTTTCTAGAAAGATATTACAATAACTCCTTTGGTCTTGCTTAAAGGGGCAGTAGCACGTTTTAGGGGGAATATAAGGTGATGTCAGGAACATGAAAATTAATGGTTCCAATTGATAGACAATGTGTTTAAACCCAATGGAGCAGTAATAATTCAAACTTATAATGTAAAGTATAGCCATGCTATTCCTTTTTCTTACACAAAATGAATTAAAGGTGTTCACAAAAAATGACCGCCAATGTATTTTATGTGAATCTTCATACTTTGTCCTCTGACTATGGTTGATTGGTTTGTGTAATAAGATTTTTGACACTGTCAAAATAATACATTTAGTATTAACTTACAATTATCAGTGAAACATTTGAAATATGAAATTATCAAAAAACGTGCTACTGCCCCTTTAAAGGATATCTTCTTAAAATGTACGGTCGAGGAGGTTTCAGTCTGATTAAATTATACAGTGTTTCGAGGGGGGAGGGGGGAGGGGGGAGGGGGGGGGGAGTAAAAATATGTATCAGGGTTTCCTCTCCAAGCCGTTTTGGGAGAGGTTCGAACTCCAGTAGAGATTGTTCACTTGTTTTCCTCGAAGCACAGTCGATTTTAATCAGACTGAGGAGGTTTAGAATCACTGCCTCTTTGTGCTTGATTTCCTCAAGTGGAAGTATTTGGAAGGACAGGTGAAAATGACGATAATTTCAATAGTTACAAGACCGTGAAACATATACGTAGTGACTTATTTTGCAAATGTGTAGATTTGTTAGTGAAATCAAACTTCATTGTTATAGCAAAACCATGTTTTCTTCTTTTGATTCCCATAACATTGGACAAAGAAGGTGAATTAAAAAAATCACCTGCAATTTAATCATCTAACAAAAACGTAAACAATTAATGAATATTTGATATTGATCAGCTGAACTAAAAATAGGACCCTCTTCTACATTCTGCACTGCATGTATGTGAACATGTACTTCAATTTTCACTTGCCTCAACACGTTACGATCTTATTTCAAGGAATCTTAGATAATTTGGATCCATGAAAAAATTCATAACTGTATAATTACTGTGTTTAAATAAAATACACGGTAACGAATCAACATTTGAAAAAAACACAACTCAATAACCTGAATCTTCAGTTCAAACCGCGTTTGTAATATTGTAGAGAGAGAGAGAGAGAGAGAGAGAGAAATAGTTTATTTAAGTGTCATGTAGTTTACAATAAAACATAAAAATACATTAAAATACATTGGTAAAACTACCCGGCCGTAATCGACCTATGAGACACTAAAAATCATTAAAATCCATGTATGTAAACGCGTTAAATATAAACAATGGCTAAAATATCACATTTCCTGAATAAAATTAATTCTGCGTTGGCACATGTTATAAATTGAGGTAGACAGTTTGATTTGGCTTTCAACATTTTGCATTAAATAGATGAATCTTTCAACTGAGGTTTTGAAGTAAAAACTTGGGTCAGCAAGTGAGGCTTGATTATTAAAACTGTAGCGTAGATCTGTATACAGTGGACAGACAATAAAAAAGTGCACTTCATCTTCTATATGTGACGAACAGAAAGGGCACTTCCGGTCCGCAAGTGGTATAGGCGGCTTAGCATGTCTTCCTGTTTCTACCATTAAAGGTAGACTACCCGAGCGTAATTTGGCTAAGGCTTTGCGGTGGTGTCTTGGCATCAGCTTCTTAACGTAGGGTTCTGGGGATAGATTCTTCTTGAAGAGTCGATAGCATCTAAGTTTATTTCCATTTACCGGATTTTTGCGGTCGTCCCATAGGCTCTTGAACCAGTTCTCTTCATCCTGAATAAACAGCTTTTTCTTTAGCAATGTAATTGTCGATTTAATATCTGTTGTGTTCTGCAATATTGAGTCAACATCCAGTTTAGTAGAAAGTTTCTGAACTCTATGTTCCCATGAACGATTTCGTCGACGAGACCATTTATGTATAATACTTGGTAGTCGATTATCAGGCAAAGTTGATACTCTGAGCCACAGACGATAAACTTCAATACGCTGTTTAGTAACACTGGAAGTCCATCCCATATCACCACGCGTTGCTGTGTTCCTTGCATTACAACGAGTCCCGAGGAAAAAACGACATGCTCTATTTTGCACAGTGTATCCCAGCCGACTAGTCGCTTCAATTACCACATTGTCACAATCACGCGGGACTCAGTGAATAAACACCCTTTCATTACTGTAACATTGTTGATACCTTCTACTTGCTGTAGCATTGGGGATACCCTTTCATATATAACTCTAGATTTTAGCTTATCCTTTCGTTACTATAGCATTGAGGATATCCTTTCATTACTATTGCATTGAGGATATCCTTTCATAACTCTAGATTTTAGGATATCCTTTCATTACTACAGCATTGAGAATATCCTGTCATTACTATAGCTTTGGAGATATCCCTTGATTAATATAGCATTGAGGATATCCTTTCATTACTATAGCATTGAGGATATCCTTTCATTACTATAGCATTGAGGATACCCTTTCATTACTATAGCATTGAGGATACCCTTTCATTACTATAGCATTGAAGATATCCTTTCATTACTATAGCATTGATGATATCCTTTCATTACTATAGCATTGAGGATACCCTGTTATTACTATAGCATTGAGGATACCCTGTTATTACTAAAGCATTGAGGATACCCTTTCATTGCTATAGCATTCAGAATACCAATCATTACTATAGTATTGAGGATATCCTGTAATTACTAAAGCATTGAGGATTATCCTTTCATTAATATAGCATTGAGTATACCCTTTCATTGCTATAGCATTGAGAATACCTATCATTACTATAGCATTGAGGATACCCTGTAATTACTAAAGCATTGAGGATATCCTTTCATTACTATAGCATTGAGAATACCTATCATTAATATAGCATTGAGGATATCCTGTAATTACTAAAGCATTGAGGATATCCTTCATTTACTATAGCATTTAGGATACCCTTTCATTGCTATAGCATTGAGAATACCGATCATTAATATAGCATTGAGGATACCCTTTCATTAATATAGCATTGATGATATCATTTCATTAATATAGCATTGAGGATTATCCTGTCATTGCTATAGCATTTAGGATACCCTTTCATTAATAAAGCGTTGAGGATATCCTTTCATTACTATAGAATTGAGAATACCCTGTAATTACTATAGCATTGAGGTTACCTTTCATTAATAAAGCATTGAGGATGTCCTTTCATTACTATAGCATTGAGGATATCCTGTCATTACTATAGCATTGGGGATATCCTTTGATTAATATAGCATTGAGGATACCCTTTCATTAATATAGCATTGATGATATCATTTCATTAATATAGCATTGAGGATTATCCTGTCATTACTATAGCATTTAGGAAACCCTTTCATTAATAAAGCATTGAGGATATCCTGTAATTACTAAAGCATTGAGGATATCCTTCCATTACTATAGCATTGAGGATACCCTTTCATTACTATAGCATTGAAGATATCCTTTCATTACTATAGCATTGATGATATCCTTTCATTACTATAGCATTGAGGATATCCTTACATTACTATAGCATTGAGGATATCATTTCATGACTCTAGACTTTAGGATATCCTTTCATTAGTTTATTACCTACGAAGGCAGTCATACCGGGGTTCATATTTTTCATATGTTGCCCTAGGGCAAAATATCACTTTTTCATTGTGACGTCACGTTATTAACAATGCTTTGACGTCACGGTTCACCTATGACGTCACAATCTATACGGGCCGGCGGCGGCTTTTCCGCCTATGCTTATCACCAGGTTTTGAGTAATTTGTTTGATTTGGAGGCTACGGTAATAAACAGAATATTATATTCGTGCCGATGACATACTATGTTTACGACACTCGTGCCTAAATATCAGTATATCCCTCGCTCTCGCTCGGGAAATACTAATATTTAGCCACTCATGTCGTAAACATAGTATGCCATGGACACTCATATAATATCCTCTATATATCATTGAGGATATCATTTCATGACACAGACTTTAGGATATCCTTTCATTACTATAGCATTGAGGATATCATTTCATGACTCTGGACTTTAGGATATCCTTTCATTACTATAGCATTGAAGATATCATTTCATGACTCTAGACTTTAGGATATCCTTTCATTACTATAGCATTGAAGATATCATTTCATGACTCTAGACTTTAGGATATCCTTCCATTACTATAGCATTGAGGATACCCTGTTATTACTATAGCATTGAGGATACCCTTTCATTGCTATAGCATTCAGAATACCTATCATTACTATAGCATTGAGGATATCCTGTAATTACTAAAGCTCTCGCTCGGGAAATACTAATATTTAGCCACTCGTGTCGTAAACATAGTATGCCATGGACACTTATATAATATCCTCTATATATCATTGAGGATATCATTTCATGACTCTAGACTTTAGGAAATCCTTTCATTACTATAGCATTGAGGATATCATTTCATGACTCTAGACTTTAGGATATCCTTTCATTACTATAGCATTGAAGATATCATTTCATGACTCTAGACTTTAGGATATCCTTCCATTACTATAGCATTGAGGATACCCTGTTATTACTATAGCATTGAGGATACCCTTTCATTGCTATAGCATTCAGAATACCTATCATTACTATAGCATTGAGGATATCCTGTAATTACTAAAGCTCTCGCTCGGGAAATACTAATATTTAGCCACTCGTGTCGTAAACATAGTATGCCATGGACACTTATATAATATCCTCTATATATCATTGAGGATATCATTTCATGACTCTAGACTTTAGGAAATCCTTTCATTACTATAGCATTGAGGATATCATTTCATGACTCTAGACTTTAGGATATCCTTCCATTACTATAGCACTGAGGATACCCTGTTATTACTATAGCATTGAGGATACCCTTTCATTGCTATAGCATTGAGAATACCTATCATTAAAATAGCATTGAGGATATCCTTTCATTACTATAGCATTGAGGATATCATTTCATGACTCTAGACTTTAGGATATCCTTTCATAAGTATATCATTGAGGATATCATTTCATGACTCTAGACTTAAGGATATCCTTTCATTACTATAGCATTGAAGATATCATTTCATGACTCTAGACTTTAGGATATCCTTTCATTACTATAGCATTGAAGATATCATTTCATGACTCTAGACTTTAGGATATCCTTCCATTACTATAGCATTGAGGATATCATTTCATGACTCTAGATTTTAGGATATCCTTTCATTACTACAGCATTGAGAATATCCTGTCATTACTATAGCTTTGGAGATATCCCTTGATTAATATAGCATTGAGGATATCCTTTCATTACTATAGCATTGAGGATATCCTTTCATTACTATAGCATTGAGGATACCCATTCATTACTATAGCATTGAGGATACCCTTTCATTACTATAGCATTGAAGATATCCTTTCATTACTAAAGCATTGAGGATACCCTTTCATTGCTATAGCATTCAGAATACCAATCATTACTATAGTATTGAGGATATCCTGTAATTACTAAAGCATTGAGGATTATCCTTTCATTAATATAGCATTGAGGATACCCTTTCATTGCTATAGCATTGAGAATACTTATCATTACTATAGCATTGAGGATACCCTGTAATTACTAAAGCATTGAGGATATCCTTTGATTAATATAGCATTGAGGATATCCTTTCATTACTATTGCATTGAGGATATCCTTTCATAACTCTAGACTTTAGGATATCCTTTCATTACTACAGCATTGAGAATATCCTGTCATTACTATAGCTTTGGAGATATCCCTTGATTAATATAGCATTGAGGATATCCTTTCATTACTATAGCATTGAGGATACCCTTTCATTACTATAGCATTGAGGATACCCTTTCATTACTATAGCATTGAAGATATCCTTTCATTACTATAGCATTGATGATATCCTTTCATTACTATAGCATTGAGGATACCCTGTTATTACTAAAGCATTGAGGATTATCCTTTCATTAATATAGCATTGAGGATACCCTTTCATTGCTATAGCATTGAGAATACCTATCATTACTATAGCATTGAGGATACCCTGTAATTACTAAAGCATTGAGGATATCCTTTGATTAATATAGCATTGAGGATATCCTTTCATTACTATAGCATTGAGAATACCTATCATTAATATAGCATTGAGGATATCCTGTAATTACTAAAGCATTGAGGATATCCTTCATTTACTATAGTATTTAGGATACCCTTTCATTGCTATAGCATTGAGAATACCGATCATTAATATAGCATTGAGGATACCCTTTCATTAATAAAGCGTTGAGGATATCCTTTCATTACTATAGAATTGAGAATACCCTGTAATTACTATAGCATTGAGGTTACCTTTCATTAATAAAGCATTGAGGATGTCCTTTCATTACTATAGCATTGATGATATCCTTTCATTACTATAGCATTGAGGATACCCTGTTATTACTAAAGCATTGAGGATACCCTTTCATTGCTATAGCATTCAGAATACCAATCATTACTATAGTATTGAGGATATCCTGTAATTACTAAAGCATTGAGGATATCCTTTGATTAATATAGCATTGAGGATACCCTTTCATTGCTATAGCATTGAGAATACCTATCATTACTATAGCATTGAGGATACCCTGTAATTACTAAAGCATTGAGGATATCCTTTGATTAATATAGCATTGAGGATATCCTTTCATTACTATAGCATTGAGAATACCTATCATTAATATAGCATTGAGGATATCCTGTAATTACTAAAGCATTGAGGATATCCTTCATTTACTATAGCATTTAGGATACCCTTTCATTGCTATAGCATTGAGAATACCGATCATTAATATAGCATTGAGGATACCCTTTCATTAATAAAGCATTGATGATATCATTTCATTAATATAGCATTGAGGATTATCCTGTCATTGCTATAGCATTTAGGATACCCTTTCATTAATAAAGCGTTGAGGATATCCTTTCATTACTATAGAATTGAGAATACCCTGTAATTACTATAGCATTGAGGATACCCTGTTATTACTAAAGCATTGAGGATACCCTTTCATTGCTATAGCATTCAGAATACCAATCATTACTATAGTATTGAGGATATCCTGTAATTACTAAAGCATTGAGGATTATCCTTTCATTAATATAGCATTGAGGATACCCTTTCATTGCTATAGCATTGAGAATACCTATCATTACTATAGCATTGAGGATACCCTGTAATTACTAAAGCATTGAGGATATCCTTTGATTAATATAGCATTGAGGATATCCTTTCATTACTATAGCATTGAGAATACCTATCATTAATATAGCATTGAGGATATCCTGTAATTACTAAAGCATTGAGGATATCCTTCATTTACTATAGCATTTAGGATACCCTTTCATTGCTATAGCATTGAGAATACCGATCATTAATATAGCATTGAGGATACCCTTTCATTAATAAAGCATTGATGATATCATTTCATTAATATAGCATTGAGGATTATCCTGTCATTGCTATAGCATTTAGGATACCCTTTCATTAATAAAGCGTTGAGGATATCCTTTCATTACTATAGAATTGAGAATACCCTGTAATTACTATAGCATTGAGGTTACCTTTCATTAATAAAGCATTGAGGATGTCCTTTCATTACTATAGCATTGATGATATCCTTTCATTACTATAGCATTGAGGATACCCTGTTATTACTAAAGCATTGAGGATACCCTTTCATTGCTATAGCATTCAGAATACCAATCATTACTATAGTATTGAGGATATCCTGTAATTACTAAAGCATTGAGGATTATCCTTTCATTAATATAGCATTGAGGATACCCTTTCATTGCTATAGCATTGAGAATACCTATCATTACTATAGCATTGAGGATACCCTGTAATTACTAAAGCATTGAGGATATCCTTTGATTAATATAGCATTGAGGATATCCTTTCATTACTATAGCATTGAGAATACCTATCATTAATATAGCATTGAGGATATCCTGTAATTACTAAAGCATTGAGGATATCCTTCATTTACTATAGCATTTAGGATACCCTTTCATTGCTATAGCATTGAGCATACCGATCATTAATATAGCATTGAGGATACCCTTTCATTAATAAAGCATTGATGATATCATTTCATTAATATAGCATTGAGGATTATCCTGTCATTGCTATAGCATTTAGGATACCCTTTCATAAATAAAGCGTTGAGGATATCCTTTCATTACTATAGAATTGAGAATACCCTGTAATTACTATAGCATTGAGGTTACCTTTCATTAATAAAGCATTGAGGATGTCCTTTCATTACTATAGCATTGATGATATCCTTTCATTACTATAGCATTGAGGATACCCTGTTATTACTAAAGCATTGAGGATACCCTTTCATTGCTATAGCATTCAGAATACCAATCATTACTATAGTATTGAGGATATCCTGTAATTACTAAAGCATTGAGGATTATCCTTTCATTAATATAGCATTGAGGATACCCTTTCATTGCTATAGCATTGAGAATACCTATCATTACTATAGCATTGAGGATACCCTGTAATTACTAAAGCATTGAGGATATCCTTTGATTAATATAGCATTGAGGATATCCTTTCATTACTATAGCATTGAGAATACCTATCATTAATATAGCATTGAGGATATCCTGTAATTACTAAAGCATTGAGGATATCCTTCATTTACTATAGCATTTAGGATACCCTTTCATTGCTATAGCATTGAGAATACCGATCATTAATATAGCATTGAGGATACCCTTTCATTAATAAAGCATTGATGATATCATTTCATTAATATAGCATTGAGGATTATCCTGTCATTGCTATAGCATTTAGGATACCCTTTCATTAATAAAGCGTTGAGGATATCCTTTCATTACTATAGAATTGAGAATACCCTGTAATTACTATAGCATTGAGGTTACCTTTCATTAATAAAGCATTGAGGATGTCCTTTCATTACTATAGCATTGAGGATATCCTGTCATTACTATAGCATTGGGGATATCCTTTGATTAATATAGCATTGAGGATACCCTTTCATTAATATAGCATTGATGATATCATTTCATTAATATAGCATTGAGGATTATCCTGTCATTACTATAGCATTTAGGAAACCCTTTCATTAATAAAGCATTGAGGATATCCTGTAATTACTAAAGCATTGAGGATATCCTTCCATTACTATAGCATTGAGGATACCCTGTTTTTACTATAGCATTGAGGATACCCTTTCATTGCTATAGCATTGAGAATACCTATCATTAATATAGCATTGAGGATATCCTTACATTACTATAGCATTGAGGATATCATTTCATGACTCTAGACTTTAGGATATCCTTTCATTAGTTTATTACCTACGAAGGCAGTCATACCGGGGTTCATATTTTTCATATGTTGCCCTAGGGCAAAATATCACTTTTTCATTGTGACGTCACGTTATTAACAATGCTTTGACGTCACGGTTCACCTATGACGTCACAATCTATACGGGCCGGCGGCGGCTTTTCCGCCTATGCTTATCACCAGGTTTTGAGTAATTTGTTTGATTTGGAGGCTACGGTAATAAACAGAATATTATATTCGTGCCGATGACATACTATGTTTACGACACTCGTGCCTAAATATCAGTATATCCCTCGCTCTCGCTCGGGAAATACTAATATTTAGCCACTCATGTCGTAAACATAGTATGCCATGGACACTCATATAATATCCTCTATATATCATTGAGGATATCATTTCATGACACAGACTTTAGGATATCCTTTCATTACTATAGCATTGAGGATATCATTTCATGACTCTAGACTTTAGGATATCCTTTCATTAGTATAGCATTGAGGATATCCTTTCATTACTAAAGCATTGAGGATATCATTTCATGACTCTAGACTTTAGGATATCCTTTCATTACTATAGCATTGAGGATATCATTTCATGACTCTAGACTTTAGGATATCCTTTCATTACTATAGCATTGAGGATATCCTATCATTACTAAAGCATTGAGGATATCATTTCATAACTATAGCATCGAGGATACCGATTAACTGCTCTAGCATTTGGGATACCCTTTCGTTACTGAAGCATTGTTGATACCTTGATCTTTCTGTAGCATTGACGATACCCTTTCATAACTCTAGAATTTCGGGTATCCTTTCACAACTGTAATAATGATGATACTCTTTCGTTTATTGCATTGGGGAAACCAATTAAAGGATTGTCGTTTTTTGCTTTCGCTATATAACAATGATTTGATACTTATATGTATAACTCTAAAGAGCCGACGAGATATTTCCGATGAGTCATCATTCCTCAAGAACGATCGAAGGTAAAATGTATGCAAACAGATTGCCCCATACACATCTGTTTGAAAGGAAGGGCGCAACCTAAACCGAAAGTACAACCAAGACATCATTCCTCAAGAACGATCGAAGGTATAATGTATGCAAACAGATTGCCCCATACAAATCTAGGACGCAACCTAAACCGAAAGTACAACCAAGACACGCCACGAAGACGATTTGTATAGGGCTGAATAACACAATCGAGCAGTGACTGTCAGCTCTACATTACAGAAGATTCAACACTTACCTATTTATTCTTCAACGTTTACAGGTAACTATTTAACACATATAAATGTTCTTGGCAACATTGATTAATACAATGTATCACTTATATCAGTTTTCAAAGCCTCTCGCCACACAAGTGTTCGGTGTTGTATAACCACCTCTAGGGAGTACACCTGCTTGTTCGCTTTAACACGTTTGAATCTGTTCGTTTCATAGGATACATATATTCGTGTGGAATTTTACATTAATGTGCATGTTTTCGTGTTCTATTATTTTGATTTTAGATATGAAATGGCTTGCCCGATCTATGTTTCCTTTTAAAACTTAAATGATAGTTTACAGACAACTTAATATCAGTGTTGAGTTTTGAAATATTTAGATATCAGAACTAAGCGAACTGGGTGCCGTTCCTCTAACCCATCTTTGCTTTACGCCTATCTTAAATCCCTAAAATCCCAATCTTAGCGTAACGTTAAGGTCGACATACCGTTCCACTAACCAATCTTACCTTAGCCAATCGTAAAGTTAAGACCATTTGTCTGAATTGCTTATGATCGACTCAGAATCGCTAAAATCAATCTTAGAGAAATCAATATGGCGGCTCTTGTGTTATGTGAAGAAGAAGCGAGAGCACCACGCTTCTTGATACCCTATCTGACGATGTGCTCATTGCGAGCTATAGGATGTTTAGCGTGTGAAGGAATTACTCTGCTTTTTATCACCAACTCCTATTTATAGCCCTTATGCATTTAGTATGGTGATTGGTGATTAGTTCTAAGATTGTGGTTCTTTATATAGAGATAAATACCCAGGCAGAGATGTCATATTGTTTGTACAACACGAGTGACTGTAAAATGATATTTTAATTTTCCTTGATGTAACTTTATAACCATTATCGTTTATATATGTCGTTTTACTGGCACGAGTGTTGTAAAAACAATATGACATCTCGCGAGTGTGTTAATCTCTTTATGATCCATAATGTACGAAAGCTAGAATTCCGAATACAGAATTCTGTATTGGAATTTTCAAAACATCGTCAATGGTGAAACCAATCAGGTCAGGGTTAACACGGTTAAAAGACGTATTGTTTAGCGCCAGTTTCAGCAATACTCAAACGGAAATATTACTGTTTTGAAGTTATCTATTTATTTATTTAAGTATAATCACATACCAAGTAAAGCAGAATTTACATGCTTCTTTATTAAAAATCATGTCTTTTGGGTCAAAGTTAGGCAGATGAAATGTCACGTTTGCACTGATTCAACCGCTCGCCATGTCGTTGTACACGACTGTGCTCGTGCTGCACGCTTTTCGCGTGCAGCCCGGAAGCACTCGGCCGCGCTAATTAAAGCAAAAGGTCGGGTAGCTCGTAAAGTAGTCCCACATTTCGATGTCACGTGGTCTTCTTACCTGACCAATGGAATTACCGCTAGGGTTTATTACACATGTGCAACATATCGTTTTTATGTCATGACTTATTTCATCACATATGGATAATAAAAGCTCTTATTTTTATTTTTATTCTTATTTTATGTCCAAGACATCTAAATACATTTTAGTCCAACAGATACGTTATAAACAGATACGTTACAATATGCGTTATGGATACATTACCATCTGTATGAATTTGATTTTATCGAGTTGATATGTAACGAGAATTTAAGCAAATAAGCATTTCTGGCTCAAAAGAAAGACACGTGAAAAGGTACACGACAAGTATAAAAGATATGTACTTATCTGTTCTAATCAATATTGTAAATTAGGTAAAATGGCAATGTATCTGTTACCTTTGGTATCGTATCTGCTGACCATTTCTTCTAACATTTGTATGGAATTTTAATTTGTAGGTAATATTCAGCAGATTTTTTTGATTCCAGTGAGGATTATAATGTATAGCTTTAGTGGCCTTGTGACTCCTTATATGGGCCTCAGGAGCAACACCCTTAAATCTTATTTAATAAGGCCTAGAAAGCTGAAACTTGGTGTACAGACGCCTTGACTGGTAAGGATTTAATTTAAAGCTCTCTAATGAGAGCCTCACCCTTAAAACCTATTTTCATCTTAAGGCCTAGAGTGCTGAAACCTTGTCTATAGATTATTACGTAAGGTAAGGGCGATTTGAAATAGTACATTTGGTAACACTGTTGCCCCTACTAAGGGAGGAACCACATTTGCCACACATTAAAGCAAAATTGATATGAGCCCGATAAGCTACAGAGCCACTGGCTCTATTTTTGAATGTATATCTTTTTAAAGTAAGTTTGAATAATATTTTGTAAATATGAACTATTTCATTCCAAATTGAATGAAACGTAAACGTGGTATGCGAGTGACAGATAGGTGACATTTGGACTCATGATAAAAGCAGATACTTATAAACGTTCTATAACGATGTTTTTTTTTTTTTGACTATTTGGTGCTAGAACAAATGTCTCAAGTCAAAGTCAAGTCAAAGTTCTTTATTGCAGTTATGGCCTCTGGGTCATATACAATTGGCGTTACATAATATACATAAGTTATATATAGTTACATTATACAAATATACTACGCAGATGCTAGCTAACAAGTGCTCTCTGTGTGACAAAGCATATGAGACATATTGTGAAAGTTTTAAAATGCTGGTGGTATTACTAGAAGAAAGAATCTCTTTAAACGCGATAACTAGAGATTTACAGAGAAAATAATCTGGAATATATTGCTTACGTAAATTATCGTAAGATTGGCAAATAAATAGAAAATGAATTTCATTTTCCACAGCGTCTTTACATATTGGGTATATTCTATCATTTTTAGCAATCTCCTTACGTCTCTCTTCATTTATCATTAGTTGTGATAAGCCTAATCTAAAGTGTACAACTGTAAATCTAAACCTTTTAGATATTAAATGTAACAAATATTTTTCTGGCTAAAGAATTGTTTGAACATTCTATATTTAATTTTATGCTGAGCTGCTTTCTGATGATGAATGCCAATCTTGATTAAACATATTGATAGTATCTTGAGCTGCTTTCTGATGATGAATGCCAATCTTGATTAAACATATTGATAGTTGTTTCACGAAATTGATACAGAAAAAAGATTTACATTTCCAACCGACTGGTTCAACCAAACAAAGCCATATCTATGCCAAAACAAAAGGTCTCGTATGTGAGATGCCCATGTTGTCTTGCCAAAACTATCTAAATGAACAAGCATATTATAAGCTTTTTTTGATAATCTATCATCATGCATACATATAATTTTCAACCAAAATTTAAAACATCTCATATATATAGGCATTAATGTACAAAGGATATCTCCCTCATTCCCAATGTATGATGGGCTTGATTGTCCGACACATAGGAACTTTTTGCAAGCAAGTTGATAATTTTTTTCAATACATTCAAAACGTGAGAATCCCATATTTCCGAGCCATAAAGTAAAATGGGCTGTATTTGGGCATCGAAAAGTTTAATATATATCTTAGGGGTTAAGACTCCAAAATTGTGAATAACTGGCAATAGATTGATAAAAGCTTTTCTTCCTTTTGTCGCTAAATGTGTTACAGATTTGTTCATGTTAGCTGTTGTGTTAAACATAAATCCCAAATATATATATATTGGTTATTCACAACTACGGGTTGGTTATCATACAGCCACCTTTCTTTCTTTTCAACTTGACCACCTCTTCTTAAAATACACAATATTTGTCTTTTCTAAATTCACTGATAAGTTATGTTACTTGGAAAAACGTTCTAAGATATTTAATTGATTTTGTAATCCAACTAACGATTCTGATATAAGAACAACGTCATCTGAAAATAAAAGAATAAACATTTCTAAAAGGCCAGGAAACATCTGCACACCGTGTCAGTTTTCCGTTTGTTATAACTTCGTGATATAAATCGTTTATGAAAAAGGAGAAAAGGATGGGACTGAGAACACAACCTTGTCTAACGCCTAATGGACAATCAAAGAAATCAGTCATGTTTTCACCACAGCGTACACACGCTTTAACATTTTCATACATAGATTTCAATAATTTGAACATTTTCCCTTTCAGACCAGAACTACGTAAACAATACCACAATTTTAAACGATCAACCGAATCAAAAGCTTTCTGAAAATTAACAAATGCAACGTACAATTTGGGCTTCCGTCGAGTTAATGTTTTTGTGAAGGAGAGCATACATTGAAAATATGTGGTCTGATGTTGAATATTGTTTTTTAAAACCAGCTTGAGATTCAGGGATAACATCATTTATATTTGACCAGAGAGTCTATTGTTAAGGACAGTATTAAAGACCTCACCTAGAATACTCATCACTGAAATACCTATAGTTGTCTGGATTTGTAGGGTCACCTTTCTTATGCCCATCCGCGGGGAAATATACCTTTTTCAAATACGGTATTAAAACACTTAGTCATAAATGGCATAATGATCAAATAAGAGGATTTCAACATTTCAACAACAATTTTGTCTAAACCAGCTGATTTACCATTTTTCAAATGAAACAATGCTTCGGAAATTTCTTTTCTACATTTTCTTAATGATTTCTTTGCGACCCTTTTCGCGGACTTACATTCGGCATTTAGTGGCAATTTCTATGTCATGCAATTAGCGGACTCTAGCATCATGCCTACAAAACCATCTATAGCTTCTTCAATATCATTGTCTAGCTTCTTTTAGCTAAATTTCATAAAGCAAAAAGGTTGCTTTTGGACATGTGTGAGCAGTTGAACAGTATGAAAACATAACAGATATGTGCATGTTTGGATGTATTCCTTTCTATTCGTGTACATGTGATGAAGTAACGTATTTGTTGCAACTTAAAAAGGGATATAAGTGTGTCAACTAACATAATTTCTAGCACACGCATGCAAAAATCCAGGCACTTAAGGAAAATGTTCTACTTACGTTACTTTACAACTTCAATACACAAATATTAATATATATATGAGTTACTTCATTTTCCACCACCAATACCAACCTATTTGCATGTATAGCAGAGAATGAACCTACTGCCAGCTGCAACATAGTCTGTGATAAAGAAATTAAGAAATTTTGCAAAATTTTCATATATCAGTAATGTAAATTTATGTTCATATCAAATACAGAAAGATAAACCGACAGATATTTCTTTACACTGAGTATATTTACACCTAGTAAATGTATACCTTTATCAATTATTAAAATACAATTTCAGGACTCTGCAACCATGGACAACCGATACATTATGACCCATGCTAGACGTGGCGTGGCCCTCGTCATCAACAACGGTGTCTTCACATACAAGCAAAACCGCACAGGATACGAGGAGGACGGAGTTAATGTTAAGGAAACATTCGAGAAGCTTCGGTTTGATGTTAGAATGGAAACGAATGTCAAAGCTGAGCAGATGTTGGATATAATCAAAAAAGGTATTTGAAGCAGTGATACCCACACCATTGGATGTTGTTCTCACTGACATTATATAAATACAAGTTATATCAACAAAATCAAGAGGTATTTAGAAATACCGTATTTCCTTAGTTACTAAGAATGGAAACTAATGTCTCTGGCCAGCAGATGTTGGACATTATCAAAAAAGGTATTTGAAGACGTGACATTGTCGTCCATTGTGTTTAGCACAGATTGAATATATTGATATTTAGCTTATTGTTATAAACATAGTTGATAGTGAGCGACTTTGTCCTCTTTGTGTCATTCCTATGATAGAAACTGAATTCCACTTTATATTACAGTGTCCATTTTATAATAATCTCAGAAATAATCTTATTCCTAAATGTTTTTGGGAATATCCATCTCTCGATAAGTTCATCCAGTTACTCGTTTCTGATGACAATATTGTAATGAACAATCTCGGAAAATACACATTTCTTGCATTTAAACTGCGGAATAAGTTTCTATCACCATAATAATCGCATTTGACTAAGATTATTTCCTTCAGCAACTTATATTATTTACTGCCTCATGTATTCCAGGCGCTCCATGATGTGCTTTACTTCTGTTGTACTCATTGCATTGTATAATGGGCCTGTGGCCCCTTTACCGAATAAAACCATCTATCTTATTGTTATAAACATAGTTGATAGTGATCTTAGGATTGTGTGACTCCTTATTGGACGTTATATAAAAATGTTCATTTCAGCCACCGAGGAGTCATTTATAGATTTAATTGTTGGGCAATAAAGAAAGAACAAAAGGTTTGAGATGATATTTGAATATTTTGCATTGGCAAGGTGGTGCATCTCGGGCCACACCCTAAAAAAACTTCCCCCGGGGGGCAAATACCGTACCAGATGAATTCAAGGGATTGATAATAATTGGTTTGGGTTGGTTTATTGTGTTCCGAAAAAATATAGGCAAAATGGCGCTACACACCAATTCACTATTTCAAAATGTTTTACTTATCCAATTACTTGGACATAATTCATTAGAATCTTGCTTTTCATGTGTCCCTTCTAAATGCCGTTACAACTTTAGCATCACTCGATCTCTACCCTGTTCCAGTTTCCAGGGAGGACCATGGGGACGTGGATTGTTTCGCCTGTGTGATCATGTCTCATGGGGAACAGGACGTGGTGTACGGGACAGACGGGAAAGATGGCACAGATGGGATAGATGGCGGAAAGGTTGATCTGGAGGACATCTTCCAACCCTTCAAGAGTTCCAAGAGCACCCTGCTTGGCAAACCTAAACTCTTCTTTATACAGGTGGGTCACTGCAGAAGTAACAAAGGTTTGGAAAAAAAAGAATGACTTTCTATGGGCATATCCAATAGCAAAATGCCAACAGCGTTACGAATAATGCCCACGGGTGATATTTAAGCTATCATATTAAGTCAAAGCAGTAAAAATCATTTTATTCATCGGCGAATTTTCCAACATGCCATACAACCAAATGTTTATTTTGATGGGCATATGATCATCTCTATCTATCAGCTGAGCCAGTGGTAAAGTGTTTCTATCGTTTGGTTTGGCGTGTGGTAGTATGAAGTATAGGTCTAAGGATGTTAAGTTACTGAAGCATTTCGCCAAAGCATTTGGGTATTGGAAATTTAATTGGAAATTATTCATGAAGTCATCAGTAAACACTTTAAATTTGACCTTGCATTTTATCCTTGTAGTATCGATATTGGAAGATTCCGCCAAAATGTTATCTAGATCAGTACCTGAAAGCAGCTGATTAATTCAAGGAATATCATTGCCAAAGAACAACAGAGTGACATCACTCTGGCGTACTATATATCAAACAGTTCACCCCTTTCTAAGAAATAGTTCTCATATTTTGTTCACTCTCTATAGCTTTGTATTTCAGGCATGTCGAGGTACGAAGCTTGATGACGGGGCAGCTCTTGGTGTGTCGGGTGACGGACCAGAAGAAAACATGTCTCAGAGAATACCAACAGAGGCGGACTTCCTAGTGGCGTACTCTTCCGTCAGTGGTGAGGGTGTTATTGCTCAACTACTATTTTTACTCACTTACGTAATGTTGTTCTTTTGTGCTTAAGTTTGGTATGGAATTTTAAGATTGCTCTAAAAGGGTTTCTCCATGTCATTGAGTCTAAGACTTACTCTTCCACCAGCAGGTATGGTGTAACCGTATCATTTAAGTTGATATAATGTCTTGTGCTAGTATTGGAATGGTATAATCTTGTTCTAGCCCGTAAGTCCATGCCACATTTCTGCCTATCCTCGGATCTTTTGAGTTGCGTTTATTCCTTTCTCTCATGATCAGCGATCAACATTTCCGCCATATCATTGTGTTTCCAGGTTACAACAATTCGCTTTCTTCGTGTAACGTATTAATCATGTTTCCCCTGCTGTCTGTTGAAATATCAAAGAACAATACTGTTAATCGTTCAACCTTGAATAAAGAAAAACACATTGTTATGATGTTCAGAAAAATCACTATATGAAGAATCAAGTATAACAATCCATGATTACTAATACATTTCATCGTTTTAGAAATTAAACTACAATAATTTTTAGTGCAAAATGCGAAAGATGTAACCTGTATTCTTTGACGATTTGATAATGATACCCAACATACTACTACTGGGTCTATAAACAATGTAGTTAATGCTAGAGTAATAAGCAATGTGTGATCTGTCCATATCAAAACGTAGAAAATATAAAGATAGTTGACTTCTTTCTCCACTATAGGATTCTACGCATTTCGGAACCCAATTCGAGGATCGTGGTTCATCCAGGCTCTGTGTTCAGTCCTGAAGGAACACTTCAAGGATCTGGATCTGATGACCATGATGACGAGGGTCAACAGAAAGATGGCGTATGAGTTCGAATCCAAAAATCCTAAATATAACAAGAAAAAACAGGTGTCCTGTATCACCTCTATGTTGACCAAAGATCTCTTCTTCTCTGTCACAGAAGCCATGGAGACCTGAGCCGAGCTGAGCTATGTTCCATATATGAATGGGACACCTAGTGAGAAGATTCTTTCATTATGTCATTTTTTAAAAACAAGTCCTTTTGATAACATCCCTATTGCATGGTACATTTCTTTAATAAAAATGCAAACGTTTAAGAGAGAATGAAGTTGTCCGTCTTATTTATTTTACATGTCATGTCATTGGAACGAGTTTGACACTATCTTACAGTCCACAGTTGCATTTTGACATATTGACCTATTGACCCAATAACTTGTTGAGAGCTGAGGGTTTTAGGTTTCTTCCCGTTTGCTGTCAAATCAAGATAATTCTTAAAAGTGGTTAAGCATTTCCGATAGTACATTAGACTCCAAGGAACCTGTCAGTCTGGTCGAAGTAGGTCAGCGAATGCTTATGAGTGCCCAGGACACTAAGGATGAAATAAAATGATTGATAAGTTTTTCGAAAAAAAACTGCAAAGCTAAACACTAATATGCAAATGTTAACTTCGTGGGTCCTCCAAAAACTAACCTACAACTCGAACGATTTAAGCGATATTTTATGGGTGATTCTATTCATATTAATACAATGCTAGGAGAGCGATCTAGACATGAAAATCTGTGATATATTTCGGTATATAAGAACGAGAAGGACCTCTCCTTGTACTTTCCATCAAAGAATGCCCCTGCCCTCTGTATCGGCTGCGTGGTTCGGGCTTAAGCCCTCCCCTTTGGCCGCTTCCTTGGGCAGTTGGCATTCTTTGACGGAAAGCCCTCGTGAATGTCCTTCTCTCGTACATCACATAACTATGAAGACTACTTGTTACATAAATGATGGTTGATGACCAGTATAAATCAAAATACAGTTTTCAAAGCTATCAGTTATATGTGTTTATCAATCTTACTCATAATCTGTCTGCACAAAGTGTGATAGTGTGGTCTTTGATTGCAGGAAATCAATATTAGGATATCCTGCTGTCGTTTCCTGATGGATTTAGCACTTGAATTTCAGGCCATATGACTTGGGCTTCTCACAACGTACATGTCTAATGAAAGCGTAAGTTTATCGCTACATAAGTTATTCATAGACTGGAGAATATTCGTGCACATTCAAGGTGAGCATAATTTGTGAAAAAATGTATTTAACGATTGTTTTACATGTTTTGTGCCTCTATCGATGTAAACCAGCAACAAATCGCGTAGCATGCGGTATAGTGCACCTTTTTTTCTACATTCATCGAGATATGGTTTCATTTTTTGGGAGCTTTCGACCAACCAAAATCGCCGAATTTTTTTTTCTAAATGTTAATATACTTGTAAACACAAAAATAGAGCCATGGGCTCTGCAGCTCATCAGACTTTTGATGGCCAAGGAGTCTACACACAACTTTTTAGCTCTGTAGACCTTTTTGAACTGGAGGAGAAGATGAAAATAGGTTTTTAAGGTTGTGACCTGTGTGACCCCATTTGGGGTAAAGGGGTCACCAAGCGTAATATTTAGAATTGTCATTGGCCAAGGAGTCTACGCACAACTTTTCAGCTCTCTAGACCTTTTGAAACTGGAGAAGAAGATTAAAATAGGTTTTTAAGGTTTTTTTCCCCTGTGACCCCATTTGGTATCAAGGGATCACCAGACGTGATATTTAGAATCCTCATTCAGACCTGATGAGCTAAAAAGGGTTCTTCGTTACATCATCGTCATATTGACGTGATCTGCCGGTAACTAGAATTGAATTCATAGTGTTATGACTTCTGTAGACCTAACCGTTAAAGATAGAAATACATGCATAAAATGAAAAATGATCAGCTTTGTTGTTTATGATAAGAAAGTATTTTAGGGTTCAGAAATTTTTTTTAGAGGAAAATAAGTGAAAAAATCTTCTTTTTTTCACCTTTTTACCTAAAAAATGAAAAAAAAGAAAAATTTGCGTGGCCTCTCGATCTGTATGTTATAAGACAGATATAAACTATAATCATGCCAAATTTCATGCTTGCATCACGATGTGCACAATTATTTCACTTATCCGCTGGGCTACATCGGGTCTTTCAGACTTTAAGAGCTAAAAGAGGCGCTCTGTTGCATCATTGTCATTGACGTGATCTGCCCGTAACTAGAATTGAAAATTTATTTAGCAGGGACGACGTTGAGTAAGGACGAGCTGTTCCTTACATTTGTCATAAACGTACATCGGGAGCAGCCTGACAGTCAGACATACATCATCTTCCTACGCAGAGCCTAAAAGGCCAGTTTCCAAACTGTCATTTTATGCCTTGCTGCATAGCCTTGAGTTTTCTGTGCTTGCTCTCTACTCTGTAGGGGCACTATAGCAGCACAGAAAAGTAAAGTCTCTGCAGCAAGGCGTAAAATGACAGTTTGGAAACTGGCCTTTTAGGCTCTGCGTAGGAAGATGGACATACATCGGTCACCAACATTCTCTCCCCACAGAGGCAGCTCAGCCATACCAGAACAAGCCTCTGTTCTTATAGGCCAAATACATGAGATAGAAAGGTAGAAATATGATTGGAGGCAATCCAAGTTAGTTGTGCAATCAGCGACGCCGTTTCAAAAGTGGTCATTCCATTCGCAAAGCCTTGGTCATTTCCCAAAGCTGTCAATGAAATTTAACATCCAGGGGAGATAATTCTTCCTTTTTCAAAACCACCCTTATTACCTTCTCATAAGTTTTTTTGTTTGTTTGTTGATTAATAAAATAAGATTTATCATAAATCAAATAATTATTTATACAATTATAAAAAAACAACCCATATCTGATTTTCAAATATTTCCCCCTCACACTGTTAATGAAAAATAAACATAAAGGCATGATATTTACCATGTCACTAAATAACAGTTAAGGGTGATCCCAGTCAAAGGTATCAAAGACGTGTTTTCATTGGCTGCAAATCAAGGGAGACATCTTGAGTTGGAACTTTTTGCCGCGAGGGCAATCTGCCGATCTTGGCCGGCCTATTAGAACAGAGGCTTACTGAGCTGCTTCAGTGGGGAGAGAATGCGGTCACTAGTAACCAGGCGAACCTTCATTTACTCATTCTGAAGTAAAACTATAAACATCTTTATTTATTGAGAATGTTAGAAGTATCAATCATGAATAAGTATATATGAAGGTATTCAAAAAAAGAGAGAAGTTGTATATTTTCATAAAGTTCATTTGGAAGACAAGAAAGAAATAGGCAAGACATTAGCCACGCGTTTCATTGTCGTTTTGGATTTTATCAGTCGATACATGTTTAAAACAACCCGATTGTTCGTGTAGTTGTTTATGTGTGACATTTGCGTTTGTAGGTGTTTCATACTTTCATCTCAGATTAATCTGTTTAGAGTTACTAAGTAAACCGAACACGATACTGTTTTCTTTGCACATTAAAATGTAAGTATTGAATATAGTGAATTGTATGGTTAGTTTAAAGAAAGGTTGATTCATGTTATCAATTCGTGACTTAAAATAGCTGATACTGAAAATACAATCATCTTTCCGTGGCAGAAATTATTATGATGTTGATATCAAGGAGATGAGCTAAGTATGTTTTCCAAAAAAATTAGTTTGATTTATATGTTCAACCGCGTCTTTACAAGTTCACTATAGATGACCCCTGTGTCGGTATCGTTAGGGAAATATTTCAAGTGTTCAAGGGCATTAAATATATTTTTACTTACTTCATTTGTAGAAAATTTAACATTGTGTATCTATCAAATCTCGGCGTCAGCTGCAATTTCTGTTTCATAAGCCACCGGTGATTTAGTTTCACCAGCTAAATATTATTTGATTAAATTATGATAAACAAACCAACAACAAAAAGCATTCATTATAATTGTTAAAACATGTATAACCCCTTTCTAAGTGTTTCAGTCAAAATTACCAAAGATATTTCCATTCTAAAATTGAAATTTTAATTGATATGTGAGAGCATTGCGCATGTATATCTTCGGCTCTTTTGAATGGTATTCACATTTTTATACCCCTTTTAATATTTGGTCTGACAGCATTCAACAGAAGTCAGCTAGATGTCCCCCAACATATTTTCAGGGTTGGTTGGGCCGCGATGAGGCGTGTCTGAAATGAGAGAAGAAACTTTGAAATAGGTCACTGTTCTCTCTCTCTCGCCGTCAGCAGCTGATGGGCGTCTCACATCCTCTACACTTCTCGGTTAGGTGGGGTCGTTGAAGACTAACATTTACTCTCAAAAGTAGTTTTTTTTCAATATTGGCAATATTTCTAAAAATAATGTATTATAAGAAGGGCCCAGAAAATACCTTAACTCTCTAGTAATCTAGACTTGCTATACTTTTCTAAACTGGATTGGTCGTCAATTAAAAATTTTTGCTCCAGGGTCTGGATGGCAGACTATGGTCGTGGTTGGAAATAGCCTTAACGGTATGGTTGTCCTATTAGTGCTGTCTTTAAAATGCCAACGTTTGTTTTTCGTGTCATAGTTCTCGACTTCGTGCCTAAATAAAATTGACATGAATTCAAAACATCTCGCATCCTTATGTATGTGTACGAACTCGTATACACGAGTAGCTCTTATGAAGCCTAGTCAACACTGTCAACTTCCGTTTGTGACTAATGTCTGCTTTATATGATTTCCAAAATATACCATTGTCTAATGGTCGCGCGCCAGCAACTGTAATTGTCCGGTTTTCGATCAAAATCGTGAATGCATGTTTATAGTCACTATTGCATCCTGCTGGCTGTAAAAAGGCTACTTTTCAAAACAGTCACCGCCAATGACACGATTGCTATGGTCGGCTTTTTGCGACACCAACAACGACATTGCATTATAAGTATCCCACGTGACTCAAGGTGACCTCAGTGTTTCTTGCAATGACACCAAGGGGTTCGCAAAGAGAAACTCCGTGAATTCATCGTATACAATTTCTCTTTGATATTAACATAAATGACATATTTCATATATATAAATCAGAAAAATCTCACACATTCATCTCTAAAAAGGAGATATACGATGTTTTCAATGAAAATTTAAAAGCAGTCATTTATGTTCGTTGAAAGCAACTTCACATGTCCAATCGACATTGATACTAGTTGTATAACCCATCGAACAGTATCAAGTCGAAACTGTCATTCTGAATGCTTTCGATAAGTTTCTAAAATTCCTTTTGGATGATTGACGCGCGTCCGAACGATTTAAACATATTTCTATTTCACAACATGAAATAAAGATTGGTGAAAGAGGCCCCTTGGCTTATTTGAACACCGCTCCTGAATATATCAGAAAACTAGAGATAGTATACAATACAATACAATCATAACAATGTAAGTGATGAAAACATTTTTAAAGTCAAGTCAGTTTGTGTAACTCGAACATAATGTTGTTGGAGAAGCCTATGAGATGTTGCAGTATAAATTATATCATATATGCTACAAAAATAACAAATGAACAAATAAGTAAATGTTTTTCATAGAAAACGTTTGCTTTTGCTAATGAACTGATGTAAGGATCTAAGGATGTTGTTGTTTGTTCTATTATCTAAAGATTCATTTCCGTACAATACTGTTTTGATATCGTATCCTTGTGTATAGAAATACATCTTTGTTCTCGTCCGGTTTGCCAGCTTGTTTATCCCTTTCCGGTATTAAACCCTTTGTTCTTGATATTTGCATTTTGTAATTGAAATTCCCATTGTTAACATGATGTGCTTGTGTTGTAAGTCAATATTGAACTTAAGCATAAACCAGTCAATAGATCGATAGAATACTATAGCAACCTGACAATCGAAGAGTGATCACATCAGCTAGAAATAACATTTTCTCACCTGATGAGGTGAATTATTTACACACATCACCATTCCTTGACAGACGCTAAGAGAAGGTTTTAGAATGTTTGGAAGACGTAACAGATGAAAATTATCATCTTTAAGATCCCGTATACTATTTTGTGTATTTGAAAGTCATTCTACATTGTATATGATTTTGCTTACAAAATTTCAAATCGTTCGGAATTAATGATATAATTATGAATAGACTTATATACTTATACATACTTATAATATAGACATGAAGGTCATTTTTGTGTGAGAAATGTACATTCCCGCAGTATTTCATTTGAATATGTCGTAAGTATGTAGATCTTGTGATTTACGCTCCAAACAATCATGATTACGGCTTGAAATCAAAGAGACGAACGAGGTTGTGTTATATAAACTTATCTAAAACGTTTTCATTGCTAGAAGAAATACTTTCCCTTTCAGGACTCTGTCACCATGGACGATCCAAACCGGTACACTATGACCCACGCTAGACGTGGCGTGGCCCTCGTCATCAACAACGGTGTCTTCACAGGAGGGTTAACAAACCGCACAGGATATGAAGAGGACGGAGTTAATGTTAAGGAAACATTCGAGAAGCTCCAGTTTGATGTTAGAATGGAAACTAATCTCAAAGCTGAGCAGATGTTGGACACAATCAAAAAAGGTATTTGAATCAGTGATACCCACACCATTGAATGCTGTTCTGACATTATATAAATGAAAGTTTAAACAACAAAATCAAGAGGTATTTAGAAATACCGTATTTCCTTAATTACACACCTGCATTGAATAGACGCCAGCCTCGAATAATCGTCCTTGCATAAGGCTTTCTGGAAAAATATACGCCTGCCTTTACGAACCGCCAGGAAAACCAGTTTGATGTATAAAAACGTTTCTTTGGCCGTTAAATTATCTGATTTTTACGAAAAAGACGCCTACCTTGAATAGAAGCCTGCAAAAAATAGACGCCTATGGTTGGTTATACGCCGTCTACATGGAGACGTGGCAATCCGATGCCTCTCTAAAGCTGCGTTTACACTTGCACGACTCTCGAATCCGCATTGGCACGCATTAAATCGTGGCAATGCGTATCTTTGTCGTATTGTTATCGCGAATAATTCGTGAACTGCTCATGGATGCGTGCAAATGCGCGAAGAATTAACCAAATGTTTGGTTATTTCTTCACGCACTCCAATGCGTGCCAGGTGCGCAAAGTATTCGTGAATTTGTCTCAACTTGTTCGTAACTTATTCTTGTAGTGTCGTGAAATGCGTGCATTATTTTGTGTGTCACGATAGAGATAAGATAAGGATGGGCATTTCAAGCAATGCAATTTCAGGTACATCAACCGTCTCTTCTCTTCAAGAAGCGCGATATCTTGGAAGTTAATTCATGGTGTTCACTCTGTGACAGTAGAGGATGAACTGATTTTAGGGTACTGCCTTTATATACCTCCAATGCGGGCAGTATCGTACACCATGCGGGACTAAAAAGGACACGATCTTGACAAGCATGCGTGAATTAGTCGAACCTGTGCGTGCAGTTGCGCCTACTGCGTACCAAAACGCAACTTAGTCGCAACAAATGCGTGAACAGAACGCAGCTTTGTCGTGGTTATGCGCCAATTGTTCGTGAAATGCCGGGTAAAATCGCAGCACTTGCGTGCAGTTTTCTGCGGCAAATGCGTGAAGTGTGCTTGAATAATGCGCAAATGGGGGGTGTACGCATTGTTTTAATTGTTTTCAAAACAATGTTGCTTCGTCTATTGGCACGCACTAAAGTCTTGAAGTGCGGATCCAAAATGCGTGCAAGTGTAAACGCAGCTTAAGAAGCTATGGTGTAGACCGTTTGAAAATAATAGACGCCGGGCGTGTAATTAAGGAAATACCGTATTACACAAAACCGTTATTGGTACGTTTTAGGATTTTTTAACAGCATGAATATGTTTCCCTTTTCTTCAGTCTCCGGCCCACAGAGACGTGGATTGTTTCGCTTGTTTGATCATGATTTTCTTCAGTCTCCAGAGAGGACCACAGAGACGTTGATTGTTTCGCGTGTGTAATCATGACCCATGGTAAGCTGGACGTGGTGTGTGGGACAGACGGACCGGTGGACCTAGAGGACATCTTCCAACCCTTCAAGAGTTCCAAGAGCACCCTCCTTGGCAAACCTAAACTCTTCTTTATACAGGTGGGTCAATATCGTAAGAATGTAGATATGAATAAAATATAGCCCGCGGGAATTGTTAAGAAGTATGGATGTTTACCTTCAAGCGCCGTAGGCCCGAGGCTTTCTCGGAATACAAACATCCTGACTTCTTAAAATGCCCAAAAGGACTGGCTTTATCAATCATAGTAATCGCCGAAAATTAAGAAATTCAAAAGAATGATCTTGGAAGTTCTAAAGACATAAGCTTTTTCTACATACACAGCTTGTTTTACCTATCTGCATAGGTTTCTTTCAGGCATGTCGAGGTAGTAAGAAAGATGACGGGGCAGGTCTTGGTGTGTCGGGTGATGGTCCAGATGAACACGTGTCTCAGAGAATACCAACAGAGGCGGACTTCCTAGTGGCGTACTCTTCCGTCAGTGGTGAGACTCCTATCATAACTTACTGACATAACGTTGTTGCGATGTGGTTTCTTCCTGTTATTGGATCTATTTAAGACGTATTGTTCCGTAGGAGGTTAATGTGATATGCTGTGCTTGAAATTATGTAGTATGATCTCATTCGAAAGTTTTTGTCATTATGTCATATTTCTGTTCAGTGTGATATAGTTCAACGTCGATAGAATAATGTGTAATAAAAAAACTCATATGATATGAGACGGGGTTTGATAGTCACTTTAATCATTATAATTATCTACCAAATTGAAGTATTACTTAACTGATTAGCAGAAGACTGTTAGGATACTTATCATCGGCAACAGAGTAATGATTTCATCACAGTTTTTTGACACAGGAGAACGACTTGAGGTTGAAGCGATGAAAAAGACAAATTCATTATCGTTTTGGTTTTTTTCACTGTAGGATTCTCCGCATTTAGAGACAAAAAAGAAGGATCGTGGTTCATCCAGGCTCTGTGTTCAGTTCTGAAGGAACACTTCAAGGACCTGGATCTGATGACCATGATGACGAGGGTCAACAGAAAAATGGCGTATGAGTTCGAAACCATCTGCAAAAATCCTCAATTGAATAAAAAAAAACAGGTGCCCTGTATCACCTCTATGTTGACCAAAGATCTCTTCTTCTCTGTCACAGAAGCCATGGAGACCTGAGCTACTAAATGAGAGATACTCCTGAAGAGATTATGCTAGACTTTAAGAGGTTGCAGCAAAACATTGGAATAATGTATTACTTTATAACGAAATGTGTTCTTAAGAAGATTGTAAATCATGAAGAAATAGCTTGACCTGAAGATCACATTTTCGATGGTAAACTTATTTGAATACAATTAACACTTTATTCATTGAAAGCTTTTTCATAGAAAAGAACAAGACAGAGACTTTTTAAAAGAAAGATGATTTTTGTATTAATTATTTGGGATGAAAATATACATCTTTGGTGAGCATAGACAATACACTTGACATCTGTTTCATTCTATAAATATACGGATTCTTGACACTCTTCACTTCATGAACTTCGAAACCATAGGCCATCGTCTTGTTGACACGGGTCATGAGGGTCATAAGGTCAAGGGTCACGCCTTCCTTATCCATGACGTCACAAAGTGCAGTGATGAAGATGGAACCTTCAATGGTGTGTCTCCATGAGAAGTATCCTGTCAGAAGAATAAAAAATAGGTACTGTTTGGTTCTAGATTTGTTCACAATTGAGAGATTGAGAGTCCTTTCCCTTTATCCTGTGTGCTATAGATGCAATGGGATGCCCAATGACACATAGAAGATATTTGATAAGCTTTAGAGAACTGAGTAGTGAGCAGTGGTTCTTATTTAATTAGAAGTCAGTGAATCTAAACAAATTAAGATCGACACTTATATGTTATGGTAAAACTGTTATCTAATTGGAAGCTTACTTATTGGACTAATATTCTTACGTCGCTTCAGATACCTTTTGGACATATTAGTCTTTTACTCACTGCTTTAGTAACAATTGATTGATGTCAATTTTGAATTTATTGTACTCTGATTTCGGGCAATTTAGTATTTCACACGATAAATGAGTATTGTACTTTCATGATTTAACATGAAACATTATTTCTCTTGAAATTCTAGTTTTTGCCCCCTCTTCATCCACCTAAAGTAAGGACAAGAGGTACCCCAGAAGTTGTCAGACAGTGTCTTGTATTTGACATTTGGTAATGATATTCATGAATATGTTCAAGGCAATGGATTTTTTTCTTGTTATATAACTTGAATCGAATGAATAAAAAATGTTTTTTATGTGTCGAGCTTGAATGTTTTCATTTTAGAAATAGCTAGATAATTCTATTGGACTTGTCTTGTATTCTCCCATGCCTGCTAAGCAACGAGATAAAACCATCCTGTCTTCTGATTTCAGAACTTTATTGTTTTAGCAAACATACGTGTGTAACTTCAAGGAAATGTTCGTAATCTCCATTGCCAATGTTGCGCTTGTATATATATGTATATACATGTTTATCTGTATTTGGATCTGTGGCCACGGATACAATAAACTTAATATAATTGAATAACTGCATGTAGTGGAAACATCAAATGAATTAATCACAAGGGACTAACAAAACGAATAATTAATCTTCGCTTTTCAACAGTAAACACTTTATAATTTGATGACATCCTTACCTGTAAACATTCCCTATCAAGTAAACAATAGAAAGTCGTCGCTTTGTTTGCCTTTCACTGTTTTGGTATCCAGTTTCTATTATTCAGTTTAATAGTTTTTCGAATAGGCTAGCATTTACATGTTGCTAATTATTAGTCCAAGCATTTTAAAGGAAATGCCTGAGTATCTGTTCTCTCAAACCATAATAAGTAACATAGTAAGGAAAGACAGACAACATGCAGGAATGTTGAGGAAACCTACCAGGGACCACAGAGTATGCAAGGAGAAAGTCCGCCTCACTGGGTATCCTGTACCTGACCTCCTCCTTCTCCTCTCCATCTCGGGTCACCATCACGTCAACACCGTCCGCCACATCAGCCCCGTAATCTTTAGCCTTGCCTCGACATGCCTGCCATCATAAGCAGATAGAGGGAGCTCACATAGGAACAGTGGCGAAAGCCGGGATTTCGGTGGTTGATAGTGATTTTTATTATTTTAAAGTACAATAGGGGTTGTTTAGCCAATGAATAAAGCGGCAAGAACTGTTAATTACTCCTGAAGATGTTTTTGGCAAAGAAGTCTTATACCCAAATTATTTCCTTAATAAAGCGCAAACCCATCATAACTACTATCCCCACAGGATTGGGCACCATCTTCCATACATATATTGATTTGATCAAAATAATTAAGGCTTGATGAACATTTGAGAAAAATAGAATAATCAATCTAAGTAAATTTAACAAATATGGAATGGTCGTTCTTAAGTTTATCCAAATAGCCATTTGATTTGATATCAATTATTTTTAAAAAACTTATTTCTTATAGTTAGGTTGTCTTATGAGAAGTACTTCAATTTTGCGCCAAAAATAAATTAAGAAATGAGTGAATAAGGTTTGAACGTGTAATCAGAAAAGTATCTGCCATTTAACAAGTTCGCGTAGACGATACCTGTATGAAGAAGAGCTTTGGTTTCCCCGCTAGAGTCTGACACAGATGACCTTTAAAGGGCTTGAAGATGTCTTCTAGATCCATAGGTCCGTCTGTCCCGTACACAATGTCCTGCTCACCGTGAGTCATTATCACACAGGCGAAACAGTCAAATTCACTGTGGTCTTCTTTGGATACTGGAATAGGTTTTTTTATTGTAAGTATAGAATGGAACATGGTATATAGGCCTAACATGAGTCATGAATTAGTCCACCTTACATTACATTTTCCTTTAAAACCTGTAGATGGCATTACTAAATCACGTTTTTTATCGAAGTGAATATGTTGGACTTCACACGTTTTGGGCCAAATCTAGATAAATTTGAAACAACTTTTTCTTTACATTATAGATCATACTGGTGATTGAAAATACGTAACAATCTTACTCTATTTGGCCCAAAAGTAATTCGACCGTCGAAATTGAAGTAAAATCAATCAAACGTGTAATCCATAAAAACAATATGAAAAAACATACTTAACCTTACACTAGATAAGGACACTATCTATTTATTCAAAGAGCGATGTTTTTATACAGATTCTTTAATCGTTGTCAAGAATAACCATGATTATGATTCAAGAATATGTAGCGACGATCTCTATGAATCAAGAAGTTGTCATCCATAGAAATTGTCCCTATTTGACTTTCAACTTCTAAAATGCATGCCACTCAAAGAAGTAAAACTAAATAGGATTCACGTGCTGACATATATTTAAAACAAGATTCTAATGACTAACGTTCAAGCATTTTAAAGGCACTTATAAAGGGCATAAGACCTATTTTGGATAACGATGTTTTGGTTGTAATTGTTTTTTTAATTAAATAAAATTGAATATTGAAAAGCAAACATCCGTAATGTTGAGAAACAATTAACATAACTATCGTCCTCTTAAGAGACTAGAACAGCGATAGAAACATCATTAACATTATCGAAGTCTATATGTACACTAGACAGCCATATGACTTCAGTTATACCTATTAGGAACATTCGTAATGCAATGAAAACTTAAAATCGAAATTGAAATAATTAAACACACAAACCAGTGGTTCATTAGATTTTTTCAAAGAGTGAAGGAAAAGAAGAATTATATAATGCAGCATTTTCATTCTCAATTCACAATTTTGGTGAACATGTCCGAAGAAATATATCAAATAGATCCTAACAGGGCAAAGACGCTCTATCTATGTCTATGGTTTCATCGAGATTCGATGATGCAGTACGTGGTTTTCTTTGACCTTTGATTCAGGGCTAGAACCATCAACATGAAACAAAACCTCGTCGAGGTTAATACATAGAGACTATTTCATTGTTTATGCCGAATATCATTTTTATCTCATCGAATGGAGTGAGAAAATGATATTTTCACGAGTGGCGCATCTGCCAGGTGCTCATTAAACTGCAGTGAAAATATGACTGTCTACTGCTTATCTTAAGATATTGATGTTTATTTTTACTGTATAACCCTATATTTCATTGCTAATATTATATAATAAATGTTTTATAAGGAATTCAAGTGTACTAGAAAGGTTTACATAGACACACCTTCCCTCATCAACTCCTTCATCCTCGTCTTCCTGAGGTTCGTGTAGCGTCTCACCTGGAAGCCCAGTCCATCGAGCGTCCCCCCAACTCTACCCACATCCCCCTCAGTCCCTCCCCGACACCCCAACCCGAGGGTGGTAAAGTCCTTGTTGTTGATGACGAGTGCCACGCCCCTTTGTGGGTGTGTCATATCATATTCGTCTGGGATTCTCGATGTGTCACGTCGGACTATTGTCACTTTTGACCTTCTGAAAAAGTATATAAGTAAGACCATTAGCTGCACAGACACTTGGAGCAGTCTTCATCAATGTCTAATTGAAGTCTTGCTGCACTGCACCAAAGTGCTGCATGGTTGGAAAGTACAATAAGGAAAACAAAACAAACAAGTCGAGTTTCTGTCATTTTAAGAATGATCATTTTCTTTTCAAAGTTAGGTTGACATGGATTGGGTTAGTGACATGTAAGATCACTTCCTCGGTGCATCTAAATACTTCTTATGTTACAACAATCGTGAAAGCCTCCCGGTCGTAAGCTTCTCTCTGTCCTTACACCTCGGAGAGTAGGCACGTCTTAACAAATAATTGTTATCTATACTGTAAACAAACTAAGTAAACACGTATATATGAACTTAGGGGAAGAACAAAAGAACGCTTATAACTTGAAAAACAAAAGATTAGATACAGAAATGGGTGAACATAATCAAATGTACAAAAAAAACTTTACAGAACTTCGAACATTTTACATGAACTTCAGTCGTTAATCTCAATTTATTTGGTCGTCACTTTGTTATTTATCTGTAAAAGTTATTAGATATACTCACTGTTGATCAACAAAGTCACTTTCCGCCATGATGTTTTAGTAATGATTATTGATGATCAAATTCATATCCAACTAAGAACATATCAATATCATAATCCGTTATCGTATGTCTTCCCTCTGCATATGCACCGTATCTACCATGAAGGTATAGGTTATACACCTTATTACACGAGGCTGATGTTATTGTTAAATATACCCTCAGCTGACCAGTGACCAGTGACCAGTAAGCACATAAGAGCGTCTTACGTGTGTCGGGTAATCGTATTGACCGATCACTATATACTTCAGGTAGCCCCTGCTGGTGTCCAGTAAAAGCGAAATATGTAGTTAGGTAGGTAGGTAGAACTGGTCAACAGAACAGAAATTGGATCCGACCCAAGGAACTACAATGTTGTTTATACGAGTTTTTTTATCAGTCCCATCCATTATCAATACTTGATTAATAATTAGTATTGATCTGCTTGCATCCATAATGTGACAAAACTCATACGATTACGAATAACTAGAACACATTGAATTTCTAGTCTGTAGATCGCATTACAAAAGAATACGTTATTGATGGAAGTAAACGTTTTTGACTTCATAATCAAAATTCATTAGATCATTACCCATAGATTATTCATTACCCCAATCATTCCAAAGTTTTGTTGAAATAAAATGAATCAAAAATGTTATCTATTTTACCTACATGTCAAACATGCCATGAAACATAGACAGTAAATCTAAATCAGTTCATGTGCTGACAGTAGATTGTGAAAAGACCCAAATCAATTACGAAGCATGCGTTTTTAATATCAACCTTTAAAAAACGAGGTGTTTAGTCGTCAAATCCAGTTGTTCTCCTCTGGAACGTTTAGTCTAGCATACAGATCATACTGCAAAAATATTCAATTTAGGAGCAACCCAGTCTAAAAAAGTGTAGAGAGTCTAGATTACTCCTGGGTCCTTTCTTGTTATAATACATGTATTTTTTTTAAAGGTTTTCAATATTGAAAACAAATATTCGGAGACCAGATGTTAGTCTAGAGAACCTTCGTATCTGGTTATCAGAAATTCAGTTAGTGATCACTTTCCATTATACCATTCAGGTCTCATTTCTCTTGGTCTAACAAGTAGCTGTATGGATGAACATATTCTCCTTGACACGTCTTAAAGGGGCAGTAGCACGTTTTTTGATAATTTTATATTTCAAATTTTTTACTTTAAATTGTACGTTAATGCCTAATGTATAATATTGAAAGTGTCAAAAATCTTATTACACAAGCCATTCATCCATAGTCAAAGGACAAAGTATAACGATTCTCATAAAATCCATTGGCGGCCATTTTGTGTGAACAGCTTTAATTCATTTTGTGTAAGAAAAAGGAATCGCATGGCTAAATTTTAAATTATATATTTAAATTATTACTACTCCATTTCGTTTAAATACATTGTCTTTCAATAATTGGAATCATTATTTTTCATTTTCCTGACATCACCTTATATTCCCCGAAAAACGTGCTACTGCCCCTTTAAACAGCATGATGAATACCGAAGAACCAGCATAGAAGGGAAACTTTCCTTTGCATTACACATTTAGGAAAATTCGCTTTAATGTCCTCCGATACCAAAATAAACTCCCAAAAATAGAGCCATTGGCTCTGTAGCTCATCAGGCATCATATCAAGTTTGCTTTATACAGGCCAGATGAGCTAAAAATGAAACTGATGTTACCTTTTGCAAGAAAACCTATAAAAATTACAAAACAAATGTAACGATTTCGGAATAAATTTCCTTACCCAAATTATTTATTAGACAGTGAAAGAATCCACACTATAAAATATCCAAGGAGAAATAAAGACTGTCATCTAATGGAGAAAAATAGGTTTTTAAGATTGTGACCCCTGTGACTCTATTTGGGGTCATTGGGTCACGAAATCTACAGTTTAAAATCCCAATTGGCCAAGGAGTCTACATGCAGTCTTTCAGCTCAATAGACCTTTAGGAGCTAAAGATGATGATGAAAATAAGTTTTTAAGGTTGTGACCCCTGTGACCCTATTTGGGGTCATGGGGTCACGAAATCTACAATTTAGAATCCCCATTGGCCAAGGAGTCTGCACATATCATTTCAGCTCTCTAGACCTTTTGGAACTTGAGAAGAAGATGAAAATAGTTTTTTAAAGTTGTGACCCCTGTGACCCTATTTGGGGTCACAGGGTCAACGAAGTTACAAATTAGAATCCCCATTGTCCAAGGAGTCTGCACACATCAATATTAACTGTCTATTCCTTTTGGAACTGGAGAAGAAGATGAGAATGGTTTTTAAGGTTGTGACCCCTGTGACCCTATTTGGGGTCATGGGGTCAAGAAATCTACAATTTAGAATCCCCATTGTCCAAGGAGTCTGCACATATGATTTTTAACTCTCTACTCCTTTTGGAACTGGAGGAGAAGATGAGAGTTGGTTTTTAAGGTTGTGACCCCTGTGACCCTATTTGGGGTCATGGGGTCACGAAATCTACAATTAAGAATCCCCATTGGCCAAGGTGTCTGCACATATCACTTTCAACTCTCTAGTCCTTTTAGAACTTGAGAAGAAGATGAAAATAGGTTTTTAAGGTTGTGACCCCTGTGACCCTATTTGGGGTCATTGGGTCACGAAATCTACAATTAAGAATCCCCATTGGCCAAGGTGTCTGCACATATCACTTTCAACTCTCTAGTCCTTTTGGAACTGGAGGAGAAGATGAGAGATGGTTTTTAAGGTTGTGACCCCTGTGACCCTATTTGGGGTCATGGGGTCACGAAATCTACAATTTAGAATCCCCATTGGCCAAGGAGTCTGCACATATCATTTCAGCTCTCTAGACCTTTTGGAACTTGAGAAGAAGATGAAAATAGTTTTTTAAAGTTGTGACCCCTGTGACCCTATTTGGGGTCACAGGGTCAACAAAGTTACAGATTAGAATCCCCATTGTCCAAGGAGTCTGCACACATCAATATTAACTGTCTATTCCTTTTGGAACTGGAGAAGAAGATGAGAATGTTTTTTAAGGTTGTGACCCCTGTGACCCTATTTGGGGTCATGGGGTCAAGAAATCTACAATTTAGAATCCCCATTGTCCAAGGAGTCTGCACATATGATTTTTAACTCTCTACTCCTTTTGGAACTGGAGGAGAAGATGAGAGTTGGTTTTTAAGGTTGTGACCCCTGTGACCCTATTTGGGGTCATGGGGTCACGAAATCTACAATTAAGAATCCCCATTGGCCAAGGTGTCTGCACATATCACTTTCAACTCTCTAGTCCTTTTAGAACTTGAGAAGAAGATGAAAATAGGTTTTTAAGGTTGTGACCCCTGTGACCCTATTTGGGGTCATTGGGTCACGAAATCTACAATTAAGAATCCCCATTGGCCAAGGTGTCTGCACATATCACTTTCAACTCTCTAGTCCTTTTGGAACTGGAGGAGAAGATGAGAGATGGTTTTTAAGGTTGTGACCCCTGTGACCCTATTTGGGGTCATGGGGTCACGAAATCTACAATTAAGAATCCCCATTGGCCAAGGTGTCTGCACATATCACTTTCAACTCTCTAGTCCCTTTAGAACTTGAGAAGAAGATGAAAATAGGTTTTTAAGGTTGTGACCCCTGTGACCCTATTTGGGGTCATGGGGTCACGAAATCTACAATTAAGAATCCCCATTGGCCAAGGTGTCTGCACATATCACTTTCAACTCTCTAGTCCTTTTAGAACTGGAGAAGAAGATGAAAATAGGTTTTTAAGGTTGTGACCCCTGTGACCCTATTTGGGGTCATGGGGGTCACGAAATCTACAATTAAGAATCCCCATTGGCCAAGGTGTCTGCACATATCACTTTCAACTCTCTAGACCTTTTGGAACTTGAGAAGAAGATGAAAATAGTTTTTTAAGGTTGTGACCCCTGTGACCATATTTGGGGTGACAGGGTCAACAAAGTTACAAATTAGAATCCCCATTGTCCAAGGAGTCTGCACACATCAATATTAACTATCTATTCCTTTTGGAACTGGAGAAGAAGATGAGAATGGTTTTTAAGGTTGTGACCCCTGTGACCCTATTTGGGGTCATGGGGTCACGAAATCTACAATTTAGAATCCCCATTGTCCAAGGAGTCTGCACATATAATTTTTAACTCTCTACTCCTTTTGGAACTGGAGAAGAAGATGAAAATAGGTTTTTAAGGTTGTGACCCCTGTGACCCTATTTGGGGTCACAGGGTCACCAAAGTTACAAATTAGAATCCCCATTGGCCAAGGAGTCTGCACATATCATTTTTAACTCTCTAGTCCTTCTGGAACTGGAGAAGAAGATGAAAATAGGTTTTTAAAGTTGTGACCCCTGTGACCCTATTTGGGGTCACAGGGTTACCAAAGTTACAAATTAGAATCTCCATATGGTAAGGTACCTGTACACAAAATTTCAGCTCTCTAATGTGTATGGTTCATGAGGAGAAGTCGGAAGTGTCAAAAGTTTACGGACGGACGACGGACGGACGCCGGACGACGGGCCATGCCATAAGCCCATCTGGACTTTCAGTCCTGATGAGCTAAAAATTATGGAAGTTTAGTTTATTCCGAATATCAGTCTTTTCATGGAGTGAGTTGTTGTTGTTTTACGCCACTTGGGCAATATTTTAAGCCATTAGTGATGTGACTTGTCATAGATATACCTACATTTATAAATGAGCACTGGGATATTTGACATGCAGGATTATTTTTAAACATACAAAATAGTTTTTATTTGGTGTTAATGAAAACGTACATCTTTACATTACCCTACACTACCCCTGTACCTCTATAATGGTGATATCAAAGCATTGTGATATCCAACTGTTAATAATAGGATGGAAGACAATGTATGGCCATGAACTTGTTCATGTAATAATGTTACTCCTTGTCTCTTGATCACGGCAATCTGCTGTGGAACAGTTTTGGATGACAAACGTAGCCTTGTACTAATTGGACGTTTCAAGCATACATGACTGATAGAGAAAATGTATGCAATTAAATTAAGGTTCATACAAATTATCTCTGATGAAAATAAAACACATGACAAGGCAAGATTGAAATGAAAGCAGTGATTTATTGTCATAATTTTCTTCTTTCTCTCTTGTACAAGGTTTCAGTCAGGCTGAACTCTTTCTAAATGAGATTTTCCTATACATAACAACATGCAGAAGTACAAGTGGGGGGAGCAGGTAACAATAAGATGATGAAAGTTTAGAAAACAAATAAAATACTTCTGACATGCTTGACATCTTTATCAATCTACTTTGCAAAGGAACAAATATATGTGACAATTCTAATATCCATTAACATTGTTATATATTTAGTTTTCAGTCCCAAATATCAATTTGTGAAATAAAATACTTATGTGATTTCGTAATACAAACAGATAGAAAAGAAAATATCCATTTAAAACTTGTTAATGATTTATTCTATCCATTATGCCAAAATAGCATTGTTACCCTGACAATCGTGAAAGTCAAACGATCTCAAATGAAAACTACACTGAACTAGAATTTTGGCTTTAACGGAAACTTTACAAAAGACTATGAATTGTGCACTGGATTGTGAATACATAAGGAAGATCTTCAGTAACATAAGAAATTATTTAGAATAGACAAAGCATGATCAATCTTAAATAGATTTATGGTTGGAAAATATTTACTGATAAATGCACTCTCTTCACAATGGGTCTCTTGTCGATTCAAACGCACATTCTTGCACCACTTGGACCATGAAATATGAAAACATTTTACTGATGTGCATCATTTGAATTTGAGGTGAACGAAGAACCGTATTTCCTCTAATAAGCGCCGGGCCTCAGTAAACATTTTACAGGTATTCATTGTATAGACAGCTTAGAACAAACTTCAATTTTCTATGAAAGAAATAAGCGCCGGGTCTCCATTAAGCGTTTGGCCTCTAATAAGCGCCAGTGGTAAAGGGGAAATACGGTATGTACTCTCAAAAAGTATTGGAAGATGAAAAATAGCTAAAGGTTGTTTTCAAATCCAAAAATAATGGTATATATAATCTCAAGCACCATCAGTGCATATCATCAATTTCAAGACAGATAAATCTCATTATTAAACTTCTACACTCATACATGCACAGGTTTATGATTTATTTTGATAATTACACTGAAGCAACTAATACCTACGATTGATACATATTTTTACAAGTTATGTACATACTTAAAATATAGGATGATAATATGCTTCCTCAGCATAGATAAATACTATGAACATTATTACAGAGGCACTGAATTGATACAATGTAATCATTTGTAATCAATATGCAACAAACTTATTAAATAGCAGAAAACATTCAATATATTGTATATACAATGTTCGGTATCATAATATAACTTTCTAGTAAGAATCAGTACCTTGATTGCTTCGTAATGCAATAAACTTTTATCAGCCATCATCCAAGACAATGTAATATTCTTCCAGATTATCTCATGCCACAGGTAGATAATAGACTAGATATAATCATATAATCACTCTAGAACTAAACAGCCCTGCATTCACTCGCATTCAGTAACACATAATAGGACATTTGAGTCAACACAACTGGTGAAACTGACAGAATTTTCATTAAAAGTCAGATTTTAGAAGCTTTATTTCATGTATGATCTGTAAGTTGAATACAAATGCTGATTTAAACAATATTTCAGCCAAAACCAGTTGTATTTTTTTAAATATGTTATCAAAATATTAGCAATCAACCCATATCTGTTATTCTAATACCAAAATATAATGTGTTACTGAACAGAACACTTGCCCTCTTCAACTTTCTATGGATTCAACATTCCACAGGTCCTGCGAAATCAGTTATAAGTGATTTATTTCATAGATTTTAGAATCACATATTGTGAAAAATACTCTTGTACTGGGAATCCATACAGTTCATGATTTTAAGTTTGAGATATTTCATGTCCTGATATTTTGGCGTAATCACAAATCTTACACTAACAACATGCATTCAAGCTAGGGAGGAGTTGTATGTACATATTTACATAATCTATTACACTGACATCGACACTCTGACCTCCACTCAAACATCACACAGAGTGACAAGACTGTCACTTGTCTATTTCAAGGGTTTACACTGTCATTTCAATATCACACAAATATGCTGAGAAAATCAACAATTGGCTTAATTTCCAAAGCCCTCTCAAAACATTCATAGTACTGAGCTCTGATGACTATCATATTACTTAGAGAGCTTTGGCACTATAACCCTTGTATCACTGTTTCAAATCAAAACAAATAAATTCATTCTCAACCAACAATCTTAAAGCGATACATAATATCCATAATTCTTTAAGCTAATGCTAGGATCATGCAGAAATTGTCTTCTTGATGAAGCATAATAAATGAAAATGAAATTCATGTACATCATCTTTCCTCAAATGTGATACTGGTATTGAAACAGCCTCTACTATATTTTGGTAACAGTTTACTTTATCACCCTAAACTTGAATGTATTGAATGGTGGCAACACAGTTGACATACTTCTGGCAGATTATTTCATCTCCAAAATTAGATCATTCTGAAGAGTGTGCTGGTTTATGTGTATCTCTATTTATTTGTGAACATTTGTTATGTATAACTTGATAGTCAATAGATAAATTCACAAAATCTCAACCTATAAATGAATCTGCCATTGTTAGGCTACCTACTATACAATTAGGTTATGGCACTAAAATTCATTATAGTTTTATGTGATATCAGTTTCATAAATTTTATAGTTTAATATGATTGCATGGCCCTTTTATGAATTCTATATATCTGTATCTATATATCTTCTATAAATCTGTACATATAACCCTTGGAGATGGGTTGTAATCTATAAATACACTTCATCTGATGATGTCAAATTGTTTTTGAGTAATCTATACAAACTAATAAGGATAGCCCTACTAGGGTCCAATTTCATCTACAGATTCATTCCCATAACCCTGTATTCTCATGATTTCTAACTTCTATAATCTCAAAGCTGTGGGATTCATCATGACTATCAATTTATCATCGGTCTCAATAATCCGAGAACGATATTCACACATTCATTCCTGTTATCATGCCAACCCAATAACTGCTCTATAACGATTCTAGCTCTTCAAATGTCATATAAAGTTAGTGTGGCAGTACTTATATACATGAAGTCTCTTATCTTACAATCCAAAGCATGACGACTATGACTTTCAATCAAATGCAAAGTCTCACATACAGATTCAATATCTCATTTATTCATAGCATACAACAGGCTGTGATTTCATAGTAGTAAGGGTATCCTTAACCCATTGTCATAACATTACAATCACCTCAGTGTAAGGAAGTTATGTGAAAGTTGATCTCTGATCCCTATTGATCTCTTTCTGTGAACAAACTACATCCATGTATTTTGAGACTATCAAATTCTAACACCACTTGGATGCATTTCCTAACATTCATTCATTCTTTATCATATGACACTGAATAGAGAGGTTTAACATTCATTCTCTACAATCCAGTCTCCAGTGCCCTAACTCTCATCCATGACATCCAACACTGAACAGCTATATTACTGTATTTCCCTGCGAGTCCTCTCTACGTCTGGGTGTACATCCCGACTATGCCTGTACGTAGACCTGTAGCTGTGCGGCTGACTGTATGAGGACCTTGATGCCGGGCATGAAGCTGCTGATCTCGGAGAAGTTGCCCTGGGAGACCATCTGGGTGTAGATGGTGAGACTGGAGTTGTAGTCGTACTGCTGTACCGCCTGGATGATCTGGTGGAGTCCCAGGGTCACGTTCGGGGACAGCTGCAGGGGGAGGAAACGGTTAGCATCACGTAATAATGATAATAATGTTATCTTCTCTCTATTGCAGACAGAGGGTCACATATGGGAACAGGAGGGGTTGATTTTAGAATTTGAATGGTGAAAACTTGAACTGCATAGCTGTATCATGTTCGGGGACAGCTGGAGGGGAACAAAAGGGAAAGGCTTGAATGTGAATACTTTACTATAGGGTCACTTTTAGGGACATCTCGTATAAAAGTTGATAGGTGCAAGGTTTGATATCATAAATACTTCATGTGAATACCTATTATATAACCTAATTTGGCCTGTTTCATGTTTTTGGATAGCTCATAAACATCAGAAGGGGGTTAATATAAGGTTTGAAGCTGGAAAGTTATAGCTAAAAGCTGTAAAATATAAGCTATCTTATATCAAGTATAAGTCCCATGTAGGTCTTTAAACTTCACCACTTAATTACATCTAACTTCTTTTCATACATTTTTTACAATTTGGTCATATTTGCATAATTTAGTAATGATCAGTCTTCCTTCATAGAATACCAAAACATAAAACGCTACTCACTGTTCCTTCCCGCAGTCGATCATATAACAGTTCCAATTTTCGTGCAACGTCCTCCAGTTTTCGTTTCATTTGCTGCAACACAACACAATTGATAAGCATACCCATAATTTTATAGGGGAGAGACTTAAAATCAAAATTACTTATTTGAAATTTCAACAATAACTGAAGATTGAGGCTTTAGGTTAGAAACTGAGAAGCAAAATGTACCAAGAATTTTGAATTTAAACTGATTGACTCTAATGCGTTTTTAAGTTAAAAAGTTAAAAAAAAGAGAAGCTTTTGGACACTGTAGAATCGAGTTTTAAAGGCAGAGGCTGACAAGCAAAATGTTAAAAAGCCTTTTGATACATTAACATTGAGGTTTTGATTTATTCTGAAGACAAACAGGCTCAATAATTATTTTCAACTTACTGCACTTGTTGCAGCCTGTCCACAGTTATTGACTAGAGCGTCGAACATGTCCTGCAGGATCTTGTGTTCCGAGGGTACTGGGCCTTTAGGGACTGGCTTCACCTCCTCGGGGGCTGGCTTGGGGGGCTGTACACAATAAACATGGTTTATAGAGGGTATAGGAGGTCATCGTGTTAGTGTTATCATGCTGGGTTATTAGCAGGCTGAGCAGGCTTGTTAGGATAACAGTTGTTAGATTGTTGATAAATACAGCTTAAATGAATTGATTATGATAATGTCATTACTTATAATTGACATGCAAAACAGCAAGAATGCACTTGGATTTTATTAATGATTGAGTGTTAGGTGACAACATATAAATGCAATATATTAAATAAATAGTAAGAATTGTTTTAGTTTCAGAAATAAACAGTATGTTTCAAATGAACAGTTGAAATTGTGGTAATATAAAACATAGAACAGGAACTGGATAGAAAATTTTAAAAAAGAAAAATCGTTTTGAATTCAAGAGAAGCATATGACTGGGATTCAGATTCATATATCATATCTACTATGTCCAGAGCACTGTCATTAATATTTGCAGTATGGCTTTGAATGACACACCCATGGATAGCAGCAGAGGATCAAGGGATTTTGAAAAGTGTTAACTACTGAAGAGGGTGGTAATTTGCCCTAGGGGTTAATGTTTTTATTGGTGATTTTTATATGAAAATACTGAAACTGAGGGATGACACCCTGCTAGATCCAACACTGTGAAATATGGCTCAAGAGCAGATCGTCAGACGTCTAGTCCTTGCATGGTGTTTCATGTACTTGCTTGGGGTAATGATTTTATTGGTGATTTTATATGAAAATACTGAAACTGAGGGATGACACCCTGCTGGATCCACCAGTGTAAAACATGGCTCTAGAGCAGATCATCAGAGTGTAAGTCCTGTATGTACTTGCTGGCATTACATCTCAGTCATTGAGTGCTACAATTATCAGGATCATGACAGGATTAACAGTCTTGAACAGGACATAGATTCTGACCAATCAAAGAGTCATATTTCACACGGGGTGTGTCATTCGACCATATCACAACATGACCATGTGACGGACAACCTGTGGGGCCTCACCTTGGGTTGCTGGGGGGCCTGGGTGGAGGGCATTGTGGGGGCAGCAGCATAGTGGCGCTAGATAGGGTAGTGATTAGAAACAGGTTAGGTTAGGAATGGTTACAATTGGAGCTACTGCATGCTTAACACTTAGTACTGTATGTAAGACTGTCATTTTAGATATTCATTTTTGGAGAATTGAAGTTGGAAATTGTGAAATTTTCAACAGCTGATTTTTACATGAGTGTATAATATGTAGGCACATTTCTTCTGTTAGTACTCAAGCTGTAACATGCCATATATACACATATATTTGTTCTGGATTAATCTGTTCTAGCAACTCATGCAAACATGGCTGTTAACATTTTAATAACTGTTTCAACGAATGGCTTTATATACTGCTGCATGCAGAATAGGAGTTGGATCAATAACTATAATAGGGAAGGTCATAGAAATAAAATAAATACTATTGAATGAGGAGAATTAGCTACTGGAGGTTAATTTGACGAGTGTGGATGGTTTCAGCGTGTGAGAAATTAAGGCAATAAAGGTTTTCAGAAAAGGTCAAATGAATATCATATAAGAATGTGACATCAACGAGAAATATAATACATATTCTGTGTTATGAATTAACTGAACAAAGCAACAAGCTGTTAATTATTAACAAATACATAAAAACATTTAATAAACTAACATTGACGAATGCATGAGTTACAATCACAAACAATTATACAATCAATAGATACATTTTTCACAACATTCAGTTTTTTTCTTCAATTAATATTTTGGGGAGGTTAAAAAGTTATAAAATGGCATTGAAATGCATCCTGCTTCTTCAATAAATTTGTTCATCCATGGCTCCAACCATACCCTGATCATCAGCAAGCAAAACACCTTGTATCACCGACGGCTGGTTATTGATGTAGATTGCCTGTGATTTTTTTCAGCCAATGAAATGTTGTTATTAGAGAAAACCTGAAGCCTATAATCTTACAGGCCAGATGAGCTAAAAATCTCAAGCCCCTGCTTTCTTTCATCCTTGGCCTACCACTATTGCTGAAACCAAGCCATTTCACTGGCTGGTCACAATAAGAGCTAACTTGGGCTTTTGCATTAATTGATGTCAGGGTATGGTTGGAGCAAGGAGGGAAAAAATACTCTTATGTAAGAGGGTGGTTCGAATGATGTGGAAGTCAACAAATAGACCAGTCTAACTAGAGAGACGACTGACCTCTGGAGGGGGTTGGTACTCCTGTGGGTTATAGAGACCTCCGTAGTTCATGGGGGCACCGGGGGGAGGCTGCTCGTTACCGGCCGGACCTCCGTACAAGGGGGAGGTAATTGCTGCTTGAGGCTCGTACTGAGCTGGCTGTTGCTGGAGATGGAAAAGTATTTGGGTTTAGATGTTTAGTTGTTGAATTCTAACAATACTTGTCAGGGCCAAATTAAAAACTTAATACTCTTTCTGGATATTTGTAAATTTCAGGATAACTTATGAGATATTAGAAAATGTTAAACTCATTGCTCTCAAATAATCTTAATTTGCTAGCTAAGCTCCTCAATCTTTTTCTGAATAGAAGAGGGCACAAGCCGACATAAGACAATCCTCTATCTCTCGGAAAATTCATATACAATAACAAGTTGAAGACTGAACAATAATATATGTACTGCATCTCACCTGTGTTTTCTTGCCAGTAACAAGTGGAGGATCGTTCCATGCGGTGGTTGGCTTCACTTCCTGGTAAGACGGGGCCATGGGGGCATTCATGCTAGGCTGGGGGGCAGGGGCGGGGGCACTGTATGGTCCACCTATAGCAGAGAGAAAATCTTACCAGTCAGTCTACAATGTTGAACTGAATTATTTGACTGCAGAATTAACATGGACATATGTAACAAGCATCAACTTAAAGGGGCAGTAGCACGTTTTTAGGGGGAATATAAGGTGATGTCAGGAAAATGAAAATAAGTGGTTCCAATCTTTAGACAATGTATAAAAACTAAATGGAGCCGTAATAAATCAAATATACAATGTAAAGTTAAGCCATGCGATTCCTTTTCTTACACAAAATGAATTAAAGGTGTTCACACAAAAATGGCTGCCAATGGATTTTATGTGAATCCTCATTCTTTGTTCTCTGACTACGGATGATTGGTTTGTGTTATGAGATTTATGATACTATCAAAGTAATACATTTAGCATTAACTTATAGTTATCAGTGAAAAATTGAAAATATAAAATTGTCAAAAAACGTGCTACTGCCCCTTTAAGAGGAGAAACATGTCAAGTATCCAAGTTGGTGGTTGTCTTTACTTTTATGAAATTTGCGTCAAACTTAAATACAGTCACACTGAATCTACTGACACACACCACTGATAGATATTCAAATAAGTAAAAGGGATCATTTGCAAAGAATTTCTTAAGGCTATGGTGGTTATTATGCTATGCTAAACTAAGTGAAAACTGTGAAAGTGGGACTACAGTTTGAAGGTTTGAGCATAACAAACAAGCAATGTAATACCTGGTGTGGCGGAAGGGTTGTAGAAGTTGGTTGGTTGACTGTTGGCTTGGGAAGCAGGGGCTCCGTACTGGTTTCTGGATGTAGTTAGAAATCTTGAATCAATTTACAGTAAAAACTACAATTGATATAATACTTGAAAATGCATCACTTATTAATTTAACATACTAAAAATTTTCTGATTAGCTATTTGACACAACATTTGATAAGGTATTATGTTTTACTGCATATTAAGTTGCAAGTCTGTAACTAATTTTTCACAGGACAAAAAAAAAGATTACTTCCTGGTAAGATCAGTGAGTAATGACAAAACTGAAAAGGTATCATTACTGTTTGAGGTTATCGAAAAGCCAAATTTTGGTTATCTTTTTACATTTCACAGGATGCAAATCTTATCAAGGTTCATATTTTACACAATGGCTTGTGTGATAAATATCACTTTCGTATAGTGATATTGTTTTTGTTATAACGTCCCAATGTCCGTGATGTCATTTTGTGATGTTCATGATGTCGATTTTGAAATATGGCAGACTACATCAGAAAGCAAGACACTCACGGTGGACTGTATGCAGGCTGGTTCATGGGCTGGCCCTGTGAATAGTTGGGCTGCATGTAGTTAGGCTGACTGTAGCTGTCCATCCCGTACGCTCCTGATGACTGGGCTGGGGTCGGGTACTTGTGCGATAGAGGTCCTGCAATACATATGTACAAAAGCTATTCATCTTCTGTTGGTTATAGAAAAGAAGATTAAACAAATAATAGACACTGTTGATTTGATCCATGTCAAAGTTTAACCGAGTTCTGCTTTTTGTATTGACACGTCCCATAAAGTACAATGATCATATTGCCCTAAAGCTATTTCATTGCAATGAAAGCTTTGAAAGGCTATTATTCCAAGTAGCAATCTTGACTCTCATTATCACATACAATGAAACTCTGTCTTTTGGGTTTAAGAGGAACATTTTCTAAACATGCCAAGACTAAAAATAACTTCAAAGGACTCAAAGCTTCCACTTTACCTTTGGAGACAGGTCCAGCTGCAGCACTGACAGCAGGTTGTGGTGTGTATGTGGTGTTTGTCTGCGAGGGTCCGTTAACGGCAGCGTACTGGCCGGTGTACTGGTTCTGGTAGTAGGTGCTGCTGGGAGTCGTGGTCGTCTGGAAGTTGCTGCGAGCCTGTGCCTGGTAGGCGTTTTGTCTCTGGCCCACCCTCTGTTGTTGGGCGGAAGCTTGCTGCATCGCCTGCTGAGGTTGACGACTTCCCTCGGGGCGAATTTCGATCTTCTGGAAGGGGAACTGGGGTGCCTGGACTCCAGGGATGTTTTGTCCAAATGCCTTGAACAGGCGGTCCTGCAGAATCTGAAGCGATGGCTGAAATGGGAGACAACTCTTATCAGTTTGGTTCTAATCAATTGACACTATTTATCATGTAAAGGCGTAGGTAGGCAAGATTTAATAGGTAACATTAATATTCAAGCCTTGCCTGTTTTTTCTCTATTGAAGAATAAAGAATATTCTGAATTAAAGAAATAATGCTGCGATATCTTTTTACAATGAATAAGAAATAGTGTGCTAGACAAAAATTAATTTAATCAGAAAGTTACTGGAAAAAATAAGTATCTTTGTTCAAATTACTATCACAGAAGTACCTCATTAGCATTGCGCAGGTATCCGATGGCGGTGAAGATGTTTCCCTGTGCAGCTAGCAGCTGTGAGTACTGGTTGAGTCTCTCTGCAAGGGGTCCGCTGGGAATATCCTGGGCCTGGCCACGAGACAACTCCACAGCCTTCCGCAGTATCATTATCTTCTCCACTAGGTCCTGACAACAGAGACATGTCACTTGAGTTTATAGTTTATTTAGTGATGGAGATGACCAAATAAGCACCACAGGCTAAGTCTGAGCTACGTGTGGAAGGTGTTACCAAAGGTGGACCAAATCTACATCTAGCGTGTAAGTTGGAGTTTAAAGCCACTAGCCAATAGTTAGCCTGTCGTAGCATGCAAATATACAGATTTGCTCTTTTTTGTTTTAATCTGTCATTACTGGTATCAACAACAGAGGTATTATTCATGGGTTGAGACTTCAACTTTGTTATGTACGGTAGCTTAATGTGATAAGTTCAAATTGAAATAAGAGAAATTTCAATTGGATAAAAGATATTTTACAAAGATTTGAATGAGTTCATACATTATCAGTGAATTCACGGAAAACATACCTGCAGTTGTAGAGGTGCATTGTTGTTTTCAGTGTTGCGGACCCAGTTGTCGACCAGCCTCTCCACATTGCCAGAACACACGTAGCAGAGACTAGCGTACAGGGACAGCTCCCCGTTTCTCTCATTCTCCAGTCTCGTGGCCAGGGAATCTGGGGGAGAATTAAATCATAACTCACTTAAACATTAGTTTCTAACAATGTATTCATTATTTATGCAAAGGCATTCACAATATTCAAGATATAAAGGCGACAGACAGAATCTGTCCATCTAAATATGAACGACCCAGGCCAACGTTGTAATCATGAATATTTAGATTATTGCAATTATAAAAGCACAATTTAGAACATCTTATTACCACTTGTAGAATATTTCTACTCAAATCTGTTTTCAAGTTGAATGTCATTGTATCATGAAAATACACATTTGTTGAAATTCCGGGATACACAAGAAAGACTTAATTCATTCACAACTATCACTGTATATTGACAGATATATATTCCTCATCAATGCTGATCAAGCTATTTGTTTATTACACTGAAAGAACTCACCACAGAGAGCAGCGAACTCTTCAGCTGACGAGTACGTGAGGATGATAGCCAGAGCCTCCTTCCAGTTCTCTAGATCACATGTATCCACTATATGAGACCAGTCGTGGGTCACTATCGATGAGATCAGCTGCAAAATAAAGTTGTATTACAATAACTAGGTGAATTACGAGAGATGAGGTGATATCTAAACTGCTTTCCAACATGTATGGACTCATTTGGCCAAAAGAAGACCATTGTAATTGTGTTTACATTACATATATGATGTAAGATAGGACAGGCAAGGTGATTTCTTAGATGTTTTCATTATCATGAATTGGCTAGCACTTCCATCCCTAAAAGATGGTTGCAACACCATCATGGTTATCTATCGCATTGAAACCTGTGAGCAATAGCTGGAGCTTGGGAACTAAACCTGACTGTATCTTTCTTATTTTAATGAAAACAAGGTTGGTAACCTATGAAGGGATAACCCATAACCCATGAGAAATCCATATTACATTCATTCATGTTATTGCTTACGCTTTCTTTTCTATATTTATGAAAACATCACTATATTGAAAGATATGCAAGAAGTTAAGAAGATAAGCGACCACCTTAGGGTATTTCTGATGAACTTACCCTGCCTAGATTGCTCTTGTTCCGTTGGAAGTATTTCTTCTGCGTGCGGTTGAGAAGCTCAGGTCCCCCAGCAATAGCCAAGAGAATAGCTTCAGCCATCTTGTTTTCACTCAGACACATCTCCACAGCTGCCTCGAAGTTACCAGACAGCAGAGCTTGGGTCATCAAACCATCAGCATCTGGAGCAGAGATGAATGTGTTATCATCCAATCAAAATAGTGGAACTACTACTTGTAACTTAAGAAATTAATTGAACATTTTGCAGGACCATATTTTATTCAATATTCAGTGAATCAAATAAAGTTGCATATATTAAGACTTTGATGACATATCTAAAGATATATGTCTCTTCTTCACTAATACCATTTTTATCTCATCAAGTGAGGTAAAAAGTTTATATTTTACAAATATGTAACTTTTCTACCTCATGAGATGAAATAAACATGGTATTTGTCAAAATTGAAAAGATATTCTATTTATTATATCAGTGTATAAAATAGATTTGAAACCTAGCCTGTCCTGAAAATTAATTGGTCAATTCCTAAGGGGTAAATAAAGAAAAAAATTGAAAAGTTACCAGTCCTGACCAAAAAGGAACCAGTCCTGGAAAAAAGTAGCCAGTCAAGGACTGGCGGACGGGCTATATTTTAAACACTGATTATATGATGAAATCCTACTAATTACTAAAAACATTCATGTTTAGCGGATGCTTGGCAGAACCGTGGTAACAATGTTCCTTGTATGAATTAGAAAATATGATCATTGAATTCATCATCTCAATGTTTGAATCCTCACCATTGTTGCTGGGTATGTTGAGGGGGGTCTGTAGTCCAGGCTCCTTCTGTTGGGAGGCAATCTCATCAAAAGCTGCTGAACCGTCGGACAATTCATCTCTACTGCCTGGCGTCTGTAGTAGGTGCGATACATGTTGAAATCATTTCACTCCAAAAAAAAAGCTTACACTAGTTTGTGCTCTTTTAATTTGATACAGTTTACTATGCACATACATGCTGTCGCATTTCTACATTTCTAATGATCGTAAGTTAGGATTACTATTATCTCAATTCCATTCATTAGTATATATTCATAAAATCAATGCCAAGGGATGTGATTCTTATTACTTTGATTTTATTGCAATTAAAATGACTTAAGTATTTTAGAAAGACAGCCTTTAATATGACCATTCATAAAACCTGAAGGCAAACTTGTATCTAAAATAGAGAGAGATCATCTTGTCTTAACTATTTTCTCAGACAAGGTTCATATACTTCATAGATATTTAACAAGAAATACAAAATCAATGACTTTTCCTTGGCTTAATAGATGTTTATCCATTTTCCTAACCTTTCAAGGCATGGAATCAATTTCAATTTTCAAAAACTTTCCAGGTTTGCCATGACACGTTTGAATCCTGTTAGGATTCATTTGAATAGAATCGAGATAAAATGTTTTGAGAATCAAGAATTCAAGAATTCATGCAAGATAAACAATATCATAGGAACAACCATTCCAAATATTACACAGGGATGATTCACATTTGTAGAGAAACAGCCACATAAATTTGAAATCAAATGATTATACATACAAACAAAGAATACAAAAACAATAAATATTCTCAAGCGAGTAATGAGGATATAATATTGGTAGGCAGAGCAACTGAGAGAGTATACTTGGTACAGGGAAAGCTTGTGCGGGACATGCAAGATGAGGGATGAGATGATTGTCTCGGGTTTAGTAACATTGGACACTATACACCAGATACAGAAACAAGATGACAGTAACCTTACTATGTTAGGTTAAGTAAGTAAAATATACATATGGGCCTCCTTTCACAAACCACCTTAGTAAGGTTAACCTACACTTATAATTATCTTAAAGATTTTTCTGGCTCACAATCACTTTAGTGCCTTTTGAATCTTGTGATCGTTACGCTATTTTAGTGGCTGACGATCACTTTAGTGCCTTTTGAATCTTGTGATTACAGTCAAAAGGCTTCCTTCCTAAACCTATGTAACTGTAAGTAAAACCTTATTTTAAATTATGAAGATCACTGAGTGTTACCCTAACAATCATTTCAGTGCTTTATGCAAAGTGAGAAAGGGACTTCTTACACAACACTGACTTTACTTGGGTAACTTAGGTAAACCGTTACTATTTCACAAAGTAAACATCAAATAACTTTTGATCACTTTAGTGCTTTATTGAGAAGACTTCTTGCAGAAAACAGCCTTTAGTAAGGTTAATGTCGCATTCCTTTTAGTTACCATAAGTGGCATCCAACGACAGATATGTGCTTTGTGTGAGGAGGCCAACTTAAACAATTATAAGTGGTTAATTTGAAACTTGTTCTAGAGTGTATTACATTTTATCATATAGATCATCAAATAAAGTTACTCTACCTTAGACCCGACACTAGGGGAGGCTTGCCCACTCGCTACAGGGCCTGCTACTGTGAGAGAATCCTGGAGAAAACACGGGTTACTATGGTAATTCACACTCTAATCTATGTGCTTTTGGTACAAACGGAATCTCAATTTACCCTTTTCATCAAGTTTAAGAGACAATTGCACCATGTATTTTTATCAAAAGATTTCCATACTTCACATCCTTAATTACAGACAGAATGCTACTATGAATTCACATTTGGATTTTCGGACCAATTCTGTCCATTGATTTTGATATCAAATACTTCCACATACACTTGGTGGAAATTGTTATTCCAAGATTTGAAGATTGCTATGTCAAACACTAAAGAGCTTATATTGATTTTGTTAACTTCATTTTTGATTGTTTTCATCATTTTTTAAAAGATGTTTATAATTTTAGCATTTTTGAGCATATATTGAATCAAAAACATCAAGCTTAGGTAATTTACAATTTTGATGAAATGATGTGTCATAAACTTAAATGTAAACTTTTCCCTTTGAAATTAAGCACACTAAACATTTTTCACATTATAACCAAAACAGTTCACATGGAAATCATATCAAAGAGTTTGTAACAAAAATCTTGTACCCTGTGCAAGAAACGAAAATGAAATATTTTTAAGTTTACGTGCAAACATGCAAGTAAAATTGCACACTTCATTCACAAAAGTATCACTTCAAATGATTTCATGATTTATTGGATGAAGAAAGTAAATAGCAAAGGGAGGTAATAACAATGGAAAAGAAGCAGAGGAAGAGCATTCAATACAATCAGATTCAAAATCTTCTCTGGATAGTGAAATTATCTTCAAATATACAGCTAACTATTCATTGTCTACAATGCCTACATCAGCTTATACATTAAACATATCTAAATTACAGAAGGTACAATCACTTAAAAAGTTGTTATCTCCAAAGTGCTAAGTATAAAAACCCTTAAAGGGGCAGTAGCACGTTTTTTGATAAATTTACATTTTAAATATTTCACTTATAATTGTAAGTAAATGCTAAATGTATCATATTGACAGTGTCAACAATCTCATTACACAAGCCAATAATTCATAGTCAGAGGACAAAGAATGAGGCTTCACATGAAATCCATTGGCGGCCATTTTTTTGTGAACACCTTTAATTCATTTTTGTAAGAGAAATGAATCGCATGGCGAACTTTACGTTATATATTTGAATTATTACTGCTTCATTTAGTTTGAGTACATTGTCTTTCAATTGGAACCATTTATTTTCATTTTCCTGACATCACCTTATATTCCCCCTAAAAACGTGCTACTGCCCCTTTAAAGGGGCAGTAGCACGTTTTTTTGATAATTTTATATTTTAAAGTTTTTACTGATAATTGTAGGTGAATGTTAAATGTATTATTTTGACAGTGTCAAAAATCTCATAACACAAACCAATCACCCATAGTCAGCGGACAAAGTATGAAGATTCACATAAAATTAATTGGCGGCCATTTTTTGTGAACACCTTTAATTCATTTTGTGTAAGAAAAGAGAATCGCATGGCTAAACTTTATTTTATATTTTTGAATTATAACTGCTCCATTTAGTTTAAATACGTTGTCTTTCAATTGAAACCATTTATTTTCATTTTCCTGACATCACCTTATATTCCCCCTAAAAACGTGCTACTGCCCCTTTAAATGTTCATTAATATATGAAAAAAATCATCATGAAATTATCAGCTAATCTCTTTTTATAAAGGAGCTATTGAATTTCTTATGCATTGTGGAGAATGAATATATATATTTATATTTGAGAGAGAAAACCTTTTACAAGTGACATTTTTTTTTCAGAGTTAAACATTTCTAATTTACAAAATAATTTTAACGTAAAATAAGATATTCATACAAATTGGATTTTTAAAACATTCCACAAAACATAATAATTAAAATACATTTCTATTAATTGAATTACCGTATTCGCCGTAATAAGCGCCCTGCTCCAATAAGCGCCCCCCAATGGTTTTTGCAATTAACTCTAATAACCGCCCATGTACCAGCGGTACTAAATAATAAATTAACGAACTGTTAAATTCAGCAGAAATCACGATGTATGTGGCTTTACTTGCATCATCGATCGGGAATTGATTTCCTAAATGTTATCAAGAACTATCGCTTTATAAGGCTTGTTATCCATTCTATATGTTTAATATGTCCATTTCCAAACTTATTTATCATATTTAATCAAAGGTCAAAGATATATTTGTCAAATATACTTTCGCGAAAGCACGTTGTTTTACTGCACTTGGAATCTCTATCGTAATTTCTTGACGACAAATAATATTATTATTATTCTTTCGTGCTCATGATCATAATTTTTGCATGTTTTCTTCGAATTTTATATAAGTAAATATTTCAATTAACTACATGTTGTTTTGGAAAATGTAATATATCGAAAATGTTTAACACATATTTGAATATGTAGACATTTAATAATGTATCGACAATTTGTTGTCATGAATTTATTACAACCACGTTTCAGTTTCATGCCTCGTTTTCAAATCGACTTGCTGATTGGTTGACCTACATTTCTGGACCAATGAAATGGCTTGTAACAAAGATCTCTCTACCCGTAAACACATGCAGCAAAAGCTGTCGACTGATTATTCACGTTCGTTTTTCATGAGAATAATATTATGTAATCTGATTAAAACAAACAACAAACAATGTAAGTTAGCATTTGCAATTTCTTTTATCATTCTTTTCAATAATATATGTCTGGAAAAGTGTCACTTGATATTTAAGAAGACTTTAACAATATAGTCAAAAGTATCGATGTCAATTTTCAATGCAACTCGCACAATGATTTGCTTAGTTGGGGTCTCTCGCCGCCATAGGCAATGTGATTTCTGTTCTGTTTCACTTTGAGGAATTAAAGAATAGATTGAGCAGCAATATGTGTTATTTTCAACCCGATAATGTGTAAGTATGTTTTGAACGCCTGTATCAATCATCAAAGACAACCTAAACACAGTTCCACGTGAGTAGTCTATATTTTTCGTTCGTCACTCACATCATTTTAATAAGCGCCCACCCAAATCATTTTTTTAAGCGCCCTGGGCGCTTATAACGGCGAATACGGTATTAAATTTTTATTCTTAAAGATTACATAGATACAACGTTATAAAATGATAATGTTTACAAAATATCTACATTCTAAGCTTACTGTATATATACTGCTAATAATAAGGGTATTGCTGCAGAAAGCTGGGGAAGAGTTACCTACCCCTGAGTTGAGGAGAGACATCTTCTGGGCTAGTTCTGACGCGTCGATACCCTGGTTCCTTGCTAGCGCAGCCTCGCTCCCTGTGTGCTGTTCGACCTTCTTCGCTAGTTCTGTCTGGTCGTAGCCCAGTAACTGGAGGAATCTAGCTCTCGGTTCCTTCTCAAAGTTTACCTGGCAACATGATCAAGTATTGACATACATTAATGAATATGCCTTCAACCTGTAAAAGCCATAAAATATGTTGGCACTTGAATTCAGCAAAATGTATACAATTTGCATATGAAAACATCCATTGACCTTTGTTGAAAACAGAATGAGTTAGTGGTTTATTGTTTGGCGCTGTTATGGCAATGTTTCAGCCGTAAATGGCGGTAGCGGAGGACAGATAAATTATTACTACACGGATGGCAAAAGCTTTCCATAGATTTTCCATCAATTAACAGGAAAAAACAATTACAACCTTTGAATTTAGACAATCTTTAAATTGTTAAACAGTTTCTCAAGAGTTTTAATTTTTGGGACTGTCCTTACTATCCTGGGTTTCCTTCACTAGCCCACAACAGCATTCAGTATCAATATTAGTCCCACATAACAATACTAATCTCATAATCTATTAAATGCCCACATAATGATAATAACTATTAACCTTTAATAGTAATGTTGATGTCTCAGTTTTGTGCAAGTCTTGTGCTCTGCTGTCGACCGCCACATGCAGTAACAACAGAGCATGCAGCCCACATATCAGCTGTTCTGGACCCCTGCGTTTTCATCATCGACATTCACAACACAACTCTGATGTAAACTCTTCATATCTACATAAACCTTGTGATGCTTAATAAAAGAACCATAATTCCTTCAGGATAGTTATGTACATGATACCATCATTGAGTAGTCCAGGCTTTACACTAGACATCATAACTATTGGTTTTTCTTCTTATAAATAACATTTTTGTTAGTGAATTAAGATCTAAAAGAACAATGAACAGTTCTCACCCTGAGGAAGTTCCACAAGTTCTCCTGCATACCGTCAGCAGCATTTGCTGCCTTGAGAGCACAGAACTCCACAAACTGGTTGTTGTTGAGCGCCGTCTCTAGCTGGCCGGACCGAGAGAGAAGATCCTCTTCCGTCACAACCTGACTGATGTGAACCTGCTTCGGTACGGGCTGCTGGGGGTTGGCTGGCTTCAGGTGCTCAAAACTAACCAGCTTACCACCAAACTGTGGACGTGAAGACATCACATGGAATCAACATGGCTATTTAATTTGAATTAACATGGAGGTATTAGCATATATTCTGAAAAGGCATGATTTCCACAATAAAGAAGTTGTTGTTGTATTCTACTGCTAAATGCCCTTCAAAGACAAGATCATCGTATATGAAGATATGAAGAAAGCACTTATTAATTAGTAACAGCTGTTTGGTCCAGCCTATTCAAACGCATTCCATGATTATGATACTGGCTATTCGTGTGAAAAGCAGCAATTCAGAAAGCATGCTTGTACTGTGATAAAACAAATATCACCCCCTGACACTAATAATCAGACTCAACCATCAACACTCACAGCAAAGGAAGCACCAACAGGTTTGCGGAGCCACTTGGGAGGTTTCTGGAGGGGTGTGACCTTCTCCTCCTCCTGAGCTACATGGGGCGGAGCCTGGGCAAACGGTTGTAGTCCACTGAAAGACTCCGCTACCTGCAACAGTGGATTGGTATTGCAGTTGTTCAGTTCTCAGATCATTCTATTGGCTGGCTAGAAATTATCAAGATGCAAAAGTTGCCAACTTCTATATTGTAAGAGTGCAGAGGATGTTTCTTTATTAAGTGATACGGATTACGCCTGAAGTCACTTTACCATACCATAAATTTCTACAGCTAGATGAGTAAATTTAATACAAATAATCAATTTTAGATCTAAGAAGCAGCTATGTTAATGTCTCAGTTTTAAGTAAGTCTTGTGCTCTGTTGTCAACCACTTTTCTGTCAACAGCAATATGCAGTAACAACAAAGCTCATGGCCCTCATGTCAGCTGTTCCAGACCCCCGCATCTTCATCATTGACATTCTCTACACAACTGTATTACTTATAACCAACCACTGACATTTACTAGATAACTCTATTACTTATAAATAAACACTTTGTATGCCTCTTCTCATCACTAATGATCACTAGTTCAAACAGATCTAGTTGGTCCTAAAAAAAACAGAGAAACAGCCGACATTTTACTTAGTTATGTTCTTTACTAGTGTCCAGAGAAATAAATAAAGGTTTAAACCTTTCTATCTCAATAGCTTACAAAGATACACTGTTTGATTAATCTTTTTACCAATTCTGTTACTGATACACAATAGCATCCATTCTCAATGAACTAATTAATGTCTTCAAAATAAACCTCATAACTTCATAAAAGTAAAAGACTTCATAAAGTCTGTTTTATTAACAGTAACTTATTGACTGAATTGGGTGACGCATGAACTACCATCCTTCACTCCAAAATGAGCCTGTTTCAAGAACACTACCTTATTGCTAGGTTGTATTGGATGACCACCCCCCATCAGTGAGTAGACAGTCACATGCCCATCGAAGGAAGAACTGGAGATAAGAGACGGGTTCCTGGGACACCACTGCACGTCAAAACTCCACTGGGTCGGTGTCGGCAGCTCATACACTACCTGTGGAATGAAAATAACATTAATTGTAGACCTAATGGGTTCTTTTCATTTTAGTTTTTAGCCATAACTAGATCGATTTAAGAACCTTGTGTGTAGATAATAACACTAGGGTGAAATTCTTGCGACACAAACTTTGGATTGAATTGGTTATTCTTATTCTGCCCAACTCATCAAAAAAAATGTCAACAACCTTATATTCATATCAGGGGCTTACAATTGTTTTCACATTTCTACTTAAGGTCAACCAGCTCTGATGCTTCCTATTTGCAAAGGTAGACAGTTGAGCTTGAAAATTCAACTTTACAATGAAAGAAATGACCGACACATACTGGTGGTGACAAGACTTACCTCTCCATTCTGTACATTGCTGTTTGGGTTCCAGCACAGGATCCTGTTGTCCTTGCCACATGTCAGGAGAAGATCGGGATCTCTCGGGCACCAGTTCATTGATAGAATACCCCTGGAAATAATGTTCAAATCTTAATTCTCAAAACATAGAAAGTTCATGAAGAAAATTTTTCTGGTCTTATTTTGGTTTTCATTCATTACTACATGAAATCATGTTTTCTTGGATGTTTTTTTTTAAATGGAAAATGATTTTGTTTACAAGCCTTTAATAATTTTATGGCTTTTTGAGATATCTTTCATTTAAAATCTATCAATCTTACCAAGATTATTTATTAGATGATTATTATTTACAAACCTTTTATGATTCTCGAGAACTTTGAGAGGAGAGGTTGCGTATCTGAGATCCCAGAGCTGAATGAAGGGGGTGTGGTCGTCCTCTGAAGAGATCATCAGCTGGGTGGCCACGTCGGGGTGCCATACTACATGCTTACACTTCATCTGGGGATACAAGGATCATACAGTTGTAGCAATATTTCAGCCACTAGCAGAGTGCAACCAGTTCAAGATTGACATGCTTATGCTTTACTTTTTTTATATATAAAACATGAAAGTATTTGCTAATTTGGAATTTCAAAATTGAATAGGTTGTCATTTTGAATGCTATGCTTACAGTCTTTTGTCTTTCTTCACAATTTTGGGATAGGAATGGGTGAATTGACTACCAGTTTTCATCCATTACAAGATGAGAATGAAACATAATAAATTGAAACCATAAGTCGCAAATTGCATAAAGACAAAAGTCTGTCGCTAGTTTAAACAGTCACAAAATGGAAGCATAACTGATTTTGACGAACAAAAAAAGAGGACCTCAAATGCTCATTGGAAGTTTTTTACTCCAATCCCACAAACTTCATTCAATTCATTTTAATGTTGGTCTGAGCTTCTAATGCTCACAAAATATTACGGATGTACTCACCCTGGACATACTGTCACTAATCTTGATGATTGGTTCGTTCTTCCTCAGGTCCCAGACCACACACCGCGCCCCGAACGTGGAGGCAAGGATGTGCTGGACTTGTCGGTTCCACGATATACATGCAACTTCTTCTGGGGGCTGAAGAAAAGAACAATAATTTTTTTATATATTTTCCTTGAAAGGTTATATATATACACATTTATTCCACACATGACAGCCTTTAGGCTACAAATTAACATTATATTTTGAAGAATGGGTTTATCAGATTGTGTTTTAAGGGCACTTAAAAGTGGTGTTTACAAGTAATAAAATCATTAAATAATCTGGATATTGATTTATTTAGGAAATTTACAAGATGAATTTGCCTTTCAGATAATAGTGTCATAGAAGACTTGTTCTTTTACAATACATACCATAGACTTCTGTCCTGGTGTCATAGGGTTGTCTGGTTTATTCATATCCCAGATGTAGATTTCTGATTCTCCTGCTCCTGATGCTAAGAGATTGTGCTGCAATACATGTATATACTTGTTAAGAAATCCTGAATTTGCATTATCAAGAGGTTGATAGAGAATGATTATTTTCATATTTTCAATATTTTTAACATTCTCATACTTCTCAAAATATCAGTATTGCTCAATCTCTTCTTCTTGTGACCCAACAGTTATTTTGGATGTTTATCCTGAAAGTTTATTTGTTGCATAGGTATAAATCATAAACAAGCAACATTCAGGAACGACTTCCTTAAAGCATAACAACATACCTGGTATGGATGGAAGTCACAAGCTTTGACATCTACATTGATTCTATAACAAATTTAATGAAAGATATCCCAGTTTAACTTTCCAACATTACCCTACATGAAAAGGATTGTAATCAAAAGCAAAGCTCCTGTATGTATCAATATTGATTCCTTTCTTGTCAGCAAATTATAAACATGCCACATTCAAGAACATCAAAGCATAACATACCTGAAAAGGATTGAAATCAAGAGCCTTGACCGCTCCTGTATGTCGAGTCTGCTCAAACATCTTGCAGTCCTCATTGCCCTTGAGAAGTGAGGCTGCGTTGTAGACCTGTACCAACCCGTTGTCTGTGCCAGTCACTATCACACCAGAGGGCGTATCGGTACCCCCTATACCAAACGATCCCCATAATACTTTGTGGAACCTGTAATCATCATTTATGATATTCAAATTTCAATCCTCAGTTTATGTATCTAAGGGTTACAAAAAGGATCAGATCTTTAAATAAATATCAAGATCACAATATTTCCTTAACAGTGTTAAAAACCTGAAACATTTTACATTTTTGATTCTCATCTTCCAATTCACATTTTTTCCAAAGGTAACAGACTTGATTATATCATGTCTAAACATATGACTGGAGTTCCATTTGAGTTTTGCAAAATCATCAATAATATGCGTCAATTTGACATAAGTTCATTTTTGGCTCCTAAGGCACTCAAACATATGTACTTCAATCATGACTGTTATGTCTTATTCAGTTATCATTCAAGTTTATAGATGTTGATAACCAGTAACTCATGTCAATAACTACTTGTGTGACGTGTTCTACAGCAAATCTTGGAGAGACCTCACTGTAAGAGAAAACTTATGGTTAAATCTTTACCTGCATTCTGACTGTAGGGAAGAAACCAGGGGCATGTCAAGTGTAGCTTCATCAAGGTTTAAACTGTACACTTCTAGAGCCGATGATGTACTGAAACAAGAGAAACAACAGCTATGAAATGTCATGTACCACTACGACAGTAAACATTCTTTGCCTCATTTCAGAAGCTGTTTTAACTATTAAATACTATTATTGTCATATATATTGTTGATATAACTAACAGGAACCTACATTTAATTTGGATTATAAAAGCTGTTGCAGTAGGTTCGCGAAAAAGAAAATTGAAGGACTCTTTTAATCATAACAACTAAATACATCCTACTTAAAGCTTGGTTTTAAGATTACAAAAATCATGATACTCGGTAACTCAACTTTCATGAGCGGAAGTAAATTCAAAGTGGGACCGTAATGAATATTTTTGGAGCTGATGGCTAAAGTTAAAGTTTTAAAAAATCAGGATGTTCTCCGTAACACAAAACTTTCATGAGCGCAAGTAATTTAGTGAATATTTTGGGAGCTGATGGGTTAAATAAACTCACCTGAAGGTAGCATCAAGTTGCTGTGCTGCTGTGCCAGTCACCATGTAGATTGGATACTGGTCCATAGGGGACCACGCCACATTGGCTGTCCGGTCTATTTCTTTTATCCTCATTTTGAAATCCTGAAAACAGAAACAAGCGTCATATCTTATTCAGGATTAATTTTGCTTGTAATCTCATATACCATCAATTGATGCAACTATTGCTTCTTTGAAAATTTTTTAATAAAAGGTCTTGCAAATTCCATGTATTAACAAATATTAATGGGTTGTCATAGGAATTTATGCAACATTTTCATAAACTCTACCAAACTAATATTCTACATGTTTGTCATTGTTTGATAACTTCAAAATTGGATGATATTCAACAACCTATCAAGTAAATTACTTAACTAACAGGCTAACAAAATCATTAATTAATAAATAATTTCAAATTTCGAAAACAAATATACTTAAAAAATCATTTGAACAATAATATAATAGCAAGGATACATAACTGGACAAAAGCAATACATAACCATAAAACACACGTTTAAACTTTAAATTTGCTTGAGATAGTTAGGTATATTAAGAAGAGTTTGATGTCACAAATAGTGGAAAATAATGACAATGTCTCAATAAACCTGTCAGAGTTCTTGTGAATAATTACGAAGCTATTTATCACGAAAGAGAAGTCTTCCACGACTATTCATGCTGCCAGTTAAATGAGACAACAGGTGGCATTGGTATGACCAAGTTCAGAAAAATATATATTGGAATGAATATTTGAATATCATCTCATTTAATGATTAGCTATCAACTTTCATTTTCAATCAGATCGTATTTTAGAAAACATACTAGATAACATGTTGAAGATGATATTTACATAATATTTTACATTCATGTCTATAAACTGACATTGACTGTCAAAAAGAAACACAAGAAATGAATGAATTTATGATGAATGTTTTGTAGGTCATCTTCAATATTTTTATCAAGTAGAATAAGGCATATAAAACCATAAAATCTATACGGCATTTGTCATAATTTCATTGCTATTGTATTATCGATTGACCAACAGAGGAGTCTGGACTGTTCGGTAATTTCATTAATTCGATTTATAATTATGATTTCAAATAGACGATAATATAAGCGGGTTAGGAATCGAGGGCATAATTTACCTGACTAATTAGCAAAATTATATAAACTGAAACCAAACAAACAAATAGCATTTTTCTGGTTTATCACTATCAGTGTGGTCACCAATGGCAATGTTACTCAAGCAGAATGAATTTGACTTGATCACATGAAAAGTCTTGTTATGTATACAATAACAGTCATTTTCTATAAAATTGGGTCTACGACAGTTTTTACAAGCTAAACGACATGTGTGTTGGGTGATCATCTTTATTAGCAAGATTTGCACATCTGGCATACAGCTGGATCTGACGGGTATGTTGATCGTGAATGAAACTAAAGCGCAGAGCGATTGAAGATAAGAAACTCAATTCAAACACTTGATATCATGCCATTACGACAATATAATAATAAATGAAAGTATCAGTATGCAATGAAATGCACGTATTTTGACAGATAAACAACCTGTCTGTGCGACACCGGCATTTTGACCTGCTTACTTACCTTGTTTATATCCTAGAAAATTCCGGACTACGATCGCAGTATGTTTGCTTTTTAGTTTCTCAAAATATTCGTGTACACTTTCCAGTTATATTATATGAAACAACCACGTAACTGTTGTTTATTTTGCAGTCATATCCCACGTCGTTTTGTTAATCAACGTGGCTGCATATCCCACATCACCAAGTTGTCACTTCCGGACATGCGCACACTACTTCCGTTTATATAGGCTTATCGAGACTTCATGACATTTTATTTTCACGTACCGCTTACTTGTTTTAATACTTCAAATTAAAAATTTCAGTGATTAATCATTACACTGATTTCAAGAATTGATATTATTGTAAGATATAAGCCTGAAATTTTGTAAAAGAAAGAAAAAAAGGAGTGGGTAAAATAATAATCATCAAGCCTTATCAAGTCTAGACAAAAGATCTCTCTTCAGGTCAAAGACAATCATGAGTATGTAAGACAAGCAATGAAATGCGACCTAGTTGTCAAGTTGCAACGTGAACATGTTATTTATAATCATCAATTCGTGTGTGTACTTTTCCGTACTATAAATCAAGATAGAACTTGGTTATCGCCTCCCAAATAAAATCACCAAAGCACCAAGTACCTTTTATAAAGATATTGCGGATTTCATGATAAACGATTTATTAATCAATTTAACTTCAAATGTTAAATCTTAAGACCGGCTGTAACATAACATAAAAAACAGATCTTTTTTATTTTAATAAAGAGCTTTTGGGCGTTTATTTAGGAAATAGCTATTTCATTGTTTGAATAAAATTAAGGTATCGAAAAACATACTATTTTAAAGGGGCAGTAGCACGTTTTTAGGGGGAATATAAGGTAATGTCAGCAAATTAAAAATAAATGGTTCGAAGGGAAAGACAATGTATTTAAAATAAATTGAGCAGTAATAATTCAAATATATAACATAACGTTTAGCCATGCGATTCATTTTTCTTACACAAAATGAATTAAAGGTGTTCACAAAGGATTTTATGTGAATCTTCATACTTTGTCCTCTGACTATGGATGATTGGCTTGTGTAATGAGATTTTTGACACTGTCAATATAATACATTTAGCAATAACTTACAATTATCAGTGAAAATTTTAAAATATAAAATTATCAAAAAACGTGCTACTGTCCCTTTAAAATGGTGAAATATATGGGTTACATAATTATCATTTACTTTTTTTCAATCATTTCTTACATGACGCAAGTAACAAAAACACATAATTATTGGTTTAACAGATGGCCTGTAGATTAATACTTTATTTCTCTATACAAGATTTGTAAAATAGTAAAAATAAGAAAAGATGTTTATAATAATTTTATAACAAAAGTCATAATTTCTTTTCATGTAAACAAACATTTATTAGAGTAAAAATATGAAATTGTTATTTAGATGCATCGACAATTTAAAGACGAGTTTTTGATAGATGTGGACACATCATGATAATCAGATTGAATGTATGAAAGAAAGGTAAATCCTTCCGATTGCTTTTGCCTCTTGATAGATATGAAAAACAAACAGTTTCTTTTCAAAATTATTTTATTATTTAAACTTTAAACTTCAAGCACAATATATTTCAACCATTTGCTATAATTCAACTTTTGTTGAATGAATGTAAAGAATTTCATATTTCTTTTTTATTTTTATTTTTTTATAATTTTATTTCTTTTCAACAGGTAAATTTTTTACATAAACAGGCGTATACTTGTTCAACACACGATAGGCATTCAAACGTGACGAATATAACAATATAAAGCATAATATTTGGGTTGTAAACATGAGTTGTAAAGGATTAGTTAATTAAATAGGCAATGGCATATGGACCAGGATTTCATGAATTTGGTGTAGTCACATGTTGAGGATGATAAATATTTGTCAATATAATATTTGTTTATTATATCTCTTTTAACATACTGACAATTAGGTGATCGTTTTGAAAGTTTGCATTTATAAATATTGAATTTATTTGTATCGATAATTAGATTTACAACATCATTACGCTTTTCATAGTAGCCAAATAAGATTTTTTTGTTTTGTGAATTCTAGCTTTGTTCCTGTATTCGCATTGATCCTATCCTCTCAATCGCTCCAAATATGTCTAAATTTTGTGCATTCATAAAATAAATGTATTATTGATTCAGTCTCCTTTTGGCATAGGTCACTTATTTTGCTGTCTGTATATTGCATTTTATATAAAAGTTCGTCTGTGGGTAATATTCTGTTTATTACTGTGTTGGAACCATTGTAATTTACTGTCAACATATGCACGGAATGGGATATGATGAATGGTTTTCCACTCCTGTTCTGTAAGGGTACATGCGAGACTGTTCTCCCATTTACGAATGTGTTTGGTAGTCTTAATGTCGGAAATGCTTGTATTAAGTACATCAAAAAATATTCTGTAGCCTTTTGCATTCATAAAAATCTTTGACGAAGTAAGGCAGAATTGGCGTTTGAAGTTTGTAATTGAATACATTTCCTTTTGGCGTAGGATTCAATCGAATTGGCAAAACTATGTAATTCAAGAAAGTTTGTTTTAATACCGTATTTGATTGGAAGGGAAGAAAAGTTTTGTTATTTTCCATTATCATAAATCAAATCATTGATATAGCAGATTCCTTTATCAAAGTAATGTTTATAATAGATAGTATACGTCCTCCAATCTTTATGTTCTTATTGTGCCATACCGATTGGGCAAGTATATCGCATTCAGTTTTGACGGTATCTTCTTTGATGTTTAAGTATACCTCACAGGATGTCAATACATCTTTCCAGAAAGCATTTGTGTTTTTATTGGTTAATTTACTCGTAAGGTTGTCATTGTTATTGATAAGCTGGTCAGTCGAATGTTGTGAAAAATTGCTGAAAAATAATTTAATTAAATTTAATTTCGTATTTCTAGTTAGGTATGATTGATATTGTTATGGGGTGAAAATACAGAGAGAGGCAGATGTTTAGAGGAAATGTTATTTGATAGAATAAAGGCAATTATGAAGACAGAACAAATTAAAAAAAGGTAGTAATATGGGGAAATAGAAAAGAGACAATAGATATATATCATTTAGTGTGGTGCGTGTCACGGGAATCTAGATAATGTATAGAAGAGAGAAACGGTCATGGATGTAGATTGACAAAATACATTAACTGACTACAACAGTGACAGATATATTTAATGTCCTGTCAGTCGGACAAGAGTTTGAGGTGGATTTAGGGGGACGATGGATGCTATGTATTTTGGGTTAATGAGTTACGTTGATAGGGCATGCAATATTAAGAAGATAAGTGGATTGCAGGTTCGACCAGAGTCAGATTGTTGGTCAGAAACCATTTATAGTAATTAAGAGATATGATTAAGGTAAAAGGGTGGAAAGTTTTGATGAGAAGGGAACTTAGAAATATTTAAATGTGAACTATGACCTGTGCAGTGATTGGTAGATTTGAGTACCGCCTGTTAGAATGAGTGACAGTTGGGTACAACAAAAGGTAGCTGCACAGTAGTTTTGGAGAGTTAGATCCGGGAATCTCAGAAGTACCAACTCATTAACCCTTCGCAGGCGGCTTCGGCTAGGCCGGGAGCAGCTTCTTAGAGGGAACCGTTTGGGTATCGTATGGCATGTTTTATGGTAATATGGGGGTTAGGTATGGAATAATGACTAGGAAAGTACGTTTAAGGTTTAGATTAAGTAAAGCAATCAGGGGATAGGTTGGACAGGTTGACATAGAAATCAATAGAAGGAAATGTATTGATTGTAAGTTGTGTTGTAATTTGCGTTGATTGTATTTGTAATAAAAGCTTTAAACATCGTATGAGTTTTCCATGATAGTTAGTAAGGTAGCACCTCGAGCAGCCAAGCGAGTAAAAGATACATCCCATGATAAAGTTGAAGTAAGGTACATAAACAAGTTAATATGACATGGTGAGATGCGGGTTTTCTCAAACTATTTAGCTTTGGGACAGGTTCTTAGTAACTACAATAGCAGGAAATTATTCATTTTATATTTTTAGGGGTTAATATCAATGACGGGACAGTCGGTACTGACTATCGATCAGTCGAAGGCAGGCTGGCAGTGTAGGCTGGTGTAGCGTTGAGCGATCGTTAATCAGAGTAAAGCTTTTCTGTAAAGCGGGATGTTTTGCGGTGTATTGAAGTTGGGAGAATTAGATTTTTAGCAATATAAAGTTGATTCATTAGAAAACGAAGGTTAATTTAAGGAAATATTGTATTTACATATATTATTAATTGATATACTGTTTAACTATTAGAAGGAATTCTGTATGTTTATTGCATGGATTTGTGTAGGAGATTTATAACTATGAATTATTCATTGGATAATATTTTGTAAAATATTGTTAGGTAAAATGTGGAGCGGCTTTCGGAAAATTTGTTAGTTAATTGAAATGTGTTCAGGGAGGATTCACGAAAAAGGTAAGAATTGTATAAATTGTGTTTAAGACTAGGTGTTATATTTGTTATCAGAATGATTGTTAGTTACAATAGCCAACATTTTATGATGGTTTTAAGGTTTTACATGTATTAGTTATATATGTGTTATTAAACAAGTAAGTGGAAATTCAATTGGCTAAGGCAAGGGTATGTTTATAGTATTTTAAGTGATAAAATATATTTTGTGTAAGAATTTTGATAGTTGTAAAAGTCAAGCGGGAATTTTTAGTGTTGAAAGGTCGGATTATTATGTTTAAAGGAGGGCGAGTCTAGTTATACAGCCTATAGTGTTGTCATAGCGGGCGAAGGGCTATTGTCGAGCTTGTTATCGCTAGTGTTCATAACTGTCAATGGAATAAATTGTGATTTTGATTTGGGAAGATGTGTACCTTGGCTAAATTGATATGGAATTAATATTTTCGACCAAATTAGTCAGGACCGGCGGAGGAAAAGTCACTAGTAGAATAATTCAAAAAAAAAATTGTATTTGGAATCTCATAAGGAACTTATTAAGTGGCGTTGTGTTATGGTTTGAAGTTATAGGTTTTATATGAGCAAGTGGCAACTTAGGGTATTATGGAATATTGAGTTACTATTTTAAATATTTAAGGAATAAGAAGGTTTTTCAAGGGTGTCGTTTGCAATATTTGATTATAATTAGATATTTAATGTTAAGTAAATACCACGAGGGTTAAGTGGAGATAACAGATAAAAGTAATGCTAGGCTTGACGCAAGGAAATAATTTTGTTGTTGTAAAGGCTGAAATTCTAATGCAATAGAGTGGTTATTACAAGTATTGCCCAGAAACTTGCTTTATTGAATCAGGCTGAATTTGCCTTGTATGAAGCAATTCATTATTTAACGAAGCTGAGACAACAATTGGAATTGACAAGTTTGAGATGAATTAACAGTTGCGGATATGGAACATGTGGATTAGTGTTTCAGTTAATATGGTGATTTCCTTGTGAAATGAATAACGGTCCAGCTAAGGGTACAAGATCCAAGGCGATTAGTGTTAATACTGGGGAAGTCAAGCAGGGTACTATATTTCAAAACTCATTTAACTATCCGATTTCACCGGATGACAGTTTTGAAGAAATTAGATTTTTCAACAGGCCAAGTCCTACTGGGGTGGATATAGAGAATTTCACACCCAAAAGTGAAACGTTAAATAAGATAAATGGAAGAGGGGTTTCAGTACGAATTGAGGATGAATCTTTGATAGGCTAGACTAGTTTGGGGACAGGCGTTAACGGTAGCGTGAAAACTGTGTTAACATTTGAAGACGAGAAAAGTGCTTTGGCTGAGGGAATATTAATTGATATTGGTCAGGCGAGTTTTGAAGATAGAAAGGATAGTTTAGAGGTTATTCAACAAGTTCTTCAAAGAGATACAGACGAGTCAGCCAAGGTCAGAGGTCAATTAGAGGGTAACGCTGTTATTACACAGGAGGCCGAGAGAATATTGTCAAATGTACAGTTTGATTTAGACGGGGAACAGATTGTTTTAGTGGATGGCCAAATTGGTTTTAAAACAGGCAAACCAAAGGTAGGGAACGCTCATATAGTAGAAGAAGAATGGCAGGTATTAGATACAGATAGGAATTTAAGTGATACAGAAGGTGGTTTGAGAAGCGAAGTTATTAGTATAGAAGGTGAGGACGAGTTACTCAGTAGAGAAAATTGTAAGAAGTCAGTGAATGATAACTTGAAGGGACCAAGGTTAGAGGAAGTTTTACTGGAGTTCTTAGAAGAACAGGGCTAACGAAGTACCAGGTGTTGAAGAGTCGGTTGTTCTTCAGGTCGATAGTGTATGGAAGGGGATTTAGGATAGAGAGTTGTCTTTTGAGTCCCCATACGTAAATATTACGGATACCTCATTTGATATAATGGGAGATAATAGTATTCATCCAGAATTTTTTGATGGTACAGACCATTCGGTAGCTCAAGATTTTTTGGCCCGATTTAATCATTATGCTGATTTTAAAGGATGGCCTGAGGCTCAGAAAATTAAGGCGTTTCCTTTATTTTTGCGCAAGAGTGCGTACTTATGGGTTCAACATGTAGCACTCGAAACTGACGATAATTTTGAAATTTTAGAAACTAAATTCAAAGAAAGGTTTTGCCACGCGGTACCAAAGTGGACAATGGTTAAAGATTTTCAATCTCGCCGACAGAAATCAGGTGAAAGTCTTGATCAGTATTTAGCGGAATTGACAAGGTTGGCGACATTGTTAGGAAAGCCTGAAAGTGATATTTTAGATTCTTTTGTGAGCGGCCTACCCGCACGCGTTAGAGCGCTTGTTATAATTCAAAAGCCTGAGACTCTTGCTGCGGCTGTGGAAGTTGCCAGATTGGCACAAAGCATTGCCGAGGAGGACACCAGAAGTATAGTGCAGGGTTGTTTCGAAAGGTTAGAAAATGTATGCGAGAGAATGGAGAAGCAACAAAATGCAGGATTAAACTGTGAGTTTCAGGTACCTCCCGTAGCAACATTTGAAAGGAGACATCAGGTACCGGATCCAGGTCGCTGGCAGGGGAGACCACCAAGGCAGTTGGAACGGAGACAGTCAAGGGAACAGGGTGTTTCCGGTATTGGACCAAGGAGGGAGACTTCAGCCCAAAGAGAACGATGGACTCACCCCTCCAGTGACAAGAGGCACGCACAGGGACCCGTCGTTAACCGCTCGGGGAGATTCACTGAGAGGACCTGTTTCAAGTGTGGCGGTGAGTTCTCTGATACACATATTGAAAGGTGTCCGGCTCGACGAGCTGAATGCTTTAATTGTGGCCGACTTGGGCATTTTCAGCGTGTTTGCAGGGCGCCAGTTCAGATGAGTACTAGATGACTAAGGGTACAAGGCCTAAGGGCAGGCAGGTTTTCTAGGCAAAGTGAGCGGCGGAGAGTTATGGGACATTTTTGTCATAACTGTGGAAAACCATGGGCCTCTAATACTAATAGTGGTTGGGTGTTTAGAGATGGCAGGCACAATTATACAAGAGATACAAAGGGGAGCTACGGTAGTAACTGTAAGGAGCCAGGCCAACCTAACGTACGTCTTGTTAAACATGCCAGACAGGATAGATTAACTCCAGATATGGGTAGAGTTTTTTCTGGTGTAACGGATACAGACTCAATAATGAAAATTGGACTTCGCTTAAATAATTGTTTTGTGGAATCCATTGTTGACACGGGGGCGTGCCTATCTGTGCTAACAGAGGGTATTCTAAGAGACACAGGGTTATGGCGAGAGGAGAATCTCCAGCCGCCAGATGTTCAGAATTTCAGAGGTATTAACGAGGACGTGTTTCCGGTACTTGGTCAAATGAAGGTTAAATTTGAGTTAGGAGGTCGTTTTTATGAACATTTATTTTATGTCGTAAAAAGGTTAATATTTCCAATGATCTTAGGGTTGGATTTTTTGAGGAAACATCAGGTAGTAATAGACTGCAGAAGTGAAACAATAGAAATACCGGATGAGTTACCTTCTCAACCTTTGTGTAGTGTTGATAGTAAGGAGATAGTGAATGGGGAAGTAGAGTCAGATAATCGTTGTGAGATACCGGTTAGAGTAATGAAACATACCATTGTTCCAGCTCATTCGGAAATGACAATAAAGGTTTATATACCTTGTTTTACTGAAACAGATGACATATTGTGTGAGCCACTTCAGTGCTCAGGCGAGGGGTTAGGTGTTTTGGGAGCAAGGTGTGTGGCTTCGGCTCCAAGAGGGTTAACATCTTATAGGGTATTGAATCCTCATGCTCAGGATATTGTTTTGGAGAGGGGTCAACAGATTGCCTCGTGTTGTCACATTAGTAGCGATCAGATTAGCCAGTTGCAAGAGGGAGAGAGTCAACGAAACCGGACAGATAATACTCAGTTGTCTATGGAGGAGGTAGATAGTCTGATATTAGAACTAGGGCTGAATTTTGATGATGAAAATTTAGATGAGGTACAGAAGTCGCAGTTGAAACGGTTAATAGCAGAGAATAGGGATTGCTTTGCGACTTCGTTATCAGAGTTGGGGAAGTGTGACTTGTTAGCACATGACATCGATGTGGGGGACGCGAAACCAGTGAGGCAAAGGTTTTATAGAGTTAACCCGGAAGCGAGAAAAGAAATTAACAGACAAGTGGGAGAGCTAGTTAGGTTAGGAATTTGTGAACCACATTATGGAAGTGAGTGGGCCTCTCCAGTTATTTTAGTTAAAAAGAAGAGGTTGCAAGGTAAACCCCAGGAATATCGTCTGGCAGTAGACATGAGAGTGGTAAATAGTGCGACTAAGGTTAAAGAGATATCACCATTGTTGAGAATAGATGATGTAATTGATTGTTTGGGGGAGAAAAAGAGTCAATATTTTTCCACTATTGATTTGTTCTCAGGTTATTTCCAAGTGCCCCTTACACAACGAGCACAAGATATTTCGACATTTGTAACTCAAGACGGGTGTTTTCGGTTCAAAAGAATGGCTTTCGGTTTGTGTAATGCTCCGGCTACGTTTTCCCGTGTGATTCAGGATGTATTCAGGTCTCTTAATTGGAAAACCACCTTGTGTTACTTAGACGATATTATTTGTTTCTCACCATCTTTTGATCAACACCTGGAAGATCTTAGGGACGTTTTTGCATGCCTAAGAGCAGCTAACCTAACAGCGAAGCCTAGTAAGTGTGAATTTGGTGCAAGAGTCGTTAAGTATTTGGGACACATATTTTCAAAGGAAGGGGTCCAAGTTGATGCCGAAAAAACTAAGTTGGTTGACAAGTTTCCGGTTCCGACATGTCAGAAACATGTTCGCAGTTTTTTAGGACTGAGTGGTTATTACAGACGTTTTGTGAAAGATTATTCCAAAATTGCACATCCATTAAATAGACTGTTGCAGAAAAATGAGAAATTTCATTGGGGTTCAGAGGAGGAAGAGTCGTTTCAAACATTGAAGAAAGCTTTAGTTAGTCCTCCAGTGTTAGCATTTCCAGATTGGACAAAACCTTTCATTCTAACAACAGATGCGTCATTAACAGGTATGGGTTTTGTCTTGGCACAAGCAGACGACAAGGGATTAGAACATGCAATAGCTTATGCCGGTAAAAGTTTGTCACAGGCAGAACGTAACTACAGCATTACAGAGCTAGAGCTATTGGCGGTCATTAGTGGTATTCATCATTTCAAGGAATATTTGCAGGGAAGAGAATTTATAATTATGACAGATCATAAGGCACTCCAATATCTTACCAACAACCGCACTAAGTCAGCAAGGCTTATCCGTTGGTCTTTATTTTTGGGAGAGTATAATTTTACTATTAAGTATCGCCCAGGAAAATCTATTAGCCATGCAGATGGGTTGTCAAGGTGTGAACACTTAGAGCCAGGTGAGTCGGATATTTTAGAAAATATAGGTAGTTTATTCTCAATAGCTAAGGGAGAGGATGTAGTGGTTGAAGGAGATAAGGACATGCAGGACGAGGGTAGCGCGGAAGTAACAGAGGATAAAGATAGAGAAGTACTGGATGAGCTAGACACACAGGTAGATGGGGATTTATTACTGGAGGATATACAGGCTAAACAACAGGCGGATGCAGCATTACGTCCAATAATTGATTATTTGGGTACAGGGTATTCAGACTCAACGGGTAAGGACAGCAAGTTATTGCAGGCTCAGTGTCAGGAGTATGTCTTGGATAATGGCACACTTTTTAGACTGTGGGGGCCACAGGTAACGGGAAATTGGAAGAACAGGTGTGTCAAACAGGTGGTTATTCCAAAATGCTTAGTTAATAAAATTTTGTCCGCGTATCATGATAGTTTGATGGCAGGTCATCAGGGTATAGATAGGACATTCCAACATATCAGAAATAAATACTATTGGCGTTCAATGTATACAGACATAAAGAATTATATTCAGACATGTGTAGACTGCCAGCTGGTTAAAAGGGCCTATGGGCAACGTCATGCGCCGTTAAAACCTCTACCAATAGAAGGTAGGCTGTGGGATCGTGTGCATGCTGACACAATAGGACCTCTACCTATTACTACGAGTGGCAATAAGCATATTTTAATAGTGACATGTAGCTTTAGTCGTTTTACCATGGCGTTCCCATTGAAAACATTGGAGGCTATGGCTTGATCACCCGTCTTGAGTGGGTCGACACACCAAAAAGCTACTTAGGATCGATTGTCTACGGTTGTTATGTTTATTTGGGTTGCCTTAGGGGTTCTGAGATGTTTGCCGTGGGTTGCGGATGTTCATGGAAGTTTCTGTCCACATACAGACAGGGTTACAATAGAGTTGCAAGAGGTTATGCCAGAGACCGACAGGGTTCAATAAGGTTTCTGGTGAGATTTATATTTATGTAAGAGCAGAGATATAGTATAGTGTTGAGGGAGACAGAGAGAAATATATAATGTTACAAAGTGGGAGATGCAATGAATATGGAATAAAATTATTGATGTATACAGTGAGTACAGTATAAGCTGCACGAAGAACAGTTTATAGATCTATGGTGAAAAAAAAGAAAAAGAAGAAGATGAGAAAGGTACATGCCATACAGTTCATACTATGACAGACATAGTGTGAGTGAGAAGTCACTCGGATGTCAGTGGTATTGGCAGGAGATATTGGAAAAAAATGAGCATACTGAATATATAGAGAAACACAAGGGAAGCTGTTCCAAGGTGTCAAGTTTGTTGTGGTCATAGTTGACCTTAGATGTAAAGTTATGCATCGTGAGTTCCAGGAAATGAGTACGGTTTCGGACGACAGGACAAGATAAAAATATGAATATATCTATATAATAATTTTGGGATGAGAGTTTCAGATTTATCATATGTATATGTAGGCCAGTACAGAGAAGTGATAACATTTGTTTTACAGCCACAAGGATGTTACTCAGTGTGCTGTTATGCTGTTGGATCAGCGTAATGAGAACAGTCCTAAAAGAGGACCAGAAGTCTTCGGTGCTGCAGGCACAATATGGAGTTTTGTTCCCTAAGTTTTCAGATATAGATATAGCACGTAATAAATGGTTACATGTTTTTCGTTAACAGCTGCCAGATTTTGAGGCAGTTCAAGGATTGCAGTTCCAGACAAGAAGAGGTGTTAGTTACGTCTCTGACAGTGTGCCGCGTGACATTAAAATAATGGCGGGGTCAAGAGTGAAGAACATGACAGTCGTGAGGCGGCGGTTCAAATATTTCTTCTATTATGAATGCGATTAGTTAAGAGATATTGTGGCTGGACGAGTACTGGCAGTAGCGAATACTGTACAGGTTTCATGGTGTTCAGCGCGGAGACGGAAGAAATTACTTAGAAACGGCGTCCGCTTTTATATTGTTTAAACATAATGGTGTTGCATATCCGATACATTTTGAGTGATTGTAGGAAGTATATGGATGTTGTCAATTGAGTATATAATAGTTCTGAAGTATATAAATTGGTCAGTCGGGTATCGTTGTCATTCATATTCAGGTGTTGAGTGTCTTGTCGCGTATTGAATAATTTTCGGATAATCCTTTCCTATGTAGACGCAGTTTCGTTATTACCACGATAACACTGGACGAGTTGAGTTCGTACTACGGATAACAGATAGTGGGCGATATCATAACGGTTTAAACGTAAATAAGGGGGAGTAAAGTATCGCGACCCCGTGTAGTGTCGGGGAGGGTCAACTTATACCCTGAGATAGAATAACACTTCGGTTTATTGGTGGCACAGAAAAGTTGACGTCAATATACCTGTCGTAAAAGGCGACTAAATCGTTTGGGCATATAAGTAAACAAATAAGGAAGAATGTGAACATTCTTGTCTTCCAAGAAGGAATCTTTTTCTGTCCCTTTCGTTTCATCTATTTATCTACTTGTCTGTCCACTCTCTCTTTTGGATGATCGCATCCACGTGCTAAATGACTGAGTTAGGACTAGGACTTAAAGCACGTTAAAACCAAATTACAAAAAAAGAAATGATTTATAAACGGTTGTGAGGATTCTGTAATCTGAGAGCTATACTGTGGGGAGTCCATGAACTTGTAAGGTCGTCTGATAATAAACAAATATATTTACATAAGATTGTTTTACATTCTGAGAAGTTCTTGTGGGGTTGAATTCTGCTAATTTAAGCAGGTTTACAGGGGTTTCTTTTAGGATTCTCTGCCTGTGTTCCCGTAATCTATGAAGTAGACATAATTCGGATGGATTATTGTGGTTCTGTCAATGAGTGTATGACATATCAATGTAATGGCAACAAAAAGAACGTTATGTTTACATGTGGGCAATGTATTTAGTTCATAATTATGGTATTGGTTATATAAAAAAAAATGCAAACACATTTTATGTTGTACATTGATGGTTTTGACTTTGAGCTGGGCAGGTGGTTCGCTGATGCTCTCTATATATATGTTTATTATATATCGAATGTTTATGGTGCCACCTATATGTACGGAAGGTCACACAGTTCTTTCATGGATAATCTGCGAGACGGCAGCCAAGGTTCTCTATTTGGGAGAATATAACGAGTTATTGTCATGTTGTTTTAAGGGAGATAATTCTGAGCAATTTTTACATGAAACACCTGACCAGTGAATGTGTTATGATGCATAGTTATATGATGTATGAATAATGATACTAATTGGTTCACATCACTTGATAGTGATGTCGTCATATTGTTCTTGCGGTGTTCTGTCGTATTTTTCTTAAGTGTTATAGGAGCTGATTGTCCTAGGAGGATATGGTTCGTTCCCGTGCGGAGGAATATTGGTACTCAGCTCTGGTGCAATGACTGGTTACGGTCGACTGCTTGGTGTCAACCACTCAAAGAGACAGAGGTAGCTGCGATAGTACGGTCCGGAGGTCACCGGATAACTGGAAAACTATAGGACCAGTAGCCGTGTCTGCAGCGAAACCAGAATGAAACGTGGGGACGTGTCTGAGGGGGCGTGTTGAAGGATACGCGTCCGAGGAGAGCGAAACCGAAATGAAACCGAGGCGACGTGTCTGAGGGGGCGTGTCGAAGGATACGCGTCCGAGGAGAGCGAAGCCGAAATGAAACCGAGGCGACGTGTCTGAGGGGGCGTGTCGAAGGATACGCGTCTTAGGAGACGGGTCTGAGGAACTGTCGATGAGTCTGGGGGTCGCCCTGTCGTCAATCAGGGATGACCTCTGACAACCAGAAAAGCAGTGGACTGATAAGGCAAAGACACTTGTTAACGTGCTTGGCTATATACATTCGGAAGTGCGGACACTTGTACATGTGACTGTACACCGTGAACCAGTGCTGTGACATTCGCATGTGAATGTGCGTGAAGGGTACAGTAACCAGAAGCTGAACTTTAAATATGGAATCCTCAGGGTTCGATGGACAATTCTTATACTTTGAGATGTGACTTGGTACTGACTTGACATTACTGGATGGACTTCTATGGTGGATTGTGCACGATGAACTTTAACGTATTTATGATATACCGTGCTATACCTCAACTATACAATGGAAGACTATGGCGTTATGAACTCTAAATGTGTTGTTTCTCTTGATGGGAGGTTTCCATAATATTGATGTTGCATGTTTTTCTTTTTCAGGGTTAGAGTGTTATTGAATGTGTTTGCATTGCCAAACAATATTGGGTCCCAGTATTATATTCTAAATTCAGGCATAGGTTCTAAGGTGAACCGAGGTTTGGTTAACGATGACATAAGGTGGCGTTTGATCTACCGTGGTGTACCCAGTATTGGATGGTTTGATAGGTAGGATGTTGAAGTTCCTCGAGTTGAGGACAACTCTTATTCGACGGGGGGAGATGTTATGGGGTGAAAATACAGAGAGAGGCAGATGTTTAGAGGAAATGTTATTTGATAGAATAAAGGCAATTATGAAGACAGAACAAATTAAAAAAAGGTAGTAATATGGGGAAATAGAAAAGAGACAATAGATATATATCATTTAGTGTGGTGCGTGTCACGGGAATCTAGATAATGTATAGAAGAGAGAAACGGTCATGGATGTAGATTGACAAAATACATTAACTGACTACAACAGTGACAGATATATTTAATGTCCTGTCAGTCGGACAAGAGTTTGAGGTGGATTTAGGGGGACGATGGATGCTATGTATTTTGGGTTAATGAGTTACGTTGATAGGGCATGCAATATTAAGAAGATAAGTGGATTGCAGGTTCGACCAGAGTCAGATTGTTGGTCAGAAACCATTTATAGTAATTAAGAGATATGATTAAGGTAAAAGGGTGGAAAGTTTTGATGAGAAGGGAACTTAGAAATATTTAAATGTGAACTATGACCTGTGCAGTGATTGGTAGATTTGAGTACCGCCTGTTAGAATGAGTGACAGTTGGGTACAACAAAAGGTAGCTGCACAGTAGTTTTGGAGAGTTAGATCCGGGAATCTCAGAAGTACCAACTCATTAACCCTTCGCAGGCGGCTTCGGCTAGGCCGGGAGCAGCTTCTTAGAGGGAACCGTTTGGGTATCGTATGGCATGTTTTATGGTAATATGGGGGTTAGGTATGGAATAATGACTAGGAAAGTACGTTTAAGGTTTAGATTAAGTAAAGCAATCAGGGGATAGGTTGGACAGGTTGACATAGAAATCAATAGAAGGAAATGTATTGATTGTAAGTTGTGTTGTAATTTGCGTTGATTGTATTTGTAATAAAAGCTTTAAACATCGTATGAGTTTTCCATGATAGTTAGTAAGGTAGCACCTCGAGCAGCCAAGCGAGTAAAAGATACATCCCATGATAAAGTTGAAGTAAGGTACATAAACAAGTTAATATGACAATATATCAATGCCGGGTCAGTTTAGTTTATTCTCAGTGTAATGTATGTATGCTTAGTATTTGACACTTTAGGGAGACGCTTATTTCATTTTAGGGACCTCCTTTCAATTACATGAATTACACCACAAGCTTAGTCTAAGCTTAATGTTGTACTCGATTATTTCACTCAAGTTGATCGTTTTCTGGTGCCTTAGTTAAGATTTTACATACGCTTCAACAACCTCTACAGCTACAAGTGATCACCAACAGGTAAGTAATGCATGATGTAAGATATACGAATTTTCTTAATCATGAACTGCAAGGCTTTTTTAAATGCGACATAAATATAGATAAACATATCAATAAAAACCTGTCATCAACGTATATTGCATTGATATTTGAATAAGATTTGCTAAATTTTCCATTCGGCGTCTAGTGTATTTTGTTCATATTTGTTTGTTTTTGCATCCTTATTCTGGGATCAATGGTGTGTTTGTCTAAAGTGATACTCGGTGTATTCATTTGGTCTAATTTTCCAAACATTGTCAATAACATATTTTCATAAACATTTCTTCTATGTTGAGATAATTAAATATTCCTTTTAATTTTGGAAACTTGTCAATATTTCGTGGCTGGCATGGCACGCGTGCTGATCACTGAAATATCATTTTGAAACCCTATATATAGCATGCAGGTAGAGTTTTATGAATAAGTTGACTGTCTGGGTATGTGTCGTATGTAGAGTATGTTACGTATGCTTCATCTAGTAAAAACCTTTCAAATCTTCTGTTGTAAAGGCATATCTTGTCATCTCTTGTGTTCCATCGGTGGTCCACCTTTATAGTATATTCATCCACGCATCATCTTTGGTACTATTCACTCAAGAGAAGAACAGTTTATCCAAGAAATCTCATGGTATACGATATAAATAACACGCCATTTTGTAACCCGTTTATTCATTGACTATCTAGCATTTCTCAGCATAAACGGACATACAGTAAGTACACACGTCCTGAATATCTTTTGACGAACCAAATTGTTTGAAATAATTAGACACATTGATCGACATGTATCAAAGGCTTTATTACAGAATCACAGTTGCTTTGACTGATGGGTATAAAAGACATGAAACAACATGAAGGTATATACGATGATATAAGGTATTCACAGCATGATGAGGGGACTTGGAACAAATCCACACAACACGAGATCAGAATGCCAATCAATATATTATTGCAGGCTTGGTATTCATATGCATTAAGTCGGTCACACGACGAAGATATTTAATTTTAAAGCAATATGGACACAAAATGATCAATACAAAATACAGATTGGAATACACAGGCATATTCGAATGAAACGAAGACTCGTATAATTTTGACATTGGGCAATAGGGTATAGTTCAAGATTATGAGACAACAGCAGATAACAGTGTTATACAACACTGCTTGAAGAAGCAACAGCGTATCGAATACACGACAACGAGCAATGTAAAGATCAAAATGGTGTCTTGACCCAGAAAAAAATGAAATATATGTCTATGAAGAAAATACTTTCAGCTTTAATGTTAAAAAAAAATGTATTCTACCTCTTCAAACCTCTGGATTGAACGTTCGATACAGTATTATCTACAGTAGGTCAATTTGAGATCCTAACTTTAAGCATTGACTAAATGAAAAAACAACCAATTTAATGAGCTGTTGGCGCAATTTTGTTTATCATTAGATCCAGTAACAGTAAGGACACTGATATAAGAAATATATATTTCTACCAACCAGAAGGGAACATGTGATAGGCACTCAAATGTAATTAGCTACTGTTCGTCTATGTCACCTTGTGAAAAGCTGTAATACTGGATTAACGGGAGGTATAATTTGCGGCCATGTAGACAACATTTTCTATATATTGATATAAACTATTTGTTGTAGGAATAGAAGGAAAATGGAACATTCAGTCCTTTCGGTGACATGACTATAAACTAAGAACTACTTATGAGGTAGATAATAGTGTAAGATTGAATGTCATCGTCATTAAAACGTTTTAAAGAGACACTTAGGGACCTGTCATCGTAATATACCCATAACCTTATCAGCGATGTAAATCATGGAAAAATACCCATTGTTTTTGAAAATATCAGTTGAAATATAATCGGTTCTGCCACTTGACGTATGTGA